>OZ012619.1:3793429-5218510 GCA_963942555.1 Aleiodes leptofemur | reverse complement strand
AAAAAAATCAGAGATCGTTAGGGGGAGGATTTAATGATACTTAGACTAAATTTCAATGGTTTATTGTTTCTGATAATTTCCAGCTGAGATACAGTGATCACCGCTAATCGTCTATTTCAAAGAAACGTTCTTGGAAAAGCTCCGTCGCCGGCTTGTTTGTGGATATTTTCGCATGAAAAAATTACTCAATGGTGTTGAATCCATGCTTAATAATGTTCAAAAGGTTTCAATAAATTTGCTCAATCCATACGTCGAAGAAAAAACGTAAAAAAAGTGTTTTTTTCACGCGCAAATCCTTCACCCCCCCCCCCCCCCCTTAATGACAAATAGATCTTGTTATCCCGAAGTTTAATATTTTATTTCACGTACTATAACGTTTTGAAATGTACGTCAATTTTACGGCCCTGAGCATATAATTGCATCTCCCCTTCATGCCAACACTGATTGCGAACGATAGTTTGGAACCATCTGAGGCTTAAGTGAGCAACTAACGAAAGAAAAACAAACTATATTCAATCACATACGCTCTCCCACCATCAGCTGTCGACATGTGTCATCGTGTGATAAATATACTTGCTTTCAATGCTGTAATAATTCACATTTGACGCTACCCATTCGTTGGATGCTTGTGCGAATTAGATTCTCTTCAGTGAAGTGTGATTGTTGAATGCAGTATTACATAAATAAGTGCAAAAAATTATTGATAGCAGTACATGAAATTATTCTGAATGACAAGAAATTCAATAGAAAATAAAACATGTCGATTCTTCGAGTTTTTGCAATTTTCACTACAGTATTATTATTTCAATGCGGCATATGTGTTTCCTTAAGAATTCTCGGAGTGTTCCCATTGCCTGGAAGAAGTCATTTTGTAATGTCTGGAAAATTGATGGCAGAATTAGCACAACGTGGTCATAAAGTTGATGTTATCAGTCCTTTTCCACGGAAGCAGTCACTTGAAAATTATAGAGATATTTTTGTTGAAGCAAAAGATAAACGTACTGCTGTTAACAATGTTACTTATAATGAAACTAAAAATTTCAATAGCTTTTCTATGAGTTATTTTGTAAAAATGGCGGGTACTGCGGTGTGTGAGCTATTAGAACATCCAAATATGCAGGAAGTTATCAAAACCAAGAAAGGTGCTTACGACGTCATTATTGTCGAGGTAAATAGAATGAATAATCAGCCAGAGTTAATACCATTTTGAGATCAATTATTCGCAATAACTCTTGGTCTAAATGGGATAGAATTATTTTTATGGGGACTTCTTGTATAGGGAGCCAAAAATAATTGAGTAAGTGGTAGAGAAAAGTGATTCTTCTGGAGCTAACTGAAAAAGTCTCGCAATTGGATAATTTCAGCGCTAAAGAGGAGTAATTTTACCACTTTGTCTCTTAATTGTCCCATTTCTATTGAATATCTCAAAAAATAATTGACATAGATGAGACCAAAGTGAAATAAACCGGGCTTACTGATGATTGTAACAGTCTCTCAAAAAAAAATTTGAAAAAATTATCCAACAACATAGACATGTTGGAGCGTCTCCTCATTTTCTTCATATTTTTTCGCAAGCTCTTTCACTCGAAAAAGAAATCCTGAATCATTTGCCCCAGAGGTCCATTTTGCCCCGTGAATTTCACAGTCTGCTCTAGTCAATTTTTCTAATTGCAGTAAAATACGGAAGGCTCATAACATTTTTTTTGTGAAGCAGAGAATGATCTCGGAGAGGAATTGTTATAAAAATTTTCCAATTGCTACAATATTTAGATATTTATCGAAAAAAAAAAAATTCTGAATAATTTTTTTTTATTGAATTGATAATCAAAGAAAAAGAGACATTAACAATTATCGATCGTGAACAAATATTTTTTTCTAGCAATAATAATTATCTACTAGGAAAAACAAAAAAACTCAATCATTATAGCCTTGAACAATGACGGAGAAAAAGTTCTTATCACCAAGATAATGAAGTGCTAACATTGAAGATAGACGTAATCAAATTAATTAATTTATTTTTCCAAAGCTGTTTGTAGCACACTGTTACTTGGCATTCGGACAGCACCTAGGTGCACCCGTTGTTGGTACTGTTACATCGAAAATGCACGACTGGCTGTTTGAACCATTTGCAAATCCTCTGAATCCTTCGTACATGCCAAGTTTATTCTCCAGTTTTGGACAACACATGACATTTTGGGAGCGTTTGCAAAATACATTTTTCACAACTGTAATTACACCACAAATAAATTATTACATGGAAGAAGAGTCAAAATTTGTGGAGAAGCATTTCGGTAGAAAACTATCGTCGATTAAAGAACTTTACGATGATATCTCTATGTTGCTTGTTAATGCACATCACAGTCTCAATGATATCAAGCCAACTACGCCGGACATAATCGAAGTGGGGGGACTGCACGTGGTCGATGATGAACAAGAGCTGACGGCGGTAAACAAATTATTCCCATGAATAATAATTAGTGAATCTATTATTGAAAATATGTGCTTTGTAATTATTCTTAATGGAATATTTCTAGAGCTACGCTGAGAAAAAAAAGTAGTAGAAATGATCAAATACTTGTTTTATTGGTTCTTAGCAAATATTTTTTTTTAATAATCGAAAGAGTTGTTCAAATTACTCAATTTTCGTTATTTGAGCAGTTGATCTATTGGAATGAACAAAATTCAGTAAACTTAACAGCTTCTTTAATTAATTAAGAAAAATATTTGCTGAGAACTAATGGATCAAATATTTAGTAGTTTCTACCACGTTTTTTTCTCATTGTAAGAGAGATATCGGGATTTTTACAGATATTTATGTTATAGCTTTTATTTTTCTCAACGAAACAGTTCTTTAAAGATTTTGCTACTCCTTTTGAAAATGCATGAATTTTTAGGACTTAAAGAAGTGGTTGGATGATAGTACCGATGGTTGCGTCTATTTTACATTTGGATCAATGGTAAAAATCGAATCATTCCCAGATAAAATGGTTAAAGTCTTTTATGAGACTTTCGAAAGAATTGCACCAGTGAGGGTGTTAATGAAAATTGCCGATCCCACTACGCTTCTTCCTGGTTTACCCAAGAATGTCAAAATATCACCGTGGTTGCCACAAGTAGCTATATTAAGTGAGTTGCACAATCATTTATCATGATGCACGATATCGAAAAACACAAACAAAAAAAACTGGATAGATTTAAATTTTCAAAAACTGAAAACTTGAGTGTAAAATGAAACGAAAATGCGGTATTTTCATTTTTGTCCCACGAACGAAAAAAGACGAGAACGAAATTGAAAACAAAACCGTGAATATCGTTTCGAAACCTTTCACATTTGATATCACATTTCGTTTTGAATGTTATTTCCAATTTCGCCCTTAATTTCATTCTTCTGAAAAATATTATTATTTCATTTCGTTCTCCGATCGAAAAACGGAAACGAACAATGAACACATTCTTGGATCTAAAAAATTAAAAAATATATCATTGGAATAATGTCAATTTATGAAACAATTCGGGGAATCAATCAATTCAATTATGATAGAATGCTTACATTTGAAAACTCGAACATCTATTTTGGTGAATTTCTTTCAGAGCACAAGAACATAAAGTTATTCATTACTCATGGTGGATTGATGGGAACTCAGGAAGCAATTGCTCACAGAGTACCAATGGTTGGTCTACCAATTTACGGTGATCAGCATACGAATATCCAGACTTATGCTAATAAAAAAATTGCAATTGCACTGAAGCTTGATGAAACACTAACAGCTGACTCTCTTACGAATGCTGTTAAAACTGTACTGAACGATCCAATTTACAGGTAATATTATTTTTCAGATTAAAATTTAATTCATCACTGAATTTATTATCGCCATGGTTTTCACGTTTTTTCATTTTTTCTATCCGATTATCACTTTTAGAAATAATATCGAGAAAATATCGAGATTATTCATGGATCGTCCGATGAGTGCTTTGGATACAGCTGTTTACTGGGTTGAATACACAGCAAGACATGGAACTGTCCTGAAATCTCCAGCTACTCAGCTGACTTGGTGGCAGTTTTATTTGTTGGATGTCTATGGATTCATATTATTATGTATTCTCGTCGTTCTTTATATTATTAAAAGAATCTGTATATTTTTATGGAGACTCGTTTGTCCAAGAAAAATGGACGAATCTTCAGAGGGCCTCTTGAGATCAAAGAAAAATAAATGAATTTAGGGCGAATTTTGAAATGATTTTTTTTAGCAATTTCATAGTTGAACAATTTTTATTGACGTGGATACAACAGTGTGTAGATATTCACTATCTTCTATTTTTCTTATCGCTCCAAGGACTACAACATTGAGGTGATTGTGATAAAAAAAAAATTTTAATAATAAAGGAAAAAATAGTATATTACATACCTAGGGAGGGAAGAAGTTAACCTTGCCAAAAACTTGCCACTCGAGCATAGCGAAGGTGCGAAAGTGTTCTCGAGATTGACTTTGTTCCATCCGGAGTGTGTACGCCATTTCTTGTACCGAGGGAGCAGAGAGCGAGCGAAGCCAGAGAGGAAAGGCAGTTCAAACAATGTCAAATTTTCACAATTTAGGTCATTTTTGGTCGATGAGAAAATCTGACATATTCAGTTATTATCGGTCAGAAAGAAATGACATTTATTATTATAATATGTCCAAAAATGAAATATTACGACAAAACTTGACATTATTCTCTTCAATTGTCATATTTTGTAATTTTTTGGTATATTATGACATTTTTTGTCAAAATATCTCATGCATATTTCCACCAGAGAAGTGTAAATATTGATTGCGCCAGAGCGTCATTGAAACTTTTGTGAGTAAAAAATGAATCAGGTTTGTCACCTAGTGAATCTCAAACCTATGGAAAATGTGTAGCTGCTCGGTGAAGAAGATCATCAACGAAACTCTTTCGTGTGCGAATATCTTCCATGGATGAATCGACATCGGCTATCTTCGGCTTAATGCCCCACCATGTAAATTTCAGCTTCAGGTCGACTTCGGAGGTTACCTCTTTGGCTAGTTCGACAATACTTGCTTTCAGTGCTGTAATAATTAACATTTGACGCTACGCATTCGTTGGATGCTTGTGCGAATTAGATTCTCTTCAATGGAGTGCAATTGTTGAGTGCAGTATTACATGAATAAGTGCAAAAAATTATTGATAGCAGTAAATAAAATTATTCTGAATGAAAAGAAATTCAATAAAAAAACGAACATCTTCTTATTCCATCTGGCTACATCCCCATAAAGGGGCAAGTGCCAAGAAAATCAAACATGTCGATTCTTCGAGTTTTTGTAATTTTCACTACAGTATTATTATTTCAATGCTGCATATGTGTTTCCTTAAGAATTCTCGGAATGTTTCCAGTACCTGGTAGTAGTCATTTCGTAATGGCTGGAAAATTGATGACAGAATTAGCACAACGAGGTCATAAAGTTGATGTTGTCAGTTCTTTTCCGCGGAAACAGTCACTTGAAAATTATAGAGATATTTTTGTTGAAGCAAAAGATAAACGTACTGTTGTTAACAATGTTAGTTATGGTGAAACTGAAAATTTCGAGAGCTTTTCTATGAGTTACTTTGTAAAAAAGGCGGGTACTTCGGTGTGTGAGCTATTAGAACATCCAAATATGCAGGAAGTTATCAAAACAAAGAAAGGTGCTTACGACGTCATTATTGTCGAGGTAAATAGAATGAATAATTAGCCAAAGTTAATGTGATTTTGTGATCAATTTTTCGTAATAACTCTTAGTCTGGATGAGATAGAATTATTTTTATGGGGACGTCTTGGATAGGGAGACGAAAATAAGTGAATAATCGGCAGAGAAAAAAATCCTTTGCGAGCTAACTGAAAAAGTCTCGAAATTGGATGATTTCAGCGCTAGAGAAGAGTAATCTTACCACTTTGTCTCTTAATTACCCCATTTCTATTAAGAGGGAGGGGGTAGGGTATCTAATTTTCTTTTCCTCGATTTTTTGAAAAATTTTGAGGTGAAAGTACCATATTTCAGGAATATTCTGTGAAAGTTTCAAGTCGATCCGAGAAAAATTGGCGGTAATACAGCATTTTTAGTATGAGTGGTTTAGAATCGAGCTAAATCAAAATTACGCTTCAAAGCAAAGAAGGTCCGGTTAGCCGCAGACGAAAGCAGCAACGTATTCTGGACACCTCTGATGACAGTTTCATATTGTATGGACGCAGAATTGACGACTCTATGTAAGTAAAAAGTTTAAATTTCAAAACTTAAGTTCAAACTTCAAATCGATTTTCCCACAACTTGCTTTTTAAAAGTCGGTGGACACTTTCACTCAGAATCTACTGAACCGATCGATTTAATTTTTTGCACACTTTTTTAAAACATATTTAGCGAGGTAACGCTGTCGAGTTTTTTTTTTCAATTCTAAGTATTTGTTATAGGGGCTTGAATGCTGGTTTTTTAGTCGAAATTCGGGTTTTTGACTTTTAACCCGGGATAAAATTTTTGACTGTTTTAAGAGTCTTTTACGGTCTTCAAAGACTCCTAGGAAAAACGTTAATTAGCAGCATGAGAATCGTGGTCGCGACGAGACGAGAGACTGAGTCTCTGCGCTGAGGACTCTGGTTCGTTGAGCAGGGACTGAGAGTCCCTGTAGGAGAGACACGTGTCCCGTATGGGAGGTCAGGGGTGCGATTCTCAGGACATAGCGGAAGTGTGGAAGATGAGTTGACAGTTGGAACAGCAGAGGGCTACGGATGATCTGATTCAATAATGCGTATGCGACTCATTGAATTATGGTACGCCGTGGGATTGTTGAAGTGTTACAAATTAATACTTGCAAGTAAAGAATATTAATCAACAATTTATTACAGTTTCTTAATTAGACAAATGTGTTGAGAGGATGTTAATCAATCATTTTTCAATTACAGTTTTTGTAGGTTATAAAATAAGGGTAGATTTTTCTCCAATAAAATCTCAGCACTTGAAATAGAAATAAATCGCACAACTAGAACATTATAAAAATATTATTGAAAAATTCAAGTTATTTTCAACACTTTCACAATCAAAAACAATTCAAATATGATCGTGTATTTCAATGAGTCGCATACTCATTATTGAATCAGATCTTCCGTAGCCCTCTGCTGTTCCAACTATCAACTCACTTTCCACACTTCCGCTATGCCCTGAGAATCGCACCCCAGCAAGGTGTCTCTGGAAAGTCCCTGCCATGGCACGAATAGGGACTCTGTAGAAACCGGGACAAGACTCTTTTGACCACTGAAAGACTCGATTTTTTTCATCCCGGGAAGTCCACCGACTATCCAAAAATGTAAAAAAAAAAATTTTCTCGACAGGGTTACCTGGGTAATCTTATGAACTCACAGAATCGCTTCGCTTTTTTTGTTTTAGATGATCCAATCTTGAGTTCCGTTGTCCACCGTAAAACGCCTTTTTTCCGAGGCACCTGACAAGAGTTGCTCCCACTGGCTCAAATCTTTATACTTTTCCACGAAAATTTCAGAGTCTTCTTGAAATGTGACTTAAGAATACCCCATGGGAACAACATCATTTATATTAACTGTTTCGTCAATAAAAATTCATAAAAATATGTCTTTTTCTGACCGAATTGACCCTACCCCCCCCCCCCCTTTAATATCTCAAGGGATAGTAATGGTCGCTAAAAAAAATTTGAAAGGATTACCTAACAACATAAACATGTTGGAGCATTTCCTCATTTTTTCATATTTCGCGAACTCTATCACTCTGAGAAAAATCCTGGATCATTTGCCCCAGACGTCCATTTTACCCCGTGAATTTTACAGTCTCCCCTGATTAATTTCTCTAATTGCAGTAAAATATGGAAGGCTCCTAACATTTTTTTTGTGAAGCAGAGAATGACGTCGGAGAGAAACTGTTATAAAAATTCTCTAAGACCTACCAGATTTAGATATTTATCGAAAAAAAAATTCTAAATAATTTTGTTTGGAATTGAATTAGCAGCTCAAGAGAAAAAGAGTCATTAAAAATTATCATTCGTGAACAAATATTTTTTCCTAGCAATAATAATCAGGGCTACGAACTTGGTATAACGAAAAGTATTATCGGCCTAGCTGATACCTTGGTTACGGGAGTAAACAAATAATAGAAAATGTTAAATTCCATACTAGTTCGTCATTTACGATTGTATTAATTAAAATCTGATTCAGAAACGATTAATTCAGTAATGTGCGCGAAAAAAAGTGTTCTGGTTTGATGAAATATAATGGAGTTAGACAAGACCGAGAAGAAAGGTATTTATAACCTGAATTTTGACTTTTTCATAATTGGGAAGATACTTAAAAGAGGAGAGAAAATAAGGCATAATTGAGACTTCATGGAAATCTCTCTTATGTCTTTTTTCATTGAACCCAAAGAGTGTTCTTTGAGTCTTCTCTAGATCTCTCCCAAATATTTCTTATATCCCCCTTATGGTTTCTTTTATTTCTAATTATGTCTTTTTTTCTCTCCTCCTTGAAGTATTTTCCCAATTACAAAAAAGTCAAAATTCAGGTTATAAATACCTTTTTTCTCGGTCTTGGCTCACTCTATTATATTTAAGGATGTTCTACAGGTATTTTATCAAAATTTAAAAATGTACGATTTCATTGAAATTTTTTTCCAAGGTTCTCGAAAAATTGTTCAAATTTGGTGAAACTTCGGATCTAGGTGAGAAATATTCCCCCGCACAATTTGTTCATTTTTATACAACGATTGGGTCAATAATTGGCATTAAAATTAATAAAAATGCTTGAAAAATTGTCGATTTCGCGTAAGTGCTGCCAACTTGTGTCGCCAGAATTCCCTAGAATTCAACGCTTTGTTCCAAATAATTCTCAAACTAATTAAATAAAGGATAAAAATAGTATATTTCGTACCTAGGCCGAAAAAAAGTCAAATGCGAAAAGAATTTGCTTCTCGAGCGAAGCGAGGGTAGCAAATGCTTTTCGCAGTTGACTTTTTCACGGCCGAGGTGCAAATACTATTTTTTATACCGAGGACACGAAGAAACGACGTTTCTAACCGAGCGAAGCGAGGTTAGAAAGTCGTTTTTTCGTGTCCTAGGTATGAAAAAATATCTATGAAATGTAATGATAATAATATAATATTTGAACACTGACAGCGTTCCATAATTCCCTGAAAATCATTTTAATGAGGAATTTAAAAAATCATTATTTCATGTTCAGGGATTGGAACACTGACGAAATCACTGCCCCTCTCATGCCGCACAACCCCCGCTTACGGTAGGTATAGAACATCCTTAATCAAACCAGAACACTTTTTTTCACGCACATTACTGAATTAATCGTTTCTGAATCAAATTTTAATTAATACAATCGTAAATGACGAACTAGTATGGAATTTGACATTTTCTATTATTTGTTTACTCCCGTAACCAAGGTATCAGCTAGGCCGATAATACTTTTAGCTATACCAAGTTCCTGGCTCTGATAATAATCATCTACTAGCAAAAACAGAAAAACTCAATAATTATGACCTCGAACGATGACTAAGGGAAACTTCTTATCACCAAGATAATGAAGTGCTAACATTAAAGATAGACGTTGTAACATTATAGAAATTTCAAGAAATTATTTATTTTTATATAAATGAGAATTCGACCAAGTATAGGGGAGGATGGGGCAAAGTGGAAAGGTGGGGGAAAGTGGAACGGGGGCTACTTGGAACGCGGGATGCAAAGTGGACTCATTCTTCAATATGAAATATTGCATAAAAATGAATAAAATGGGATATCTCAGGAATTTTTAGAATTTTCATGTGATTGTGTGAATATATGTCTATATTATATACAATAGGGGAGAATGGGGCAAAATGGACGCTGTGATGAAATGGTTATCGATGGATTTTTTTTTGATGATTCTATTGAAAAGCTGAGGAAATTTTAGCCGGAAAACAAGTGTCAGATGTATTTTTTTCGATTTTCTTGAAAATTTGATATTTTTCGGCATTTTTGAGGGGTAAAAGCCTTTCCCTTCTTGGAAGTTTTCAGTTTCTTGCAAATATCTCTGGTTCTATTGGTCGCAGCAATTCAGGGCTGGTCTCAAATGAAACGTGAGCTCATTCCCCATCGATTTAGAGGGTTTTCAATATCAATTCTCGAGGTAGTTATGGGCATTTTTGTAAAACAGTTTCGTAGAACAGTTTTTGGCCTATAACTCTCCCAAAAATTGATATTTTTGAATTGAAAACCTCATAAATCGATGGGAAATAAGCCCACCTTTCATTTGAGACCAGCCCCGAATTGCTGCGACCAATAGAACCAGAGATATTTGCAGAAAAATGAAAATTTTCAAAAAAGGGAAGGCTTTTGTTACGTCCTAGGGGTAATAGATCCATTATTTCATTATCCCTAGGTGTTAAACTGATTTTATCCCATATTTGGAGTTCGACAGAACTCCGGAAATTTGCCATTACGGTTATTTAATTAGTGGACTTCTTATTTATTGCGCGTTCAGTGGATGAAGAGAGCGAGTGTCCGCTCGACTTCATTTTCATGTGGATGACAAAAATGAACGCGACAAATTATGAAATATGAATGGACGTTTTATTATAAGATTCTCTGGTTTATATAGGTGTCAAGGAAAGAGTCAGCGTTTTCATGACTCGATAGCCGACGTTTTTGCGTCATGCTATTGAGAATGTGCTGACAAATTTCCTGAGGCCTTTATATTTTGTACAAATTCAAGAAAAAGTACGAATTATAGTTGCAGATATTTTCAAAATGATGTTCAAAGTTCAAAGATTGTTAAATTTTGTCTTTAAGTGTTCTTCTTCGTGTTCAGGCGTCAACTGGACGTAACACTTTTACCCCTCAAAAATGCCAAGAAATATCGAAAATTCAAAAAAATCGAAAAAAATACATCTGACACTTGTTTTCCGGCTAAAATTTCCTCAGCTTTTCAATAGAATCATCAAAAAAACCATCTCTAACCGTTTCATCACAGTGTCCATTTTGCCCCACTCTCCCCTATTGTATATAATGTAGACATATATTTACACAATCACATGGAAATTCTAAAAATTCCCGAGATATCCTTTTTTATTCATTTTTATGCAATATTTCATATTAAAGAATTATTCCACATTGCTCCGCCGTTCCACTTTGCCCCACCCTCCCCTACATAACAACATAAATAATGAAAAAATAAATATAAAATACATCGTGCAGAAAATTTTGATTAAACTCCGTATCATCAAATTTTAGAATTCAGTATAATCATTTGGACCAGAAGAAAATTGAATATGATCATAAAAAAATATAATTATTAAAGAATTTTCTATAATCGTTATTTGACTGGTCTTTCTTATTTAACCCTCTGAAGACAAACTCCGTCTCCCCACCACTGAATCAGACCGAAGGGCGAGTGACTCGGCCCTATGGTGGGGCGCAACATCCAGTGCCGGCGTATCGCGCGGGGGGCCGGGCGAATCACTGCTCAAAAAAAATACAATCAATCGGGAAAAATAAATAAAAGATGGATCGGTTTTGAGACAGCGGACTCTTTTAAAACATGTATTTTCTTCGATTTCAACGAAGAAGGATTTTTGATGGAATTTTTTTCGTTCTTCACTTTTATAACTGAAAGAATTTTTGCAGATGAATTTTTTTTTATTTCCGTTTTCGTTGACGCGTCTCCATTATTTCTTTTCCAGTAAATAGTATTTTTAAATCAAACACTTTTTTTTAGTCTAAACAATTCTATTATAAATTTCTATTTTCATTATGAACTTGGAAACGAGAAAAAATATAAGAAAAATCGTAACCGGCCAGGACCCACACGTTCACGAGCTCTGTACGGTCATGGGACAGTAGGAGAGGGGGCAGCCATCTCATGACGTCACGCACTAACACAGTGAACGCGTGCCCACGATTGGCTATTCCCTCTCTCTAGTTCACACGACAGGGATTGCTAGGAGTTTGTCTTCAGAGGGTTAATTATCGGTGGGTACCTCACTCAACACTCGGTCTCGCACATACAAACCAAAAATATTTCAATACAATCTATAAATATATATAAATTTGTCAAATCATGAATAATTAAATAATAAATTTAAAAATAACTCTTTCTCCCTCTATGATTTATCCATTAATGGAGAATATCAAATACTTTACTTGAATATGATAAAAAAAAATTCGATCGAATAATCACGTGAATTAATTCAAAGAAATTATAAGAAAATATAAAGAATGTGTATAGTACACAAGTCCAGAAGCAAGAGAGCGAGAAATTGGTTGCGACCTCGTTTTCTTGATTGACAGTCAAGTGTCTCCCCTTTTTCTTCGATAATTGTTCACGTGGGGGAAATGATACTTGTGATATCATTATAACGTCAACAAATTAATTAATTTATTTTTCCAAAGCTGTTTGTAGCACACTGTTACTTGGCATTCGGACAGCACCTAGATGCACCCGTTGTTGGTATTGTTATGTCGAAAATGCACGACTGGCTGTTTGAACCATTGGCAAATCCTCTGAATCCTTCGTACATCCCAAGTTTATTCTCCAGTTTTGGACAACACATGACATTTTGGGAGCGCTTGCAAAATACCTTTTTGACAACTGTAATGACACCACAAATGAATTATTACATGGAAGAAGAGTCAAAATATGTGGAGAAACATTTCGGTAGAAAACTATCGTCAATTAAAGATCTTTACGATGATGTTTCTATATTGCTTGTTAATGCACATCCCAGTCTCAATGATATCAAACCAACTACGCCTGACATTATCGAAGTAGGGGGACTGCACGTGATCGATGATGAACAAGAGCTGACGGCGGTAAACAAATCAGCTCCATGAATAATAATTAATGAACTTATTATTGAATATATGTGCTTTGTAATCATTCTTAATGAAATATCTTGAAAGCTATGCCGAGAAAAAAAAAGTAGTAGAAACTATCAAATACTTGTTTCGTTGGTTCGTAGCAAATATTTTTTTTTTAATAAGGAAGTAAGTTGTTGAATTTACTCAATTTTCATTTTTCAAATAGTTGATCTGTTTAAATGAACAAAATCACGTAAATTGAACATCTTCTTTAATCATTTAGAAAAAATATTCACTGAGAACCAATGGAACAAATATTTAATAGTTTCTGCCACATTTTTTTTCTATATTGTGAGAGAGAGATAACGAGATTTTTGCAAATATTCTATTTATAGATCTGATTTTCCTCAAAGAAACAGTTCTTTAGAGATATCATCTGTTTATAATCATAAAAACTCTTAATTTTGCTACTTTTTTCAAAAATGCATGAATTTTTAGGACTTGCAGAAGTGGTTGGATAATAGTACCGATGGCTGCGTCTATTTTACATTCGGATCAATGGTAAAAATCGAATCATTTCCAGATAAAATGGTTAAAGCCTTTTATGAAACTTTCGAAAGAATTGCACCAGTGAGGGTGTTAATGAAAATTGCTGATCCCACTGCGCTTCTTCCTGGTTTACCCAAGAATGTCAAAATATCACCATGGTTGCCACAAGTAGCTATACTAAGTGAGTTGCACCATGACTTCTTATCATGCGCGATATCGGAAAAAAAAGGAGTAGAAAACGGACAAATTAAAATTTATCAAGGACCGAGAACTTGAACGAAGAATGAAACGCAAATGCGGTATTTTCATTTTCGTTCCCACAAAACGAAAAAAGACGAGAACGAAAGCGTGAATAGCGTTTCGAAACCTTCTGCATGTGATTATTTTCCAGTAATTTTTGTTTTAAATTGTGAAATCGTTTTGAACATTATTTCCAATTTCGCTCTCCCATATAATTTTATTCCAAATATCGTTCTCAATTTCATTCTTCCGAATAATGTTATTATTTCATTTCGTTCTCTGATCAGAAAACGAACAATGAACACGCTCTTGGACCCAAGAAATTATAAAATATATTAATGGAATCATATCAAATTATGAAACAAATCGGGGAGTCAATCAATTCAATTATGAAGAAATGCCTACTTTGGAAACTCGAACATCTATTTTGGTGAATTTCTTTCAGAGCACAAGAACATAAAATTATTCATTACGCATGGCGGATCGATGGGAACTCAGGAGGCAGTAGCTCACAAAGTACCAATGGTTGGTCTACCAATTTTCGGTGATCAGCATACGAATATCCAGTCTTATGCTGATAAGAAAATCGCAATCGCACTGAAACTTGATGAAACACTAACAGCTGACTCTCTTACGAATGCTGTTAAAACTGTACTGAACGATCCAATTTACAGGTAATAGTATTTTCCAGATTAAAATTCAATTTATCACTGAATTTATTATCGCCATGGTTTTCACGTATTTTCATTTATTTTATCCGATTATCACTTTCAGAAATAATATCGAGAGAATATCGAGACTATTCATGGATCGTCCGATGAGTGCTTTGGATACAGCTGTTTACTGGGTTGAATACACAGCGCGACATGGAACTGTCCTGAAATCTCCAGCTCTTCAGTTAACTTGGTGGCAGTTTCATTTGTTGGATGTATATGGATTCATATTATTATGTGTTCTCGTTGTTCTTTATATTATTAAGAGAATCTTCGTGTTTTTATGGAGACTCGTATGTCCAAAAAAAATGGATGAATTTTCAGGGGGACTCTTGAAATCAAAGAAAAATAAATGAATTTAGGGCGAATTTTGAAATGATTTTTTTTAGCAATTTCATAATTGAACAATTTTTATTGACGTGGATACAACACTGTGTATATATTCACTATCTTCTATTTTTCTTATCGCTCCAAGGTCTACAGTATTGAGGTGATTATGATAAGGAATTTTTGCATAATTAAGAAAACAAGCAGGCGTTCGTCGCTGCGTTAGTCGCTATTTCTTCTACGTTATCCTTCAAATCGCTATTTCATGCTCTCAATTTCTGCTCATGAATAAGCAGGATGCTTCCGAATGGTTTTTCTTGAATTTTTTCTATCATCTCTCTCGAAAAATAATTATATTGCATATTGCATGAATCAACTATTTTATTACCAAATTTTTTTCTTTCTCCCCAAAAATTTCATGCCCAATCTAATGCCTGTTGATAATGTAGATATAGATTTGATTCTTGCGGTCTCAAAAGTTTCTTTTTCGTGTTATAGGGGAGACCGGGGCAAGGTGGGGTACCCGAAGCAAAACTTTGCCCCAATGGGTTCAACATGATCGACGTGACTTCATTGATTGAAAGATCAAAAGGATAAGTAAAAATAGAGATGATATCAAGTTTTGGGCCCTGAAAGCCCACTCCTTCCCTTAGGTACCCCACTTTGCCCCGGTCTCCCCTAATGCATTAAAATATAGGATAAAATGATTGGGATTTATCGAATTCAATTATTTTCAACTTATACTCAATTTTACATAAAAGATCACTTTTTCACTTTTAATGTTCCCTTTTGGATACCATTTCTGATTGTCCTACGAAGGTGAGTAGGGGCTTATTGTAAAAAGGAAAATGTGTTCTTTCAGGAAACCGAATAAAAACTATAGGTGTTCATTCAAAAAAGTCGAGAAAAATTGCATTTTTTGGATTCTTTCTAAAAATATTAAGAGAAAAATCCATTTTTTAATGTAATAAGTGGAGAATTTCATCTAAAAGTTCCGGGGTGACGGTTTGTTCAGCTTATGAAGACGAATCTTTTGAGCTTGGTCCCGATGAAATCGGAAGAGTAGTTTGAAAGATACAGCCTGTTTTCGGAAAAACTTCAATTCAAAATATCTCGAGAACCGTTCAGCCGATATGCCTCAGGTCCAGTCCGAATCTTTTTTATCAGAAACTACATACATAGAAAAAATTTGACGTCTTTTTCCAGAGGACCCCCCGGGAATCAGCAACAGCAGCTTTAAAAATCATTATTTCTCTTTAAGAAAAATATAACAATAAGGTCCAAAGTTCTAACAATATGCATGTGAATTTTTATGTTGATAAACTAATATGCCTTTCTAGGAAAAATTGCTGAAAAACCGCGCTTTTTTCGGCCTCCTGACTGCGCATAACCCTTTAAGTCAATCATTCATTAAGTTATCGTGGACAGACCAAGTTTTTGAGGAAGAGCACAAAAAAATTAATAACTAATGGAATAATGGGATTATATTCATAAAAATTTGCCGAGAGTTAGATATTATAGTTGCAAATCTTGTGTAAAATTTGGAACGAAATCCGTCTCACGCAAATTGAGAAATTTTGAAAAAACTATTTTTACAAAACTGCTATATCTCAGCAACCATTCAGCCGATCTTGCTGAAATTTTTATGGAACATACACTTCATCAAAATTGGTAGCTTGCCAAAATTTCAGATTTTTATCTCTCACTGTTCTCGAGTAATAGAGATTCGTAGGGCCGTACAGACTGACGCACACACATACATGTCTACATTTTTTTCTCATTATGATTTCTCAACGTTTTGGATCATTTAGAGTCGTTTCCAATTGAAATTAGCATTTCAAAAAAGATTTCAAAAACAAAGCTTCCATTCGGAAGCAAAAATCCTGTTTTTTAAAATAATCTTTTCCATTCAGTTTTTTTAAATTCAATTTTTCAAATTTCATTCATCAATATTTTCCACTCACAATGGAGCACCACAACAAGATTATCGTTAGTCACCTGACTATGGTTTTGAAGAAGAAATTTTACTTTTTCCTCAGAATAATTACTTTGAAACAGGCTTTTTTATTTAACATTTTTTTAAAATATTTCATCGATTAATTTTACCATTTAATACACAAAAAGCCTCTCGTCTGATACGGCTTGGGTAAGAGCTGTCGAGGTACAGAGTAATTCTTTTTCTGTACCAATTTAACAATTATAATTTGGGCGCCATTTGCTTTGTCAATAAGCAACAATGATAATCCGGATCTCAAGGAGTGGAAAAGTTAGAAGACCTAAGTCAATTAAGAGAGAATGAGAGAGGGAAATTGCAAGAGATGAGATAAAATAAAGATTCAACCACAGTTTTCCAATTAATTCAATTTTATTTCTAATTCGGACTTTTCAGGGATCAAATCTTGTTTTCTCGATAGATCAATTGTTAGATAATCAATAAAAAAATGTTGACAAAACGAATCAAATAAAATAATCGACACACTACTTCTATAAATCATAATACTTGACAATGAAACAGAAAATAGTAAATTACGCACCTAGGGAGAGAAGAAGTTAGTCTTGACAAAAACTTGCCTTCCGAGCATAGCGAGGGTGCGAAAGTGTTGTCGAGGTTGACTTTTTCCCTTCCGGGGTGTGTATGCCATTTTTTGTTCCAAGGGAGAAAAGAGCGAGTGAAGCCAGGGTGGAGAGAGAGTTCTTTGCTCCCTAGGTGTAAAAAACATTATTTCCTGTCACAACTTCTCACCTCATTTTAACACCATACATGTGTTCATGGATTGAGCAGAATAATGGAGGAAGAGGGAAATCAGCAAAAGATCACGTGTGAGTGACGGACGATCAGCAGAGCAACGACTGTAGTCGCCACTCGAAGATTTGGGAATCTTCCACTAATGTCATTCATTATGTACTGCTCATTGATTTCTCCTCATGACACAGGCAATCAGGTACTATATAATCAATTATATATTTAGTCAGTTGTCATTATCCGATGCGTATGAATCCAGCGCAAACTGTTTAAATAACGCATGCAATAACGTAGAGTGGCGTCTTTGCAACTTATATGGATCCCAACTAGGACACATATTGATCTTCTTCGAAATTCACCAGCAAAATATCAATTTGACATTCCAAAATATTCTGGCAGATGTGCTAATGCAGTTCCTCGTCAGGATGGTAAAAGAAGAGAACCAAGCTCTCGGTTCTCATAATGAATAAAAACTCATAACGATGATTTTAGGTAATTTTGATGTATATGAAAGCCTTCTGTCAATGGCTTTGGCATGAGAAGGAGCTGCCTCAAAAATCTCGTTATCGGCTTGTTTGCTTTTGACAAATTCAGTAATACTTTCTGATTGATTAAGCTTAGTCGAATTTTAATGCAAATAATGGGCGATATTATCCATCCTGCACATCATAATTACCTCAGTTTATCGATTAGCTATTTAGTTCTCTGTTCGTTAAATTGATTGGTCCCTGAAATTCAAAGATGTATAGTAAATTTTTAGTAGTTTTCATTCTCTTAATTTCATCCAGCTCTGTTCTATCATATGAGTACCCAAGATGTGATTCCAATGAAATCTTTATATGGTGTAAGCGGACACATGAACCGACCTGCAACGATCCAGTGGCACGTGGTGGTTTTGTAAATAACTCAGCAATCAAATTAATCCATATAGTTGTGAGAGAAATAGTTAACTTTACACAATTTTCATTCAGAATAAATAGTCATCTTTCAGAATTAATCAAATTTCTCTTCAAATTGAATGTTTCATGGGAATCTAGCATTATTTGATATCTAGTGATTGTGATTAAGGTACTTCCGCAGTAAGTAAAGAGGCATGGATCCGAATGTGCCACAGATTTGAAACTTTGAGGATATATTCTTCTTATAAGTAGAAATAGTTTCATAACGATCGACAACGTAGTTTTTTTTTATTAATTATTAAAATCATTAATTTACAGAGGCCCTAATGACATGTACTTTTTAATAAATTGTTTAAAAATCATCGACAATGTGCTGCAGTCTTACCCGCGCGCGAAATCACTTCCCATATTATTTATAAATATAACTTGATAATTTTTTTGATATTTCATCACGTAATTATTGAGAAATATCAATGAATCCATAAAATAATTATGAGGTTATGGTAAAATGGTGGTGACACACGGCTCCCCAATGGTGGTGACACACGGCTCCCCAATGGTGTTGACACACGGACTAATTGATATTTCTCAATAATTACGTGGTAAAATATCAAAAAAATTATCAAGTTATATTTATAAATAATATGGGAAGTGATTTCGCGCGCGGGTAAGGCTGCAGCACATTGTCGATGATTTTTAAACAATTTATTAAAAAGTACGTGTCATTAGGGCCTCTGTAAATTAATGATTTTAATAATTAATGAAAAAAACTACGTTGTCGATCGTTATGAAACTATTTCTACTTATAAGAAGAATGCATCCTCAAAGTTCCAAATCTGTGGCACATTTGGATCTACTGCCCTTTACTTACTGCGGAAGTACCTTAAATGGAAATACTTTGGAATTAACTACTTGTGTAATAAAAGAAGTTTTCTCGGGATTTTTTTGTTTGATATAATTATTTCTGATTCGATACATTCAGATCTCGAAAAGTGCAAAAAAATTATAGATTTCAGATCTGAACATATCTAATTTCAGCAAAGTTCAGATCTGTCAAGAGTTGAATATATATAATTATATCTGGTGCAGATCTGGGCCGCTCAGTTGTGGGTTTCTCATATCTCATCAGATCTGGTCAGATCTACTAGCACATTTGCTCATATCTCCACAGATATGACGTCATATCTACCGAGATTTGACTGCAGATATAATTATATCTAATCCTATCTAATTAGATATAATTGGATCAAATTATACGAACAAAAAAACATTTTTCCGGGTTTTTCATTTTATCTTTTTGAGTTTATTGGACATTATTTTTCTCGAATCTAAGGAATTTATATTCGCCACAAATATGTCTTTCAATAATTCATTCTATATCATTAATTTCATTCGAAAAATTTGCATTCATTAGGAATGCCATGGATACTGTCTTTGTAAGCCAAACACTGCGAGAGACAGTAGAGGAAGATGCCTCCCAATCGGAGAATGTCCTGGAGTCTGCGGAGAACATTCAAAACTTAGCTTTTGTGTGAAAAAGTATGAGCAACGTTGCTTTGGACCGAGAACAGATGATATTGATAGAGTTCGTAGCATTTTTTATTACAAATTTCCCTCAGATCATCGCAATTTTTGATTCTGATTCTTTTGTATCTTTGCTTTGTAGCGAATTGAGACAGCTTCTTTTTTATTCTATCAAATAATTGTCAAAATTTATCATTTTCATTTGAATGAACGGAATAAAGAAGCTCCACCCGATACGATGCGGCCTGGGTCAGAGGCTGCCGGGGCTCAAATTTTGACAATAGAACTTTGTTGAGTGCCAGTTGATTTTCCAAAATCAACAAAATACTGATTAATAATTTGACTAATTAATTTTGACTAAACGAAGAGGGGGTTTGATTGGGTGACCCAAACGGAAAACAGACTGAGTAAGCAGATAAGTCAAGTAGAGTGAAATCTTCAGGTTACTCACCATTCAAATCCCCGTTAATGATATTTCAGCTATTCTTATTTGACAATTCAATTAATTGACAATCACACCACATTCAATTCAAATGATATTTTATTCATAATTCTCATAATCTTTTGGGCGTCTTTTTCTGTCGACAAAGTACATAAGAGATTCCACAATAATTTTACACGCTGTTATTTCGACTACATTTTAAAGCGAAGTGTCGTGTAGCTCGCTGATTTTTTTCCATCTTCCCCTTATCCTGACGTGAATTCCCTTGATTCCGATTGGTGAAACGAGTCAGTTCTCTCATTCGTCGGGCCTAATGCCTCGTACCTAAATCAGGAGTCACTGTCCTGGCGCGTAATTTTAAAATCGACTAAACAATTATTCGTGTGACGTTAGAAGAATTCTCATTCTGTTACAAAGTACTTGAAATCATTTGAAACAAGTAATCTCCCATCAAATGTGTTATTCACCATTCCTTCCTTTGAATTTCTACCAATGCAGCATTCTAGCAGTGTGATTCTGAATGCTTGTTCCTAAAAATGATTTCATTGACCCCCCCCCCCCCCCCCCTATCGCATTGTGATGTCACACAATCACTTTTATACCCCAGATTCAATCATTTTAGGATTTTTTTTTGCATAAATTAATCTTGATGAGAGCAATTGGATAGACTTTTTTTTGGTAACATCGTTAAGACTTCATTCAATATTATTTAATAATATTATTGTGGTATTAAAAATAGAAATATATTATTTCTCTTCAGTCAATGGACTGACGCACCAATCCTTTATATTTGTAATCACTTGCATGCCACTTCCTTCATCATTATAATCCATAATATCATTCGAAATGAGACTAGAGTACACTTCTCCTTCATCAATCCATACAGCATTCTCGTCTTCATTTAATAAGCATAAAAGTTCTTTGGCACGTTAATCGGGAATTTTAAAGATATATTTAAGAATTTCCTACTTTTTTAAATTTGACGTCTGTGACATCACAATCTTCAAGACCCCGACGGACCCCTCTGTCACACTTTGTCACAAATTTTAGACCCCCCCCCCTGCCCCCTAAACGTGTGACGTAATTTATGGACGGCCCCTTTTCCCAAAATTCCTATGTCTCGAGATCGGAAATTATTCGGCTGATCATCCTGAAATTTCTACAGAACATTCATTTCATTAAATCTGATATCTTGCCAAAAGTTTAAAATCTCTAACTCATTCTGTTCTGGAGTAATGAGGAGACGTTAGGACACATAGACATACCCACACACATACATGACAACATTTCTTCTAGTAATTATTTTTTCGATATTTTAAATCACTTGAAGTAATTTTCAATAAAAATCGGGATTTTGAAGGAAAAAAAAATCACGAAAACCAAGCTCCCATTAGGAAGCAAAAATCGCCAAAGCCCGACATGATGAATTTATTGAAATATTTCTTCTAGCCGTGCGAGCCTGGCTGTTCGTGTGATCCTGGTTACTTCTGGTTCGAGGGAAAACCCGGTTGTATGACACTGGATGATTGTCTAACAGCATACCAATCATTGAAGAGACCTCGCCTTGGATGAATTGTGGGAGTACTAGGACAATGATGATGTAGGTCTATGTAAGTCCAAACCACATCCTCAAGTTTTTTACATATGATGAAGAGTATCGCTGTTCATGATGAAATCTTTGGAATGCAAATGTTTGCCATGACCCTGCACGTTAGCCTTGAGTTGCGCTGAAAATTGGTGGGGGCTGATATTCTTCGTAGTGCATGTATCTTATAGTGTTCGAGATCATCTGTATTAGAAATTTGTATTACGAACTTTTGAAATTAAAAATGTTATAATTGAAACAGAATAGATGAATTTTCAGTTTCCTAGAATATAATTAGAAAATCCAAATTAACATTGATGAGTATAACTAAAATATATCCTGATTTTATGCAAACTCGAAATGCAGTTGTGCGTTAGAATTGCAACGGTATTGAGAAATACCCAACTCACACAAGTGTTTGTGTGCAGCACAACTACTGCCGTCAGTTTACAAAGTCATACTCATTATTTCTACATTAGATTACACAATCATGAGATAAATGCGTCGCTCCGTGTGGTGATCGGCATTTGAAGTTGAACGTTCGTCCAATGTGCGCTTTAATACTATGGTGATTGCAAGATTGAATATCAATGAGATTTAAATTGATAAAATTCGAATTAATGTGACAAATCGTGTAAAACTCTAAGAGTAATAGTTTCACATAATAATAAAAGATAAATAAGGAATTAAACATGGTGACTCTGCAATTTTTTTCATTTTTTCTGATATTATTGTTGTTCCAATGTGAAGTATGTCTTTGCTTGAAAATTCTTGGAGTTTTTCCACTCCACGGAAAGAGCCACTTTATAACGGGGGAAAAATTGATGAAAGGATTAGCCAAACGAGGTCATCAAGTCGATGTTATTAATGCATTTCCTCAAAAAAAACCAGTGCATAATTACAGAGATATCATTATTGTATCAAAAGACAGACCAACGGTAGTAAATAATGTTACTTATGCAGATACTAGAAGATTTAGTGGACTCTCCATGAGTCATTTAGTTTCAATGACGGGAATGGAGGTTTGTGAATCATTGGGTCATCCCAATATGCAGGAAGTTTTGAAGAGTAAAAAGGGTGTGTACGACGTAATTGTTGTTGAGGTGAGTATTGATATCAAAGCTGATAATAATCATCTCTTCCATTCTAAGAAGGTGCAATCGCTGCCCGAGTTACATAAAAAATATGAGATAATGAAAATCAATTTTTTTGATAAAAGTTTGATTTTGAGAACAGAATTTTCAAAAATTTTAAATTTCATAGTCTTATAGGAAATTAGGATCCTGGGACTTTCTTTTGAATCATACTACTATCATTCGTCGATTAAAGAAAATTAGAAAAAGTTAGAAATTAATTTTTTGAAATCTGCAAATTTCCTTTTTCTGCAATAAAATAATTAGCTTACCAATATTTAGCATTCACTATTGTCGGAAATGGAAAACCCTCGCACACCCAAACGGAGAGAACTTCTGACGAAAGTATAATGAAAGATCTGAAGCAATCTGAGTGAAAATTACTGAATCTTCCGGAATCGTGGGACATTTTGTGACGAATACGAAATATTGAAAAATTAGGTGTAATTCATCACAAGAGCTCATCAACAGGTCACAGGAGTACATCAAAAATGGCGCTGTTAGCGCGTTAAAAATTACCGAATCATGTTCGTCAAAATTTTGCGTGAATTCATGAATTTTTCATCTGTGCTTATTAGTTTTTCGTTGATTCTTATTATTTTTCTGTACACCTAATGAAATGTCCCGCGTTTGATTGAAAGGTTCAGTACTTTTTGGTGAGAATTTCATTCCGTGCATGCTGGATCGCCATTGAGTGTCAAAGAAATAATTTGGAATTGAGAAATGAATGCTATTTCAAAACATGATATCTCGAATACAAAACGGTGACGTGTTCTTTTTTTTTTAATTTTTCTAAAGTGCATTTTTCACTCTTCTAATTTTTTCAAAATTTTTATCGACAGGTTTTTTTGGTATAATAAGAAATATTTAGATGGACTGGAAGTTTCACACGCTTTAAATGGCAGCTGAGCCTAAAAATCTTCAATTTTGTTATCAATTATCTTGTATTATAAACAGTTGAAAATTCTGAAACTTCGAGATTTATTAATAAAAGTTATCCTCAGCCTATAAACAAATTAAAAAAAAAAATATATCGAAACATGATTTCACGCTGGTACTACCTTAATGAAATTTTCCTTTATACATGCATATGTGGAATTCTATATGAATTCTTTATATGAACAACAAATCCAAACGGAATTGGTAGAAGACTAAATGACGCAGCTGATGACAGTATTTAGATGAAATAAAATAAAAAGTCGTGGTTCTCTTAACTTAGAACAAAGCTCATTTTCATATGAAACCCAATGAGATATCAAAAATATATAAAAGCCTAAAAATTATAATTTAACCAAAAATATTATATCCGGCTGTCTGGCGCTGTGGATATAGTCAATGATTCACACGCGGTAGACTCGGGTTCGATCCCCACCGGTGACACTGGTGAGATCTAACCAGTACAAAAAGTCTTGATCAGTTGTTAAATACGCCAATCTAAGGTGTCAAAACGCGACGGTAAATAATATAAAAAAAAAAAAAAAAAAAAAAATATTCACAAACCATTCCTCTCTGTATTATCTATCCAATTTATCTCGAATTTCTTGCAAAGATACATCTCTCCTATCATTAATGATATGATTATCATTGTAAATCTTATTGCTCATATTTTTAACCAGTGGAAATGTGGAACGCTGTTAATTTCCATCTCACTCATAAATCAATTAATTCATGCACCATATTTTTATTCAAATAAATTCATTCTATTATCTGCCGGCGATCAATCGACTTCTATTAACAAGATTTCTTCTCCTTGTCGATGATAATTAGACATTAGATAATGACAAGTGCAACAAATGCATTGATGTATGTGTTCGATGCTAATTGATCAATTCATTCCATGAAAAACAAAAAATAATCAAGCGTATATAGTAAAGATAAACATAAAATGATTTTTCTTGTTTCCCTCAAGCTATTCACAGCCCACTGCTACTTGGCCTTCGGCCAGCATCTTGATGCCCCAATGGTTGGTGTTGTTGCATCAAAAATGCACGACTGGTTATTTGAGCCATTTGCAAATCCTTTGAACCCGTCATACATGCCAAGTTTATTCTCCAGTGTTGGACAATATATGACATTCTGGGAGCGTCTGCAAAATACATTTCTGACAACTATAATTACACCGCAAATAAATTATTACTTGGAGGAAGAAAAAAAATATGTTGAGAAATATTTTGGAAGAAAATTATCATCAATAAAGGAACTTTATAATGATGTTTCTTTGGTGCTCGTTAATGCGCATCACAGCTTCAATGATATAAAACCAGCTACGCCGGACATAATTGAAGTAGGAGGACTGCACGTATTCGATGATGAACAACAACTCACACCGGTAATTAAATTCACAAACAATTATCAGTCAAGATTTTGAATGCAAAGACGATGATATCACTAGTCGTGATGGTTGATTCTTTATAAATCAGTAATTGACTAGTAAAGTAAGATAAGGCAACTTTTTTACTAGCAAATTGTCTCATAAATTACTTTACTACTGACATAGGTGAATTATAATTTTGCTCTATTTTCTTGGAATATCGTAGCCCTTGCGGTTTCTTGATGACGGTGAAAATCTAGTGAAAAAGTCGTGAATTGACGGTGATTTTATTTTACCGACAAATTACCGTACACTCACCGTCGAACGCCAGTCGTTGTGCCGTGCATAACCAGTGCATTTGTGCAAATTCGGCACCATACAATGACGGTGAGTCGACCATTTTTTTACCGTTATTTGACCGTGATTCTTCCGACGATTGATGGTGACTTGCTGGTGAAACGCGAGTGAATTGTCGGTAAGGTAGGAGAGAATAGTCGGTGAATCGCCAGTGGCAAATTTATTTCTGTTTTCAAATTTCATTTTTTCGATGTTCATAAAGAATTTTGTTCTTACAAAATAGTAGTATTGCCGTGTGAAGTGCAATTGTTAATAATGAGCATATATGAAACATAGAGAGAAACGCTCGCTCATTTTATATAAAGATGTAAAAATCGTAAATTTGAATAATTAATGGCAAATGCACGGTCTGTTAGTGAATTTCTGCTTAATTTGAGGGTTTAGAATTCTGACAACATTCGAAAATCAGCTTTTCCGTGATTACTAAATTATTTTCAATGATCGAACGAATTCAATTGAATTCAATTTTTCCAAGTCAGAAAGACACTGATCAATATATGAGCATCAAAATTTCTTATTGGGGTATGTGAAATGCGAATAGCGAAGACGGTTAAGTGATAGGCTCCCATTTTCAAGGTCCCAGGTTCGATCCCAACTGAGTGCAATTTTTTTTTCTTTTTTTTCGTTGAAATTTATTATTAATGAAGAATTTAGTAATTGAGGGAATTAATACAGATATATTGTTCATATAATATGAATATGAATGATGTTTATATTAGGAGGCGAAGTATATTCATATATAACACTTTCCCTCCAGTTTACGGTAGTTCGTCAGTCAAAGTCCCGTGAATTCACGGTGAGTTGTCGGTAAAACAGCGATCTTCTCCCCGTTAAATCACCAACGATTTCTGATATATGCCGAGTGAGAGTTTTGCACAAACTCACTACTTATCCACCGTGAAAACACCAAACTTCAATCGGTTCATGACTGTTTATTTCTCAGCTACTCACGGTCAATCGTCAGCGATTCGACCGTGACCAAGAAACCGTTAGGGAGGTGAGAAAAATAAGACAAGATAAGATGTCGTTTTTTGGCGCGTTTCCGCTTTATGCTTCCATAAAAATATTGAGGAGAGACCAACGCTAAACGGAGTTATGGGTCAAAATGAACCGGATTTTTTTTCGGAGTTATAACGATCTTATAAGATCTCTACGAAAAAATTTGGAAGATGTTCCAATATGCATATATTGTTGGGAAATTTTTTCAATTTTTTTTACAGAAACCTTCACTCCGAAGAGAAAATCCAATTGATTTTGCTCTTGTGTGACGTCTGGATTCCTTTTAATTTGACATATCTCACTCGATAGATAACAAGAGATTTTAATATGATATTTTAAACAGAAACTAACAATTAAAAAATATTTTCTTTACATAAAATCATTCAATCTAAGTAGACTTATATAAATTCAGGCATTAAATCCAATGATTCGTGAATTATCTATCAATCATTAAAATATTTCAACACTGAGCCACAAAAAAATCTAAGACAACATTTTAATCAACCAAAAAAATTTCGTCAGTGAAGTCCTGACTGGCGCAATGCGAGCCGTCGACTTCCAAGCCGTCAGACTTAGAAAATTCCTCATAATCCCAATTAACTTCAATAAGTGAATGTATGAATCAAGAACAATAATGGGTAAAGTTCGCGCCCATTCTATCACGGGTCAGAAATTCTGAAATTGTGCAGGAATCGATTCAAACGACAATTCCCACGGTTTTATTGAATCGTAAATATCGGCACTTCAGTTCAACGTCGAACAATATGGAAATAGACTAAACATGATTAGGGCATAACACCTGTCTCCCCTAAGGTTTTAACATTATTATCATTCAAATATATAATATTCATTTATTTAGATATATGTAAATTCATAGGATTTGAAGAAATGGTTGGACGACAGTACTCATGGCTGTGTCTATTTCACATTTGGATCGATGGTAAAAATCGAATCATTTCCAGAAAAAATAGTGAAAGCCTTCTATGAGACTTTCAGAAGAATCGCACCCGTTAGAGTATTGATGAAAGTAGCTGATCCTACTGCACTTCTTCCTGGTTTGCCGGACAATGTCAAGACATCACCATGGCTGCCACAAGTGGCTATATTGAGTGAGTTGAATTATCACATATTACCGAATATATTTATTCTACAAATATTCAAATTTACTCTATTCCGCTACTTTCAGGACACAAGAATATAAAATTATTCATAACTCATGGAGGATTACTAGGAACTCAAGAAGCAATAGCTCATGCAGTACCACTGATTGGTCTCCCTATTTTCGGTGATCAGCACACGAATATTCGGACTTATGCGAATAAAAAAATTGCAATTGCTTTGACACTCGATGACACACTCACGGCTGATGTATTAACTAATGCTGTGGAGGCTATACTCAATGAACCGACATATAGGTATATATATGTTTTATGAATCGTACGATATTCATAATACGTTTGTATTGAGAGATTTGAGGAGCAAACGCCAAACGACAGGAAGAAGTTGATTTCTAAACAGGGATGAAACAAATTGTTTTGAATCACATCAAATTTTTCCCAATTTTTCATCTAATCAGTTTTAAAGTAATTAACGATCAAAATTGCGTCTCATACCATGGGCTCTTGTGCATCAAACCTGTATCAGCACGTGACTTTTGTTACTGACTGAGATGGTAACAGAGATCTATGCTAAGACAGATTTGATGCATAAGAGCCCATATACATGTATCGTTTAAATATCCGCAAATCTTGATTCACATGCGCACAGAACATTCTTTGTAATCTATCAATTGTTTTACTACCGTCATGTTAATTATTGATGTAAATGATGACTGAGTCTGTCAGGCTTCGAAACCATTCCACGAATTGAGGAAGGTCATCAGTTTTCAGCCTAAAATAAGAAGCATTGAAAATTTTACGAAACTTTGAGAGCAAGTGTACTGAGTAATCAAAAATAACAGTATTTTTTTGAAATTTATTCACCGAGTAGTAAGAAAAGAAAATAATTGTCAAAGTTGAAAATGTTATTGAGTGTTACATGGATGGCCGAAGAATTGATAACCCTCTTACCGATGCATTGATAAGGTGATAATTTTGCTAAGCTTCCTGACTATTTATATCGGCCTATACATGAGTTCCAATTTTGATAATCATTTTTATTTCTTATTACGAGGTGAAAAACTTCGAAAAATTACTATACATTTCTGATTGCTCAATAAACTTGTTCTGAAACTTCCATAAAGCTTTTAATGTTTCCTGTTTTTACCTAAAAATTGATGATCCTCATTAACGCCATCGCATCGTCTGTGTGCATGAAGAGCGCGTTGCCCTTGAAACTGTGGAGTACATGTAAACGGGTGGGTGTATACTTCTTCTACTGTGTTAGGAATAATCGAAGGGTATCAACGTCAATGAGTGCCGAAGTGAGGAGAACAGTACTGTACATTCGCCTGATTTCGTATCTCTACTTTATCACCGAATTTATAATCATCCCAGCTCTTCAGTGCCTCAATTCATCATTTTGCCTTTCAATTTCAGAGATAATATCGAGAGGATGTCCAAATTATTCTTGGATCGACCAATGAGTGCTTTGGATACAGCTATTTACTGGATTGAATACACAGCGAGACATGGAACTGTACTGAAATCTCCAGCAACCAAATTAACTTGGTGGCAGTTCTACTTATTGGATGTTTACGGATTTATGTTATCATGTGTACTCATAGCCCTTTATGTTATAAAGAGAATCGTTATGTTCTTCGGAAGTTTAGTGTGCTCAAGAGGTAGAAAAGGAGAGGATTCAAAGAATATATCAAAATCGAAGAAGAATAAATGAACTTCTCGTGAAAAATGTGAATTTTTTAATAATTTGTGGAAATGAAAAATGTATTTGTGATGAAAAAACATGGAATATTCTTAGGTTTAAAGAATTTCGTAGGGACATGTGGATTGATATGAACCATCAATGCCATGGCAGAATTTCATTCTCATAGACTAAATGTTATTTTATTCGCTTATATCTCCTGAAACGAAAATTACTTCTGTTAAAAATTCTAACAAGTCTGTTTAATTGAATCCTTTGTCTTTTGTAGCGGCGCCAAAGCACTCTCAATTTCCTTTTAAGTATTTTCAATTCTTTTCTAATTCCATCATTCTCGTCTGTACGTGCCACATCATCGCCTGATTGTTGCAGCGATATTTCAATCTGTGCAAGAAATTTACACGATTGGTGTTAGTGTAATTGCTCAAATAAATATTGACTTTGATTATTATATTTACCTTCATATCTTGGATATCAATACTGCCCTCTCTCACACCGTAGTTTGGTTCAGTAACATCATTCTAGAAGAAAATAAAAGAACATGAGCATTAATGATCATTCTTTTTATAAAAATCAATTGAGTATCCATTATTCATCCCTAGTCGAATTAATTGCTCAGTGCAGGTTACATACCTCTGATATATAATCTAGAGGTTCTTCTTTAATGACTATATCCTCTAGTACACAATCTGGAGGTTCTTCTTTTATGACTGTATTTTCTAGTGCATAATCTAGAGATTCCTTGTTCATGACTGAATTCTTTGATAGAAGATTTCCATTGCCAACAATTTCATTCATCTGAAAAAGTCATGAGTGTTGAGCATAACAGATTTATTTTATTTATTTATTAAATATTTATTAATATCTTTCATACGTGGGAAAAGTTCTAATACACCCGCGGCACTGAATTCATAGATTTTAACCGTTACAATTTGCACTTTCAATTTTCGCGTTTCATTATCTAACAATAGGAATCTTCTTATAATTGTCTTGAAAAACTTAAAAACTTTAATTGAAAGTATAGCGAATATCTTCAGATAAAGAAAATTACAGCAAATTGTATGCATGAAATGTGCACATATTCGTTTTTTTTATGAAATATGTTGAAGATGAAATACTTTTGATCATTTTCAATTGTTTTTCTCACAACTCAGTGAACACAATGTCTCGACTTGATAACATCGCAGTAGACAGGATTTTTGAAATACCGTTAACGCACAATTGATTCCAGTGAATGGGTGTAGCATTCCATATTCTTAGCTCATGCTCTCAATGAAACTATGCTATTCTCATCAGAAATTTGGAATTGATTGATTTCATCATCTGTTGTTCGAACTTTCTGGTTTCCGCATCAGACGTAAGTACTTGCTAATTCCGTATTTCATCAGTACTTCTTTTTCCTTACAAATCTACCACTGTTCAATTGTGGACTCATCATTTATGCACTGTTAAGAATCTGAAATGTTTCTAGGGGAGACTGGGGCAAAATGACCTCTAGGGCAAAATGATCCAGGAATTTTTTTCGGGTGAAAGACTCCGTGAAAATTTAGAAAAAATCCACGAAGGTGCTCAAAATTGTTTTTATTAATGGTTAATTTTTTCAAATTTTTTCGTAGAGGCTTCCACTCTCCAAACAATCTCGAATTATTCTGTACCACAGGTCTAATTTGCCTAAATTTCCCATATAACTGCGGAAAATACTCTAAAACACTAAGATTCAATGTAAATAACTTGTATTTTGATCAGTGTAAAAACGATACGTTGCCAAATTCGAGAAACGATGCAGTAAGATCAGCTTTTACTCCTGCGCATATGGCATGAGGTGAAAGAGCACGCTGCACTTCAATTATTCTTTATTGTACGTGAGGTAGCTTACATAGGAAGCATTTTTCTTCAAGTTGATTACGACTAACCCTTGGGAAAGTCCTTACTATTTTCAATTGATCATGGTCTAAAAATAAAACTCACATGATTACACTCATTTAACTCATTGAAAATGGTGGGTACTGCCTGCTTTCTCAAGCTTCTTTTGTGCATAAATGTCCGAAAAGAGTCTAATGAGAAATGATTGCCGCAAATAGTTGAATATTTAGAGGGTAAAGTACGAAAATGGGCCACTGAAAGCATCCATTTATCCAATAATGTTTCATTTTTGAACGGAAATCTGTAACAGTTGGAACAAAATTTTTAAGTAATGGTACGGATTCTAAGAGATTTTCTACTCACTGATGGAATGACAGATCATTCACTGGTGACCAGGCTTTCCGACAATTCTTTACAATGCAAATTTTTGGCATTTTATGTGGATATGTCTCATTTTAACCTCCAATTTTCTTCCACACGATTTCTTCCTCTAACATTCATACAGAATGCTTTGAACAATTTCTTCTCAGGAACTCTCGAATTGTAACTATTAATTTTTTTCGTTTAAAACCATAAATAATTTCAAAATGTAACAAAATCTGTATAAACTTTGTATGAGCACAGGAACAGTGTAAATGTCACGTCGTATGGACTAACTCTGCCGTGATTCTACACCGTGGCAGCAGCGACACTTAAAGAGAAGGACAAAACGTTTCAGCGGTCAGCTTCTTTTTCTTTCAACAATGCTGCATATTCTCAACAAGGAAAATTGAACCTTATAACTCGAACCTCATTCCGATGAAAAAATTTAGTTTTTGGATTTGTCTTTACATTGCAATGCAGTAAACAAGAAATAGTATATTACGTACCTAGGAAGTAACGAAGTTAATTGCGACAAAAATGGTCATCCAAGTGGAGGAACGGTGCTATTTTTGTGTCGCAGGTGACTTCTTTATTTCTATTGTGAGTATAACATTTTTTGTACCAAATGGAGGGGAAAACAACAATTTTCGGTTAGAAACGTCGTTTTTCGTTCCCTAAGTACAAAGAAACTGTTGAGCTACCGGTAAATATGTTGATAGCCTCACCTCAAAAGAGCATAAATTCAAAGGTGGTTTCATAAAAAACAAGCTCTATGACCAAAAAATATATTCTTGTTTTCATCATGAAATTTTCAAATATTTATCGTTTCGCACAAATTTTTCATCTCAGCAAAATTCGAGATAATACACGGAAAGGTCAATTTTTGTGATTGAAAATTAGAAAAAAATTAATTATAGAAATTTTAACTGTAGTGAACTGACGGAGGTCGGTTCACTATTAATATTTTAATTCCTCACTCGCCCGTCTTACGGATGTCCTTGCGTTCAAGTGTGAAATTTAAGGATACTTTACCTTAAAGTGTTAAACACATCTCCTGCGTCAGCGGTCGGGTTCAATCAAATGATTGATAATGTTACGGTCTGTTCAAATTCAATTTTACCCCTTTAGTTTATTCAACAAAAATATTTTAATGTAAAGACGAAGACTATCGAACTAATGAACGATATTATTCAAATACCCAACATTCATTCATCCCCTCTTATTTCTAAAATTTCAACAGAGAAATTTGTCGTACTGTGGTTAACGTGAGAAAAAAAATAGGAAATCGATGATTTTATTTTATTTGTTTTTCTAATACGGTAAATTTATTGAGGCTCACCCTTTTGTTGACTACGAAAAATTATAGGAATAACAATTTATAGTCCCTTCGTACGTAAGTGCAAACCCGGAGGCAGTCGTCGAGGTTTCTCCTCCCGCTAGCCACGTACGATCTCGTGCCGACGGTCAGCTACACTTGAATCTCCTGGCCCACAACGATACTCACACTAGTTCTTCCCGATCGATGATCCCAAAATTTTGAAATAGTTCTTCATTATTCTTTATTCACAAATTCTAAGTCCGAAATTTTAATATTGCACTATATTTAATTATTGAAATGATAATTTCTCCAAGCACGATTCACAATTTTATTAAAATTTTGTTAGGAAATTGGAATTACACTTAAGGATGTTCTACATAGACCGTAAACGGAGGCTGTGTGGCATGAGAGGGGCACTAATTTCGTCAGTGTTCCAGTCCCTGAACATGAAAGAATGAGTTTTTAAATTCCTCATTAGAATGATTTTCCGGGAGTTATGGAACGCTGCGGGTGTTCAAATATTATATTATTATCATTACATTTCATAGATATTTTTTTTATCGTTTATTTAATTAGTTTGAGAATTATTTGGAAAAAAGCGTTGCATTCTAGGAAATTCTGGCGACACAAGTTGGCAGCACTTACAGGAGATTGACAATTTTTCAAGCATTTTTATTAATCTTCATGTCAATTATAACCCAATCGGCGTATAAAATAGTATATTAGACAACGAGTGCGGGAAGCGCCGTATTACCCACGAGCACGGTTTGAGCGAACGAGCGAAGCGAGTGCGCTTAAACGTGCGAGTGGGTACGGCGCCCCGCACGAGTTGTTTATACCATTTTATATTACTCACATGCGGTGTGAAATGGCGCTTGACCTTACTCTTTAGAGGTTAGTAAGTGCTGTTTTAATCCATTGAAACGTCTTACTCATCGTATTCTCACGCTTCAGCGTGGGTAATGGTCTTTATCCACGTCAAAAGTCTCATTTGTCGAACGCGGTGGGTAAGACGTTTCAGTGGATAAAACAGCGCTTGCCAACCTCTAAAGAGCGAGGTAAAGCGCCATTTTACCCGCGTGAGTGATATAAATGTACTTATAGTGGTATTATATACCTAGTGTGGTAATTTCTCACCAACATCCGAAATTTCATTCAATTTGAAGGATTTTTCGAAAAGTTTCTTGAGCTTCTGTAAATTTCCCATAAGAACACATGTTAAATGATGGTTTTAAAACAAATTATAACTTTTAAACCAGGAATGAAAAAAATCCAAAATTTTGCATACGGTTTCTTTATGAATTGGAGAACCTTGTAAAAAAAATTCGTTGAATTCTTACATTTTTAAATTTTAATAAAATACCGGTAGAACATCCTTAAGTCCAATCAGTGACACTTCTGTGAATGATACGCTTCACCTTTCGCGATTACGAAGTTGGGCGTAATTATCGCGTTATTTAATTATTCAAGTTTTACTACGGTGACCCGCGGTTTACCGATCGGTTAAGCCCAAATCAATGGGAAACGAACTCAGTGTTGGGACAAGAGGAGAACCGTAGGAGCAATGTCAATCGTTTAGAAGTTAGATTCGTATTGATTTTAATGTCCGGAATAATATATGAAATTAATGAATCCCTAAAAGAAATGGTGCGTCAACAATTAAGAGCACACGGGCATATACGCCCCCATGGAAATAAAATATAAATAAAATATATATTGGAATATGAAAAATCTATATAAAAAATGTAGAAAAAATATACAAAAAGTATATAATTATATATAAAATATGTAAAAAAATATCTGTTCAATGTACAACTTTTGGCCGATTTTCGTATATATGTTATATATTCAGAATATATTTGAAATATATCTCAGAATATATAAAAAACAATATTTCTGTTCCTGCTATCCATCTTCATTCACTCTTATTCACTCGAGTCTTTTGGGAGATATCTTAAGGATGTATGATCGAGGGAGTGGGGGAAACGGTGGTGGGGATGGGCCCGGGAGGTTGCGGGGCTCTCCCCTGTTTCTCTTATTGGCCGGCTGTGGCGCTCATGAGAGCAGAAAATGGCGAGAAAAGAAGCATTAAATGAAATAATTTGAATTTCAATTGGATTTTTCTTCTCAGGATGGATGGATGCATAGTATTTTGAAAATATTGTCAAGTTACTACACTATCTATCTTTCTTATGCATAGTAATTTTTCATACTACGCAAACTTGAACATTCAACATTTATTTAATTTATGGCCGTAACCCCTATTTCTCCATAAGAAACCATGTATTTTCTGTCAATTTTCAATAATTTTTTTCTTTCTTATATGCATGGATAGCTACCCCGGACTTTTTACAATAAAATTCTTCGAGAAATAATTTAACTATAAAAAAATTTTGACGCCCCAAATCGAAATTTTTTGTCATGATCATACATCCTTAAGACCACCCAGTTCAAATAATTTGGCTCAATATATAAAAAAAATATACTTTCTATATATTCTGAGATATATTTCAAATATATTACATATACAATTATATACTTTTCCTATATTTTTTCTACATTTTTTAGATAGATTTTTCATATCCCAATATATATTTTATTTATATTTTATTTCCATGGGGGACGTGTGTTTCCCTGGGAGTGTGTGAGTACAAGGTATGCGCTCATCTTCCGGTCTTCTGCTGACTTCTCATTTTTGCGGTAAGAAAGAATCAAAAAGTCAGAAAAAATTTTAAATAATGAAAAAAAAAAATTAAGGAAAATTTGGTATATAACATAACTGATGTTCAACTCTAAAAAATCATTTTCCGATTCTCTGAGCTTTATTTTTGCATTCAAGAATTCATTGTCTACAATGTAGAAAATTTCTAAAAATTTAAGGTTCCATTTAATACAATATCTTTGGTTTGCTAAAAGTTTACATAATTGAAGAGAGTATTCGCTGAATGTGAATACTGCAAATAAAAACTCTCATTAAATTTCATTTAATTCTCAGATTTTATCTGCTTGTCCTAACATCACTAGCGACTGCTGCTATCAGTAAGTACATGGGTAGAATTTCTTCATCACGACAAAGACGAACATCTAAATCATTTTTGAGATAAACCATATAAGTGAAGACGCATTTGCAGTAATTGGTCTGATACGTTGTGTAGAAAAAATTGCGAAAAAAATCGACCAAGATTACAATTGTGATGTTTTCTTCATTGTGGATTTATATACAAATAATACTTATATGTTATCCTCATGGTAAAAAAAGGATCAACTTATTCATTTGTATTTCAAATCACTTAAAGAGTGTAATTTCGTGATGTTCAGGTGGAGATACAATACATTATGGAGAAAGAGCAAAATTCAAGAGATTCGAACATATGGTGTATCTTCATGCGCGTTCTGAACGTGATTCTGCTATTTGTGGAGGAGTAGTAATCGATGAGTTCCACATTCTTACGGCTGCTCACTGTGTATGTGATTTTGAACCAGAGGATATAGTTGTAACTGCTGGTAAGCCTCGTAGGAATGATATTTTCAGCCCATCTTGGGGAGTAGAAAGAATTCATTCGCATCCAAATTTCGATGCGAATGCTAAAATTCCAAGGACAATCTTTCGTATGATGAAATCTCTATCTTGCATAACTAAGAACCCAACTGCATGTTTGCTGCCGAAACATGATATTGCTGTTCTGAAGGTATTCTTGTATTTTAATCACTCGGTAATATCATCACCCCTAAGTTAAGCCAACGAAAGTGCTATACATATACGTATCACTTACGTTACTTTGACTCCAAGTCGACGATATACCGTCCAATATCACTTGTGGAAACTTTAATAACACGTCAGGCTTGTCATTTTCTTCAGAACTTCATCCATAAACATTTTTGGCGACTCGTACATTTTTTCCTCAATCTCATCAGTTCGTAGTCAAAACCAGGGCAGAATGATGCATGATTTTTTTTTTGAATCCCGAACTTCGCTCCAAGATCTGGAGAAAATTGAGGAAACGCTCGAACATGTCTAGATTGTTGGATTATTTTTGTAAATTATGTCGTAGGGGTCTTTACTGGCAGAAAAACCGCGCTTCATTTTTCTCCATAAGTGTATTTTGCCTCGATCTTCCCAATTTCCGTATTTCATCTATCTACGGGGAATAATGTCTAATGGAAAAGATGAGTAGAAAATGGTCATTTCAGGGAAAAAAAAAGTTTCTGACAACCTCGATGCACTATCTTACCTAGTTCCCCAAACATTTTACGAAATCGTGATTCGCATTGCACTCCTCTTGTTTCACGACTTCTTTTGCAGCTGGTACGAGCGTTACCTCTTGGACACAGAATTAGAAGAGTTGAATTACCAAAATCTGATTCATTGCCTCATTGTCAAGAATTAGAATATGCTGGCTGGGGCCATACCAAAGATGGAGTATTACCAGACTATTTACAATCCACTAATTTGATAGTATTGCATCCTGAAGAATGCATTAACCACGATGTATCACACCGAAAGAGTCAATTTTGTGCCAGAACTGCAGACAGAAGATCACTCATAGACGATGTATGAATTATGATGAAGTGTCTGGTCCAAATAAAAATTATTCACTGGTGGGACCATGACGTTGGTGTACTGAATTGGCCAAGCTAAAACTGCTTACGAATTTTAGCATTGCTGAATATTTATAAATGCCAAAATAATTTAGAATGGGGAATAATTCAATCAATTAAGAGTGATAGTTGATTCTTTTCTCTTAGAAAAATGAGACAATAAGGGAACATTCGAGGGGATTACAGAAAAATTTGGGAGCGGATTCTTGGGAAATCTGAAGGGGGAATTGCAATTCCATGGAGTAAGATTGCAGAGAAATTTGTAGCGTCTCCTGGAGGTATTCGATGATATTCATAAACAGCTTGGTAAACTCGGTACATCAATGACTTGGGCCCATTCCTTGGTTGAATAATTTATAGTTGCAGTAACAAACTTGAACTTTGAATATTCTTTCAGGGTGACAGTGGTAGCCCTTTGGTAGATATGAATATTGTGTATGGTATAACTTCATTCGTTCCGGGGCAATCACCATCCATGTTCTTAGTTTTCACAAAAGTTTTCAATTACATTCATTTTATCAACGATATAACTAAGTCCGGGAATGAAACTGGCGATGAAAGCGGATTTTAGGACATAACTCTTCATGGCACTCTGCGTGGAATGTGGCCACTCTCCGTACACTGCACGTGCGTTCAGTAGAACTTTTTGCATACTGTATAATAAAACACTGTACATGTGCAATAAAAACTTTTCTACTGTTGTGATTGTAAGACTCGCGTTCGGCACTTTTTAGCTGATATGTACATTACATTACATTATTTGCTGATAGATACCTTTCAGCTTATTCAATCATTTTTCAAGTTTTATAAAAGAAGGTGTGCAATTTTTTTTTGTGAATAAATGTCCATCAATATCTTTCATCAATAGCCATGATCATAAGCTTTTTTTTCTTCCATTCTCTACACATATTCCTTATCTCCTGTAGACAGTTAGAATACAGACTGGTCATTTTCCTTACACGGTGGGATAAGCAGAGTGCGAGAATGCCCACTTTTCGAGATAGAGTGAAGAGAATAATATAGACTCATGACATAGCGAAAAAATAGGAGGAGAAAATGGACTCATTTAAGGTAAGTCCTTCTTTGTAGAGAATTTCAAGAGCTACAAAAAGAGATAGAGGTAAAATCACTCAGTCTCACTTATTTTCCAATGCTATTGGTAAAGAAATTGACGGAAAGAATCAACTTATCTTGTATCCCTCCACTATTGATATCTTAGTCCTTCAACCCAGGTAGGGATAGACCACTGGCCCAGGCTTGATTCAAGCTTGTCTCAAGCCCAGTCAAGCTTGGATCAGGTTTCGTAACCAGGGTTGGCCCAAGCTAGGTGAAACCTTAGAATGTAACATAGGACCCGGGCTGGGAGACCAAGCCAGGACAAGTGTAGGTATTCAGCCTTAGACCAAGGTATATTTTACGGAAATGCCAAGCTTCAACTAATATCCATTTAATATTCACTTGAAATATTTAAACAGTGTTGACTCATCGATAATGATTCAATTAGCCTTTCACGAGATAAATCACCTTAAATAATATTGAAAAAAGAAAAGACTATGGAAAAAAAATTTCCCTGGCTAGGATTCGAACCCAGAACCATCCATACTCAAAAATGTTAATAAAAAAGCTCATTTCATTGTTAATTATTCTCGATCCGGGTGATATAGATATATGTTCCTCCAGAAGCCGACATTCCGGATGCTTATGCCCAGAGAAGATGATACCAAGTGCCATCGTTGTCCAAGATATCCACCGAAGACCTGTCCTTGAAACATGCTTCTAGCCCACTGCGCTATTCCATTAACTTTAGGGCATAGTATATGAAACCGGATTATGGAGTGACTTAACTTTTTTTTCACTCTTTAAAACTCTAAAACTCTTTACTTGGATATGATTTGTATTCTTCCAATGTTATAATAATATTTGCTTCAAATATTTATCAACTTAAATAATTAATAACAACATTTTGGAATCCGATCGTGGGAGAATCTTGGGTCAAGCTTGATATCAGTCAATATGACTCAGAATGTTCCAAAACGTCGAGAGATCACATTTTTAATCAAATGCCCAGGTAGGAATAGACCACTGGCCCAGACTTGGTCCAAGCTTGTCCCAAGCCCAGTCAAGCTTGGGTGAGGCTTCGTAACCAGGCCCGGCCCAAGCTTGGTGAAAACTCAGAATGTAACATTGGACCAGGGCTGGGATACCAAACCAGGACAAGTGTTGGTATTCAGCCTTGGACCAAGGTACATTTTACGGAAATGCCAAGCGTCAACCAATATTCATTTAATATTCACCTAAAATATTTAAACAATGTTGACTCATCGATGATGATTTGATTAGCCCTTTACGAAATAAATCACTTCAAATAATATTGAAAGAAGAAAAGACTATGGAAAAAAAATTACCCTGGCTAGGATTCGAACCCAGAACCATCGATTCTCAAAAATTTTAATAAAAAAGGTCATTTTATTGTTAATTATTCTCGATCCAGGTGGTATTGATATATGTTCATCCAGAAGCCGATATTCCGGATGTTTATCCCCAGAGAAGATGATACCAAGTGCCGCCGTTGTCCAAGATATCCATCGAAGACTTGTCCTTGAAACATGCATCTAGCCCACTGCGCTATTCGATTTACTTTAGGGCATAGTATATAAAACCGGATTATGAAGTGACTGAACTTTTTCTTCACTCTTTAAAACTCTAAAACTCTATAATTGAATATAATTTGTATTCTTCCAATGTTTTAATAATATTTCCTTCAATTATTTATCGACTTAAATAATTGATAACAACATTTTGGTATCCGATCGTGGGAGAATCTTGGGTCAAGCTTGGTATCTGAGTTCGCTGCGCAGTTGATTCTCAGGCTTGGTTACCAGTCCTGGATATAGTCTGATGTAAGACTATATACCAGCCTCCAATATGGCATGGTATTCCACTATTACCGAGCCTTGGATACCAGGCTTGTTTATAGCCTGGTCCAAACCTGGCATTCCCATGGCTTGGTATGTTAGTCTTGGGAGAAGCCTGGTCCAGCCCTGGTATTCTGGGCCTTGGTCCCAGTCTTGGGCATAGCTTGGTATTAACAAAGGTTCGAGCCAGGTACAATCTAGGTACACCAAGACTTGGTAACCTAAGGCTGTACCATGCCTGGTCTGGTTGTCGAAGCTTGGCATTTCCCACCTGGGTGTCTGTATGTATGTGTGTGTGTGTTTGTGCCACATATCATCACGTAGCTCCGGAACGGTTATACTTGGTAATCTGCGAATTTAACAGAATTTTGTCTTTCAATGCAATATGCTGTCAGTGAAATTTCAGCGAAACCGATTGGATACTTTTCGAAAAAACTCGAATTTTCAAAAAACCGTTTTTTCAAGTTTGTTCTTTGAAAAATTTATTTATAGCCCCTCACTTTGAGCAATGAGATTCATGTCATTTGAACTCATAATTTCCACTTGGCGTAAATTTTGCTGCGATTTTCCATTTGCAAATAATTTCAATTACAGTTTTTTTTATTTTGGATTTTGTGGTCGCGATAACTCTAATAATATTGGAATTAAAGACTTCAAATTTTGTCAGTTTGTGCATTTAATGACCGAAAAGTTTTGTATTAAAACTGGGCAAAATAGTAGTGTTTCCTCAAAATCACTACTATTCTTTATTTTACCATTCGGAAGTAGACAATTTTCCCTACAAAATGAGCCCATTTCCATTCTGATGACAATCAGAAGAGATAGAAATTCTATCTGAGACCTAAACTTCAATTTTTCGATTCTTGAGTTTTATCGTAGGATCTCAGTTTTCATCTGATATTGAATTTTTATGTATGAAATGACATTATTGCTATTAAAATGATCATATTCCAGCTGCAAGTTCCAAGGTTGAATCCCGAACAGATCGATACAGTCTGGAACAATGTTTGTAGGAATTCATAAATGCGAATTTTTAGTTAGAAAAATTTCACCTATAGGCCCAGAAAGGGTTTGGAAGCTTGAAATAAGAAAAAAAAAAAAAAAATTTCAATTGCTGGTCATTTCTAAAAAATCCTTTCTGAATGCTGCGATCGTTTTTTCTGCCTCCAAGAGTGAACCGTTTAGTCTGGAGATAGTTCGTACACATCCTGGCGGTTTCTTGAACCGTGATCATGGTGAAAATGCAGTGAAAGAATCGTGAATTGACCGTAAATTGATTTTACCGACAAATCACCGTCAAATTATAGTCGTTTCACCGTTTATCAGTAGTGTGCTTGTGCAAATTCGGCACAATGTAATCACGGCGAATCTCTCATCTATATACAGTATAGTTTAAATGCATTCAAACTTTAATTAAAAATTCTGTAAAAATTATAAGAAATTCAAATATAAAATATCGTAGAATCACCAAAAGTTTATGCAATTGAGAAGAACATTAACTGGATCCCGAGTCAAAAAATGAGTTGTTACAAAATGTAATTCTGGCTTCCTTCCGACAACAATTTCTTTTGTTCTCCGGTCTTTTTCGATGTCTCCAGTGAACGTTTCTCGTCTTCAAAGTCTTTATCAATTTTGGAGAAAGACGAAAATCATTCATAGACGGCTCGATATCTTTCTTTTACCCTTTCTTTGCAACGACATACGACACCAAAATGAAGATTCAGGTCCATAACTTGACAAAAACGACATAAGTAGTTGAACGATTGTTACAGGTCTGCAAAAGATATTGATCCACGTTGGGAACGTTCGGTTAGAGGTATGATAATCATAAAAATTTTATGATCACTTCCGGAATTTTGAAGAGAGAAGAGGTCATCATTTTATTTGCTGCATCATTCCGTTTGCACGCTTGGTTTCCATTCATTCAGAAATTTGGAATCTACATCAATTGTTTGGGTGGATGAAAGAAAAAGTGATATAATTTCACTCACTTTAATCCCTGGAAACGATCAATGCAAAAATGTTGTGACAAGATTGAAGTTTTCTGATGGGGAAATTGGAAAAATTTATATGATGTATTAGATATATTTACACATTTGGACATATGATTACACTAGAAAGAGAAGAAGGAGAGTTCATAACTTCAGGATTTCTATAATTTTCAATTCGAATAGCCTGCCTGCAGTGGTCTATACGTTTAAAATTTGTTTTCAATTCGAACGTGAATGAATGAACTATATTTTCAGTTTTCAAAAGAGTGGTTTCAAATGCTCAAAGAAACGAGGAAGCCCTCAATTTCATACTTGTAAGCCAGAGATGAGCAAATCGAGATCTTTTGGATCCTGGCGATCCTGACCTTTATTAGTGCAGACAATGCGCAGCGTTAATCCTATTACCTGGATCGGTCCCTGTCCCCCCGAAAATTAGTACGAACGGTCGTTTTTACCCTACTGAATTTTCTCTCAATTTTTTTTTTCAATATCAAATCGCTCAGAAAATTTCGCATTTGATTCTAACTAAAAATGGCAAATCTTCGGGAATTCACTTCTGAAGATTTTTTCTCACTTAATTAGGGAGAAAAAATCATAAAATAGCAGTTGGAACTGAATTCCATAGGATTTCCATACATTTCCTGTTTAACCGAGATATATATTTTTTTGAGCAATTCTAGTGCTTCCGAACAGAAGAAACAATAATAGAGATGGATTTAATGCTGCCCGATAATTTTATTGGATCATTTTCCTTTTTGCTTCCGAATGGAAGCATTGTAATCGTCATTTTTTTCGAATTTGAGATTTCATCGGATTATGACTCCAAATGTTCTAAAATGTCGGAAAAAAATATTTTTTTCACATGTCTGTGTGTATGTATGTGTGTGTGTGTGTGTGTGTATGTGTGTGATGACACGTTTCATCACTTTATGCGGAAGCGGCTGCATGTATCGATATGTAATTTTGAGGGAATATTCACTACGCGAGCGCAATGCTCTCTGCGAAATTTTAGCTAAATCGGTTCAATGGTTCTCGAGAAAAAGCGAATTTTCAAAAAATCGTTTTTTCGAGTTTTCTCAGCGAAAAATCAATTTACAGCGTCTATCCTCCGCGAGGAGATGCGCGCTGATGAGGTGCACATTAAACTCCGGGGGTGACCAGGGCTCCGATCTTTTACAATGTAAGCCCATTCTTCCTAAGCCATAAAAGGATTAAAGGGAGATAGATCTTTCGAGGCCCTTGCATCAAGGGTAATAAAAATGAAGCCTTGCGACGACAACTCGAAGCTAATAGTTTTATTAACTTCATTGAATATTGAAGACGAACGAAGATTTTTGCCATCATGACTCCTCTTTTTTGAGTAACTACGACTCCAGATCGATATTTAGACGACAAATGACTTCGATACTCTCATGACTTCTACCAAGAGGACGACGTTTATCTCCACGGTGATATCGGGAATTTTCAGAATACCTCTGAACACGAGGACAATTTTAAAGACGAAACTACATCTCATGAAGACTTATCTTTCGACTCGGGATATGAATACCCCAGATATAAACCAGAGTCGAATTTCATTTAATTTCCAAATTTTATTTATTCCTCCTAACATCATTGAAGGCAACTACTGTTATCAGTATGTACATGTACTAAATTTCTTTGTCACGACAGACACGAACACGTGAATTATATTTGAGATAAATCCTATAAGTGGAGGCTCATTTAGAATAATTTGTGTGATTCGTTCGGCAGGAGGAGTCACGAAAAAAAAATCTATCGCGATTACACCTGTGATGTTTTCTTCATTGTGGATTTGTATGCAAATAATACTCATATGTTATCCTCATGGTAAAGGAAGAATCAAGTTGCGCATCTGTATTTGTAATCACTTAAAAAGCAAAATTACGTTATTTTCAGATGGAGATACAATACATCATGGAGAAGAGGCGAAATCCAATAGGTTCAAACATGTGATACGTCTTCTTGCGTATTCTGGAAATAGTTATAGTGTTTGTGGAGGAGTAATAATCGATGAATTCTTCATTCTCACCGCTGCCCATTGTGTAAGTGATCTTGCACCGGAGAATATAATTGTGGCTGCTGATAGGCCTCTTATGAATGATCCTTTTGGCCAATTTTGGACAGTAGAAGAAATTCATCCGCATCCAAATTTCAAAGCAAATAAGAACATGCCACGGACAATCTACCGTGCTAAGAAATTTCTATCTTGCATAACTAGGAACCCTGATACATGTTTGGTACCGAAACACGATATTGCCGTTTTAAAGGTATTTTCGTATTTTAATTACTCAAAAATATCGTCATCTTAGAGACAGAACAGCGAGAATGCCATACCTAAACGTAATATTTACGCTACTTTGACTCCAAATCGACGCTATAACATCTAATATCACGTATGGAAATTTTTGATGACTCGTCAGACACGTGATTTGTTCAGAACTTTATCCATAAATGTTGTCATAGACTCGAATATTTTTTCTCTCAATCTTATAAGTCTATAGGAATAACCGGCGTCGAATGATCCAATATTTCTTTGAAAAATGAAGAACTTCGGAAAAAGAATGAGGAAAAAAAATTGATGAGATGCTTTGATTGACGATTAATGATTGAAGAATTTTATTAACATTAAATATTCACAATGAAAACATACAATATTTATAGAGTTATGGCTGAACAGTTTCGGTATATATAGCTACACTGAGAAACTGATTCGTTTGGCTGGAACGAGCCTCGTTTACTGTTAACAAATGGTAGTTAGAATGGTAATCAAACTAATATTCGTTAATATTCAACGAATGGTTGGTTTAGGGCAGAGATGGGCAACTTTCAGGTAGCTAAGATCGCCAGGCTTTAATCCCATTAATAATCCTTCTACCTGAGGCCATTAATTGCCCCCCTCCCAATTATACAATTACGCATATTCCTGAGTACCGATTGTTGATGACGCATCGTGTGGGCCTACGTGCATTTCTTCATGTTTTTTTTCGAGAAAACTTGTTTCCAAAAAACAGAAATCATTTTTGATGACCACTCGTGTTTCCATTCAACACATTTTTCTGATCGAAAGTTATTCCATACCAATCGAAGGATTTAAAAAAGAAAAGAAGTGAAACGGCGCAAGTAATAGCTCCAAAATTTAGCCGAATAGCGCGATTTTTTTAAATAGAAATGTAAGATGGAGAAGAAATATTTCAGTTTATTGCACGATATTGCTACTCTACATCGAGAAGGAATTATTGTTTTTTCAATTATTTCCTAAGGAATTTAACGTAAGATTCATCAGTTAAATTTTGCCTACTCTTGGCTAACATCAAATGGATGCTACTCAATGGAAACCACGGGAAGGTGGTAGGTGTCTCCCGTCAAGAAGGAAAGGGAAAAAGGATTGGAAAATGAAAGGTAAAAAAGTATTTTTCGAAGGAGTTAAGAATGTAAAAATGAAATTCAGTTAGAATCAAATGCGAAATCTTTTGCGCGATTTGATATTGAAAAAAAAATTGAGAGAAAATTCAGTAAGGTAAAAACGACCGTTCATACCAATTTTCGGGGGGACAGGGACCGACCCAGGTAATAGGATTAACGCTGCGCATTGTCTGCACTAATAAAGGTCAGGATCGCCAGGATCCAAAAGATCTTGATTTGCCCATCTCTGGTTTAGGGGGCTTCGATTGAGGCAAGTGGACTCAATAATTCGAATTACCCAAAATGTAACGTTTTTGACGAAAAAAATGAATTGTCATGAAAATAATTAAAATAAATTACTTTAACGAGGAAAAACACATCCAAGCAAGAATGATGATTGTATTTGTCCATCATAGTGCCTTAACTGCGTATTCATTAATATTAAACGAATACGCTGTTGAGTGAACCAGCTCAAGTATTTGAGGGCATCTAATATTCGTTCAATGCAACTAAATCCGTGTGTTAACTGTTAACGAATCCTTTTCTCAGTGTACAACCCTTGGGATTTCACATATATTTAAGTGATGGAATTTGGGAGGTTGATGAGGGAGTGTTATAGTGTTACTAGGGATGCTGCGGAATAGGAAAAGATTTTATAAGAAAAAACCCAATTTCAGATGCTTTTATATATCTCAATTGTTGCATTTTTTTGCAAATTGTTTCGTAGAGACATTCACTCTAAAAAAAAATCCTGGGTTATCTTTTCCGACAGGTCTGTTCTGTCTCGGTCTTCGCTACTCTCGTTTTTCATCTGTCTATAAGGAATAGAGGATATGAGTGAAAAATGACCATTTCGATGGAAAAATGAGTCTTTAATAACCTCGACGTAGCCTCCTAGCTCTTCCTCTGAACATTTCATGGAATCGCAATTCGAATTGAAGTTTCATTTGTTTTACGAATTTTTTGCAGCTGGTACGAGCGTTACCCCTTGGAGAAAGAATGACAAAAGTTGAATTGCCAAAATCCGACTCACTGCCTTATTGTCACGAATTAGAATATGCTGGTTGGGGCTATACAGAAGATAAAATGTTACCAGAATATTTACAATCCACCAATATGATGATATTGAGTGCCGAAGAATGCTTCAGCTATAATGTACTACACCGAAAGACTCAATTTTGTGCCATAACTGCAAACAGAACATCACTCATAAGCAATGTTCGAATTAATTCATAATAATTACTATGAAGTGTCTGGTCTGGATGATCATTATTCATTGATCGAGCCAAGACATGAGTGTATCGAATTCTAACTTTTACTGAATATTTATAAATGTCAGAATGATTTCTAATCTGAAATAATTCAATCAATTGAAGCTGATAGTTGATTTTTTTAGACAATTCAGATGATAAAGAGGAGTTTCGTACAAATTTGTGGGAGAATTGAAAGGTGAATCCCGAGATAAACCGAATTGGTGGAGAAGTTAGGGAAAATTCAGCTTCCGGACGAATTGGGGGAGGGGGGGGGGGGGGTCCGAGGAAAATTTTGGAGAAATTCATCGTGACTTCTAGAGGTATTCGAAGGGAATATCAAAGGAATTCGAAGAGAACTCCTCTGGAGGAAGCGCCCCTCGAATTCTCCCTTTGGGTTCTCCTGGAAATTCTCCTCCCAAATCTCTCTTCGGATTCTTTCAGGGATTTCCCCCAAAAATCCTCCTCCAATATCTCCTCTAGATGTCTCCACAATTTACTATGGATTCCTCCAGAACGCCCCTCAAAACCCGCCGGGAATTCTTCTCAAATTCCCGTGAACATCGCCATTCAGCTCTCCCGGAAGTACCAACGAATTCTCCAAAATCCTCCTCCAATTCCCCCTTTATCATCTGTTACTAATAAATTTTTCTGACGTTTATAAAAGTCAATCAGACATTCATAAACATCCAAGGGTGTTCGAATTCAGCGGCAGATCAGCCTGGCAAATTCGGTACATCAATGGCTCGGCTCTATTCATGGGTAGAATATTTTTAAATTAGAATAATGAACTTGAATGTCATCTACTTTCAGGGTGACAGCGGCAGCCCTCTGGTGGATAAGAATATTCTGTACGGTATAACTTCGTTCATTCAGGGTAACTCAGCATCCATGCTCGTGGGTTTCACGAAAGTTTTCAATTACATTCATTTTATCAATGATTTAATTACTCCCGCAAATCCTAATAGCGATGAAAGTGACTTGTAGAATTGAAATTCTCGCTGCACACCGTGCATGGGATGTGATCACTTCCCGCACGCTGCCCGTGCGTTCAGGAGCACTTTTTGCTGGCTGTACAATAAAACACTGTACATGTGCAATGACAATTTTCTGATTCCTATGATTGTGAAAGTCGCCTTCGACACTTCTTAGATAATATATCACTACATTTCAACTGATTCAATAAGTTTTTTCATTTTGTAAAAACTGATGTTCAATTTTTTTTGTGAAGAAATTTTTATGAATATTAATGAAATTGATATTCATTAAGGAAAGAATTTTCTTCATTCCAGAGTTGCTGTGGTTATTCTTTTTTTTTTTAGATAATCTTTGACTATTCATAAATTGATCCAATTCTCATATTGCGTTCCGTCAATAATTGCAGAAAAATGATCTTAGAATAGCACAATAACTATGAAGTTCAAAGACTTTCAGATAATTCTGAACGGTGTGGCTATTCAAACATTGAGTGTCACGCTATAGACACGTGAAATACACGCAATATCCACGAAGTACTTGGATGAAAGTCTCACAAACTTCATTTTTTCGGAGTGTCTTATGTGTCGATTCAAGCCTTTTTCGGAGTGAATATAGCGTGAATATTGGACCCTCAATTCTCGCGTAATTTTAAGCCCGAATATTTCGAGTGATGAGATTCCCGATTTTTGATCATTTTTGCGTGAATTCAACGTGACTTTTGCGTGACTCTTACAATACGTTTGCATGAGTTTGTAATCGGGGCCAAATTATGAAGTAGCCACGAGTGTTCGGGGCCGAACAATGAAGTGATCTTGAGCGCTCGGGGGTCAAATAATAAAGTGACCCCGAGGACTCGGGCCCAAATAATGAGGTGGCCCGAGCGCTCAAGGCCGAATAATAGAATGGCCCCAAGCGTTTGAGGCCAAATATGAAAAGGCTCCGAGCATTCGGGGCCAAATTATGGAGGGATCCCAAACGCTCTAGGCCAATTGATAAAGTGACCCCAAGCAATCACGGCCAAGTACTCGGGGCCGAATAATAAAGCATTCGGTGCCGCTTATTATTTAGCCCCGAGTACTCGGGGGCATTTATTATTTTGCCCCAAGCACTCAGGGCCATTACTTATGTGGCCCCGAACACTCGGGGCTGAATAATAAAATAGCACCGAGCACTCGGGACTGAATAATAAAAGAAACGCCGAGCATTCGGGACCAAATGATGGAGAAGCCCCGAGCACTCGGGGCTGAATAATAAGATGGCCCCGAGCGCTCAGGGCTAAATAATGAGACAGCACCGAGCACTCGGGGCTACATAATAAAGGGGCTCCGAGCATTCGGGGTTAAATGATGAAATAGCCTCGAGCACTCAGAGCTGAATAATGAAATAACCCCGAGCACCGAGGCTCAATGATAAAAAGGTTACATGTCTCTACAGCACAACGTCAATTCAACACATGTAAGTAGTAAGAACACATTCTGTCGAGACAGCGTGTACCCCCTCCACCTCCCCACTGGCGCCAGTGCACACGTGCACTGTATACTAATGAGCTGGACCCAAATGTCTGGGTCCAGATAAAGATCTCGGGAAAATGGAAAAAGGAGGGGGCGGGAAGGTGTTTTTCGGAGTGGCTCCCACAGGCGGACTTTCCCTGTTGGTTGGCGTGTTTTCGCCAGGTATCCCGGCGGGGATGCTGAGCCCTCAAGAGATAGCCATTTGCCGCATGCTAGGGCGTGAGCTACGCGAAAAAAAAAAATTATTTTCACGACTCAAAGTCGTAAATTTCGAAATTCCTTTCAGAGAAAAAAAAAGTTACTTATTTAAGGCTAGGTCAGAATCATTATTTCTTATAAATTCCTAATAACATGGAAAAGAATCAATGTCATGAACAAATACTTCTATGATCGAAAACCTAATAATAATATATCTACTGTCAGTAAAATCAAATTCTGTGAATCAATTTTCTTTTTAAGGTGGGCTGATGAGGAAGAGGGTGTATGAAAATTAAGGTACCGAGTCTCTATGGAAAGGGCCTACAGTCCATATACTATATTTCAATTGTCCTTTTGATATACCCGAAATCCATTCAACCAATATTGAAGTATGAAATTTCAAATCTAATAATGAATTTTATAGGAATCATGCAAGGTTTCAGCAAATTCTTGATATTTCCGAAATAATACAATGCTGTATTGACACATCTAAACATTCATTCACACACACAGTCACATACCACTATGCCAAATGATTACTCTCGTCTGAGAGACGGTCAGCTCTCTTTAGTTGTAAATTTCACTGAAGTCCCCTGAATTCTAAATTGGAGGAAAGAAAATACGTAGTGGAAAAGATTGAATTAACTTTCAGTTCCTCCGAAATATTTGAAGAACCCCTAAAGATTTTTCATGAAAATCTCTAAGATCTGTTTTAAAAAAAGAACATTTCAGGGTTTTACCGTGTGTTAATAGTTGGAACTCTGAAATTGATGTTGATTATGTGGTAAGATTTTTTCAAAATTTTGCAGGAAAATTGGAGATAACATAAATAGTTATTACACAATTTGGAGGAAACCTATTGATCACATGAAATTTCACACAACTAACTTAAGCCTAGTGCAATATCAATAGCTTGGGATAAGGGAGATGGGTGAAATTTTGAATTGAAATAAATTTTAATTCATCATAACCAGAGGGAAAAATCATTCAAAGAACAAAAATACTAATTCAGCACGAAAATTCAATTATGATGAATTGAATCGCATATCGATGCCAATGGTTCAAATCTTTGGGACAAAAACCATATTTAAATATTCGGAAAAAGAATAAATATTTGAAAATTCATTTCTTCAATACCCCCACATGATACGATGTTGCATGTACATATTTAAACATTTATTGTACATACTGGATAGTAGAGCATATACACGTACAACTATACTGAATGATCAATCACGTCTAAGCAGCGATCAGCTGATGCCCTATTCAATCGTAGATATTATTAAATTTGCCAGTTTTCAGCATGAGAAAAAAATGACTGGTAAAGAAATGTTGAAGTGACTTTCAATTACTCCAAAAAATTTGAAGAATCCCTAAATATTTTTTTTTTTTTTATTTTTATTTATTTCCTTTTTGGTATTACCACGTTCTGGTTTTATACCCTCCCCTTTTCATCTGCCTTTTTTGCCTTTTTGCCACCTTCCTTCCCTATTTGCGAGAGCCATGGATCGACTTTCTATTACTGCCCGCATTTGCCGTGGACCAGGGGAAACCATGGAAAACCCCGATCAGTGCAGTCGGATTCTTACAGAGCCTTAATGTGCCTTTCTGTCACACTGACGAGAAAGGCACACTAATTCTCTATAGTCACACCTCACCGTATAGTTCAGTTTGTTGTTCAAATCTGTGTACAGCAAGCGGTCACCCATCCAAGTAGTAACCAGACGCAATGCTGCTTAACCCGGTAGATCCGCCGAGCCGTACACAGACCGAACAGCCAAACTGCCGGTGAATCCCTAAATATTTTCCATATGAATCCATAGGTGTGTTTTGGAAAAACAAAAATCTGCTGAGTGTTACTGAATTTTGACATTCACTCTGTGTTAATAGTCAGAACTTTGAGTTTGAAAATTTCATGGATTATGGGGTGAAAATTTTCCAAATCTTCCACAAAAAGCGAAGATAACATAAATACTTAATTAACAAAATTTGAAGGAAGCCTCCCGATGAGATGAAATATCACAAAACTACTTTGAACCTAGTTCAATATTAATATCTTAAACGTTGATTTTGGTTTCCCCACTCCACGACCGGCCATTCGTTACATGGAGTGGGGCCCATGTAAGTTTAGAGCATACCGTACGCTCATTGGTAAACCCCACTCTAGGACCCGCATCACGGGTTACTCCGAATTCAGTCTCAGAAGGTTGAGAAAGGAAAATCGGTGAAATTCTGAATCAAGAATAATTTGGAATTATTATAAATACAAAAGGATGAAAATTGATTTGTGGAACAGAAATACCAATTGAACATAAGAATCCAATTATAATCAATCGAATCGCATATTTATGCCAATGATAAAAGAAAAACTTTGGCGCAAAGACTATATTCAAATATCTAGAATCGACACTTGGAAAAAAGTAGATATTTTTTGACTCTCAGAAGGAAATCTATCATGTAAAATAATTATCAGAATTTTTCCTGAATTTATCGGGCATTGCAAGATAATCTTTATAGTATTTCAAAAATGACGTAATAATGAAAATTAATTTTTTGCTAGTCCTGAAGTTCAATCTTGACACAATAGATACATTTTTCTAAATAAATTATGAAAATTTGTAGATTTCCGTGAAAAATTGTTATAGCTTTCGGAGCTCAATGCTTAATACAATGTTTGATTGACTCGTCCTGTTAATATTTCGCCAATGCGGTGTCCAATCAATTCCAATGTCTCTCAAATTATTTGTTGTACTAATCACAGTTGTTCGATTTCATTCGTACATTGCATTCCGTAAAATGAATCCACAATTCCGTGTAATATCATTTTCCGATAGCAAAGAATGCTTCTAATGGAATCCGCAAACCTGATTAAAATTTAATTGAACAAAATGAGTGATTCTAAACTGATTTCTCCGCGCTGTATCAAAGAACTTCAAAAATTCTTAACTGATTCACTTTTACGCGAACTAGCTGGTAGGTCGTCCACTCGCGGACACTCCAATCCTAATATGCAAGATAGTGCAGTGCAAAGATAGTGAGATTTCGAACCGGTCACTGGAGATTGGTCTACTATATCGGCTATCAACGCAAGGCAATCATCTTTTCACACCACACTGCAATACAACTCTTAACATGCTTCAATTTGAAACTTTTCTGAGAAACGCATTAATCAGTTGATTTCTATCCTATCGAAGAATATTTAAATTGCGAGCTTGGAGATCTACGAAGTCGAGTAATCAAAAAACATTGGGCGCTGCTTGGGTAAGTGACCACCACACTCGTGTACTCAAACAACATACTGAGCGGGAAGTATGCGTGCAAGGGAGCTAGCAGGCCTTCTTTCCCAGCGTGCAAGAGCAGAACACTAGGGTCATGCATATTTGGTCATCTGTACCGGTCACAGTTTTCCATGGTTTCTCGTGACCCTAGACAAATATGATGTAGTAACTGAAAGAAGTCAACCCATGGAATCGTAAAAAGGGAGGGTTGTGAGAGAAAGGTGATCAAACCAATCATTCTTTTAATCTCTTAATTTTCCTATTTTCATCTTATTTTTTGAGAATTATTTTGTACAATGAAATCAAGATTTCTCGATATTACTATCATACTTATTCGAATTTGACATTATTTTTCCCATTAAGACCGCGGACACTCAAATCGTTACGCAATATTCCACATAGCATGTCTACTTAAATCACTGCATCATCACAGATTATTCATCATGAATATCCACTCAACTTTGTTTTCAATGATGTTGGCTAAATGCGACGCGATTGAGTTCCGAGGGTCCAATTGTTGGACTTGCAACATCCTTTGCACTTTCAAATTTTATAAACATTTCGAAATGCTTGAGTCACATTTACTGACAGAACGCTTCCATTGTTCCGGCTATTATCTTACTTTCTCCAAATTATTAGTCAGTTGATATTCAGGTCATACTTATTGGACGCTGAAGTTTCCTTCAATAAATATTGAAGCTTGTATGCTTCTTTCGGTTACTTTCATTTGGAAAACGAAGACTTCTTCTTTGTTTCTCTCTTGGAATTTGAAATTGATGATATTCTCCAGTAAATGCTTGAGTGTCTCCTTCAAATGACCATTTAATACTGCTTGCCACGTTCCCTCATCCGTTGTATGAGATTTTCAAGTTTCAGCCTTGCTCGTTGAGGATGGTCCATCATCAAAAACCTAAGATACCGAAATAACCAATTGATTCCTGAATCAGCTGATCACGAATTCTCGATTCCACATATTCAAAATTTTTTCCATATTATCACTATGGTTACACTAATCCACTGATTGTCGGCCGTGTGGGATCATTCTGTATATTTTAAAATATGAGTATACTCTTACTTACGACATACATCACTTACTTCCAACTATTGACATGAACCAAATTTTTCTCAGTGATGATCGATTAGATGGAAAAAATAATCCATACATCTCATCGATTTTCCTTTAATCATGGAAACTGGAGTGTGCTAAAAGATAAATTGCAATTTCAGGCAACTTTTGTGGGTCTTTCATATTACCGATGAAAAACATTTCAGCGGTTATGTTCCTATGGCACCATATTTCGTAGTAAAATCTAAACTGTCGAAACTCTCATGATAACTACAATACTTGTTTCATGCCTTCCGAGTTCATCATGTTTTCCTAAAATTCCAATATATGTCTATTGATGTTTAATAGTCATGTGAACCACTGAGTACAAGAAGATAAATTCCGATTCCTAACAATGTTCCAAGAGTGTTTACTAGAGCATCTTCTTTGTATGAATTTTCACTACTGCTTAATAATTAACACAGGATCTCATCAAAAATAGTATATATCCCAATGCAAGTTTTCCCGAATCTATTCTTTTTGAAGCATGCAAGAACTACAATTAAAATACATGAAATTCGAGGAAGACTCCCCAGAAACCGAAAATTTTTAAACATAAAATTTCCGATTCAACATCTTTAAAATGATTGTCTATTTTCAACTATCGAGTGTAAGATTATTTTTCTGTATCAATCTTTCTTCAAATGATACTCAAGTTATTATGATGTTCCCAGCTATTAGAATCCCAGACCTTGGAACTGTTGATTAAACATATAAGTTTGTGAATCGAACAATTCACTTGAACTTTGATTTCATTATATTTCCATACATTTCACATTTGCTTTTATTGCTTACAACGATTTCTCATTTATTAATTTTTTCGAGTGTATGGAGGTTCTTTACAATTTTCTTCCAAATAAGATTATCCTTTTCGACATTTTTAAATCTTTTCACATGAAAGCTCAATTGATTGAACTCTTGATCTTACCGAAGTCTTAATTTTCTATTCTTCTTCCATGTAAAACATCTGTCTGTTTTCCTTCAGGCCTATCTTTGAAAATTTATATATTTTCGGATTCGGGTCCTTTTCTTCTAATTTCAAAGTTATTTACCTTTCTTGTTCAGTTTCATCTGTTCTCCGCACTTCTGCGTTTTCAGTTTCTAATTCCTTCAATTTTTTATTTCCTTTTTCTCTACTCAATGTTTTTATTTTCATTGCAATTTGATTGCATTGATTATTTTCTATTCCATTCATTTCGTCATTTGCAATTTTAAATATTTCTGTATTTCTATTATCACAATCCCTTTTTATACACATCAAAAATTTTACTAAAATTCTCCTCATAACTGATATTATTCCAGTGCCAATTTGTAATTTTAATTTTTTTAAACTGTCCTGCTGAATGGGCTGAGGATTGGACTGAACATTCCTTCATAATCAATTTTGTCTAGATTTCTATGTTCATATAAATTGAGGAATCTTAGCTTCAGATTTGATTCAGTCAGGACATTCTTTATTCTGGTCCATTCATGATTCCTCAGAAAACTCAGCTTCGGCTCTGATTCTCTCTAAAACAACAATCTTCACTCTAGCTCCCTTCATGATTCCCAATAGTTTCATCAATCATACGATCTCTTCGAGGACAATACTTTTACCATTATTTTCCTCAGAGACGCAATTTTCTTCCAACATAATATTTTTCTCAATATTTTCATCATTATACTTTAGACTCGTCCCATTTTTCTCGACGATGATTTACTTATTCTTTACATTTTCTCAATTTTTATTAACAAGAATTTCATCTCAAATGTTCTCCATTTCTCTCAAAAAATTATTTTCTTACATTTTTTCTTAATTTTCATCGACACTAATTCCATTTTTCCGATGTTTTCTGAATTTTTATCAACAATTTCATTCATTTCCACTGCTTCTTCATTCTCATCAACGATAATTACATCTTTCTAAGTGGTTTCTTCATTCTAATCAACAACAATTCCATTATTTTCATTATTCTCTTCATCTTTATTAACAAAAATTTTATTTATCTTCGAATTTTCTCCATTTCTTTCAAAACAAAATTATTTTCCTACATTTTCTTCAATTTCCATCGACACTAATTCCATTTTTGCCGATGTGTTCTTCATTTTTATCAACAATTTCATTCGTTTCCACTGTTACTTCATTTTCATCAACGATAATAACATCTTTCTAAACGGTTTCTTCATTCTGATTAACGACAATTTCATTATTTTCATTATTCTCTTCATCTTTATGAACGAAATTTTTATTCGTTTTCATATTTTCTCCATTTTTTCAATATTTTCTACATGTCTATCGAAAAGTATGTCATTTTTTTCATCTTTTCTGTTTCTTTATCAATGAGAAATTCATTTTTCTTAATACCTCCTCTATTTTTTATCAACAATCATTACATTTTTCCAAATTATTTCTAGATTTCGATGAACAATAATTGCATTATTTTCATTATTCTCTTCAATTTGATTAAGAACCATTTCATTCTGACCAATAGATTTTTTATTCTCACGAACGATTATTCCTTTTTGCTCCATATTTCCCTCAATATTTCTATTTTTCTTAGTACAATTTTTCAATTTCAGTTCATTTCCTCTTTCAACTTTGTTTATCTTCTTTCTCAGAGAATATTTCTCGATCGTGTTTTCACTATTTTCATACTGTTTCGACACTCTCAGAAATTTTGTAAAAATTATCATAGTTTCCTGCAACATGCACTCTCTGCATTCTTTCCTCGTGCCTATCACACGATTTCTTTAATCCTTCATCAGTTAATTTTCTAAATTCTCATTGATTGTTTTTTTCTACATTACTATTGTTCAGTTGACCATTATCAAAGAAAATGTTGGAAATTTTGTTGGAAATTTCAGCGATGTGAACTGCATTCGTTTAATAAAGACTGCCCTTGACAAGTTTTGCTTCTTCGATGCACACTTTCATTCTTCTTCCAAATTTTATTGACTCAATTTTGTCAATTTGAATGCTGAAAAATGCCGGATGAATAGATATTCTTGAAGCTTCAAAATTGATGCTGGTGGAAATTCTCATAAATCTGTGGCTCCGAGAAGGCTACTTGTATTCACTGAATTTTATTGGAAGATCATTGTCATTGTGGAATATGAGCTGATATTAACAACATCTCGTTTATAAAAACGCCACTCTTTGAATCGCACTTTAAATCGCTGATGAGTCACCAGAATCCCTCTGAGTAAAATTGTATGGCTAATACCAACTATGACTCTATCTGATGAAGATGAAAATCAACTGACACGAGTTTCTTCAGAGATTGTTGCTATTTCAGTGCGATTCAGATCAGGAGAATTATATTTCCTATCATAGAATATCATCCTATCAGCTGTGGAACTGAAAATTGGTCGAAACGGTGGGGAGAAAATTTTGAATATCAAGCAGCCCTTTTGGGAAAACTTCAGTCACCATGAAGCTGTTGTTGGTGGATGTGTGAGGATTCCAAGGAGCCTTCCGTGAATTCATTTTGAAGGAACTGACTTGAACTGCTCTAGACGACTAAGTACAGGAAACAACTACAAAGTTTTTCCAGCCTCCATTTGATTTGGTCAAAATACCAGTAAAATATCGAAGTGCAAGCGAGTGGCTCGAGCGAAATTTCCATGCAATGCCATAGAATTATAGTGATATTCCATATGATCAATTGGAAAGCGTATGTCGAGATGATATGAAAAATGCCTCGAGAAAAAAGTATGGTTTAGAAAATTTTCCATCAATGATTTTCTGCCCAGCATTGCAGACTTGGATGAATTATTCGATGATTGTCCATCGATTACAAAATTCAAAGACTTTCCCGTTAATGCTTGTCCTTTTCATTGCAATATGAAAAATATGACGTATGCTGCTAAAAATGCTCTATTACTACAAGAATGGATGTTGCAGAAAATTGTATGTTCAATAGATAAATCTATGCAGATATATTCCGAACGAGAAAATTTAGCACTGATGGATGCTGAAGACATATCACTTTTGCCGAAGGATCTTATAAGTATATGTGCAGCAGCCGATGTACATGAAGTTTGGTGAAAATTAACAAACGAAATGAAAGTGGAACGATAAATTCTCCGTTACAAGCGATGTCTTATACATCATGATGATTGGGGCGGTGATGTGATTGTGGGTTGTGCAATATTGAAATGGAGAAACAATTTTAAGATACAAATTATTTATTCATGATTAGTATGTATTACATTTATAATATTAATTTTCCATATAGTTTCCCTAAGGGTTTGCAATTTTTCAAAAATTTCCAAAAAAGTTCACATTTTTTTCCAAATTTTCGAGGACTCGATATTTATTTCAAAAGATTTACGATTGCATTTCGTCCTCCCTCCATTTTTCCAAGTCTTGGGTAAATTCTACTTGATTAAATCTAGTTCCAGTGGATCGCATTGCAACTGGATGTTCTCCGACTGCAATAGCATCTTGCATGGCCTCCAACTGGTCCAGATTCTCCAAGAAAAATGTAGAAGATCTCTTTGGCAGGAAAGTAGCTTGAGCATTATCAAGCTCAACCATGATTGCGGGACCATTGCGAGTATTTGCTTTGCAAATCTTTGTGACAATGAAGAATTTCTTTTTATCAAGATCTGCAATTTTCACACTGGGTAGATATCCATTACGAAATTGTCCAGCAGCGTTGATTTTTGTGAAATCCATATTCATTTAATTGGAAGCTTTACTAGTTTTGCACAGAGTTGAAGTATTTCAATCTTCTGCTGAATATCCTTTTCAGCTCCTTGAACTTTCTGTTGTAGAAGGTTCCAACGTTTTTCCAAGTCTGCTTTTTGTAGCGAGTAGGTATTTCTCATTGTACAATTTGAGACACTGATGGGATGATCCTAAACTCATCTTCCTTTATACTCATTCTCCCCTCCAGTTTTTCAAGAAATCTGGGAAATCTCCCACCACCATTCAGAGGAAATGAATCCTTGAAACCAGTCCATCGCCGGAGAGTCTGCATACCTGGGAAATGCTACACAGAAAACATGTGACATGGAAAAAGGGTTGCAATAGTTGTCAAAGAACGTCACGTGAAATTTAACATTGAAGACATCATCTTCTAAAAATATTTAGAGCAGATTTAGACGTTAATATTTTAGACGTTATATGTTATTGCTAAACATTTTCAAGAAGATGGAATAACTGATCCATGGAAATTTTTGAAAGATGTGGTGTGACTTGACAGAACTTTTTGTCATTCACGAGGGCAGCGAAAGAACATTGACGATGAGGAAGCTCCACCAAGTACTCTGGTGACTTTTCTTAGAATTCTATAATCTACTCAGTTATCTAAATTTTTGAAGATTTCTCCCACTACTAATTCTTCAATGGTTTTCGTTTCAAGGATATTTTCATTAAATACCTTGTTAGCACGATACCCAATAAACTATGCAAAGTGAAAACTTCAAATTGGGTGAGTGTCCAGTTCTAATGGGAGTTAAGACTGCTGTGACGTCAAGCCATCGTTTTCTTATATTTCTCGTTTCAAAATACATAATTATCAAATAAATTGCAGAGAAAGAGAATTGCGTTGCATCATTCTCTTATTCTTATCACGTCATAGTTCATGGATTCGAGAAAGAACTGGTACAACAAATAATTTTAGAGACATTGAAGTGAATTAAATACTACATTGGAAGGACATGAAACGAGATAAGTTAATTGGACGTTCTATGAAAAAACTAATTTCGAAAATTCAACAATTATTTTTACGAGAGTGTGTGAATTTCGAGAATCCCGTAAGAAAAATATATCTATTGTATCGAGATGAATTGCGGAAATAGAGAAACTGGATTTTCCACAAAAATGTAAATGTTGAATACTATAAAATTATCTTGCGATGATAGATGAATTCCGGAAGAATATTATAATTGATTGGTGTTATAGTTTACTTCTCTGAGTGTCAAAGAAGTGAAGTACTTATTCTTTTTACACTTGATTGATCGTAATGGAATTTTTATCCTGAATTTTTATTTTTGTTCCTTGAATAAATTTTTGCTCTGCTTCGGATGATTCAAAATTCTTCCTAATCTGAAATTCACGGGATGAAAATCAATAAGAGAATTATTTCTGGGTTCGGTTCAATTTATTGGAAATGAAATGCTGCGTTCATTTTGGGAAACTGGTTCAGTTTGCTATAGGTGAAATGTTTCTTAATTATTGATATTAAACTCTGTTTTTTTTTTTTGTTAAAAATATTCCAAGCGTTCAGAATGAAAAATTCGCTTTCATTCAAGGGGAAATTTCTCGGTCATTGATAGAAGAAAAAAGAAAAATCGTCTTTCTCTTCTGTCAAAAATATTTCAACAGCTTAAGATGCAAATTTTGTGTTTATTGAACTCAAGAATTTCAGGTGTTTAGAGTAAGACTTTAGTTTTAATATTTTTATCTTTCGGTAAAAAATTCCCATCATTATCCTCCTGGAGGCCAGAATGTATAAATGTGTCCAAGTCATACTTTGAAAATTTTTTCCCTAGAAAAATCTCCAAATGGACTAGTGATATGGCTCGACTTTGAGGTGATGCCGTTTAGCATCATCCCGGGCGTCTAGAGGTTAATAGGGAAATCGGTGCGTAATATTACTGAAATTTGCCGTTATCCTCGCCGTAAACATTTCAACTATTTGGAGGGAAATATGGATTGTTCGGTTCAGTATATCTTAGAGTCTTGAAGTTTATTTTAAAGCAAGTTGAAAATGTTCAAATGAGTTGATCCAAAAATATTTTTGCATCGTTTGCAAAATATGAATTGACTCAATTTTCAAAATCAGAATTGATTGTGAATAATTTTCAAATCATTTTTGAATAAATTATAAAATTTATTTCCGAATAAGATGTTTTCTTTTATGTAGTATTTGAATTTTTTTCATGGACTTTCAATAGAGTTCTCAGTAAGAAGAGTATTTTCAACTACTTGTTGAAAAATTACTTCCGAATGAATTTTGACTGAAAATGCTTGGAAGGGAATTTTTCGAACCTTCTCTTTGTTACTTCAGAATCAATTTTGAATAAAAGTTTCGAAGCAAAAATGATTTTTGAATATTTTTTTCCTTCCCTTAATCGTTTTTGAAGCAATGTTAAAATTTATTCTTGAATGAGAAATTATCTTTAAACAGATTGTTTTTGTTATCAATGTAGAATCAATTTCGGAATCGGCTTCCGAATAAGAAATCATTTTTGAGTTACTTTTGAATCATTTCTGAATCCCTTTTGAAGAATGTTTTCGAACGAGGAATTATATTTGAATATTTTTTTTTTTGCCAAATCGTTCATGAATCAATTTTGAGTTTTGTTTCGAAATGATAAAATACTTTTTAACGTTTTAGTCTACTCTAGAATTAATTTTAAAATTTGTTTTCGAATGAGAACTTTTTTACATAGTATCTGAATTTTTTGCCGATGAACTTCAAATTGAATTTACAATGAAAAAAAAAGTATTTTCGACTGGTTTCTTAAAATTATTTTGGAATGAGTTTCAAATGAAAATTTCCGAAAGGCTTTAGAATCAATTTTGAATGAAAACTTTGAAGAAGAAAGGATTTTGAAATATTTTTTTTTCTCCCCGTCATTTTGTGAGTCAATATTGAGATTCACATTCGAATGAGAAATCATTTTCAACGGCTTGTTTTTTCTATCACTGCAGAATCAATTTTGAAATTTATTTTTGAATAATAAAATATCTTTGAGTTACTTTTGAATTATTTTTGAAACAATCTTAAAGTTTATTCCCGAATAAGATTATTGTCACACAGTTTTTGAATATTTTTTGAATCAAAGCTCGCGTGTGACAATTATTATCGACTAGTTTTTAAAAAATTGATTTTGGATGAATGTTGAATAAAAAATTTTGAAAAGTAACCTCTATTTTGAACGTTAGTTTTATCACTTCAGAATCAATTTTGAATGAAGCTTTTGAAGGACAAATTATTTTTGAATTCATTTTTCTTTCCCGGAGCGCTGTTGAATCAATGTTGAAATTCATTTTCGAATGAGAAATGATTTTTTGAGTGGTTTATTTTTTTATCATTGTAGAATTGATTTCGGAATCTGTTTTCGAATGAGAAATTATCTTCAAGTTACTTTTGAATTAAAATTTGCATCAGTAAATTGTTTTTGAATCGTTTTTGAATTACTTGCGAATCAATTTTGAATGAACATTTTGAAGGAAAATTATTTTTGAGTATTTTCTGAATCAAATTTCAAAGAAGAAAATTGTTTTTGATTAGTTTTTCTAAACATTATTTTCGAATACAAGTTTTCGAAAGAGAATTTTTTTTTCACTGTTTTTTAAAACACTTCTGAATCAACTGTGAATGAAACTTTCGAAAGAGAAATTATTTTTGAAGATCTTCGGAATCAAATTTCAAATAAGAAAATTCTTTTCGACTAGTTCGTGAAAAATTATTTTTGAAAGAATTTAAAATGAAAATTTTCGAAAGGGAATTTTTCTTTTTAATGTTTTGTCTATTACTTGAGAATTGTTTTTGAATAAAACTTTCGATGGAGAAATTATTTTTGAATATTTTCTGAATCAAACTTCAAATAAAAAAATTTGTGACTAGTTTTTTAAAAATTATTTTTGAATATTTTCTGAATCAAATTCCAAATATGAAAATTCTTTTCGACTAGTTTTTCAAAAATTATTTTTGAATTCAAATTTCCGAAAGGGATTTTTTTATGAACGTTCTTTCCTTACTTCAGAATCAATTTTGAATAAAACTTTCGAAGGAGGAATTATTTTTGAATTGTTTTTCTTTCCTGGATCTTTTTTGAATCAATGTTGAAATTTTTTTTCGAATGAGAAATTATGCTTAAATTTTTTTTTTCCTTCCTGGATCGTTTTCGAATTAATCTTGAAATTTATTTGCAAATGAGAAATTATCTGGTTTGATTTTCATTTTATCATTGCATTTCGAAATTTATTTTCAAATGAGAAATGATCTTTGAGTTACTTTTGAATCACTTTTGAATAACACTTTGGAAGGAGATATTATTTTTTTCTGCCGCATCGTTTATGAATCAATTTTGAAATCTGTTTCAAGATGAAAAATTATTTTTAACGTTTTACTCTACTCTAGAATCAATTCTAAAATTTATTTTCAAATGAGAATTTTTTTTACACAGTATCTGAATTTTTTTGTTCATGAACTTCGAATTGAATTGACAATAAAAAAGTATTTTTTACTAGTTTCTTAAAAATTATTTTGGAATGAGTTTTGAATGGAAATTTCCGAAGGGAGTTTTATTTGAACATTCTTTTCGTCATTTCAGAGTCAATTTTGAATGAAAATTTCGAAGAAGGAATGATTTTCAAATATTTTCTTTCTTTCCCGGATCGTTTTATGAGTCAATGTTAAAATTTATATTCAAATGAGAATTTATTTTTGAACGGCTGGTTTTTTCTATCAATGCAGAATCAATTTTGAAATTTGTTTTCGAATAAGAAAATATCTTTGACTTACTTTCGAAATATGTTTGAAACAATTTTAAAGTTTATTTCCGAATAAAATTATTTTTACACTGTTTCTTAATCTTTTTTTGAATCAAATCTCGAATGAGAAAATTATTTTCGACTAGTTTTTTAAAAATTGATTTTAAATGAATGTTAAAAAAAATTTCGAGGAGGAACTTCTTTTTTGAACGTTCATTTTATCACTTCAGGATGAATTCCGAATAAAATTTGTGAAGGAGAAATTATATTTGAATATTTTTTTTTCCCGGAGCATTGTTGAATCAATGTTGAAATTCATTGTCGAATAAGAAATGATTTTTTGAAGGGTTCTTTTTTTTATCATTGTAGAATCAATTTCGAAATTTGTTTTCGAATGAGAAAGTATCTTCGAGTTACTTTTGAATCATTTTTGAATCAACATTTGTATAAGTAAATTGTTTTTGAATCGTTTTTTGAATTACTTTCGAATCAATTTTAAAATTTATTTTCGAATAAAATTATTTTCTCATGGTTTCTGAATTTTTTTTTGGATCAAATTGCAAATGAGAAAATCATTTTTGACTAGTTTTTTGGAAAACAAATTTTGAAAGAAAATTTTGAAGCAGAAATATCTTTGAGTATTTTCTGAGTTAAATTTCAAAGAAGAAAATTGTGTTCGACTAGTATTTTAAAAATTATTTCCGAATACAAGTTTTTGAAAGATAATTTTTCTTTCACTATTGTTTTCGATCACTCCTGAATCAACAGTGAATAAATTTTCCGAAGGAGAAAATTCTTTTCGACTAGTTGGTAAAAAATTATTTTTGGAAGAATTTTAAATAAAAATTTTCGAAAGGGAATTTTTCTTTTCAATGTTTTGTCTATCAGTTGAATATTGTTTTTGGATAAAACTTTCGAAGGAGAAATTATTCTTGAATATTTTCTGGAACAAATTCCAAATAAGAAAATTTTTTTCAACTAGTTTTTTAAAAATTGTTTTTGAATTGTTGTTCTTTCCTGGATTTTTTTGAATCAATGTTGAAATTTATTGTCGAATGAGAAATTATTTTTGAGTTACTTTCAAAGCATTTTTAAATCAACTCCGAATTGAGATTTCGACAAGTAAATTGTTTTTGGATAGTTTTTGAATTATTTGCGATGCAATTTTAAACTTTATTTTCAAATAAAATTATTTTTATATAATTTATGAATCTTTTTTCAAATCAAATTTCACAAGAGGAAATTATTCTTGAGTATTATTTTTTCAAATATTTTTTGAAGGAAGTTCAAAAAAAAAAAAATTCCATAGGAGAATTTTTTTTCAACGTTCTTTTCATCACTTCGGAATAAACTTTGAAATTTATTTGAATGACATTTGAATTATCTTTGTATTAATTCCAAAATTTGATTCGGATCCCTAATGAAGAATCATTTTTAACTAGTTTTTTAGAAATTATTTATGAATGAACAATTTCGAAAGAGAATTTTCCTAAACGTTCTTTCTATTACTTTAGAATAAATTTTGAAATCCATTCATAATAAGAGATTATATTTGAATGAATTCCGAATCATTCTGACGCAATTTCGGATGAGAAATCATTTTTGGATGGTTTTTGAATCATTTCTCAATCAATTCCAAGTTCACTTCTACATCAAATATTATTTTTGAACTGTTTGGAGTTATTTGAGACACGCAATTTATTTACAAGTACGGAATCATTTTCAAATCAGCCAGTTCTACAGATGGCTTGACCTCAGACTCTTATGACTGCATATCTTCCGAATCTCTTGCGCAGGTTGCAGAGCACTCAGATGAGTACACTGATGCCTTGAATGAGAATCATTCCACAGCAACTGGACGTCCCAATAATGGAACAATGCATGTACACAAGTTTCTCCTAATATTTTGCATACAATTGAAGGTTCCTCCAACGATTCCTGCTTCTACGTCATAATAATTTGACATGACAATAATGACTGTCTTTTCCCGATTTTATCCCATATTTTATTGCCAGTCACACTGATCAGCTTCTCAGTTATCAAGGATTCATGTGGATCATCACTAATTATCTTGACTCTTTGAAATATTGAAAGGAATAAATTTGATGATTTTTTGTGATTGACGAACGTTGATGGTGAACAGAACTCATGCACTAGCAATTCCACGATTTCTCGAAATTCGTAGGATACTTGATAGAATATGATTCCACGGTACTTGACCCATAGGCTGATGATGATATAACCGACTATGGTGTTATTTTTTCCTATCGAGAAAAGGCTCTGCGTGGCAGAGTGATACCACAAGAACCATATCATCATGATCTATAATGACTAAGTAGATTTGATCATATTGAACCAGCTACATCATTAATACACCCTCTCTACCATCCACATATCCTCAACATTTATTCATATTAGAAACATAATGAATTGAGTACGGTGTCCGATTGTTGCACATTGTATTGCCATGCAATAATGATGGAATGATTCATTTTTAATTTCTTGCAGAGGGCTGTTGAGAAGTTATGTTGTCTCATAATATTTCATCAAAAATAGACTTTATTCTCCAAATTTTTTCAGGATGATAGGAAAAATTCCTCAGGCCATTTTCTCAATCATACTATCTAGAATTTGAGAAAAAATTTTCCTTTGCGGCAAAATATAGATTTCTGAAGAGATGAAATTCATATCGTAGATACATCACAGATATATGGAAAATATATCTCTCATATATTTTACATATGCTGATAAATGGTCTGAATTGTAACTGTTACAATACAAGGTATATATGATTATGAAATGAACTAGATACATTTATTTTGTGCTATACATATATATATTTCTACAGACAATGCATATTCAATTGAACATTCTACTCATACTTTTTCCGAGTTTCGGAAATATAATAATTAATTCTTAACAAACTATAAAAATAGCAATTCTTCTTGGGTACAGATACACTTAGAAATTCAGACTGAATTAAATGCATACGCAGCTCAAATAATGGCAACAGTTCCAGAATTCAAACTTAAAAATGACGAAATAGAAAAAATTAAGGAATCATTATTGAAGTTCGGTATGATTGAATTGATACTCTGAATGTGGAATGCAAATAGAATTGTATTCAATTACCACTGGAGAGCATGGAATTTCACCAAGAGTCGACTAAATCAATGAATCAATCTGTGATATTCAGATATTTAGGAGAATTTTAATCTATGAATTTAGTTGTCTTCTTTAAACATTATCTTCGATTTTTTACAATAGGGAAGTTAACGTTCAAGTATTATTTGTTTTCCAGTTCTTCACCTATCAATTCAGAATTTTTACTGATTTCGCTTGAAAACAATAGCAAATTTAGTGTAATTTAGTATCAAGATATTATAGCACGAACGGTCATTATGACTTTTTCTCGGCACACTGCACAATTGTCCATACCAAGTGCACATCTCACACATGCAACCATGTGTCGACAGGGTAAAAATACAATCCCCAATTCTCCGTCGTAACAGATTTTACATATTCTCCCATCGTCAGTCAATTGTTCTTCGGATTTTGGTGAATTATGAAATGTCCTCAATTCCAATTCATGGCCAGTGTATTCTGGATGCCTTATGCTCTTCGGGTCAGCCATGCTCAAACTGCTGAGTCTAGGTGCGTTCGAAAATCGGAAATCTGGTGAGGCACTTAGCCTGTAGTCTTCCCCATAATTAACATCTCTCCACCTTGGTGGTGGTATTGGTACTGTATCAGGATCAACGCCAATTAGTACATTTCCACATGGCAATTTACGTACGAATTTACACATCGGTCGCCAACGTTGATGATCAGAGTTCGGATTATCCCCTTCAATCCATTCAAAAATCTCAACCCCGCATACGAAACATTTAACGCGATCAGCATCGCCAGTAAAGAAAAATCCAGCAGCTGCCAATTTAGCTGGATCTAAGTGTGGCGCTGGCCAATTTTCATAGCTAGCAAGCCTTGCTGATTCTAAACGATAATCAATTGATGGATAATCACAATTGTCTACGTCTTGAACGCTGTCTGAATTGTTCAGCGATGGTGCAGTTCGTCTTTCCAAACGCTGTATAGTACCTAAATCCACGGTTATTCCATAAGTAGACATGTCATACGAATGAGGATCCATGCTTACTTTGGGATGTCAGAGGAAAACTGATAAAATGAAAAGACTGTTCTTTCTATACACTAATTTCCCCCTCCAGTTAGAGAAAATTCGGAAAATCTTGAATTACTTGGTGGGGCTGATTCCTTAAAACAGGTCCATTTTAGAGTCTGAGAAATGTCACGTGGGAATCTGTAGTGAGGATGGTTTTTGAACACTAACAGACATTCACTTGAGTGTAACGTTAGAACGTTGTCTTCTTCCAATTTCTATTCTCAAACAACTATTATGAACTAGAATGGCGTTGCATTATTTTTTCGTGAGAGCGGGAATTGATCTTTCATTTCAATTAATATTGGATAGAGAAGATGGAAAGAAAATTATGATTTTAAAACTTTAAAATTTTAGCAAATAATTTTCATTCTATATAGCAATAGGAGCGAGTCAATCAGTTCATGTTTAACCTCTATGAACAATCTCAGTGTATTTTTTACAAAAAATTTTCAATCTGAGCCTATTAAAAATTATATTAGAATGCAGTATGGAAGTACAATTGCATTGGATGACTTTTCGGAGTGTGGAACTGCAAAATATTGTTGGAAAAGCTTTTTAAATATGTTTTGACATATTGTTATTAACTATTTTGGTGAAAAACTAGTTGTTCTCATTCTGACAACAATGACTTTCATTAACTTCGAGTATAACTATTAAATAGTGAACATGAGTATGAACTGTTGGTTCTTGTTATGCGAAATTCAATTCTCATAGTTGTGATACAGATTTCTTCATGGTAACTAAAAAGAGACAATTCATAATTTTTCTCTTGTTTAAATCTTTCGAAGTTTCTCGTAATTTTCTTTGTTTGTGAATTCTATTCAAAGAATTCTTTGCAAGTGGAGAACGATATTATACAAAATTGTAGATTTATTTCACGGGATGTAGTGTATGGATCAAATGGACGAACTGTGATTGGTACAACAAATAATTCCAGAGACATTGAAGTCAATTGAACACTGCGTTGGAGGAACACGCACAGTTGAGTTGAGTGAACATTGTATGAATTAACATTGTATCAAGCATTGAATTCTGAAAACTATAACCCTTATCCACGAAAGTCTATGAATTTCAATAATTTACAAGAATATACATATTTTCTATTGAGATTGAATTTCAAGAGTGAGACTATTGAATCTCACTGAAACGTAAATTCGAAATACTATATTAGAAATTATCTCGTGTTGACAGATAAATTCTGGAAGGATGAATTATTCCGCATTATAGATTCCTTTTTGTGTGATAGAAACCATTCATTCTCTTCCAAAATATTTCATGCTGAATTAGTATTTTTGTTCTTTGAATGATTCTTTCCTCTGGTTATAATGATTCAAAATTCATCCGAATTCAAAATTTCACCCATTCCCTCCATTTCACCCATAGCTTGCTATTGATATTGAACTGGGCTAAAGTTAGTTGTATGAGATTTCATGTGATCAGGAGGTTTCCTTAAAATTGTGTGAAATCACTATATGTTATCTCCAATTTCCATGGAAATATTTGAAAAATATTACCACATAATCAACATCAATTTCAGAGTTCCAACTATTAACGCACGGTAAAACCCTGAAATGTTCTTTTTTTAAAACAGATCCTATGAATTTTTATGAAAAATATTTAGGGGTTCTTCAAATATTTCGGAGGAACTGAAAGTTAATTCAATCTTTTCCACTACGTATTTTCTTTCCTCCAATTTAGAATTCAGGGGACTTCAGTGAAATTTACAACTAAAGAGAGCTGACCGTCTCTCAGACGAGAGTAATCATTTGGCATAGTGGTATGTGACTGTGTGTGTGAATGAATGTTTAGATGTGTCAATACAGCATTGTATTATTTCGGAAATATCAAGAATTTGCTGAAACCTTGCATGATTCCTATAAAATTCATTATTAGATTTGAAATTTCATACTTCAATATTGGTTGAATGGATTTCGGGTATATCAAAAGGACAATTGAAATATAGTATATGGACTGTAGGCCCTTTCCATAGAGACTCGGTACCTTAATTTTCATACACCCTCTTCCTCATCAGCCCACCTTAAAAAGAAAATTGATTCACAGAATTTGATTTTACTGACAGTAGATATATTATTATTAGGTTTTCGATCATAGAAGTATTTGTTCATGACATTGATTCTTTTCCATGTTATTAGGAATTTATAAGAAATAATGATTCTGACCTAGCCTTAAATAAGTAACTTTTTTTTTCTCTGAAAGGAATTTCGAAATTTACGACTTTGAGTCGTGAAAATAATTTTTTTTTTTTCGCGTAGCTCACGCCCTAGCATGCGGCAAATGGCTATCTCTTGAGGGCTCAGCATCCCCGCCGGGATACCTGGCGAAAACACGCCAACCAACAGGGAAAGTCCGCCTGTGGGAGCCACTCCGAAAAACACCTTCCCGCCCCCTCCTTTTTCCATTTTCCCGAGATCTTTATCTGGACCCAGACATTTGGGTCCAGCTCATTAGTATACAGTGCACGTGTGCACTGGCGCCAGTGGGGAGGTGGAGGGGGTACACGCTGTCTCGACAGAATGTGTTCTTACTACTCATGTACAATTAACTCGAAAATATTTCAACACGCGTAAAATTACTCAGATGTCTATACATCACAACATCAATACAACAGTGTCAATAAGCACAAATTGAGGAAACTGTGGTTGGCAGAAAAGGAAGAAAACGTATTTGTAGGTCACGATATTCTATCAATACATGGAATTTTCATGATGCAGTTCTGAATGATGATCCATGTACAAATAATGCTGTAGAGGGATGGGATTTTGGATTTACGAGTAGCTTGCAGACAGCACATTTACAATTGGGAGAATTCATAGATGTAGTGAACAATGAACAGTCGGTAACAGAAGGACTGATTGAACGATTCATTGTAGGAAGGCAAATCAAAAACAAAACAAGTGGCAACTTGCATCATTATGTTTATCATTATAGCTTTATCTGCTAATTTATTAGCAAGTCGCTTCCGAATGGATTCTTTTTTCTCCACTTTACTAAATCGTTTCACATGAATTTCCATTTTTGTTCAAATTTAAAGAGAGAATAAAATTTGATAATTTAATTTGAATTAATAATCAATCGTTTCATTCAAATTGCTATTCATTGCGAATTCTATTTTGATGTTTTGCGGATATCGATTAATTCATTCAATTTTTAATGTTTCCTTGGTAACCAATTTTTGATCAACGTTATTCTTGATGATCTATCTATTTATTGATGATAGTTTTCAAAAAATTTAATTTCAATGATTTTTTCATTGGTGTTCTTGTAAACACGATAGTAAGAAAAATAATTTAAGCTAGAGACTTCCAATTCGGTAAATTTATACTTCTTATGTCACTGATGCATGGAATTGCTCGTGGGCAAAATTGATTGGGAAGTTTTTGATGGAGGAAATTTTGTCGGTTTTGAAAAATTCCAGTTTTTCAGTAATATCTCCGGTTCTATCAGTCGGAGCAACCTGGTTGTTATCTCAAATGGAAGGTGAGATCATTTTCCATCGATTTATATCATTCGAATCTTTGTTTTATCGATTCTTCAATTACTCGTAGCCCATTTTCTGGAAATCAATTTCCACGTTATATCTATTTGAAAAAACCGATATTTTTTCTTACAGCTATATAAATCGATGGGACATGAACTCATCTTTCATTTGAGACCAAGCCCAAATCAGTACGACTGATAGAACCGGAGATATTACTGAAAAACTGAAATTTTTCAAAACCGACAAAGTTTCCTCCATCAAAAACTTTTCAATAAATTTTGCCCACGAGCAATCCCATGCATCAGTGTTATAAGAAGTATAGATCTACCAAATCGGAAGTCTCTAGCTTGAATATTTTTTTAGTTATCTTGCTAACAAGAATTATATTGAAAAAGTCATTAAAAATAAATTTTTTCAAAAACTATCATCAATAAATAGATAAAAATCCGTAGCGAGCTAGCTCATATGATTACCAGCACAGCCTATAAATCTGAGCGAAATCGATTCAGAAGTTTTCAAATTTTTGGTGAAATACAAAATTTCTAAATTTGTTAATATCTCAAAAACTACTGAACCGATTACAATAATAAAAACAAGGGCTCAAAGTGGAGGGTTCAGTGACCAGAATATACTGACAAAATTTCAGAATCCTACATTCAAAACTTCGGAAGTTATTGAGACATATGTGTGTGCACAGACATACGCACACACGCACACACACACGGACAGACATTTTTTCTAAATATGATTTTTGGACTTTTTGGATCATTCTCAGTAGTTCCCAACAAAAAAATTCAGATCGAAAATTTTCACGATAGGAATGCTTTCATTCGGGAGCAAAAGGGAAGGATACCGAGATTATGACGAAAAATTGAAAAAAATAGTAACGAATTTTGATGCAACAGATGATAATTTTGGATACCTCCATGGCCATGCACATAATGTGAAAAGAGTTAAAAAAAAGTTTTGAATCATTTTAATTGTCACGTCATTGATTAATGCATTCAATAATTGTATCCTGTTGTCTGGGACATATCGCACTGAATTATATTGTATTTATATGACTTAATTTTTGATTTTCTTGTTAAATCTTTGTTAAATTTGATTGTGTTGAAATAAACTCATGCAGAAATGAAATATGATGAAATGAACGTGTGTTGTATCTGTTTGTGTTAAAATTTGTATGCTGGATTGTATGTGTGCTGAACTGACGTTGTGCGTTGGAGACGTGCCACCGCTAAAAAAAACCCCGTGCACTCATGGCTAAACAATATACTGCTCCGAATGCTCGGAGCCAAATTATGGATAGCCCTGAAAGCTTGGGGCTAAATGATGGAATAGCCCCGAGTGGTTGGAGCCGAATAATGAAAAAGCCCCAAGCACTCAGGGCTGAATCATGAAGTGACCCCGAGCACTCGGGGCCGAATAATGAAAGAGCCCCGAGCCCTCGGGGCCAAATAATAAAAGAGCCCCGAGCCCTCAGGGCAGAATAAAGTAGTGGCACCGAGCCCTCGGGGCAGAATAATGTAGTGGCCCCGAGCAATCAGGACTGAATAATGGAATAGCCCCGAGCACTTGGGGCTAAATAAAGGAAAGCTCCAAGGACTCAGTGATAAATAATGAAAAAGCCGCGAGCACTCGGGGTTCAATAATGAAACAGCCCTGAGCACTCGGAACTGAATAATAAAAAAGCCCCGAAGACTCGGGGCTGAATGATGAAAGAGCACCGAGTACTCAGGGCTCAATATTAAGAAAGCCTCGAGCACGCGGGGCTGAATAATGAAGTAGCTCCGAATACTCAGGGCTCAGGAATAAAGAGGTCCAAGCTATCGGGGCCTAATAATAGGGAAGCTCCGAGCACTCGCGGCTGGATGATCAAAAGCCCCGAGCACTCAGGGCTCAATAATATGGTAGCCCCAAGTGCTCGGGACTAAATAATGAAATAGCCTCGAGCACTCAGGGCTCGATAATAAAGAGGCCCCGAGCGATCGGGGCCTAATGATGACAAAGACCCGAGCACTCAGGGCTGAATAAGAAAGGGGCTCCAGTCACACGGGGCTCAATAATAAAGTGGCCCCAAGCATTTGGGGCTGAATCATGAAAGAGCCCCGAGCACTCGGTGTTGAATGATAAAAAAAAGGCCCCGAGCACTCAGAGCTGAATAATAGAAAAGTGCTGAGCACTCGGGACTGAATAATGAAAGCGCTCCAAGCAATCCAGACCTAATGGTAGAATAGCCCTGAGCAGTCAGGGCTGAATAATAAAGTGGCCCCGGTCGGTCGGGGCTCAATAATAGAGTGGCGCGAAGCTAAATAATAAAATGGCCCCGAGCACTCGGGGTTCAATGATGAAAAAGCCCCCAGTATTCGCGGCTCAATGATAAAATAGCCCAGAGCACCCGGAGCTATATAATAAAATAGCCCCGAGTGCTCGGGTCTGAATGATGATAAAGCCTCAAGCACTCAGAGCTCAATAATAAAGAAATCCCGAGCATTCGGGGCCAAATACCGAGTGCCCCGAGCCCCAAGTGCTCGGGGCACTTGTGGCTGAATAAAGAAAGAGCCCCGAGCAATCGGGGCTGAATGATAAATTGGCCCCGAGCACTCGAGGCTCAATGATGAAAAATCCCCGAGCAATCGGGGCTAAATAATGGAATAGCCCCGACCACTCGGGCCTCAACAAGGGAACAGCCCCGAGCACTCGTGGCTAAATAATGAAAGAGCCCCGAGCAATCGGAGCTGAATGATAAAATGGCCCCGAGCACTCGGGGCTCAATAATAAGAAATCTCCGAGCATTCGGGGCTGAATGATAAAAAAGTTCCAAGCGGTCGGAGCTGAATAATAGAAAAGCGCCGAGCACTGGGGGCTGAATAATGAAGTAGCTCCGAGCACTCAGGGCTCAACAATAAATTGGCCCCGAGCAATTGAGGCCTAATGATAAACAAGCCCCGAGCACTCACGGGTAAATATAGAGTACAGTGCTCCCTCTATTGATCGTCCCTCGTTTGATCGTACCGCTCCTATTCCGCTGTTTCCCCTTTACCCTCACTTCTTTGCTCATCTCGAGTGCGCATGCGCGACAACCATGGCAACGTGCCTTGGGTATTTTTGTTTGCATGCATGGTAGTGAAAACGTGTTCAAATAAAGGATAGGGTGTTAAGAGGATTTGAAAAAAGTTTTTTTTTCGTATCCTGAAAAAAAAATTCAATGCATACTAGTAGACTAAGGGACGAACATTGAGGTTATGGTTGAATTTTAAACGAAGAGCGCGGGGCCTTTCACTCGTATTATGCCCCGCCTCCTATATGGAGTGGGGGCTGCTCTACTGATCGCTTTCCTCGAATTAGAGCCCCGTTCGGCACGATCAGTAGAGGGAGCACTGTAGCTCCAAGCACTCAGGGCTCAATAATGAAGTGGCCCCAAGTGCTCGGGGCTGAATAATAAAATAGCCCCGGTTACTCAGGGCTGAATAATAAAGTAGCCCGAGAACTTGGGGCTCAACAATCAAATATCCCCGAGCACTCGAAGCTAAATAATAAATCAGCTGCGAGCAAACGTAGCTAAATAATAAAGTGGCCTCGAGCACTCAGGTCTAAATATGAATGAGCCCCAAGCCCTCGGGGCTGAATGATGAAGTGGCCCCGAGCATTGGGAGCTTGTTAATAGGAATCCCCGAGCATTCGCGGCTCAATGATGAAATAGCCCGGAGCACTCGGAGGTATATAATAAAATAGCCTCGATTGCTTGGGGCTGAATGATGACGAAGCCCCAAGCACTCAGAGCCACATAATAAAATAGCCACGAGCGGTCAGAGCTAAATAATGAAATAGCCCCAAGCACTCGGAGCTAAATAATAAAGAGGCCTCAAGTGCTCAGGGCTGTCAAATGATATAGCCCCGAGCAATCAGGGTTATATAATAAAATAGCCCTGATGATAATGTTAATGAGGAAGCCAGAACTACATCTAGCGATGACTTATTTTTTGACTCGGGCGATCATAGATTTTCGACTCTACACACAATATCCATGTGAAAATCATGAAAATGTTACTGCGCGGATACAATTCAAAATTTTTCCAGGAATACAGATGAAAGAGTTCTACTCTGCACGCAATATCCACTCAAGAATTACGCAATGATTTCTGTTCCATTGATGAAAATTGAAATTTCTCTGTGGATAATAATTCTGGCTGTATGAATACAAGTATGAATTCTCCTGTGGATATAGTTCTGAGATCAGTCATTCCGTGCCTGAATTCTTTGGTTTATTTCCACGCAAAAGTTACGTAAAAGACACGTTAACTTCACGCAAAAATCACCAAAAATCGAGAAATTCATTACTCAAAATAACCGGCCTTAAAGTCACACAAGAATTGAGAGTCTCATAACCACGCTATATTCACTTCAAAAGAAAGTCTCAGAACCACGCAAAAGACACTCCAAAAGAGTAAAGTTTTCGAGATTTTCATCCAAAAAATTCGTGGATACTGTGTGGATTTTGCCTGTCTGCTGCGTGTTACTCAATTTACGAATAGCCACACCGAATTTCGAAAGGAACACTTAAATAATTTTTTTTTTATTGTTCCACGATTGTATCACTGGCGGAGAATGAAAGACTTCTTCGTTCCCCACACCCGATCAACACTCACCCTCCAGACTCCCTCAGTTTTGATTTAAAATTATGAGAAATTCAAATCTACGATACCCGAGGATTACCAAAGTCCATATAACTGAGAAGAGTATTTGCTGGAGGAGAATCCCTCAAATAGAAAACAGAATTAAATTTCACTCAATTCACAAATTTTATCTGTTTCTCCTAACATCGTTAAAGGCAACTGCTGCTATCAGTTAAATCTCTCAGTCATAAAAGATACGAACGTGTGACTCCCATTTGAGATAAACCATATAGGTGAAGCCGCACTCAGAATAATTTGTGTGATTCGTTCGGCAGAAAATTTTTCGAAAGAATCTACCAAGATTCAAATTGTGATGTTTTTTTCGTGGTGGATTTGTATACGAATAATACTTATATGTTATCCTCTTGGTAAATAAAGAATCAGGCTACTCATCGGTATTTATAATTGCTTAGAAAAAACGAAATACCGTGCTTTTCAGGGGGAAATACAATACATTATGGAGAAAAAGCAGAATTCGATAGATTTGAATATATGGTATGTCTTACTGCGTATTCTGGATATCATTATACTGTTTGTGGAGGAGTCATTATCGATGAGTTCCACATTCTTACTGCCGCCCATTGTGTGAGTGATCTTCAACCGGAGAATATAATTGTAAAAGCTGGTAGGCCTGAAATGAATGATCCTCTCGGTCGATCTTGGGCAGTCGAAAAAATTAATCCACATCCAAGTTTCAAAGAGAATCAGAATTCGCCACGGATAATCTACCCTATAAGGAAGTTGCTATCCTGTATGATTAAAAATCCAGACACATGTTTGGTACCGAACCACGATATTGCTGTTTTGAAGGTATTTTTGTATTCCAATTACTCAGAAATATCGTCACCTCAGTGACAGAGTGGCTCAAGTGCTATTCCTATACGTAGCAGTTACGCTACTTTGACACCAAATTGACGATATAACATCCAATATCACGTGTAGAAATTTTCGATATTTCAGACTCGTGATTTTTTGACAGAACTTCATCCATAGATATTGTCATAGACATGAATATTTTTATCTTCAATCTCATACTTCTATAGAGGGAATCGGGGTGAAATGATCCAAGCATCTTATTCGAAGTAAAGGACTTCACGAGAAAATATTTAAAAAATTGAGAAGATGTTCCAGCATGTATACATTGTTGCATTATTCTTTCGAATTTTTTCGCATCTTCACTCTTAAGGAATCCCGGTTTATTTTTCCCTGCAGGTATATTCTGTCCTGGTCTGTCCTATTCTCATATTTCATCAGTTTACAGGGAATGAGAAATATGAGTAGGAAATAGCCATTTTAATGGAAAAATGAGTCTCTGACAGCCTCGATGACCATTTTACCTACTTCTCTAAGAATTTCATGAAATCGCAATTCAAATTGAGTTATCTTGTTTCACGACATTTTTGCAGTTGATACGAGCCTTACCTCTTGGAGAAAGAATCGCAAGAGTCGAATTACCAAAATCGGACTCGTTGCCTTATTGTCAAGCACTAGAATATGCTGGCTGGGGATATACCGAAGATACAGTATTACCAGGATATTTACAGTCTACGAATATGATAATATTGGATCCTGAAGAATGCGTTGATCACTACATACCACACCGAAAGAGCCAATTTGGTGCCATAACTGCAGATCATACGGCACTCATAGGCATTGTATGAATCATTATGGAGTTTTTGGCATGAATAATCATTTTTCATTGGTAGGACCAAGACGTTGGGATACCGAATTTGCCCGGCTGAAGCTACCTACGAATTCGAACACATGCTGACTATTCATAGATGTCAAACTTATATTCATAAACTCAAAAAAATTTATAATTTGAAATTATCCAGTCAATTAAAGTTGATGGTTAGTTTTTTGGTAAAATAAGATGATGAAGAGGAATTTAAGAGAAATTCGTGGGGGATTCTGGAGGTATTCGAAGGGGATGTCAAAGAAAATTCAAAAGGAGATTCTGAGAGGGACTGCTCCGATACACCCCTCGAATCTCCCTTTTGATCCTCATCCAGGTTTCTTTTGGGACTTCCCCAGAAATTCTCCTTTTATCTCCCCCAGAATCCCCGACGAATTCTTCCAAAATTCGCCCCCTATTTCTCCTTTATTATCTATCAATCATGAATTATTTTAACGTATATGAACATTTAACAGGTCTTTGAATTCACAAGCAATTTCAATCTGATGAATTCAGTACAGCAACGGCTCGACCCTATTCATTAGTGAAATAAGTTAAAGTTGAAGTAACAAACTTGAGTTCTGCATGCTTTCAGGGAGACAGTGGTAGCCCTCTAGTGGATATGAATATTGTGTACGGTATAACTTCGTTCATGATGGGTGATTCAGCATCTATGTTCGTAGGTTTCACGAAAGTTTTCAATTACATTCATTTCATCAACAATATAATTACTTCCGCAAATTCTACTAGCAATGAAAATGAAATTTAGAACATAAAATTTTATTGTACACCGTGCGGAATATGGTCATTTTCTGCATGCTGCAGGTGCGTTCATTAATGAACGCACCTGCAGCATGCAGAAATGTGCCAATTGTCACTTTTTACATATTGTACCGTAAAACACTGTATCTTACACGTGCGGTAAATATTTTCTGACACCTGTGATTGCAAAACTCACCTTCAGCATTTGTTAGGTAATATAAATTTCAACCCATTTAACAATTTTTTTTATTATGTAAACGAAAGTGTTCAATTTTTTTGTGAATAAATATTTATGCATGTTAATGAAACAAAACATATTTTATCCTGTAACGATGTTTCTTCATTACGGCTATCGCAACGGCTTATGCCATCGTCGGATGAAACTATTCTCCTTCTTCTTCTTTTTTGTGAGACACCGCCAACAGTTGTTGGTCATCCGGCCGTTATCTCATTCAGGAACTTTTCCATTGAGGTGGATGGGTATCGGTGATGAAGCGTCCTTGTTTCATTGTTGAAACCTAGCGACAGCCAGTAAGGAGAGGGATAGAATTTTGGAGGTATGTATTTGAATTTAAATTCGTTTTCCAATTTTTCTGAGTTAGTTGTATAAAAGGTAAGCAATTTTCGTTTCTGGTGCTTGGATAAGTTTGATGATGTTGTAATTGGATATTTTCATATTGTTTAAGGCCTTGATGAGTTCATTTCGTTTTGAGCGTATTTTGGGCAGTGCCAAAACACATGAGCTAGATCTTCTATCTCACCAAAAGTACAGAGGGGAGAGGGGACTAATTGTTTTCTGGCAAGGCTGTAGTTGAGGTTGTAGTGATTGGACCTCATTCTATTTAACGTGACAATTTGAGGATGATCTAGTTTTGATTTAGAGAACCAGGGGGCTTTCCGTCCAGAGTAGAACTGTTAAAAATAGTGTTGACCTTTGTGATTGGACTGGAGACGGAGGAGTTTGGAGGTGTTGGCTTTAGTTCTGTCATTTGCGACTCTGAAGTAATCCTTGTGAGGGATCAGGGTGTTAGTGAGTAGGCCGGAGTGTATTCCTTCCTTGGCCAAAGTGTCAGCTGCCTCATTCCCTTCGATTCCAACATGGGCTGGAATCCGCATTAGGTGGATAGTCTTGCCTTGTGATTTGAGTTGCTTATGCATGTCAAGGATTTTATAGATGATGTGTGATAAGGATTTGGATGGGGAAAGGTTTCGAACAGCCAAGAGAACACTGAGTGAGTCTGAGAGGATTAGTGCCTTAACATTATTCTGTTCAGCAACTGATTGGAGTGCTTGATAGATGGCAGCGGCTTCGGCTGTGAATATAGAAGCAGAGGAAGAGATTTTGTACGTGTTACTGATTTCTAGGGAAGGGATGTACACTGAGAAGCCCACATAGTTGCCTTCTCTTCTCTTGGAGCCGTCAGTGTATATTTGCGTGAAATCTTGAAGTTGATGTCGATTGATTTCCGATTGAAGTTGGGTATTCGGGTTAAGCGAGCCCTGGGTTAATATCCCTGAGACTGTATCGATTGGAGGAATGTGGGTGAATAAATCATATGAAAATTCATAAGGGGTTGCTGAAGTCACGGAGTGGATTTTTGATTTGACTTTTTCGTATCTACATAATGATTTATAAATTGGGGAATGGGATTTGATGTAGAAGGGGTTAGTGTTTTTTGTCAGGAGTACATCGTGGAGAGTCAATAGGTTTTCGGGGACTGGATGTTCTGAGAGAGAGAGAGAATACCTTTAAAATGTATCTGTCTGAAAGTTGTGCAAAGTGATGGTTTAAAGGTGCCTTACAAGCCTCAGCCAGTATTACATTTTTAATGGCGTAGATTGCGTGTATCCTAAAGCGAGTCTCAGGGCTCTATATTGGATTTTCTTTAATTTTTCGCATACGCTAACGCTGGAAGGGTTGTATATGTGTGATCCCTATTCCATGGAGCTTTTGATAAGGCCTCTATAGAATGTGAGGAGAATTCGTGGATCTGCTCCAAAGTGCGTGTGCTTTAGGGCTTTTATCATGGAGATTAATTGGGAGTTCCTCTGTATGAGACGATTGGTATGAGGTTCAAAAGTCAACTTGTAGTCGAGGGTAACACCTAGAATATCAATTTTTTCCGCAGCTACAATTCTGTGCCCTTTGAGAGTGATGAAGTAGTCTGAGGGGTTGAAACGTTTATGACTGAAGATGATTAATTTGGTTTTTTCTTGGGATAATTCCAATTTGAGTTTCTCGAGGTCTTCATTAGGAGAATCAATTGCGTCATTAAGTTTTTTCAGAGCCGGTTGCAGGTTGAGGCTTCATAGAATGAGGGCCCAGTCGTCCACGAACTCGACTGGTTGGATATCGGGTGAGATCAGTTTGAATAGAAAAGTGCAGTAGATATTGAATAGTCAGGCTAAGTACACGACCTTGAGTGCCTTTGATTGCAGGCTTAGGTTCTGATAATTGACCTTTAATCACGAAAAATAATTCTCGGTAGTTGGTTAAGAAGAGAGCGAAATCTGCTATTTTCTTTGAAATGCCGATCTTAGCCATAATTGAGTAGAGGCTGGAGGGGTCGATGTTATCAAAGGCTCCTTTAATGTCGAGGGATACGCATGTGGTATATTGTCTTTTGACAAAGTCAGTATGGATGGTTGATGAAAAGATAGCGAGATTATCTGCACACGATCGACTTTTTCTGAATCCACATTGGGTTTTGGGGAGGATTCTTCTGGATTTTAATAACCAGTTAAGTCGAAAAGAGATCAGTTTTTCGAAGAGATTTAGGAGGCATGAAGCTAGGGATATTGGCCTAAATTTACCAGGTGAGGGTTTCGGGAGAAGGAAGACAAGGAACTGTCGCCATGAGATGAAGAAGTTCCCTTCATTCAGGAAGCCATTGAATGTATTTGAAATATGTGATTTGTATGAGCTGGGAAGTTTTTGAATGAGGTGATAATCGATTTTATCAAGACCAGCTGATGATTTGACTTTGCAGGACTCAAGAGCATGGTGAAACTCTTTTATGGAAAATTCTCTACCGAGAAACTCGTTGTTTTGGGAAGGAATATTGGGGGAGTAGTCTGGGGGAAGGTTGACAACTCAGACTGCTCCCGGTACTTGAATATTGAATTAATTACCGGGAAAACTGGGGTGCCGCATATTGTTTGCACTTCCCAAGCCATCCTAAATTGAAAAAAGCATCGCCTTTTTTCATGTCACTGCGGAACGCTATTCATACATTATATTATATATAGTATACTATACTATGGTATGATAGATATATAACATATATATAGTATGTATATAGAATGTATAATACAATATATTGTATATGATACAATATATGATAAATATTATGTATATTATATATTATATATATAAAATTTATACACATGAAAATCCAATGGGGCTTGAAGGAGTATACTCCACATGACATTTTGCAAGGGGGGATCCCATATTCTTGACGTGAGGGCACTGTAGGTGACGATTCTTGACCGTAGGGCATTGATCTATCGGCTATAGAGCATTCCCTCTCTCTGTTTTCGTCTTTCTTCCTCCAATTGACTCAATATGCCTTCTATGAATTCCGAACTTGCATGCAGGTAGTGGAAATTATGATCCGGGTCGATTTTCCATGAAACTTTCAATGTGTAGTAAGCATGGACCACTGCAGGCGCGCACGACGCACGCCTATAACTTTGCTTGGTGGGCTAGCCCGAGCATGTATGTATAAATTGAGGAATAGATCTTAATGAAAAAATTCCCAATTGATAAGATTTCCCGAATTTAGCAGAATCCTATCGAGAGAGATTGAGAGTACGAAATTCATGAAGAAATTCGATATTTTCAGCGAAAACTCGCCGAGCATTCTTGATATTTTGTTTTCACTACGAACTATCCAATTTAATTAATGTGTCGTCGACATGCAAGATCGAAGTCCAAAGATGGCATATTAAGAGATTTTGAGGGAGGAATCAACTGTATAAAAAGGGAATACTTCATATTCAATGAACTGAGGTCTTACGGCTGGTAAATGTTACCTACAGTGGTCCAAGTTTACTAACCATTTGACGTATTATGAGAAATGATCCCAAATCATAATTTCCACTTCCTGAATGCAAGTTCGGACTCTATAGAGAACATATTGAGTGATTTGCAAGGAGAAAGACAAAAACAGAGACAGGGAATGCTCCAAATCTGATGAAATAAGATCCTACAGCTGGAAAAAGTCACCTACAGTGGTCCGTGCTTATTACACATTGGAAGTTCCATGGAAAATCGACCCCGATCATAATTTTCACTTCATGCATGCGAGTTCGGACTCTATAGAAGGCATATTGAGTGATTTGAAAAGATGAAGACGAAAACAGAGAGAGGGAATGCTCCAAATATGATGAAATAAGGTCCTACAGCTGGAAAAAGACACCTGCAGTAGTCTGTGCTCACTACACATTGAAAGTTTCATGGAAAATCGATCCGGATCGTAATTTCCACTTCCTGCATGCAAGTTCGGACTGTATAGAAGGCATATTGAGTGATTTGAAAGGAGAAAGACAAAAACAGTGAGAGGGAATACTCCAAATCTGATGAAATAAGGTCCTACAGCTGGAAAAAGACACCTACAGTGGTCCGTGCTTATTACACATTGAAAGTTTCATGGGAAATCGACCCCGATCATAATTTTCACTTCCTGCATGCAAGTTCGGACTCTATAGGAGGAATATTGAGTGATTTGGAGAGAGAAAGACAAAAACAGATAGAGGGAATGCTCCAAATCTGATGAAATAAGGTCCTACAGCTGGAAAAAGACACCTGCAGTAGTCCGTGCTCACTACACATTTGAAGTTTCATGGGAAATCGATCCGGATCATAATTTCTACTTCCTGCATGCGAGTTCGGACTCTATAGGAGGCATATTGAGTGATTTGAAAGGAGGAAGACAAAAACAGAGAGAGGGAATGCTCCAAATCTGATGAAATAAGGTCCTACAGCTGGAAAAAGACGTCTGCAGTAGTCCGTGCTCACTACACATTTGAAGTTTCATGGGAAATCGATCCGGATCATAATTTCTACTTCCTGCATGCAAGTTCGGACTCTATAGGAGGCATATTGAGTGATTTGAAAGGAGGAAGACAAAAACAGAGAGAGGGAATGCTCCAAATCTGATGAAATAAGGTCCTACAGCTGGAAAAAGACACCTGCAGTAGTCCGTGCTCACTACACATTTGAAGTTTCATGGGAAATCGATCCGGATCATAATTTCTACTTCCTGCATGCAAGTTCGGACTCTATAGAAGGCATATTGAGTGATTTGAAAGGAGAAAGACAAAAACAGTGAGAGGGAATGCTCCAAATCTGATGAAATAAGGTCCTACAGCTGGAAAGAGACACCTGCAGTAGTCCGTGCTCACTACACATTGAAAGTTTCATGGGAAATCGACCCCGATCATAATTTCCACTTCCTGCATGCGAGTTCGGACTCTATAGGAGGCATATTGAGTGATTTGAAAGGAGGAAGACAAAAACAGAGAGAGGGAATGCTCCAAATCTGATGAAATAAGGTCCTACAGCTGGAAAAAGACACCTGCAGTAGTCCGTGCTCACTACACATTTGAAGTTTCATGGGAAATCGATCCGGATCATAATTTCTACTTCCTGCATGCAAGTTCGGACTCTATAGAAGGCATATTGAGTGATTTGAAAGGAGAAAGACAAAAACAGTGAGAGGGAATACTCCAAATCTGATGAAATAAGGTCCTACAGCTGGAAAAAGACACCTACAGTGGTCCGTGCTTATTACACATTGAAAGTTTCATGGAAAATCGAGTCCGATCATAATTTCCACTTCCTGCATGCGAGTTCGGACTCTATAGGAGGCATATTGAGTGATTTGAAAGGAGGAAGACAAAAACAGAGAGAGGGAATGCTCCAAATCTGATGAAATAAGGTCCTACAGCTGGAAAAAGACACCTGCAGTAGTCCGTGCTCACTACACATTGAAAGTTTCATGGGAAATCGACCCCGATCATAATTTTCACTTCCTGCATGCGAGTTCGGACTCTATAGGAGGCATATTGAGTGATTTGAAAGGAGGAAGACAAAAACAGAGAGAGGGAATGCTCCAAATCTGATGAAATAAGATCCTACAGCTGGAAAAAGACACCTGCAGTAGTCCGTGCTCACTACACATTTGAAGTTTCATGGGAAATCGATCCGGATCATAATTTCCACTTCCTGCATGCGAGTTCGGACTCTATAGGAGGCATATTGAGTGATTTGAAAGGAGGAAGACAAAAACAGAGAGAGGGAATGCTCCAAATCTGAAGAAATAAGGTCCTACAGCTGGAAAAAGACACCTGCAGTAGTCCGTGCTCACTACACATTTGAAGTTTCATGGGAAATCGATCCGGATCATAATTTCTACTTCCTGCATGCAAGTTCGGACTCTATAGAAGGCATATTGAGTGATTTGAAAGGAGAAAGACAAAAACAGTGAGAGGGAATGCTCCAAATCTGATGAAATAAGGTCCTACAGCTGGAAAAAGACACCTGCAGTAGTCCGTGCTCACTACACATTGAAAGTTTCATGGGAAATCGACCCCGATCATAATTTCCACTTCCTGCATGCGAGTTCGGACTCTATAGGAGGCATATTGAGTGATTTGAAAGGAGGAAGACAAAAACAGAGAGAGGGAATGCTCCAAATCTGAAGAAATAAGGTCCTACAGCTGGAAAAAGACACCTGCAGTAGTCCGTGCTCACTACACATTTGAAGTTTCATGGGAAATCGATCCGGATCATAATTTCTACTTCCTGCATGCAAGTTCGGACTCTATAGAAGGCATATTGAGTGATTTGAAAGGAGAAAGACAAAAACAGTGAGAGGGAATGCTCCAAATCTGATGAAATAAGGTCCTACAGCTGGAAAAAGACACCTGCAGTAGTCCGTGCTCACTACACATTGAAAGTTTCATGGGAAATCGACCCCGATCATAATTTCCACTTCCTGCATGCGAGTTCGGACTCTATAGGAGGCATATTGAGTGATTTGAAAGGAGGAAGACAAAAACAGAGAGAGGGAATGCTCCAAATCTGATGAAATAAGGTCCTACAGCTGGAAAAAGACACCTGCAGTAGTCCGTGCTCACTACACATTGGAAGTTTCATGGGAAATCGACCCCGATCATAATTTCCACTTCCTGCATGCAAGTTCGGACTCTATAGAAGGCATATTGAGTGATTTGAAAGGAGAAAGACAAAAACAGTGAGAGGGAATACTCCAAATCTGATGAAATAAGGTCCTACAGCTGGAAAAAGACACCTGCAGTAGTCCGTGCTCACTACACATTGAAAGTTTCATGGAAAATCGACCCCGATCATAATTTCCACTTCCTGCATGCGAGTTCGGACTCTATAGAAGGCATATTGAGTGATTTGAAAGGAGAAAGACAAAAACAGTGAGAGGGAATACTCCAAATCTGATGAAATAAGGTCCTACAGCTGGAAAAAGACACCTGCAGTAGTCCGTGCTCACTACACATTGAAAGTTTCATGGGAAATCGACCCCGATCATTATTTCCACTTCCTGCATGCAAGTACGGACTCTATAGAAGGCTTATCCAGTGATTCGAAAAGAGAAAGACAAAAACAGAGAGAGGGAATGCTCCAAATCTGATGAAATAAGGTCCTACAGCTGGAAAAAGACACCTGCAGTAGTCCGTGCTCACTACACATTGAAAGTTTCATGGGAAATCGACCCCGATCATAATTTCCACTTCCTGCATGCAAGTTCGGACTCTATAGAAGGCATATTGAGTGATTTGAAAGGAGAAAGACAAAAACAGTGAGAGGGAATACTCCAAATCTGATGAAATAAGGTCCTACAGCTGGAAAAAGACACCTGCAGTAGTCCGTGCTCACTACACATTGAAAGTTTCATGGGAAATCGACCCCGATCATTATTTCCACTTCCTGCATGCAAGTACGGACTCTATAGAAGGCTTATCCAGTGATTCGAAAAGAGAAAGACAAAAACAGAGAGAGGGAATGCTCCAAATCTGATGAAATAAGGTCCTACAGCTGGAAAAAGACACCTGCAGTAGTCCGTGCTCACTACACATTGGAAGTTTTATGGAAAATCGATCCGGATCATAATTTTCACTGCCTGCATGCAAGTTCGGACTCTATAGAAGGCATATTGAGTGATTTGAAAGGAGAAAGGCAAAAACAGAAAGAGGGAATGCTCCAAATCTGATGAAATAAGATCCTACAGCTGGAAGCCATGAATAGGGTCCAAGGGAGGTGAATCATAGGTTTTTGGCTCTAAAAATCTGAAGTGACAACTCAGACTGCTACCTGTACTTGAATATTGCATCAATTACCGGGGAAACTGGGGGTGCCTCATTTGTCCTGCACTTCCAAAGTCATTCCCATATCAAAATCGACGTGGAATGTCTATTTTTTGTAAGGGATCTGCAGAATAGGGTCCAAGGGAGGTGAATCATAGGACTTTTGATCTATAAATCGAAAGTGACATCTCAGACTGCTCCCTGTACTTGAATCTTGAATCAATCACCGGGAAAACGCGGGTGCCGCATATCGTTTGCACTTCCCAAGCCATGTCTATGTTAAGATCGATGCGAAATGTCTATTTTCTGGCGGTGATCTGTAAAATAGGGTCCAAGGAAGGTGAATCATAAGACTTCGGCTGTAAAAATCGAAAGTGACAACTCAGACTGCTCCCTATACTCGAATATTGAATTAATCACCGGGGAAACTAGGGGTGCCCTATATCTTTTGCACTTCCCATGCCATTTCTATATGGAATTCAATGTGAAGTGTCTATTTTCCCGAGGGGATCCGTAGAATAGGGTACAAGGAAGGTGAATCATGGGCCTTCGGCTCTAAAAATCGAACGTGACAACTCAGACTGCTCTCTGTACTTGAATATTGCATTAATTACTGGGGAAACTGGGGTTGCCCCAATTATCCTGCACTTCCCAAGCCATTTCTGTATGGAATTCAATGCGGAGTGTCTATTTTCCCGAGGGGATCCGTAGACTAGGGTCTAAGGAAGGGCAATCATAGGACTATGGCTCTAAAAATCGAAAGTGACCACTCAGACTGCTCCCTGTTCTTGAATATTGAATTATGTTCGACGAAAGATCTGGATCTCGATATATTCTATTTGAGATTAATGAAATAATTATGGATTTCATAATGAAGCGTGGAGCGTGAAAATAATGAGCGCGAACACGATTATTTGTTAACAACACTTTTATTTAACAATATAAATAAATGTCTCTATTATTTTAACACTTATAATTAACTTTGGATTTTACTGAGTTTACTATTTAATGATTGAGAAGTTCGATAGTTTTAAGATATTGATTAATTATTCAGAAAGTTCCGAGTAAACACTTGTCACGATGTTTGCACTGAGAGTTCTTAGAAAAGAGTGAGAAAAAGACAATAAATCAAGATGGCAGGTGTCTAATTTGGCGCGTGCTTAGACACCTGTCCATCATGTGGCGCCTCAGGTGCCTAAATAAATAGGTCAGTGACGCGAGGCCGATGACCGAAGGCAGAGCAGTATGTATGCGTATGTGTATGAGTGTATGGGCCAGCCGTGATCTGGTCCATAACCAAACAAATTAATCACCGGGGAAACTGGGGGTGCCCCATATTTTCTGCACTTCCCAAGCCACGTCTCTATTGAAATCGATGTGGAATGTCTACTTTCTTGAGAGAATCTGTAGAATAGGGTCCAAGTAAGGTGAATCGTAGGACTTTGGCTCTAAAAATCAGAAGTGACAATTCGGACTGCTCCCTGTACTTGAATATTGAATTAATTACCGGGAAAACTGGGAGTGCCCCATATGTTTCGCACTTCCCAAGCCATGTCTATATCAAGGTTATCAGATCTACCAGGTTGAGACAACTCGAACTGTCGCCGTGCGAATTGTCACTGGAGTCATAGAGGCTGCCGTGAAGTAAAGCGTCGGCTCAGGAAATTCAAAAATTCTCACTTTCAGAATTTTTTTTGTTCTTATTGAATTTTTCGGCAATTATGAATGAAAGAATGAAGATCAATGAAAGATACATATTAAAGTGAATGAATAATGAATTATGAATCATCCTTCTCATTCTTACAGTCACTGTCATCTCTCTATAGATGTTGGCTACATTTAGCTAACAAAATAAAAATGAGAAAAAAATTGATGTGTAGAATATGGATCATTGAGAATTCAGAAAAATACTCTGAAGATAGAATGACTCGTTACATAAATGAATGAGTGATAAAGGTCATAGATAGTTATTGTTTCATCCGATACAAAATAATACAATTCGTTCTTTATGGTTTCTCCTGTTTCACTCATTTCCACTTAAAAATGTTGCATAAAGTATAATTTATATTAATGAACAATTGGCTATATTAAACAGATTGATTATAACTAATATCTCATGATCACCTTGTGTTCTTGGATTACATGGAGTGTACATTGGAAATATACCGGACAGATCTCAGTTCAAATGTCCTTGCCGAGATAATGGGAAACAGAATATCAAATAACTATGTGAGCTCTTCAAACGGAGAAGAAACGAGGAGTAAAAGAAGTTCCTCTAATGTAGAGAGCTCGAATACCAGTTCTGTATGAGTAAAAATGGTTGGAAAAATTTTATACTCAAAAGAAACTAACAAGATGACTTTCTTCACCGATGGGCCTCCAGGCTTCTTATGCCTTCAAAGAGCCAATAATCTTCAGCAGCGCTAGCTTTAAGGTGGAAAATCAATCGATTCTAGATGAAGAAATCAAATTCGGCAGCTTGCGTTGCCCCAATTAGGAGGATATAGGGTCCCCCTTACCAAAATATCGGGAGTAGTGGGTCAATTTCATTCCTTTCCGTGATAATTTATGGAAAATAATTAAAAACAGCGATTTTCTCTTCACTTCAAGGACCTCTCGGACCTAAAGAAGGAAAATCAATCGATTTTGGATGAAGAAATCGAATTCCGCAGCTCGCGTTGCTCCAATTAGAAGAATATAGTTTGATTGGCAAACCTACTACCCCTCTCCCTCAGCTAGAGGGTTGGGCCTCACGAAACAAGAACTTGGAGGAAGAGTAGAATTTTTAGAGACAAGTACTTCCGAATGAACTTTCAAATAGTCGAGATCTTAGAATAATTAGTAAAGTTTCTAATAAAATAGTTGTGAACTTAAATATAATTCGAATAAGTGACAAGTTGTATTACTGATTGAACATTAGAGTTTAGTGAATGTAATTGTAATCTATGAATACCATTTGAGTGAACATTTCATGTTAATTAATAAAACAATCAAGTGTTAGTGTCAATTTAATAGTGAGTTATTTATTTCAAACTTCCCACACTTTTGAGCAGAGCGCTTTAGCGCCTCCACGGGCTACAGAACCCAAATAATAAAATCACTGAATATATTCCACAACACTAGTAACCTTGGGACTTAGCAACAGCGCAATGTTATGTCCTAACAAGTTACTAGGACGATCTCGGCGCCGCTGCTGTTGTTGAGCTCGAGAATTTTGAATGGAAATGGGAACGTTAGCCGCCAAAGTTCTGAAGAAGACTCCACCGAATCTCTTCCCACTTTCCTATTATTTATTTAGGATTTACCACTAGTAATTCACTATTTTCATTTGTTAATGTAGGAATGAATTATTGGAATAGGTAGTTGAATAACTTGAGGAAAACACAAGTGCTAAGGGAGCACACACAACTTATTTATTCACTTCAACACTTAACTTCAATTTACAAAAGTAGAGAGAAGCTCAAGATTAAAACAATTTAGATGTCGTCTGTTTTGGAGGACGAAGGTGACTAACTAAACTTAGCTTGGCTTGGTGTACAGGAAGTCTTCGTTGATGTATCATGGGGGTAGTTTGTGGGGGGTCGAGAAATGGAGAGGGAGAAAGGCCCAGCGGCCTATTGGTTATTTCGAAGAGGAGGAGGGCGCTTGGAGGGCTGGCCCAAAGAGCTGTAACCTCTGGGGAAAGTCCCGTGTATTTCTCCCAATATTCGGGAAAATTCCCGGAGGGGTTTTATTGCAGGGTGCTTTGGGTCTTTAAAGTAATAAAGTGAGAGTGAGTAAGAAAATTCTAACGCGAGAATTTTGGGTCTTGAGGGATTATAGCAATAAAAGTAGTAATAACGCGGAAAGAAAGGGCGCCAAAAGTTCGGACATTTGGTGGCCACGTGTTTGGCAATAAAATAAAAGAAAGGTTTAGAAAAGTATAAAGAAAATACTACGACTGTACGGAAAATATAGAGAAAAATACCCTGAGGATAGCAGCTGTCGGTTTTTTCCCCGTTTTCTATTGTCCCTGTTTATTTTAAATTGAATGTATTATTTTCTTCTATCCTCAGTGAATTTAAAAGGAATGGTTGAGATTAAAATTGAATTTCGCGAATAAAAATATGACGCGACCTCTGTAGCCAAGCCTCGCGACATAACAGCAACTTGAACGGGGATTTTACGTTTAGTCGCACCGCGCGGTGGAGCACCACCTTTCAGTCCGTGATCCACAAAATAATATTTACACTCAATGTACACGCGATTTTATACTTATCAATAGCATTTATGCATTTTAGAAAGTTCAATGAGAGCTTTAAAATTTTTTGAAACTTTTTTATTGGTAAAAATGAAGGTAAAACTAAAAAAACTTAAAAAAGGCGGCTCCGTGCTCATGACGCGACCAGCGAAGGGTTAAATAGAAACGAGAATTGAATTGCATTTAATTCTCAAATTTGATATATTTTTAGGAACATCATTAGACGCAACTGCTGCTATCAGTAAGTACACGTATTGAATCACTTTGCCACGACAGATGAGAACATGTGAGCTATATTTGTGATAAACCATATATGTGAATATGTACTCAGAATAATTTATCTGATTCATTCAGGCGGAAAATTTATGGGAAAGAATATACCAAGATTACAATTGAGATGTTTTTTTCATTGTGGATTTGTATACAAATAATACTTATGTGTTATGCTCATGGTAAAAGAAGGATCAAGTCACTCATCTGTATTTGTCATCATTCAAAAACCGAAATCACGTGTTTTTTAGGTAGACATACAATAAATTATGGAGAAGAAGGAGTATTCGATAGGTTCAAATATATGTCTTTTTGCGTTTTCTGGAGATTATCATACTTTCTGTGGGGGAGTAATAATAGATGAGCTCTACATTCTTACTGCTGCCCATTGTGTAAATGATGTTGCACCAGAGAATATAATTGATACTGCCGGTAGATATCATCTCAATGATCCGTTCGGCCGATCTTGTGCAGCAGAAAAAATTTATTTACATCCAAATTTCAAGTTAGATAATAATATATTATGGAAAATCTACTGCATTATGGAATTTCTCGCTTGCATAATTAAGGATCCAGATATATGTTTGCTGCCAAAAGACGATATTGCTGTTTTAAAGGTATTTATGTATTTTAATTCTCGGAAATATTATCGGCTCAGAGCTAAAGCAACTAAAATTTTGTAGTTATATGTCGTCCTTACGCTACTTTAACTCTGGACTGATGATATAACCAATAACACATATAGAAACTTTTGATGACACGTCAAGCTCGTAACTTTTTCAGAATTTTATCTGTAGAAATTGTTATAGGCTCGTATTTTTTTCCCAATCTCATAAGCTTGTAGGGGAAACCGGGGCAAAATGACCCAGGATTTTTTTCGGAATAAAGAACTGTGCGAAAAAATCTGGAAAAAAATGAGATGCTCGAACACATGTTCTAATATTGGTATGAACCATTTCAGAATATCACCAATCAGCAGTCTTACAACTGAGAAATTGTTAAGGAATCGAAATTCGTGAAAAAATACGAAATGCCCAAGCGAGGTTTGAACTCACGTTCTTCAGATTACCGGTCTGATGCTTTACTAACCGAGCTATTGGGAGTTTCGCTAGTTAAGGTAACACGACCAATAGATAGACGGTTACGAAAAAGTTAGGGTTCATTAGAGCGTATGGAATGGGCAAATCAGGTAGAGCAAGTGCAGAAAAGAGCGACACATGAAAAAATGTATGATGAATAAAGTAAAAATCGATGAACTTGCATAATGAAGAGATAATTAATGGAAATCGAGAAAGACCTGCAATATAACTCAAACCTCTAATAGGTAGACAGTAGCATATTCGCGGTGCCAAGATTATTAGTTTTGATCAATCGGTATGTGATTAAGAGTGCATAAATCCATATGAGTGTTATAATCAGAAATCGAAGAAAAAATCATAAGAATCATTTAAGTGTTTACATAACTCTCAATAAAAAGAACCGTCCATCTTTTGGTTGATGTCCATCTATTTTGCATGTTAGTCTGCCATCGAATTTCTGATTTCGATATACTTCACTTTTCCTCCACCTTCCTTCCTGAGGCAATTTACATCATTTTAAAATATCAATAATCATCAGATTTAAAACTGAGAGATTGTTAAGAAATCTAATTTTGGGAAAAATCGAAGGGGTCCAAGCGAGGTTTGAACTCACGGCATTCAGATTTCCGGGCTAATGCTCTACCGCCTTAGCTATTGGGAATCTAGATCGTTGGATCATTTCTTCAAATTGTGACGTAGAGGCTTTCACTCAAAAAATCCCAGTTTATTTTCCCCGCATGTCTATTTTGCCCCAGTCTTCCCTACTTCCTCATTTCATCTGTCCACTGAGAACAGAAAATCTAAGGAGAAAAAGGCCATTTTCATGGAAAAATGAGTCTCTAACGGTTTCGATGCACCATCTTACTTAGTTCTCTAAATATTTCATAAAATCGCAATTCAGATTGTACTTATCTTGTTTGATTGTACGTCTCTTGGAGGAAGAATCACAAAAGTTGAGTTACCAAAATCCGAACCATTACCTTATTGTCAAGCACTAGAATATGCTGGTTGGGGTCAGACCGAAAATGGAACAGTACCAGATTGTTTACAATCCACTAATATGATAATATTGGATCCTGGAGAATGCGTTGACAACTGTATATTACACCGAAAGACTCAATTTTGTGCCATAACTGCAGATAGAACATAGGCCCTGTATGAATCATTATGAAGCCTCTTATCCAAAGGATGATTATTCATTGCCGAATTATTGGTAAGATCATTTAACGTTGAAGTAACAAACTTGAGTTCTATATACTTTCAGGGTAACAGCGGTAGCCCCTTAGTGGATATGAATATTGTCTATGGTATAACTTCGTTCATTCCGGACGGCTCAGCATCCACACTCGTAGGTTTCACAAAAGTTTTCAATTACATTCATTTCATCAACGATATAATGACTTCCGAGAATAGGACTAACAATAAAAGTGAACTCTAGAACTCAACTTTTCATTGTAACGTGCGGAACATGGTCACTTTCCACACGCTGCACGTGCGATCAGTGTGCAATAGAACACTACAAGTTACACATGCTGTAAAGATTTTCCGGCTCGTATGATTGCCGAAATCACCTTCTGCACTTCTTCAGTAATATACTATTACATTTCAACTAAACTAATAATTTCCCAATTTTGCAAAAGGAGGGTATTTCATTTTTTGTGAATAAATATTTATCAATATTAATGAAAAAAGAATATTTTTTATCCGTATCCATTACCAGGAGCTTTTTTTCTTCCGTTTTTACGAATATTTTTTCCTACTTTTCCAGATAAAGTGAAGAGCATAGTGTAGACTTATGCACTGAGGGAAAAAAGTATTTTCTAGGAACATACAAAGATTTGAGCCAAAATTTCTCTCATTTGCGGTGAATTGGTTGAGGATCGGTAAGGGAAGTTGAGGATTGTATTGAGAAAAAAAATACCTATTTCTCTCAATATCAAGATTTTTTACCTCAAAGTTCGATCAGATCAGTGATAGCTTATCGTTATTAGATTTATCTAGTTGACGAAGATATGATGAACGATTATTTGTAGAAGGGACTTTTTTCTCGTAAAGATAGTGTTGATTACAGCAGTCAAGTTTTTTTTATGGAAAAATAATGAATTTCCACGTAAAATCTTCAAGTTTTCTCTCCATCATCCAAGGAATGAGTCTAGTACATTGAATTATGATATATTTTCGATATATTTCATGTATCATTATATTGATAGAGACTCTCAGCTCATTTGTATTTTATGCATACAAATGAGTTGAGATTCCCCTCATCGGCTGTACGGGAAACACCTATACAGTTAGATAAGAAAATTTTCTCTACGATCGATCCGTTGTACGAATCTTTCGACAGAGATTCCATTCTCGGGGGATCAGTTCTCTTTCGAGATCCGTTCTGAATTTATTCAGCTCAGAACTTAACATTTATTACCTCAGCAGTACTCTTCACTTGCGGACGGGAATTGACCATTCGCCCCCTAGCGGCAGTGCGTGAACTGGTGTTTTCAAGTTTCCTCAGGACAAAAGTTTTTTTCACAACGGTAAAGTTTGCTAAGGAGAACTTGCGTTTTTCAATTGAACGCATACTCGATTAGTTATTCTAATTGAATTTTATTCCCTTATCATCACAGGATCGATTGCCCACATCTCCTCTTTGTTTTGATTTAATCTGGTTAATACGCTCAGAAAAAAATTAAGGGAACAGAAAATTTTTCCGAAATGTTGAGCAATTTTCAAACGGCTGTAACTTTGTGAAAAATGATCGGATCAGAACGAAACAAAAAAAGAATTGAAGCTTGAAGTCTCTACTTTCAGAATCTTTAGATGGAAATTTTTTTTGAGTCATCATTGCCTCAATCTAGAAGCTTTGTCATTCCTCCAGTTCATGAAATTTGTGAAACGAAAAAAAAATGAAAATCATCGAACATGTTTTTAAAAAAGTTTTCAGACATTTTTCCTCACTTTGGATGAGATCTTTTCATTCGTAAGCCAAAATTTGTGGAAAAAAAACATCATCACAATTTATTTAAGAAATCGTTGAAATTGGTTAAAAAGATTCAGAATAGAGTCCTAAAAATAAAATTAATTAAATTTTTTTTTTTCTAAGTTTGACTTGATAGTTTGAGTTGAAACATGCAAAAGTTTGAGATAATAGTTTGAGTTGAAACATGCAAAAGTCAATTTATCATAACTCTGAAATAAAAAAATTAGCTACAAAAAACTCAACTGATGTTGATTTCTAAACAATCTTTTCTGTATGATATTTTCTTCTACTCTGAAGAAAATTATTGTACAGTTGAGTGTTAATTCAAAATTCTATTAAAATCATGAATTCAAATCTACAATGTCTGAGGATTACCAAAAGTCCACATAACTGAAGACAGTATTTATGAGATATGAATGCCTCAAATAGGAACTCGAAACTAATTTCATTCAATTTTCAATTTTCAACTGTTGCTTCTAATACGAGTTAGAGACAACCGCTTTTATCAATAAGTAAATGTAATCAGTCCCTGTGTCATGACAAACACGAGCATATGAATATTTCAGTTGAGCCATATAAGCAGGGCTAGATTTGTGTGGTTTGTTCGGTGGAAAAGTTTACAAGAGAAAATCTACTGAAATTATAATTGTGATGTTTTTTCCACTGTGGATTTATGTATCAATGATACTCTTATCGTATCTTCATGGTAAAGGAAAAATTAATTCACTCATCTATATTTGTAATCAGGCAAAAAGCAAAATTTTGTGATTTTCAGGTGGAAACACAATATATTATGGAAACGAAGCGGAATTCCATAAGTTTGAATATATGGTATGTGTTTTTGCAATTTCCGGATCTCATCATGTTCTTTGTGGAGGAGTGATAATCGATGAGTTTCACATTCTCACTGCTGCCCATTGCGTAATTGATTTTAAACCGGAGGATATAATTGTCATTGCTGGCAGGCCTCATATAAATGATCCTTCCGGCCGATATTGGTCAGTAGAAAAAATTAATTCACATCCAAAGTTTAAAGCCAATCAGGAAATGCTATGGGAAATCTACTATTTGAAAAAATTTCTATCTTGCGTAATTAAAAATCCAGATGCAAGTTTGGTGCCAAAACATGATATTGCTGTTTTAAAGGTATTTTTGTATTCTAATTACTCAGAAATATCGTGACTTTAGAGTCAAAACAGCAGAGGTACTATACTTATACGTAACACTTTAGACCACTCTGACTGTCAGTCGACGAGATAACATCCAATATCACAAATATGTCCATATGACACGTGACTCGTTCTTTCAGAAATTTATTCATAGTCTAGTATTCATAGAACGAATATGAGAGTCTATGACAATGTTCAGGCTTTTATATTTATTTTCTCGATTTCATAAGTCTGTAGAGAAAACCGAGAAAAAAAGATCCAGATATTATTTCTGGAGTACAGGACTTCGCAAAATCTGAAAAAAGGCTCCAACATATCTAAATTTCTGGATAATTTTTTCAAATTATTTCGTAAAGGCCTTCACTCCCAAAAAAATCCTGGTTCATTTGCCCCGCAGGTCTGTTTTGCCTCAGCCTTCCCTACTTCAATATTCGATCTGTCTACGGGGAATGGGAAATACAGGCCCGAGAAAATTTTTTTGATACAATTCTATCTAATTGGATAGAATTAGATCTGCAGTCATATCTCGATAGATATGACGTTATATCTGTGAAGATATAGGCAGATATGTTAATAGATTGTAATAAATTATTGAAGTTATAAGATTACACGAATTAAAGTTTGAATTTTATTCCGGAGTGCAAATATTGGGAAATGGAAAATTATAAATAAAGAAATTGTTGTAATTAGAAATGCCAAAATAAAAAAATACTAGACGATTGATTTTATCAACGGATGAATCATTAGGCAAAAATGTGTTGAATGAAATTATTATGCCAAAAAAATCAATGAAAGAAAAAAGAGAATAATATGAGAAAATAGTCGAGTGCTAGAACTTAGTTAACAAAATTCAATGCGAATTGGCCCTTTATATTATATAAGTGTACATTATTCCTTTGCACAATTGTCGTTGAATCTCGTATTGTTTTCTGTAGAAAATTATTAAATTCTTATTTTTTATTTTAAATGAACAAATAAATTGTTTGATCAGTTTGTCTCTTTACCTGTAAAGATTACGTAGTCAACTTAATAATTAATTATATAAAAATAAAAAAAAATCACAGAAAATTTGATTGAGACAAAAAGCATGAAGTTCAGAAAAAATTTTCTTGTAATCAAAATAGCTCGTATTCAGTAAAAGAAAAAGAAAGATTGACGGTCGACCGTGTTGACACCTCAGTGTCCGAGTAACAAGTAACTCTCTAGTCCCCTCCAGTACCCCACGATGCCTTGAATTTGACTGTTTGATGATTACGGCATCCAGTGAGTTCATTTTCAATAATTTTGATGGCGGCAATTATAAATCATTACAAGATCTGAGCAGATATGATTATATACAGGGTGACGTCAGCATCAACCTTACAAATTCTTCAGATGAAGAAAATAAGAAATGAAAATTCCAATGGTCCAAAAATTTATCAAATTGGAGAATAACCATCTGAATAGTGATGAATGGATTTTTTCTGTCACTCTGGAAATTGTTGCATCCAGTGTCGCAGAAAGTATCGCATTCAATGTCGGCTCAATCCTTCTCTTCAATACTATCAGAATTGTCGCATTCGGTATCGCCTCGAATATTGCATTCAGTGTCGCAACGACAAAAAAAAATCTCATGGATTATACTAGTCACAAAAAAATATTTCTATGCGATTCAATTGATTCTGGTGGTATTAGCATTGTAATTGTCGCTTCTTCAAACCCCTGAAGTTTTTAAGGCGAACGCTGACGTCACCTTGTATATTCAGATCTCGGCAAATCTTAAAAATTGATAGAATTGGAACTGATCAAATCTACTTTAAGCTACAAATCAGATTTTTTTTGCACTTTCAAACATCTCAACATATCGAATTAGATATTATATCAAAAAAAAATTCCCCGGGGGGTCACACCAACGTCCACCGTACGAATTTCAGGGATTTGAAGAAACGATGATTACAATTCTAATACTACCAGAATCAATGGAATCGGTTGGAAAAACTTTCAATCACGACCATAAGCCAAAGAGAAAATTTCCTGTTACGATACAAATTCAATACTTGAGGCGATGCCAATTACGACAATTCCGGCAATACTGAATGGACGAATTGAGCCGACATCGAATGCAGCACTTCCAGTTACGCTGCATGCAGCAATTCGACAAACCACAGAAAAAATCCCTTCGTCTCTGTTCAGATGTTTATTCACCAATTTGATTAATTTTTGCATCATTGGAATTGTCATTTCTTATTCCTGCTATCCCGAGAATTCTTAAGGTAGATGCTGACATCATCCTGTATGAGTAGAAGATGGCAAAATCGATGGAAAAATGAGTCTCTGACAGCCTCGATGCAATATTTTACCTACTTCTATAAATATTCTATGAAAATACGAATCAAGCAGAACCTGTCTCGTTTTACGACGTCTTTCGCAGCTGGTAGAAGCCTTACCTCTAGGAGAGAATATTACTAAAGTTGAATTACCACAATCCGACTCATTGCCTTATTGTGGCGTATTAGAATATGCTGGTTGGGGCCGGACCGAAGATCAAATAGTACCAGCATATTTGCAATCCACCAATATGATTGTATTGGATTCTGAAGAATGTATTGACCACAACGTATTGCATCGAAAGAGTCAATTTTGTGCCACCACTGCAGATGGAAAATCACTCATAGGCAAAGTATGAATTATTATGGAGTGTTCGGTCTGAATGATTATTATTTATTGGTATGGCCAACATGTTGGTGTATCGAATTTGCCAAGCTGAAGCTCCTTACGAATTCAAACACGTGCCATATATTTATAAATGTCAAATTGATATTCATTAACGTCATAAACATTTATGATTTTCAATAATGAAATCAATTTATGTTGATGGTTGCTTTTTTTTTAATGAGATAATAAAGGCACTTCCGGAGGATTGCGGTGGAATCCGGGGGAAGATAAATGGAAAATTCGCGGGAAATATCGAAAAAATTCATAACAGAATCTGGACCGATTCGAGGAGGTGTCCAAAGGGGGAATTGGAGAGAGATTTTGACATTTATAAATATTCAACAGGTGTTACAATTCGCAGACAGCTACAGACTGGCAAGTTCAATACACCAACCTCTCAGATGGAATAATTCAATGTTGAAGTAACAAACTTGAGTTTTATGTGCTTTCAGGGTGACAGTGGTAGCCCCTTAGTGGATATGAATATCGTGTACGGTATAACTTCGTTCATTCAGGGCGACTCAGCATCTCTGTTCACAGGTTTCACTAAAGTTTTTGATTACATTGATTTTATCAAAATTATAATTACTTCCGAGGATTATACTGGCGATTAAAATGAGATTGTGAATTTTCCATTGTTCACTGCGTGTGACGTGGCCGCGTGTAAATAAGTATTTAATAATTTTTCATTTTGTAAAAGAAGGTATTCGATTTTTCATGTGAATAAATGTCTGTAAATTGTCGCTTCAATGTCACAGTTGCATAAGTGATATGCTTATACATAGCCCTTACGTCTCTTTGATTCTAAGGCCACGACACTATGATGAAATAAAAATATGTTTTATTCACAGCCATGACCAGAAGTTTTTTTTCCCTTTTCTACCCATATTTCCTATTTTCTGTGCATAAATAGAATGCGGAATACCCGGGAAAATTTTTTTCTATCTAATTTGATCCAATTATATCTAATTGGTGAGAATTAGATAATAATTAGATCTGCAGGTTGACTGAGAATAATGTTGTATTATCACCGAATTCAGTGGACTGTATTTAAACCGAAACCGAATGCCAAATTACCGGAGAATCAGTCTAGAGATTGAATTATAGAGTCTCTATCTCTAGCTTCCGCCATTACCGTAAACTGTGCCGAATTCGTTGACTTCCGATGATCAAGTGGAGATCTTGGCCCTTGCTCTTGCTGAACGTTGGGTCAAAAGCCGAAGATTGCCTGCACTATTCCGACCGTCGGAATTGGGAATTAATTACCGGATTAATTACCGAATGATGCCGGGTCTTTGACCTTTTGCGTGTCAAAAACCAGGCCCTTGCCACAACAGCATCAGATATAATTATATATATTTAGATCTTGGCAGATCTGTTATTTGTAAGGCCGTGAAGATCCATGTCTCAAAAAGTCCGGTATAGTTACTAAGCAACCAAAATCTGTAAATATTGGAAAATGAAGTTGTTTTATCATAAAAACTTCAAAAATGACGTTTGAGACGGGGGCTGGGGTATTTTGAGGTATATTTTTGAGGATACCTTGAGGTGTGCACCTCTAGGAACATCTTGAGGTGCACTTCTAAAGACACTTTGAAGTGTACTTCTGGGAAAATTTTGAGGTTGTCGTGGATTTTCTTGGAAAGCGTATCTCAAAATGTCCCCGGAAGTATACTTGAAGCTGGCTCAGGGAATGCACCTCAAGGTGTCCCTGAAAGTCCACCTTGAAATGTGTTTAAAAGTGCTCCTTAAGATGTTTCCAAAAATACAGCTCATAATCTCTTCAATTTGATTGAAAACTTCAGAGCGCCTGTTCGACGCTTGTATGATGACCTGTTCCATTTCACAATATTTATAAACTTTAGTTGCTTAGCAACTTTACCGAAATTTTTTAGATGTGAAACTTCACGGCCTTACTAATTAGATATATTCAGATCTCGGCGAGTGCTAAAAAAATCTGATTTTCAGATTTGACTAGATCCATTTCTATCAAATTACTAAGGTCGTGAAATTCCACGTCTGAAGAAGTCTGACCGATTTGACATCTTCTCCAATAAGTTTTTGCTACATTTTTTGCCCAATTCTTTCAGGCTCATTTTCGGTGTTTTTTGAAGGCATATGCAGTGCGCTCTGGAAGCATCGTCGACGCCTCTCAGACGCTTCTGCAAAACTGCTAGAGATGCGTCCAAAATGTACGGGGGGAGCGCTGAAGAGGCCTCCAAGACACACTGCATAAGGGTTGAATAAACCGGAAATGTGGCTGACGAGCATTGCCGGAGTACGTCTGCAGGCCTTTCGGGCCCATTTCCGGTGCTCTTTGAGCGCTTATGCAGTGCATCTTGAAAGCGCTGTGAATGTCTCCAAGACGCGCTGCATGAGCACTTATGGTGAACTGGAAATGCATCTGAATGGTGTCTACAAGCCTCTTGGGCACATCTGCTGAGCTAGCTCAATATTCCAGAAAATATACATTCCAGTTTTCATCATGAAGTTTTTACATATTTGTCAATTAGCAAACTTTTAGCTACAAAAATTTCAACTGATGTTCATTTTGAAAAAATCATTTTTAAATGATAGTTGTTTCTACTCTGGAGAAAGTTCTTGCACATTCGTGTTTCAATTCAAAATTCAGCAACAATGATGAGAAATTCAAATCTACGATGTCTGAGAATTACCATAAGTCCACAAAACTGAAGAAAGTATTTGCGAGGTACAAATGTCTCCAATAGAAATTCGGAATAAATTTCATTTAATTTGCAAATTTTATCTGTTGCTTCTAACACTAGTTACAGACAACTGTTCTTATCAATAAGTACATGTGTTGAGTTTTTTCGTCACAACAGATACGAGGATGTGAAAATTTTAGATTAGCCATATAACAAAGGCTGTATTTGTGTGATTCGTTCGGCAGAAAGTTTACAAATAAAATCTACCAAAATTACAAATGTGATGTTTTTTTCACTGTTGATTCGTATACAAATAATACTCATATATCATCTTCATGGTAAATGTAGAATCAATTCACTCATATGTATTCATAATCAGGTGAAAAGTAAAATTTCGGAATTTTCAGGTGGAAATACAATACATTATGGAGAAAATGCGGAATTCAATAGGTTTGAATATATGGCATGTGTTTTTGCATTTTCTGAATACGATTATTTTTTTTGTGGAGGAGCAATAATCGATGAGTTTCACATTCTCACTGCTGCCCATTGCGTAATTGATTTTCGACCGGAGGATATAATTGTAATTGCTGGTCGGCCTCATATGAATGATCCTTCCGGCCGATTTTGGGCAGTAGAAAAGATTCATTCACATCCAAATTTCAAAGCGAACCGGGATATACGATGGGGAGTCTACCTTTTCAAAAAATGTCTATCTTGCATAGGTAAAAATCCAGATGCAAGTTTGGTGCCGAAACACGATATTGCTATTTTAAAGGTATTTTTTTATTCTAATTACTCGGGAATATCGTCACTTCAGAGTCAAAACAGCGGAAATGCTATGCTGCTACGTCGCACTTACGCTACTTTAATTCCAAGTCGACAATATACCATCCCATATCACATATGGAAATTTCCGATGGCATATAAAACTTGTGATTCCTTCAGAACTTTATTCATAGTCATAGAATATGGTTATGGACTTGTATAGTTTTTTCAGATTTCATAAGTCTGTCGAAGAAACTGGGGCAAAATGATTCAGGAATTCTGTTCAGAGTAAAGAACTTCGCGAAATCTGAAAAAATTGAAACACTGTCACGGGTCTAAATTTCTGCATAAGTTTTTGAAGCGGTTTCGTAGAGGCGTCCATTCTAAAAAATATTCCTGGTTTATTTGCTCTGCCAATCTGTTTTACCCCAGTCTCCTCTCCTCTTATATTCGATTTGTCTCCAGGGAGTGGAAGATACAAGGTAACACCAGCATCCACCTTACAAACTTCACGGGCTTGAGGAATCGACAATTACAATTCTAATACCGCCAGAATCAATCGAATTGGATGAACATTTTTCCATGATAACCATAGGCCAATGAATTTTGTCTGTTGTTGCGACGTTGAATGCAACAGTTCTGATAATATTGAAAGGAAGAATTGAGCCGACATCGAATGTGACACTTTCCGCGAAACTGGATGCAGTAATTTCAGAAATCACAAAAAAAATCGTCCCGTTACAATTCGAATGGTTATTCTCCGATCTGATTAATTTCTGCACCATTGAAATTGTAATTCCTTATTCTTCTCATCCTGACAATTTATAAGGTGCATGCTGGAGTCACTCTGTATGAGTAGGAAATCACTATGTCGATGGAAAAATGAGTCTCCGACAGCCTCGATGTGACACTCCACATAGTTCTTTAAATATTTGATGAAATTGCAATACAAGTTGAACATGTCTCGTTTTACGACTTCTTTTGCAGCTGGTAGAAGCCTTACCTCTTGGAGAGAATATCACAACAGTTGAATTACCACAATTCGACACATTGCCTTATTGTGGCGTATTAGAATATGCTGGTTGGGGCCAGACCGAACATGTAGTAGTACCAATATATTTACAATCCACAAATATGATTGTATTGGATCCTGCAGAATGCATTGATCGCCGCATTTTACACCGAGAGAACCAATTTTGTGCCACAACTGCAGATGGAACATCACTTATAGGCAAAGTATGAATTATTATGAAGTATCTGGTCTGAATAATTATTATACACTGATAGAGCCAACATACTAGTGTATCGAATTTGCCAGACTGCAGCTCCCTGCGAATTCGAACACGTGCTGTATACTTATAAATGTCAAATTGATATTGATGAACGTCAAAATAATTTATCATTTGGAATAATTTAATTAATTAATTTTGATAGTGACATGTTTTTTAAGGGAAATTAGATAATAAAGGGGAATTCCGAAGAAAGCCGTGAACAATTCTGGGGGGATCAAAAGGCCAATTCCGGGGAAAGATGAATGGGGAATATGAGGAAGATTTCGGTAAAACTAGCAGTGGATTTTGGGGTCCATCGAGGCGATGTCCGGAGGAAGATTTTGGAGAAATTCGTGGCGGATTCTAGTGGTATAAATCGTTTTGACGTTTGTAAATGTCAGTTTAACATTCATAAACATACAACGTGTCTCCGAATTCTCAGGCAGTTACAGCCTGGCAAATCCGGTGGACCATTATTTCAACCATATTCATCGATGAAATAATTTGAAGTTGAAGTAACAAACTTGAATTTTATATGCTTTCAGGGTGACAGTGGTAACCCCTTAGTGGATATGAATATTGTTTATGGTATAACTTCGTTTATTTGGGGTACTAATGCATCCCTGTGCGCAGGTTTCACTAAAGTTTTTGATTACATTGATTTCATCAACGATATCATTACTCCCGGCAATTATATTCACGATTAAAATAAGATTGAGAACTTGACTTTTCATTGCATGCCACGTAGAAAGTGGTCATTTTCCGATCGATAAGTCTGAGACTAAGATGCTTTGAATTATCCCAACTTTCTTTACCTCCTCAAATTCAAATTTCTATGTGTCTATTGGACTCTCAAGGAATTGATAGTGTTCATGTCGGGTTTGTTCAGTAAGTGCAGTCAACTAATTCAAGCATTTATTGAGCTCCCACATGTGTAATAACATCTTTGTAAGTGCTCAACAAGACTTTTTCGGTTACAGTGATGGTTTCGGCTACAACAACGTATTCGAAATTATGTATCCCACCGGATTCTTTATCAAATGTATTTTCCACTCATTTTTTTTTATTCAACTACTTTCCACTATCATACATCAATGCATCAAAATTTGTATTTTTTGAAGTTATTAATCACAGCAACAAGGCTTAAAGGGTCACGGAAGGCACTCTTCGACGATATTTATTCATATTTTGGTCAGAAAAGAGCATCAACGCCTGATGAGAGAAATTATAAAGTCGATGCTTCTGTTATTTCATGAAAAAATCATAATTGTTGCTAAACAATGAATTTGAAAATTTTTATTTAATGGGTCTTCCGTTACCCGGTAACTGTATTGACTCAACCATCCATCAACGGTTAATAAACTTTACATTTTGACTCAATGGATTGTTCAGAGTTTTCCTAGCCCGACTTAATTTCCTCCACTTGACCATCCGAATCCACAATCACTCAGGGAAGCTGAGGAACATCACCGATTCCCGAACGAATGAATCCACGTAAAACCATCTCACCTTTGATTTGATTGGTTCTAGATTGCTACAACAAATAGAACCGGAGATATTCAAGAAAGAATGAAAATTTCGGAAAATAGAAAGAGTTTGAACCTTTTTCCCATTCGCGTCGAAGAAGAAATTTTCAAAAAATTAAAAAAAAATTATTTTGATTCAAGTTTCTCACCGGAAGTTTCCCTCAGCTTTTCAATAAAAATCGTTAAAGACATTGAATCGCAAACCGTTTCATCGGAATGTCCATTCTACTCAAATTTTCCATGCCATGATGGCCCTGGTTTCTGATACTTTAGACCTAATTTCTGACAGGATGAATCAAAGGCAACAACTATTTGCTCATTGAATGTAATTTAATTATATTAATACATTTTGTCGTCTTAGAATGAAAAAGGCGTAACAAGATAGAAAACGTGTACCATTTACGCCTTTTTTTTCTCTAGGACGACGATATTTGTTGCGCTAAACAAGTTCAGCAATTGAATATTAAACAATATATTGTAAATTTGAATATAACTGAGCAATTTGCAAAATTTGTCAATTACTAGGGCACTGTCAGGAATCGGGGCGGTAAATGTGTATAATAGAGCCCACAATAAAATTAAAAATTAAATTAATTTAAATTGCCTCAGGGAGGGAGGTGGCGAAAATGATGTGATATATCTCGGTCAAAAATTTGAAGGGAAGTATAGGAACTCGCAATAGCTCAATTGGTAGAGCAACTGACATGCAATCAGATGGTTGTGAGTTCAAACCTCGCTTGCGCATTCCATATGATTTTTCCGAAGATTTAATTTTGATAATTATTTAAATTTTATGGGCGCTATTCTGCACATTTATCATCGGGGCCATCACAGTGTATAAGTCTATAGCAACGTCTCCAAAGTTCTAAAAATCCCATCAATGTGACGTAGAAAATTTATAACCACGTCCTGTAGGCTCTTATGGTAACCGATTCAGAACTTAGCGACAACAGCGCCGAATTTCCACAGACACTGAGAAGCTTCAGCTGCCTTCACTGAATTGAACCCCACGATAAAATATGACATATTTGCCGTCAGTCCGTTTGATTTATCAACACCTAAGTGAATAATAAATACTTCAAGGCCTTTCTCTTATTTTCCAAGACCTAATATATTTAATTAGTAGTTAAAAAAAAAAATTATTCTGCATTCTTCACAATGGTAAGTGACAAAAATAAAATTATTAAACCCTGAAAATTGGCTATTCCATCAATGATTTATTTTTAGGTTAGATAAAATGTTTAAAAAATTATTCCACTCCTTCCTTTCATTATTCTCATTTTTTTGTATAAATATTTTTGAAATAATTGTTCTCTTACTTTTAGTCAGTCGCTGAATTCTTGAAGGGCCTGCCCTCACACAATGAAAATAATTTCGCCAATTTTCACACAGACAATGGTAATCGTACCTGTGTTAAAAGACCATCAGTTTATTTACCCACCAAGGATTATCCTTCAGAGCAAAGTAAGTTTTAAATTTTTTTCAAAGTTTTTTTTGCATTTCTGAAATTTTTAAGATCACGTTAATTGGAGTTAACCTTGAATATTGTAGTCATCGTAACCGAGAAGACGACGATACTCCTGAGATATCTCCACCAACAATGGGATAAGAAGGTGAGCCGAAAAATGGAGTAGAATGAAATAGAATAGAGTGGATAACAGTTTATTTCAATCTACTGAAAAGTCAAGTATCAGAAATTGATGAAAAAAAAAGGACTTGGATGCATTTACGCTGGAAAGTCTTCTTGGGACGATTCAGAGAATCCTGAGAATAACATCAAGTTGAGAGGAGCCACGGTGAAATTTAAGAGTCTTCGGTTAATGAAGGAATCCATCGAGTGACCTTTGGTACATGATATCATGTGTCAAGGAACAAAAAAAATGTTAGAGCCAACCCATTTCGCCTCATACTTCAAGATAAAACGTCATTATTTGGGGTTTTTATCTTAAAAATGCTCCTTGAACCACAATTTTTGAACGATTGAGATTTATTTTTTCTCTAATATTCGTTAGACTTCAGAAAATAAAATTGAGGATCTGTTTTTTATCACCAATCATAGGTCACGAGTAAATCAATTTTACGTTTAGAGAATCGTTGTTTTTAGTCTTCGACGATTGTAATCTATTATCTTTTATAAAAGGCAGAGATATCCAATTTTATTCTTTGAATTCTAACGAATATTAGAGAGAAAATAAATCTCAAGGGGTTACAGCACTATAATCGTCCCAAAAAAGGGGTTTTTTCGGCATTTTTTTCGAAGGGAAAAAAATGGTGATGAATTTATAACATTTCGGGGATTTATTAGGCATATGTTTGAGTTCATAAATCCAGAATTTCATGCCAAAATATCAAAAAAAGGTGACATGACAGCGATTTCTCCGAAAATTTCGGCGCTCCACTGCATGCAGTGTAACTAGTGTAAATTTGAATTGGAAAAAAAAATCGGCTCAATTTACATGCCTATAGTTAGCGAAGTACGTGGCTGATTCTGAAAATATTGCTTTTTCAGTAATTGGCGGGCATTTAAATAAAATCGTTCAATTTTTGCCGGAGAAAAACGGTCATTGTTTCTCAATAAAAAAAGGGGTAAATCGTAATTTCGAAAAAATTTCACGTGCTTCCCTTCGAAATGTCATTTCAAAGATACTGTCAAAAATTCAACTCAAAAAAATCAAAATTGTTTGAGTTATGCTGCGAGCAATTTTGAAAAATCGTGTTTCGAGATAAGTGCGTTCAACATTTCGACATGTACTTTAAATATGAAGAAGCGCTTGAGGAAAATTTCAAAATTTCATTGGGAAAAATGGGTATCAAATGATGAACTTTGTCTCTACACTGTCTCACGGGCTCCAACTATTTGTTTAACCAAGAAAAAAAAATCGATTTTTTGAAAATTCTACAGTGGTAGTGGTACAGTGGTGGGTCTAACCCCTTAATTGAATGAAAATTGTGGTCCAAGGGGCATTTTTAAAATGAAAACCCGAATAATTACGTTTTATCTTGGAAGACGGGGCAAAATAGATTATGTTTAACACTTTTCCGTTTTTTCGACAGATTTTATCATGTACCAAATATCACTCGATGGATCCCTTCACCAACCAAACACTTTTGAATTTCACCGGAGTCCGCCCTAAACATCTTTTTTCATACAAAATTCCTGTTATGAGAATTGACAGAACTATTATGAAAATCATCAATAGAAACATTCTGCAAAAATTATCGCTTAGATTTTCCATTATTTTTTTACTATACGCAAAATTCCAGCCGCAACATTAATGTATCCTATCCAAATTGAGATGATAATTATGAATTTTCATGGAAAAATTTACAATAGAAGAGAATTTTCAAAATTAACTCAGGACATTTTCTTCTAAACTTACAAGCTCCAAAGATATCTGCAATAATTTGATTGAATTCAATTGAATATCTAAGGATTTCCATTTTTCATTACAGAATGCCGAAAGAAAACGAGAGCTTTTATCAGTCGGTGGCGATGCAACGGACGACGTAACAGTACGACGCTGCAAGAGGCCACGTCTCGACATAAACAACAGCCACTAAACCAGAATTAAAAAACTGAAAAAAAATGAAAAAAAAATTAAACAATTACCTCATCGTAATTTTTTCTAAAAAAAAAAAAAAAAAAACAAATCATCTGAGAATCATTGAAATCAATGACTTCATAATTTTCTCCTCAATAATTGTCGTCAAACTTGTACATATTTTTTTTTGCAGGTATTGAGGGTTTATATGAAAAACAAAATGCCTTTCCTCACAATTTCATTTTACTTCCAAAAAAAAAATTTTCTATTATTATTTTAATTTCATTGAGCACAAAAATGTAAATTTATTCAACAAAGTTGAAATTTCATTATGGATTTGACAATGAAGTGATTGATTGAAGCATTTAACTGTCAATTTTTTCTTCTTATTTTTTAATATCATTGATTTATTTAATTAGTTGAACTTTATTCGATGGACGAGAGTGAGGTGAAATGGACATATTATGTTTTGAGAATTTTTTAGAAAAATTCCATATTCTTCGTCAAGAATTCAAAGCCCAGTGACTTCAGTTATAATTTATCGTAGATTCGAGAGGAGACATTGAAGTGCACATCATTCAATCGATTGAATAGATGGAACACGAAAAGTCCAACTTTTTCCAAGATATTCTTGAAGAATATCTCAAAAATTAAGTGAGATATCGAAATTTTTGTGAGAACATCTTTTGTAACTCTGATTTTCTTTTTCAAATAAATTCTTCCTAAAATTCTTCTATCTCGCTTATTTTCCCGAGATATTCGATGAGGAATAGATGCAAAGATAATTTTTTATCTTGTGTCACTTCTTCACTACAGAATTTCTTTGGCCATTTGCGTTTGAGAGTTTCTGCTAAGAAGAATCTGCTAATAACGGCCGTGTTAGTTCTATGGAGAGGTCATCAACCTTTATTTTATTTTACTTGATTTTCTAATTTTTTTATTCGATTCAAAAAATCTTTGATTTTTTGCGAATATCTCCGATTCTTATTATCATAGTGCAAAAAAAGGAAAAAAGAGTTCAAAGATGAAATTATTTTATAAACGTCAATTTTCCCTTCATGCTCCCCATCAAAATCATGAAAAGTAAATTCAAAATGACTCAAATTGAAGGGAAACGAGATGATCTTGAGTCTTCTAGTCTTTGACTTCTTGCACTACGACAATCAGAACCGAAAATATTTGCGTAAAATATCGAAATTTCAGAAAAATGAATGATTCAATTTCTGAGTAAAACATTCAAATTTCTAAAAATTCTCGAAAAAAAAAAACAATTTCATCATATGTTTCTCATCAATAATTTCGACAGCTTTTCGATGTAGTCATAAAAAAAAAAATTATCTGGAATGTCCATATTACCCTCACTCTCCTTCCATTGTGTAAAGTAGAAAACGTAGATAATGTGTTCTGAAATTTTCGAACTAGTCTTTAACGATTCTGGAATCTTTCTTTGCCGCAATTTTATTAAGACAACATTCCACGTGAATCCTTAAAGACTCCTGGATATTAAATGATTTAAATTTATTTTTCTGTTGAATCGAATAATAAATTGTGTAATGAACTGAGATAATTTTATTTATTACTTGAAGAAATGAGGTGATTTAAAATTCTTCTGCAAATATCTTAGAATTTGTGGCATATAGAGGAATTTCTATGAAAAGTTTCTTTAAAACCTTAACTTTCGTTTCGAATATCCCGAAATTCAAACGAGATCGAAACTTTTGGATAAAGACGATTTTTCAGCTCTGATTTTACTTCACAAAAAATTTGGTAAAAATGGTATCACGTAATAATGTATCAACGACAAAATAATGAAGGACAGAATACCGCCGAAAAATAATTAACGTCAAAATATTGCTAACTTTTCTATCAAATTTCTAACTCGAACACCCAATGGTGAAGAAATCTAAGGAAAATTCATGCAGATAGATAATATATCAAATTTTATGGCTCAATCTGGACAAAATCGGTTAAGCATTTTTTAAGAAATTAATTTTTTCAAAAATTGCGAAAGTCGATCAAATCTCAAAAGAAAAGATTTATCGCGAGAAATATACAGTAAGTAAAATATGAAATATTTAGGTGTTACTTTTACCATTTTAAGGGAAACATATTTGAGCACACGGATGTTATTATATACATAGGGGGAGGTGGGGCAGAATGGACGCAAGAGGTAAAACGGACACGAGTCGATTTTTGTATTTTATACTATGAAAATGACGAGAAATGAATGGAAATATTGGACATAAGTTTTTTCCGATGATTCCATTGGAAATATGAGGAAATTCCCCATAAAAATCATATGTCAGAAGTTATTTTTTGGAATTTTTCAAAAATTTCATTTTTCGCGCAAGATTTGAAGGTGAAACACTTCTTTTTTGAAAAATTTCAGGTTTTCGAGAATATTTCTGGTTCTATTCATCGTAGCAACCTGGGGTTGATCTCAAATGGAAGGTGAGCTCATTTCCCATCGATTTATGTCGTTTAAAAAGGAAAATATCAATTTTTTCAAGTACTTATGGGGCAAAAACTGATTTTCAGCAAAATGACCTATAATTATTTGAAAAATTGATTTTAAAAAAATTTGAACCACACAAATCGATGAGAAATGAGCTTATCTTCCATTTGAAATCAACCCCAGGTCGCCCAACGAACAACAGAACCAGAGATATCGCCGAAAAAGTGAATTTTTTCGATTTTCAAAAGGCAAACCCCTTCGAAACTTGGTCAAAAAAGTAAATTTTTCCAAAAATTGAAAAAACAATTTTGACACTCGTTTTCTGGCTAAAATTTCCTCAGCTTTTCAATGGAATCATTAGAAAATTTCTATCTCAAATCATTCAATTGGAGTGTCCATTTTACCCTACCTTCCCCTATACAAATTTTTTCTGAATCGGATTTTGGGCTTTTTCAGATCATTTTTGTTATCCCCAGGCAAAAAAAGCGAGTTGAAAATTTTTATGAAAGTAAAGTTTCTATTCCGAAGCAAAAACCAGAGAAATTCACTTTATCAACATTCGAACGTAATTTTCAAAAAAACACAAATATAGTGCTGCCATCTTCTTCCCTCTGTACCTAACCTCAAGGACTTTCCCCTTCTCTTTACCCCCTCGCAAAAAAAAAAAAAACTCCATCGATCATTTTTACCTGACATAAAAATTTGTTTACAAAACCTCAAAACAATGTTTATAACGTCAAATTTACTATTGAGAAAATACAGTTCACACAATTGACAATTAATAAGATGGAATATCATTGTGAAGTGATATTAATTACAATAACATTGAAATTAGTGAGGACTTGGATGAAATATTTTGTGTGCAGGTAAATATCCTCAGGTTTTATTATCTAAATTTAGAATTTATTTTTAGGACACAACGAATTGTTGTAGGATACCAAGTACTGATTTTAGAGCGGTTTATTAGGTACGTGAAAAAAATTTGTGGAATAAATAAATCAGACGCCTACTTTTTTTTTTTCACGTCTGAATTACGTCTCTCTCTCCACTTTCGCGTATTCATCAACATTTTGCACTTTCACATTCTCCAAATTTTCACGAATATATGTGGTTTTAACAATGATACTAAAGATAGCAGATATTTGACAATTTTTTGGAATTTTTTAAATAAATAAATTGTTACAAAAAAAATATTCCAAAAATTTGCACTTTTAGTTTTTCGAATTTTCTACATGTGCATATTTTGCATTTTTTTTAAATCATTTATTTTGTTGAAAAGAAAAAGTAAAAATTGTCAGATGTCTGCTATTTTCAGTGTCATGTTTCAGCATCGATATTAAGTTTGTCAATATTTTTATTATCATTTTTTCCCTTTTTTATGGGGATAGAAAAGTCAAAGAAAAATTCACAAAAAATTTTTTTCAGATAATTCTCATTTTTTTATCTTGGAAATGACTAGAGCAAAATAGATTGCATTATAGTATTTTTGAGTGTAGAATTTTCCTAGCTATTTGATAAAACTTTTTTTTTTCATAAAACTGCATCGACTTTAGATTATTGAAAAAAAAAGGATGGAAAATAATTTTTTTTTCTATTTTTTTAAATTATTGGAAAAAAATTTGATATCAGAAATTTTCCATTCACTTTCATAAAATTTGGAAATTTTTGAAAATCTGAAATCTGTTTCCCTTTTTGAAAAGAAAAATCAATTAGAGTGATGAATCATCGTATATTCTTTTCAAATTACAGTTAAATTATTGGAAAAATGACACTGGATGCTATAGGAAGAGGAATGGACAGACTGCAGGAGATAAACATGAAAATTCACAAGAGTCATTTAACGTATCTCCAAACTGATGACAGTCCATCGAAAATTAAGAATAGATTGAAATTAGAAGGTATATCAATGAATTAGATATGATTTTGAAAACTCGGTCCCCGAAATATTTAGGTTTTGGATGTGTAATTATTGAGACACTTATTTCGTAGCTCTGACTTTCCGCTACAAAAAATGTCAAGGAAATTTTTCCATCTCAAAAAACAAAAAAACGCAAAAAGTAAAAATACACTTTGAAAAAAACGAAAATTCAACGTCAATAAGTATATTGAATTTCATTTTTTCAGTGAAAAATTCCAGAAGTTAATGAATTTCCTAATCCAATGCGGATTGCAATATCAGTAATAAATTGAGATTTTCAAATATGAATGAAGAATTAAATAAAGATACACTTGAATTTTTTATTAAATCTAGAATACCAATCAATAGCTCCTAAAATTTCTATAAATTGCCTCAAATTTCATGTATCCACAAAATGATAATTTAATTGAAATTTTACTGATAAACTTGAGATAAAATTTCCAAGATAATTTTTCATTCAGTGTTCCAAGAGATGAATTTTTTTGAATTTCAAATTACCTAAAATTTGTCATATATTTTAATTTTTTTCTTGTTAAATCATCAAATTTATTTTCTAAAAGTGTAAATTACGATCAGATACCATCACAATCAATTCAGAATATTTTGGGAACTATTGGTTTTCTGGTGAATTATGAAGAAATCTTCTTTCTTCTTCCACTTGGTTCTATAATCACTAAAGAATTTATCTAAAATTACGGAAGATTACAGTTTTTCGATCAGATCACTCGATAAATTTGCCTGTATCGAAACGGCTATGATCTTCACAATTTCATTCCATTCAAACGATTTTTATTAAAATATAATAACAATGGAGTAACAAAATATTTACAGTAACACGGATGGGACTATTTATTTAATTATTGGATTCATTTCCATTTTTTTCCCCCATTAAATTTTTGATTGTTCATAGGGATATTGGAAAAATAATTAACAACATCAAATTATTGTCAAATCATGACATATGACATATGATTTGACAATAATTTGATGTTGTTAATTATTTTTCCAATCTTCCTATGAACAATCAATTACTATTTATTCAGTTACAGTCCGTAGCCTTCCACTCATATTCAAGTGATTATCGAATTGAATTTTCCGAATCTTGTAAATGGGGTTGTGAGCGGGAGATCGGGAATCGGGAAAAATCTTGAAAAGAAAGAGCCCTATGACTATTCTCCACAAGTGATTTCCCGTAAACAGAAAAAAGTAACTCTCCTTTATTTCAGGTTTCATCAAAGAGTACCTTTGCCTAGTACCAAATGAGAACAAATACGTGTTCCCCGAGACAGCCCACATTCTTCGTCGTTCAGCCTCAACCTTGAACGACTTCAGCGGCTATCGTGCCTGCGAGGCATGGTCCGCAATATCTCTCTATGCTTCAAATCTCCTAGCGCAACCCTGGCGCAAAGAGTACCGTACTCTTCGCACCTATTCCGGTTACTACAAGCACGAAATTGAAGCAAATCTAATCGGTGCCGAGCTGATGTTCGAGCTGATGGGCTACAAGCACACCGGCCTAGGGACCTTAACCCTGGAAGGTCCAATTGACCCAGACCGCGTGTCATCAGTGAGTCGTGACGCGATCGTCGCCTTTGTCGAGTGCCAGATTCTCAAGCAAATCTGGGAATCAATCTCCAAATCTTTCAAGATCTCATGGCTCGAGGTTCTAGAGTTCCGTGAAAACCATGTTGGTACACCGGAGCAGGCGATAAGAGCTCTAACCCATCGCTTCTACGAGAGCCTCCATCAGAATCGCCCGAACTACCAAATTATCGACAAAATCCCCCCAACTACAGTACCTTACCACATTATTCCGAACAACTTCAATTCGACCATACCGATCAAACCGGACTACTGCTATCCCGAAGAAAATTGGAGGTATTATCAGCCGTATGCATGTCCTCCAACAAGGTTCTACAGTGTTGATCCCTACCACAATCCAGGAATCTATGGAATAAGCAGAGTTCCGACTGAGAGACTGATTGAATTAGACATGCCAGCACCAGTTGCCACCTTCGACAAAGGTTTGAATGATTTTTATTATATCTCTTTAACGTATACCCTTTCTAGCTTTGACGTATCGCAGGCCCGACCCCACTCTACCGCATTCACTTAAGAACGAGGGAAAACCTCATTAGAGGGGAAAAAATGCTCAGGTACAGTCATCTCTTGCGAGACTACCGCTCGCACAAATGAAACTAAGAATTAGGGCTTTCAAATTTCTACTCCCCCTCCCTCCTTTTCCAGGAGGGGATCGAACCCACAATTTCCGCATTCCAAACCCTAGCATTCGAACCACACATCCACTGTCATAGGTTGAATAATTTTCATTGATTTAATCAAAAAAAAAAGGTAAAATTTCATAATTTATTGTAAATTTCTGAACAATTCAACAAGATTGCATTGATTGAGGTTGCGCTGTAGTTATTTCCATTATTGGCTCCTCCCAAAAAGGCCCGCACTGCTGCTCCACATTCGTGACGTGATTGATTCATTGGCTTTTACCGTAACAAGAGATTCTTCTTCGAAATGAAACCTCCGAAAGAGACACTTGAATTTTGCGGGCAAATTAACAGGTCCGTGCTGCTGCGCGCGCATTATATGTCACGTCATTGAATCATTCTGATTGGTCGTTCTGAAGTATTTGAATTTTGGCGCGGGGGTACCGAGGTCCGCGCTGCTGCGCGCGCATGAGATATCCCTCAAACAGATCAGAGAATTCGTATTAATATTTCAAATCTATTTCTTTTTCATCGAGCAATTACAATTCCGTAATTTTGTTGAATTCCAACTAATTCCAGAATTAATTCTCCAACAAGGTTTGGGACATCGGAAAGCGCACAGGGAAGCAGACGAGGTTGATGCACGGAGAACCGATGACGACTATTCCCGAATCGAGCGCAAACCAATGAAAACATCGACAAGTCTGGATTCAGCTACAAACGAGTCGTGGGAGTACGTTTTCAGGTCGCTCGACAATCTCGGGTACTCGAAGGATGTTGGCGAGAGGGAGGACGTTTTGAAGAAGAGAGAACGAATGAACAGGGAGAGAAACTACAGCGGTGAGAGCGAAGGGAAGAGGAGATTCTCCAAGGGTTTCAGCGAGGACAGCTGCTTCAGGAAGAAGAGCGTTGATCTAGTTGATGTCAGCCAAGAGGAGAGGGTCCAGGAGAGGATCAGGAAGCTTAGTCAAGGACAACCAAAGAATTATCAGAGAGTGGTAGAGTCGATGAAGAATTTGGGAATCGGCAAGGACGAGAGGAGGGGCAAGGAGAAAGAGAACAAGTGGGATTGTTCGGCTTGTACGTATCTCAATTCTGGGGATAAGAATATTTGTGAGATGTGCAACAAGAGCAGGAGGAAGGGCAATGAGGATAAGCCGCTTGCTAGTGGTGGAAAGGAATGCCCAAAGTGCACATTGGTTAATGAAAAAAATGCAGAGAAGTGCGAGGCTTGTTTGGCTAGTTTAAAGGACTCGCCTACTTATATATAGCTGGAAGGTCAGGGCTGATTTTTAGATTTTGGTGAAGGCAGTTGAACCTTTGCAGCATTGGATTGTCGTTGGCATTCTGGACCTAATGGTTGTTGCAGATTATTGGGATATTGGGGGGAAATTGTAGTTTTTATTGGGAAATTTGGGATTATCTTGGGTTTTAGAAGAAGTGGACATTTTTCAGACTAGCAAGAAAAGCTTTACCAGAATTTCAAGATATTTTCAAAAAAATTCGAAACGTAAAATGAGTTATTTTTAATGACTTTGAACTACGAAAAAAGTTTGTTGAAAAATTTTGCTGAAGCTAAGTCTCAACCGCTACTTTTTTGGGAATATCTTGAACTTCGAGAAACAGAATGTCCAAAAAGAAAAAAAAACCTTTCCATCTTTCTTATTTTCCGAAAAATTGATCGATAACTGCAGGATTAAGTTATTTGTGTTTCTATCATCCTCCTTCTGATTATTGCAAATATCTCTGAAAATATTGGGTTTAGAAGAAAATTATCAAAAGACTTTATTTGTAATTCATAAAATTTGTTACAAAAAAAATCTTCTGACATTTTCCTCTAAATGTACGTATATTAAAGATATTCGTTGAACAAAATTACTTTCATCTTAATTCGTTTAGCTTTAATTAATTGGAAAGGAAAGTTAATTCAGGGTCTTCCTTAAATTGACTAATTAAATTGACACAGAGCTTCAGAAACAATCTTCGTGGCCTACGGATAACTGTGTTCGATATTAATATCAATTAAAAGAGAATAAGCACAGTATTGAATGATGAAAAAATGAAAAAAAAAAAAAAAAAAATTGTCAGCATAATAATGATTACTAATTACTTAAGAAATTTAGACAATCTGGATTAAAATTAAATCATTGGCTGACGATAATAACAAAAAGAAATTTGAATAAATAAATTCAAAAGTTCAAGTATTTAACAGATTATCGAATGTTATTGAAGAAAAAAATTCAATTAATTGACAAATTTATCGAAAAATGATAGAAAATCGAAGCTAATAAGTTAATCTATATGAAACTGTTGAGAATCGTAAAATTGAAATAATTAAAAATGCCTGAAAAGAAAAAACCTATTCAAAATTCTGACATTCCTCATTTATCTTCGCTTAGCTTTTTTTTTTTATCACGATTCGGAATTTTTATTTTCAGTAGGATTTTTCTGTGCAATATTATTTTAAATCAGTAGTGGAATGGTGAAAGAGGAAATTCAGTTGATTTCGAGATTAGTTTTTTTAGAATATCTTTAAAACAATTTCAGAAGAATATTAGGGCCACCAAAGAGGCCCTTTATTTGATTTGAAAAAAAAATTTAAGACTTTCGGAATCTTAACACGATAGAAAAAAATTAGGGTTATTGGATTTCTTTCTCAAAATTTCCTCATTTCACCAATTATTCACCAAAATTGATACTTTTCTCTTCATTAAAATAGTATTAATATAAATTTCTACTTTTTACATCGAAAGCATAATAAATTTCGGTACAAAAAAAAAAGATTTTTGTGATTTAAATTTGTTTATGAGCTAAACCGTTAATTATTATTAACCCACCGTAAAAAAATATTTAATTTTGTTTGAAACAAAATCGCTTTTCTTTATTTAAAATATAATTATTAAAAATCAAGAACAGTCTCCCATAATAGTTAAGCAGAATGTAGTTGAGCTTGAGCACAATAAAAAGATATTTGTTTTAGTTATCAAAAAAAAAGAGAATTGTGTTTAATTAAGTGAAGAAGAAAAATATTTATTAGATTTCAGAAGAAAAAATAATGGAATTAGTAGTTTCATATATTTATATCTACATTAATTTCATTATTCGAAATTTATTTCTCTTTACTGTAGAATTTCATTTTAAAGAGAAGAATGAAACGATAAACGCACTTTTAGATATTTAGGAAAAATTATAAAGCAATAATATGTTATACGTAATATAGTAACTTGAATTAGCTGAAACTTCACTGAGCTGAGAAACAGATAAATATTTAAATTAAAGAAAAATAAATAAAGCATTATGAAGATTATTACTGAAACAATATAACGGACTAAAAATGTTAATATTTTTTCAATCCACATGTAGACTCAATTAATGTATTGATTATTGGAAGAAAAAGGAGATGTACGAGTCTGTTGTGAAGAGAATTAATAAATTTGTATAAAGACATTATTTTTTATGGTTGAATTTTTATTTCTCTTCTAATTACTTCGAGAATATCTCAAAAAGATATTCATAGAAAAATAATAACAAAAATTTTTCTAGCTTTAATTTTTCAAAAATTTCAACAAAAAAGTAAATTAAAACCTTCAACACACCTCATTGCTCATTAAATATTATATTAAATATGAATTTGAATGGAAAAAAAAAGAATTTGAAAAAAAAGAATTACAATTATTTAACATCAATTTTGGAAAATCTCTCCATACACTTGCCAGCTGCCTGATGAATTTTCTTGTCCAATTTATAAATTTTCATTTTTCCCGCCATCGGAAATTTAACTGGCAATTCATGAAAATCATCGCAAATAAAAACATATGGACTCTCTGATTCACCATCTGGATAAATTTTTCTATATTCAATTTGTGGCAGAACATCGATTACCGTTACATATCCAAGAAGTACTTTGGTTGGATAATTTTGTGGAAATTTGATATTTTCACTTATTAGAACCCTGTATTGATGCTCAAGCGTTGATATTTCTTCGGTAGATGGAATTTTTGAAGCTGCATGAATCCACAATCTTCCACGGTGCGATGAATACCAAGTTCTGCCCTCGTGTTTCTTAATTCCAGCGACTAGAAGAGATGCCCATGGTTGATGCAAAGAAAGACAGTGGCCCTCGTCCACCATTTCCAAAAATTCTTTGTCTTGCACGCGATGAAGAGATGAATCTTCTGGTTTTACGGATGGTATGTTCTTTGACAAACTTCCTCTGACGTACTGAAATGAAGAAAAAATTGAATTATGAATATTTTGTTGTTTTTTTCTATTAATATCACGGAATTTTTAATAATAATAAAATTAAGAACATCTGACAATTTTTGGTGTTTTTTAAACAATTTTAAACAAATGAGTTATGACAAAAATTTTTTTTTTTCAAATTTGCACTTATAGTTTTTTGAATTTTCCACATATACATGTATTCAATTTTTGAAAATATAATTTATTTGTTAAGAGAAAAAGACTAAAAACTGTCAAATTTCTAATATTTTCAGTATCATAATTTTTGGGAGATGGAGAAATTTTGAAATATTGGATAAATTTATGAGAATTCCTCTATCTCGCTTAGTTTCCGAGATATTCCTTAGAATCTGAGAAAGAAAAACCCACTATTTCAAAGTTTCATGTGAGATTGAAAAGTTATAAACAACAATACTAAATGATTGTCAATTTGCAACGTTTCGCTTATTATTCAAGCTTCATCAGGCTCTAGAAGACAAAATTACAGATTATTCACTTGTTCACATCAATAAATACGTACTAACTTACGAGCTCAAGAAGATTACATTGTATATACGTATTTATTAATGTAAACAAACGAATAATTTGTAATTTTGTCTTCCAGAGCCTGATGAAGCTTGAATAATAAGCAAAGTGTCGCAAAATGACAATCCCTTACTATTGTTGTTTATCACCTTCAAATCCCCCATGAAATTTTGAAATAATAATTATCAACATGAAAATGAATTCGCCCATCAATGAAAAAACTTTACCTCTGGTCGTGTAAATTCAAACGTAGGACACACCAAATTTCCCCGATTTTCTTTGTTGCTCTTTTCCAGTGCCTCCAGCTGCCTCTTGAATATCTCTTCAGCATCATCTCCCTCTTCCAAGACCTCTCTCCCATAAATATCCAGCGTGAACTTCTTATCCAGCCGCGAGGCATGCTTCCTCTCCCTCATCTCTCTCTCTCTCTTCTCCATTTCTTCCCGTTCCTCTTTCGATAGCCAGACGCTATTACTCGATTGATAATAATCAGATTCATCATCAATAACTTGCGTTCGTTTCGCACAATTTCTATCAAATTCTAGCAATTTATCACGCTGTTTCACTGCATTTTTGTTTGGCTTCTGTTCCATCAATTTGTTGTACAAATTGTCAGATGCCTTTGAATTCGTTGACAGCATAGCTTGTTGATTTGGCGTACAGACCAATTCACCGCAGAAAAAACATGGGCCTGGGCCCTCTTGAACGCAGACAATTCGGCCGCAATTGAGACAATTGTTAATTAATGTATGCAACTTTGCCTCGCAGTCGCACTTGACTCTGCCTTTGAAGAGAACTGAAATGTTTTCACCGTCTTTCGAGTATACATTAATGAATTTCTTCTTTTTTTCGGATTTTTCAGGCTTCGGGGGCTCGGGCTCCGGCTCTTTATCTCGCAATTTTGTTTTTTTCTTCTGATTTTGCTTGAAGGGAATGTTCTCGTTGTCGTTGGACTTTCTGTACCCGAGGAATTGATTCTCCTGAGCTGAAAATAGAGGAGAGAATGAAAATGATACAGGGGAATGTGGGGGAAAATTAATATTTCAAGGAAACAGTTCGAGAGTGAGTTTTTTTTATCGATTGTATTGAGAAACTGAGGAAATCATGAATTGAAAACATGTATCAGAATTGATTTTTCAAAAGTTCTACTTTTCGAAAATTATATTTTGCTTTTTGAATCATACTTTTTTTGATGATTATGAAATTAGCACACATCTCACGTTTTTTTGCATTTTTTTAAGCAAATAAATTATGACGACAACATATTTTGAAAAATTGCACTTTTAGTTCTTCAAATTTATCTACATGTGCAGATTTTTCATTTTTTAAAAATGTCGATCTTCTTTGGAGAATATCTCGGAAACCAAGCGAGGTAACACGATTTTGCGAGAATACTCTTTTTAACTCTTTTAGCATTTGTTTCTTTGCAAAAAAAGATTAGGACAATATCACTATCCTCGCTCGGTTTCCGAGTTCTTCTCAAAAAAACTAATGATGAAATAGAATGGATTTGTCTGAAGACTTCATAATTGTCAGTCATCTTTTTTCACCTCTTCGATATTGAATTAAATAAATAACTTGCCTCTCCTCCTCTTGAGTTCAGCAATGAATGTTTTGTGCTTGGGATTACTAGTGTCCAGTAAATTTTTAAAAAAGTCCTCAAGATCCCTCTCATTCTCAATTTGCATAATATATCTGAAAAAAAAACAATCATGAGTTTATATGTGATAAGAAAATGAAAAGGACGATAAAAATGAGAGATTTGAAACGTAAGACATTGAAGAATGTAGAAACCCCAAAAATCATTATAATTTTATAAGAAAAAACAGGAAAACTCATTAATAGTTATTATTAACTCATTATATTTTGGTAATTTTTGAAATTAATGATGTTTCTAGAATTAAAAAAGCACGCTCTGAAGAGGTCTGCATATAGAAAACGGCATGTTGGTGCAAAATTTGAAAAATTTGAGTTTTTACATTTTTTTTGGACTGACCAGAGCGGCCGTTTTCTTCGTTCCTAAACGATGAGCTTATCCTAGGACCAGCAAACGGAGGCGAAATTAACGCTAATTCCGTGTTAGCTTAAGGGGGGGGGGGGGATAGGGTTTTGGCGGTCGAGACAAAAGCATATTATCAAGAATTTTTTTAGACGATAGAGATAATGTTGGTTCCTTTCATGAAGTTCTATATAATAGTACAACATATCAACTGTATTTTTCGAAATTTTCATTGCAAAATATTGATAAATGAGCCGTTGCCAGTAAATATCCGCAGGCATCCCAAAAAAAACGGTGTACACTAGAACTCTTCACTGGATCAACAGAAACGGAAAAATCCAAGTGCGTTGATTAGCTAAGATGTTTCTCGAGGTAATGTCGTTCTAAAATTTAGCCCCTAACGCCATGAGCCATAATGTTCAGTCTACAAAACATCACTGTTTTGAGATAGAATATCTCAATTTCTAGATGATAGATCGTTTGAAAATTTCTCAATAAGTTGAACATTGCTTTGAACTTCGAATTCACAAAATTTGATGTAAAAAAAAATTAAAAAATAATTTTTACGTGGAGCGCACGTGAACCTCGTTAACATTGTTTAGAAGAAACTTCCGCAAAATAATTTTTTTTTCCAAATTTGACAGTTTATCATTTAAATAACATGTCCCGTCGATATTTGAAGTGATTTCGGGGTTTAGTTTTGAAGAATTTTTTTTTTGAAATTACGATTTTCACACGTAGGGTAACATGACCAATAGATGGACGATTAAGGAAATATTAGACTTTATTAATTAATATGAAATAGGCAAATCACGTTAAAAAGTTGCAGAAAAGAATGATGTGCAGAAAAATATACAGTGTATCGACTAAAAATCGATTAAACTTGAATAATGTAGAAATAATTAAAGAAAATCACGGAAAAACTGGAAAATAATTAATAACCCCAACAGATAGACAGTTACATATTTGCAGTGGTAGGATTTTAAATTTCGATCAATCGGTATGTAATAAATAGTTTATAAATCTATATGAATGTAATAATCAGGAATTGACGTGAAAAGTATAAGAATCATTCATTTATTTATGAAAATCCTCGATAATAGAAACCGTCCATCTTTTGGTCAGTGTCCATCTATTGGTCGTGTGACCCTAACCGATAAGGGTAGTACAAAATCTTTCATAGCGCTCGTGCGGTATATTTCACATTAACCTTATCGGCTTTCCATATTTCTACGTGTAAACCTCGTAACTTCAAACTTTTTTTTCTTGAAAACTAAGCCCTGAAATGACTTCAAATTTTGACAGAACATTCTTCATTATTTGAATGATTAACTGTCAAATTTTGGAAAATTTGGCATTGCACTGAATTTCCTTCTAAAAAATCTTTATAAGGTATGATGGAAAAGCGTCGTATGTATTGAATTTTTCAAATCAATTATTCTACGATTTTCATTAATATTTCTGTCAAAAAAGTGTAAACGAGTGAAGGAAGAAATTAGAAAGTCGAAGCTTTTGTTATTTCATCCAAAAACATCATAATTATTGCTGAACAATAAATTTGAAAATTTTGAATTTTTTGAGTTTTCCGTTACCCCTTAACCCCAAAAACCCCCCCGAAAATATGAAATATCATGAAAATTACTCACTGAATCATTTCCTCAGTCGCTGGATAATCCAAAATTCCCGATAAGCTCTCCTCAACCCAACGATCCATTTTTCTTCCAAATTTATCAACAATTGTTTTCCCTCAAAAGTAAAGAATTCCACGAAAAATACTCTTTTTTTCAGTAGAATAAGCGACAGTGGCGCTCTTTATACTGCAGTACCGTTGCTGTCTGTCAAAACAACGGTACTCTCCACTTATTTTTTTTTATTCCCATCTTTTTTCGAACAATGTGTGACATAAAGGGTCCAATTAGAGAGCTCATAGTAGTAAGATAGCGACAAAAAAAAGTCACAACAAACAGTTGAAGTATTGTTTCAATAAATCAAGTAAGTAATTTATCATTTTTAATTTACATATTTCATTATTTTACATGAACTTAACCTACTTTCTACCCCATCAACACAGTGGAGTGATGATAAATTCATGATAAATAACATCTTTTTTTTAAAAAATGGATAAAATCATTTTCTTCACTCAATTTTTTAAAAATAAAATTTAAAAAAATTATTTTTATTTTTTTCAAAATTTCCAAATTTTTGAAAAAAATTCAATTGCGAAAGGAAATCTTATCTTTTCTCTCACTACTATATTTTCTCTATTTCCAGGTCTCTCACGAACTTCAATAAAAAAATGAGCAGTCCATCAATTCTTCGTGAAGCCAACATATCAACGTCCAAGCGAAAACGTGGATATCCAACAGAAACTCACAAATTGTCGTGTGTGAAGCGCCTGGAGAATGGCGAGTCAACTTCGCGTTTAGCAAAAGAGATTGGTGTAGCTCCATCAACCCTTCGAGAATGGAAAAAGGAGTACACGTCCCTGGAACCAGCAGAATCAACTCCAAAGCCCAGACGTCGACCACGACCCTTAAAAAAGTCTCCGAAATCCCCGAAAATTGAGGCGACAGCTGCGAGCCCCGAGGACTCGAACTCCTCTCCGAAATCCCTTGAAGAGCCGGTAAATCCAGTTCTCTCTCCGGATTTATCGGAGAAAATTGTAGGTGATACGATTTCGCATCCAGACTTGGACGAAGCCGTCTTCCGTTGGTTCTCCCGCAATCGTCAGCAGGGCATGTTCATTTCCTGTGCTCGCCTAAAAACAGAAGCGACCTCACTCAACAAACAGCTGACCAACACCTCTAGTTTTTCAGCCTCTGAACAATGGCTGAGCTGTTGGAAAGCGCGTTATGGGGTTCAGTATCTACCCGAAACCCTAGAAAAAGTAACAACCGATCGTTTAGGCGAGAAAGAGTTCAACTTTGAGATGAAGCGCGTGCTCAACCGCGATGACCTGAAGAAATGCCAGATCTTCAATTGCTCGGACATATCCTGGCGCTGGAAGAATCTCCCGACAAAATCTACGACATCTGAATTAAACGAACTAACGACCGATGATTATGTAACAGTAATGGCATTTTGCAATGCTGATCTCAGCTTGAAGCTACCACTGGTAGTAATAAGAAGACCAGGAAACGTTCAGGTTCTAGAAAATCGTAACAATTTGCCGCTTTATTCAGTAGAGAACAACGAACCATGGATGTTCTCGAGTATTTTGGGCAATTGGTTCAAACGCGATTTTGTACCGATTGTTACGAAATTCTTGAATGATAAGAATTTGCCACGAAAAGCAGTGTTAATTGTTGATAATACACGATTTTTACCTACTGCTTTGTGGTTCGGCGAGTTCAAGACAATATTTGTACCGAAAAATTCAACGTGCTTGATAAGACCGTTTTATCAACAATTGGAGAACGTCAAGAATCACTGTAAAAATACGTTAATTTTGTCGCTGGCACTTCATATAGATTGTGACAAGTCTAAAGGCATTAGGAGGCATCTGCAGGAGAGTATAACGGTCGTTAATCTACTCAATTGGATTTATACGGCATGGGAGAAGGAGAAGGGTGACAAACCGAAGGAGGTACTGGAGTCATTGAAAAGTATCGATGCATTCAAGGATTTCAATGGAGAGGATCTCAATGATTGGCTCAATGACTGCGAAGAGGAGCCTGTTACTGAGGCACTTTCTGGGAAAGAAGTCATTGAGATTGTACAAACGCCTGATGTCAAGGCCTTTGTTGATGATGATGGAGATGATGGGGGAGGTGTTATCAGACCAAGTGATGCGGTTAGGTATCTTGATAGTGTTATTGAGTTCTTTTGCCATTGTAGGAATTTGTCAGAGACTGAATTGGCTGCACTTAGGCTTGCCCGGGAAACGGCTAATAGTATGAGCATTTAAGGGGGATGGTGAAGGAGAAAATGGAGATGACGTGACTTTATTTAATTTTGTTTTTGAGATGCTTCGGGAAATGTAATCATGGGAATTTTGACTCGATGGAAATCTTTTCGGGTTTTTGGAGATTCGTGGAAACTAGAGGTATCTTGGAGTTGAACGTGAGAATGAGAATAATTCAGTAGCGATGAGGTAAAAGAGGAGAAGTTGATTTTCGGGGTCTAGGAGGAAAATTGTTAGAAAACATTTCGCGAAAAAAAAATGAAAATAAAAATAAAAACTGCCAGAAAAATGATTAACTGCTCCCCATTTTTCTTTGCAATTACTTTTTAAGAATATTTTGGGAATTATTGAAATTTTCTAAAAAAAAAACTCGGAAAAAATCTCCCCATCTCGCTTAGTTTCCGTGATATTCTCAAAAAAAAAAAGATCTGGATAAAAAATCCAATTTATTTATTCTTACCTTTTTGCTTCTGAATTATTTCCATTCAACAGGATCCTATTACTAGATCCTATGATCCGTCAATCTCAGATTTCAAAATATTTTTTAAGAACTGATCTCATAGGAGATGTCTTCTCTCATTTTGCAATTTTTGAAAAATTTCTTTACAAAAAAAATAAGTGAGGTACTTTTTAATTGAATTATTCATAATCCACATGCCCATTGCTCTTTAACATCTTCATTGATTAATTTTAATCATTAAATTATAATTAAGAATCACGAAAGTGCAATTGTATTCTAATATAAACATTTTTTTTTATTTCTTTCTTACATGAACGTATACCATGTATACAAATGTACCAAAAGCTTAAAAAAAACATAATTAAGAATTGAATTACAGATACATCAGTTGACAAACATTGTGCTTTCTTATTTAATCAGTTCATTCCTAAACTCTAAAAAAAAAAGAAGTTTCAGATAAATGTTGAAATCTGATCATTGTTCTTTGGAATAATAAAAAATTCGGATTATCAAAATTTCGATGATTTCATGAAGATATAGAAAATTCCACCAAAGCTACGAAAAAAAATTAGAAATCTATTTTTTGTAGCTCTTGATTCGCTTTAAAAGAAGGTCCGAGACAAAAGACCCCATTATTGACACTATAAATAACGTAATTAACATTTTTATTATTTCACAGTAATTAATGTTGACATAATTAATTTTTTTCGTTCTAATTCTTCAAGATTTGATAATTAATATGAAGAGATGAGTCATTCATTCGAATGCACTCATTATTTACATGTTTGAGAATCTCATGAGATTATAATCCAAAAAAATTATATAACATGTAAAAATAGTACAAAATTAACTTTTGACAGCTGCTTTGGTAAAATTGAATGAATTTCATTTTTTCCCCCTGCAGATATAAATCACAGATTATCATGAAGTTACTTATTACTGTTATTAATCAGAAAATTAATGAAGTTAACAAATCAAACAAAATAGGGTGTCAATTGTTCAGTAGTAAAGGGGTAAAACAGGATAAACCCATTTTTATCACCGATCTGTTTTTTTGCGAATATCAGGAAATAATGGAGATACGCTATTTTCGCCGGAATCTGTTTTTGTAGAAAATTTCGAGAGCTACAAAAAATGAATTCAGGCAAAAGGGGCGTATTTCGGTTATTACACAATATCCTCAAAAAATTGCAAAAAAAAAAATCAGTTGCGAAAAGGTAAACCAGGATAAGACCATTTTTTAAAAAACTATTGATCGAAAAAATCAAATTATCCCCTCTCCTATTTTAATTCCTCACAACTGAGTCGATACCCCATCAATGATGGTGGCTTTTTCCCCATCCATTCCTTTCCGCACTTCCCTCAATTCTCAAAAAATCCTCCCTAAAACCTGCAAAAGCCCTACAAGCTCCCAATTCCATTGAATCTCTTCAATTTCTCCGGGAACACATCCTTAAACAGTACAGGATCGGCCCTAAATTCCACCGATTTAAGTGGCATGCCTCCATAAATCTCACTAAACCTATTAATACACTGCGTTCTTTCCGCCATATGTGCAAGATCAGCAGACAGCATCTCCGTATTAGTGCACTCTGGACACCTAAATTTCTTCTTTGGCGTGACCTTGATAGCTGCTTTTCCAGTGACATTAGCAACTAGAAAATTCATGGCAATATCCTCGCAGTTCATGTGCTCGTCCACCCATTCCTTGATATCTCCAGGCATCGATGTTGTATACAAATAACTCCAGTACTTGTGATGAAATGCAGCACCAGTTAATACCATCGATATTCTATTTGTCCATTCGCTCTCGTATTTCCAGCAATTCGTACTGTTGTCCCATGTGTGTGTACGCGATGGGAATCCCACAATTCTGTCCGGAAATTCCCGCCAAACTTCATAGGCAAATTCCACTTCATCTGACGTCAGCATGATGATATCATCATCGATCGAGAGAATAGCCTCGGTTTCGATCTCATCATAGGGATAAAAGCGATTTGACAACTTGTTCTCCTTCGTTTTTATCACCTGAAGAGGCTTGTTGAGCTTTGGCCAGCGTGATGATGGCGGAGGTTCCTTGCGCTGATTGTTCCAGATAACAAGGACCTTCGACAGGCTCGGTACCTGGACAATTTTGTTTATCAATGAGAACAGAAGCTCCACGCGGTCATAGGTCAAGATAACTGCGGTGAAGCCATGAGTCTTTGGCGCTGTTATCGGCAGGAAAAGTGGCGAGGTCCTTCGCTGTAATTCGGGAAGGTTCCAATGATTGTAATCCCGTGCGACCTGCGGGAAGACCCGATCCGTCATGATTTCCAGCATCGTTGATGCAATTTTCGGAATGGAACTGAAGTAACGCGTCCAAAGCCAGTAGCACTGGCTCCGAAGCTCCTTAATCCGGGATGCAGAAAGCTTCTGAAGTGTTGGAATGATCGTCATGAGATCTATCTCACGAATGAAAACTGCTGCACGTTTCCAATCGATGATTTCCTGAAAAGGCATGACAATACTATCAGCAACAATAACAGGAATACAGCCAGATGCAAGTGCATCCATCAGGACACTTTGTCCAAGTCTTGCACCCCTGATGACCAAACAAAAATTAGAAGTCTGCAGAATATCCGGATACTTGTAGACCTTTTCTCCCAGACATCTTATTGATTCAATCATTGGATTGTGATGAAGACAAGCACCTAGGATCAATAATTCTTTGCTTATTGCTGCTATCTCCATGAGATCCTGCTCGAAAGCAACGTTTATGTTCATTTGCGAATGAATTACTAAGTTTTTACGTTTGTCTGGTGATTTTTTACGTAAATTTGATGCCAAAGGACTGAAAACAGGAAGACTTATGTCGAAGTTATTTCTGAATGTTAATGGCGAGGCTCCAGCAACGGCTAACATGCCTCGACCAAGGGAAACGTCTAGAGTCGTGTTGTAATCGGGTGAAACACCTGGAACCATGTTGATGATGAGATGATTCTCTCCGTCTCTCCAAAATTCAAGGGATTTCAATGCCTGTGACGTCACTGTCACGTCTAGCCTGTTCTCGTTCAGTGTGTCGATCGAGGGGATGAAGATGCAGGCCTCCTGCGGATTTGGAGTGTACCAAGGACTCGAGATTATTGCCAGGAGGAATTCGTAGTATTCTCTCGACATCTGGAGTGTTGCAGCTGTTCCGGAACTATTTACGAATGTCCTTGGGGGATAAACGTATACCAGAAGCTTGTTTCCACGGATTCCACAACGGTAGATGTTGAAGCACGTGTAGTGACTGCATGTGGTGTTTGTTGGAGTCATGGGCGAGGCTGGAGTAATGGTGAATGTTGGGAAGCTGGAGGGATCTCCAAGGGACAATGGCTGGTATATGGGGGAAGAGGCAGTACTGGAAAATGGGAGAATGTGGTAGGCGATTTTTAGGAATATGAGAAGTGCTGTTATGAAGGTAATTGTGAGGACTACCTTGAGGCAGAGAGAATGAGACGACAGGGGTGAGGGCTTGTGCGAAAATCTCAGGGGCATCGTCATTTTATACTGATTTAAAAAAAAAAAATTTCAAATTTTTTAGGACACTCCACAGGATTTTTTTTAACTTTATTAAATAATTTTAGCTTTATAAAAATAAATTTTTAATTATTTTTATTTTTACACTTATTTCCTGTTTTTGTTTTTATTTAGTTGATTTTCTTGAGTTTCAAATAATAAATTCGACATCGACACTTTCTTTTGGAATTCAATGAATTTAAATAATCACTCATTGTTTATACTTTATTTCAATTGTTTCTGGGGTTATTGTTTATTGAGGAATTCTCTTGTTTTTGGAGTTTGGAGTGCACTGCACTTGTCAGACACACAACTGAGAGGTTAGATCATGGAAGATCAGCTGATCAGTACAAAAACTCCGAAATTCAAATAACTTTTTTTTCATTTTCTTTTTGCTTATGAAAATATCCCAAAAATTGTCAAATTTATGATGACACTGAAATAATAGACAATTTCCAGATTTTTTTTCAAACAAATAAAAAAATGCACATGTAGAAAATTTCAAAAACCATAAGTGTGGATTTTTTGAACATTTTTTTTATAATAATTGAATTGTTTAGAAAAAAATCCAAAAAATTGTTACATGTGTGACGAGAATTTCTCAAGGAACTTTTTTATATTCTAAGAATTTCTCTACAAAAAAAGGCTCTTTACATTCCCCTTTGAACTCACTCGATTTAAAGATATTTGCAAAAGGATTTGCAGAAGAATTTACAAGATTTTTTCAGAACTTTTCAAATGTTGAAGTCATTTTTAATGGCATTATGACAACATATATGTTTCAATACAAAATAAAATGTAGTTATAACAAAAAAAAATTATTACATAAAATGACAATTAAGATTTACAGCATGATTTAACATTTTTCTTTGCGATGATTCAGGATAATTTTTTTTATTATTCTTTTCTTTGGAGATAATTTTAGTTCAATCAACTACGGTGACATCGGCAGCATTAATTCAACTCCTCGACACTCCAGTGCTATGGACACTCCAACGGCAAATACTGCGATGCTTTTAACAATAGACCTTGAAAAAGAAAAATGAGAATGAATTTATGGAATTTAAAAGGCAATCAAGTTTACTTTAGTTTTTTTGATAATATCTCGAATTTTGTGGGAGATAGAGAAATTCTCGTTGAGACTTTCTCTGCAGAGAAGAATCAGAGCTACAAAAAAAAATCTCAACAAAAAATTAGATAGGAAAATAAAATAGGCAAAATGTAAATGTTTATCGAAATGATTTGATTTTTTTTGCGGATGAAGGCTTCTACAAAAAAATTGCGGAAAATTCACCAATAATGGTGATACTGAATATAGACACATGATAATTTTTTCGATTTCTTTAAACAAGTGAATTATTACAAAAAAAATATTTAGAAAATTTGCACTTATAGTTTATTAAATTTTCTACATGTGAATATTTTTTCATTCTTCTAAAAATAGTTTATTTGTTGCGAAAAAAACGAGAAATTTTCAGATGTCTGCTATTTGCAGTATCATCGATAGTGTCTATATATTGGAGCATTTTTTGATTTTTTTCCGTTTTTTTCATGGTCATTACTTAGAAAAATTTCCTGAATCATGTTGCCCCGGAAGTCCATTTTGCCCCACTCTCCCCTATATTTAACAGTTTCATGGGTTCTTATTCGAGTTAATGAACATTATATTGTGTCTTGAAAACTAGAAAAATGGCATTTCGCTGGATTACTAATTTCCTCCAGGATAAATACGTTAAGTAGTTCGATGACTGGAGTAGTTCGAACACTGGCCAATTCATTGACAATTATTTGACAAAATATAAAAGTGTTGAGATTTTTTAAATTTCATCTCTTTATCTGAAAAAATATGAAATTTTAAAAGAAATCAATTTTATTTCATCGACAGTTTTTTGTGAACATCTCGGAAACTAAGCGAGATAGCGCGATTTTAACCGAGGACTTTTTTCTATAGAATTTCACAACCTACAAAAATGCTTTGGGGCAAAATCGCTCTATCTCGATTAGTTTCCGAGATATTCCAAGAAAACTGATGATGGAATAAAATTGATTTTTTTTGAAAATTTCAGACTCGTTTATTATTTAATAAAGGTAGAATTTTCCAATTTTTTTTTTGTAGAAAAAATTAGTTACAGCAAAGTTTACGATTAGAATTTGTCTATCTTCTTTAGTTTCAGAGTTATATGAACGAAAAAAATTAATTTTTCAGTAGAAAAATTGAAAAAATTTCGGAGTACACTTGAAAGCCTTTGAGGTTATCTCGCACGTGATGTTTCGTAAGAATAATTAAAGTGCCTTAAAATAATAATTACCACTTGAATGGATCGTAGTAAATGCCCTTCATTATTCCAACAGTAAGTCCCATTTTTTTTTTGTCAATTTATAATCAGATTTTTGCACAAAAAACGAAGATTATCAGAATTGATTTTACGTTCAGAGAACTTTCCGGTTTTTTTTACAGATGACGCTGTTCAGCCCGCCAAAAGATTCAAATGTTCACGAAATGCCCTAATTATCTCATTAAAACAAAAAAAAATCATATTGTCGCCTAAAAAAAAAAGATTAGTTCAAGAAATATAAAAAATCCATTTTTCCTGAACTTCAATCAAAAAATACTTAAAAGAAAAAAAAAAGTTTTCGGAATTTTTAATGAAAGAAAAATAGAAAAAATAGAAAAATTTCACGCTCTCCTATTTTTTTCGCTAATTTTCGAGATTATTTTGTTCATTCGATTAATCATTAGAATTGAAATAAAGTATTGGCGCGAAAAATTTGAACTATCAATGAGAACACGTGTTTTCTCCTTCTCGAACATGAAAATCGGCTTAATCTTAACCTAAGAGAGGTTCAAAGTGCCGGAGAACAATAATAAGCTGTATAATAATGTTTAAAAACAGTTAATTAATTAAAGAAGCAGTAATTGGACCAGTTGAATCAACAGAGTAGACTGTAGTACGTATGCGCTCAAGAATCATTGGATATTTCGACGATTTCACGAGGAATTGAGGAAAACGACTGTGAAATTTTCAGACACAAATCGATTTAGTTTCACGATTAATTTTTGGAGGATATCTCGGAATATAAGCGAAATAGAGCAATTTTCATACGATCCTCCTTGTAGAGAATTTCCAGAGCTACAAAAAAGGTTGTTAAGAAAATTGCTCTATCTCGCTTAAACTCCGAGATATCGAAAAAAAAAGTTTTACACAATAACGTCAGTTTTTCTGAAAACTTCAAATCCAATTAAATTAATTCTTCTGAAAACTTCAAATCCAATTATATTGATTTTCCTGCGAACTTCAAATTCTTTAACTGGAGTTTTTTGATACTTAACGTGTTTCTGTCTCTACAGTAAACAAAAAAGTTGAATTTTTATATAAAATCGTTAATGACAATTTATACGATATGAAATTCTCAAATTTGATGAAGTGAATCTGTAGACAATGTAATGAGAAATAAAATAAGTCTTAGAAACTAAAAATTAATTGAAAATTTGAAAATTTTCTGTGCTTTTTACATTTCTTCATTTTTCCAAATTTTGAAGAAATTTTCAAAACCACAGAATATTTTAGAGTTTTCAACCAATTTCTGGTTTTCAGGACTTCTTTCATTTCTTATTACATTCTTTACAGATTCACTTCACCAAATTCGAGAATTTCATCTCGTATGAATTGTTATTAACGATTTTGTACAAAAATTTAACTTTTTTTTTTTAACCAAACGGACAGAATTACCTTAAGAAACAAATTATTTTTTTAGGAAAAAAAACACGAGCATGGCGAGTCGTTTGGCATGGCTCCTCACCCTAAGAGGACGTGGTATCATGGCAGGTGCTGCGACAGCAGCAACCTGTCTCGTTGGAGCAGCTGAGTTTTTACCACAGACACTATTGATAGACTATTATCGAGATTTCGTGGCACTTAGAAAGTACGGATTTCATTATTGAGTAAAATCCCTAAGTACTCCAAAACTATGAGAGATAGAGCGATTTTCACTGGAACTTTTTTTGTAGAGGAGACTCGAAGCTACAAAAAAGGTCTCTACAAAAATCGCATCTGACTTGGATTTCGAGATGATCATAAGAAACCGTTGGATCTTCATGAAATTCCTGTAAATTCGAAAAATTTACTTTTCGTGAATATCTCGAAAACCGTTGGATTTATCGAAAAATCTGGAGAGACCTTTTTCGTAGAGAATCAATTTTCTCATAACGTAGTGGCAGTTTCTGGCAGTGCACCACTAACTGACAATTTTCGCGAATTTCTCAATTGTAGAGAAGAGTGGGGCAGAATGGCATTGAATGTATTAAATAGGAGCAAATATTACTTTCACGAATTGAGCCAAAATGAAGGTTCGATAGCGAAATTTGTATGATATTCATCATATAAACATACATTTAATGTATTAAATACAAAAAAATATTATTTTATTGTTTCTTTTCGCAACATGATTCAGTAATTTTTTTTGGAATGAACCATTTCGTGAAAAAATCTGAAAAAAATTGAGAAGATGCTGCAATATGTGGACATTGTTGTTGAATTTTTTCAAGTATTTTCATAAAAACCTTCATGCTCAAAAAAAATTCCGAATCATTTTGACATGCAGGTCCATTTTGCCTCTGTCTTCTCTATTTAAATGTACAATAGATTGTTTAATATTGCATTGCCAAGCTCGTTTTTTGCAACAAATATATATTAACATAATTAAGACAAACATCCAATGAGCAAATAGTTGTTGTCTTCGGTTCAGGCAATCAAACAAAATAGCTCTAAAGATGATACCGAAAATAGCAGACATCTGACAATTCTTAGTCTTTTTTTTTCTTTTAACAAATAAATTATATTTTAAAACAAGGAAATTGGAAAATTATAGATGCTAATTAAAATTTTTTTTTTTTTAAATAATTTCGGAATAATCTACTTTTTTAAAAAAATCCCAAAAATTGTCAAATGTTTGCTATCTTCAGTGTCATCTCTAGAGTGTCAGAAACCGGGTCCACCAAAAAACAACGATATCTTCGAAAATCTAAAAAAAATGTCTAAATTAACTAAAACGTAATTACAGAAATGACAGTCCACTGCCAGTTCCCGATGGCCTCAACAGCCTCTTCAAACAGGTCCTGAACGATCTCAGTCTCCACGACTACCACAAATTGATCTCCAGGCCCTTCATGGTCTTCGGCTTCGAGATGTTCCACATAGGCTCATTGGCATCGCGAGCAGGCACTTACATTGGCATGCCGATAAACTTCACGTACACCAATGTAAAAGCAATCCCCAAGGACACAACATTTATAAACAATGAGCCAGTGAATTGGCAGCGTGACGATGCCAAACAGCTACTGGAGTCATTGATAATGTCGGAGAATGCGCAAAAATACGCAATTGCACGTGAAGTGCTCCTTACGGACAACAAGTCTTTTATTTTCAGTAGTTTGAACAGTTCGTTGGCAGTGGCTGTTATCTATGGCGTCTCGTCGAAGATGAATGATCATCTGGAGTTGAGAGAACGACCTCGCTCATTGAGGCTCCTCATGTACTCGCTGATTTCTGCATTTGTTTGGGGCCTTTGGGCAGCACAGAGGGATGGAATGGTTCGTTATTATGAGGCCGAGGTTGACGAACACATTGCGCAATTGGGAGAGAATTATCTTCGTGGTGGTATCGAGTACTACGAGAAAATGCTGCAGAGAAACCGGTGTGTTCAGTAGTTTTTTACGAAAAACAAATGGATAATAGTATCGCTTTCCAACTGATATAGCTTTTTTTGCTAATACTCTAGCAGTATGCTTCCGAATGGAAGTGATACAACTTTTTTCAAAACATCAAAATATCGAATTTTGAAGAAATTCATTAAAACGCCAATAACTCGAGAACTAATCATGCAAATAAGCTCAAAATTTACAGGCATCTAACTGATACAACTCTCGAGATAATATATGAGTATAAATAACGTCAGTTGAATAGTTTCCAGAAATTCCATTGAAAACTGATTTTCGAAAAATGGACATATCTCAAAAAGTACTAATTGGATTCTCTTGGATAAAGCTTAAAAAATAGAGTTTGTCGAGAGGGAGTTTTCCACAAAATATGAAATTTTTCTATGAAAAACCGTTTTGCAAAAGTTGAGGCATTTACGCACACACAGACATACACTGAAAATATCATTTTTTTCTCTATTTAGACCATTTTAAGTATCTTTCATTAAAAAAATTACAATCGAAAATTTTTGACGATTACATAGCTTCCATTCGGAAGCAACAAAAAAACGAAATTCGAAAAATAAACTGGAATTGTGATTTTAATATTACTACAATGAAGGTTGAGTTTCGAATTTAGTTTTTCAACAGTTTTGGGAAAGGGAAATGTATAAGAGAATGTAATAAAAGTCCAAAAAAGCTGAAACAAAAACAAAATTTGAAAAGTTCAGGGAAATTAGGAAGAAAAAAGAATTAAGATTTTATCATTATTACAATAGAGGAGTAGTAAAGATTTGAATATACATCTTCAATAGTTTCGAGAAGTGAAGATGTATAAGTGAGAAACACGAAAAAAAAAGAAATTCGGGGAAAAAACATAAATTATGATTTCCTGAATTTTTCTCAATGAAAAATGAAACGAAAATACAGGAGCGAAACTTTCTTCATTCTCCTCGGATATCTCAGGAACGAATGGATTTAGCGAAAATTTTTCAGGATCTTTTTTTTGTAAAGAATGAGAGCTGCAGAAAAGATTTCGATGAAAAATCCGCTATTCCGCTCAATTTCCGAGATATTCGAGAATGATGATCGGTGATAAGGCTGACTTATTCTGCTCTACTTTTGAATTTACAACTAAATTAAAAAAAAAAGAGGCAAGGAAAGGGCAAATTTTGAATAATCGATTTTTTCTTTAACAGGGCGATGAGAACGCTCTTGGGGAACGAGGGCAGCAGTCTCTTCAATGCCGATGGTGACTATATATTCTTCATCAGGCAGAAACACCTGCAGGTTTCTCACCGAAAGGAATTCTTCGAGAAGAAACTAAAGGAAAAAACGGAGAGGAAAGAAGAAGTGGGCGAGGCGATAGTTGCAGTCAATTAGAAATGTTTTGTTAATTGTAAGGCTCGTTTTTTTAAAATTAAAATTGTACAATTACAGGTTTACATATTTACAAGTTTTTATTCATTTTTTCCCTGTTTAGTATCGCGGAATGTAGAGGAGGTGGAGGAGAATTGGAGTTATGGAGAGGTCATTACAAAAAATTCCATTTTCTTTTTGTTGAAATTTGAGATATATACAGCTTTTTTAGAATATTGCGTTTTTTTTCATCGGAATTATAAATGGGAGTTAGAGGAGAATATTTCGGAATTCAAATGAGATAGAGCGATTTTCATTGAGATTTTCTTTGAATCTTCTCTTCACCGATTTTTTTATCTCCCAAAATTTTCGAAATATTTCTCAAAAACCAAGAAAAAATTCCAATTCTCCTCTAAAAAATCATTTTTACTTGATTATCTCGGAATTCATGAATATCGAAATTTTTGTAATTTAATTTTTTGTAACTCGCATTCTCCTCTACAAAAAAGGCTTACGAAAAATTCCCTATTTCCAATAAATTCTGAGATAATCCTCAAAAAATTGTCGACAAAATCGACTCCTCTCAACTCATTTCTTAAGTCTCTAATTTAATTCAATAATCTCCTCGTTTTTCAATCGATTAAAAATAAGCACGAAAAAATGTAGTAAAATCATAGAAAATCTGTTGCATTGAAAAAACATCACATTATTTACACATAAACATTTTTAACAATAATCAAACTTAATTGAACACTCAATTTTCAGTGTGAATATAATTAATTAAGTTAAGAAATGACTATCCCCTCCCGGCCTTTATGTATCATTTTAATCTGAAATGGACCACTTGATTCTGGCAGTTATTTATCAGTAGTCACATGTCTATTGACTGTAGAATTGATATTGATCGATTAATATCGATTCATAGTGATGAGACAAAAAAAAATTATTTTTAAATTTTTTCAAAAGCAATTTTTCTCAATTATCTTGTCATTTCCCGGAGATAAAGAAATTTTGTTTTTTTTCTATTCCCAAAATTTTACAAAAAATTCTCATCTTCCCCTAATTATTTGAATTTCACGATATTTTCGTCATCAACTTTTTCACATAATTTTTCAAATTGACTCCAAAATTCAATCAACTTTTTCTAGATAAATTTCTCTATCTCCTCAAATTTTCGAGATATTCAAGAAAATTTTGATCGCACGATTTAATCAATGATTAAGACTCTACGAGAGGCCCAATGAGCCCAACAGTGTCAATTTGTCCTCCTCCTTCTTCAATATTTTATTAGTTTGATCCTGATCAAATTTAACTACAGCCGCAATAACTCTCGCTAATACAAGTGTCTCACGTCCCATCATATACTCATAAAGTATATTACGCAGATATTCAATTTCAGTTGAATCATCCAATGTATCTTGTCGTAATTTCACTATTTTACGTAATTCAGATAATTCACGACGCTGTGACACTAGTGTTTGCTGCAATGAATTCAATGATCCAGTATTTGATTGTACTGCTGCCATTGCCACACGTGACATGCTCTCCAATTCCTGAATAATCGAAAATGAAAAAAAAAAATTAATCTATGCATATATTGAAGAAAAAAAAGGCGAGTGAGGCAAAAAACGAGATATGGGACAGGATGGAATGATGGAGCAGAACGGGATGTGATATAAGAATATATATTTTTTCTCCTATTCCATTCTGCCCCAGTCATTTTATTTGTAAGAGAAAAAAATCAATTCAGAATTTAAAAAAAAAATTAATTTGATGCAGAAAAATTAATTTTTAATTAAAATAAATTTGTTAAATGAAAATAAAATTACCTCCTCGTTATCGTCTACATTATCCTGACTCTGCAAATGAGAAAAAAATAGTAAAATAAAAAAAATTGAGAAAACATAAAAATTTATGAGTGATTTAAATCAAGAAATGAGGAATTATCTCGGAAAATAATGGAGATATGAAATTTTTTGTAGAGATCTTGTTTGTAGAGGACAAAAGCGAGAAAAAAAGGAAGATCATTACAGAAATTCCCGTATCTCCCATAGATACCGAGATATTTTGAAAAAATGCACAGATTTGACTTTGATTTGACTTTTTTATAAAAATTACAGAATATCTTGAAAAATAAGGGAGATACAGAAAAAATTGTGGAGACCTTTTTTGCAGCTCTCATTCTCCTGATAAAAAGGATTTGATGATAATTACTCAAATCTCCCTTAGATTCCAAAATATCACCAAAAAACAAGGAAACTCACGTATTTATCCTTCTGCCACTCTTTCTCCTGCATTTCCAGCACCTCGCTCTTTTGTCTCATCATTCTCCACTTTTTCTCGACATCCTTGATCTCATTAGCATGCTCCTTCTTTATACTAGCAATTGTATCCACCAGCCTATCAATCTCCACTTTTCCCATTTTTAAATTCTCAATTTCTTCAGATTTCGCAGTCAATTCGATTTGAAAATCTTTTAATTGTTCTTTGTACTGTTGAACCAAATCCGACTCATAATTCTGTTGTCTGTCGAACTTTTTGTCCAATGCTGCCTGCAACTGCTCCTCTTTATCGTGCAACTGTGCCTGAAATTCCTTGACCAATTGCGACATTCTCATCGACTGTTCTTTTTCAGCAATTTCTAATAATCCCTTGAGTCTATCGATTTCTTTCTTAAATTCATCGTTTAGTATCTCAAGCTGCGATTCTTTGGCCTGTGACGTTATCAGCTTCGACTCCATCAACTGCAGCTGACTTTGAAGCTCCTCCGAGAGTTTTCGCAGTCTCTCCTCCTCCAATTTTTCCTCCTCAGTTTTATTAACATTTCTATCATCAAATTCTTGACTTTTGTTCAATTTTCCCTCCAAAGTTTCACATCTCATCTTCAACTCCTCCATCACCTGTCTCGTCCACGATTCCTTCTCCAGCAATTCCGCAATTTCCGCCTCCTTTTTCCCAAGAATCTCCGAATTTTTCGCAATTAATTCTCTCTCGTTGTTTTCAAGAATTTCTATTTTTTCTTCCAATTCTTTGATTTTCGATTTGAACGATTTTTCACAATCCTCCATTTGAATTTTGCCGCGCGAAATTTCAGAAGATAATTGGTCCTTCAAAGCGACTATTTCGACGCGTAAATTCGAATTTTCTGACTCGAGATTTTTCAATTTTTCATTATAATTTTCTTCGGTTTTTGAGAAATTATTTGATAATTCTTTCAATTTTTTGAGTTCAATTTCACAGTTTTCTTTTTCGGTTTTCAAATTCTCGAATTTTTGGGATAATTCGGAGAGGGCCGATTTTTGGAGGAGGAGGGTCGAATGCTCAGTTTCAAGTTCCGTCAATTTTGAAGTCAATTCTTCATTTTTTGATGTCAGTTCTTCTAATTTTTCGGATAATTCTTTGGAATAATTTTCAGAATTTTTTAGAGAATTTTCGGATAATTTAAGGACTTCAATTTTTCCCTCCAAATCTTGAATTGCTTTCGTCTGTTTTATTTTGAAATTCTTCAATTTTTCGATCAATTCGTTTTTGGAATTTAGAGTATCTTTTAAATTCAAATTTTCGATCGAAATTTTTGAGTTGTTTTCTTCGATTAATTTCAATTTACTTTCATTCTCTTCGATTAATTTTTTATTTTCCTCATTTTCAATTAAAATTTGTGATAATTCGTCTTCTTTTATTTTTAATTTACTTTCATTCTCCTCGATTAATTTTTTATTTTTCTCATTTTGAATTAAAATTTCTGATAATTCGTCTTCTTTTATTTTCAATTTACTTTCATTCTCTTCGATTAATTTTTTATTCTTCTCATTTTCAATTAAAATTTGTGATAATTCGTCTTCTTTTATTTTTAATTTACTTTCATTCTCTTCGATTAATTTCTTATTGTTCTCATTTTCAATTAGAATTTTCGATAATTCGTCTTCTTTTATTTTCATATTTTCGGTAAATTCTCTCAAATTTTCCTCATTTTTAGAAATTTTTTCCTCGAAATTTCTCGATTTTTCTGAATTTTCCTCTAATAATTTCTCATTATCCTCCAATTTATTTTGTAATTGAATCAATTCTTCGGTTTTTTCGGAATATTTCTTTTCCAAATTTTCAAAATTCGACGTTTTTTCAGTTATTAAATTTTTCTGAATTAAAATTTCGGATCTCAATGAATTTATAGATTTTTCAAAATCTTCGTTATTTTTAATTAATTCACAATTTTTTATTTCTGAATTTTTCAACTTTTCTCTTTCTGATGTAATTTCGATTTTTAATAAGTCATTGACATCCTCCAATTGTTTCGATTTTTCCAAATTTTCAGTGATTAATTTTTCATAATTATCACAATCATTTTTCAATTTTACAAATTCTTCAGAATTTCCACGTAATTCAACATTTTCAACTTTCAAATTCTCACATTTTTCCCGCAAAATTTCCAACTCTTTTTCAAATTCCAACGAATTATTTTCTTCGTGAATTTTCAAATTTTCTCGCATTTTTGATAATTCAATTTCCACTAATTCCTTCGATTTTTCAACATCAAAAATTTTAAAATTCAAATTATCAATTTCTGAAATTAATTTATTATTTTTAACATTCAATTCATCAAACTTTTCAATTTTCCCTCGCATCTCTTCAATCACCGAATTTTTCTCACCAATTTGAATTTCAAAATTCTCAATTATTCCCTTCATTTTTTCAATTTCCAAATTTTTCTCTTTAATTTGAATACCAAAATTTTCCATTTCTCCCCTCATTCTCTCAATTTCCATTTCTTTCTCATTAACAAAAATCTCAAAATTTTCAATTTTTCCCCTCATTTCCTCAATTTTCGAATCTTTTTCCCCAATTTCCCTCTCGAAATTCACAATTTTCCCCTCCAAATCTCCAGAATCCCCCAAAATTTCAATTTTCCCAAACTTTTCCATGAGAATTCCTTCCAAGTCCAAAAACTCCTGTTTCCCCTTCTCCTTCCAGCCATTGACCTCCCCCCGAATCTCCTCTGATTGCACCCTCAACCCCTTAATTTTCTTCCTATAATCCAAAATATTAGCGATTAAACATTCCTTCTCCCTCCGCAGCTGTTCAATATCCCCCGAATTTCTCTTCTGCTGTTCCTTAAAATCGCCGATAGTAGCCCTGCAAGACTTCACCTCCCTCTCCAGTCCCATAATCTCAATCTTCTTCCCCTCCACCTCCTCCTCAAGTTTCTCAAACGCCTCCTGCCTCCCCCCCTCCAGCTCCTGAATCCTCAAGTTTTGAGATTCAATTTTTTCCTTCGCCTTTTGCACTGCAGCCGCATAAATCTGGATTTTCGAGTTGAGTCCCTGTACAGCCTCAGCCTCCGAACTTCGATTTTCCCCCTCCAACCCCTCAATTCTCTCCCTCAACTGCTGATTTTTCTCCACCTCTTCTCGATACTTGCTGCCCATTTTTTCCTCGAGTTCAATCAGCTTCTGCTGCATTTCTGCCTGAATTTCTTTGACCCTCTCATCACCCTTCCCCTTCAACTCTTCACTGAGCTGTTTGATCTGCTCCTCTTTTACTTCAAGCTCCTTGTGAATGGACAATTTATTCTCGGCCAGAGAAAGCGCAGAATCTTCTTCTCGCTTCTTCATGGAGGCGAGTTGTTCTCTGGCTCGATTAATTTCCTCGCGAGAAAGATTCAGGTCGTCCTCGAGGATCCTGAACTTTTCAGCAGACGAGTTCCTGAGGATCTCGTAGTCTCGCTCGAGAATACTCTTCTCCTGAGTGATTTCGGAAACCTTTTCCTTTGCCTTTTTCAGGGATTCCTTGTACTTGGAAAGGAGAATCTCGAGTTTTTCGAACTTTGCCTTTAATTGGGGGCTTTCCTGGGGCGGCTGCTGGGGGTCCTCGGGGGAGGGGGAGAGATCCACGAGGAGTTCAGGGGTGTCTGCAGGGGAAACTTCCTCGGTGGGTGGCGATGCGGTGGCCTGCAAGAGCCTTACCTGCCGAGGCAGGTAAGTGAATATTAATTATTTTGAATGGAATAATAAGAAAATCTGAAGAATTTGCGTTTAATTTTTTTGATAATGCCTCTGGAAGGGTTGGGTTCAGGGGAAAATGTGAAAAGATCTTTTTTTGTAGAGAATTAAAAGTTCTGAAGAATTTGGAACAATTCAAAAATGGGAAAAACTGTGAAGTAACGTTGCCGGAATTTATTCCTGGAAAATTCCGGAAAATTCTAGAAAATTTAGAAGGAATCACGAAATGAAAAGAAAAATGTCTTTTTAAAATTTTCTACAAAAAAGGTCTTTCGGTACATTCTCCTAAACTTAGTCATTGTCAGAATATCCCCATTTTCTTACATCACTAATCACTAAAAAAACCTGTTAAAAAATTTTTTTTCAGTAATTTAGGAATATCTCGGAAACAATTAAATTTATCAAAAATTTTCAACAGTCTTTTTTGTAGAAAAAAAATAGAGCTTATTACCCGAGATATTCACTCGAAAACATGATACTAAAAATAGAAAACATCTGAAGATTTTAAGTTTTTTTTTTTCTTAACAAATAAATTTAAGAAAAAATATGTGCGAGTGAAAAATTTCAAAAATTATAAGTGCAAATTGTTCACATATTTTTTTTCTACTAATTTATCCGTTCAAAAAAATCAAAAACATTATCAGTTGCGTGCTAATTTAATTTTCATTAAGGGGTTATTACACCACTGTAAAAGTCTAAAAAAAGGCGTTTTTTGGCTATTTTTTTTCTATAGAAAACGTGGCAATAAAATGATGATATTCGAAGGAGTAATTGAGCATATATTTGAGTCTTCAGGAAAAAAAATCATCAAAAAATATCCAAAAATGACGACACAAGAGCCATTCTTGCAAGGCTCTTCGAATTTAAAACACTCTGCGGCAAGCAGTGTAACTGGTGCAAATTTCAATTGAAAAAGAAAAAAATTGGCTCAGTCTAGATGCACAAAGCTACAGAAGTACGTAGGGAATTTCAAAAATATTCTTTTTTGTGTGATTGGTGACCATTTGAATGAAAAAATTCAAATTTCGGCCAAAAAAACCGTCAATTTTTTATCAATAAAAAATGTGCAATCAATTTTTTGAAAATCCCCTACGAATTTCCGTTCGAAATATTGTTTTCAAGATGCCGTGGGATATTCAGATGAAAATAATGAAAATTATTGGAGTTATGCGGCGTGTCAATTTGTAAAATCATGTTTCGAGAAAAACACGATTAAAGTTTTGACTTAGGCTACGAATATGAAGAAATGCCTCGGGAAAAATTCAAAATTTCATGTAAAAAAATGGGTTTCAGGTGATAACTTTTCTTGCCCGTATTCTGGAAGGCCCAAAGTAATTTTCAAAGCAAGAAAAGAAAAAGTATTTTCGAAAATTCTACAGTGGTGTAACCCCTTAAAAACACGAAAACAAAATCATACTTTTGTGTTCAACGTATCGATGACATGATCCTTTTCCTCAATATCATTTCTCAGTGCCTCTTCAAGATGTGCCTTTGCCTGTTGCTCCAATTGGCACTGTTCCTTTAAATCGGCAATTCTCCTCAGTGCTTTGTCCTGTGTCTCAACCAGCAGTGCCTCCAATTTACCCTTTACCCTCTCCATTTCTCTGTAATGAGTAGCTAAATCCGTGTATCTACCTCTATACTTGTGATATTTCGTCTGAACTTTTCTGTAAGCACTGTAAATCTGTTCTTTCGTGACTCTCTCCAAATTTTGACTAATATTTTCGTCAGCCTCGCTCGCTGATTGGTCCATGTCTGACTGCAGATGATACATACTGCCTGTGCCCTCATAAATTGGAAATAATGATCCTGTGTCTGTACTAGTTACTGAACTCACTGATGAACGTCTTGATAAAACTGAATTTGTTGATAATTGTGGTGACGTCAAGTCGACACTTTGAAAGCCATGATGTGGACTGTTTTTTGGTGTCTCATCGCCCTCTTCTGTGAGGGAAAAATTCTCGTTTGATGTTGATAGATTCTGGATCGATGTGTTTGATGTCGATGGAGATACAACTGCCTGTGAATTTTAATGGCATATTAATTTATGGGGATGAATATTTGAAGATAGATAGGTAGATGAATGGATTTATTTATTTATCCACTGTAGGCAAATGCCCATAAAGCCGAAACCAATATAAGTTATATCAATTATATTATTAATAATTTGAATGATTGTACGATTCATAACAAGTTAAATAGATCTTTGTTTCATAATAATTTTGTGTAAAATTTCATTATATTCATTATTGTCGATTTTAGTTTCAAGAATTCAATTGAAAAAATCTTTAAATGAATGAGAGAGAGAAATATAATAGATTGTTCAAATGAATTGCTTCAAGTGAAGAAGAGGTGGAGGATAATGCTAAGAGACCTTTTTTTTTAAAGAATTCAAAAACTACAAAAAAGGTCTCTTGGTGAATTTTTTGAAAAGCAATAGTTTCTAAGATATTCACAGTTTTTAAGAGAATTTCTTCGTTCGATGGAAATTTTTTTGAATATAATGTTAAAAATTCCTTCTTTATTAATTGGTGATTATCTCCAAAACTAGTGAGTTTAGGAAAAAATGTGAAGAGACCTTTTTTGTGGAGAACTAAATTCTCTTCGAAAAATGTCCCTTGTAAAATTCTCCAAAACCTAATATTTCCCGAAATATTTTTAAATATTCTTCAGTTCTTTAAATTTTTTCTTCACTCGTTACTTTTCTCGATTTAACTATTCAGACAATTTTATTCTCGAAATTATTCATTATCACTCGCAATTGAAAAAATAATCTATCGAGTCTCATTGGTCAGTTGTCTATTTACTCGAAAATTCCTAAATTAACCAATAAAATTCTAAAAAAATGACACAAACAGATGAATTTAAACGACAAATAAAAACAGAATAATTGAAAAATTTCAAGATAAAATCAAAGATTTCCTAATTGTTGATGAATTTACTTGTGCCAATTGCTGCATACTGGCCTGCAGTCTAGCTGGAGATTGTTTCATTTCCTCTGCAAGTTTGTCCTTGAATTTTTTGAACATATTTCCACTCTTCTGGATTAATTAGTCAATTATTATTATTTTTTTTTTATCAGATAATAATTAATCTCGAATTTTTTCCTGTGTTTACGTGGACTTTTTGAGGTTCAATTATTCCAGATTTCACTTGAACTAACAGTAAGTATTCATTTTTACATTACTAAGCCATGGTAACAATGACAACCTATTGATAATCATCATCGAGATTTAAAAAAAATTGAATTGAATTTTTTAATTATTTCCAATGAATTTTTTAAATTCATTAACTCAGACGAAATTTCACAAATTATTTATTGAATTTTTTAGTGTGGAGAAAGCGTTTTCATGATTGACTGATGACGTCACATGGGCCTCGGGTGTTGCCACAGTGGCGCTGGAGTTGCCAGTGAAGGCGGGAAATTTGAATGTATTTATCCTAATAACTAAAACCGGGGTAATTATGAATATTACGGGTTTATTTTAATAAAATTTGATCATATCAGAATTGAATTTCAGAAAAAATAGGAAATGCGCAAGCGAGGTTTGAACTCATATCCTTCAAATTATCAGTCTGATGCTCTGCGAGTTACACTATTTCACGTACGAAAGTGCTTTATGAAGAATATTTTCTTCTAAGGAATTGAAACTTTTTTATAAAGACGTTATAAAGTCTTTATAAAGTATTTTTATATGTGTTATCTTCGAATTTCTGATTCCGATATATTACCTTATTTTTTCCATCTCCCTTCCTGAGACAATTTTGATTATTTTATTTATTCATGAGCCATGTATAGCTTTTCAGCTTTGTACGATAGTTCTTCCTCTTTTTATATTAGCGATGCATTATTACAGTAAAAACAGTAACAAAATATAATTTGGCAGAATGCTATCTTTAGAACATGAAAATTTTTATTAATTTTAAATTAATTTTATTTTGACAGGCCGCTAATTTGCATATTTACTAACCGGTGAATTGAAACTATCGAATAAAATGCGATAACTCGACTTTTTCGCACCATAAGTGATGCCCGAAATTTTTTTTTTTCATCTAAAGATTTCAAAAATAGACATTTCAAGCTTCAATTTGTTTTTTTTTTCCTTTTCATCTCGATCCGACCATTTTTCGTAAAGTTATAGCTCTTTGAAAATCACTAGAAGAACGGGAATGAAATTCTGCTTCTTTATTTGTTTTGTCGAGTATATTCGAATGAAAATTATTTCGAAGCACCCATTTTGCCCCATCTTCCCCTACTCCAAAAAAGGCACAGCAAAGAAGATGGACTTATGATATTTCAGTTCCATATTTAGCCAATAAATTAATTAATTCAAAGTTACAATTTATATGATATTTATCATATAGATATTCATTTCAAGTTTTTTTTTTTTTTTTTTTTTTATGAACCGAAGAGAACATCAAAATCAGTTTTATATCAAACAATTCGACACTCAAATTTTGGTGAATGTTTCCCAATTTTTCCAAATTTTACAACTTATTTTCCAAACTTCACCACATTTTCAGAATATTCTAGAAATTTTTTTCTAAAAATGGGAGAGAATCGAGAATGTCCGTTTTTTATAGGGATTTCCCTTCCGATGTCTTTTCAAAGGATACAGTAAACGTACCGCACTAAAAAAAAAATACACTTTTCCGGTACAAACTTCAAGTTCAAGTTCAAGCGATTTAATTAACATATAATACAAAGACTGGAAAACAAATATTATTTACAGTTACAGCTAGAATTATTTACATAGTTTCAGCCCATGGGCTTTCACTTATATTTATGTGAGCCTAGTGTTGGGGTTGAGATGCACGAGATTTGGAATAGAGAAAAGTATAAAAAAGAAAAAACCCTATGATTGTCAGTACAAACTGTTTATTATAAACAAAAATAAATTATTTTAAATGTATTTACTCGCTTTTTCTTCAATCTCCAACTTCTCCACGCAATATCTCAATAATCTCATCCGAAGACTTATTCCTCATGAGCTTCCTCAAATACTTAGTTTTTTCCCCTTTCTTATAGCAAAGCTCCCCCAATTTTTCAAAGGCAGAACAAACCCCACTCCCCCTTTTTCCCAATATTTTACACAAATTCTTCGGAGTAAAGAGTTCGCCTTCAGCTACGAAACGCTCCAGATGCCTCTCCTCCCCAAAACAAGATGCATGAAAAATCCTCAAGATCTCCGAGGCATTATTTCCTGTCCTCCATAGAATTTTATCCAAATAATGTGGCTTAAACCCTAAAGCATAAAAATCCTCCAAAATCTGTGTTTTCTTGCCTGTTTTATCGAAACAGACATCATGAAGCTTTTTAAGAGCTCCAGGAGTATTATACCCCTTCTGTAAAATTTCCTGTAAACTCTGGCGACTAAAATCTTCCTTCAAGAAGTCCTTTACGAGTCTCTCTCTTTTTTTTCCACACCAAAAATCTCCTTTATCCCTTCCCTTTTCTTTACAGAAATAGAAACTGTGTAATTGTTTTATAGTAGAAGCTATAACATATGGCTGCTTCTTCTGTAGCATGATAGTGAAATCCTGAGGCTCAAATCCACCGTCATAAAAATCCATCAAGAGCTCAGTTGGACTGCCATCCTCATTAAAAAGGACGTCATGTAATTTCTCAAAATTCCTTCCCCCCTTGGTACCTGATGCATACAAAATAGTGAATAATTGAGCTGTTGTAAAGCATTTTCCATTTTTCTCTTCGAGAAAATGACGAAGAGTAGCTCTCATCTGTCCTTTGCTATCAAACCATGAATTATACAGGTTTTTGAAGGCTTCAGCGGCATTGGCACCCGCTCCATTCAAAATCCCTGCGACGTGTATCAGGGGAATCCTGGATTTCTCCAAAACGTTGAGATACAGCTTTTTATTTCCCTCTTCATCAAACCATAAATTGAACAAATCCGTGAAAGCTCTACTACCGTCTGTCGAAGCTGTGGACAATATATTAGCGAGAACAGAAAAATGAATATTCTCCTTCTCCAGAGTTATTAAATACTTCATTCTGCGTCCTTCTTTGTCGAAGAGTAACTGGCAGAGGCTCTCGAATGCTTTGACGACATTGAATCTGGCACCTCGCAAGATTGTAAAGATATGCGATAATTTAATGCCCTCTTTTTCCAGAGACACCAGGACCTGCCGCTTATTCCCTTCATCGTCGAACCAAATGGTGTACAAATTCTTGAAAACCCTCGCAGCATTAATACCAGTGTGGCGCAGGAGGCTCAATACCTTAAATAGAAAAATTTCTTTTTTTTTTGAAGTTTCAGAAGAACACTGGAGGAATTGAATGATTTTTGTGATTATTTCAGAAGGAATATCTCGGTAATTAAGGGAGATATGTCCCTTCTGCCTTAATACTGTTTCGTACAGAGTTTCGAGAGCCACGAAGAATGGATTAGGGCAAAATCACTCTATCTCACTTAGTTTCCGAGATATTAAAAAAAAGCATTAATTTCATTTTCATTAAAAAAACTACCTTAGGCAGAATTCCTAGTTCTTTAATTGTTCTTAAATAATGCGTTTTGTTTCCTTCATTGTCGAACCAGAGATCGCACAAGTCTGTGTAGGCCTCTGGAGAATGAACACCAGCTCCATACAGAACGCTAGATATCTTCTTAAGGTGTATCTTCTCTCTCTCCAAATTCTTCAGATATTTCGATTTTTCACCATCTACGTCGAACCATAGGGCATAGATACGCTTGAACGTCTCAACGGAATCTATTCCCGTTCCAGACAATAATCCGGACATATTTGCGAAATTCATTCCTTCTCTTTCCAGAGTTTCTAAATATCGCGTTTTATTGCCCTTACTATCAAACAGAATGTCATGTAAGGCTTTGAAGGTTTCAGCAGTACGATGTCCTGCTCCGTGCACGATAGTCGAAAAATATCTAAATGTGGTATCCCAGAGTACGGTCAATGAAACAGAAAAAATGAGGATTTTCAGATTAGTTTCCAATCAGTTGCTGATACTTCGAGAAAACATTCTTCAATTCACCTGAAAAAGTGATCGAACTATTCGAAAGTCATATCTTCAGCTTGTGAATATAACATTTTTTTTCTAATTTTTCTTATATTACTAATTTTCTATCACATGCATGAGATAGAGAGCGGAACCAATAGTTACGACTACCTTATTGCAACAACCGATAATACTCAAAAAAAAAAACCTATACAAAATTAACTTCACGGTCAGGAAATTGTTTATAAAAAATAAAGACTGCCTAGTAATTGAAATTTTTCAATAACTATACGGAGAATGGAATATTTTTTTCTTCTATTATTGAGTTAAAATGCTGTTCTTGCCGCCTATTCCCTGGCGGAACACTCCATCGATGGCATCGAGTGGTGCACTTACTCTGATGAGACTCGATTGACTCTCGACGAACGGAGAAATGGTCAGATATAATTGGTTGTTGAATCTATGAATTAGCAATACTTGAATCTTCTGATGTGTATAAAAATTGACAGAATCGAATTTATTCGGAAGAAGAAAAAACCTGAGTCAAATGGATTCTAATCGAACTCATGATCGTTTAGAACACAATTGACTGATAAGTCATATGTCGTGCAATTAAATCTATGGCTCTGGAGTGTTTCTCCACCAATTTTTATCTAAAGTTGAGTCTCAGTCGAGTCTGAAATGGAATTGTCTGATTTATAGCTTTGTAGCCTTTTTTTTTGTCATTTTTCCACAGTCAAGTCTCATTTGCGCTTGACACGAAATTAACTGTATTTCGATTGATATATTTTTTCATTCGGAAACTAATTTTTAAGCGATATCAGACTTCAAACGATATTGCACAGATCAAAACACTATGACGATAATTGACTTTCAATCGAGCATAGACTAAGACGATTGAGTGTCGAATGTTATGGAATATAAGTTATAGATTGATTAATTTTCTATGTAAAAGATCTGATACGTCCGAATATCCACTTGAATTGAGGCATTCTCCATCCAAGCACACTTGAAAGTCACAGTCGAAATGCGGTCGAATGAGTGCACCACTCGATAGTCGAGTTATGGTCAAGTCACAGTCGAGCGTTTCTGTTTGCTTTATTAGCAATCTAGTTACTTCTGTACAATTTAGAATGTTTTATCCTTACCACCGCTATTTTCAATAACTTTCATCATTCATATCTCATAAACAGGAAAAAAAATTATGAAAAAAATCAGGAAAAATATTGCCTATGATACGGCATAAAAAAAATTAGAAGTTAACGTTACATGAGTTGGCTGAGATACTACCTCAAACCAATCCTATTTTCCTCCAAGTTCTTCAAATAACGAGTTTTATTCCCTCCAGTATCGAACCATAAGTAATGCAAGTCTCTGAAAGCGTCAGCAGCTGAAGATCCTGACATGTGCAGCATATTAGATAGATTTGAGAAATTAACTTCTTCTAGGATTTTCAGGAATTGGGTCTTATTCCCTCTTGTGTCGAACCATAAATCACAGAGGTCTTTGAAGGCTCTTACTGTCTGGCTCTTTGATCCGAACAATATACTGGAGACACTGGCGAGACTTATTCCGTTATTTTCTATAAATTCTATGTACTTTTTACCCGGTCCTTCGGTTATATATTTGAGGAAGCGATTGAAACAAGGGGATGAATCTGCTCTGCAGCCTATCAGTACTTTGACGAATTTCATTATTTCAATGTCTCTTTCTCGTAATTCTTGATGACTGGATCTATCCATTTTTACATCTTCAAGGATTTCCTCCATCGTCTCTCTTGTGATAAGCCCGAATCGCCTGGACTCTAACGATCGTATCGTCGTTTCGTTCAATTCTTCATAATCATATGGAAGCTTATACACTCTATCATCTTCATTAACCACCTTTTCAACAACATCCTTCAATTCCGTCTCATCAGCCTGATCAACAGCAAAAATCAATTTTTCCAAAAACTTTTCTTTCATTTCTTTATCAAAAAATTCACTCCCCAAAGAATCCGGAAATTTCAATAAACTTAAAATTTTATTTCTCGTAGCTTCTTCTTCCGAAAATTGATAAAGCCCATTCTCATTGAAAAACCTACAATTTCTCAAAATTTTGTACTTCTTCTTTTTAATATCAATTTTCTCAAACTTCAGAGGAAACGAATACACCGATTGCCTTTTTCGGAATTCATCATTTTCCCCCAAATCGAGATGTCCATTTGTGAAAATAATAAGAAATCTCACGTTTTTTTTTAATTTCTGAAGAAAAAGTGTGAAATACTCATTAAGAGAAAGTTCCTTTTTTGGCTCTTTTTCAGAAGGGAATAAATGTTTGTAATTTATTATTTCCGCAAGAACAGGTCTTATGTAAGTTGATCTATTTCTGTAATTTATGAGAATATCATTGGATGAATTTTGACTTCTCCCCTCGATTTCGATAGAGAAAAGGGTTTTATGACAAAACATTGTATGCAGAAGCGACGTTAATATGTTGAATTCGTAAATTATTCCGGGGATTGAGTTTTCGGAATTTCTCGGCTTTTTTGAAGTTCCTAAAGCACTTAATACCCTTTGTTTCAATGATGTGTAGTCATCTGGAAGTCTTTTCCTTTCAATTTCTTTTCTAATGATTACCCGAAGTTCTTCTCTTCTGGGCATTTTACTCGCAATTATTAATTTATTCAAGAATTCCTTTTTTATCTTGATCTCAAATTCTGGGGGAAGGTCTTTTTCGGTAATTAACTTCTGCATAGATAGACTTAATTTGAGTCGACCCAAAAGTTCTTCTCTTGTTGGTTTATCTCGAGAGAATTTGTAAAAATTTTCTTCTGCATCTGTGGGGAAAAAGAGGTTTAAAATTTTTTTTTTTGCATCTTTCTTGAATGGGTTACACCACTGTGAGAGACTTGAAAAAAATCGTTTTTCGGCTATTTTTTTTCTATAGAAAAAGTGGCAATGAAATAATGATATTTGAGGGAGTGATTGAGCATATATTTGAGTTTTCAGAAGAAAAAAATCATCATCAGCTACAGAAATATGTAGAGGATTTCAAAAATATTGTTTTTTGTGTGATTGGTGACCATGTGAATGAGAAAATTCAAATGTCAGCAAAAAAACCGGCAATTCTTTATCAATAAAAAATGAGCAAATCAATTTTCTGAAAATTTCCTACGTATTACTGTTTGAAATATTGTTTCGAAGATGCTGTGGGAAATTCGAATGAAAATAATGAAAATTATTGGAGTTATGCTGCATGCCAATTTGAAAAATCATGTTTCGAGAAAAATACAATTGAAGTTTTGACTTAGGCTATGAATATGAAGAAATACCTTGAGAAGAATTCAAAATTTCATGCGAAAAAATGGATTTCAGGTGATAACTCTTTTGCCCGTATTCTGGAAAGCCCAAAGTAATTTTTAAAGCAAGAAAAAAAATCGATTCTTCGAAAATTCTACAGTGATGTAACCCCTTAAAGAAATTTAAAAGGATTAAAATTTTCAGTATCTTCATGAGTTTCTGAGATATTTTGGAAAAAAAGGTGTAAAAATTGTGTTATTTCTTTCATTTTCTCACTATCGAATTCTGTATTTTGAGGATATCGAAGAGAGTAAATGAGATAGAGTAATTTTTATGGGAACCTCTTTTGTAGCTCTTGAAATTCTCTCCAAAAATGGATGGGGATAAAATCGTTTTATTTCTTTTGGTTTCCGAGATATTTACCAGAAAAGAAATTGAAGAGTTAAAATGTTCCAAATCCATCTTTTATGTCTTTCTTTCTTCATCAATATTTCCATAGATTTTGGGAATACGCCTTTTTCGATCTTAATCCATGTTTGTAGAGAATTACAAGGGCTCTAAAAGTAGATGAAGATGAAATCGGCTTATCTCGCTTTGTTTCCGGAATATTCTCAAAAAAACTGTTAATGAAAAGATAAAATAGGATAAATCCATTCCATGCCTTTTTTCTGAAAACATCTCGGAAGTAGAGTGAGATAGCGCAATTTTACCAATTTTTCTTGTAGCTCTTACAATTCTCTACACAGAAGGATTAACGTAAAATCACGCTATCTCTCTCAGTTTCCGGGATATCTCCAGAAAACTGATGAATAAAAATCGAAATGATCTAAAAATTTAATAATTTCTCTGAGTTTTTAAAAAATTTCTCGGAAACTGAGCAGGATAGAGTAATTCTTTTAATTCTCTTTTTTATAGCTCTCAAAATTCTCTCCAAGAAAGCTTCCTGGCCAAATTCCCCTATCTCCTTTACTTTCCAAAACATCTCCAAAAAAATGAAACAAAATTCATTGTTCTCAAAAATTCACGTTTAGTTTTTTCATTTTTCCAAAATATTTCGAAATTTAAACAAGAGAGGACTTCTTTTCAAACAACCTTTTTTCTCTTCTCCATCTTTACACAAAAAATGCTTCAAAACTCCATATTTCTCCAAATTTATCCTACGAAATTTGAAAGGATAAAAATTCTTGCATTGGTTCCTTCTCAATCTCCCATCCTCCGTAAGATTCAGCCCCGAACTACTATAAATAATTAAATATTCGACATTTGCTGAGTCTTCTGATCGAGAAATTGCATATTTAACAAAACTGTTGAACCGGTTATTCAGAGAAGAGCGTCTCCTCTCTCCGAATAATTCAGCGTAACTGATAAAATTATCCTTATTATAAGTATCAACATCCTCAACTTGAACATGAACAGACTTATTATTATTATAATGTATCACAATATCTCTGAATCTATCGATCTGATCGTCTCCAAAGGCTATTGTCAATGAAGAATACTCGTCCTTATGTCTGTACGTTCGCAATAAACAGAGCATTGACAAAGTCACTCGATGCATGAGTCCAATTGACTGATGAGGAACGTATTTTTTATCTTGAAAACTCTCCAAATCATCATCTCTAGGTGTCTCATGTACATCAACGGATTCTGAGTGTTTTCTCAGCTTTTTTGGCGGCAGCTCTGTGTCCGCAGAATGGGGCCTTTTGCGAGAGTCTTGGACCATTTTTGGAGCTTCCGAGATTCCTATGAAGTTGATGATGAATTGAGGAAAATCTTGAGAAACTCACGCACATAATCTGGAATAAGAGAAAATTGTTATTTGGAAATTTTGGAGTGAAGAGGTGATGATGATGAAGTGAGCTGACATCTGATAATTTTTATATTATTTTTTTTTCGTGTGAAAAATAAATTATTTTAAAAAAATGAAAAATATGCACATTTAGAATATTTGGAGAACAAATAAGTGCAAATTTTTCTATTATTTTTGTTTTAATAATTAATTTGTTCTAAAAAAAATCTAAAAAATTGTCAGATGTCTACGATTTTCAGTATAATAAAAGGTGAAGACCTGGAGAAATTGAAAGATTTTTGGGATTTTCACTTATGGAATATCTTGGCAAATGATGGAGATACGCCACTTTTGACCTGAAAATGAATTGTAAAGATTTTTAAAAGCTACATAACTGGATAGGGTGAAAACGGCGTATCTCGCTCGGTTTCCAAGATAATTGGAGGAAAATAGGCGAAAAAATAGAAATTCAGTATTGAATCATTTTCTTAGAATTTGTTTTTTGAAAATATCTCGGTAATTAATGGAGATACGCTAAATTTTTGCCCTAGTGCTGTTTTGTATAGAATTTAGGAAGCTACAAAAATTTATCGTGACAAAATCGCTCTATCTCACTTAATTGCCGAGATATTTGGGGAAAATTACAAAATAAATTGAGTTATTCTGTATCAATTGATTTTGTGTTCCTCGTTTTTGAAGAACATTCCGGAAACTAAGCGAGATAGAGCTTATTCCTATTTTTTGGGGGAATTTTTGTAAACAATTTTAATAGCTACAAAAAAGTTTTCGTGTAAAATCGTTCTATCTCGTTTACTATCCGAGATATTTTCAGAAAGAATACCAAAAAATAATACCAAAAAATAATTCAAAAAATAGACATTCTGAATTAAATTATTTTTCAGAAGTTGTTTTTTGGGAATATGATACTAGAAATAGCAAACATCTGCAATTTTTCTTATTTTTATTTTTTGAACAATCAATTTGAAAAACTACAACTGTAATTTTTTTGGATATTTTCGTTATATTGATTAATTTGATTTTAAAAAATCGAAAAAATTGTAAAATGTGCGATAATTTCATTATCATGAAATATCTCGGAAACTAATGGAGATACGCCCTTTTTACTCTTCTCTATTTTTTTTGAGAATTCTAAAAGCTACGAAGAAGCCAGACCCAAAAAGGGCGTATCTCCATTAATTCCCGAGATATTCTCCAAAAAATACAAAAAAAAAAAATTATCCTCCATTTCACCTTTTTTGCTACTGAATTATCACCCAAAAACAGACTCCAACCATAATTAACAAATCTCAATCAATGATTATCCTTTGCACGACCAGAAAAACACAAATATCCATTCACTTCCAACTTGTTTACATCGCCCACGTGTTCTTTTCAAATTCTCCCTAATTGTGTTCCTAAACCCCAAAAAAATCCAGCGCTATTGGTAGTTGAGTGGAATATATCAAGAATAACAATTCAATCAATTTCATGGGAATCATATCGTGAATATCTCTGGAATGAGTGGTCATAAAGGAAAATGTCAAGAATCCTTTTTTGTGGAGAACTTGAAGAGCAAAAAAAAAGATCTCTTCACATTTTTCCCTAAACCCAACAATTTCGGAAATATTTCGAAAAATCAACAAAAAACCGTTTTTTTTTACATTCAAGAGACTTTTACAAGTCTCTTTCTTTTCTACAAAAAAAAGGTTTTAACTAAAATTTCTCAAAATCCTATAGATTCCGAGATATTCCCCAATGAATAAAAAAAAAACAACAAAATTTTGGATTTCCGCAACTATCGGTAATGCAGAAATCTGTTGGATGTCATAAAAAAATCATTGACAACAACGCCGGTGAGTTGAGTCCATAACGCCAAAGCTTCGATTGTCCCACATAATTGCCTAAAAAAATTCATTTCTAATGAATTAAAAAAGCCAAAAGCTTCCAAAGTATTTCCAGAAAATGGTAAGTCACTTGAATAAATAATAATACACATAATAAAACTAGTAATATCATTGTTTTTTTGTGATTTTATAATTCTAACCTATAAATTGCCGAAATCTTTTAGGCATCAAATGATGGTATACCATCGCCAGCACTACCTGGTTTTCCTCCAGCAGCACCGAACATGCCACCGGCATTTGTACCACAAATTATTGGTAATTCACCGTTTATTCCACCGCCTGGAATGCCACCAGGACCACCAGGCATGATGCCACCGCAATTTTCAATACCACCACCTGGTTTTGGATTTCCAATTGCACCTGGTACAGCACCAGAACCCGGAGTTATAGGTAAATTCGTTGGAATTTAATGGAAATTATGAGAAAATATAGGGAAAATTTGAGGGGAAATGGATATTTTGTTGGAAACAGTTGGAGATGGATTTTTTTTGATGTTTTTATTGAAAAGCTGAGAAAATTTCAGCTGGAAAACATGTGTCACAATTTATTTTTGAGGATTTTTTTGTTAATTTTGGAGTTTTAGGGGAGAGTTGAAAAGGTGAGTTTTCCTTTTTTGGAAATTTTGTTTTTTTTGAGGATATTTCAAGTTTTGATGGTTGTAGTGAGATAAAAGGATCACCGGGAAGAAGGGGAGATCATCTGCACATTGATTTATGTGGTTTTCAATTGACTGTAAATGATTTTCGAAAAATTCGTGGATCATTTTATGCAAATTAGTTTTTTATCCATAATCCTCTGAGAAATTGATTGAAAAACCACATAAATCGATGGGATGAGCTCACCTTCCCGTTAGTGATTGAGTTTCTGTGCGAGGACAGGTAGAACCAGAAATATTCCCAAGAAACAGAAAATTTTCTGAAAATTGAGCAGAAAACTTGAATTTTTCTTTTAATTTCGGATCAAAAACGTTGAATTCAGAAGAAAAAAAAACAAGTGGGCCCCCATTAGATGCGTTATTTACTATTTCTTCCTCTCAATTTCTGCTAACACATTAGCAGTGTGCTTCCGAATGATTCTTCTCAATTTTCGAATTATACCAAATTTTACATGAAAAATAACATTTTTACTTGCAATGATCCACTTTGGATACCTTTTCTGATTTTCCTACGAAGATAAATATGGGCTCATTCGGAAGGGGAAGATGAGTTCTTTCAAACAACCAAATAAAAACTATAGGGGTCCATTCAAAAAAATCCGGGAAAATCAAATTTCTTTAAAATATTAAAAAAAAAAATACATGTTTTGCATGTAATAAGCGGAGGAATTCGTCGTAAAATTCCAAAATTCGATGGTTAGTTCAGATCATAAAGGCGAATCTTTTGAGAAGTGTTGAAATGGAATCGGATGGATAGTTCGTAAGATATAGACTATATTTAAAAAAATACACTATTATGTTGGGATCATGGGATGTTGGAAGAAATTAATTTAACAATACTGAATAATTGTCAAATGAACGACGTTTCGCCTGCTTTATTGAGGCTTGCTTAGGTTCTTGACATCATTAGCATTTAGTCACTATAAAATTAATTATATCCAATCGGAAATTTACTCCATGCAAAAGAGTTTTCGTTGACATTGCAATGTTTTTACTCAACAGTTAAACATAATTGAAAAAAATACACTTCAGAATATCTCTAGAACAGTTCAGTCGATGTAACTCAGATTCAATCCCAACTGTCTTTATTAGAAAGTGCATATCCACACGAAATTTGAATTCTTTAAGTTAATTATTCACTGAGTTATCATCGATAAATCTAATTTTTGAAGAAAAAAAAACACAAATAAATTACTGACTCATGGAATATTGGGATTTAATTTATCGAAATTTGCCAAAAGTTGGATATGACGGATCTAGATGTGGACTAGATCTGTCTGACGCAAATTGAGATATTTTGAAAAGACGTTGTTCATAAAACTCCCATATCTCATAAACTATTAAATTTCCATGAGGCATTCACTTCATCAAAACTGTATATTTCCAAAATGTCGATTTTCTTATTTTAATTTTTTTGGATATGTTTTTTTCAAATTTTTTTGGATGATATTTTTGCCAAAATTAAAATTAAAATTAATTGTTTTCAATTTTTACAAAATTTTACACCTCTAATCAATTCCGTTCTGAAGTAACAGGGCCGTAAAGATAGACCCACATACATATAGGTCCATATTTTTTCTGATCATCTTTTGCCAATGTTTCAGATCATTTCGAGTCATTTCTAACAAAAATTAGCATTTCGAAAAAAAGACGAAAACCTCCCCATTCAGAAGCAGAAAGAGAAAATTCGACATGTGTATTTCGAATTGAAAATTTCTTCAGCTTTTCGATGGAATCAGCCGAAAGACCCTATCTCCGCCAGTTTCACTTTCCAAGCAATTTTCTTCCCATTAAATAGGAGGAAATTGAAAATAATTTTTTTTTCTACTTCTTCATCTCAATTATCTTGGAATTCAATCGCGTGCAGTGCTTATTTTTCTTCAAAAACAACATTCCCACAAAAATTTTTCCATCCAAAAAGAGTCTAGGAAAAAATAGAAAATGAAAAAATAGACAAGAGAAAAAATAGGCATGTAACAAATAGACAAGGAAAAAATATCCCGTGAAAAAATAGCCCGTCGAAAAAATGGACTAAAAGAAAATAGACAAAGAAAATATATCCCATACCATCATTTCTCTCAAAATTTTTTATTTTTTTATTTAATCCTGGATCGGTGGTTAATATGGTTGATGTTGATTTTTTGTATAGATTATTTATTCCAGGTCTATTATTTACACTCCTATTTTTTCCACAGGCTATTTTTTACATGCCTATTTTTTCCATGGGCTATTTTTGTCGGTCTGTTTTTTCCATGGGCTATTTTTTCCGCCTCCCTCCAAAAATCGTCGAACTAACCCCGAATCTTTTTTTCAGCCGCTCCACCGCAGATAACCGCCCCCGCAGCCCCATCAGCCCCCGACACCTCCTCCCCCATCGGAACTCAGCCATCGCCCCTAAACCCCCCAAACCCATCTACCCCATCGACTCCCGTCCCGTCAGACCCCGAGAAAAAAACCGACTGGTCGGAGCACAAAGCTCCAGACGGTCGCACATACTACTACAACGCCGCAACAAAGCAGTCGCTTTGGGAGAAGCCAGACGACCTGAAGACACCAGCCGAACTTCTTCTCTCAAACTGTCCCTGGAAGGAGTACAAATCCGAAAACGGAAAGGTCTACTACCACAACGTAACAACGAAAGAGTCCCGTTGGACAATTCCCCCAGAGCTCGAAGAATTGAAGAACCGAATAATAGCAGAAGAAGCTGCAGCTGCTGCAGCAGTTGCAGTTGCCTCAGCAACAAACACAGGCAGTGTCCAGCACATGTCCCCAAGTATTCTCCCACAAATTGGAACACCTGAATCAACAAATTCCGGAAAATCAGCGATCGAGCAAGCAATGGCAGCTACGCTTGCAGCCATAAACATCCCTACACCTCCCGCAAAACCTGACGAGGACAGTAATTCTGCGAAAGGTTCGGCAAACGGCAGCAGAACCTCAACTCCCGAGCCAAAGATCCAGTTCAAGGACAAGAAAGAGGCAATAGAGGCATTCAAGGAGCTCCTGAAGGAGCGTGACGTCCCGTCAAATGCGACATGGGAACAGGCGGTGAAGATGATCCAGAGCGATCAGCGTTATCCCTCCATGAAGAAGTTAAACGAGCGAAAACAAGCTTTCAACGCCTACAAGACGCAGCGAATGAAGGAGGAAAAAGAGGCAGAGAGGCTGCGATTGAAGAAAGCTAAAGAGGATCTCGAGCAGTTTCTCCTGAATCACGAGAGAATGACGAGCACGACGAAGTACTACAAGTGCGAGGAACTTTACGGTAATCTGGAGATCTGGCGATCCGTTGGTGATGCTGACAGGCGGGACATATACGAGGATGTCATTTTCAATCTGGCAAAACGGGAGAAGGAGGAGTCTAAACAGCTCAAGAAGAGGAACACGAAGAGATTGGCGCAGGTTTTGGATACTATGACGGATGTCACTTACAGAACAACATGGCAGGAGGCACAGGCACTTTTGCTGCAGCACTCGGGATTTGCTGAAGATGCTGATCTACTGGAGATGGACAAGGAAGATGCACTGCTGGTGTTTGAAAATCACATAAGGCAGCTGGAAAAGGACGAGGAGGAGGAGAAGGAGCGAGATAAGAAGCGGAGAAAGCGCCAGGAGCGGAAGAATCGGGATGGATTCATCAGTTTGCTTGATGAACTTCATGAACAGGGAAAACTCACGTCCATGTCTCTTTGGGTTGAACTGTATCCGATGCTCTCGGCTGATCTCAGGTTCTCTGCGATGCTCGGACAACCTGGCTCGACTCCTCTCGATCTCTTCAAGTTCTACGTCGAGGATCTGAAATCAAGGTTTCATGATGAGAAAAAAATCATTCGGGAGATTCTGAAGGACAAGAGCTTTGAGGTCCAGGTTAATACGACTTTTGAGGCTTTTGCTACTGTTGTCTGTGAGGACCGCAAGTCTGCTACGCTTGATGCGGGCAATGTCAAGCTTACGTATAATCTGCTGCTGGAAAAGGCAGAGGCGAGGGAGAAGGAACGGGTCAAGGAGGAAACGAGGAAGTTCAAGAAATTGGAGACTGCGTTTAAGGGATTATTGAAGAATATTGAGGTGGATTATCAGATGAATTGGGACGAGGTCAGGGGGAAGCTTGAGGAGGAGGGAGATTTTAAGGCGATTACACTGGAGAGCGAGAGGGTCAGGATTTTTAAGGAGTATCAGCATGATCTTGAGGAGAGCTGTGGGCATCATCACATCAGAAGCAAGAAGAAAAAGGGGAAAAAACCGAAAAGAAAGTCCAGGTCCAGGTCACATAGTGTGAGTTTTCATTTTTTACGAGGCTGATTGCGAGCTATAGCGCACGGGAAATAATCTCATAATTTTTTTGGTCCAATTTATTTTTTTTAATTTTTTTGATGCTCATGTTTCGAATTACATTGAAAACTATTATCAATTATTGATGATTAATTTGAAAAATTGTGTTATTCTTCATTTCTATTTCGTTTTTTTTTTTTCAATTGAGCATGCAATTTTGGCCAACCAATGAGTAATGAGGAATAGACATGACGGTTTTGGCATTATATTCGAAGTTTATGAACTTTTTAGGATAGCATTTTTGGTGATGTCTTGAGATAAAGGTCTTTTTTTCTAGCTCTGATTTTCTTCAAAAAAAGGTCTTCGCGAACATTGCTCTCGTTCTTCAATCTCCATGTTTAAATAAGTGGCTGTAACGGCTTTTTTGAAAAACCTTTTTTTTTAGAGAATTTAATTCTACGAAAAAGCACTTTCGAGAAATTCTCTTAGAGTTATTAGATTTCGAGATATTTTTAAAATAAAATGTAGAAAACGTGGAAGAGATTGGGGCAAAATGGACCTGTGGGTCGAAATGATTCTTTAAGAATGAAGGACTCTTCAACAAAAAAAAATTAAAAATTCACAGACGAGCTCCACATATTGGAGCACCTTCACAATTTTTCTCTAGATTTTTCCACGATGTTCTTTACTCTGAAAAAAAATCATGAATCATTTTACATTGGAAGTCCATTTTGCTTCAGTCTCCCTTAAATATGACTTTTTTTCTCAAATTGTTATTTTATTGATATTTATTTTTTATTTTTTATCTTCTCAAGGATTCTGATGTCAGTGAAAAAGGAAAGAAAAAACGTCACAAATCACGATCACCAAGTATTCCAAGTAAATCAGAGAGTTCAGAATCAGAAAGTAGAAAGACCAAGAGAAAGAAGAGCAAGAAGAAACGTGGACGAAGTCATTCGGTAATAATTTTTGAAAAATAGTTAATTTCAATTTGGTCAATTTGATAAATCATATTTCATCTGACACTAAAAATTATAGACATCTGATATTTTTTTTTTTTAATTTTCTCTAACAAATAAAGAATTAAAAAAAAATACAGGCACATGTAGAAAAATTTGAAAACTCATAAGTGAAAATTTTTTAAATATTTTTTTTTATATGTATATTTTATACTTTTACCCTTTTACGGATCTTTTGGGCTCCCGTCCCCTTACACTTCTCCTCCTTTCTCTCCCTGACAAACATCATACAGAATAATAATATAAATTTTTACAAAATTATAAAGAAAAAGATACAGAATGATACAAATGATATTAAATAATACAAAAATTCTACAGAAATCATCATACAGCTTTTTTGGTGCATTGCTAGCCAGATAATAGTCATAATAATAATAATGATAATCACATTTATACGATAATCATACAGTAATGATACAGGAGATAAATTTTCGATCTAAAAATCTTTTTCTTATATTTTTTTTACAATAATTCATTTCTTTAAAAAAATCAAAAAAATTGTATAATGTGTGCTAATTTTATTAACATTATTTCATTAATTTATTTTTAATTCAGCGTTCACATTCACGTCTCCCATCGTCCGAAGACTCGCCAGAACGCAAGAGAAAAGAGGAGAAGCATCGCAGACCCTCTGGACACAGTGAAGGATCAGTTAATGATAATGGAGAACATCACGAATTATCAGAGGATGAATTAGAGAAACAAAGAGCCCAATTGCTTCGTGAATTACAATTGCAGCAGGAGGAAAATTGATTGAAAAATAATTTCACTTTAATTTAGATAACGATGATGATTAATTGATCATTAAAGAAACGAGAGAATTCTTTTGTACATATTACAAAGAGAAAAAATTAATAAAGAAGATAATTTTTTTTTCTTCTTTCTAAAAAGGAATAATTAATTTTTTTTTAAATTAAAAAATACTATTTTCTTTAAGGGGGAATGGAAAGCCTTGTATGTATTGAATTTTTAAACCAATTATTGGACGATATTTATCAATATTTTTGTCATAAAAAAGTGTCAACGACTAACGAAAGAAATTAGAAAGTCAATGCTTCTATTATTTCATGAAAAAATCATAATTATCATAATTATTGCTAAACAATGAATTTTAAAATTTGGAATTTACTGGGTCTTCTGTTACGAGAATGAATATAATTTTTTTTTGTTTATCAAATATTTTTCACATTACAAATCTCCTATCACATTCATGAGACAGAGAGAGAGGCAAATAGTTGCGACAACGTTCTAATTAAAATTCCTCAATAACTATACAGAGAATTGAATATTTTTTTCTTTTATTATTTAGTTAAAATGCTGTTCTCTTCACCAATTGTTTTTAAATAATTGCTCAACCGTGTGGTTTTTTAGTAATTTTCTTATTTCTGTCTAATTTAGTGCGTTTCATCCCCACCACCGCTATTTTCAGTAACTTTGATAATTCATATCTCATAAACTACACGGATAACAATTCTGAAAAAAATTCAAAAAAATATTTAAAAAAGAGCTATTATCTTAGATGCAATATCAAAAAAACGAGCGGTCTATCGTTCCTCAAGTTCGCTCAGATACTATCTTAAATATTTCAAAAATCAGTGGTTTTAGAGAAAAAGGTCAAGAGCCTTTTTTTGTAGAGAATTCAATTCTCCACAAAAAAGGTCTCTTCACATTTTCCTCTAAACTCACTCGCCTTTTAGATATTATCAAAACAATGTTTAACTACTTTTTTAAACGTTTTTTTTTACTTTGTCACTTTGCACCTCAGAAATAGGCGGGAAAATTCGAATTTCAAGCAGTCAGGTAGGGCACTGACATCGACTTGCTACGTCATCACCGTATATTCATGCAAATCATCTGTCCCCATTATTGAGAGAGACAACACGACAGAAGGTAAAAAAAGTGGGGAGAAGGATAGAAAGGGAGAGGAGAATTTCGTTTCTCTGGCATTCGGCCATTCAGTTTGACTTGGTCCAATGGTGGCCGAGGTCCTTCATGTCACCGATATTCTCGGTATTGTTTTTTTAATATCTTTACACTCGCTTTCATCAAAATCTGTGACTTTATTCATCTAAAAAAAAAAAGAAAAAAATTCAAATTAAATTTAATAAAAATTTGTTTCTATTGTTACTAATAATTGGAACAATGTTGAGTGTTTACCGGCAGGCAGTAGTCGCCAACAGCCAAAAGTGAGTGAAGTTCATTAATAATTGTGTCAATAATTAATTAATTTAATCTACAGATACTTTCATTTAAATTTAACTATTTTTGGTAAAATCAAGAATTCCCACGAATTTTACACTCGATATTGATTATTTTGGAGCAAGGGCGAAAGAAGGAGGAAACGTGGACACGAAAAATATGGAAAAACGGGGCAAAACGGAATTTGGGGTTGAATGGAGTGATGGGGGGCAGAACGGGATGTGGAAAAGAAGAAAATTTCGCTGAAAAAAACGAGTTGGGGCAGAACGGGATACGTTAAAAAAAGCATCCCATTTTGCCCCAAAATATTTTTGATATTTTCAAAATGTTTTAAAAATTTCAATTTTTTTTTTCGTTATTTTTTCTTATTTTTTTCAATATCATTTTGAAGGTTTTTGTTTTTTTTTGTCTATTTTTTTTTTGGAGCGGATCAGGTGGTGGACAAAAAGGGGAGGAAGTCACTGGAATTTTCCATTGGGGCCAGCGTCTCTCCTTGTTCTCACAGTCACGTACTCACTTCATGAAAGACACGAATTTCAGTTACAATGAGATTTAGGAATTATTGAAATTGTTATTTTTTTACTAAAAAAAAGCGGGAAATTCAAGCCGAAAAATGATATAATAAAGTCATTGTTGAACGAATATTTTAAGACATAATTTAAGAAAAAAATACATTTTTTAAATTCTTTTTATTCATTTTTTTATCTCAATTTTCTTCTTTTATTAAAGAAAAATAAATAGAGGCAGATAAAAAATGTTTAAATTGTCTTTGAAAACTGTCATTTATTTACACTTCCGTTCTAAAAATTATCGGCTACGTGTGACCTTCAAAGGTGGTTAAAAAACAAGTCTTATTCTATTTATAATTTTTTAATATTTTTCAATTTATCTTCACGAAATGATTTTTCTCGTTTTTTTTATTCCATCAATTGTCTCATTATCGTAAATTAAAAGAACAATGTAATTAATGATAATTTATGTACTTGATTACATGATGACAAATGGGTCAAGCAGAAGTTCATTGGCATCAGTTTCAAAGTTATATAAGAAAGTTATTCATAAATGATAAATTTGCGTCGATTTGTTATTTATAATTTCTTGAAATCTCGAAATAAACACTTGAAATGCTGGGAACAAGTGGATGGCGATTATTTGATTCATGTAATCGTATTGATAAGGTATCTCGTAGTAAAAATGACCTTTCTCAGAGGGTCTCGAGATATCAGGTCGTTGTCTTGAATCAATAGAAAAATCCGGTGGACTTCAAGGTCATTGAGATTACGTGAACCTCTTGAGACGTTTTTTTTCACTCCAAAGTTGGTTTTAATGATTTTGTAGAGTATCGTGGAAGTTAATGGAGATAGAGCGAATTTTGTTGATACCTTTTTTATAGAGGCGAATGAGAGCTCTAAAAAAGGCCTCTACGAATTTTTTTTTATCTCGTTTAATTTCCGAGATATTTGAGAAAAACAAAAAAAAATCCCTGAACTCTAATAATTGAATGAGATTGCCTTATAACAAGAATCGTTCGCTGCACAAAGATTTATTGAGAGACCTTTTTTTGTAGCCCTCAAAATCCTTCAGAAAAAAGCTCTCTTGACATTTTCCCCTATCTCCACTCGCTCCAAAGATATCTTCGAAAGAATCTCCCCAAACGTTTCTATTCATGAATTTTTGGATTTTCTTCGACAAATAAATTATTATTAAAAAAATATTTCAAAAAATCGCACTCATAATTTTTTAAATTCGCTACATGTACACATTTCTCATTTTTTCAAATAATTTATTTGTTAAAAAAAATCGAAAATTATCAGATGTCTGATATTTTCGGTATAATTAATCATCGAATTCATTTCTATCATTATATATTTGATTTTCTAGTTATTTATAAGGATATTGGAAAAAATTGGTAGCAATACCAAAATATTGTCAAATCGCGACGTTTCTCTGGACCATTCCAGCTTCTTCAGACTCTGAAACCAAACGAAATATCTTTTTATTTTGTCCTTCTTTGATAACTCTGCGATTGACAACGATTGAAATGTTGCGATTTGACAATATTTTGTTGTTATTAACAATTTTTCCAGTATCCTTATGAATAGGACCAAGACGTTGGTGTAGGATTTGATCTAGCCTGAAAGATCAAACACATTTCAAATGATTATTAATGTCAAACTGATATTTATAAATGTTAAAGAATTTGTGTTTCTCAATAATCTAAAGAATTGGTTAACATGTGGATGTTATTATTCATCGTGAGTTATGACTGTGATGAGTTTTCCTACAAGTTCCTCTGAGAATTCCCCTAAAAATTCCTCTTGAAGTTCCCTTAAAAGTTTTTAACAACCAGCAAAAAATTAATTTCAGTACATTTTTAATTTCCACTAATAACCAAAATATTATCTTTCAGAACTGGTGTAAGATGTCTGGGCAGTGTGGTTCCGCTTCTTCGACCCCCGGAGATACCCCTGCAAAACGAGCCCGTCCTCACTTACGCAAAAAACTCTCCAGAGCGTTCAAACCTGGAGAAAACCCTCGCTCGAATGTCCTCCGAGGTCCAGGAAATTCCGCTTGTAATCGGTGATGAGGAGCTCAAGACAAGCCTCATAAAGTATCAAGTAATGCCACACAATCACCAGCAAAAAATCGCAAAGTACTACCACGCAACTCCAGACCTCCTAGCCAAAGCAATTGAAGTCTCCACGAAAACCCAGAGAGAATGGGAAAAGGTACCGATCACCAAACGTTTGGAGATCTGGTTAAAAGCCGCTGATTTGATGACGAATAAGTACAGACAGGAGCTAAATGCATCGACGATGCTCGGCCAGAGCAAAACCGTGATACAGGCAGAGATCGATGCATCTGCTGAACTCATCGATTTCTTCAAGATTCATTCCTATTTTGTTAAAGAAGCGCTCAAATACCAACCGATCTCTCCGAATCCAAAAGAGACCCTCAACTCGATGAGATACAGGGGAATGGATGGATTCGTTGCTGCTGTTTCACCCTTCAATTTCACCGCAATTGGAGGCAATCTTGCGTATACTCCAGCTCTAATGGGCAATTCTGTCCTCTGGAAGCCCTCAGACACGGCAGTTCTCTCCAATTGGACGATCTTCAAGATATGCAGAGAAGCGGGTGTTCCTGCGGGAGTTGTCAATTTTGTTCCTTCACATGGACCCGATTTTGGAGATACGGTGACAGCCTCGCCGCATCTTGCTGGCATCAACTTCACGGGATCCGTACCAACCTTCAATCGCTTGTGGCGTCAGGTAGATTAATGCGTCGATTTTGGCGTTATTGTTTTCCTAGAAAGGAGATATTTTAAGGAAGTTGGTCAGCATTTTTAATGGACGCGCGGGCAGAGAAGAATGCCTACCCGTGAAAAAATTTTCAGATATAATTCTACCTAATTAGATAGGAGAAGATAGCATTAGATCTGCAGTCGTATCCCGGTAGATATGACGTCATATCTGTGGAGATATAGGCAGACATGCTAGTAGATCTGACCAAATCTGATGAGATCTGACAACCCCGCAACAGATCGGCCTCGATCTGAATCAGATATAATTATATATATTTAGATCTTGGCAGATCTGAAAAATTCGTAGAACTGGATCTGATCAGATCTCATTTGATCTGAGAATCAGATTTTCTTCGTACTTCTCGAGATCTGTATATATTTGAGCAGATATGATAATATCTGAAAATTTTTAGCATTGGGATTACAAAGTAATACCAATACCCGAACACGAAAACTTAGAACATTTTTCTGACTGCTAGTGAACTGATTACAGTAGAACCTCGATTATCCGAACCTCGATCATCCGAACCCTCAATTATCCGAACGATGACTTGGTTCATCCGAACGCTCGATTATCCGAACGTTGGTGCGAAAGAGACATTGTGCTCGTTGCTACCACCGTGCACGGAGAGAATTTTTCGAACTGTGCAACTAAAAATTTTGCAAAAAGACCTTGACTATAAAATATATGAACAGCGACCAAATTTTTAACAAGTACAGCTATAAAATAGTACATGTAACTATAGTTTAGCTGTTTTAGTTATAATTCTAGGTGCAATTATTGATTTGAGATAGTTGGTTTTCGCTTTTAAGGAATAGTCTGTACAAAGGTGTTCATGATCTCGTCCCAATAAACCTACGTTTCAATTATCCGAACTTTCAATTATCCGAACTAGTCTCAGTCCCAATTGGTTCGGATAATCGAGGTTCTACTGTATTTGACAAAAATAATCATGATGATCTTCTTACTCCTTTTTTCTGTTTAGAAATAAATAATCACCTCAATTTTTTGTCTTGGGTTTACAAATAAGAGCCCGTGTATCATGAGTGATTTTTTTTTATTAATGATGCACAAATTAGGTTCAAGAACGAACTCAAAAATTAACACAAGTCGTATTTGATGTTTAAGAATAACATTAATTTTTCAAAATTTTCGCAATCAGATCCATTTACTGACCAGCCTCCTTAACGGGACGGGTTAAGATGGGATTTATTTAACGATTTCAGTAAAATGTTGAGGGAATTTTTGATTAAGGATATGTGTCAGTATTAATTTTTGCACATTGTTGTAAAAAGTTTAAAAAACTGCAAGTGCAAATTTTCAAAATATTTTTTAACCCTAGACTGGTCACCATATGAGCGTGATGCCGCGCTCCACTGTTTTAATTTTTTAATGATCAATCGGTTGAGTGGAAAATTCTGAAAAAATTTGACTTTTATCATTGAACTGTTCAAGAAATTATCATATTTTTCAAATTATGTATCCTGCAAATTTGCGAGAGAGATAAAATAAATTCTGGAAGCTGGTAAAATGTTTCCAATGCTAAACGAAATTATTCGGTGAGCGATGTTGCCGAAAACACGTTAAACGTGCTCGGGCAGTGTAGAGGCGATTCGGCACCGTTGCAGCCAAAATAACACGGTGGCGAATCCTTCATCGTCCGACCGGAGTCGTTAAGTCGCTCATGTTGACCAGTCTAGGGTTAAATATACTTTCTTTGTTTGAAAAAATGCAAAAAATTGGGAGACGTATGCTAATTTTATTATCATATGCCGACACATGTTTTCTGCCTGAAATTTCAGCATTTCGATAAAATGAAAGAAACAAAGGTCCTTCCATTTCATGCGAATCCCCAACATTCTCCAATTTCTCTAATTGATCCTCACGTTTTTTTTTTCAGGTGGGTGAGAACATAAATGTCTACCGAAACTACCCGAAACTGATAGGCGAGTGCGGAGGAAAGAATTACCACTTCGTCCATCCAAGTGCAGACCCAGAATCCGTTGTAATGGGGACAATAAGAAGTGCCTTCGAGTACAACGGACAGAAGTGTTCCGCCTGCAGTAGAATGTACGTTCCAGCATCATTATGGTCGTCAATCAAAGACGGTCTCCTCAGCGCGAGAGACAGGATCAAAGTTGGAGATGTCGCGGATTTCAGTGTTTTCACGTCAGCAGTGATCGACGCGACTGCTTTTAAGCGCATCACCGGTTACATCGAGCATGCAAAGGCCTCGGACAAACTGGAGATCATCGGCGGTGGTGGATATGACGACAGTGTCGGATACTTTGTCGAGCCCACGATCGTCGTGACAAAAGACCCGAAGGACAAGATCATGACGCAGGAGATTTTCGGGCCTGTCCTCACTATTTACGTTTACGAGGACAAAAAACTCGAGGAAACGATGAAACTCGTGGAGGCATCGACGCCTTATGCACTTACAGGTGCTATTTTTGCGAGAGACGAGGCGTGGCTCATCAAGGCACTTGAGGAATTCAAGTACACTGCTGGTAATTTTTACGTCAATGACAAGTCCACGGGATCTGTCGTTGGACAACAGCCGTTCGGGGGCAGCAGATTGTCGGGAACTAATGATAAGGCTGGTGGACCTCATTATGCACTCAGGTGGGCATCACCACAGGCTGTTAAAGAGACTTTTGTGCCCCTCAGGGAATTTGATTATCCTTACATGAGGTCTTAGGCGCATCATGGTTCTCTTGAAGAAAACGTCTTTTTTGGGATCGAGACGAGGGTTTTTCGGGGAATATCTCGGAGACTGTGGGGGATGGGAGGATTTTTGTAAGATCCTCTTTTTTTTTAAAGAGAATAAGAGCTGGAAAATTCTGGAACATTTTGAATAGGGGAATATAACTGTTTTTGAAGGAAATATGTGGGTAAAGGAAAATTGCTGGAGTTTCATTTGAGGGAATTTCAAAAAGAAGAAAAAATCGAAAATAATTTTCAAAATATTTCACAAATAACTGCAACAGAATTTTGAAAATTCTGAAAAATATTGAATAGGGAAATATAAGTGATTTATAAGAACATATATGGGTAAAGGGAGATTGCCGAAGTTTAATTTGAGAAAATTTCGAGAAGAAAAATAATCTGAAATAACTTTCGAAATATTTTGAAGATAATTTCAACTCAATTTTGCAAATTTTGAAAAATCTCAAATAATGAAATATAACTGATTTTTAAGAAAATATGGGGGCAAAGAAGTTTTGCCAGAGTTTAATTTGAGAAAATTTCGAGAAAAAAAACTCGAAAATAATGTTCAAAATATTTCGAAAATTTTGAAAACTCTCAAATAGTGAAATAATATAACTGATTTTTTTTTCCTCTATCTTACCTAGTTTCTGAGATATTTCGAAGAAACGGAAATTGGATTTTTACTCTACCAGTGAATCATTTTTTTTTTTCAATGAAATCGAGATATGAACTTGAATTTCATATTTTATATGATCTGATCATGCATTTCACGCAACACAGCACTGAATCTCTGATTTTATAATCAAGTGAATCAAATGAGTCAAAGGATTTGATCTAATACATTTTTAATCATTTTTTTTCTTTTTGATAGAAAAACTGCAGAATTTTGATAATTCTGCTGAATGACAATACGAGAATTTTCAATGACTGGAAATTATCAATCTTGTAACAAATTATTTTGCTACAAATTTTTCAGTGATTTCCTTCTTTTTCCAAATAATCATTCTTGTAACTCATAGTCTATCAGAATTATGTGAAATGGCTTTTGATATAAAAAAAATTGTGTGTTTAATATGTAAAATTGTGTACAAAGTACTTTGCACTGTGAAAATAATTAAATCTCATTTTTTTTCTCTCCTTTTCTCCTTTGTAATTCTAGTATTAATTTATTTCAAATTGCATCATAAATAAAAAAAATATATGAATTATTGTCATAATTAATTTTATTTCTTCATTTTCCTCGATATTTCTCATGATGCTTTTTTCATATGATGAAACATCATGATAAATGGTATTGAGAAGGGAACAGCAAAAAATAATGTGAAAATAACATTGAATTTCATGATATTTTTTGGAGTAATTTTTGGAAAAACCTAAAAAAAACAATTTTTCTTTTCATTTTTTTTCTTCAATTTTTCAATGAAAAGTATTGATCAGTGAATTCATGTAATACTTACATCTGGACCCTTGACCCATTTAACTGGTCTCTCATCGCATGTATTTTGTTGATAAAATCTTCTCGAATTTTTTGAAATTGAATTAATTATCTTGAACATTTTTACAAGATTTTCCTGACTTTTTCACGAGGAACAATTGATTACGAGCTCTTCTTTTGTCTCTTAGGATTCTCATAATTGAAAAAAAAAGAATATGATTTTATTAAGAAATTGCATTTTATTACCATAATCTTAATTCTTATACACAATCTCATGAATCTGACGATTGTTCCCAAAATTTGAACATTACTCATTAATTATAATTCTAATTGTCTTTATTAATTTCATATAATCAATAAAGAATGAAAGAAAACACGTGAATTTTAATTTTGAAATAACATTTATTTACAAGAGAAAGGAAAATATGTCAATACCTTGATTACCTTAATTACAAAAAAATCTCGAATTTCCCTCTATTTTTCTTTTTTTTTCGATATCAATCAAAAAAATTAATAATTAAAAATCTGTACAATATTAATCAGAAGAAACGTGTTGAAGACTCGAATTCCCCAATTTTCTCCATCCCCAAATTTCTCATTCAAATATCTCAAAATCCTTGAAAAACCATTTTTGTAGAGAAAAATCGACTCTCCGAAAGAAATTTCCAAGAAAAATTTCCATGCATTCCATATTTTCCGAAAAAAGCTAAAAGCCCCTGAATCCTTGAAAAAATCCCGTGGAACTTCTACAGCCAAGGATGCCAGGATGGATCCATTCTGCAGAGATTATCATGGCTATTAGCAGCAGCAACGAGTGTGCTAACTTTGCTGTCAGTTCCATCAAAAGTAGCAAGTAGATTGAGCCTATTGACAATAGCATTAACGGCCTTAGTAACCATTGTGATGAGTAGTTCTCCCTTCATGTCCTGAACCTGCGTGGAGTTTTCTGGATCGTCCTGCTTCTTGTTGTGATCAGCAATGACCTCGTCCCTGAGAATAGCCCTTAGTATCGTGTGTACTTTGAACGAAGGCTGAACCAGACATCTGGCAGTGGCGATTGCGGATGCTGTGAGAGGTCCAGAGACACCTGTACCAGTCAGGAACTCCAGGATATTCGGCGTCAGTCTGAAAGGAACCGGTCGCTTGGCATCGAGTTCCCCTGATGTCTCGTCGATATCAAACTTGAAATACGCAATGTTGATGAGCCCTGAGTCCTGATGCACATACATCATGTCTGGATTCAGGCGCGTGAGATGAAGCACCCATTCAGCAAAACAGGCTAATGACAGCTGTAGCGTAAACATTTTCCTGAATGTCCAGTAGTCGGTGGCTGATGGGAACGTCTTCATGGCCCAGTCCTTGAGCATCGTTCTTGGGACCATGGTCGTCTGCACTTCTTTCAAGATGTCCCGAAGGACTTGATGACTAGCTTGAGCGCCTCGTGCTTGCACTGTTGCTAGTCGCTCGTAGTATCGCGCTATTGGAGCGTCATGCTCGATTCCCATTTTAGCGCAGCCTTTTTTGTAGATGTCGAGGAGTGAAACGGAAGCAGGATTGTCCTCGACCAGTCTCATCTGCGGAGAGACTGCGACAACTCTTGGGACTGTGAAGTGGAGAAATCGGCGGGAGGTCTCTTTCTGCTTTGCTAAGTAATGATTGAGCATTCGCAGTAACTGCAGAACTCTTTCTTCTCTCCTAGCGTCTCCGAGTCCCGCGTCGTTTACTACCAAGTAAGGGTAGAGTCTTCCATTATGACCCCTGATTCTAAGTCTCCTTGCCGCCGTGTTGTGCCTCTGTACGACCTCGACTCTCGGCATGAATCTGGCAATTCGCACGTAATAGTGCGAGTGTTTGGGAAGCAAAAACTCACCCGGCAACTCAACTTCAGCTGTTTTCAGTGAGAAATTGCTTAGGAATCTGCACTTTTCCTCGATCAGGAAGGACTTAGGTAGCTGTTTGGTTTTGGCCTCGAGGATTTTGATCCATTTTTTCAATTTGTTGATGAGATTGTGCAGAAGACGAGCACCGGGAACGGTGAAATCAAAGTCCGACGTGAATTGACCCTTCATCTTTTGGAAGACGGGATCTTGAACGGTTGCTTGTGCTCTTCGGGCGAGTGATTCTGACGCGGCTGAGCCGAATGTGTTGGTGACGTTCTGCGAAGACGAGATGTTTTCAATACCAATGCCGAAAGTTGAGACGAGCTTTTTGACGAAGTTGAGAGTGTGAGGAGTTATGGTTGCTTCGGAAACAGCTCCCCTGTTCTCAAACGCGATTGCATAGCACTTGGCGAGTCCTTGGCGCAGCTGTCGGAGAACCTCCTCGTACCAGGTTTCTCTGAACCAGACCATTTGGTCGACGATGCCCTCGAGGCTCGAGAGGATCGTTGGGTGAATGTCTCTCTGCATGTGCATTATCTTGGAGCACCGCCACATCGGTGGAGTTGCTCGAATTGGACCTGTCTCAGCGCCTCCCTGAAGACTTCTTCCCTCTTCTGATTTACCAGCGAGCTCTGCGCTTTTGTATCTCTCCCTCTGCTCGATCTTGAGCGTCAGATAGAGCGTCCTGATTGAGAAGTAGACTGCCTGAGGGAACATCCTTCCAACCTGCGACAGGAGATTGAGGATGACATTGCCCTCGTGTCGAACCAAGCACATAAGCAGCTGAGGAATCCAAGGAAGCCACTGAATCGGTGGCACTCCAACAGCGTACTTGTCCACTGCCTCCATCAACGAGCACTTCTCGTCGTCGTAAGTGAGCAGCCAGAGTACCTTAGCCAAGTACTTTCGGGACTTTGATTCATTCTGATGCCTGCAGGCATGGAGGAAGCACGTAATGGCAGAGACTCCAATCGATATCTGTCTTGCGTCCCGAGTAAAGATCGACTCGAGATAGTCTCCCCAGAGAGCCCATGCCTTCACGAGAGTATCGTGCATCTGAACAGCTGCAGAGAATGCCTTATTAGCGTCATCGGATCTTCCAATCTGAGACAAAAGCATTCCCTTCAGAGCGTAAAACTCAGCTGTCATCTCTTTCGTGAAGTACTTGAGATTCGTCGATTCAATGACCTCGAGGCCATCCTGCAACTCATTTTTCCCGCTGACCGACGCCATTTGCAAGTAGCACTTCACCTGTTGTCTAATCTTTTGAAAGCAGTCAACGATTGGAACGCTTGGGATTGTGTAGATCCTCGATAATGAGTCCAAACAAACTCCCGTCAGATTGTGCTTTCGTGCGATCTTACCGAAGTGAATGATTGCCTGTGCTGATGCGTGAACTCCGAACATCGAGTGGTTAGTTGTTTGATCCTGCTGCGCATCGTAGTGAGAGGAAATAAACGTGTAATGATGCTGCCTCCACGTGAAAATATCGGACCAATGCGACAAGTCGTCGGCGATAACCGGCAACCTGTTTCTCCATGTCTTTACAATTGCCTTCATATCGTGCAGCGACGAGGAACGTCCATGCAACAGTCCCTGATGTATCTGCATGGCTTCCTGAAGCTCCATTATCTGCTGAGCTGCTTGAAGAAGCGGTAGATGTATGTGACTGACGATATGCGGTAGTCTCCTCCATTCTCTCATGCAAAGGCCTGACGCTAACTCGACATAGCGCTCAACGGCATTCAGATGCTGATCCTCACTGTGACAAATCGCCAGGAATCCACGATAGAGATTCACCTTCCACGCCATTTCTTTCGGACAGTTATGTTCAACTTGTGACAGAGCTTCTTTCATTAGTCCCCAGTTGGGAATTCTCCAGGAGGATTCAAGAATGAGGAACGGATTCTTCTCGCTCTTCTTGCTACCGTACTCTAACAGCAGATCCCACTGGTTCAGCTCTTTGGCGCAACGTATCCAGTGTTGCTCCCAGAGAATTGCCTCACGCTGGGTCTTGAATGGAGCCGGTGAAGTCACGTAATCTTGTTTGAACTTGGTCATAGCCAGATCGTATGCACTCTGTGCTTGCTCAAAGAATCCCTGTTGTTCAAGCGCAGTTGCCTGGAGCGTTTCTTTGTAATGCGCGTGTTTCTGCCAAAGTCCAGCCCACATGTCCTCCTCGCAGAGAAGTGAGTACATGTCCGACAGAGAGTCCAGGACTTCTGCATGCGGTGAATTGTCGGGCTCGAAGTCGTAGCAGTCGTCTCTCTTGTTTCTGGGATTTCCTCCTGAGTTGTTGGAGCTGTCGAATGCCATTTGTTCGAGGCTTAGCGTCATCCGATGCCAAAGATTGTGGGATCTACCGAGGTACTTCATAAGAGCTGGGCGCATAGGCACAGGTGGTTCGCAATGCGCCAATGCCTCGACGAATGTTGCTATCGCCGATGGATGACAGTCCTTCTGGATCACGTGAGTTCCCGAACAGACGAACGGAACGATCTCACCGATCAGGGTGTTGTGTTGATGGTCATCTAGGATCACCCACAATCGCGGGAATGTATCGAGCCAGACTCTTTCGGCTAGATTCGTGTCCATGTGGCAAAGTTGTGCAGATGCGTTAAGCAGCTGTTCCGTTTTGATCTTTCCTGCGTGTTCGATGAAGTCAGCCTGCTTCGACACCAATTGTCCGAGGGTTCCAGTCTGTCCAGTCACTGATTTTACAACGTCCTCAGGCACAATTCCTGCATCGACGGTAGACAGATCCAAGTCGAAGATCTCATCCTTCTCTTTGTTCTCTTTCGGGTCGATTTCTGGGTTTTCTGGATTCTCCGATGGCTCCTCTTTCACAGTCGTATACATGAGGAAATTCTTGTGATCATCAGAGTCAGCCATGCTGATTATCGAGTTGATTGACGGCAGTAGAGTGTCCTGATTTGATAGCTGTATCGACGTTGACGATGCCGTCACCAACAAGAGCTCAATGCACTGCTTGATCCAGTAATGCGGACCCATTGCATCCCAACTCTGGCTGCAGACAATATACAGCAAGCGATCATGAAGTCTCCTTCTCATGGATCCATCAAATACCTCGAAGAACTTGGATCTTATGTTCGGTTGAATGCAGCGGAGTCCACTCAAGAATGCTGGCTCCAGTTTCGACGTTAGCTCTGACGACTTAAGCGTCTCATCACGGTAAACGAAATTTACTAGCTCCAGAAATTGTCCGTTTAGTTCCAGGTCATCTGGGAATCTTTTCTCTACGTATTGCATCATCTTGACGAGCAGTATCGATTTCTCCCGCAGACTCGGTGCCTGATTGATAGCAATAGGATTCTTGTTCTTCATCCACTCTTCCAACATCTTCGTTATCGCCTTCATCACCTTGATGTCCTGCGTCTTCTCGATAAGTCCAACTAGTATGGTTCCAATAAACGACTTTCTCATCTCCACACCCATGACAACGACCCTGTTCTTCACCAAATCCAAGCTCAGAATCAGTAGCTCAGAACCAACTGGATTAGCTTCACTCTGATTCTGATGCAGATGATCCTTCGCCATTTTGTGCAGCACTCTCATGAAGGGTGTTATCAGTCTGTCTATGTAACTCTGATTGTTCGTGCATGCAGCCTTCAGCATCATCAGTGTGCCAAACAGTGTGCTTGGTGCTGCTGTTGAATTCTTCTCGTACGTAGCCAAGCCATCATGAACGAATTTACCAACTGTTGTGTAGAGAGTATCGAGTTCCTCGTACTTGGAAGCTACTGTTGATGATGTTGGTTCAGTCGGGAAGATCGTCATCAGCCTGGACAATAGACCATGCGTGAGCCTGATGACCTTGGTGTTAGAATTTGAAATACATGCACCGAGACCACGTTGAAGTGGCTTGAAACTTGATAAAATTTGCTCGCGTTTCATGACACCGAGGAGGAACGTAACGAGTTCCAGTGCTGTGCAGATGTTGCCGAAGTTCGGCTGTTGATTGTCGACACTTGCAAAGACCTTGTCTAACCACGCCAATTTGAGATCACAGGACTGTGGCCAGACGTCTGGTTTCAGCGCCATTTTGAGAAGTGTAACGCAACGACGTGACAGTTGTTCACCGGGATTTCCTCCTTGTGTGGCCGCAGCTGCAGCTGCTGCTGCTGCTCCAGTGGCTGCGGCCTGTCCAGATGACGATGCAGCAGCAGCGGCAGCAGCTACAGCAGCTGTCGTTGCCGCTGGTGTTGTCGCAGTTGTTCCATCATTAACCTGACAAGCTAATCTCAGCAGGAAGTTGAGAATAGCATCTGCATGAGCACGTTCGATTGGTTTCGTGGCTCCAGGTTCTACCCTCGGTGATGCAATGATTCCTGGTGACATCGCCGGACCCTGGACAGCTGCTCTTTTAGCTGCGTTCATGTCCTCACTGGCCAATTGACGTTTGACACCTCCTGATGACGATTGTCCAACAACTTCACCAGCAGCCTCAGCTTCGTCTTTGATTCTGTGTAGCTCCCACTTGATGATGACCTCCGCCAATTCAACTGCCAGTCTCCTGTGCTCAATTGTAGCCGTTGGACTGAAACCGAGACGCTGAATCGAGTTGACCATGTGCTGTACCAGGTGATGACGTACAGGGTAGTAGACCTTGTAGTGTCTGACAACCAGTTGGAGAATGTGGAAAAGCTGTTGCATGGAGTGACCTTCTTCGACGATTATCTTTTTCGTCCAGTGTGTGAGCATTGTGTTACCATCCTCCATTCTCACTGGCATTGCCGGCGTCAAGATCTCCAGCGCCTGGCGCACGACATTTCGGGCCTCAACTGCATGTGCTTTGAGGAGCGAGTGGAATACTTGGAGAACGATCCTCTTGTGAATTGCGAACTTGGCGATGATGTGACTCAGGAGTAGATGCCCATGATAACGTGTTGCTGGATCGACACAATTCTTTCCCAGTAAGCAGGGCCAGGCAAATGTCATCAGTCGCCTGAGCTTGTTGCCCTGACGTTTATTCGTGACGTCGTGAATGTGTTGTGACGCCTGCTCGACAAGAAGACAGGAGAACTGAAGAAGCGAGATGCGCACACAATCTGCTGAGCCGAACGGATTGTCGGGATCGATGATCTTGCTGATGAAAACCGAGACTACATTCTCGGGATTGTCTTGATACGGCATTGGTGCACCACCAACAAGCTTTACGCCCTCACCCCTCTCAAAGCTGACTGCAAAGCATGGAATGACAATGAGTTGGAGAACCTTTGCCTTCAACTCCTGGGACATGTTGTTTGTCGGGAAGTGCTCAACGAATCTGAAGAAAGCAGCACGTTTCCACTCGACCGTGTACTCCTGTGCAACTGTGTTCTCCAGGAATTCTCGGAGGAACTGGAAGTCTGGGATGAAACGATCGCAGTTGGCACGAAGCAGCTGGAAGAGCAGATCGATGTCATTCGGGTGATGCTGGAAGTAGTGCAGAAGGATTTTAACGATTAATTTGGGCTCTTTCCACCTCGAGAAGTCGACACTATCGACGCGTTTGTGCAGCGCTTGGTAGTCGTCGTTGCACCAGATCTGCTTGAGGGCTGCGATAAGTTGATTCTGATTAAAGAGCCACTGCTCGTCGAACTTGATCAGAACAGAGACGATTCTTATTGCTTGATGCTGAAGCTCGCTCTTCTCTGCTGGTGTTAGGGTAGAGTTTGTCTGGGAATGAGCGAGAAGGAGAGTAATGAGGCGGCTGGTGTTGTTGTGGAGGACATCTCTGAATGGCTTGCCGTCTTTGTGTTTGATGAGGAATTCGAGGTATCTAGACCATTGTTGTTCTTTAACGTTGTTGTCGTGAAGGAAGAGATTGAGAGTTTCAGCTGGATAACGGAGGAGGAATCTCATGAGTGGAATTCTGAATGGAGATGATGCTTCAACGAGGAGTGATTTCTCTGTCTGCAGGACTAATCTGCAGAGGACGTCAATAAACTTCGGCGTTGCCGCTGGTATCTGATGGAAAATACCGATAATCGTCGCTATTTTTTGCTCATTTTCCCCGGACTTTGAGACTCCTTTGTGAGCCTGAATTAGATTCTCGAGGAGTTTCTTCAGGTGCTGTAGCAGTTGTTCGCAGAGTGTTATGCTGAATGTACTTGGGAAGAGTTGTGTTAGATAGGACAATCTCTTGACACAATTCAGGCTCAGGTTCCTGTGATCTCCGAGTGTTAGCAGCATCGGTCTCATGATAGCATGAACTGATTCCATCTCGATCTGAAAACCAGCGATGAACTTCTTCATGCATTCAAAAGCAGCTTCCTGTAATTCAGCATTTGGCTTCTCTAAGGCTTTGTATAGAACACCGAATATTTTATCTCTACAGTTGACGATGTAGTGACAAGCGGCGAGTGCTCGAAGCGCTGATTTACGCAGTGGAATTAAATTCGTAACGGATTTGTAGCAGGGAAGCTTCTGCAGATTCGTGTCTTCAGCTTCGGAAAGCGCCAAAAGCTCTTGGAAGAAGACCTTGTGCTCCATGATCTGTAGGTCAATAGTGAACAGTCTCGGTGACAAAGTGGTGCAGAATGTGTTGCCATCCATCAGTCCAATCTGCGCGTTTGCCGGTTGATGCCTAAGCAAATGCTTTTTCGGTGGAATCATGTCAGCCAAAACTTCCTTGTGAGGCTCCATAACTTCCGTGACCGACTTCCCTTGGATCTCCGCTAAAAGCCGAAGCGAAGACATTGCTTGCTCCCGAACTATCGTGTGCGGCGACGTGACTTGACGAACAAGCTCATGAGTCACTTCATACAGACTCTTATTCTGCGCTTCTACCAAGTCCTGACCTGTCGGATTGTCTTCAATCTTGCCAACTTCCATTATCATCTCTCGTTTGATACTCCCCGAATTTACGCAGACCCTCAGCATCTGCTCCAGATTGGCCTTCGCCATGTCAATTGCGCCGTTCGACACTTCGCCGGTAAGATCCATCATAACGAACATCAATGCCTTCAGGAATACGAAGAGATGATTGAGCACCCACTTCGTCGCCATTCGCTCGAAGAGGAATTTGATGGCAATGCAGCCGCCCAGCTTGGCGTACCAAGCACGCTCGTAACAGAGCGAGCACATTTTCTCAGCCAGGTACTCCATCAGCGGCAGCTGACAGGCTCTCTCTTTGCTGCCAAGAATGTTAGTTGCTGTTTCGAGGATGAGAACAAGTGCTAGATGTCCAGGTTTGCAGAGCTCCTTTTCCTCGTGTCCCATGATGACCGCAAGTGCATCAATAAGAACTAATGGATCCAATCCCTGATTCGTTGGATTGAGAGCACCGAGTCTGCCCGGCTGCCTCGAGTTCTGCTGGCAAAACGGTCCGGCCTGTTGAGCTATTGCAATCATCGTGTAGTGCCTCACCAAGGAGACCATTGTCCCCAAGACTGACTGCCTCAGCTCCTTAATTGCTGCGGCAACAAACAGCCCCGTTAGCGCTGTTTGCTGAACATTTCGGGCGACAACGTCAGGGCACTTGTAGTAGTGTCCCTGTTGATGCAAAATTTTTCCCTCTTTAAAGCTCGGGTGTGTGAAGAGTTTGTGCAGTGTCGATCTGTTATCATCAAGTCTCAGCGAAGCTGCCAAATAGCAGTTGATAACCTCCCAACACTGTCTTCTGTAGAAGGGATCAGTTGCGTTCGATTTTAAGGCTGTAAACGCGGTTTCAATGATCTTTTCAACTGGGAAATCGACTGACGATGACTGTCTACCAGGTTGATCATTGAAGTTCGCTACGATCGATGGCGAATTGGTTTCTCTGTCGTTGTAGTCCAGTTTCTGTGGTTCGATCATCATTTTGCGATTGCCACCACCGAATTTACCGAGGACTCGGAAAGCCACGTGAGCTACTTGATCAGTCGGATTTCGTAGAGTTCTCCACAGCGCTTGCATAAGGTCAGCACGGACTGGTTGAATGTGTTCGTAGAGGAAATCTGGTTGGAGATTATCGACGCAGAGCTCAAGGGTTCGAAGACCCTGGCTGACTAGTGTGTGGCTTCCGTTCAGCGCTGAGACGAGGGGATCCATCAGCATCGGTAAGTAAGGCAGCAGAGAGCTGAGTCTCACAGGTACGGTGAGGCACAGCTCGACGAATAGGTCCTTCATATGCTGCTTGTGGAGGCCTGATTGCAGGCGGTTCAGACCTTCCAGTAGATTGGGTAGAAGCGGAAGGAACTCTTGATAGAGGAGATCGTGTGAACCGCCGCCGATCGATCTGAACAGAGCCCGCAGCAGAAGGAAATAGTTGTACGGTTCCTTGGCTGACATTGCCAATTCCATTGATCTGTTGACGATCTGATGGAGATGAGGCCTCAGCATGTGCTCGTTCTCCGCAGGGAACAGGGATACCGAACCGAAGACCAGTTTGAACAGTCTCAGGTAGAGATTACTGCGCTCAACGTTCGATCCCATATCGTCCATCCTTTCCAACAAATACTCGACCAGAACCGTTGCGAATATCGGCGAGGTCGTTGGATTGGCGAGAAACGAATTGCCGACGATCTGAAGCGCACAGTTCTTCGAGATCCGTTCGACCATGTAGTCGATGGTCGTCGAAAAGATCTCCTGAAATGTTTGGGGATTCATCATCGAGAAAACTCCACTAAAGTGCTCGAGAACTTCCTTCTCCTCTTTCGTACGAACTGTCTGTGGCTGCACTGGTCTACCAGCTTGTCCTTGAACCACTGGTCCAACCGTTGGAGTGCCAATTGTGTAGATGTCGAGAGCCTGAAGCGCCCATTTGACTAGCCTTATGAAGACGAGAGTTTCTTTCGGCTGGAACTGCTTTGACTGTGCTACGTCTCCCGTCTTGCAGTTGGCGCAGCCCCAGGTTATCGTTTTTACCCCACAGACGAGCGTCTTTACTAAGCTTCTATAATCAGCGACGTTGTAGTTCATTGCCTGTGACTGCGGAAATCCGAATTTTGATTTTCCAGTCTCCTTGTCATCGTCAATAACCGGTTTAATGTCCTCGGCCTTCTCATTCGCCAGATTCGTCGCCGCTTGCTTCGACCTGTTTAGCAATACCGGCATCTGAAGCTTCGTGATTGTCTTGAACTTCAGCACAAAGACTTCCAACATCCTCATCAACAGCTCTCTCCCCTGATTAGAATTCTCAGCATCGCTCCTCTGCCGAATACATTCCACCAAATTCAGTAATAGTTTGCAGCTCATCGTTTGAATTGTCGTCGGCAAACTCTGATCGTGAACATTCTTGCTGAAGAGATGAACAGCTCTGGCAAGATCACTAAGGGGTAGCAGCTGTCGTACGTGATGAACGAGATCAGCAAGTGTAGAGTAAGCTAATGGTCTCAGTGATTCGTGTGTCGTCCATCCGTTGCCCAGAAGCACCTGCTCGTCGAAGAGCCTCTCCATGTGAGGAACGAACTTGTTCCTCAAGTCAGTTGCTAAGATGTGTCGAGCGGCAATGAGCAGCTCCTTTCGCAGGTGTGCTACCTCCATCGGACACAGTGTCAGCAGTCCTAGCATTCCTTTCACCATCATCTGACTGTGCTGCGATACGACTTCCTGATAAATTCTGATAATGTAGGCTAAGAAGCTCAGCGTCTTTATCTGCGCTCCCATGAAGTCGACGAAGACTTCTTTATTGAACCCTGGAGATGCCCGGTGCTGAGGACTTGGCTGCAGGGTTATCGTTGTCATAATCAGGGGGATGAAGTCAGAGACGTCCTGATGGACGTTCTGCTTGTAGATTTGGTACATCAAGACGACAATGATCGGCAGCTCCTGAAGGACCTTTAGAGACAGGACTGCTTTGGGGATCAGGTTATACGTCACTACCGTTCCATCCGCCGCCTTCTTCTCACTCTGGATCGCAGTTATCGTGAAGGTCTCCTTCAGCAACGCTTCAATGTTGATTTCCGAGAGATCCTTCACCCGCAGTGGTGGTCGCGGCTCGAAGATCTTTGGAAGATTCTTCGGCAACTCGCTGTAGATCGATTTCACAAACTGCAGGAAGTGCTGGATCTCTGGATTGAAGGTCGGTCTGTACTGTTTGTGGAGCTCTATTATTATCCGCAGGCAGACGAGGATATTTTCCTCGTTTTCTGTTTCTAGCAGCTTCAGCATCAGGCTAAGAATCTGCTTTACGTATGGACGTAAGTAGTCATTTGTTGGCAATCGATGGATCATCTCGAGGATCAGCTTGCGGACCTGTTGAATGTTGTACTCGGAGATGAAGTGTGGCTCACCTTCTTGGAGAATCTTCAGAAAGATCTTCATCAGATGATCGAGAAATGCTGGGTACTGGGAGGAGCACATTATCACTTCGAAATTCTCCGATAATTCCTGAGCTGCCTTCAGTTTCAGCTCGTCCTTAGATCCTGGATCGGCAAGCATCGTCACGTAGGATCGGTAAGTATTCATTTGGGTGAGTGGATCCGGTGGCGCCATTTTTTTTTTTTTCGTCCTTCAATTAAATTATTTTCGAGGTTTCTCTCACCTGAAACATAAATTTCTGAGTTAATTCTGACGGATAATTAGGGGATTCCCAGGAGGAATTAAAGCGAACTTTGGACTTTTGGGTGGAGAACTTTGCGCGGGGAAATTTGAAATTTGTAAGGGATTTTGAGGTTTTTGAGGAATTTCACGAATTTTTGGGGGTTCACGGTAACTCGGACGCGTTGGGTGAATCAATGATTCAATGTCAGGAGTCAACAAACCCCTGGCAACGGTCTAATAATATTGTGAGTACATGTGGGGTATGTTTTGCAGTGGCACTGCGTCATTCGAACACTCACCATGTGACTGAATTTATTCAAGAGGAAGAAAATACAGATATTTCTTTGAAATTTTCCAAAATAAGAGATGGACGAGAAAATTATTGATTCGATTTTCGCGGGCTCTTTGAAGAGCCTGCCACCGGTCAGTTCAAAAATTGTGCGAATTTTTACGAGTTCAACGTTTACAGGTAATTTTTTGAATCCATTTTGGAAAGAATCCGGGGAGGATTCATTCGGAATTTTTTTAAAAAGATTAAACACAATTCTCTAAAAATATGATCTCTTGATGAATTTATCTACCTCCATTAATTTCGAAGATATCACCAAAAAACCTAGAACCAAATTTCTCTAAGTTTTTTCAACTTAAATTCGACGTCGATCATCATTTCCCAATCATTTCGAAAATTATTGATTTCAGGAGAATTTATGAAGAGGCTTTTTTTTTGTGAACAATTAAATTCTCTACAAAAAAAAGTCCAGCTCAATATTTTCCTGAACCCACTAATTCTCGAATAACTCTAGAAGGGATTTTCACATTTGTCTAAAAGTTAAAATTTCACTCAGCAGCAAACACATTGAACGCATCTCTCTTGATTAGATACAACAATGGAGCGAAACACGCTGATGTCTCAGTGTTATCCAAAGCTAAAGGATTATTGTCGAGAGAAGCATGGTCTGGAGTTTCAGGTGAGTCCCCTTGGCCTTCAAAAGTTCTGGACTTTTAATGTCTTTTTCGTGGAGTGAGCAGTGCCTGGCACTAAACTGCGCGTGTGGAATCACATACGTAACAATTCAACTTTTCTATTTTCTATAAATGTAAAACTGGGTCAGACAGTTGGAAAATTTATTTGCAGGTGGTGGACATGCGATGGGGAGTGCGTGATGAAGCAACTGACGATCATATGACAACTGAATTGTGCATGAGGGAAATTGAGAATTGTCAGAGGCTGTCAATGGGTCCTAATTTCGTTGTAATTAAACCTCTGTCTCATTTTAATGTTAAAATTATGGACATTTTTGAAATACGAGACCGATGGCGCGCTCTAGTGCACGCAAAATGATCTCATAATTCTTTCGTTCAAATTTTTTTTTTTTTTTTCAAATGATTATTCTTCTAATTGGATTGAAAACTATTACCAATAATCGATAATTACTTTAGAAAATGATTTGATCCTTCATTTCTATTTTGTTTTTTGAATCGAGCGCACAATTTTGGTCAACCAATGAGGAATGATGAATAGACGTGAAAATTTTAGCGTTACATCGGACGTGCATAAACCTTTTAGAATAGGAGATCCCAGAAGAAGAGAGATGAAGAAATCTTTGATGAGACCTTTTTTATGGAGGAGAGTCAGAGCTACAAAAGAGTTCTTAATCAAAACTTCTTCATCTTTCTTAGTTTTCGAAATATTGAGAAAAAAATCGTTCTCCCAAAGGTTTTCCTCGGACAGAAATACGGCTACCGGCCGATTCCCACCTACGTCCGCAGCTCGGAACTGGAGATGCTGCGCACCGACTTAGAGAGTCAGGGTATGGAGGTCGAAGTACTAGACACTTGGTACAAGAAGGATAGCAATGCAGTTCCGCCTACAAGTATCCTCCAACCGATCTCCTCGATCCTCAAGAACTTCAACAATAAGAGAATCCCAAAGCTCCAGGCAGAAGACCAAGCGATTTGGTGGGACACAATGCTGAAAATGCAGAAACTCTTCCGAAAAGGCGCCCAGTCTCTCTTCAACTCTGGAAAGTTCGACAAAGACACAATGCACAACTACTTTATGTCTGTGACCGAACGAGAGGTCATAAACGGCGTACTGAGCGTCAAGAACACGAAGAACCACTGTCTGGCCTACGTCCGAATCATTAACAACATAAATCTCCAGAATCTGAGAAAAGCCGGTCTCTTCCTGGACATTGCCAACAGAAGTCTGGACAACGAAGCCGCACGACTGTTGGAAGACCTCCGAGATAAGCGCCTGCCCAACAAAATAGAGACCGGCAACTACCAGAAGTACACTGTCGAGTGGATTGGACGTGAAGGACTTGACCCAGAGACCCACGGCGAGTACCTGCAGCACTTCATCACGCATTTCTACCGAAACATGATCAAGCTGATTGATCGAGCGATGAGGAAGGAGGACAGTTCAGCCCAGGGTCAGATGATCACCGAGCTCCTTCAGCACCTCCATGCGTGCAACAATTCCGTCCGAGTTTTCTATGGAAGAGAGGATTCCCTAGAGAGGATCAAATGCTATATGCTGGATGACAGTGACAAGCCGCTTGTGCTATATGGCGAGGGAGGATGCGGCAAGACGTCGCTGCTTGCCAAGAGCGCAGGATCAAGCAACGGAAACACCTGGCTGTTAGGAAAGAAGCCGATCAGCATTATCAGGTACCTGGGAACGACTCCCGACAGCAGTGCCCTGACGCCTACACTGATCTCGATCTGCCAACAGATCTCCTACAACTTCATGCTCCCGTTCGATGAAATCCCAGACGACTTAGTGCCCCTGACCGCTTACTTTAAACACTTGCTGACATTAGCTTCGGAGAACCAACCGATTCTCTTGTTTCTTGATTCGGTAGATCAGCTGACCGGTGCACAGGGCAATAAACTGTCCTGGCTGCCAACGAGATTACCAACTAACTGCAAAATGATACTCTCCTGCGCTGCTGAAGAGTCCAATCCTGTTATCTCCAGAGACTATCATCTTCTGAGGCGGATGATTGATACAGAGGACAGCTTCATCGAGGTCACAGCTCTCGGCGAAGAATTGGCTATGGATGTTATCAAGATGTGGATGAAAACAGCTCACAGAGACCTGAACAACTACCAGTGGCGTTTGGTAGCTAATGCCATCTCCAAATGCTCCCTTCCGATCTTTGTAAAGCTCGTGTTCGCCGAGATCTGCAGGTGGAGAAGCTACACCAAGCCTGCTGATACTCATCTAGCTAGCACGGTCATGGATAGCATCATGATGCTGTTCGAGAGAATCGAGAAGCAGCATGGAAAGATTTTGGTCTTCCACGCGCTCGCTTACATCACAGCTGCGAAGTCAGGACTCTCGGAGTCGGAATTAGAAGATCTCATTTCGCTCGATGACAAGGTTCTAGATGACGTGTACCAGTACCATCTGCCCCCAGTGAGAAGGATACCTCCACTCCTGTGGACGAGAATCAGGAATGATCTGCCGAATTACCTGAGTGAGCGAGAGGCAGATGGGGTCAGCGTTCTCAATTGGTATCATCGGCAGTTTAGAGACACTGCCAAGGAACGGTACTTCAAGAACATGAACATGGCGATGTACTTCCACTCGATGATTGCTGACTACTACCTGGGAATTTGGGGCGGGGGGAGAGCGAAGCCTTTCAAATACACGGAGATCCAGAGACATCGATTCAATCTGACTGACAAGGAGGGAGTTGCTGATAGAAAGGTGCCCGAACAGCCACTTGCGTTCTACTCGAAAGAGGGAAAGTTGTCTCGATACAATCTCCGGAAGTTCGGAGAGCTTCCATTTCATCTGGTGAGGGCCCGGAGGTTCAAAGACCTGTTCGAGAATGTTCTATTCAACTACGAGTGGCTACACGCAAAGTTGAGCTCCTGTCCTCTACAGGCAGTTCTCTCGGACTTTGAGGACGCTTGCGCGAACATCGAGGATCAAAACCACGTCAGAGAGCTGATGCTGGTAGCAGATGCCCTGAGATTGGGTGGAGCAATTCTTGGGAATCATCCGAATATGCTCGCTCCACAGTTAGTCGGAAGACTTCTTCCCGAAATCGGGGGCAACTACAATATCATGATGTTGCTAAGAGCTTGCGACAAGGATGGCACCAAGGACTGCGCTCTAATGCCACTGTACCACTGTCTCCACACTCCCGGAGGGCCTCTCAAATATTCCCTCGAAGGCCATCAATTCGCCGTTTTCGGCTTCTGCTTAACCTCAGATTATCGCTACGTCGTCTCGATCTCCAACAGGTTCATCACTTGGGATCTGAGCACCAGCGACATGACAAGAGACGTGAGTCCGGGAATCGAAGGGATAATGCAGCAGCTGGTCTTGAGTCCTGATAATCGTTACGCTGCTGCTTACACTACTAACAATCAGATAGTCATTTTGAATACTTTGACAAGTGAGTTCGTCATCGTCAACAATCCACTACAGGAAGAGGAACCAGTCTGCGGAGTCTACTTGATGAACCAGTTTGCTTTCATATGGGGCAGTAGCGGATGGTGCAGATTCGATCTACGAGGGAATCTCCTGTCCAAGCACTCCTCGCCGGAGGATTCAAACCAGTGGCACATCCTATCGGTTGACTACACGAGCCTCGAGGAGTATCGCATCGTCTTCTGGACCGGAAGCTTGGATGACGCTGGCATGCAGCTGAACACCCACCTAACAACTAGTCTTCTAGAACCTCTCAAGTTCCATTCGGCAATGGCTATGACCAATGACAAGCGGACCCTCTACGCCTGTGCAACCGAGGGCGACTACAGAATCAGCAAGTACACTATCAACGATGATCAGACGCAGTGGGAGAAGTGCTTTGACATGGAGAGGGCTTACAACGACGAGACTGAATATCTCCTTCAGTTGAAAATCGATAGAAATGAGGAGACACTACTCGCAACGACTGGAAATGGCTTTGCCATCTGGTTCTTCGAGGGAAACTCGAAGCCAGCGGTTCTCGCTCTGCCAAATGGTGTCAGGAACATTAACACGCGCATGCTATCCTCCAACTCTATCATGGTGAGCGGAACGAAGAACTATGCGGTAGCTGGAGTTCGAAAAAATCTCTACGTTTGGAGTCTGGAGACTTCGGAACTCGTAAAAGTGCTGGACGCGCACTTCGCCCGAATTATTCAGCTCGAAGCTCTGACCATCGGTAATTGGAACAGCGTTATCACTTCGAGCATCGACAGGAGCGTCAAGGTCTGGAACATCGACAACATTTTCGAGCAAGTTCACGTAATCGATCGCCATGAACTCCAGATCGATTCGATCTGTTTGGCAGAGGATTGCAGTCTAGCGGTCACTGTTACAAGGGGCTGCGTCGGGGTTTGGGATCTGAAGTCTGGGAAGCTGGTCTCCAAGCTTGCTGATAGTCCACTTGGAGCGATAGTTACGCACGCTGCTATAACCCACAATGGGAGGAACATTGTATCAACGGAGTCCGGAAATTTGCTTATTTGGAATCGAATCACTGAACAGGTGCTGTTCAAGGAGGAACAGCCGGGAATTAGGCAACTCACTCTGCTCCAGGAATCCACCAAGTGCATGGCTGTTTCCAGGCCGAGCAATCCTATTGGGGTTGAGTGCATGAAGACAATTGCTACGCTTGTAATGAGGAGCATTCCGGACGGTCGAACGCTATTCTCGTTCGAGTATCCGGTGAGGAGCCATACGGGAATGCCTTTCCGCAAGGTTGGACTCACGTCTGACGGAGCTTTTCTGGCGGTCCCTGCGGCGGAGAAGCTCAATAGGGATTTCGTCATTATCTATAATGCCAAGACGGGCGCACTGGTCAACAAGATCCCTATCAAGCTGCCTGGGTTTAAAGATATCATCAATATGGTGATGATGCCAAACAAGGCCCACTGGGTAGGAATCATCGGGTCGGATAAGGGGAGTATCATGGATATCAACAAGAAGAAGATCATCAGGTCGATCCCTAGGTGGAGTGGTAACATCAGCAAAGATGGAAAACACACGCTGTATGCTCCGAGCAGGTTTGTGAAGATTTTTAGTCAAGTAGTTGATACAAGATCAACCCACAACTTCCGAGATACTTAGAAAAACAGCAAATGTGCTGTTTTTTTTTTGAAATCTAGAAATTTTAAACAGTCGTTTTGGAAATATCTTTGGAACGAGTGGGCTTCGATGAAATTCATAAAAAATCTTTTTTGTAGAGCAGAATAAGAGCTACAAAAAAGGATTAAGAGAAAATCACTCGATCTCGCTAAGTTTCCGAGATATTTGAATGAAAGTGATATAAAAATGAAGAAAACAAAATGTTTTCAATGAATTTATTGTAAACCCGGGATTTTTTGGATGGAAATTCAAGTGAAAAATCTTGATCTTTGTTTTTTTTCTATTATTTCGTGTTAAATTTTAATTTTTTCGTTTTAAAGAGGCGGTTTGGAGCTTGTGGAGCTGAAGAAAGGGACAACAGTCAAGACCTACATTCCAAAAGTCGCTGAGGGGGTCTTCACAGTGATTTCAATGTTCAACAGAACTGATGAATACGTCATGTACTATCACAGTGGGAGAAAAACAATCAGAATTTTCAGGTGAAAGCAAAAAATAAGAGATAGGCAAATTTTCCTAGAGAAATTCTTTGAAATGTCATGATACTGAAAAGAACAGACATTCGACAATTTTTTTTTCTTCGTTTTTTAACAAATAGATTGTTTAAAGAAATAGAAAATATGCACATGTAAAAAATCAAAAAAACTATGAAGCCAAATTTTTTGAATATTTTTTCATAATAATTGATGCTTGAAAAAATTAAAAGAATTGTCAGATGTGTGTTAATTTCATTATTATAAAGTTTATATATCTTCTCTAGTTTTTGAAATAGTTTAAAAAAGATTACATCAATCTATAAATCGAATAATTCTCCTTTCGAAATTGGAAAAAAAAAGAGGATTCAATTATAAATGGAATCTTGATTTTCAGGTCTTCTGATTGTGAAATGATAGCAAATTACCGAGTACCAGCTGAATTGAGTGCTGTAGACAGCACTTATGATGGAAAATCCATTGTTCTTGGTACAGTTGATGGCTGTGTATCGGTTTTAGCAATTGCTGATCCACAAAAACCGGAAATGCAACAGTATCTCAAGGCTTTGCCATCGAGAGACGAGACAGTAAGACAAAAACTATTTTAAAAAACAGTTTCTCTGATTTTTCGAATTATTTTCAACAATTTTTTTTTTTATAAATTATTTTTTTCAACCTTATGAGTAAAATTATCGAGAGATTGTATTCCCATTATTTTCGAAGCTAAAAGGTTTGGGGGAAGATTTCGAGAGACTTTTTTTCTAAGCAAATTCAATTCCCTACAAAAAAGGTCTCTAAACATTTCCTCCTAAACTCAATACTTTTCGAGTTATTTAAAGAATGATCTAATTAAGAAAAAAAAAAAGAGAAAACTAATTTTTTAAAAATCTTAGAATCGTACGTTCTTCTGCAGATATCTTTAAAACGAGTGATTTTGAAGTAAAATATTAAGAGATCTTTTTTAAAGAACATTAAATTCTCTACAAAAAAGGTCTCCTGACATTTTCCTCTAAAATCACTCGCCTTAAAAATATTCTTAAAATACCTTTCAGATAATTATCAAACTCGTTTCATTTATTCCCAGTACAAAAATCGAATTCAAAATTCAAATAATTTCATCAATTTCCCGCCTTTAGACTGAAAAAAAAAGTATTTGAAAATTATCTCAACTTTCAAAAACACGTTGAGCCCATCACTAACGTCTCCAGAGCAATTAAACAATTTATTTCACATAAATGAATGGATTATTCGAATTTTGTCGATTTTTCCATTGGAAAAAGGGTTTTAAGGTTAATAAATTTGCGAAAATTGAAAAAATTAATTTTTCCTTTTTTTCTGAAGGAGAATAAATTTTTGAAAATTTCAAATAAATCGAAATTATTTTTCAATGATTTTAAATGTCAATAATTAACAAATTTGCAGTTAAATTAATGGCAAAACTTACTTTGAGGGGTTAGTTGATGTCCTTTGGGCGATTCAAGTGCCGCTGATGAAACATTGTTGTCTTATTATTATTGCTCACTTTTTTCAATAGTCTCACATTTTTAATCGATAAATTATCATAAAACAATTGTCGTTTAATAATTCTCGAACAATATAAAATACTTATTATTAATTTTTTTAATCAAAATTTGAAAGAAATTTCTGCGAGGAAAACACAGAGCGGCATGTCAAACCAAACAATCGAATTGCTCGACTAATCGAAGCTGGAGAATCGATTGTTGATCCCCCACTCCTTGATTCCCTCATTTGTGCTCGTGCTCCCCACTTTTCTCCGGAGAATCGATGAGTTCGATTGTTGTGACTATCGAGAATCGCATCGACTTTCGAGCAATCGATTGTCGATTAATCGATTAATAGAATCGATGGAAATGAGAATCGAATGCTTGCGGTTTTTCTCGGTGTTTCTGCTCCAAATTTTTTTTTTTTGTTTTTTGCGGATATCTTTGGGGCGAGTGGGTTTAGAGAAAAATGTCAATCGACCTTTTTTGTAGAAAACTTTCCACTCTACAAAAAAGGTATCTTGGGAAATTCTCCTAACTTTAACAGTTTTCAAGATTTTCATGATCAAAAGTTCAATTGGAAAAATACTTCAAATTGAATGGATAATTTTTTTTTTTTCAAATTCTTCGAGATAATTTTATTGATATCTTTGGAGCGACTGAATTTAGAGAAAAATAGCAGGAGGCCTTTTTTGTAGAGCAAAAAATTTCCTACAAAAAAGGGCTCCTGATAAATTCTCCTAAACTCAATAGTTTCCAAGATATTTTCAAAATAAAACTCAGTCTCCACATTTTTTTTTCTTAAATTCTCACATAATTTTTTTTAATTTCAGTGGAAGAAAAAAATGGAGAAGCAGAGAGCTGTTATTAAATTCAAGGCAGCAGCTAGAATAGCAAGAGTTGCCCATGACTTGACAATGGCTGTGAGAAATGCAAATTCCATCGGTGAGACTGCAGACGAGAGCGAGGAGGAAGACTAGATATGAAAAAAAAAAAAAAAAAAATCCCACGAAACTTTAAAAAAAAATAAAAATAAAATATAGAAACCAAAAAAAAAAAAATTGATGAAATGAGTAATAAATATTAATTAATAACAATGCATTTAATACAGCAGGATCAGTTTTTAAAAAAATGTGCTTCTGGAATTATGGAATTTATATTACATTTATTTGTGTCTTTTCTGTTTTTTTTTTCCTCTCTGTTCTTATTTTTTTTTCTCTTTTTCATTTTTTTTTCTCAATAGATTATCTTCATTAATTCACTTCAATTCTTCCATCTCCAATGGGCCAACAAAAAAAGTGCAAAGCTGAATTTCATTTCTCGCCAGAACAAAAAAAATTGTGTTTTTCATAATCAAATTTAAAAGACATATTGACGAAATAATTTTTTTTTGTTTGATAAATTTTCAAAATAATGAAAGAAAAAGGAATTTTAAAAAAAATTATCAACAAATTCATGCACTCAATGTTAGAAAAATCAGTTGCAGCATCAGCTCACACTTTTCAAGCTTTTTTTTTTTTTTTCTTCTAAAAATCCCATTTCATATCAAATTTACTGTTCTAATTTTTCATTTTATTCCATTAATTTTGCTTTTTTTTTCTTTAATTCTTTGATTCATTAAATTTTTTCTTTTTTCTTCATTTTCGAGTGGAATTCCCCTTCCCCCCCATTTGTCTAATTCATTCAACCGAGTCCTAGGAATTAATTCGTCGTGAAATTTGAAAAATGAATTAACGCCACACAAAACAAAAAAAAAAGTCTCCTTTCCCAACCCACCGCCGTCACATTATTTTAACTATCTCTAGTTTTTCATTTTGTTTTCGAATTTTTTTTTTCTTTTTTTTTTGATGGTTTCGATTTTTTTTTCTTCATCTCATTGTGGATATTTTTCTTAGGATTTTTGTGTTGTTCTATTGCGTGCTGCTGCCCTTTTGTGTCTGTTCTCGTTGCTGTGTTTCAGCTGCTGCTATGTCCTTCATGTGTTTTTCAACCTGAAAAGAAAAAAAAATGACTTTAGATTAATTTAATTTAATTTAATTTTTTAATTGCATTAGAAACTCAATGATGGGTTTATTAACACATCCACATAGTGGATCTTTTACAAAAATATTAAATTATTCAATTTAATTGAATTGACGAATGAGATGATTTTTTTTGTAGGAATTTTTAATAACAATATCTTGGAAACGAGTAGGTTTAAGGGAAAATATTAAGAGACATTTTTTGTAGAGAATTTTGTGAGCTACAAAGAAGGTCTCTTGACAAATTTCACTGAACCATATGTTTTCAGAGATATTCACGAAAGAGACAAAAAAAATAATTTCATAAGAAATTCCCAGAAATTAATTACACTTTGTCAATAGTTTTCCTAAAATATCTCTGGAAGTAAGGGAGATAAGAAAATTCTTGTGAAAACCCTTTTTTTTTAGAAGAAAATGAGAGCTGCAGGAAATGATTTCTACAAGAATGGCTCTATCTCACTTAGATTCCAAGATATTCTACGAAATTAATGCGAATAATTAAATAATAATAAAAAAAAATGATAGAAAAATTCAATATTTTAACATAAATTCGGCAGAAAATTAATAAGAAAGAAATTCGAAATTGATTTAAAAAAAAAGGTTTTATTCTAATATTTGAGATTTTTTAGAATTTTCAAAATTTCTATCAAATTTTTATGAAACTTTTATAAATTTTTTTATGAAACTTTTATGAAATTTTTTTCCAATTTTTTCCTGATAATTTCTCAAATTGAAGTCCGGCAACCTTTCTTTACCAATATACATTTCAAAAATAATTTTTATTCTAATATTTGAAAATTTTCAGAATTTTTGAAATTTTCATGAAAAAAACTATTAAATTATAATTTTCAAAAAATTAAGAAATAAATGAGATTTTTTTAATACTCACAACTTTTCTGACGTGTAAATACGTTTTGGATTCAGTATTACCATGTACATTATCAACTTTGTATGGTGGTACAATAGTAACATCATCCCAAACAACAATATTTTGTCCAGACCACGTTATTTCTTGTAATGTTTTAGCAATGGCAATAAATAATTTTTGTCCCTCAGGCGATACTCCGGCCTGCAGAGCCTTGACAATACGTTTTTTCTCCTCAATCTGATTACGTACACGTGTATTTAGCCTTTGTAAATTTAGGCTCTGTGGTGGATCAGTTGACGTTGGACTGACCTCACGTTTAACTTGTACATCTGATACAAGTGATAAATTAACTATATGTACATCATTCAGTGAAGGCCGACCTGATGATGATGGACATTCTTTTTTTTTTGATGATTAATTGAATTAAGGAAAATATTTGATTAATAAATTGAGAAATTTCAAAAAAAAATTAATTAAAAAATTCGAGGAAAAAACATATTTCTCCTTTTTATTTAATCGATATTGCGAAAATGAGTGGGCTCAAGAGAAAATGTCAAGATGACTTTTTTGTAAAGTAGAAAATTGTCGGAAAAAAAGGTATCTCGACATTTTCTCTTAAACCCACTCATTTTCGAGATATTTATAATTAAAGTTCAATTGAAAAAGAACTAGTCGAATCGGATGAAGAATTTGAAAAAACAAATTCGGGGAAATTATTTTGCTGATATCTTTGGAGCGATTTTAGGTGTAAGGAAAAATCTCAGGAGAACTTTTTTAAGAAATTTTTCGCTCTACAAATGAGGTCTCTTGATAAATTCGTCTAAGCCCAATAGTTTTCAAGATATTAATAATCAAAGTTCAATTGAAAGAAAAATTATTTAAATCAAATGGAGAATTTTTAAAAATTCGTGGAAGTTATTTTGCTGATATTTTTGGAGCAAGTAGCTGTAGGAAAAAATGCCAAGAGACCTTTTTCGTAGAGAATTGTCTGTTCTACAAAAAAGGTCTCTTGACAAATTCACCTAAATCCAGCAGTTTCCAAGATATTCACGAAACGATTCCCTCTTTCCACAATTTCACTTAAAAATTCCACAATTTCAGAGTCAAAAACCCTAGATTATCACAAAATTAGTGTCATCTCAACTCTGTAAAAATTCATCACAAGATAATTCTCTTCGAAAAATAATTTCCCCCATAAAAATCTTGTAACCACCATAATTCCCCAAAATTTCCACCGAAAACTCTATAAAACTTTGATTTTCACAATGAAAACCTTTTTTTTTATCCATAATCCATCAACAAATGGAGCAATTGACCCTCTGTACCTTCAATTGCATCATAAATTTCATCAGCACGTGTATGACACCCCTCTAGACGCGCCTGCACTTTCAAAACACTCTAAAATCCAAATTTAACTTAAAAAAATCCTCAAAGAATTTCCTTTAAAAAAAATTTAAAAAAATTGAAAAATTCCACTTCTAAGAACTTCCCAATGAAACTAACCTTGTATCGACAACAACAATGACTTCTCCAGTTCTTCAAAAGTCCCCCCCAACACACAAAATTCACCCCCCAAATGATGAATTCTTTGAAGAACTCAAAATTCTTTGTAATAACTGATGAAAAAATAATTAATCATCAAAATTAAAAAACCTAACATTTGATGATAAAAATTCTGGAGGAAGACCCAGGGGGCAATGTAATCCCCCTCCAGTCCATCAACAACAACATTAAACAATTGTTTGTAATAATAATTAATAAATTAATTTAATTTAAAAAAAAAGGATACTCAGTATCAGCATTTTAGTTTGTGGATCAAATGCCAAAACTTCACCCTCAATTTCTTTATTGTAACACGTTTTACATGCCACCGTACTCCCAATGCTGAACCAGTCGCTTACGCCGGCCATTTTTCACTAAAAACTACACATTCTATCGCAGGCACAACTACATACACACATACAAACACACACACACACAAGACAGACGAGAGAGTGAAACGTCCTCTAGAGTCAGAAATGTTGAGTACAGTGATGGGCGATTTTGAAATCGATTTTTGGAAAATCGATTTTTTTATCTTCTGAAAATCGATTTTTTTTCTGTCGATTTGGCAAAACTCGATTGATCGATTTTTTTTTGGACTAGCAATTCAAAAAAAAGCGCACTATACCCATCTGCATAAATATTTACACCCCCCCCCCCCCCCCCCCCCCGTCCTAAACTAAAACTAGTGAAACGGAACTATGGAATGGATGAATTTTCAATTTTCAATTGTACTCCGGCCCTATGAAGGGGTTCCATCACTGTAAAAGCCTAGAAAAAGTGTTTTTGAGATTTTTTTTGTGGAAAAAAAAGCTTTCACGTCAAAGGATCCTCGTAAAAAATATTCTTCCTCCTTTTATCAATCTTTTTTTATAAATATCTCAGAAACTATTGGTTTTGCGGGGATTCCTTCAGAGACTTTTTCTTTGTAAGCGATGGAATTCTCTACAAAAAACATTTCTTGACATTTAAATCCAAGGTTTAAAGAACAAGGATCAATTTCAGCAGGATCTTCTTTACGAGGATCATTAGACCGGTTACCCTCTGTGGATCATCAAGTGCACTGAGGGAAGCTCCACCGTCTGAATTTTTTAACCCTCGAGAACTCGCGCTCTTTCTAGCATCTCACTTGCACTCATAGTAGTAGAGGGAATAGAGGATTTTGTTTTGCAAAACTCTACAGAAGTTATTTTTTTTCACAGATAGGTGCAGTAAGACGTAACGAACTTAAAAACACAAAATACTTACAAATAAGGCGGGTGGAAGTGCCGCCATCTTGTGAAAAACCGTTTGGGCCTATATCTCCGCAACCGTGCACTTGAGGCCCACAATGGTCATGACCTTCATTGAAGATAATTAAATTTTCTATCTTTTTTGTTTCATAATTTTTTTCGTATCATTCACCATTCACGACTTATAAGACTATTACTATTCATTTATTGACTCTATGACCGACATCTCTTCTGATCATTGTTTCAACAATAAAATGCTAGTAAAGTAAGTCTTATAAGTTGTAAATGGTAAGTGATACGAAAAAAATTATCAAACAAAAAAGATAGGAAATTTAATTATCTACAATAAAGATCATGACCATTATGGGCCTCAAGTGCACGGTTACGGAGATACAGGCCCAAACGGTTTTTCGCAAAATGGCGGCACTTCCACCCGCCTTATTTGTAAGTATTTTGTGTTTTTAGGTTCATTACGTCATACTGCACCTATCTGTGAAAAAAAATAACTCCTGTAGAGTTATGCATTATGGACAAGAGTAACTCGCTCCTCTATTCCCTGTACTATAGCGCTTAATAGTAAAAGTTCATTTCCCGTTGCAGGATACCGAGCCCGTGCCCGTGATACCGTGCGTTGTATAGATTTTAATGCTCTACAATGAAATGTCTCTTCGTGAATTACTTTATCCCGCTTAGTTTCCGAGATACTTCATAAAACATAAATGACAAAGATGCTTTTAAATTTTGGTGAAATCTGTTTTTTTTTAATTATCTTGGAAACTAAGCGAGATAGGGAAATTTCCGTAGAGACCTCATTAATAGAGGAGAATAAGAGCCACGAAGAAGGTTTCGGTGGAAATTACTCTCGTTTAGCTTCCAAGATATTCCAGAGAAAGTGAAATTCGAAGCTCTTACCTTAAATCTGGACCGAAAAATGATCGACAGAAATATAAAATTAAAGGGCGAAAGTTTTTACAAAAATCATTTTATTCTTCACGAACTTAGCAATGATTTATCGATGACTCTGGATAGATTCCAGAAGCTCGAAACTTATATTTAACAAATTAATGACGATTACGTAGCATAATCATGTTCTTGGTCCCAAATAAAATCTCTTGAATCAATGATTTCTTCTTTATCATTTTTCTTTTTACATTTGGGGCTGTCCAGCTTCAATAGGAGTATCCTCTGATGAATTGCGATGATTTTTTGATGGTATCAGTGATGATCCGGTGGTAATTATGGAAAAAGAGAAAGCAAATTAGTGGATATCAAGATAGTAAAATCGTTTTTTTAAGCAATATCTCGCGATTTGAGCGAGATAAGAAATTTTTTGGGTGGAGTGATACTATAGTGACGCTCTGCAAAAATTAACACTGTAGAATTTTGATAATACACACAAGTGAACTGAATTGTAGCGATATTTTGCGATGCGTCTACGGGGAATCATTTTACCAATTTTTGTAAAGCTCTTTTTTTGTTGAAAAAAAATTAGCGCTACAGAAAAAAATCCTAACGGAAATTACTCAGTCTCGCATAGTTTCCAACATATTCTATGAAATAATTTCAGAATCAATCAAATAATTATAATTTACGATTTATCGCAAATAAAGATAGTATCCCAAAGTACGATCGATAAAACAGAAAAAAATGAGGATTCATAGATTAGTTTCCAATTAATTGCTGATAATTCGGTAAAATGTGCTTCAATTTACCCGAAAAAAAGATTAAACCATTCGAAAGTAATATCTTCAGCTTGTGAATATAATTATTTGTTTCGCGATTTTTTTTTACATAACTAATCTCTTATCAGATGCATGAGATAGAGAGAGACAGGCAAATAGTTACGACTACCTCCTAATTGAAATTTCTCAATAACTATACGGAGAACTGAATATTTTTTCTTCTATTATTCGGTTAAAATGCTGTTATCTTCGCCAATTGTTTTCAAATAATGGCTCAAGTGTGTGGTTCTTCAGTAATTTCGTTATTTCTGTCCGATTTAGGGCGTTTCATCCCCATCACGACTATTATCAGTAATTTTAATAATTCATATCTCATAAACTATATGAATAAAAATTATGGAAAAAGTTCAGAAAAATGTAAAAAAATATCATCTTTGATGCAGCATCAAAAAAATAAGGGTTTAACTGTACTCTAGTTCACTGGCGTACTACCTTAAATTTGAAAATATGACTGAAACGAGAAAATTATTTACTCGAACATAAACTTACATTGAAAACTTTAACAATAGCAGGGGTCAGTAATTTTTTCTCCTTCAGCGTCACAAGCATTTCCTTAAATGCTTTAAGTCTCGCATTTAAACGTTCATTCTTACGTTCAACATATCGTTTTTCATTTTTTAGATCCTCAATAGCCAGTACAAATCTTTTCCATATGAGTTCACACTTAAAATCTGTTCTTCTGAAAGACCCGAAGCCACGTATCTGCACGCGTTTCTTAACTGGTAAATTTATCAAGTCATCGTCACTCGAGGCTTTTCTGTAAAAAAAAAGAAGTATTTCAGAAAAAAGTGATTTTTCGAGTTTTCTTCATTGATATTTCGGAAATGGTTGGATTTAGGGGAATTTATCAGGAGATTTTTTTGTAGAAAATTTAATTCCCCACAGAAAGGTCCCCTGTGAGATTCCTTCAACTCTACTAGCTCCGGAGATATTTGCAAAAGATAATTGGACAATTGCGTCTATTACCTTTTCCTCCTTCTTCGATGAGAAGCATCGCTATCAGAATCCCTGCTCTCGTCTGAATCGTCATCCATACTATCATCTTCCTCCTCGAGACTCTCTTTCTCTTGTGTTTCCTCGTAATTCACCATGTCACCAGGAAATTGTGGATTCCTACGAAAATGAAAAGTGTTCAGTTATGAATTCCAATATTTTGTGTCCATTATTTTCAAAATATTCAGGAAATTATTGAATTCGGAAGAATTTAGCAAGGATTTTTTTTTTTTGGGAAAGGGAAAATTCTCTACAAAATAGGTCTCTTGGTATTTTTTCTTAGGCCTACTCGTTTCGAAAATATCAGCGAAATAATCATTGGAAATTTTCTGGAATTCCCCATCTCATTCAAATAATGTTCTTGCAGATGAACTTCGATCATGAATATCTTGAAAAATTTTGGATTCAGGACAATTTACTAAGAAACCTTTTTTGTTGAACGGTAAATGCTCTACAGGATAGGTCCCTTTGTAGCGACCACTACATCCATACATACACACACACATACGCGAACAAGGAGCCAAGCGGTTGGGACGCAAATACATACTGTCTCCTTCTCATTTAATTCTTTTGCTTTATTCTATTGTCACGTATATCTTCCTTTCATTTCCGAATTCAACATTCAGTTCGGCGATAGACATGGCACACTTCACATCGTAAGCTTATTTTCAAATAGGCCTATTCTACTCTGTACATATTTCTTCTAACAAGACGCAATTCAAATAAACTGTAATTAAGATAATTATTACATTTGTTAGTCATTGTTCGCCCTACACCCACCGGTTCCAAAGATATCAGCGTAATAATTCTCACAAATTCTCAAAAATTTTCCATTCAAATTAAAAAGTGTTTTGCCAAGTGAAGTGTGATTATGAATATCTCAAAAACTTTTCGGTTTAGATGAATTTGCCAAGAGACCTTTTTTGTAGTCAACAAAATTTTCTACAAAAAAGATCTCCTAACATTTTTTCTCAGACCCATTCCTCATCTCTCTACACTTCTCTATATACAGTGGTGGCTCCGATTTCTGACAATGCCCCAGTAACCGATAATTTTCGCAAATTTCTCGGTTATATTTAAATGTACAGTATATTGTTCATTATTCAATTGCTGAGCTCATTTAGCGCAACAAATATGTATTAAAATAATTAAATTACATTCAATGAGCGAATACACTGAGAAAAAAAAAGCAGTAAAAACAATCAAATATTAATATAATTGGTCCTTAACAAGTTTTCTTTTTAAATAATCAAAAAAGCTGTTGAATATACTGAATTTAGTCAATTTTACTAGTTAGTCTGTTTGAATAAACTAAATTCAGTGAATTCAACAACTTCTCAAATCATTTCAAAAAAATATTTGCAAAGGACCAATTACATCAATATTCGATTGTTTTTAACAATATTTTTTTTCGATAAGGCTGGAGGTACAGAGGTGCCTTTTGTGTGTATTTAAAATGCCCTTTGAGTTTATGTTAAATTACTTACACTTTACGTACACTTAAATGATACTTGAAGACACTAACATTATATGCAGAATTCAATGCATTTATTAAAGGCACTTCTGTACCTCTAGCCTTGTCGATTTGTTTCTTAGTGTAGTTGTTGCTTTTTGATTCATACTGTCAGAAACTAGCTCCAACGTGTCAGAAACCAGGACTGCCACGGTGACTGCATCAAAAAAATACCAATATCATTCGAAAAAATGAATCTCAATAATTACAATTGATAATTGTCTGGAGGTCGTGGTACAGCATGTGGCTGCAAGGTTGGCTTCTCACAAAATTCCTTATAATCATCAGGTTTAAAATGACGACTGCATACAACGAGGTCTTTAACATTTTCCCTGTTTAATATTTCCTTCCATTGTTTAACTGCATTCTGATTATTTGGACAACTGAAAATAAAAAAAATAGTAAACATCCAATTACATCAAAGACAATGTCCATTGAATTAGAATGATGAACTTGAGAATTCATAATATAATTAATTAATTACCGATGGAATAGACGATCACGATGCTGAGGTGACTGTTCAACACCACACAAAACACATCTTTTTGGCATTTTTCCTATTTACTGCGTTTGACAAACGTTATTGTCGTGCATTCAACTTCGAAATAATCAAATGGAGCCATCTTGAATGTTTACCCCCCTCTCTCCACGACAAATTTTTCTTAGAGGTACGGCCTAAGGATGGGCGATATTAAGGGCCAGTTCGCCGGAGTAAAGTTAGCGCTAACTCCGGTTTAGCGTAAACCGAGTTTAGCTTAAACCCGGTTTAACGTAACTCTGGTATGGCACTTGCCCCTCTACACTGAGAAAAAAATCCGCTACAAACCAATGAGGGTTCCCTCTGGAAATTAGTGTGCTACTCACCAACGATGGGACCTATCGGGGGTTACGTGAATAACGAAGATGTCACACTTCAATAAATAGAGGGAGTAATTCAGTAATTCCTAGGTGGCGCTGTACAAATTAGTGTGCTCAAGTTTTCAAAAATTAGGGTGCCAATACGCGAGAATATATGGGAAACTCGCACTCTTTTTTCAGGGAAAGTTTTTAAATTTTTTTGTTTTTTATTTCAATTTAGTGGCAAGCGAGGCGAATAAGAGAATTTATAAATAGTGATGGATTGGAAAAAATAATAATAATGGTATTATATGTACCTCGTTTCGTCTTTGTAATTGCAGAAATAGAATTTGATAGAGGGATAATTCATTGAGGAAAATATAAAAATGAATGGAATGACTTGTATTCATTTAGAAACATTTTTCATTCAGTAACAAATTTATTAACTAATTACATCCATTTTTGAAGAGAAACTTGCCAATATTAGGGATATCGATTGAATGAGTCATTACCATTTCCTGTAACTGAGAACATTTTAGCACTTTCCACAAGGGGGGAGTAGCCGTATTGGAAAAAAAAATATCGACTTAATGGAAAATGGTGATCTCCCACTACAAATTAGGCTACTCCATGTTGGAAATTGGAAGGTTGGGTGATTAACATTTTAATTGTCCTACCAATCGATTTTTTAGATCACAGAGGTCACCACTGACTGTTGGGCGGTTTATGAAAATTCAGTCAATGGCACCCTAAAATTTGAAGAAGGTCTACCATATTTCCATGTCCGGTACGATGAAAGAACGGTTCCTCATATTAATTTTTAAAGAGCTGAAAAAAGTGGGGTGCCGCATATGAAAATTTGTGGAGAAGTAGTTCGGATTGCAGTTGCCGGACTCCAATTTGTACAGAATGCTCGCTACTTTTTAGGCCCCCCTCCGATACGTCCCATGCGTTGGTGGGAAGGCACACTAATTTGTAGCGGATTTTTTTCTCAGTGTATGGGGATATAGCCAAATGGAATAAGAAGAACGTAACTCTGGTTTAAATTCAAAAATGGCGGATCTGCCGTAACAAAAATATTTGAACATCGACTCGGCCAAACCCACTCCATTCTTGGCGTCTACCGGTACAAATGAGGAAAGGGCTGGTCAATTAATCTCACTTGGATGATTGACAAGCGATTTTTTCAATTTTTTTATTGACGATTATGTTGATTCTAAATTTTCTAAGTCCCCCATTGGCAACTCGTTGTGGTGACACTGTTGTCCCGCCATTTTTGAATTTGAACCAGAGTTACGTTAAACCGGGTTTAAGCAAAACTCGGTTTAAGCTAAACCGGAGTTAGCGCCAACTTTACTCCGGCGAACTGGCCCTAATCGATTCATCGAATTTTTCAATTATTTTTTTTTAATAATCGATTTTTTTACCCGATTTTTTTTGTCACCGATTCATCGATGTTCAATGTTTTTTACTCAACATTGACGAAATTTTAAAATCTCAAAAATTCAGTGTCAAATGAACAATATTGGCTGACCATCAATTGATACACTCGTTCTATACTTTATCATGCATGAAATTTGAATTATTTACAGAAGAAACAATGATGTCTTGTACTTCTTTATTCATCTCAGACTTTTCATTTCACTTTTTATGATTAATTATACCCCAATAATAATAATTAAAAAAAAAATGAAACGTAATTTTTTTTTCCCCATATACTAAAAGAGGTGTTACGGATCTATCGAACTGCTAATGCGATATATCGAATGTAAATGCGATTAATCGAATATGTAAAAAAATGATAATCGGAAGTTTCGGCAAGAAAAGGTTCCACAGGCGCGCGCAGCGCGCCTTCAATTTAATTGCTATTATTTTTGTGGAAGAAAAATTAATGAAGGCGCGCGTAGCGCGCTTTTATTTGCTATCTTGCTAATAATTGATGAATCGAAAATCCGATTATTTTTTTCGATGCATCGATGAAAAAACATCGACATAAAAAAAACATCGATTATTAGAAAATCGATTTTTTTTTCAAGCATCGAACATCCCTAGTACGGCCTCATCAAAGAGTATAGCCCAAATACATACAGTGGCCCAGCCGTGGCCTCAGCCCCAAATTCCTCAATTCCCCAAAAAATCCTACTTTTTCCAGAGCTCCGTTGGAAAAATGAGCATCGAATGATTTTCATCGGGAAAGAAATCAAATTTATCCTAAAAAAAAATTTGGCCTTGAAAAAAAAAACTTTTGAGTCAAGTAGTCAAAGAGAATTTCCCTATAGTCTCGTTTCCGGTTTGGCCGTTACGGAATTCCAATTTTTTGAAAAAAATAAATATTCATCTAGGAAATTGATAATTTCAAAAATTCCCGGCAATACTCGGAAATTTGAGGTGAAGAGGGGGAAATTGATTAATTTGAGGTTTTTTTTCAAGAAAAAAAAAGGAATTTATGCAATAGTTTGTGTTGGACTATTCCCCTCCCCTCTCTTCAGAATAATTTTAATGTTACTGCGCATGTTTTGTGCGCATGGGGGATGCGCGCGGTCGATGCTATAGTCGTACTAGCGAATGAATCGACATCGGCTTTCTTCGGCTCCACTGCTCCAGCATGTAAATTTTCGCTTCGGCACACTTCGGATGTCCGATTCTTTCGTTAGCACGACAATAGAGTCTTGCCCGAGTTGAAAAAGTGCGAAAGGCCAAGCCAAAGCCGGCGTCCATTTTCCCCTCTCTATTTTCATTGAATGTGTTTGTGTGTTTGTGTAAGAAATTCGGCATTTACTTTGCAGTTTTGTAGAAGACAATAAATAATTAGAATGTGAGTTGATGTATTTTTATTCAAAAATTAAGTTTGACATTTGTATTTTTTTTTTTGGGGGATTATTATTTTTGTATCGATGGCAATTTTTTGGGTAATTGCGGTGGATACTTGGGATTAACCTCATTTCTGAATGGGGATTCTGTCGAGAAATTTAGGATAGGGAAAATTGAGTTTTTTGATGGGGGGAGAGAGACGTTTATTTGTGATTAATTAACGATTGACGACTTTTTTAGAGGATGGACGGTGCACCACCAGGTCGTGGCGGCTTCCGAGGACGAGGAGGACCACCAATGCGCGGTCGTGGCGGATTTGGAGACAGGGGAAGGTGAGATCTCTTGATTATATATTTTTGAGATTTTTACGGTCATAGCTCTAGGGTTTTTATAACGATAAGACTGCACAGAGAAAAATAAATAGTTATAGGGTCACACGACCAATAGATGGACACTGACCAAAAACTGGACGGTTTCTATTATCGAGGATTTTCATAAATAAATGAATGATTCTTATACTTTTCACGTCAATTCCTGATTATTACATTCATACAGATTTATAAACTATTTATTACATATTGATTGATTGAAATTTAAAATCATACCACTGCAAATATGCAACTGTCCATCTATTGGGGGGTTCAAGTTATTTTCCAGTTTTTCCTTGATTTTCTTTTATTATTTCTGCGTTATTCAAGTTCAATTGATTTTTAGTCGATTAACTGTATATTTTTCTGTACATCATTCTTTTCTGCAACTTTTTAACGTGATTTGCCTATTTCATATGAATTAATAAAGTCTGATATTTCCTTAACCGTCCATCTATTGGTCATGTTACCCTAAATCCTATTTTCAAATAGGAAAAACTCCTATGTTAACATAGGGTTCTTTACTCGCTCAATATAGACATAATTCCTATGGAACATAGGATTTTTCCCATGTTACATAGATATTTTTCCTATAGGGGAGAGTGGGGCAAAATGGACACTCTAATGAAACGGTTAGAGATGGATTTTTTTCGATGATTCTATTGAAAAGCTGCGGAAATTTTAGTCGAAAAACGAGTGTCAGATGTATTTTTTTCGATTTTTATTGAAAATTTGATATTTTTCGGTATTTTTGAGGAGTAGAAGCCTTTCCTTCTTTGGAAATTTTCAGTTATTTGCAAATATCTCTGGTTCTATTGGTCGTAGCAACTTGGGGTTGGTTTCAAATGAAAGGTGAGCTCATTTCCCATCGATTCATGGGGTTTTGAATTCAAAAATATAATTTTTCGGGATAATTATAGGCCAAAAAGTGTTTCACAAAAGTGTTCCACAAAAATGCCCATAAATACCTTAAAAATCGATTTTTCTCAATTGAAAACCCTATGAATCGATGGAGAATGATCTCACCTTTCACATCCCGTCAAAATTTCTACGCTACGACAAATAGAACCGAAGATATTGTCAAAAAACTGAAAATTTTCAAGAAAAGGAAAGGCTTCTAAAATGCTGAAAAAAGTCAAAATCACTAAAAATTCAAAAAAATTAGTTCCAGCACTTATTTTCTGCCTAAAACTCCCTCAACTTTCCAATGAAATCATCAAAAACAATCTACCGTCAATATTTCTATTAATTTCAAGAGTTTTCCATCATATTTTTCTAAAAATTTAGATGTGTCCATTTTACCCCTGATGTCCATTTTGCCCCACCTTCCCCTATTACATAGGAAAAATAGCGGGAATATTACTTATAAAAAATGGGTATATGTTAAATTACCTACACTTTACGTACACTTAAATGACACTTAAAAACACTAACATTATATACAGAATTCAATGCATTTATTAAAGGCACTTCTGTACCTCTAGCCTTGTCGTTTTTATAAGAATGATTGGGAGATACAATCGGAAAACAGTTAATTTTTCGTGTGAAATCACTTATTTATTTATTGATTTATTTATTTACGCTATTCTGCATTTTTTATCCTTCGTACAGTTGTATAGAAATATTATACAGTTTCGCATTTAAATTTCATGGGAAATTGGAAGGTTGTAAATAACAATACTAAAGAATGACAATTTGACAATTCTTTAGTATTGTTATTTACAACCTTCCAATTTCCCATGAAATTTAAATGCAATTCACTAGCAACATGGAAATGAATCAACTCATCAATTATACAGTTTTCTCATTTTTTCTTATTTAATTATATGATAGAAAACTTTATTTATTATCATGAATAAAAATGTAGGGGAACGTGAGGAAAAATGGACATTGTCCTGAAAAATTGGGAGATATATTTTTTTTGATGATTCTATTGAAAAAGTGAGGAAATTTTAGGCAGATAACAAAAGCCAAAATTGATTTTTTTCAATTTTTTAAGAATTTGATTTTTTTGGGGCATTTTTGAGGCCTAAAAGCCTTTCGATTTTTGAGAAAATTTCGTTTTTTTGAAATAGCTGCTATTCTATTGGTCGCAACGATATGGGATCAAGTTTTTAAATGGAAGCTGAGATCATTTCCCATCGATTTATGTGGATTTAAATTTAAGAATAACGATTTTTCAAATAGTTATGGGATTTTTTGTGAAAAATTATGATCTTCGAGTTTTGCTGTATAATTATGTGAAAAATCGTTATTTTTCAATTCTAAACCTCATGAATCGATCGAAAATGATCTTACCTTTCATTTAAAATCAGTCCCAGATCACTATGACCAACAGAACCAGAGATATTCCCAAAAAACAGAATTTTCTCACGAATCAAGAGCCTTTTGACCTTTTGACCCATCAAAAATGCCCCAAAAAAATCGAATTCTCAAAAAACTGAACAGAAAAATTAATTCTGGCACTGGTTTCTCGCCTAAAATTTCCTCAGCTTTTCAATAGAATCATCAAAAAAAATCTATCTCCCACAGTTTCATCACAATGTTCATTTTACCCCACTTTCCCCTATATACATATATATTTTGTCGACCTAGAGTGAAAACGGCATAACAAAATGAGAAACGTGTACCATTTACGCCCTTTTCACTCTATGACGACGATATATATGTATATATATATGTTAATAAACTCTTTAAATCTTAAAATGTTGTGTTGATGATGATAATAAGCCCTTTTTTTTCCTTCAGGGGAGGACCACCGAGGGGTGGACTCATGAGAGGTCGTGGCGGTGGCCCTGGTGGGCCCATGAGGGGGAGTCCCCCAGGGATGAGGGGTCGAGGTGGACCACCAGGCAGAGGCGGCAGAGTCGGGCATTATCCTCCTGGGTAAGAGAATTGAAAAAGGCCGATATGGGGGGAGGGGGAATTTTTAAATGCTGATGATCTCGGTGGAGAGATGACAAACATTTTCTAGGGGCTTGCACGTTTTTTTTCTGAGCTGTTGGGGAATATCTTGAGAATTAAATGAAATAGGGAAATTTCCGGGGACATCACTTGCGAGGGGGTAATCACTTGTGAAATCTGGTGAAATAATTTTTTCTTTCATTTAATACATTCAATGATGGCACTGAAAATAGCAAACATCTGATGATTTTTTGGATTTTTTTAAACAAGTAAATTATTACAAAAAAAAATATTTAAAAAATTTACACTTATAGTTTTTCAGATTTTCTATATGTGCATATTTTTTATTTCTTTAAAAGTTATTGAGTTATTGAGGAAAAAAAGACTAAAAATTGTCAGATGTCTGCTATTTTCGGTAAATCTTCAGTAAATGTATATTCAAATGATGTGTATTCAAATCAGGAGTCTTTCAAAAATTTCGGAATTGTTTAGAAGATTCTCGAAAATTTCAAATTTCCCAAATCTTATGAAATTTGGGAAGAAATGTTAAAATCATCCAAAAACTAGAGAAATCCGATCGAAATTTCACGAAATCTGTGAAATCTTTGAGAAATCGATTTGCGAATTTGAGACAAGTCATAGAACATTTATGATAACGAAATCAGCACATATCTGACAATTTTTTTTATTTTTTATGCTGAATCTAAATTTAACTCATTAAATTATTATTGAAAATATTTGAAAATATACTTGGAAAATGCGCAGTAAATCGGTAAAAAATGCGCACTTATATTTTTTTTTCGAATTCTATACGTGCATTTTTTCAATTTTTGAATTATTAAAAAAAAAAATTGGATAAAATGAAAAGTGGCGGTATCCGCTATTTTCAGTGCGATGAAGATTTGAGATATTTACATGTCGACATGGGAGCGCACTGTTTAAATTAAATTTGTATTATTTTATCATTCTCTTAGCATTCCCTGATATCTCTTGAATTCTCATAAAAAATTTATGGGATCTTCAGAAATCCGTTCAATTTTCATAGATTTCAAGAAATCTCATGAATTTTAATGAAGTCTGTTAAAAATTCGAGAATCTTAGAATTTTTTGCAATTTTAACTATAGCGTACACTGATTTCAAGAATGATTACCACCCCCTATGTGGATACCTCCTTATAAGTAGTTTCAAGAGCCACAAAATAGTTTTTTTTTATCTCGCTTATTTTTCAAGATATTCAAGTAATAATGATTGCTGAGATGAACCTAATTTTTCTTGTTTCACCTCTTCATTATCGAATTTAAGATTTATCGGTAAAAAAAAAAGAACGGAAATAGAGGTAAAATAAGATATAAGGATTCCCATGAAAAATTTGAAGAAATTATTTTTTTGATAGTATTCCTGAAGACTCGAGAACATTCCTGATGCATTTTTTTTCTCTAAAATGTATTCAATCACTAAAAAAAAATGTTTTTTTTCCCTTTTTTCCTTTAAAGACTGAATTCTTTCATTTATATTCTTAAAAAAAATTGTTTGAAAAATCTTATAATAAATAGAATTGACTAATCTCGTTTCACCACTTTACTCTCCATTGACATCATCAGTCGAGATATTAAAATCAAAAAATTTCCACTTAATTTACACTTTTTTCCATCGTTAAATAATGGTTTGGGATTTTTTAGAGGCCCTCCAGAGCCTGGGTTAGCTGGAGGTCCGGGTGGTGGACCCCCACCACCTCCTGGGATGGGTGGACCGATGAGAGGAGGCTCAAGAGGAGCTCCAGGTGGTGGTTTTAGAGGGAGAGGTCGTGGTGATTTCTCCAGAAGTGACAGCCGAGGTGGAGGATTCAGGGGTCGAGGAAGTGGTTCAGACAGAGGTGGACGTGGATCTGGGTATATTTGAGTTTTTTTTTTAAGCTAAATGTTAAAATATCCTTATCAATATCCTTAATCTGCTAGAAAAGAGGTGAAGCGAGAGAATTAATTGATCTTTAAAATCATATCGGTAAAATCACGCGCAGCTTATTCTGGATTCCAAATTTTTATGAATGACGAGGTTTAGGGGAATCTTTCGAGTAATCCTTTTTGCAGCTCTTGATATTTCTTCTAGAAAAGGTTTTTTGAAGATTTTTTTATAAACGCAATTCAGCGATATCCCTTCACTAATGAATCTTTCGAATTTCCTGGGAATATCTTTAAAACAGAAGAAAAATGATTTTTCCCTATCAAAAAGACAATTACAAGAATTTCTCCATTCAACTTAGTTCTCAAGATAATTTTAAAAAATTGATTAATTAATACAGTAGATTCATCTCATTTCACCTCTTCATTTTTCCCTTCCAAGAAGGCTATTTCTCTGTCTCCCTTAAGTTCTCGAGATAATTCGGAAAAATTGATGAATCAATAGGATAGAATCGACTCATTTTACCTCTTTGTTACCGACTTTTTTTAACCTAATTTTCATCTCTGGTGATGTTTAACTCCATACTTTTTACCTATTAATAAAAACTAAAGTATAGACGTATTCTGTTTTTCAGTGGATTTTCTCGGGGAGGACCTCGAGGTGGAATGGGCCGAGGAGGACCAGGATCCTTTGGAGATAGAGGTGGACGAGGCGGTGGCAGTGATCGTGGGGGTCGAGGAGGACCGATGAAGCGCGGTCGACCTCCAGGTGTTGGAGGCCCACCGAAACGCCCCAGATACGAACCACCACCACAGCAACCAGTCAATGGCTATGCCACACAGCCAACAAAGTAAATATCCTAATGCCTTGATATTCTTCTGCAAATATGTTCAAAATTGAGATAAAATGATTATAGAAAAATGGCAAAGGATCTTTTATGTAGAGAATTTCGAGAGCTAAAAAAAAGGCCTCTCGACATTTTTTGACGATTCACTGATTTTAGAGATATTTGCAATAATGCAAAGTGACAAAGAAAAAATCAAACGATTGTTTGTCTATTTTTCTGAAATTCATGAATTTTATATGTAGACGACCTTTTTTTCGGATAGGATTTCGAGAGTAAGGAAAAATGCCTCTTGAATTTTTTTTGAAAATCTTGTCGTTTTGGAAATATTCTTGAGGAATGTGTATTTTTTCAAATTTTTTTTGAATGAGTTTCTTTTGATTATAGTCAAGGATATGGAGGTCCTGGAAATGGATACACTGGACAACCTCAACAGGCACCAGTAAGTGGATATGGTGCTCCAACCAGCAGCAGTTATGGACCACCTCAAGGTGGTTACCAACAAACTTCATATCAAAGCTACGAAAGTTATCAACAACCTTCGGATTACTCACAAACTACGGTAAAATTTACATATAATTAGGAAAATTAGATTTAATATTTGAATTTTCTATCTGAAGCAATCAAAGTTTATTTTCAAACTATCAAAATCTCTTTTCATTCTTCTGAATTCGTTTCCTCATCATTTCCAGTTTTTTTTTGAAAATTAAATGATTTGAAATGAATTTATAAGCAATTCATTTAACTATAAATTACTTCTAAGTTGTTCTCTTTCTTCGTTTGTTTTAATTAAAAATTTAATGTTTATGGTAATAGGGATACGCTGCACAAGCGCCGACAGACAACAGATACATTCAAGCACCGGCCACTGGTTTCAGTTCGGATCCTTACGGTTATGGAAAAGCTCCCCCTCAAGGTAAGGATTTTTTTTCTACTAAACGACCTATTATCTTCTTTCTCGTCCGAATAATTTATTTTTTCAATTGAAATTAAAATTCATTCGTGAAGTGAAAGAATTGAGTCGATAAATTTCTTTCTCATTACTCCGTGATTATCTCCGAAAAGCGAGCAAATGAGCTTAGAAATTTTTTTCAAAAGACCTATATTTATAAAAAATCTCAAGAACAAAAAAAAAGATATCTTGACGAATTCCCCTAAACTTCATCGTTTCCAAAATATCTTGAAAATAAAACAAGAGTAACCGTATTTTTCTCATCCACTAATTCCCATTCTTTGCCATTTTTTGCTGTTTATTCTTGGAGAATATCTCGAAAAATGAACGAGATAGCGCGATTTTTGTAGGAACGTTTTTTTTGTAAAGAATGAGAACTACAAAAAAAGGTCTTATCAAAAATTTCGTTATCTCGTTTAACTTCCGAAATATTACATTAAGGGATAACGGAACTGTTAGCATTTATTGCCTTTTCGTACTACTTGTTTGATGATATTTATCGCTATATTTGTTATAAAAAGATGGCAACGACTAACGAGAGAAATTATGAATTCGATGTTTCGGTTATTTCATGAAAATAATCATAATTATTGTCAAACAATGAATTTGAAAATTTGAATTTTACTGGATCTTCTGTTACCCCTTAAGAGTGATAGCAAAGATCTATCGATTTGTCCTCAAAATAGATAAGTGGATAATTTTTTAATTTATGATGATTGCTTGCAGTGAGTTACCAACAGGAAGCAGTAGCTCCTACACTGGGTGCAGATGATGGGGGTGGTGGTTATCCTCCTGGGAATCCCTATGATGAACAGGCATGCAATCCCAGCGTAATGACTGGCAGAGGCGGTGGTTATTCAACGCATGGCTATGGTAAGTCACGATTTATTTTTTATTTATTAGAATAAAAGGCGCACTTGAAATTCACAACCCATGATACTGAAAATAGCAGATATCTGACAATTTTTAAGTTTTTTTTCTCAAAGAATGGATGATAATTATGCACATTAGGGGTCTATTTTTATAAAATTTGATAATCTCAGAATCAGATTTCGGAAAAAATAGGGAATGTGCAAGCGAGGTTTGAACTCACATCCTTCAAGTTATCAGGCTGATGCTCTACGAATTGAGCTACTGCGAGTTTCACTATTTACCTTCGAATTTTCGATTCTGATATATTTACTTATTGTCTCCACCTTCCTTCCTGAGACAATTTTAAATTAATTTTAAAGTAATTACATTTTTACAGGCCGCTAATCTGCATATTTACCGAATGGATTATTTCTAAATAATGAAAAATGTCTATATGCACATGTAGAAAATTCAAAAGACTATAAGTACAATTTTTGAAAATATCATTTCTATAATAATTTATTTCTCGACGAAAAACTGAAAAATTGTCAGATGTGTGCTAATTTCATGATCATGTCCAATCAACGGGTTAAAATAGGCCCTAAGAACATAAATTTAGTAGCGAAGAGCTAAAACAAGAAAATTCACTTTTTTTGACAATCTTTCATTGAGAATATCTCAATGAGAAACTAAACGAAATAGAGCGATCCTGCCCTATTCCTCTTTTATAGAAGATTTGAAGAGCTACTAAGGATTAGGGCAAAATTGCCCTATCTCGATTAATTCCCGCGATATTCTCGAAAACGAAGAGCAATGAATTTATCGAGTTATTCTTAAATTTCACTTTCAAACACTAAAATTCTCAAAAAAAAAAATACAAAATAAAAAAAAAACAATTTCTAATCCTTTCAATAAAATCCGGCAAAAAATTTCATCTCAAACACCTCTCCTCATTACAATCCTTTATAAATCCATTAATTTTTTCACTAATTAATTTTTTTTCTTTAATTCTCAGATTATCCAGCTCAAGACGGTGGATATGGAAAACAAGATTATGGTAAGTACCAGTCAATTGAAAGCCAATATTATTGAAATGACAAAAGCAAAACTGTAATTTTGGCCGGTACAAGAAAAGAAAATATTTCGAGACCACAAGATAAAACTTAATTAAGTAATTCAGAAGAATCTAAAATACTAGAAAGCAAAAAAAATAAAAAAAGGAAAATAAAGAAAAAAAAAAAGGTACCCAAAGAGCGTAATAAACTGCACAGTGGGCAATTTACTAATTTATGATGAAATTATTTTTAATTAAAAAACTATGTATAATTTTGTTTCAATTTGATTTTTATTCTGACACATTTATCCACATTGAAAATGTCATGTAGGAAATTTAGATGAAAAAAAAAAAAAAAAACACTTGATTTATATTTGTAAAGATAAGAATGAGACCACTAATAAATAATAATTCAGAGAATTCAAAAAAATCACCTCTGAAATAAGTCGATAAAAAAAATAATAAATAATGGAAAAAAAAAAAATAGTTGAATAATCATTTTGAGAGTCAGCAAAATAAATGAATAAAATAAATGCCTGGAGAAGCTATGGTTGTTCGCAGGTGGCAGTGCTGGTAACTAAAATGCCCAGTCCCAGCGATGCTATTTGAAGAAATAAATTAAAATTAAAAAAAAAATTTTCTTCATTAAATTTTTAGTTTTTAAAAATAAACTATTAAAACTCATCAAAAAGAAAAAAAAACCCACTCAATGCAAAAATCTTTTTGAATTATTATTTCTTTTAACTTGAAAACTTATTGAAATAATTGCAGATTTTTTTTTATTATTATTATTTAAATAGAAAAATGAAAACGTTTTTATAGATGAGATGTCTCTCCTTTTATTCTCTGAACTGAAATAATTAAATAATTGTATAAAAATTGAAATTTGAAGATTAATGTGCAAAAAAAGAAGACAAAAAAAAACGATATGAAAGAATTTTCATATAGAAAATTTACAATCAAGAGCTGAAAATGTTGCAGTGAAAGAAAATACTAATTTGCGAGTTTATTATACTTATTTTTTTTTCATTTTTTTTCACTCATTTTTCTTTCTATTTTAACATCAATTCAGGATACTTCAGTATTGCGTAAGTTGTACACAATGAACATTGAATTTTATTCATAATTTTTCTTCTGCTGATCCATTTTCCACAAAGGGAAAATCCAATTTTCCAATTAAAAAAGAAAAAAATAAATAAAAAGAGCTAGGAAAATAGAATTCATGATGAAATTTGTGTATAGATTTTTATTTTATGATAAAATGAAAAAGCATAATGTACAAATGACGATTCTTTTGATTTTCAGTAGGTAAATGAGATAAGAAAAATTTGACGAAAAAAATCTAAAGAAAAAAAAAAGGAATGAAAATTATTGAGAGAAAAAACGAATTATAAGAGAAGAAGAAAAAAAACCGTTTTATGTACACACACAATTTAATTTAATTAATTATAATTAACGGCACAAATTCACGTGTCGTTTTAACGTCTTTTATTTAGTAGAAGGATTAAAGAAATTTAGAGTATGTGTATGAGCAAAAAAAAAACCGATAAAAATTAATGGAAAACGATAAAGAAAATAATCAACATAACAAAAAAAAACGCCCTCTTTTCTTAATTCCTCACCCTTTTTCACACGAGAGTGGGAAAAAATAAACATGGAGAGTGATTTATAATTTGTTTAAATAATAATTAAACCAGCAAAAACTGCCGTAAGATACCAGCGAAACCAATTAAAGAGCATCGACAATAACGAAGGCAATATTGGCGTCTCGTTAAACAAAGTGGCAAGTAAATTCAGTAATGAAAACAAAAAATGGTAAATTCAGATGAGTTTGATGATGACGAGTAGTTTACTTTTTAATTATCTCGTTAAAATATCGGGATTTAGGGGAATTTATCAAGAGAACTTTTTTGTAGCACTTGAAATTTCACTATAAAAAAGGTCTCTTGAAATTTTTTTTTATAAACCTGCTCAATTAGAAGAAATTCGCGAGAGAATAACACCAGTGAAGTTGTGGAGTAGGACAAGTCTGAAGTTGAAGTCTTTTTTGTGAATATCTATCAAGGCCTCACATATACCTAGGCGCACGCGAAAGGCCTTGATTTTCAAAAATTATTTCAGATATGTAGATATTTTAGATAGAAGTGAGGGGAAAGTTTTTTTATTTTTTTTTCTTACATTGTTTATTCACCATTAAATTATTTGAAAAAAGCCTACTATATATCGTTACCCTAGAAATTAAGGGGCATAAGTGCTATGCTTATACATAGCACTTACGCTCCTTTATTTCTAAGGCGACGATATAGTGATATTAAAGAAAAATAGATTTCTAATTTTTTTAAAGATAATTTAATGATGAATAAATTAAGGAGGAAAAAAAAAATTCCACTTTATGTTTAAAATAATTTCCGAAGATCAAGGCATTTTGCACGCGTCCTAGAATATGTGAGGCCTTGAATCTTAGGATTCAAGGAAATTTGTTGAGAGACCTTTTTTGGAACTCTCAAAATTCTCTATAGAAAAGGTTTCTTGAATAATTATTATTTTTTCGTTTCGCTAATAATTCGATCAATTGGTGTAGAATCAATTTCTAGTCAGTTTTTTTTTAATTGAGCCGATGTTTCGAGCATCAAGGGCTCTTTTATTATGATTGTCTCTACAATTGAACATTTTCAATGAAATTTCATCATTAGTTAATGTCATCTCAGTCATATTAGTAATAATAATGTTGATTTGTCGATTATTTTCCCTTTGAGCTGTTATTACTTTATTTTTCTATATTTTTTTTTTATGTAAGCTTCCAATCTCGCTTAAGGGGTAACGAAAGACTCAGTAAATTCCAAGTTTCAAAATTCATTCTTTAGCAATGATTAAGTTTTTTTTTCATGAAATAATAGAAGCATTAACTTTGTAATGTTTTTTCGCAGTCGTTGATACTTTTTTTACGAAAAAAATATTAATAAATATCGTCGAACAATTGGTTTGACAATTCAATACATACAAAGCCTTCCGTTACCTCTCAAGGCCCATTCAGCATAATAGAAAGAGATTTCTACAAATACAAAAGGATTCCTTTCGAATGTGTAAATTACGATTTTTATGAAAATTTTCTGATTGCTTTTATGCCTTGAGTTTCTGAATCTGAGATTATCCTTTCGATTGATAGTGGATGCTGTGTGGAAATGCTAATTTCTTGTAGTATTACTTAATTAAACAAAGAATTGACTAAAAATTAATACAACACCGATTGACCGAATTATTGGCGGGACAAGAAGGAAATAATGAATCGAGAATATAGTTAGAAAATCTCAGATAATAATAAGATCTCTTAAAGTACACCAATTTTTTTAGGAGATCATTGCGATTGAAGATTCGAGAAAATTATAGACTTTTCTTTCTTCAATATTTTACTATTTATTTTGTCATATTATAATCTTATAGATATCTTTGAAATGAGTAGGTTTAGAGAGAAATATTAAAAGAGCTTTTTTTGTAGCTCTTAAAATTCTCTACAAATAAGGTTTTTTGAGTTTTTTTGTAGCTTTTGAAACTCTCTACTAAATAGGAATCTTCAGTTTTTTCTGTAAAGCCACTTTTGTCAAAGATATTTGTTGCAAAATCAGCAAAAAAAATTTGAATTCTATTTTATTTTATTTTAAATCATTTTTAATTTTTATAAATTCCTCTAAATTCAGTGAATTGAGAGGAAAAGGTAAAAAGACCTTTTCTCATAGTTCTTGACATTCTCAACAAATAATGTTTCTCAAAAATTTCCTCTAAACCCACCTAATTCAAAGATATCTTCAAAAAAAATCTGTGATCTCTCAGCTCGTTCAACTCTACCACTTCACTGAAAAATTATTTAATTAGCATAAAAAAAACAAAACAAAAAAATGAAGAGTAGGTATTTCTGCACTTGATGGCAAAGAAAAATTAATTTCACTTTGATCAATCAAATGAAAAAATTTAATACCTGTGAAAATTTTGTTTATTTTTTTCCTGTGATTTCGTAACAAAAAAAAAAAAGAAAAAAGACAAAAACCAAATGAGAATGGATAAAAAATTATTCAATAAAAAAGAAAATGGAATGAATACAAAAGAGACAAACAAATATACAAAAAAAAAAGAAAATGAGTATTAAAAAAAGACTCAAAAGAAAATACAAAGCAAATGCTGAAGTTCTTAATTAAGAAAATGCAAAATAAGACCTACGGTGATCGATTCTAATTCAGGTGAGTAAAAAAATAAATAAATATATATCCGTATTCTGTTTGTGATAAATTTCCGTAAAGAGATAAATTTTTCAAACAAATCATAAAAATAATAATGAAAAAAAAAAAATTAAAAATATAATGAATATACGAGGAAAAATTTATAAAAAATTGCACTTTAATAATTAAGCAAAATTTATAAAGCAAAAAAAAAATACAAAAATGATAAATCACGAGTGGCTTTGTATTTTAACACTTAGTTTCGCACAGGTCTCGTATTGATGACGAATTAAATTGAAAAGCATGGCCATAATTAAATAGAATTATAGAAAAAAAAAGTTATTTTATCAGAAAAAGAATTTTCATAATTTTAATTAATAAAATTGAGAAAAAAAAAACAGTGCAATATGATTGAATATAGGCAATATTTAGGGATAAATGAACATATTAAATTGATTTAAATGAAGAAATGGTCTTTAAAATGTGCGAAACATACGACTTTTTCATCGCATAGGTAGATTATCAGGAAAATCATAAACGATAATGACAAAATAATAATAAATAAAGTTCATACGATTAATACATAAATATGATTTAAAAAAAAATGAATCTGTGTGATTCTCGAGACAAACGAAAAGAGACTTATTCAAAAATTTATCATTAAGTCTTGTACAATTTTATTTTTTTCTCTTTCATTCACATAATTAAATTTTTTAAAAATGGATTAATTTAAATTGTTAACTAAAACATTTATTTTTCCTTTAGGATAATTAATAAATCATCGGCCTCGTCAAAAGAGGAACTGTGAGAACTTCATCTTGTGAACCACATGACTGGTGTTTTTCGAGACTTCAAATGAAAGCTCTGACGCTTCTGGGGATCTCGTTGGATTGTGTCGAAGGTAGAATTTCGATTGAATTTTTTTTTTTCAATGAAAAATGTCATGTTTTCTGCGATGAAAATTGTTAGATTTAATCAATAAATTCTATGGAAAAATTGAAAACGTGTGGAAAAATTTTTATTTGTCAAGTGTTTTTTTTGTAAAAAAAAGAGAGAAAATTACAGAAATTGGGCGATTCCCTTGATCGGCAGTCTTAATACTTGAGCTGTTACTAATTATCCTTATTTATTTACTTGTTTTTTTTTCATATATGGTGAGGTAATCACAATGGATAGACTGTAATGGCTGGTAACCATAAAGTACCTTGGCATAAGTTTTTCACAATTACAAAGAGATGATGCAGCAGACTGGTGAAGTAAGATGATTCGAGATATTCGGTAGAGGAAGAGTAAAGTAAAGGTATCTTGGTAATGACGAGGTTTAGGAGAATTTGTCAAGAATACTTTTTTGTGGACCTTGAAATTCTCTACAAAAAAGGTGTCCTTACATTTTTTGATAAACCCAACGAATTCAGAGATACGATAAGATGAGAAGCACTAAATAATTTTTTGATAATTTTTTTTTGTGAAGGAGAAAAGAGAGAATTGGGGAAAAAAAGGGAAAATTCGTATTGTTGCACTTTTTTATAAAAAAATTAAAGGTTTATCTTGAAAGTTGAGATAATTTCCTTTTTTTTTTAATTTTTTCTTTTTTTAATGTCATGACAATCTCTTTTTTAGAGTATCTTCTCTAGTTTTTGTGGAAAATAATTAAAAAATCAGTTAAATCGATAGGAAATCATCTCAAATTCCTGAGGGACGAATTCAGAGATATTTGTGATGGAATCCAGTAGTCAATTGATAATAGAGAAAAAATATTAAAGGAACTTGTACATTATTTTACAAATATCTCTGAAACAAATAGGATTTACGAGGATTTATCAAGAAACCTTTTTTGTAGCTCTTGAGATCTTCCACAAAAAAAGCTCTCTCGACATTTTTCGCTGAATCTAACAGTTCCAAAATCTATCGCGACTGAATGGGAACATGAAAATCAACTCATCTTATTTCACCTGTTAGCCACAGATTTACAATAACGTAAAAAATATAACAAAATGCTTATGTCAATTGGAAAGACTAGTTGATACTACGTATTTAATCGTCTCTTTTGTTGGTCGCTTGATAACAGCATTACCTGAATGTAGCTGTGGCCCTCTCTCAAGTCAATAAGCCTGAAAAAAACAAAATTTTCCTTAATTTTTTGTCATTTTTCTTATTTTTTCACTCTCGTTATTTTATTTTATCACTTATTTAGGGGGGACCGGGGCAAAATGATTCGAGATTTTTTTTTGGAGAGGAGGACTTTCTGAAAAAATCTGAAAAAATTTGAGAAGATGCTCCAATGCTCCTATTTTGTTGGTGAATTTTTCCAATGTTTCCATAAAAGGCGCTGCTCTTAAAAAAAATCTCGAATCATGAAAAAAAATCAAAAAATCCAAACCATTATTTTTATTATTACCGATTTCGTTCCTGCTGTTGAACGTGTAATCTGTCGCCTCGTCTGAGTGGTAGAATTATGCTTGTATAGCACGATGCTTCTGTGGCGGATACTGCCGATAAAGTTGCACATTTGATGACTTTTCGCGTTATCGATGAGCCCTCAGAGCTCAATAATATCCAGTACGAATAATGCATTTTTTCTCCAAAGTAATAAATCTGTTTTGAGGAAATTGAACGAAAAATATCAGTTATCATTTAGGATTAAAGAAATAAAAAATGAGTAAAATTTCGAAAAAATAGAGAATTTCGTGTTTTTTCTCAAAGTTTCAAAAATCGTAATTTCTCCTTTTTTTTAGGCAATTTTTATAAAAGAAGAGAATTTATCTCATATTCCCTCTTTTTTTTCTATGATAATAAAATTAGCATCCATCTGACAATTGTTTGGATTTTTTTTAAACAAATCCATTGTTGTTAAAAAATATATTTAAAAAAATTTCATTCATAGTTTTAGAAATTTTCTGCAAGGGATTTTTTTTATTTTTTTATTAATTTATTTTTTTTTATTAAAAAAGAGGGAAGAAAAGAAAAATCGTCAAATGTCTGCTATTTGCAGTTTTATTTTTTTCTTTATTATTTGTGTGTATATTTTAATTCTTACTTGAACTGAGATCATGTACAATCCATTGGCAGTGACTTCAATGGATTTTTTGTCCTCGACCAGATGGAATTTATTGAAACCATAGCGAGTCTCATTCCTCTTGACCCAAGGACCTATGTAACCTGCAGAGAAATTCATTAATAAATTATTATCAACGAACAAAGAGTAATTCGATGCATTTGGTGGAATTCTTCCAGTAATTTCTTTAAATTTAATTTTCCTTATTTCTATTTCGAAAAGGATTGAGGGCGGACCTCGTCATGCTTCCGTATTGATTGCCTTCGATTCCGATTAGGGAAAATTCAAGATTAATTTAAGTAAATATAGACATTTTTCTATGACACTGAAAATAATAGACATCTGACTATTCTTATCATTTTTATTTTTTTAACGAATGAATTATTTTTGAAAAAAGGAACATATAGAAAATTCGAAGAACTACAAGTGCAAATTTTTTCAATTATTTTTTAAATAATAATTTACTCTTTTAAAAAAATGCAAAAAAATTGAGAGATGTGTACTAATTTCATTATTCTTTAAAAATATCGTTGATTGATAATTTGTGATGAATGACTAATGATTTAGTCATGCGTATGTTCAAATCACAATTACCTGTATCTGTCACGTGCTGTTCAGGTACAGCACCAACGAATGTGGCGACCAAGGGTCCTTGAACAATTAAGAAAGGGGAAAATAATTATTAAAGTGTATAAAAGGATTGAGAGGCATTTCCTTTTGAGCAAGATCGAAGTCGATGGATTTTTCGAAATGAGACTATCGAGGAAACTGGGGATTCGCAACTCGTAAACGGCTAAATTTACGAGAATTTGTGAAGAAACCTTTTTCTTAGCTCTTGAAATTCTGTACAAAAAAGGTCCCTTGAGATTTTCCTCTAAATCTACTCATTTCAAAGTTCCAATTAAAAAGATCCATCGAAATGAGCTCACAATGAAAAATTCTCAATCAAATTTTCAATAGTTATCAAATAAAACAAGCAATCTGATGAATTAGTCACGATGCAAGTGATACATGTTAATTAATGATAAATTCGTTATGTACTGATTTTTTTTTTTTTTTTCAATTGTTTTTAAATATCAAATCGAGTCATACTAATAACAACAATAATCGTCCAAGTGTACCCAATCGCCTGCGACTGCCTTTAGGCCTCCGTTTCATTTTTCTTCGTTGTTTACCTCTGACCTCCTCCCTCCTAGATCTTCCACTTCGTGAATCATTCCAAAGATTATCAGTTGATATTGTTGTAACTTCCGTAACATTGTTGTTATCAAACATAACGATAGATCTTTCAAATCTTTTTTTTGTTAATGTATTTTCATCAGTTGATAATATTTCATTACTTATTTTCTCACTTTTTTTCACATTTTCAATTGAATTTATTTTATGGGATATTGAAATTGATTCTTCATCGTGAATTTTTGGAACTGTTGTCCTCAATTTACGGTGATTCATTCGATTTATGTTTCTGTTTAATTTTTCGTACCTCAGCATCAGAATTGCCATATTCGAATTCATTGAGTTCATCTGAAATCATAATGTCAATAATTTTTTAATTATCTTATATATATATAAAAGAAAGTGTGCTATGTGCGTGCCGATAAAACTCAGAAACTAACCCTCATAGCCCCATGGGTGTTATATGGGGTGTTAGCCCTCCACCCCCCATCCATGAAGAAGTTTTTCGTTTTCAGCTATGGGGGTTGGTTTTCGAGATATGGGGGTAGCAAATATTGCTCCTTATGGGGGTAAAATAATGTTCTAGATCGTTCTACAAAACACTAGAATGATCTAGAATAGTTGAGAATGCTATAGAATGTTCTGGAATGTTCCAGAATAGTTGAGAATGCTATAGAATAATCTGGAATGTTCCAGAATAGTTGAGAATGCTATAGAATAATCTGGAATGTTCCAGAAAGTTCGAGAATTTTCAAGATTGTTCCAAAACGTTTCGGAACATTCTAGAATTTTCCAAAAAATTCAAGAATGTCCTAGAATGTTCTAGAAAGTTCGAGAATTTTCTAGAATATTCCAAGAGATTTAAGAATATTTTGAAATGTTTCAGAAAGTTTGAGAACATTCTAAAATGTTTCAGGAGGTTTGAAAATTTTTTAAAATGATGCGAAAGGTTTGGAAATATTTTGGAATTTCCCAGAATTCTCTAGAATGATCTAAAATATTTGGAATTTATTTGGGCATGTTACAGAAAGTTCGAGAACATTCTCGAATGCTGCCATAGGTTTGAGAATTTTCTAGAATGTCCTGAAAGATGTGAAATTATTGTGGAATGTTCTAAAACGTTCGAGAACATTAGGGAATGACTCAAAACGTTCGAGAATTTTCTATCATGTTCCAAAAAGTATGAAAATATTGTGAAATGTTCTAAAACGTTCGAGAACACTCTGGAATGTTCCAAAACGTTCGAGAGCTTCCTAGAATATTCTCGAAGGTGTGAGAATATTTTGGAATGTTCCAGAAAATTCGAGAACATTTTAGAGTATCCCTCGAAGTTCACGAATCTTCCGAATTACGAGAATGTCCTAGAATGTTCAAAAACTTTCTGAAATTTTCTAGAATGTTACGAAAGGTGTAAGAATATTTTGCAATGTTCCAAAAGTTATGAGGATATTTTGAAATGGTCCACGATGTTCAATAACACTCTAGAGTGTTCCAAAAGGTGTGAGAATATTTTGGAAAGTTGAAGAACATTTGAGAATATTCCAGAATGTTCCAAAACGTTCGAGAATCTTCTAGGATGTTCCCAAAGGTGTGAGAATATTTCAGAGTTCCAGAACGTTTGCGAACATTCTAGAATGTTCCAAAACATTGGAGTATTTTCTAAAATGTTCAAAAAGATTTGAGAATATATTGGAATGTTCCAGAAAGTGCCGGAAACGTTTAGAATGTCCCCGAAGGTTTGGAAATGTTGCAAATTTCGAAAAGCTTAAAAGTATTTTGGAACGTTTCAGAAAGCTGGAAAACATTCTAAGGTGCTCCTGAAGTCTGAAAAATGTCTTAGAAGGTTTAATAATATTTGAATACTGGCACATGTTTTCCACTTAAATTTTCCTCAACTTTCGAATGGAATCATTAGAACATCTCTATCTCGAACTATTCAATTGGAATGTCCATTCTAATCCACCTTTTCCTAACAAATCAGTCAATACCGAGGAAAATGTTGGAGATAGGTTTTCCCCGTTGATTCCATTGATGACCTGTAAAAATTTTACATGGAAATCATGTGACAGCATTCATTTTTCAAATTTTTCTATAATTCCATTTTATACTGCAGACTCGAAGGTCTTGAAACCATCTCTTTTCAGAGAATTTTAGTTTTTCGGGAATGTTTCTGGTTCTATTAGTCGTAGTGACCTCGGGTTGGTCTTGCGTGGAAAATGAACTTATTTCACATCGATTTATGTGGTTGAAAAAAGGAATGATCAATCTTTGAAGTACTTATAGGGTGAAAGCTGATTATAGAAAAATGGCCTATAAATATCCGAAAAGGTTATGGGAAACTTGGACTACATGAATGGATGAGAAATGAATTCATCTTCCATTTGAGATTAACTCCAAATCCCTGCGACTAATAGAACCGGAAATATTGTCAAAAAAGTGAATGTTGTCAATTTTGAGAAGGGGTATCCTTTCAAGACTTGGCCGAAAAAGTGAAATTTTCGGAAAATCGAACAAAAATAATCCTGACACTTGCTGTCCACCTCAAAATTTCTTAACCTCGAAAGGAAATCATCAGGAAATCTCTATCTTGAACCGTTCAATTGAAATATCCAGTTTACATCATCTTTCTCTAATGAATTAATCAATATCGATGGAGATATTGGACATAGGTTTCTTCTGATGATTTCATTGAGAACCTGAGGGAATTTTAGATAGAAATCATAAACCGGAATTTCTATTTTTGAATTTTTAAAAATTTCATTTTTTGCTGAAGATTTGAAAAGCAAAGCCTTCTATTTTTGGAAAAATTCAGTGTTTCGGAAATCTCCCTGGTTTAGAATCATGGCTTCTCCCTTCACAATGTTTACGTTCAGAGGTCCATATCATCTTAATTCAAATGTCATACAAAGTGACCCGAGCGAAGCCGGGTAGGACAGCTAGTTTCGAATAATTCTGAAAAATTATCAATAATTTGGGGGAATTTCCAAAAAAAAAATCGAAACAATTACAAAATTTCGAATTAATTTTTTTAAATAATTTTCTAAAAATTCTGAAAAAACTGAAATATTTGATAAGAACTGATTTTTTTTTATGTATGCAAAGAAAAGTTGTCGGAATTTAATTGGAAGAAATTTCGAGAAAAGAAATCGAAAAAATTACAAAATTTCAAATAAAATTTTTTAAATAATTTCTAAAAATTCGGAAAAATCTCGAATATTTGAATAAACCTGATTTTTTAAATTTATGGGAGCAAAGGCAGATGTTCTTTGCCAAAAAAAATTGCAAATAAAAATTTTAAAATCCATTTAAAAATTCTAAAAAATCTTAAATAGTTTTCAATATTATAAAACTGATTTTTTTTTTTGAAGTGGTGAAATGAGATTAGATCTTTTTCTTATCAATATCTTTGAATTGAGTAGATTTAGAGGAAAATGTGAGGAGACCTTTTTTGTAGAGAATTTCAAGGGCTACAAAAACATTCTCTTGATAATTTTTTCTAAACCAACTCAATTTAAAGATATTTGCCATAATGTGATATGATGGAATCAAGTCGAATTTTTTTTTGTGGATTCTATTACAAATATCTTTGAAGTGTGTAAATTTGAAGGAATTTCCATGTGAAATATCCTTTGGAGAATTTTAAGAGCTACAAATGTCTCTTGAAAAACTCTCCTAAACCTCGACGTTCCCAAAATATTTAAGAAAGAAACTGCACGTGATTCTTACACTTATTCTATTTTCTTCGATTTCATTCATTGAAAATTCCATATTTGTTTGTTTACTTTCTTTACTTTCTCGTCCGAGTTACTCGATACGATTAAAAATTTAGCACAAATATTCGTTATCAGTGAAACGTGTCTTCCGGCTGAGAATAAATTAGTGTTACTGTGTCGATGACATAATTTTTAGTTTTAAATTTCTTTTTCCAAGTTAAATGAATGAAATGTTTATATTCTTTTGTGTTAATATCATCAATTCAGCTGAATTGACATTTCAGTAGTGGGAAAGGTAAAGAGTAACATGAGTCTAGAGTTTTTCGATAATTCGAAAAAATCACGTTTATCTGATTCCAAGAATGTCTCGGAAACGACGAGGCTCATCGAAAAATGACAGGGGACCTTTTTCATACCTTTCGGAAATCTCTACAAACAAGATTCCTTGACATTTTTCCCTAAGCCTACTCGATTCGAGGATATTAACGAAAGAAGGAAATATTCAATTTTAAAATTTTTTCATTTTATCAATGATTCCTCTATTATTCTGTAAATACATGGAAAAATAAAGGGGATAGAGAAATTTTTCAAGGGACCTTTTTTGTAGCTCTTGAAATTTTCTACAAATGAGGTCTTTCGCCATTTTCTTTTGAAGATTTCTTGGAAAATATTCGCAAAAGAGATCGAGGAATGAAGGAAACTAAGTTTAAAAAAAAAGAAGTTTAACTTATTTCGAAAATAGGGTACCAGTTTTGGCCACATTTGCACTTTTTTCACTTCGAATTCAAGTTAATAAAAGAAAACAAGTGGATAATAGTATTGCTTTCCAACTGATATAGCTTTTTCTGCCAATACTTCAGCAATATGCTTCTGAATGGAAATGATACAACTTTTTTCAAACCATCATAAAAATATCAAATTTTGAAAAATTCATTAAAACGCCAATAACTCGAGAACTAATCATGCAAATAATCTCAAAATTGACAGTCATCTAACTGATACAACTCTCAAGATAATATATGAGTATAAATAACGTCAGTTGAATATTTTCCAGAAATTCCATTAAAACCTGATTTTCGAAAAATGGACATATCTCAAAAAGTACCGATCGAATTTTCTTCAAATAAAGCTTAAAAAATAGAGTTTGTCGAGAGGAAGTTTTCCACAAAATATGAAATTTTTCTATAAAACCGTTTTGCTGTAATTGAGACTTTTCCGCACATACAGACATACACAGACATACGCAAAAAATATCATTTTAAGTATCTTCATTAAAAAAATTACAATCGAAAATTCTGATGATTACATAGCTTCCATTCGGATGCAAAAAACCCAAATCAGAATACCATGGTGAACCTGATTACCGGACGGGTCCCAGTTTCCGGATGCAGCAATAAAATATACTAATAATTAATATTCAAGTGAAAAAATCTAATTTTTCAATACTTGCAAAATGTTAAAATGAGAATTAAGTGAATTGTTTAATTCATTTAATTGAAATTTTTTTATCATTTTGATAATTTAATTTCAACTTGTCCGGGAACTGGTACCATTGCGTTAACCGTTCGGTAACTGGTGCCTTTATGGTAATATTTTTTATCGCATTTTGAAATTGTCATAATTACGCGAATCTGACTTATAATGTTATTGTACACTGTTAGAAAAAAAAGGAAATTTCATGGACAATTTGATGGGAATTTTCATAAACGTGATATTGAATTTTTTTTAATGGGAAGATTGTTATGAAACCTGTGAGTTTCAGAGGAAATTTGAAGGAATCTACGAGTCTCAAGTCGAATTGAGACGAAAATTCTACAACTTACTTGAATTTTTAACTGAACATGAATATTTAGAATCAAAATGACGAGAATTTTCAATTTTTTTTTGGAATTACCTTATTTTTACTAAATTTTCAAAAAACAATTATACTGAAATTTACAAATTTTATTGATATCCAGGCATAAAATTATTTGAAAATAGACGATGTGTTCATTTTTCAACGTAATTATCCGAAATTTCAGTAGAAATGTGATTTGTTAGAAATTTCCTGGATTTTACACGGAAAATTCAGACAGAAATTATTAAAAGTGTACTTATGAAATGATTCATATTCGAATTTGGATATAAAGTGACTGAAAAAGGTACAGTAGCCACGAACGGTACATCTACCCTATATCATAAAAAAACGAGGTTTAAAAATTTTTTAAAGAGAATTTGTCAAGATACCTTTTTTGTAGCTCGTAAAATTCTCTACAAAAAAAGGTAAGGTAAAGGACCTAATAGTTGCTGAGGAACTAGTAGCTCTGCTCATTTACGTATTTGTATACCTATATTTATGAATAGTTCATAAATATAGATATACAAATACGAGGTCATTCCACAGGTACTAGTCCTTGAGCAGCTACTGGGTACTTTACCTTATCTTGATATTTTTCTTTAAACCCAGTTGATTCAGAAATATTTGCGAAAGAAAACAGCGATGAAGTGTTGGAATGAAATAAACCTGAAAGTACAAGTCCATTATTTCGCAGGCATCTCCGAAACAATGGGGTTTATAAGAATTTATCAGACCTTTTTTGGAGCTCTTGAAATTCTGTACAAAAAAAGTCTCCTAAATTCTCCTAAACCTACTCATTCCAGAAATATTCACAAAAGAATTTACAATTAATTTCTGACTTTTATATCAATTCTTCACATTATAGCAAATATCTTCAAATTATGGTAAGTGATTACCCCCTTGCGAAAAAGGTCTCATCAAAAATCACTTAATTTTCGAGATACTTTAAAAAAAAAACTGCAAAAAAAAAAATGACACTGAAAATAGCAGACATTTGACAATTATTGTTTTTTTTTCCTTCAACAAAAAAAATAATTTAAAAAAAAATTAAAAATAAGCATATGTAGTGAATTTAAAAAACTACAAATCCCAAATTTTTATATATTTTTTTAATGATAATTCATGTGTTTAAAAAAATCCAAAAAATTCCCAAATTTATGCTAATTTCATGGTCATAAAAAAATGACACTGAAAATAACATATATTTGATAATTTTTGAATTTTTTTTCTTTCAACAAAAAAAAATCATTTTTGAAAAATCAAAAAATGCATATGTAGTAAATTCAAAAAATTACAAATGTCAATTTTTCATATATTTTTTTTTTGTAATAATTTATTTGTTTCAAAAAACCTAGAAAAATTTCAGATGTCTGCTCATTCCAGATTCATCAAAAAAACAAAAAAAAAATTAAAAAATTAAAAAAATAAAATGAATGGCATTTACCTGTTCCTCCAAAACCCGTACTTCTCTCTTGAGTTGTGTAAATACAACGAGAAATGTAACAGTAAGTAATAAAATGAGTAAACTCTGTGTTCTCTGTAGAATCTTTGATCTCTTTCCATTAGATAAAGATACACTCATGTTTACATTGCACTCAAATACATTTCCCATAGTATTATTGACCGTATCAGCAATTCTAATCGATGTATCGTTTTTCAATTTTCTTTCCATTTCTTATACAACAATAATCAATGGGTATTATCGTTTTCTCAGAACTCCCTTATCCACTTTGTTAAAATCTGAAATAAATCATTTTTCACATTTATCACGAAAAAAAACCTTTCTTTTTCTCCTGAGTCGTGACTCAGTTCTTCATTCTCGACAAATTGAAGAAAAAAAGTAGCAGAAAAAAAAAAAAGAAATGAAGCAATGGAACTGAGGAAGTGTGTTTGGTCTGTTCACCTCGGAGATAAAGCAACAACTGAAATGAAAAGTGGGAATGCACCAAAGCATTGGCGCATTCACGTGCTCACATGCTACAAGAAAAGGAAAAAAAGGAAAAAAAAACGATAGAATCCACAATAATGTTCTTTAAGGTGTTTCTGTCTGTATAGTCAAAAAAAATTAAATTTTTGTATAAAATCGTTAATAACAAAAAAAATAAAAGAATAAAAAAAAATGTAAAAAAATTGATTTCTTCTTGCTTTCAGTTTTTTTCAATATCTCGCAAACTAAGCGAGATACTGCGATTTCGAAATACTTTTCGAAATTTCGATATTTTTGAAATTTCGATATTTTCGGAATACTTTTTTGTGAGAAATTTCAAAAGCTACAGAATAAATGAGCATAAAATTAACAGACACGTGAAATTTTTTTATTTTATTTTTTTATGCAAATGAATTATTTTTTTAAAATTATTTACAAAACTCGCATTCGTAGTTTTCTAAATTTACTAAATTTAAATAGCATTGGCATATTCACGTGCTCACGTGCAAAAAAGGGAGAAAAGGGAAAAAGAAAAGAAAGAAATCCACAATAATGTTCGTTAAGGTGTTTCTGTCTGTACAGTCAGAGAAAAAGTTAAATTTTTATATGAAATCGTTAATAACAATTTATACGAGATAAAATTCTCAAATTTTATGAAGTAAATCTGTGAAGAATGTAATGAGGAATGAAATAAGTCTTAGAAACAAGAAATCAATTGAAAATTGGAAAATTTTTTGTGCTTTTTACATTTATTCATTTTTTCAAGTTTTGAAGAAATTTTCAAAATCACAGAAAATTTTCCAGTTTTCAACCAATTTCTTGTTTCTAGGACCTATTTTGTTTCTCATTACATTCTTTACAGATTAACTTCATCAAATTTCGAGAATTTTATCTCGTATAAATTGTTATTAACGATTTTTTACAAAAATTCAACTTTTTTTTTGACTGTACAGATAGAAACATGTTAACTGCATTCCTTTGGAAAAACAAAAAGCTTTGAAGCCCAGTAATTCTCGTAACGATGAGGCAGTTCTGGATCTCGTTACATATTTCAAAAGCAAAGGTGAAGAATGAGAGTAACAAAGAGAATTGAATTTTTAGAAGTGAAGAACATGAAATCTGGAGAATTTCGTGTTTTTTTGTTTCATTTCAGTCTCCAAAATATCACGTGCAGCTTATTTTGAGAATGTCTCGTGAGCGATGGGGTTTAGGAGATTTTGTTAAGAGACCTTTTTTGTGGCTCTTGAAATTTCGGACAAAAAAGGTATCTTGAGAAATTCTTGTAAACCTCGGGGGCTTCGAGATATTTATGGAATGATGGAGAAATCCATGAGGGAAGTGGTAAAATAGGATAAATTTGGAGAATCAGGGTTCTTTTGAAAGGATCTTGGAATTGAGGGGGTTTAGAGGAAAATGTCAAGAAAACTTATTGGTAGAGAATTTCAAGAGCTACAAAAAAGGTTTCTTCATGAATTCTCCTAAATCTCGTCGGTCACGAGATATTTCCAGAAGAATGAAAAAAACTCGTCAAGTCCTGAAATAACTCAATTTCCATCATTTATTTATTGAAAATATCTTGGAAATTAAGAGAGATAGTGCAATTTTCACTGACATTATTTTCATAGCTCTCAAAATTCACTATAGAAAATGTCGATTGAATATCTTTGAAAAAATCGCGCTATCTCGCTTATCTTCCAAGATATTCTTCCTCAAAAAAAAAATAGAAGATTTTAAAAAAATTCAAAAAATTGATTTCTTTTTGCTTCTCGTTCTTTTTTAATATCTCGGAAACTAAGTGAGATAGCGCGATTCTGTAAAAATACTGTTTTAAAAGATAAATTCAAGAGCTACAAACAAAAATGACCATAAAATTAGCAGACCCCCGAAATTTTTTTGGATTTTTTTAAACAAATAAATTATGTTCAAAAAAATATATACAAAAAATTCGCATTTGTAGTTTTTTAAATTTACAAAATATGGATATTTAAAATAAAAAAAAAACAATTCACTTGTTGAAAGAAAGAAGAATCTAAAAACTGTCAAATGTCTGCTATTTTCAGTGTCATCAAAAAACAAATCTCTTCATAAATCCCATTTTTTCAAAAAAAATGCAAAAACTCCCCTCTTCTCTTCCCCAACTCCTCTCTTTCCCCAAAATCTCCTCTCTCCCCCTCAAATCGAAATCGAAATCCCCAAAAAACAAAAAAAAAAACTCACCTCAAATCCATTCCGCCCAATTTCACCAGCAAAAATCCGTTTTTTTTCCTTTTCCTCTTGAAAAAAATCATAAATGATTTTTGTTTTCACTCTTCGCAAGTGTGTTTTGTGTCCACTGGAGTCACGTAAAAAATGTGAGGTTCCAACGGTTTGGCTCTCCTTCTCTCCTCAACTTTTCGTTGGGAGGCTGACGAGGCGGTCCATCTCTTTTGTTTACCTGCGCCCGGTTTTTTTTTCACCGTTTTTTAGCCACTACCAAAAGACCTTACAAGACCTTCTACAATCTCAGTAAAGAGGCGTTTTATTGAAAAAAAAAAAAAAGGCACTGAAAAATTTTGTGTTGGACGCTAACCGCGCGCGGTCCACGACCGAGCCCGCGTTTTGTCCACCTCCACACAGCCTCCGAAACCACAGTCCAACACAACTTGAATAATACTGGCTTCTCTCTTTTGTGCCAACTGTTTTCTCCCAGTGTGGGTGCTTCTCTGCCAACTCGTCTCTCTCACAAATCCCTAGATCATCGCTCGATTCTCCTCCACTTCTTATTCCTTATTTTCTTCTTTTTTTTTCTTCTTTTCTGCTCTCTTTGTACTGCTCCTCTTTACTCCAATATTTATCTGCCCATTGCACGTCTGCTTCTCTGGCAATTTCAATGTGCACCATGTGCAAGCATCACTTAACGTCTCTGAATTCCATTTAAATTTAGATCTACAATAAAAGGAAAGAGTTTATTATTTATAGATTCGATTTGAATTTTTTTTTAAATTGTTTTTTTTATTTTTTTTGGGAAATAAGGGAGATGGAAGCATTTTTGCGTTTACCTATTTTGAAGAGAATTTTGAGAGTTACAAAAAAGGTTTTTTGGGATTTTTTGATGAATTTACTAATTTTGAAGATATTTGGGGAAGAATCAGTATCGAGCAATTTGGTACTGAATCTTTCACAAATATCTTCGAAATGAGTAAATTTATCAAAAAATGGGAAACAACATTTTTTTAATTTCTTGATTTTAATTCTATTATTTTATATTATTGGGAATATTTCAGAATTCAGCGGGTTTAGGGGATAATGTTAAGGAACCTTTTTTGTAGCTCTTAAAATTCTGTACAAAAAAGGTTTTTCGCACTTTTTTCCTGCATCCGCTCATTTCGCAGATTTTCGCGAAAAAATTAACTTTTTCCATTTCGATTCAATCATTTTAAGTCCACATTATTGCAAATATCTCTAAATCTAGTAGATTTGAGGGATAATGTTAGAGAACCTTTTTTGTAGCTCTTGAAATTCTCTACAGAAGAGGGTGTTTTTGCACATTTTTCTCTACACCCGCTCATTTCGCAGATTTTTGCAAAAGACTTAACATTTTTCCAAAGTTTCATTTCATCATGCTAATGCCACATTATTGCGAATATCTTTGAATCTAGTAGATTTAAGGGAAAATGTCAAGAAATCTTTCTTGTAGCTCTTGAAATTCTCTACAAAAAATGGTTTTCTGCACATTTTTCGCTATACCCACTCATTTCGCAGATTTTTGCAAAACATCGATCATTTTTTTTCATTTCAATTCCATCATTTTAATTCCACATTATTGCAAGTATCTCTGAATTTAGTGGATTTACGAAAAAATTTGAAGAAACCTTTTTTGTAGTTTTCGAAATTTTCTACAAAAAAGGGCTTTTCGCACATTGTTCTCTATACTCGCTCATTTTACAGATATTTTCAAAAGATGTTTTAACATATTTCTGTATTTCAATTCCATCAATTCACATTACTTTAGAGTTTTTGGACTTTTTTGGAGCTTTTAAAATTCTCTCCTAAAAAGTTGATCATAAAAAAACGTCTCTCTCTCTTACTTTTCGAAATAACTCAAAGAAACTGATCCAAAAATCCAATATATTCATTTTCTCCTATTCTTTTCATTTTCAGAATAAGATTTGCACAATCTGTGGTACAAAATTATAATCGATCGGCCTCATGCTATCAGTTGGCCTAACTAATAGATTTCGTTCAGTTTTCATGGAAGTTCTCAAATAATTTATGTAAAAACTAGCAAGACACTTCCACATCACAAAAAACCTCCGAAGACACTTGGCACTTTTTTTTCTTCCAAAAATTGATTTATTTCCTTCTACCTCTTCATCACCGCAGTAAATACATCCATTGAATACAAATAATCCATGATTTTTCCCCTGCAAAAAAAAAGGTAATTAACATAAATATTTTTTTTTTCCTTTCCTCTACTCCAAAGAGTCAAGAGCCCATTTTCGATGAAGTGTCCCGTTACAAGTGAATGAAATCCTGGAATTATCTCACATTATTTGTATTTCAGCCTTGCAGCTGTCCTCTAGCAACGATGACTCGTGCAGCAAACTATTTCTTTTGTGCACATGATACTGCCATGTTCCATCGTAAGCATTTTCAATTTCTCTCTACCTTGAAAAAAGAAAATAGAAATGCTCGTTGAAGTTTTGAATACTGGTGGTGGGCCCAGGTTTCTGACACTTTAGAGCTAGCTTCTGACCGGATAAATCGAAGGTAGCAACTATTTGCCTTTAAATGTGATTATTAAATGTAATTTCATGATATTACTACACTGAGAAACAAGAAATTTTGTTTTAAGGAAATTTATTTAACTAAATAAAATTTACTTCACTCCAGAAAATTTCAATATATATAGATATAATGATTGTGGAGGAAAATTGTGTTAAAAGGCAATTTTCTTGCTACATGAAATTTTTTTTCTGAGTGTACATATCTTCACCTTAGAAACAAAAGGGCGTAAGTGCTATGCTTATACCTGCACATACGCCCCTTTGTTTCTAAGGTGATGAACGTACTCAGAAAATGAATATTAAACAATATATTGTACATTTAAGTTAAATTTTTGTATAAAATCGTTAATAACAATTTATATGAGATGAAATTCTCAAATCTGATTCAAGAAATCTGTAGAGAATGTAATAAGGAATAAAATAAGCGATAGAAACAAAAAATTAATTGAAAATTGTAAAATTTTCATTACTTATTACATTCCTTTAGATCTTGAAAAATTTGAAAAAACGTACAAAATAACGAAAATTTTTCAATTTTCAATTAATTTTTTGTCTCTAGGGTTCATTTTATTTTTCATTACATCATTCACAGATTCACTGAATCAGATTTGAGAATTTCATCTTGTATAAATTTTTATTAACGATTTTATACAAAAATTCAGCTTTTTTCCGATTATATCTCCCAATTATCCTTAATTATAACTAATTATTGGATTCATTTCCATTTTTCCGATTTAACTTACTGATTGTTCATAGGGATATTGGAAAAATAATTAACAGCATCAAATTATTGTCAAATCGCGACGTTTCGCTGAACAATGCCAGCTTCCTCAGGTTCTGAAACCAAACGTGAAATATTCTTTCATTTATGAATTACAATTTCATTTTCTCTGCACCAAAATAAATGAATATAATAATATCATACAAAAATTATATAGAAATGAGCTTAAACACATTTTTCCTTCAATATACAAATTCAAAAATTGGTCACGTTTGATTTCAGAGTCTGAGGAAGCTGGCATTGTTCAGCGAAATGTCGCGATTTGACAATAATTTGATGTTGTTAATTATTTTTCCAATATCCTCATGAACAATCAGTAAAAAATAAAAAAATCCTTAATTATATTACTATATATCGTCGTGTGTATAAGCACAGCACTTACGCCCCTTTGTTTCTAAGGTGATAAACGAGCTCAGCAAATAAATATCGTCGCCTTAGAATTAAAAGGGCGTAAGTCCTGTGTATTATCATAGCACTTACGCCCCTCTGTTTCTAGAGTGACGATAGTCAAAAATATATTGTACATTTAAATATAATTGAGAAATTTGCAAAAATTGTCAGTTACTGGGACATTGTCAGAAACCTGGGCCCACCACATTATTTGAAATGAAATTTGAAATATTTTAGATCTCATCGTTTTACTGAAATCGACGAATAATCTTCGTCCTTGAGAAACGAGTTCCATAGATCTATTGAGGGACCCGGGACATGGGATTGAGATGACCCACTTCTTCATCTATTTCCAAGTGACAATAGAAAATAATTCGAGAGGAACGATCTCTATGAATTAGGTGGAACATTTGGTTTTTGTTTCGCTTTCTTCTTTTAGGCACATGCAGCTTCTTTTGGAAATATCTTCGAATTGAGGGGGTTTAGGGGGAAAAGTCAAGAAATCTTGTTTGTAGAGAATTTTAAGAGCTACAAAAAAGGTATCTTCATGAATTTTCCTAAATCTAGTCGCTCATGAGATATTTTCAGAAAAATGAGAAAAACCCGTTGAGTTCTAAAATAACTCAATTTCCATCATTAATTTTTTGAAAATATCTTGGAAATTAAGAAAGATAGTGCAATTTTCATCGAAATTTTTTTTATAACTCTCCAAATTCATTATAGAGAATGTCTTTCGAATATCATTCAAAAAATCGCACTATCTCGCTTATTTTCCAAGATATTCTTCCTCAAAGAAAAATAAAAGAAGAAGAAAAAAAAATTTAATTGATTTCTCTTGGCTTTTAGTTTTTTTTTTAATATCTTGGAAACTAAGCGAGATCGCGTGATTTTGCTAGAATACTTTTTTGTAGAAAATTTCCAGAGCTACAAAAACCGTTTCTTCCTAACTTCTCTTGAATTTTGTACTTTACGAGATATTTTTAGGAGAATGAAAAAAACCATCGAGCCCTAAAATAACTCAGTTTTCATAATTCCTTTTTTGAAAATAATTCTTCAAATTAAGCGAGATGGTGCAATTTCCACTCACACCTTTTCTATAGCTCTCACAATTCACTATAAAAAGTCTCTTAAATGTCTCCAAAAAACGCGTTATCTCGTTTATTTTCCAAGAGATTCTCCTCCCCAGAAAAAAAAAAATATTCACAAAAAAAATTTATTTCATTTTGCCCCTATTTTATATTAAAATATCTCGGAAACTAAGAGAGATAGGGCAATTTTGTTTGAATGCTCTTCTGTAGAAAATTTCAAAAGCAGCGATCAAAAAGATCTTAATCTCCGAGATCCTCTGAAAAAAAAACCTAATAATTTTTATTATTATTATTATTTATTCAAGCTTTCGTGAGGGTTTACATAAAAATCCCTATTAGCTAGGGGGGAAAATGTACAGATAAAATACAAAAATAAAATAAAAATAAAAAAGACAGCAGTTCTTATTAGTACTAATAAAATTAATATTAAGATAAAAAAAAACTAATAATAAAAATAAAACCAATTTTAAAAACTTCATATTCATAAAAAGTGAATTCTCCAATTATCCTCCCAATTTCTGTCAACGAATAAAAATTCCACAATCTCCTGACATCACGCCTCAGCTATTTGACAAAAATAATAATAAGAACCCCACATGCCTAATTACCCCGTACTCAATAACCTCCATACGTGGGCGTTGATCAGTTTATTTATTTCCAAGAAAATAATAATTCGCATCAAATGTCAACTATTTTATCTCAATTACGCAATTAATCATCCACACATCCCCACCGATTATGCGCCACTTCTTTTACCGGTAAAACCGGAAGTCCCCCCCTCCTCCCTTCTCTCTTCTCGAAAATCCTATCCAATATCCATCCCTTGGATAAATTCCTGCGCTCAATTATTTCATAAACAATTAGTTTATCTCATTTATGATAATCACAAAAGCCATTAGTAAAATTTCCCAAACATCCGAGTAGTTTAATGGCGCCTTCCACGACAACTCAAAGACTTTGTTCGTAAGAAATACGTTAATATATATAGATATATATATGTGTCTGTGTGTATGTGCATTTGGTTTGTATCTTGGAGAGATGGTAAGAGAGTCGAGTTTAACTAAAAACTATCCCGGGATCAGTCGACACTCGCTCGTGTCACCGGTTAAACGCAAAGAAGATAATTTTCTCAATTTTTTCCTCTTCCTCTTTAAAAAAAAAAAAACGCTAAATTTAAATTTAAACTGAGAATGTGAATTTGACGAAGAGAGAGGGGGGTAGGTCATCGCAAGCGAATTTTGAATCAATTCGTAACGGATAAATCATGAAAATGGGATTTTAATGAAATTTTTTTTGATTTATTAATTGATTTAATTTAACGGAAATCATTGGGTGAATTTGAATTGGCAGAATGACATCGATTTTACCGGTTGATGACCGGAGGCTCAAGGTCAATAGTGAAAAGAGCGAAAAAACAGACGACTCGACCCGCGCTTTTTTGAATTTTTCAAGGGAAAATTTGAATATATCACACTCGGAAATTGAACAGGGATTTAATAGGCAGAGTTCAAAATGCTTTAAAATCAATAGGCAAATGATACTGAGTTTATTTGCTGTCTCACTTGCACTTGTGTGTTTTGCTTTTGAAGCTATTAAAATACAAAAAGTTATTGATAATAGACGTGATATTGAAATTATTAAGAGGGACCTTGAAACATTGAGACATCGGATCTATGAGGAGGATTTTCTGGATGAACTTAAAGCGTTTGAGCAACAGGTGAGGTGTTTTTTTTGTTATTTTTTGAGGGGAGTTTTTTTTTTATTGCTTCCGAAGGAAAGCTATGTAATCATCAGAATTTTCGATTGTAATTTTTTTAATAGAAGATACTTAAAATGATGTAAATAGAGAGAAAATGATATTTTTAGCGCATGTCTGTGTGTGTGTGTATGTCTGTGTATGCATAAAAGTCTCAATTACAGCAAAACGGTTTTATAGAAAAATTTCATATTTTGTGGAAAACTTCCTCTCGACGAACTCTTTTTTTTAAGCTTTATTTGAAGAGAATGCGATCGGTACTTTTTGAGATTTGTCCATTTTTCGAAAATCAGTTTTTAATGGAATTTCTGGAAACTATTCAACTGATGTTATTTATACTCATATATTATCTCGAGAGTTGTATCAGTTAGATGACTGTCAATTTTGAGCTTATTTGCATGATTAGTTTTCGAGTTATTGGCGTTTTAATGAATTTTTCAAAATTTGATATTTTTATGATGGTTTGAAAAAAAGTTGTATCACTTTCATTCGGAAGCATATTGCTAAAGTCTCAGTGGAAAAGCTATATCAGTTGGGAAGCAATACTATTATCCACTTGTTGATTATGTAATTTGGGGAATTGGGAGATTCTTTAGGATTTCGTTGACTTTTGAGATTTATTTATTTATTTCCTTCGTAAAAAGAAAAAATTTTATGATAATAACAATAATAATCTCTTCAATATAAATAACAAAATGATGAAAAGACACTGAAACTCACCGTCATCTGACAATTTTTGGATTTCTTGTTTTTCTAACAAATAAATTGTTTTAAAAAAAATTAAAAATATGTATATTTAGTAAATTCGGAAAACCACTAATGCAAATTTTTTTCAAAGTTTTTCTTTCAATATTAACTTATTTGTTAAAAAAATTGTCAGATGTCTGCTATCTTCTGTTTCATCTTTTGAATGAGATTTTCTTTTCTTCAATTATTGATAAGTATTGACCCCTTTTAAGTGCTAGAGAGGCAGTTCAAACCAGGAATGTTTGAATGCTGCACAGTGATTGGGTGTTCTTTTTTTAATTGGATGAGTTGAAAAAATAACATGGAATTGTTTTTGCATGATCCTGAAAATAGCAGACATCCGTCAATTTTCATTTTTTTTTCTTAACCGAAAAAATTATTATAAAAAAAAAGAAAAATATTTATATTTGGAAAATTTGAAAAAACTATAAGTGCAAATTTCTTAAATATTTTTTTATAGTAATTTATTTGTTTTAAAATTGTTTTAATTAATTGTCAGATATGTGTTAATTTTATTATCATGTTTTTGCGAATATCTTTGAAATTAATGGTTTTAGGGAAAAATAGTGGGAGATATTTTTTTACAGAAAATTTAATTTTATAAAAAAAAGGTCTCTTGATGAATTCTCTCAACCCGTTGACTGTTTTTGTCCACTATAGAGGATATTGATTTTCACGCCCTAAAATTTAAACCAATCAACAATTGTCGTTGACTGATTTCAATTCTAGGGCGTGAATCTCAATGTCCTCTATAGTGAACAAAAACAGTCAACGGGTTGAACCTCGTTTTTTATAAGATTTTTTTGAAACAAGTTGCATGTAATTTTTTTACTCATTTTCATTAAATTTTTTCTTGCTAAAATCTCTAATTCCATTGGGTTTTGGGAGAAACGTCAAGAGCTCTTTTTTGTAGAGAATTTTGTAGAGCTATAAAAGAGGTTTTCATGAAGGGGTAATTACTCCTAAAATCTGTGTACACTAAACTTAAAATTGTAAAAATTCAAAGATTCTCGAATTTTCAGCGGACTTCAAGAAAATTCATAAGATTTCTTGGAATCTGTAAAAATTGAACGGATTTCTGAATATTTCATAGATTTCTATGAAAATTCAAGAGATTCCAGAGAATGCTAAGAGTTTTCAAGATTTTATGGCAGAAACAAAAATGGCTAAAAAATGAAAAATTTAATTAAAATAATGTTGCCAAAAAAATTGAAAATCTTCTATGACTTTTCTCAAGTCCTGAAATCGATTTTTCAGATATTGTCACTATTGATTTTAGATGGAATTTCGAAGACTTCACAGATTTAATGAAATTTCCATCGTATTGATTCAATTACTTATATGAAAATATCAATGGCGGTCATATTGGCATTTAAAATCCGAAGATCCTCCAATCTCAGTCCTAGATGCTGGGACAGCGTATTTAAAATGCAATAAAAACAGATAATTTGGACCTACCACTAGGATTACCTCAAAAATTGTAGTATTACAATATAATATAACATAACATTATATATGCCAATATCTATAGATACTGTATTTTCAAATAAGTCCATAATTCATCTATTTCTGAATAAACCCTTATAGGGTTTGAAAGAATTGAGAAAAAAAAATTCAAAAATAATTCAACACTTCGTCCCTGATTCCAAATTACTCTCAATAAAAGAACATAAAAGAATATGAAACTTATACGATTTAGGCCCTTTTCATTCTATCCTATTCTCATTCCTGTGCGTGTGTCTGCATTGTTATACTCCACGCAGATAATTGGAGAAGTTGAGTTTAATTGATTAATGAAAAATAATTACAAATTATATAATTAAAAGGAGTTCAAATGACTGCTTTTATGTAGGCGTATAATGGGCAGAAAGAGGTGGGTGGGGTAAAATGGGTATAAGAGGTAAAATACACTGAGAAAAAAATAATGATAAAAGCAATAAAATATTGATGCCATTGATTCTTAGCAAAGATTTTTTTGCAATAATTAAAAACAGCTGTTGAATTTACTGAATTTAGTCAATTTAACTAGTTAATCGGTTTGAATTAACTAAATTCAGTAAATTCAACAACTTTTTAAATTATTTCACCAAAATATTTTCTAAGGACCATTTACCTCAATATTTGATTGTTTTCACCATTATTTTCTCTCTCTGTGTAGATTTCACTTGATCTTGAGATGAAATTCGAATTTTTCAGCGCTACAAAACGAAAATCGCTTGAAATTTAGTAGTTTTCGCTGATAATTTGAGGTTTTTCATCTTATGTAAAAAAAAAAGTAGATTTTTCTCGCCAATCTTTCATCGTCAATATCTCGGGAACTATTGGAGATACGCCCTTCTAGCTTCAACTCTCGTTTGAAGCTCAGTTGATTTTCCTAACTGGTTTGTAGGTGGCGAAAAGGCATGGGAGATAAGGTGTGGAGAGACTAGTTGAGAGGCCCATGGAAAACCCATCCTTTATTAACGGGAAAAACCAGCTTGTTGATAGATATTAAATTACAGATCACAATATGCTTTTTATAGTTGATATTCACAATCATGCTTGTTATTGAATTACAATTGGTATCGTTGAACTGATTGAACTAATAGTTCAATGTCTAATAGTTGATGTAATTAAGAATACCGGAACTTAATCTTCACTTTAAGTGTTTATGACACTGTTCGAAAAAAATGGAAATTTCATAGATTATTTTTTCCATCCAAATTTCGACCAATAGAATTGCACCATTCGACGAAACAAAATAACGCCTACACGATATTTCACTGGAAATTTTTGGAAATTCCACTGGACATTTTTCATGTTGCCTATATATAAAAAACAAACGATTTGTCAATCCATGTGACTCTAAATTTTGAATTTCTAACTAAGAATTTGTCTCATGGTGCAATTCTATTGGCCCAAATTTGGATGAAAAAATAATCCCCCGAATACCACTCGAGCTTCAAAATTAATCGGGTAATTTTGAAGCTCTTGTGGTATTACATGTGACAATTTGATGGGCATTTTCATAAACGTGATATTGAATTTTTTTCTAATGGGAAGATGGTTATGAAATCTGTGAGTTTTAGAGGAAATTCAAAGGAATCTATAAGTCTTAAGTAGAATTGAGACGAAAATTCTACAACTTACTTGAATTTTCAACTGAACATGAATATTCAGAATCAAAATGACTTGAATTTTCAATTTTTTTTTGAATTTTTCCTATTTTTACTAAATTTTCAAGATACAATTAAACTAAAATTTACAAATTTCATTGATATCCAGGTGTGAAATTATTTGAAAATCGATGATGTATTCATCTTTCAATCACGTAAATATCTGAAATTTCAGTAGAAATGTGACTTGTTGGAAATTTCCGGGATTTTGTACGAAATATGCAGACGGAAATTTTTAACAGTGCACTTCTTTATCACGATAATAATTGTTGGACTCCCATTGATTATTTCACCGGTCAAGTAAAACTATTGAGAAGCACATCTCTTGTTGAGAGCTCAGCCTCAAGGGGTAACGGAAGATCCAGCAAATTGTGAATTTTCAAATCCATTGTTTAACAACAGTTATCAATTTATTCCATGAAATACCAGAGAAATCGATTTTTTAATTACATTCTTCATTCGTTTGCAGTTTCTTGTGATAAACATATTGATTAATATCATCAAACAATTATTTCAAAAATTCAGTATAGGGGAAGGTGGGGCAATACGGACATAGTGGGTAAAATGGACACATTTGAGTTTTTATGCACATATTATGAATTCGATTTCGAACTTTTCTGGCATTTTTGAGGGGTCTTTCGAAAAAAGCCTTTCGATTTTTGGGCAAATGCAGTTTTTTTGGGGATATCTCTGGTTCTATCCGTCTTAGCGACCTGGGAGAGAGTTCGAATAAAAGGTGAGGTCATTTCCCATCGATTTCTGGGGTTTTGGATTCAAAAATATCGATTTGTTACATAGTTATAGAACAAAAACCGATGATCATAATTTGTCACAAAGATTACCATAATTATCTGAAAAATCGTTATTCTTAAATTTAAATCCACATAAGTCGATGGGAAATGATCTCAGTTTGCATTTAAATTTGATCCCATATCGTGACGACCAACAGAATCGGAGCTATTCCAAAAAAACTGAATTTGCTCAAAAATCGAAAGGCTTTTTTCAAAAGACCCCTTAAAAATGTCAGCAAAAAAATCAAATTCCCAAAAAATTCAAAAAAATTACTACTGGCACATGTTTCTCGACTAAAATTTCCTCAGCTTTCCGATGGAATCATTAAAAAAAAATATATTTACCACTGTTTCATTACAATGTCCATTTTGCCCCACGTTCCCCTATATACAAGGCCTTCTGTTACACCTTAAGGATGTATGCTCGGAAGAGGGAGGGGGGACCGGGAATTTCGATGGGCTGAAATGGATTCTAATGGTTTCGGGGTGAGCTGAAGTAAATGACCACGTGACGTGTACTGTGGATCTGGCCAATCACGGCGAGAAATGAATGATGAAATGAAGTAATTCAAATTTCAATTCTATTTTTCTCTTCAGAATGAATGGATACATAGGATTTTTCAAATATTGCCGAATTACTACAATATCCATCTTTCTTATGAATATTTGTTCTTTGTACTACGGAAGCTTGAAAATTGGATATTTAATAATTTACGATAATAACATTCATTCCTCCATAAGAGCTCATATATTTTCTGTCAACTTTCAATAATTTTTTTTCTTCCTTCTATGAATGGTTATCCACTCCGGACTTTTCATAGTAAAATTCTTCGAGGAATAATCTAACTATGAAAAAAAATTTGAAGCCCCAAATCGAAATTTTTTGTCATGATCATATATCCTTAATTAATTTTTGGACTCCTGTGGGTCCAAGAGAGAAAAAAAGAGAGAGAGGGGGGGGGGGGTTCGTGTCTTTACCGTGTTTATAGTATCGCTAGACATCTTGAGATTGACGCTTTATAATTGGTGATTTTTTTTCGCGGTAAATTCACTCTGTTCCAAAAAACTCTTTTTTGTAGAGAATTTCAAGAGCAACAAAAAATGATTGACACAAAATCGCTCTATCTCACTTACTTTCCGAGATATTCTCGAAAAATTGTTGAGAAAACATTTTTGAATTTTTCTATTGATTATTGATGATTGATTATGAAAGGTAGAAAAAAATCAGTTTTGTTGTAATATTTGAGATTTCTCGAAATTTTTTCCAATTTTTTTTGAAAATTTTTTTTTCGAAATTTTTTCAAATTAAACTCCGCCAACTTTCTTTTGCCAATATACATTTCAAGAATCAGTTTTATTTCAATATTTGAGATCTTCTTTTTATTTTATTCTAAAATAGTTGTATGCTGATGATGATGGATCTGGTGATACAGACCTGGACGATGACTACGATTCCAGTTATGATGATTATGAGACAAGCTCGAATGATTATGCGAATGATTACGAAACAACTTTGCCAATGAAGAATGACCAGACAACAGAAAAATCAAAGGAAAGTGATGAGAAAAAGGGAAAATTGCCGCTGAATCTCCGCTCAATGGAAGATAAAAAGATTCTGGAGAATCTCGAGAATCCTAAGACGAAAAAGAAACGTTTTGTTACGGAGGAACCACCTGTTGTTTATGGAAAAAAAGGAATTTCGATGTTTCGGGCTTTATTGTCACGAGATGATGAAAATGAGATGAAAAATGGGGGCTTGAGTACAGTGCATCCACCAAAGAAGTACTATCATCGAAAACATGAGCGGCCGTATCACAAGGTAATTTGCAAATTAATGATTATTTCTGAATGGTTTTTATTTATTTAATTTGATGAAAAATGAAGAACAAAAAACCAAAAAGTCGGAAAATTTTGTTTGTTTTGACGATAACTCGAGAATTATGAGGTTTAGAGGAAAATGTCAAGAAATATTTTTTGTTGATCTTAAAATTCTCTACAAAAAAGGTTTCTTGACATTTTTCGCAAAATCCTCTGATTCCAAACATCCTCTTAAAAAAAGCTGCGACTAATTTTTGGAAGTAGAATTTTGCTCAAAAAAACATAGCTAGCTTATTTTAAAGATATCTTGTAAACGATGAGGCTTAGAAGAATTTCTCAAGAGACCTTTTTTGCAGCTCTTGAAATTTCCTAAAAAAAAGGTTTCCTGATAAATTTCTTTTAGCTCCATCGTTGACGAGATACTTTTAAAATAATTACTTTACTACAAAATTTTCTATTGCTAATTTTTTTGAAATTCATTGGAATTTTTTAATAATTGTAAAACATTACGAATAATGCATTTTTGTTTTTCTTTTTCCTGTGAGACGACATCTGACATGAAGAAGGCCCTGGAGCCTCGTGGAATGAGCCGAAGAAACATCCGAGCACCACGTCAAATATTTGCAGCTAACTATGGTGCTGATAGTAGTCTATTTCATGAGAGTGATGAGCACACGGGTAATGGTCGTGCTAGACACAACGAGGGTATATTCAAAGCATGGAGACCTGATGACTGGATGGAAGAGCTTGGAATGAATCGTCATTTTTCATTAGCTAGAGATGGAAGATTAACGATTCATGAAACTGGAGTTTATCTTGTTTATGCACAGATTCATTATGTCGATGAGCACGATGAGAATGGCTTTCATTTATTAGTTAATGGAAAACCGATATTACAGTGCATGGTTTGTACTTTAATCAGTTATTAATAGCGAATTTCTCGATTCGAAGCTTTTTGCCGTTTTAACACGTATGAGAAATCGTTCTAGAAAATTTATATAAAAAAATTTTCTATAGGAAATTTTTATAGAGAAATTTCTACAAAAAAATTTCCAAAGAAAATTTCCATAGACAATTTCCACAAAAAATTTCCATAGAAAATTTTCACAGAAAATTTCCATAGAAAATTTTCACAGAAAATTTTCTAGAGAAAATTTTCTCTTAAAATTTGTATGGAGAACCCCTATAGAAAATTTCTATAAAAAATTACTAGAACCCTATAAGTTTATCGAATATGATATTGGGATATTTTTTATAGGCTTTGGTAAAAAAATTGAAAGGATGAGCACATAGAGCGGAAAGTTTATAGATATTTTCCTTATAGACACAAAATTTCATTATAGAATCACATGAAACTCTACTCGTACAGAAACAATCCTTATAAAAACAATACCTATAAAAATATCCCAATGTCATATTGGATGAACCTATAGGATATTCTACAGAATGCATCTATGAAAATATTCTATAGAAATCTTCTACAGAAATTCTCTGTAGGTATTTTTCATACGTGGAAACATCAGAAAAGTTATAAAGTAGAATATTTTGCAAATTTTATGTAAATTTTTTCGCAAACATTGAAACCTTGAAACGAGTGGATTTTGCAGGAAAATGTTATAAGCCTTTTTTTTAGCTCTTGAAATTTCCCACAAAAAAGGTTCCTTGACATTTTCCTCTAAATCTACTCGTTTCTGAGATAATTACCAAAGAAAATATAAGGAATGCAGTGATGAAAAGGAGAAATCTGATAAGTCGATTTTTTTGTCAATTCATTATTTTAAAATATCCCGGAAACCTAGCGAAATAGTAGAATTTCCATTGCTACCTTTTTTTTTATACATTTTGCAATTCTCTATACAAAAGATATCGGCAAAAAGTGTGCTATCTCGTTTAGTTTCCAAGATATTTTCTAAAAACAATTCACAAAAAATTAACTTTTTTAATCATTTCTCTTTATTTCACTAAAAAAATCACTGAATTAATCGTAACTTTTGCAAGAATGATGAAAAAGTCATTCCTCAAATTTTTAATTATTCAAGGGAGACTGGTCAAAATGGGATATAGCTCATAATGCATTTCATTTTACTCCAACTCGTGAAATTCATAAAAATTTATAATAAAACTTGCGAAATTTTTTCAAGAGATAAAACTATGTTCTTTCGATTAAATGGAAAATAATCAATTTTTCAGGTATACAGCCCTGGAATTGGCCACAAAAGTAGATCCTGCTTTTCAGCTCAAGTTACGTATTTACAGACAGGCGATCGCCTTGTGCTGAAAGACGTTGGCCCAGCGAGATACACGTTATTTCAACGTGACAAGAGTTTCTTTGGACTTGCTAAAATCGGTGATACTAGACATCATCAGCAACAGAACCAGATGAAACACAATATCTCGTTGCAGCCGCAGACCACACCTTGGAGATAATAACGTAGTTGTTGATGGCGTATGAAAAAAATTCAAGAGGAAATTCTAGCACCTTTGGTGCATAAATCTGTTGAAAATTGCGTTTTTTCTTGCCGATTACATTGAAAATTTGATGAAAACAATCGGATTTTTTTGGATTTTTTTTTGGAAGATTTTCATTTTTTTGATTTTTTTTGTCTTCCATTGGAAAAAAAATAAGAGTTTAAAGGAAAAAATTAATTGACTCATTTTTGTGATCATTTGAACTGAAAAATTCCGGCAATAAAGCGAGATAGGGCGATTTTATAGTAATATTTTTTTTTGTAGGGAATTTTAAGAATTGCAAAAAAAGATTAGGACAAAATCGACCTATCTCGCTTACTTTCCGAGCTATTTGTCAAAAATAAATCATAAAAAGCATAGACATTCTGTTTCACCCTTTCGCTCTCAAAATAGATATGAGATAAAACGGAATGTGTTGTAAAATGGAAATGCACTTAAAATTAGCTCCAAAATTTCAGAAAATTCTCACAAAAAATCGGCAAGAAAAAATAACAAAATTCTCTTGAATTTTTTTCCCCTCTCCTCTCTGTAAACGCTTTTTGTCAATTTTCCAATGAATTTTCAAGTTATGTTAAGACGCATGCAATTATTGTTTCACAAATATATTTTTTTTTTATGGAAAATTTATTTCGATTCTCCGAACGCATTCATTTTGGAGAATTGGTTCATACTCGTGGTATCTGCGAGCAGCGCTGCTGTTGATCGGTAAGAGATCTCCCGGATGATCCATCAAATCGACGATGTAATTCGGCTGCAAGAGCTTCGTTGGAAGTAGGTTTCTCGATGGCGTTTTGTGGACCTGGGGCAAAGCGATCTCGACCCACGATTTCCCATATTCGCCACGTATCAGGGCGGTGGGTAAGTGGATTTTGTCGGCGATGGCCTTAAAGAGCAGGGCCCTCTCAAAGTGCGCACCGCACTTTAACTCTCCGAGGGGAATTATGCTCGTCTCTAGAGTCTCACGCAGTTCCTGGAGGTGAAACTTCAACTGGTGATCGATGCAAGGACCGAGGAATTCGGCATTCAGAGCTGATAATTTCTGGACAACGAATTTGGCGAGTAATTTTGCTCGCAACTCGATTCTGCTGATGTCCATGACATCAGGGGAGTCGATGGAATATCTGGAAAATTGGGAGATTTGAGGATACAGTAGAATTTTGAATAAGTTCAGCCATCTGTCCAGGACCTCTCGTTAAGGTTCCTGCTTCGAGGTTATTTCTATTCTTACGTAGACTAGTCTCCTCTGCGCAGTTCATTGTGCAGAATGGTAAAATCCCGGGAAAAAATCGACATTTGTGCCCATATATGCTCACATATGTTTCATATATGCCCATAGCTGTGTAGTTTCTCAAAGAAACGTATGGTCATATATGTCCATTTATGTTCCATATATGTAGATATATGTTCATATATGACGATTTTTTCTCAGGATATGTCCCAAAGTAGGGAAACCCAGAGGAAAATGGCCCTGTGGAACAAAATGAACTGGATTTTACTCAGACTGGAGGCCTCTGTGAAAAAATTTGACAAAGTTCTTGAACAATATTGACATATTGGAGCATCTTCCCCATTTTTTTCCAATTCTTCGATCAGGTTTTCATTCCAAAAAAATACGGTTCATTCCACTCTGCAGGTCCCGTTTATCATAATCTCTGCTAAATTTCAAATACCGCGTCTTTCAACTTAATTCTGATCGGTTTACTGAAGAATCAGAGTAGGGAAGCCAACGAGAAACTTTAATGGAAGAATCCTGAGAGATTTAATGAAAGAGGAACTTTGATGGGTGGAACTTTATTAGAAGTTTACTGTATATTATTTTTGGGGATTCGTCTCTTTGATGATTTCTTAATTTTTTTTTTCGGGAAATTTCGGAAAGTGAGGGAGATAGCGCAATTTTGTTAGAATACTCTTATGTAGTGAATTTCAAGAGCTACAAGAAAGGATTCGGACAAAGTCGCACATTTTGCCCTAGTCTCCCTTATCGTAAAAAAAAACCTGAGCATTACCTATTGATCGATTCACTAGCCTCCAGTACACGTTGAAATATCTCCAGGTTCTCGCACAGCCGAGGATCAGGGTTCAATCGAGGGATTTCGCTGAATATTCTGCTTGTTGAATCTGTTATCAAATAATTTTTTTTAATACAGAGGAAATGAAATTTTTCTACCATTCAAGTTCCATTACCAGAATCCCATTCTTCTCCCGTAGCAGCTTCAAACATTTCTGTTGAGTGAATCGAGCTCTCTCTAGTTTCTCCATGCACTGAATCGGCGGTCGGAGTCGTCGAAAAATTGATCACGTACAGACAATTCATAGGGCTGCATCTCGATTTCAATAATTCCTCCAGTGGTGGAAGCCTAAAAGAATATCAACAGTAAAAGTTTCTCAATTTCCACTCCTCTAGTATTTGAACTCCTCAACTCTCCTTATTTCATCTCTTTCCTTTCCATCTGCGCATGCGCACATGTTCCTGCGCAGTTGCGCATGCGCACATGCCCCCATGCAATCGCGCATGCGCACATGCCCCCATGCAATCGCGCATGCGCACATGGTCCTGCATAGCCGCGCATGCGTCGTCGCGAGATTGCGGAATAGGGAATTGAGGGGAAATTTAAACTAGAGGATTGGCGGACTTCAATTAGTTGAAATAAGAGGAGTTTTGCTGCACATAAAGACTATCCACTCAAAATGCTCTAATTATCCAAATAAAAAAATTCTAACGGATAAACATGATGTTTCATCGCATAGAATCCATTCTTCGTGATGTCATGGAGGGAGAGGCGACCCGTGATAGCAAATTTCAGAGGTAAGTGGCCTGATAGAATAGTTTCCAGACAGGTTTCCCACATTGGAAGAATGTGTCGCATGACTTGGCGATGTTTCAACAGTCTGGAATGATATTTTCATGAAAAATTGGCGATTAATTGAAAGCGGAGAGGTAAAACGAGATGACTCGATCTTTTCTTCCAGTGGTTTTTTTAAGGAATTTTTTTGCAGCTTTCGAAATTCTCTACAAAAAAGAGGTCTTGACGAAAACTGCGCTCTCTCACTCAATCTCCGAGATATTCTTCAAAAAAATGGTAGCATAAAATTGAAACAATCTGCTTCACCTCTTTATTACTGAAGTATACTCACACATTCAAGATTCCAGTTTTTATGATCTCTTGAATCAATACTTCGTCGTTACAAAGTTGCTGGATCAATTGCAATGCGGACAGCTGCACAGGGAGAGACTGTTCCCTTGAAATCAGAGAGCAGAGCTTCTCTAAAAAATCAGTTTCCAAGCAGAGATGTCTCGCCTCCTCTTCAATAAAAAGGTGAGTGGATATGGAGCAGCTCGCGATCTTCAGTTCATCGATCCCTTCATTCTTCATGTGAAACAAAAAAAATTGTTTATCACTTGCGCAGAGGCAATGTCACTAAATTCATAATTTTTTTAGAAAAATCATTTTTTGGGGATATCTTGGAAACTAAGCGAGATAGAATGATTTCATCCTATTTAATTGTAAAAGCCACAAAAGAGTTGTAGCTCTTGAAATATATATAGACGAAAAAAATATGGCAAAATCACCTTATCTCGCTTATTTCCCGAGACATTCGTGAAAAACGAATAACAAAAAAACAATTTTTTCTGTTTTTCCTTTAGTATCGGATTATCATCAGATTTTTTTTTTAAGTGAGAGATTTTTTTTCATTACTTCGAACAAATTTGATAGGATCTCGATGACTTCATATCGCGTGAAAAACGTCCGGAATCCTGGGAATTTAATGAGAGTCTTGATTATCTTCAGGGAACCCAGACGCACGTGCATCGGAAGGCTTGAGTTTTTTGCAAGTTTTAAGAAGAACATGTGACTATCTGTATTCACTATTTTTTTACAATTCCGAATATCACGAGACAGTAATTCGCTTACAGCGAATATGACATTTTCCTTTTTCTCCCAATCAAGTTCACCATTACCAAGAATTTCTGGAAGAAAAATTCCTTTATTTGTTTTACTTGTCTGAATTTTCTTGATAATTCATACGTTACCAATTAGATCCAGTACGGTATTAGCTTCTGCAAATTCATCTGCTGCTGGCGAGAAGTGACACATGTGTCCAATCATATCAGAAATTGAATTCAACAATTCGTCGTTCGATTCACATTGTAATTTTTGTAAAATCAGAGGGATTATCTTGGAATCGTAGAGGACCTGAATAAGAAATAAATAAAAAAAAATATTATTTCAACCCAAATCACAAATTATTAGATCATTAAACCAGTGGATAATAGTATTGCTTTCCAACTGATATAGCTTTTTCTGATAATACTTTAGCAATATGCTTCCGAATGGAAGTGATACAACTTTTTTCAAATCATCATCAAAATATTGAATTTTGAAGAAATTCATTAAAACGCCAATAACTCGAGAGATAATCATGCAAATAAGCTCAAAATTGACAGACATCTAACTGATAAAACTCTCAAGATAATGTATGAATATAAATAACATCAGTTGAATAGTTTCCAGAAATTCCATTAAAAACTGATTTTCGAAAAATGGACATATCTCAAAAAGTACCGATCGAATTCTCTTCAAATAAAGCTTGAAGAATAGAGTTCGTCGAGAGGAAGTTTTCCACAAAATATGAAATGTTTCTATAAAACCGTTTTGCTGTAATTGAGACTTTTCTGCACATACAGACGTACACAAACACACAGACATGCGCTAAAAATATCATTTTCTCTCTATTTAGATCATTTTAAGTATCTTCTATTAAAAAAATGACAATCGAAAATTCTGATGATTACATAGCTTCCATTCGAAAGCAAAAACTCATATCTGTTGGATGAAAATCGAGTCATTCACCTTTCTGAATTCTGGTATCGATGAAACATTGGATAGCAATTGAAGAGCCATTGGATCTGATGAATCTTCAAAGATTTTCAATATTTCGGAAACTTCGACGACGCTCAGCATTGATTGTAGGTATTCTGCGGTTTTGTAATTTTCAGATGCGAGTACCAAGAGTTTGAGAATCATTGGATGAAGATCTTCCACAACGTCATTCTGAGGATTAAAGTATGACAATCAGGGAAAACAATTCATTGAGAAAAACGTAAAACAGGATGAGTCTCTTCTTTTTCCTCATTTTTAAAGAATATCTCAGAAACTAAGAGACATAAAGCTATTTTTGTAGCTCTTGAAATTCTCTTACAAAAGAGATTCCTTAACATTTTCTTAACATTTTTCACTAAGCCCATTAGTTTCAAAGATTTTTTCAAGAGAACCGATGACGAATTTTTCCAATTCTTTTATTTCATTTTATTACTTATTATCCAATTCTTGTATTATTCTGCAAATGTCTCGGAAATCATGAGATTTATGAGAATTTGTCAATAAATATATTTTGTAGCTCTTGAAATTCTCTACATATTCTTTATAAAAAATCATTCAATGAAACTTGCGCTATTTCGCTTAGTTTCCGAGATATTCTTAAAATAAAATGGTTCAAAAAATCGACTTGGCATGTTTTTACCATTTTTTTTATGATTTTTGCATTTAAATTTGCTGCAGTCTCACTCCTTGATATGAACAAAAACTCATGATCTGATTTTTCCATACAATTAAGTTATTTCGCGTTTCGTTTTCACTATCAATAATTTCACTCACATGCAACAACTCCAACAATTTCTGTAAACCCCCAGAGTCTCGGAATTTTTCCTGAATGTGATCATCTCGATTCCTCATCAATAGGCATTCAATGAATGAAAGTGTTGATTTCTGGATGCTCTTGTCTTCGTCACAAAGAAGGTCATACAATAATGTAAAGTCGAATTCCTACAAAAAAAAAATACGACAATATTAATCTTTCGCAAATGTGTAATACAAAGCACATCAAATAAAACTAAAAACGTTCCGTTGTTTAATGTTTGAAAAAAAAAAGAAATTTTTTTTCTAATGTTTAATGTTTATTCTTGAAAACTCCAGGCTAGTGGAAAAAATCCGTTTATATTTCCCATAATGAACCATCTAGAGAAAAAAATGTATCATTTTTGAGATTAACTTTTTTTGACCCTTAAAATTCTCTACAAAAAAGATTTCTTGACATTTTTCCCTAAACTCAGTCATTTTATGGATATTTGCAAAAGAACAAATGACAAATTTTATTTCAGTTACTTTATTCCATTATTTCACTCATGAATTATTATGCAAATGTCTCAGAAACTATTGGATTTAAGAGTATTTGTTAAGGAAACTTTTTTGTATCTCTCAAAATCTCCTCCAAAAAAAAAGTTTCTTGACATTTACCCCTAAAACCATTCGCTCTGGAGATATTCACCTCGAGAGAAGAAAATTTCTCAACAGCTGTAGGTAATTTCATCAATTTGTTCAGTGTTTCCAGTGTACTTTTCCGGACATCAGGATCAATTGATCGGAGAGTCTTGAGGAAAATATCCAAATGCGGACTCTCCAGAACCTCCGAAGCACCAAAGATGTCATCGCAACAATTGGATAAAATGCTCAATAAATATTCTTGCATAAAAATATCTGCATCATCAGAGAGAATGTACATAAAGCAGCGCAGATAATTCTTTTCCTTCGTATTTATCAGGAAATTTCGAATGATGTCCACTGAGGTCATTTGGGCCAGTAGTTTAGTAGTTGATCTTAAAAATTTTGATGAAGATTTTTTAAAATTTTATATTGAGCTAAACTTTTATTAGAAAAAAAAAAATTTCAAACAATTTTTTTTTCGCAGAAAATAGTTTAATTCTCAAATTTTCGTAAAATCACGAGATGATAAATAGTTCTCAATTACTCGACAGCTAGGGTTATCATAGTTAACGACTGGCCATAATTCTCAATTACTTGACTGCCAGGGTTATCGCTCATTTCTCTACTTCTATCAAAATTCAGATTAAATTTAAAAAAATTCGAGAAAAAAAGGAGATAATTAAAATAGACTTTTTGATTGGGAGATTCGAATGGGAATATTATAGGATTTTTTCTTTTTTTACTTTTCTCTACTCTAATTCCGCAACTATTCTGTAAAATACACGTAAAAGCCTGCACCAAGAGAAAAAAATTCTGGTCTCAAAAAAATGTATTTTTTACAAGTAAATATGGAAGGTTCGTCTGAAAAAGAAACATTGATCGTCTATATCTATATCCATAGAAATGAAGTATATTTATTTGTACAAAATACATCTCTTTGAGACCAGAAATTTTTTCTCTCAGTATGCAGGCTGAAGCTTTGTACATAAATCGTTATTGTTACTGTATACAGGGTGTCACTAAATAAGTTTAAATCCGGTGAGCTACTGGTGCAGGAATGTACCTAGGACACTAGAAAAATATTGAAAAAAATCATTATTCAATAGATTTTGAATAATTAATTTTTTACATAGACCAATGAAACTTCGTGTTTCATCGGATAGAAAACCGTGTGGAGGGGATACATAAAGTACGCACCATGATGTGAGTAACGTGAACATAGCGTCTGGGTTCACGTCTGTCATTCATGTTTAGTTGAGATAATTTCGCGCGTAATTTTTTCAAACTCAATTCAAAGTTAGGCTGTGCGCTCCAAGATGATTCAAATTTGCCCTGATTAATCATGGCTAACGTAATTGATTAATTTCCATTTAATTTCATTTCCGTGCTAGAAGTTTGATTTTTGTAGTACGAAAATTTGGTTTGGTGGTCATTAGAAGATGATTTTTTCTCCAATTAGACAGGGCAAGTCCTGGAAAGCCTGAAGTGCAAGTAAAGACCTGATCTCGAGCGTGATCGTTTGCACTTCTAGTGTATAGCATGTGCACTCCCGATTCATAGGAAAGGCACTTCCGATGCACAGAACGTGCACTTCCAGTGCACAGAACGTGCATTTCCGCTGCACAGAGAGTGCACTTCCCAGCCACTTTTGGTACGCAAAGTGTGCAGCTCCGACGCACACAGTCCACTGTGTACTTTCCGGTACACAGCGTGAACTCCTGGTGCATTTCAGGTACGCAGAGTGTGCATTTCCGCCGCACAGAGTCTGCACTTCTGCTGCGCAGAGTTGCACTTCTGGTACACAGAGTGTGCACTTCGGGTACATGGAGTGTGCACTTCTAGTGCACAGAGAGTGCACTTCTGGTGCACAGAGTGTGCACTTCCGGTCCACAGAGTGTGCACTTCCGGTGCACAGAGTGTGCACTAGAAGTGCACATTTCGCGTACCAGAAGTGCACACTCTGTGCACTAGAAATGCACCGGAAGTGCATGCTCTGTGCACCAGAAGTGCATGCTCTGTGCATCAGAAGTGCATGCTCTGTGCACCAGAAGTGCACTCTCTGTGCACTAGAAATGCACCGGAAGTGCACGCTCTGTGCACCAGAAGTGCACACTGTGTGCATCGGTAGTGCACTCTCTGTGCACTAGAAGTGCACATTTCGTGTAGCAGAAGTGCCCACTTTGTGCACCAGAAGTGCACCGGAAGTGCACACTCTGTGCAACAGAAGTGCACCGGAAGTGCACACTCTGTGCACCGGAAGTGCACACTCGGTGCAGCAGAAGTGCATCGGAAGTACACATTCTGTGCACGGGAAGTGCACACTTCATGCATCAGAAATGCACACTTCATGCATCAAAAGTGCACATTCCGTGTACCCGAAGTGCACCCTCTGTGTACCAGAAGTGCACACTCTGTGTACCAGAAGTGCAGCTCTGCGCCCTAGAAGTGCAGACTCTGTGCGCCGGAAATGCATACTCTGCGTACCTGAAGTGCACCTGGAGTTCACGCTGTGTACCGGAAAGTACACAGTGGACTAGACGTACACACTGTGTGCGTCGGAGCTGCACACTTTGCGTACCAAAAGTGGCTGGGAAGTGCACTCTCTGTGCAGCGAAAATGCACGTTCTGTGCACTAGAAGTGCCTTCCCTATGAATCGAGAGTGCACATGCTATGCACTTCGCTCAAGATCAGGTCTTCAATTGCACTTCAGGGTTTCCAGGACTTGCCCTGTCTAATTAGAAAAAAAATCATCTTCTAATGACCACCAAACCAAATTTTCGTACTACAAAAATCAAATTTCTAGCACGAAAATGAAATTAAATGGAAATCAATCAATTACGTTAGCCATGATTGATCAGGGCAAATTCGAGTCATCCTGGAGCACAGAGACAAGCTTTGAATTAAGTTCAAAAAAATTACGCGCGAAATTATCTCATCCAAACATGAATGACAGACGTGAACCCAGACGCTATGTTCACGTCACTCACATCATGGTGCGTACTCTATGTATCCCCTCCACACGGTTTTCTACTCGATGAAACACGAAGTTTCATTGGTCTACTTAAAAAATTCATTTTTCAAAATTTGTTGAGAAATGATTTTTCTCAATATTTTTCTAGTGTTCTAGGTATATTTCTGCACCAGTAGCTCACGGGATTTAAACTTATTTAGTGACACCCTGTATCGTCGCCTTAGAGTGAAAAGGGCGTAAGTGCCAAAAACGCGAAATTCTGGTGTGAAAGGGGCGTATGTCCACTTACTACTCCAAAATGTTTTTAATGGTTTCTGGAACATTATTTGGGTAATTGGAAATTAAAATAACAAAGTTGCGTAGCTACTAATCTTGAAATGAAAGGGACGTATCTCCACACTTACGCCCCTCTGTTATTTTCTTTTTGAACACTATATAATTGTTAATGTTAAAGTGAAAAGGACGTATTTCCGCACTTACGCCTCTTTGTTTTTTATAATTTTTTCATCTCATGAGAATATTCGGAGTTACGCCCTTTTGTTTCCAGGATTTCTCATCTAAATTTTGGCACTTACGCCTTTTTGTTTTTATAATTTTTTTCATAGCATATGAGAATTTTTGGAGTTACGCCTTTTTGTTTTTTGCGATTTTTATCTCAATTGTGGCACTTACGTCTCTTTATTTTTAATTTTTTTTTATTAATTTATTTTTCCGGACTTACGCCCCTTCGTTGTTAGTCTTTCTCCAGTAATTAGGAAAAATTCAATAAAAAAAAATAAAAACAAAGAGGCGTATCTCCAGTACTTACGCCCGTTTGTTATTAGTAGGTGGTACTTACGCCTATATGTTATTATTTTTCATTTTTTTACTAATATTGCGTAAAAAGCCTTGGAAAACCTATTAGAGCAATAATGATGGAGAAACGCCGCTTTGTTATTTTGAAGAAAAAAAATCGGAAAAAATGGCACTTACGCCCCTTTCACTCTCAGGTGACGATATGATTGTTATCCAGTTGTTATTTTATGTTAATGAAATTTTTTGGAATCTAAATCAAATGGGAACCTTCGTATCACCAAATCCTCATGTTCAACCAGATACATCAGACTCTCCAGAGCATTATTATCGAAGAGAATATTGATGTTTTCGACTGATTTTGCAACGAAATTTGATAAAGCTGTTAAAGTAGACACAACGACTTCTGATTCCTCACATTTTAAGAGTGAAATTAGAGTGTGAAGATTTTTTACAGTAATCTGGAGAGTTTCAACATCAGTCGCTGTTATTGGGGCCCTACTCTTATCTTGGTTTGGGTCCGACATGCATTTCTGAAAAATAAAGCGCTTAAAAAGTATTCATGATGAAAAATCATCGCTGAAATGAAATCATTAGTGTGCATTAGTGAGTAAAATGGGATAAATCTTTTTTTTTCGTCATGGATGGAATAAATCGTTTTTTTTGCCAATATCTTGGAAATTAAGCGAGATATGGCATTCTTGCGTCAAGTCTTTATTCCCTATAATGAGGAGGATAAAATTGCTCTACCTCGTTTAGTTTTCGAGATATTTCCCTGAGCATGATTACAAAGATGAGGATAAATCCATTTTTAAGAATATCTGGGTAACTAAGCGAGATAGCGCGATTTGTTCTTCTTATTCTTTCTTGTAGAGAATTTTGAAAGCTGCAAAGATCAACTTATCCGGTTTTACCTCTCTGCGACTGATTTTGCATGAGATGGGGCAGAACGGGATGCAGAGTAAAATTAGGTACATGATACCTCCACGGGATAGATTATTCAATTTTGCCTCACAATTCAGAGGTGCCTTTCATTTTTTCAGAATTGTTGATAGAATTTTCTAGCAATAAGCTCAAAAAGTTGGAACAATTGAGTAATTGCAGTGGTCAATGAATAGTGTGTTTGCAAAGGATGAAATCGAGAGAGAACCAACTGGTAGACATAATGATGTGAACTGATTGAGTATATTATGAAGACTGAAAAGGAATGAGGAGTCCCTCAAATAATAATACATAATACAATGAATAGAAGGTGTCTGTGTGTGTGTGTCTATTTGTGTGCATGTGTTTACGAAACGTGTAACTGTATGTTTCTGTACAATAACAATGCATTAGATCCAACAAAAAGTACAATAAATTTTTCCATATTGATGGAGATGCTGCATATTTATCGTAAAAAGTTGGTATATATGAAGTTATTTTGACCAGTTTTTTAGCCGTAGTAATGCCGTAAAATTACTGCAGTAATGCTATAAGGGTTACCGTAGTAATGCCGTAAAATTACGATAAAAATCGTAAATGCAAATTTTACTGAAAAATATTCTAGCCCTTACCGGTTTAACCTCTCGGAGTAACATCGTAGAGGCTCCTTCTGCATTAAATGCAACTATGTAAAAATCGTTTTAGGAAAATCTGAACAGTTTTGGTTTCGTTGGAAAATAATTGCTCTTCATAAAATTCGGGCATACGTCAGATTTGAAGGAAGCAAGCTCTGAATGACTTGAAAAGAGACTTGAAATGTTTATGGTTGACTGAAGTCGTTTTTCAAAACTTCGCGCGCACGTTCACGTGCGTAAAGGCTATGCCACATAAAGGCTATGCCACATAAGACGTGAACGTATACGCAACGCAGAAAGCAATGTAACGCCCGTTTTTTGAATTTGAATCAAACAACTGACGATATGAATATTTTCAGCTAATGGACTCGAAAGATATTAAAAAATAAATACAATCGCAATTGATAAAAATGAAAGAAATAGTCATAATCTTCTCGTTCAATTCGAAAGATTCTTCATGGTCATTGTTTTTCATCTCCACGAAAATATTTGTGTAAAAGCCATGGGAATCTTCTTTTTGGTTACTAGGACTAACCCGCTAACGACAACGATTTTTTATTCATAAGATAGATATAAAATTCAAGAAATAATGAATTAAGTTAAATCCAACCATAGATAAATAGTGATAATCTGTTGGAATCCATTCTTTTTCTTGCATCTTCAATCAACTTGGAATAAAATGTGATTTTGAAATTTTGACAGCTGCCATTTAAATTATATTCAAATCGAATGAATTCACGTGGTAACGCACGACACTGCGCTTACGCTGCACCTGCGTCTTATGTGGCATAGCCTTAAGGAAGATGCAAGAAAAAGAATGGATTCCAATAGATTATCACTATTTATCTATGGTTGGATTTAACTTAAGGTAAGACTATCGCTCAAGTCACCACTAAGAGTGGGGGCAAGGGAGGTTAGGAAAAAATCATTTGGAACAACCAAAGGAGGGAAAAATTGTTCAACCTATAATGCTATTCAGCCTCAATAATTTCTTGCTTTCATATTAAAAGCATAATTTAATCAAAATAATTATATCTACTAGTATTTTGATTTTTTTCTTCAAAGAACCATTTTTCAAAATTTTGATACAGGCCTGCCTACGCACACTAATGTGCGCGTATACGTATGCGCGCACACTAGAGAATACTCCTGTAGTTGTACACACATACAGAGCGACCGCGTGTACGTACACAGCGGTGCTGGCCTGCCATTGATCGTTTATTTTTTTTTCTCCAAAACTATGGGTCAGAAATAACTGATTCTGGTCTCGAAAAATTCTTAAAAGTGGTGACTATGGGCTACAATTTTTTCAGAAGCCCCGTAAATGCCGTTTTTCTTCAAATTTATAATGATTGAATCGCGACTCAATTTACACGGGTTCTTATGGGGAAAATGAACTTTTTGAAATTCAATATCTCGGATTCTACGGGTCAGAACATTTTTCTCCATGAGGAAAAGTTGTTGGGTTTCCTGTGAAGAATATCTCTGAATTTTTTCAGATTTTTCGTATTTCAAGCCTCTGGTGATAGTCATACCTTAATTCATTATTTCTTGAATTCTATATCTATATTATGAATGAAAAATCGTCGTCGTTAGCGAGTTAGACTTAGTAACCAAAAAGAAGATTCCCATGGCTTTTACACAAAAATCTTTTCTTGGAGATGAAAGACAATGTCCATGAAGAATCTTTCGAATTGACGAAAAGATTATGACTCTATTTCTTTCATTTTTATTAATTGCGATTGAATTTATTTTTTAATACTTTCGAGTCCATTAGCTGAAAATATTTATATCGTCAGTTGTTTGATTCAAATTCAAGAAACGAGCGTTACATTGCTTCCTGCGTTGCGTATACGTTAGCGTCTTATGTGGCATAGCCTTAAACTCTACGGATCGAGGCGACGTCAATTGAAGCGATTTAAATTGGATGCAAATACAGAACTGGAGGAGATATTATGTGCTATTTGATGGAATGTCTCCGAATCTAGTGAGCTTAGAGGAAAATGTTAGAAAACCTTTTTTGTAGAGAATTCCAAGAACTGTAAAAAATGTGTCTTGATGAATTATCATGAGTGCTATAAATTCTGAGACATTAAAAACATAATTCATGAGCAAAATTGTGAAATGAGATGTTTTTTAAAAATTTTGTTGATTTTTTTGCGAATATCTTCAAAACGAGTGGGTTTATCAAAAAATTTCATGAAACCTTTTTTGTAGAGAGTTTCAAGGGCTACAAAAAAAATCGCTTGATAAAATCTCGTAAATCCAATAATTTTCAAGATATTTGCAGAATAATACATAAGTCAAGTGAAAAAATTAAACAACTAGAAAAATCTGTCATTGATTCTTTTACAAATATTTTCAAATTGACTAGGTTTATTAAGAAATCTTAGGGGACCTTTTTTTTATAGACAGGTGTAAGAGCCACAGAAAGGATTTTTTTGAGAAATTCTTGTAAGCCTCAACGTTTTCTAGATATTTTTAAAATTGATTAAAAATTTTTAAATAATTTTGTATATTCTGGAAAATCTCAGATATATTAAAATAAAACTGATTTTTGAAATGTATGTGAGCAAAGCAAAGAAATTCCGAAACAAAATTCTAACAAAAATTCCAAAAAAATTTCAATTTTTTATTTTTTCAATAATTTCGGAAATTCTGAAAGATCTTGAATATCAAAATAGAAGTGATTTTTTTCCTCTCCTTCCTCTGAATTTCAAAATTCTTTTCGCCAATGCATAAAAACCCTAAATTTCCAAATCGCGCAATAATCGCAACGAAAAAAAAAAATAATTACTCATCGAAAAACCGCATAACTCCTGGAATGAATAATGCAGATCATTGATACGATAATCACGTGCTGAGACCGCTTATTAGTGTCAGCCGAGTCTGTGTGGGCGATTGAACGAACATATACAGAAGTTCCCTCAGTAACACATCAAAAGGAGATTTTTTTTTCAGGGACAAATCACAATCAACAATCATCTATTCTGATCAATTTAATACATTTTCGATTACATGGATGAAAAAGATTACAAATTGAAAAAATACGTTGCTTCAAATACACTTGAAATACTGAAAAAAAATAAAAACATCATTTTCAAATTTTTCCTAGATTACGTAATTAAAAGTTCAAGAGTTTCTTGTCAATTCTTCTATTTAAAAAATTATCTATTGGTGGCTTTCAATGTGATTCGAAAGCATACCACGTGCAGCTATTGAAAGATAACAGGTATTATTGCGCTGTCAATATATTAGTCATCATTTTCTTATTTTGAACATCGAGGAAATAATACATTAGGAGATTAATTTTCATTTTTTCCTGAATAATTCAGTAGCGAAGAGGTAAAACAGAATAACAATTTTATTTTACTGCTCATTTCTGGAGAATATCTCGGAAAATAAGCGAGATAGTGCAATTTCTGTCGAAATCCTTTCTTCTAGAAATTTTTCAAATGCTTTAGGAAGTTAAAAAACATGGAATCCGCACTATTTCACTTAGTTTCCGCAGTATTCTCGAAAAAAGAATGTTCAGAAAAAAAATGAGATTTATCAATCTAAAGACCCGTACTTAAAAATTGTTGAAATTGTCCATGAATTTTACTTCGTTAAAAGATAAAAATGACTTCATTTACGCTTTAACTCCATTGCTCTTCATCCTCCACTTATTTCGAGGCGTTAGAGTCACATAGAAACCACCTTTGGCCGTCATATTGAATGTTTTCGCGCAGAATTCCAGTGGCAAAATCATTTGTTTTCCTGGTGTCAAAGAGCATTTGGCGAGTAGATGAAAAATCAGTACTTTCGTCTCCAAAAGAGCAAATCGATTACCAATGCACATTCTGGGTCCAGAACCAAAAGGAACGAATGCAGGTGAATGAAGCGTTCCTTGGGGATCCTCGATGAAACGCTCCGGATCGAATTCGTTTGGATTTGAAAAATATCTAGAATCTCTTAGAATGGGATAAACAGCCAAAAAGATACTATTACCCGGTTTTAGAAGTACAGGTTTTTTTCCTGGCAAAGCAGGTGGTAATTCAAATTCTTTTGTACAGAGTCTATCTAACGCTGCTCCTATTGGATAGAGTCTCATAGTTTCATTAATAACAGCATCGAGATACTGCATATTATTAATTGCTTCATAAGTAACATCCTCCTTGCATCTCTCATAAACTGCATCAATTTCATCTTGTAATTTCTTTTGTACTTCCGGATGAGTTGCAAGAACATGTGCTACAAAACACATGAGTCCAGATGTTGTATCAAATCCACCGAAGAAAAATATAAAAGCTTGAGAGGTCATATCCTGAATTGTCAAATTTGGTCCTTCACCTGGTTTATTATTTCGTGATTCCATCATCAATTGAATCATGTCTGGTCGTACAATACCTTCTCTGTCTCTTGTTTCAACTGTATTTTTAATGAGCTCGTTGAAAAATTCTTCGACATCAGCCTCAATTAGCTTTATCTTTAGTAATTTTGATAATCCAGGAAATCGCCTTACCAAAAAGAATTTCAACATTTTTATACCCTCAAAAGTTGTTGCCTTCTTGCCAAGAACATAAAATTCATTATTTGGATTTCTCATTGAGTCAACAGCTACACCAAAAGCACACGTTGCAATGACGTCATTTGTGTAACGAGTAAATGCATCTTTGGAATTGACTGTGTATGGTTCAGTTGCAGCTTGATTGACCAGATAATCAGCAAAACTCTCGGCACAATTTGACATCAATTTGAACATTGCTTTCATTTTACTTGACGTAAAAGCTGGAGTCAAAAGATTTCGCATCTCTCGCCATGTATTACCACGCAAAGAAAATAAATTTTTTCCAAAAAGTGGATCCACATCGGGTTCTGTGAAGCCACGATGGTCAACGAAGTGATCAAAATTCTTCACTGTAATAGTTTTAATGAGTTCAGGATCACGAATGAAGACGACAGGCATTTCTATATCATGAAATCCAACGTATTTTGCTTCTTTGTCTAGATCATAAACTTTTTGCAAATGATCGACAAATGATCTTCTTTGAAATAACAGCGCTGCAGAATTACCGAAAAATGGAAGTGGTTTTTCATGGATAATACCATTTTTCTCGAAATAATCATCTCTGGTTAACCAGTAGTAAATTGTGCAACAGAGCACTATAAAACTCAGAATAATTGTCCATTCGTACATTTTTAAAGGCTCATTCAACACTGTCACTCAGATTAATTCTTTTGCACAATGTACGTATTCACTGTACGTCGTTTTCACGGCTCAGATACGACTAATTACGATAGCGTTCTGCGCGTAACTTGCAGTAACTTGCTCGAAACCTTGAGATGCATTTGTGCGATGATATAAAACAGCTATCATCTTTTTTTTTTCTCTGCATTATCATTTGAGACATGTTTGAAATAATTGATTACTTTGTCGATAGTTTTATATTTTTTGTCCGTTCAAGTGTTTATAATGACTTGCATCAGGTAGACTATTATCTTGCATGCAAATTTAATTGCGTTTACTAAAAAAAAAGACATGAATACAAAATCAATTCCTCATTTATTCAGATGTTTACGATTTATTGGAAGAAATTATTCAAATCCTCAAGATAATCGTTTTTTTTTTTGCTACCGAATGGAAGCTTTCTTTTTTTATACTTATTTAACGTCACTATCTGAAGATTACGCTAAGATTATGCCAATCAACGACGGAGGGTCATGGTGTGTCAGCGGACAAGGCACTTGTAAATAATTTTACAGAGGTACTTGTATCATTCGGCGGAGACTGGGATTTGAACTCGGGGCTTTGAGTTATCAGCCTGACACTCTACAAAACGAGCCACCGCTTGCCTCGAATAGAAGCTTTGTTTTTGTAATTTTTTTTGAAATGCCAATTTTCATTGGAAATTATAATTTCCTGCGTATACTAAGTCCCAGGTGTATAAAGTTGATCACCAATTAGCGGTAGTCACTTAACTGTGTTGCCATAGTTAAGTGACATGTGAAGTTAATTTTAATCGATTAATTTCAGTCAGTTAACTTGGCGTGATTAAGAAGAATTTAAGATGGCATGCTTAAAAATGGTCGAAAAAAAGCTTAAAATGGCTATGGACTGATGATCCCTATACCATAACTGGATGGATCGTTTCGTTTTCATTGATTTGGAGCTGAATGAAATAAATTTTTCATTTAGTTATTGATTATGATTTTAGCTGCCACTTGGCTAGCCATCTTTAATTATCACCGATCGAAGTTAACTGCCTAAAATTAACCATACATGTTACTGTGACAGCTGCGTTAGCTAATCGACGATTAATGCCAATCGAGCTTTATACACCTGGGCCTCAAAATGATGTGAAACATCGAGAAATGATAAATAGAAAAATGTTCACATGTATTTATGGGGGTCTGTCTGTGCGGTCCTACGTCTATTAATTATTAACTCTCAAATCCACCGTAGAAGAATACAAAAGCCTGGGAGTTCATATCTTGAATTGTTACATTTGACCCTTCACCCAGTTCATTTCACTCCCGTGACTCCTTCATCAATTGAATCACGTCTGGGCGCACAATACCTTTTCTGTCTCTTGTTGCGACTATATCTTTAATGAGATCGTTGACATCACACTCGATAAGCTTTACACCTAGCAATTTTGATAATCCCGGAAATCGTCCCACCATGAACAATTTGAAATTTTTCAAATCCTCAAAAGTTATTACCTTTTTGCTAAGAATGTAGAATTCATTCTTTGGATTTCTCATCGAGTCAACAGCTACACTGTAACGAGTGAGGGCATCTTTGAAGTTGAATAGGCAAATCATGTAGAGGAACTGCAGAAGGAAGCGAAGCCAAGAAAAATACATAATAAGATGTTAAAAATCAATTGAACTTGAATAATGAAGAAATAATTAATGAAAATCAAGAAAAAACTGGTATATACTCCAAACCTCCAATAGATAGACAGTAGCATATTCGCAGTGCCATGATTATAAATTTTTATTAACCGGTATGTAATCGAAAGGGCATGAATCTATATGAGTGTTATGACCAGAAATTGAAGAGAAAAGTCTAAAAAAAATTCTATAATTTCTTTAACTCTCAACAAAAAGAACCGTTTATCTTTTGGTCGGTGTCTATCTATTGGTCGTGTTACATTAATGGCAAAAAATTTTAGGAAAAAAAATCGACTTATCCTGTTTTACCCATTTGCTATTGAATTCCCAAGGAGAAATATATCGTCGCCTTAGAAACAAAAGGGGCGTAAGTACTATGCTTATACACCGGACTTACGCCCTTTCGACTCTTAGGCGACAATATGTTTAATTTGATCTCTGGGAATCCCCCAAAACTCTCTCTTTATACTTCCAAAATTCAAGGCCCAACGAAGCGATTATCGTCTCAATGAAAGGCGTTGGGTCATGGACAGGCAAACCTGGAGGTAACGGGACTATAAATAACATGGTGGGGAGAATCAGTTCCAAGACTAATCTCACACCGCAAACAATGTGCTAACCTCAAAGTCCAACTGGATACCTCCATTCAAAAGATCGTTAATCAGTACTTCACATAAATCAATAAACCCACAATCTCATCACCATCAAACATCAAGCTCTTTCAAGTTTTTTCTATTTCACATATATTTAACGCCATAACATGGTGGCCCCGATTTCTGACAGTGCCCCAGTAACTGACAATTTTTGAAAATTTCCCAGTTATTTTGAAATGTGCAATATATTGTTCAGTATTCAATCGATGAGCGCGCTTAGAGCAACAAATATGCATTAATGTAATTAAATTACATTCAATGAGCAAATAGTTGTTGCCTTTCGTTTATGCTGTTAGGAATAGGCCCTAAAGTGTCAGAAATCGGGGCCAGCACGGTATGTATGTTTATCAGTAACTTTATAGTGTGCCTGTGAACAAAACACATGTAAGAAGGCAGAAATCAGGTCTTCAAGTCAGAACCTTAGGATCACAAATCAGTCCTTCTTTCGATTTTTTTCCAAACATGTTTATTTAAACCAGATATTAATACATTGTAACAAGGATATTGCTTATAAAAGGTGAAACTGTTAATCATGAAAAATCAGCAATTAACTAATTCAATGATTAAGGCACATACATACTCATCAGAAATTTGCAGTGGATGATTATCAGCAGTTCTTTGGGTTGTACTGGATAGAGATATGACAGTAAGTTTTATGTTGGTGACTCGACCCTCGCGGTTTTGAAAATGCGGTAAATTTCGAATTTATTCCGTGTAAATTCGGTATTTACACTGTGTTTACCCCGTTTATTTGTGCAATTTTTTTACAGTTCTCCTAGTGTTTTCAAAACGGCATTCACAGTGTTTACACAGTATTTAAACGGATTTATACTGCATTTAAACAGTATTCAAACTGAATTTACACAGTATAAATCTTGAGTTGAAACTGCCCAAAAAACAGTATATATCCGGTAATAAAACAGCATAAATGCGGGATTTACACTCAAACCGTGCTTCCACGGCATTTGTTTCGTATTTCCCAAACCGCAAGGGTCATACATCGAGATTATTTAAAAATAATTTCAGTTGTTCAGAAACTGGCAGAAAAACTGAGGATAATTTTTTTTTTAGTTCTTCCATTGAACCATCACAAAATGTGCTCATCTCCAAAATGAATGACTCTGGAATAATATGTTTCAAGCACTGCAATGATTCTCCAATATTCTGTGAAAAGGTTCCTAGAATATGTCCCATTTGTGTCACGACTATTTCCGAGTCTACAACTCCGTTCAAAGTACCAAATCCATTTGCAAATGCAGTTCATTGCCCTACATCGATAGTCATAAGGCCATCGTCAGGAAGTTTCTTGGAGGATTACAGGTACACGGATGATTTGCACATTGGTATCGTTGATTCAAGGAGTCAAATATATGAGTATGATCAACGTGGAGTCATTCTGAATGATGTCAATAAATGGAGAGAGTGCATTTCACTGGAAAAAATCATCCCGGAGTCTTGGAATGATCATTGGGACAGTGTTTTGATGAAATTGTCGCAATGTTCTTCGTGGAATCGTGAGAATTATCATTCGGTACATCGGAACTGCTTCAGTTTTATTGTTGAATTCATTAGGCAGCTTGAATTCAAGGATTTCTGCTGTGAGAACAAAGAAGAAATTTGTAGGAATTTCATTTTACCGAGGATCAGAGAATCATTGAGGTACATAGCTATTTATAAGGGTTTGAGACAAAATGACTTTTATGTTGATTCGAGGGGGAGATATCAATGCGATAATTGATTTATTTGAATTGGGAGTGATAAAACTCTCAGCATCTGCATTTCGGCATTTTAATAACGTGACAAACATTCCGCAGCGAATGATATTCAGTAACTGTTATGAGTGATCAATAATTTGCAAAACAAACTACTATACACATTAGGTCCATAAAATTCACGAAACGTCATAAGCAAAAAGAAACTAATATATCCGATTCTCGCTTATAGGAGTAAAGGGCGACTGATAGTCTCAGTTATAGAGGTTCGGATATGAAAAATGACTCTCATAAAGAGGTTTTTATGAGTTAAAATGAAGGGGCCTGTTAATTATTCTCACTCATACCATTTCCTCGCTTATCCAGTTCTCATTTATCTAGGTTCGACTGTAATTGCAGGAAAATCGTCAACTAATTTTTCGAGTTCAACTTAAACATATAAACATGTTCCAAACTAATGAAACATAACACATAGGAGAGAGTTATTATGTAAGAACTGCTAATTATTTTATATGTATTTTTATACTGAAATAAGACCAATTCAAGGCTTGAAAGTTAATAAAAAAAATTGAATTAAAAAGAAAAAAATAGACATTATTGTGAATATCTTTGAATTGAGTAGGTTTAGGGAAAAATGTTAAGAAACCTTTTTTGTAGAACATTCGAAGCCTTACAAAGAAGGTCTCCTCAAAAATTTTCTTATTTTGCTTTGTTTCATCGATCCCTTTTGTTACACCTCATCACATCTGAAAAATCATCTCATGTCCAACAAAAATGGGATATCTCAATGGAAAATTTCAAGATGTATTTAATTTTTCATGAATAAATAATATGTGTATTCATATTCTTATTTAATAACTTTTATCCATGATTCAGAATTATTAAAATTATTTTCTCGTGCGGAAGTCGATGGAGATTTTTGAATTTTCAAGAATTTTATTATTCCTGTCGAAGAGGTAATCACTTGTAAAATCTGTTGTACATTTAAATGATAAATCTCAAGAAAACTCCAGAATTTTTTCGAGAGATTCTTAAAACTTTTGAATTTTTGAAATCTTATAAAATCTGGAAAAAGTTTTGGAATTGCCCACGAACTAGAGAAATCCGATGTAAATTTCGTGAAATCTGTGAAGTCTTTAAAATTTCAGCTAAAATAAATAGTGACGATATCTGAAAAATCGATTTGAGGATTTGAGAAAAATCATAGAAGATTTTGAATTTTGTTGAACATTATTTCAATCAAATTTTTCATACATCTTTGTTTCTGCCATGAAATCTTGAAATCCCGTATCATTCCCTGAAATCTCTTGAATTCTCATAGAAATCTATGAAATTTTTAGAAAACCGTTCAATTTTCATCTATTTTAAGGAATTTCGTGAATTTTTATGAAGTTTGCTGAGAATTCGAGAAACTTTGAATTTTTGTAATTTGAAGTTTAGTGTAGGGTCACACGACCAATAGATGGACACTGACCAAAAGATGGACGGTTTCTATTATCGAGGATTTTCATAAATAAATGAATGATTCTTATACTTTTCACGTTAATTCCTGATTATTACATTCATACAGATTTATAAACTATTTATTACGTATCGATTGATCGAAATTTAAAATCATACCACTGCAAATATGCAACTGTCCATCTATTGGCGGTTCAAGTTATTTTCCAGTTTTTCCTCGATTTTCTTTGATTATTACTGTATTATTCAAGTTTAATTGATTTTCAGTCGATTCACTGTATATTTTTCTGTACATCATTCTTCTCTGCAACTTTTTAACGTGATTTGCCTATTTCATATGAATTAATAAAGTCTAATATTTCCTTAACCGTCCATCTACTGGTCATGTTACCCTATGCTGATTTTAGGAAATTATTACATCCCTCGATTCGTTTATTCTCCACATAATGGCGCTGCAATACTTGTTTTGGCCTTCAGAGATATTGCGGTTAGGTAATTTTGGAGTTATAAGAATTCAGGAAGTATTTACGTAAAAATTAATAAAAGAAATGGAAGAAATTAATCAAGACGAATGCTTTTGTCGTGACATTTCACAAAAGGTAAATTTCAAAGAAAAAAAAATATTTTTCATTATTTTTCAATAATTAACGCCTGTTCCGAAGCAAATAGGTTAAATCGATTCAACTTATCAACACTATTTTTTTTTTGTTTAAATAGATCAGTGAAGAATATTTACAACAAATTTTTGCATCACGAAGTGGCGTTGAATTTGCCATAATAAATGGCAGAATAAGTATGACATTCGACAACAAAAATCATTTGATTGAGTGAGTATCATTTGATTTCAAGAATTTGTTAATAATAATGAAATTAGGATAATAATACAATTAGTAGACATTTGACTATTTTTTTTGTTTTTTTTTTTTAAATAAATTGTTATAAAAAAAATATTAAAAAATTTGTATTTTTAGATTTTTGAATTTTTTTACGTATGAATATTTTTCATTATTTTTAAAATCATTTATCTGTTAAAAGAGATAAAAAAACTAAAAATTGTCAGATATCTGCTATTTTTAGGAATCATTAATTAGCAGAAATTTGACATTTTTTTGCATTTTTTTAAACAATGAAATTAATGCAAAAAAAATATTTAAAAGATTTGTATTGATAATTTCTTGAAAATCCTGCAAGTACACATTTTCCTTTTTTTATTAAAATAATTCAGTAGTGAAGAGATAAAACGAGATAAGTCTTTTTTTTTCTCATTCACTTTTTTGAAAATACCTCAAAAAATAAGCGAGATAGGACGATTTTGACTCGGATCTGTTTTGTAACTCTTGAAATTTCCTATAAAAAAAAATGAGTGATATCGCCTTATCTCGCTTAGTTTCCGAGCTATTTCCTCCAATATAATCACAAGGATAAGTCGACTTATCCTGTTTTATCTATTCACTACTGAATTTATTTGTTCAAAAAAAAACAATTAAAAATGGTCAAATGTCTGCTATTCTCAGCATCAAGGATTCTCAATGTTCTTTAAAACTCGTGATTTATGAAATTTATGTTTTTTTCAAAAATAATTTCAGATCATTGTTGAGTGCTGGAAACAAAATAACAGAACTTCGAAAAGATTATTCGCCAATTGATAAATTGTCAGATGATTGTCTGATGAAAATATTCTCGTGCCTCTCGATACCACAGAGACTGACTATTGAGAAAGGTATTTTATGGTTTTACTGAATTGAAAGAAAATAAAAAAAATCACATGTGTCTATGTTCGCCAATATCTTTAACAATTAAGTGGGTTCAGAACAAAATTTCAAAAAAAAATTTTTTGCAAAGAATTTCAGGAGCTACAAAAACGGTCTCTTGACATTTTTTTATGGATTTATTCATTTTGGAGAAATATAAAATAATGGAAAGCGAATAAATTTTCTTTTATAAACATTTTTGAACTAAGTAGATTTGAGAAATTTTCAGAGATTTTTTTTGTAAAGAATTTTAAGAGCTACAAAAGAGTTTCTTGATAAATTCTCATAACACTTATCGTGTACGAGATTTTTTAAAAATAAACTTGTGATTTTTAAACATGAATGATATTGAAAAGAGCAGATATTGGACAATTTTTATTGAAAGTTTTTTTCTAACGATTATTAAAAGAAAAAAAAATATGCACATATAGAAAATTTAAAAATTTCTAAATGCAATTTCTTAAAACTTTTTTTTATAATAATTCATTTGTTTAAAGAAAATCAAAGAAATTGTCCAATGTCTGCTAATTTCTTTATCATTTTTTAAACTTATTTTTTTTTAATTCTAAGCTTCCAAACTCCTTTTGGGTTTATTTAGCATTACAAAAGATGAAATTGTACAGACAGAATCTTGTACTTTTCCAAATTATATCAACATTTGAAGTGATGACATTTTACTTCATTTATATGCGTAAATTACAATTTTCTCTTTATAAACTCATTCTACTTCAAAAAATCACTTCTTTTACGAAGATTTTCGAAATGAATGGACTTAGAAGAAAAATATCAAGAGACTCCTTTCGCAGAAAATTTGAAGAGCTAAAGGAAAGGTCTCCTGATGAATTTTCCTAATTCTCTTAATTTCCAAGATATTCTTAAAATAATCTACACGTTATTTTCAATTCCAACATTAGTTTGCAGGCGGTGGAGAAAAATCAGTCGCACCGGATGGCCAGATGTCAAGAAACTCATTTGGAAATCCGAGTACGACAAATTCAGCAAAAAAGACATTGAAGACATTTTTGAACGATCGGGTCGTTACTTAAGAATTTTGGAGATTCCAGTTGAGAATGAAAAACAGAGTTACTTGCCAGTTGTCCAGAGGCATTGTGAGCAACTCGAGGAAATCAAAATAACATTCACAATGCGACCAATAAGAGAGTATCGTTACGACTTGTCGAGAATCTTTCAGCAATGCAAAAAATTAACGTCAATCAGTATTCACAATGTGCATTCACATTTTACATACGAGTGCTTTGAAAAATTAAAACCAGAGATTGTCACGGATATTCAGTTGGTAGTGGCTGATACTGACGTGAGGAACACGCGGGCTTCAATGGTAATTCACAAAAAAAAAAACAGTTTTATTTTAATATTTGAGATTTTTCAAAATTTTCGAAATTATTTTAATTTTTTTTCTTTAATTTTTTTGATTTTTTTGAATTTTTTTTCTTGAAATTTTCTCAAATTGTACTCCGGCAATCTTCCTTTGCTCACATACATGTCGAAAATCAGTTTTATTTTAATTTTTGAAATTATTTTAAATTTTTTTGAAAATTTTTTCGATTTTTTAAAAATTTTTTCGATTTTTAAAATTTTTTTTCGATTTTTTAAAAAATTTTTCGATTTTTTTTTTTTAATTTTCTCAAATTGAACTCCGGCAATCTTCCTTTGCTTACATATATTTCGAAAATCAGTTTTATTTCAATATTTGTGATTTTTAAGAATTTTCGAAATTATTGAGAAATTTTAAGATTCACATTCAAAATAAAAAATTTCCATATTTTTATATCAATTGTTGTTTTCCTTTTTTTCAACAGAACATATCGAAATTTCGTTCACTGAGACGCCTGAAATTCTGTAAATTTGTCCTTGGCACTGAGGACTTGATAGGCTTAGATCAATTGGAGAATTTGGTTACACTGGATTTGCGCTATTGCTGGGTTGATGACAGTCAGATCATGAAGATTTCGAATCTTAAAAAATTGGAGTATCTGTCGCTGGAAGAAACTGCTTTTGCCATTCGCGATCATCACATGTCGAGTATTGCAAAAAACTGTAAAAATTTGAAGACATTGATTTTGTACAGTGAGTATGAAATTTTAGTTTGCCATTAATTTCTTGCGAAAATCACGGAAATTAGGCGCGATAGTTCAATTTTATCTGAATCTTTTTTTCTAGCTCTTAAAATTTTCTACGAAACAGATATTTTGACATTTTTCTCTAAATCCATTCCTTTGAAAGATATTTGTGAAAAAATCGACGAGAAGGTTTTTGGAAAATTCATAACACAATTTTTATTGATAGTTCTTCTGAAAATATTTTGGAAGTTATTGCATTCACGATAATTTTTTATGAGATATTTTTTTGGAGTCCTTGAAATTCTATAAAAAAAGTTTCGACATTTTTCTCCAAACCAGTTCAATTCAACAATATTAACGGACGAAATTACACGAATTTTTTAAACTTTTTAGAAATCGAAAATTTTTCCTTATTTTTGACCTTTTCCTTCAGATCACATAAAAAAAAATTAAAAAAAAAATTACAATTTAATTGCGATTTTTACGAAATTCTTAAGAAATATTAATTTTTATATACGATACATAGTAATATATTCATATATTCTCATCAAGAAATATCTTCATTCTTCAAAACTGTTGAAGATTTCTCTTATTACCTCTCCCCTCCTTCGCTACACCTTTTCTATAGTAATATTCTAAAAAGGCAATTTAATCTTCATTTTTTTGAGATTCCTAAGAAATATTGACTTTTTCTATGTGATACACGAAATAATAATAAAATGAAAAAAAATCTCTCTTACAGATCGTTATGAGGAGCTCTCCGATGACTCTTTCAAAGACATAGCCAAGCTTCCACACCTAGAAATACTGAACATGGCATTTATAACTGGAGTGAGTGACTGCACAATAGCCGAAATGTACAATTTGATTCAATTGGACTGTCGTGGTTGTGAGGGCATTGGTAACGAGGGCTTAATTAAACTAATTAAAAGTGCTCCAAAACTTGAAAAAATATGGGTCAGTTGGACATCGATAAATCAATATTTTTTGGACGAAGCCAATGAAGCAATTAAATCACGTGCAAGTGGTGTTGCACTAGTACTTGAATTGGATCCTGCACAAAAAAAGTGGAGGAAACCAAATAATTTATCTCCCTTGCTCATTCTGTCCGATAATTGGTATCAGTAGAATATTATTATATTTTTCATTCTTTTTATACACCAAATATAAGCTAGTTTTTTTCTTATTCTTATATAAAAGAGTGATACTAAAAAAATATAAATTATTTAATTAAATAAAAACATATATTTCTGTAAAAAAAATACATTAATAGCTTTAGGATTTGAAAATGTACAAATAAATTGATTCATTAGCATTTTTTAAAAAATACAATTTTATTATCTTTCCTCATTCTCGAGAAATTTATTTTATTTTACTGCCTACTTATCGATTCTTAGCCTTTTGTAAATTTAACAAGAATTATTCATAAGCCTTTGACCATTTTCTCATCAGAACAGTGACTTTAATTTCTCACAAAATAAACTTGAATGAAAATAGATAAACTTCATTCACGAACAATTCATTACTAAAGAGATAACAACAGGATAACTAGATTTTTTTAATTGATCTTCTTTTGAGAATATCACAGAAATTTAGCGAGATAGGGCAATTTTCTTCTGCTACTTTCTTGTAGCTCCTAAAATTTTCTACAATAAAAAAAGAATGGAAAAAAAGGAGAAAAGAAAAATCGTCTCATCTCTCTTGATTTTAAAAAAATTAACGATATTGAAATTCGACTTATCCTGTTATAGCTGCTTGCTATTCGATTGTAATAATAATAAATAAACACAATTTATAGTAAGTCATTGCTAGTACTTTTAATACAAACTATAAAAACTGCTCCAAATCTATGGGAAATAATTCAAGAGCGAAGAATCCTGAATTATCTTGCGAGCCACAATGAAAAATGCCAATTCCAGATAATGCTGAATATTGATTGATTTTGTTGGGATGATAATTTTTAAACAGCGGTAGAGTTGACTGACCCAAATCACGACTAAGCTCAGATTGTTCAAGTGTTACATAGTTATGTTGTCTTCGAGATCGTTCGTAAGGATGTTTTTCATTCTCAACAGATGGATTTTTCCGGACAAACAGTAATGGTTGTCTGGAAATTAAAAAATTGAAAATGTAACATTGCTGACGGATTTATCAATCGTTTTTCGACCGTCAGCCTGATCGACTATTTCACATACTCAATCATACGATCACAACTCGATTAAAAGTCGAATTGTACAATCAAGCTGTGGATATAAGAGTTGTTGACTCGATCGTTAGTCAATCACAACTCGATTATACAATTCAGTAGTGAAGAGATAAAACAAGATGAGTCTATATTTTTCCTCATTTGGTTTTTTTTGTAAATACCTTAGAAAATAAGTGAGATTGGACAATTCCACTCTGGATTTCTCTTGTAACTCTTGAAATTTTCTACTAAAAAAGATGGATAATATCGCCTTATCTCACTTAGTTTCTGAGATATTTCCTGCAAAATGATCACAAAGATAACTCGATTTATTCTGTTTTACCTCTTCACTAACGAATTCTAGTTTTAATCGAGTTGTGATCGACTGATGAACGAGTTCGTAGAATGATCAATTAATCTGCCAGGGGTAGGGATGTAAAATGACGGTCAATTTTGAAATTGGTCAGATTAGTCGTCAACTGACCATTTTGTGACAATTTCTGACTTGACCACAAATTTCGTTGGAAATTGACCGTCAAAAATACAAATGGTCAGTCAGAAGTAATAAATGTAAAAATCCACCTTATATAGATGAAAAATTGACCGTCAATTTTATTCTCAGTCACTTATTTTGATAGTTTTTCGGATTTTCTAAATTCAATGCAAAGACTCAAAGAAATCATTCATTTCCAAAAATCGTGAAGCATTTCTGCATTTTTGCTGAAGAAACCGTAATTAAACTAACCACTCTCAGAATTCCCATGAAATTCAGACACGGGAGATACAAAATATTTATTTACGAAAATATTCATCAAGTCTGTAAAAAAAAAAAAATATATCGGGTCTATTTAGATGAAATTTGACCGTCAAAACGATGTTCGGTGAATTTTCTGACCTACGTTTTGTTCATTATTTTTTAACCTAAATGGTCAGTCATTGTCATTTGGTCAATGACAGTCAATTGACCAATCAAATGACCGCCATATTTTTTGGTTCCATCCCAAGCCAGGGATGGCTAAAAGTTATAGTTGATTTTATCAAATTCACTTCCGGTTAGATACTACCCCATATTAAAAAAAATGAAATTTTCAATATACCCACGGATTGATAGGCGTTAGATAGGATTTGATACGAAGGAATTAGCGTTTGATCTATTATAGTTTTTTTTAAATTAATTTTTTAAAAATCCGAAATTTTTAATGGAAATTTTGGCCCCCGAATTTTCAAAAATGGATGAAAAAATAAAAAAAAAACTGATTTCAATAGGAAATCGTTTGAGAGTGATTGATAGATAACAATCACCCCGATTTAATCAGCCAATTAATTAATAAAAATACTAAAACGCGCATTCCCCATTCCTATACCAGCTCAACTATAGAGCGCTGTGTATAGTCAAGTGATTCGGCGCCATATTGCTATATTCAAAATCAGCTGGGCTCATGGTGGAGCATTGAACTCTTGACAGTGCTCAGTATTTTTGTAATAATATTTAAATGGGAAATGGGAATCAAATATCAGTGAGTGAATAAATATCAGTATTTATTTGTTAAAAATAACGAAATGCTCACAGTTTCAGGTAAACTAGTTTTGCTAGATATATGGAAGGAAATGTGATCTTCTCCAACAACGATGTGACGAACTGGACCTCATCCATCACCAGCTCATATGGAATTTGCATATTTCTTAAGATTCAATTTGGAGGATCGTCCATATGGTGTCTGTGAGGTTGATAACTTCAATAAATCACTTGAAATCTCTTCAAGGAACGGTGAATCAACTTTCGGATACTTTGAAAAAACGTACAAACCGAAAATATGGCTATCAATCTTCTACTAACCATGGCATCTTGATTGCAACGTTGATGCTGTTGAGCTGCTTGTCTCAAGAAGCTGTATCGCTCTTCATCACTCATTGACTTGCTCTCCACTGTTTTTCGTGCAATTAACAAACTCAATAGTACAAAGACGTTTCTGCCCTATAGATATAGTCGCGTCATTGATGCCACGTAAGGCAAACTGAATTTTCTAGCAGCTCTGTATTCCTCAAAAAATAAATTATGAATGGAGGAAACTCGGAAATTCTTTCTCTTCGTCCTTTATTAGTCACGAATATCTTGGAAACTAGACAAGGTAGAACCATTTTGGCTTTATCGTTTTTTAGCTCTTAAAATTTTCTAAGAAGAAGGATCCAAGTAAAATTGCTCTATCTCCTTTAGTTTCCAAGATATCCGCAGATAATCAATGAAAAGAATGGAACTGGAAAACTCTTTTTTTTACTAGTTCATTTTTTGAGAATATCTTGGAAGCTATGCGAGATAGGGCGATTCTGCTCTGAGCCTTTTTCATAGCCTTTGTAATTCTTCATAGAAAAATGACGGCAAGATCTCTTTATCTCGCTTAGTTTTCAAGATATTTTGCGAAGAATACTGGTAATATAATTTATTCTTATCCTGTTTCATCTCTTCGCTTTCGAAATAAATATTTCTTTCTTTATTAATTATTCTAATTTATCTCAATCTTTGAATTTACAGAAATTGATTGAGGAACACGGAGACTGAGAGAAGAGTTCTTCATAATGGAATGCCACTGAAAAACCTACTCGTTCTGGATGGACATATACACTCTCCCAAATCATCGAAGATATCTCTCACAAAAAGTCAGTGAGGAATTAACTCCCCTACGACCGTTACATTTTTTTCGTATAGATAATATATTGATTAGAGAATATGCTATATAATGAAAATTATCCGATTTTGTTAATAAATGTATCATTAAGGAGCATGATAAAGTTAAAAAACACTACGGTTACTATACAATACCTGTCATTAGGAGCATGGGTGGAAGGCTGTAAGGAAATCAATACGTTCAAAATGGTAATGAATTTTTTTTATTCAACAGAAATACATCTTTTAAAGCTCAATTTCTTTGCCATTCACTCCAAATCACTCTTCGTTCCCAAAAAATTCAATGACTTTTTCTTCTATTTTTTTTGTACCAAACTCTACAGTGTCGTATCAATAGATCAAACGCTAATTCCTTCGTATCAAATCCTATCTAACGCCTATCAATCCGTGGGTATATTGAAAATTTCATTTTTTTTAATATGGGGTAGTATCTAACCGGAAGTATCAAATTCTGCATAAATTTTACATACCTATAAATGTATTCGTTAGTTCTGGTATATTTCTTTCTGAAAAACGACAAATCTAGTTTACCAGTATTGTAATCAAACGGTTGTCCACTCACAGCAATAGAAAATCCTCTGATACTTTTTGGCATCAAACTTTCTATGAATTCAAATTTAACTCCTAGAATTTAACCAAGAAAAAAGTTAAAATAAGAATTTTAATAAAACATGGATGATATTTTCGCATTGATTTCATTGAAAGACTGAGGAAATTCCTCATTTTTTTGAACATTCATTTCTCTTAATTTAGTATTTGAAAAAATCTTAGTATCGAAAAAACGATTTAAAGCAAAATCATTCCATCTCCCACAGTAACCGAGATATTCTAAAAAAATTAAAACCATAAAATCGACTTATTCTGCTCTACTTCATTGCTACTGAATTGTTCAATTAAGGGGTAACGGAAGACCCTGTAAATTTCACATTTTCAAATCCCTTGTTTAGTAATAATATATTTCTTTTTGAGTCGTTGCCACATTTTTATGATAAAAATATTAATGAGTATCGTCACAAAACTAGTTTGAAAATTCAATAAATATGCGGCGTTCCGTTACCCCTTAATCTTACTGTTACTTTCGAGATATTCCTATGGAAAAGTCTTCACCTGTTAGAACATAATCGGGACATAATCGTACATCATTAAGGAAGAAGATACGAGAATCGAGATCTATACTACGATTTTCGACTGGATTATTTGGAAGAGGTAACCAAGAAACGTTAGAAATACTGCCATTAGCTCCAAGTTTCCCCTCGGCTGGTTGGAGGAAAAGGACCTTATCCTTGGCTTGGAATCGCACATTGACTACGACACTAAAGACGAATGAAATCAGTAGTGAAGAGGTAAAACGGGATGAGTTAATTTTTTAAAACCATTTTTTGATTAATAACTCGAAAACTGAGGGAGATAGAGTGATTACACCGTAATCCGAATTTTTTCGTGAAGAAATTCAAGTTTTACAAAAAAGGATTGGAGCAAAATCATTCTATATCGCTCAGTTTCCGAAATATTATTGAGAATTTGTTGGAATATGATAGAAAAATTTCGAATATTTAGTGCGAATTGAATCCGAACAGCTGAATATGGAAACGAATTGATTTTTTCCTAGTAGCTCAGAAATTAGAAATAAATTTCCATCTTATGATGCAGAAATATGCTCATCAATTTTCATTATCTTCGTGTAAAAAAATTCACCTCAACCGCTTAACATATATATAGCCATGTTTCATATTAAGCAATGTGGAATGATTTGAGAAATCTCTTCGGTGCAAAATTTTTCGTACTGCGAATAAGCTAAGATAATTCTTCGACGGATCTTATTTTACCATTTCAATGCGGTGATAGAATTAATGAAATGTCCAAGTTATTCGGATCAAGTACTACAATTATCTCAATCATTGGAACTAATCGAATCAATCCAACTATTGGCATAATTTGAACTACTTGAACTATGCAAATATTTCGAATATTTAAATATTCCCGATTATTTGGATATTTTGAATTATTTAAATATATCCCGAATCATTTTTGGCGTTTTCGATTTGCTGCACTACACCAGTGTAGTGTAGAGAACTAACCAAGTCTGAGCGCCCTCACACGCGTCCCTTTTGAAATTCTTCGGTTTGACTGAAATAGTCTACATTTTGAAAAAACATTAGAATAAATTGTGATCAATCGAATGAAGCAATGCTTCACGAATTACCGGATTCTTCAGAATCGAGTCGTGATGATGAAGAGAAAATGACAGTATTAATGAAAAATAATTGAATAGCCAGGGTATTCTGAACATGAAAGATTCCACTGAAAATATTGTGAGCAATTGTTCAGATCCAAAGGTACGTATGCTCATAATTCGTACACGTACCTGTGCATCCGAACTATTGCTCGCAATAGTCTCAATGAAATCTCTTATGTTCAGAGTCTCTCGGCCTTGTGCCGTTAAATTAATCTCCATCAATACTGCTATTTTCTCTTCATCATCACGACTTTACTCTGAAGAATCCTGTAATCCGTAAATCATTGCTTCATTCAATTGATCTCAATTTATTCTAATTTTTTTTCCAAAATTTAGAGTATTTTGATCAAACCGAATAATTTTAAAAGTTCCGCGTGTGAGGGTACTCAGATTGAGTTAGTTCTGTACACTACACCGGTGTAGAGAAGCAAATCGAAAACGCTATTTAATATTTCGAATCATTCGAATGATTTCAATACTTCACTTTTCAAATATTTTGAATTATCCAAATCATTTGAATTATCTGAATATTTTTAATCAATCAGATATTAGTAACGATTCATTTTTCAAACGTTCAATTCAAATTTTGAGTTGAATGAGATTATTCAATTCACATCGTTTCATTTATTATTCATACACCCCTGAGTGTAATACTTTGAAAAAATTGATTAGTTCTGATGAAGTAACTTACTAATTATCATTCTCTCTACTTGTCAATTCACCAAGATAAACTCTCCAATTTGTTCTTACACAATGACAATTGCAGGAATTCCAATATTCAAGTCTGTCCCATCCTCCATGGTGTATGAAGCCTTCTTCTTTCGGGCAATAATCATAATTTTTCCCGTAGCGATAGGTTGCTTTGTCTCGTACTGCAGTAACCCATTTAATTTTGGGGTGACCTCTTGGCTATTAAAATTGTCACGTACTTTAGATTACATTTAGACTGCATTTGTCTTGAGCGCTTACGCGCTTTTAGTGTATACATATAGATATACATCACATGTAAAATGCTATAGGATTTGGTGCTCACAGCGCTCAAAGATTCCAAGACGAATGCAGCCTTAGTATATATTCTAGGCCTTTTGGCGAGAACTTGTATATATATTGTAACGAGGCAAAAGAACCCGTATAAAACAAACGCGTGCTCCGATTGGCCGAATGCCAATGAGTGGGGGAAACACAAGTGCGCTTGGTCCATGTGGCGGGAATATAAGGAGTCCGCAGAACGGACCGGAGTCAGTCGACTGCTGCCTGCGGTAGAAGGCTCTTCACGCAACGGTGATAAGCCCAAGCGTTCCTTCTCACACGACGGTGCCGAGCCCAAGTGTTTCTCCTACGCAACGGTGACAAGCCCAAGCGTCTCCTGTATCCATAAGCCCCACTCCCCGCCAAGCAGACGGAAGGCGTAGCCAATCCAAGCCCAGCGGAAGAGACCGAAGGAAGGGGAAACCCAAGAGTGGGGGAGTGGAGCCATCAGCCGAGAAGGGGATATAAGGAGCCTGCAGAGCGGAGAATTTTCAGTCTACTGCCAGCGGTAGAAGACTCACCACGCGACGGCGCCCAAGCGCAAGCGCCTTCCTTACATGACGGTGACAAGCAGAAGCGTTCAATTTAAGTTGATCAAATATTTCTTTCCAGTCGCGAAAGATACCCGCTAATCCCCACTACCTAGCCGTCGGACGACGCACTAGGTGTACGACTAGAGGACGACGACGAGGAATATAAGGAAAGATAACGTGGAGCTCATCGCCAAAGACCGTTATTATTAACGAAACTACTACAAACATAGTAAAAGAGAAGGGTTATCCATTCATCCCAAGGAAAAAATTAGTACCAGGAACACGATAACGCTGGTCTCGCTAAATCATCGGATTTCTGGCAGAGCTTTGGGCGAACCAGCGACATAAAAATATTATTAAAAATTTGTTTGAGTTTCTGTTTTTGATAGAAAGATTTAATAAAGAAAATACAATCGTTAATTTCAATACTCGAGCAATAAAGAGTTCAATAAAAATCAAAGATGAATGTAAAGAGGGTAAATGCTCCTCTAGAATTAAGAATTGTTAAGAAAGAAAATAAATCGTATTCTTTTGAGCATAAAATTTACTGTGTCGACTACATCTTTTCAATACTCTAGCTATAAGTCTCTCTGGTTCGTGGACAAAGACCCATCCACTCCTCTGCTCGTTAAAAGTACCTAAAGTGGTACGTTACAATATACAAGTTCCAGCTAAAAAGCAAAGAATCAGGATATAATATAAATGATATATAGGAAAAACTAATAGGATATGACATAAAAAGATGATAGCGAAGAGATAAAACAGAATAACTCCATCTTTTTCATTAGTTTTTTGAAAGTATTGCGGAACATAAAGGAGATAGGGCAATTTCACGCCCATCCTTTTGCGTGGAGTATTTCAAGGGCTACAAAAGAAGAATTGAGACCAAAGTATTCCACTCATTTATTTTCTAAGATATTCGCCGAAAGCTGATGACGAAAAAAAAGATGTATCCGGTTTCGCCTCTTCGTAACTGATGTCTTTTAGCATTCATTTTATACTATGCATTCATCTCGGATATAGGCGTATGTATCACGAATACGCTATCGCTGAATTTTATATTTATGAAATTTATAACTCGTATACCAATCGACACTGAGTAAAACAGGATGGGCCTATTTTTTTGAAGAATATTTCGAAAACTGACGGAGGTAAGATGAGTTTGCCTAAATTATTTGTAGCAGTTCTTGAAATTGTCTACAAGAAAAGATGAGGGACAATTTCTGTATTTTGCTTAGTTTCCCAGATATTCCATCAAGCATGACAACAAAGATAAGTCGATCGGTCCTGTTTCACCTCTTCACTACTAATATAATGTTATAAATCTCTTTCAAAATATCAGAATTCGATGACTGCGGTCGAAGACTCTATCCATCATTCCAGCCGGTATAATTGCTGGGGAGCCGTTCGAATTTTTTTCAATACTTCGGTATATCATATATCATTGAGTGAAAATTGTAAGATTAAAGCACTTGCTTGTAGCCACTGATGTTGAAGCGTACAGGCTTCCATTTTTAAAAAATGTCCAGAGTTTTTTTTTTAATTCAGCCCTTCAAATTTATTCGAGAAAATCTATTTTTCAAATTCTCATTAGAATGTCTATCTCATGATTGAAAACACTTGAAATTTCTTCGATCCACAAGCAATAATTATCCATTTCAATCAATGATCTATGTCCGAAACATTGGACAAATTAGAACTTTTTTTTATTTTAATTCAAATACGAACGGCTAGCTAGCATTTATACTTACTGAAGTAACCGATAAAGTCTTTGACCTTATCCATGATTGAAACTCAGTGAATTTTCTTACCGATATACAGGCTTCGCTATGACCCAGCCATGCACAACTTGTGATTTCACAGGATGTCTCAGTGGTTAACTCTCTGTAAGGCGTTATCCACTGACAATGATGGTTCATAACGATGTTCCAGCAAGGAGAGTAACAATCTTCTGCCCGGTAATTGAAAATACGCTCATGGAAAAGTTCAAGCTCAATGAAAGTGTTATCTACAACAGATTAAATTCAGCGGTGACGAGGTGAAACCGGACTGACGTGGTCACTTCCAATGGCATATCACGGAACCTGATGGACATAGACCCTTTTTCGTAGGAAATTTCAAGAGCTACGGAGACGGGTGTAACGATTAATGTCATTCCAATTGATTATATTGATGTTAATTCCAACTGGAGGTGATAACTAAGGCCGGAGGCTTTAGTTATTATTTCGTCCAGTATAGTCGCAAAGAGACCGTTCGAATTCCAAATGCGTTAAATGTTAAATTGTCAGAATATTTGACACATTTGAGTAATTAAAATAAGAATTCTCCTTGAGATTCTCATTCACTTCCCCTCAAGATCCCCTCCAATTCCTCCAAGATCTCCCCAAGATCCCCTTTAATTCCCCCAAAGATTCCCCTGAGATCACTTAAGATTCCGCTCTAATTCCCCATTTTTTCTGACAAATTTGATTTTACACATTTGGAATTGTGCGAATGGTTGCCTAGCGACTATACCGGATGAAATAATAACTAAAGTCTCCGGCCCTAGGGATAACAATCAAATTTTGAGCAATACTTTTGTTAAGAATTGAAATATATTAATGATGATTCAGAATGCCAAGAACCGAACACTCAAATTTCCTCTCAAGCAAACAATAAGACGGGTTTTTCCCCGAGTAATAAACTCTGTTTTTCCCTATTTTGAAAATAAACCCAAACGAAATAACGGATCCTTCAGTTTTCAGTGCACAGATACAGTTTATTTTTTAACTTCTATTACTTTGAGTATAAAGGGACCCCCCCACTAGTTATACGATTATTACTCTTAATCCCCGATGAGTAGCGTATTTTCCCAACGGCTGGAACCCTTCCACCCCCTTTAGGACCCAAACTGACCTGCACCTCCCTCTCCACTACACAGGAGACGATAGTACCTCCGAACCAATCCGCTCACGACTCCCCCCAACACTGAAACTTCCACCAATCCCAAATGTTGTCCCCACTTAATTTCATGAACCGATGACATTCATTTACAGTTAGATAAATATTCATGTATTCTTAAGTTTTAGTCAGTAATCATCGAACTAATTGTATCAGAAGTACAATAAATATAGCACCTAGAAAAGAGAAAGGAAAGTAGTTGACTATCCTCAGTCTCCAAGTCTCCTCAACCAATTTCCTTTCAAATTCCTCCCTAGTATTTTCCAGTATTTCACTCCCTAAAAATAACTACACAAGGAATCAATTCGGCGTGTAGTAGTTATCAAAATATCACTGCTGATAGAAATCAGGTCTTAAGACTTACAACTTTGAGATTCAAATTGAACAGTGGTATTGCGAAAACAACTTTTTCTTTGGATGCCAGTTATTATCCTATTTTTTTCCCCCAAATATAGCAAACCGGAATATTACTGATTTTATTTTCTTAGGGAGTTTAAATAAAAAAGGACGATATTCTCTCGCTAAGAATTTTTACGATGTCAAATGATTTCTTCACTAACTCCGGATTTCAATACCAATATTGACATGTTACATTGAGCCAATATCGGCTTAATAGCTGTCCCAATATAGGCCCGACAATGGCGTTAAATCAAGTGCCAATATTGGTTACGGATATTGGGTCAATTATTGGCCGTGATTTTTACATTGGCTAATTCTGTAATCGTCATTCTCGTAATTTTCAAATAGTGACTCGTGTATTGGAAAAGTACCAGAATGTCAGCTCTGATGATATTCTACGTCCAAACAGCGTGAAACTCGAATTTAAAATTGAATGATAACTCATTATAAAATTCAAATCTTTATTGTGTATTTCCCTTTGCGCCGAAAGGTTTAGGCTCAACTTGATTGACGCACTTTCATCGATTGAAAGAATGAGAAGATTGGTAAAAATAAAGATATAACCAAATTGTGGATGCTGAAAACCCTCTCCTCCCTCTAGATACCCTACTTTGACCCGATCTCCCCTATATATATCTAGCTGTAGCTATAACTGTGAATAATCCTTGTTATCCAGTCATTATATCATATGTTGATAAAATCGGTTAAAATGAAGTGAAATAAATGAAACAGTCAGAAAACTAGTACTACTTTTAAACAATCCTTCCCCCATTTTGTCACTGCTCAGTTCCTTACCTGTTTTCGCGACATTTTGAGAGAAATGCATTGGAATGATTTGATTAAACATAAAGAATAATATCAAGAATTTTTCCTTCACCATTATCGATTTGAAACGTAGCAACTATTTCCTATGATCGTGTATGTATGCTCACTATCTCTAATGTCGTCAGATTATACACTTGGCCGTCTTATAAACGTGCTACACTACTATCACTTCAATCTTCTACAAATATATTCTCCACAAAAAAGTTGATTAGAAGTGGATTTCACGTGAAATACACATGAAGTAAGTGAATTTACGTAGGTGTCTATAATCTATTGAATTTACATCGGTATCATAGTCTATTGTTCCAAAGTAATAATCATGGTTTTGTGTAGCATTGTACACTGCAGAACATAATCTATTCATTCTTGATAATATGCGCAATGACATCCATGGAATGGCCAATATTCGGGCGAAGTTGTTTTCTACGATTTTGGTCAGCCAATTGAAGACCAAAGCACGAGACAATATTGGGGCATTGATTTTGGCTTCGCGAAGAAAGCCCGATAGTCTTTTCAACGTCCACCCCTGTATATTACGATGGCGAGTTAGTAACGTAACTCAGCTCAATATTAAGTAGCCGAATTTTAGGAATCCTATATCTACTCGTAGTTCGAACAGAATTCATAACGTCTGTATCCGTACAATAAAATTGAAATGATTATCGAACTTGATTCACATAAATGAAGTTCAGCAACAGTAACAATTAACAATGGAATTGCAATTAACTATTACCAGACTAGTAAGTGTGGTGATTGTTAATATTCTGAAATAGTCCATTGTCAGTGGAATAATTTGGAAACTAAGCAAGATGATGTCAGAATTCATTTGAGATCAATCCAAGCCGCTATGACCAATAGAATTGGCAATATTCCCAACAAATATTCATGCTGATTTCAATTCACTTTTCCATCGCCCAATTCTCCATAAGTTTTGGTCAGGATCTGAAAAAAAAAATTGTCTTCACAATTTTCTACGAAAAATAACTTTACATGAAGCGTGAAACCAACATCAAAATTTCTTCCACATGACTTACGAATTAGAATCACACCTTCTGACGTAGTCCTAAAATTATCATGCTATTAATAGAATCCCCTCACGATTATTTTTTATCTTTGTACAAACAAATTCATTCCAACTGTTTAATAGTCAAATACAATTGGCGTCATTCGTGGTGAATATGCGTACGCTGAAAAGCTGTGTTGAAAAATTGAATACACTTTGGAGGAAATTTTGTGGATACAGATAAAATATTTTGGAAAGATGTACAGAACAAATTTTTCAACTTTTATTTCGACATTATCCGGAAAATCTTTGAATTGAGTGGGCTTAGAGAAAAATTGCAAGAAAAGTTTTTTGTAGCTTCTGAAATTCTATACAAGAATGTTCGCTCCATATCAATGAGGAATTGAGTAATTAAGGGAATTACTACTGATATATTATGTTCATATAATATTAATATACATGATGTTCGTATATTAGATTTATTTCCAGTGATTAGCTAATGAAAATTCGGACGGTAATTCCCTAGTCAAGATCTGGTGAATTCACGGTGAGACGTCCGTAAAACAGCGATCTTTTCACCGTTAAATCACCAAATATTCCTGGCAGTTACTAAGTGAAAGTTTTGCAAAAACTCACTATTTCTCCGAAACAGTTCAATTCTGTAATGTTTGTGAACGGGTGGACTCACAATATTAGAATGAAATAACACGATGCTTTAGATTAATGGTGATTTATTATCAATTGTCAATGTACTCTTACATTAACCACCATAATCGATGGCAAAAAGCGTGGGAAGTCGATAATGCAGAAAATAAGAGGGAATCGATAATTCCATGAAGCACTGGTAGATGTACCCACCAAAGCCCCTAGATACTACAACTCCTCCCAACTAAATCCCAAAAATTATTATTAACTCATATCATTAATATCACAATAGTTGGTAACCATCATTTCATCAGTACGAATCGTCAAGATTGAGATAATACGAATTATTACAACAAACAAAAGAAATTAAACCTAAAATCATATAAATTAGAGATTCAGGCGTTGCACCGGTCTTTTAACACGGGTTGATTTTCGTAGTTCCGCAACGACAATTGAGGCACCAGGAATCGAATTAGCAGCTATTATCGATTCGGCTGGCGGTGGAGTAGATGAAATGTTGTTATCTAAACCTGGGTCCCCCGAAGTCGGTGGCTCAACAGAAGAATTATCACCAAATTTCTCATTTTGTGAATTTGTGAAATCCTCTGTTGTTCCCCCATTAACCTCGGATATAGAACAATCACTCTTCAAATGATCAGAACTCAGCGTATAACCTTCGCAAATACCCGAAGGAACTAGAGTCCTGTTCATCGAAGTTTCTTTCTCAGCCAGTTCAGTTGAACATGAATTTTTGTCTCTCCAATACCCGTTCAGATGATCCACATGTCTCTTCAGAGTTCTACCATCCGCAGACATTACCGAATAAGTGACTGGTGACAGCTTTTCAACGACCTCAGCTTCAAACCACTTATTCTTTACAATGTCCTTAGCCATCACAGGGTCTCCCACATGAAACTCTCGAGATCTAGAGCCACTCGCATGATGCTGTTGATTAGCCTGCTGTTGAATGACATGATTCCTTAAATTGGGTCTAATAAATCCAGTCTGGTCCTCAACGGCCTACCAATCTGCAACTCCGCTGGAGTACAACCCGTGGTACAATGGGGAGTGGCACGATACGACAGAAGAATTTTCCTGATGGCAATTTCTTCTTTAACTCCCTGCTTCAATAGTAATTTAAATTGTCTTTTAAATGTCTTGACCAAATTTTCAGCTGCTCCATTTGATGCAGGATGATACGGAGCAGTTTTCACATGTAGAACTCCGCAGTTACGCAGAAATTCCTCAAACTCTTCAGACGTAAGACTAGGACCATTGTCGCTGACCAAAACCACCGGATAACCCCAAGTAACAAAATATTCTTCCAGTGCCTCAATCGTTTTCTTCGACGTAATATCTTTCATCATCTTAACATCAATCCATTTCGAAAAAGAATCTACAATGACTAGATACATCTTATCAACAACCTGAAGGAAATCAACATGAAGTCTCTGGTTTGGACCCTCTGGCCACTTCCAAACATTAAGTTTCACCCGAGGTGGATTACTAGCAGACTCTAAACAAAACCGACACATTTTCGTCAATTTTTCAATGTCAAGATCAATTCCCGGCCACCATACGTAAGACCTCGCCAAAGACTTCATCTTGACCACACCCATATGCGTCGAATGCAGTTCCTTGAGAATCATTGCCCTCAAGGACACTGGAACCACTACTCTGTGACCAAACATCAAAACTCCTTGCTCCACACATAGTTCTCTCTCTTTTAGCTTAAACGCAGCAACATCAGTTTCCACCTTTTCAGGCCATCCATTCATAACATAATTAAAAACCTTACATAAAACATTATCATTCCGCATTTCAGTTCTCAGTAAATCCACATCAATCATTCTTGCTTCCGATTCAATGAAATTTAAATAACTATAATCAGTCCTATCACTAACCCCCTCCCCCACCAAGGCCGGTGACCTTGAGAGGCAATCAGCACTCCAATTCTTTTTACCCTCTATATGATCCAATTTAAAATTATATGCTGAAAGAAAAACTGCCCAGCGCTGCACTCTTCCTGCAGCCATAGCTGGTAAACTCTTACTGGGATCAAAAATGAATTTTAATGGCTTATGATCCGTCTCCAATAAAAATTGTCGCCCCCAAACGTATTGATGAAATGACTTAACACCAAACACCAAAGCTAAAGCTTCTCTATCAAGCTGCGAATAATTTTTTTCTGCACAAGTTAATGATCTAGAGGCAAATGCCACTGGTCTCACTAAATTTCCCGGAAGAATGTGAGACAAAACTGCCCCAATACCCACAGGAGATGCATCACACGTAATTTTTATTGGTAGATCCAGATCATAGTGCATCAAAACTTCACTAGACATCAATCTACTTTTAATATTTTCAAATGCTCTTTGACAAGCTTGAGACCACGACCATTTAACATTTTTCTTTAATAAGCTGTATAGAGGTGCAACAATCTGAGTGTAGTTATTAACAAATTTGGCATAAAAATTAGTCATACCTAAGAAGCGTCTTAATTCCGTCACATCAACAGGTACTCTGATTTCATTAATTGCTTCTACTTTATCTTTCTGAACATGAATACCATCAGCATTAATTGTAAACCCCAAGAAATTAATTTCATCTTTGAAGAATTCGCATTTCTCCCATTTAGCCGTGAGTCCAGCATCTTTTAACTTTTCTAACACTTGAATTAATCTGTCATCATGCTCTGCTTTCGTTGAACCAAAAATAAGAACATCATCAAAAAAACAAATTACTCCTTGAATTCCCACTAATAATTTTTCCATCAAACGTTGAAACAAACCTGGTGCTGAAGCAACTCCAAAACACAATCTCTTAAAAGCATAAAGACCTTTATGAGTTGAGATCGTAGTTAGCATCTTCGATTCATCATCCAGCTGAACCTGTTGATAGGCATGACTGAGATCAATTTTACTAAAAATCTTTCCCTCATTTATTTTGGTTAAAAGATCCTGCACTCGAGGTATTGGGTATCTGTCAACTTTAATACATTTGTTCAACGTTATTTTATAATCTCCACATAGTCTTAATTGACCATTGGACTTAATTATTGGAACAATCGGAGTCGCCCAATCGCTAGATTTGACTGGCTCAATGATATTCTCCGCTACCAATCTTTCAATCTCTTTTTCCACTTTTTCTACCATTGAATACGGCACAACTCTTGGTTTAGCAAAAATTGGTTTAACGTTATCTTTTAATTCAAGTGTGAAATGGCCCAGTTTATAACAACCCAAATTGTTCGTGAAAACTGTTGGGAATTTTTCCTGTATTTTCAACGAGTTCAAATCAGTTTCATTCAAGTTTTTAATATCATTTTTTTCAACTACATTAATCAATGGAATTTCCAAAGCTCTCAACCATTCACGACCAACAATTGGATTACTACATCCTGGCATAACAAACAAACTTAAATTCATCTTTTTTTCTTTAAAAGTAACATTAACAATCAAAATTCCCAATGGAATAATCGGAGTACCCACATAAGACTTGAATTTTCTGTTTGTTGCTCTTAATTCTAAATTACAAAAATTGGAGTTACTTTTATACTCGGTTTCTGATATCGCTGAAATAGGTGACCCTGAATCAATTTCGAACTGAAACTTTTCTTTCTCAATTAACAATTCAACCAATATTGGAGCTGAACTGTAATTATTATTTTCTCCAATAGAAAATAAACTGTCGAATTGTTCTTCTAACTTCATTACTTCATCAACATAATTGTGATTCGTACTGGATAGTCTACCATTCAATTTCACATTCATTCCATCAACTCTATTTCTATTGCCATTACTAATACTAGTATTTTGTTTAAATCTAGTATTATCAACATTCTCATTACTTTTCCTCACACGGCACATAGCATTCAAATGTCCTTTTTTCTTACAAAAATTACAATCATACTCCTTAAATTTACAATGAACTTTGATATGTCCACTTTTACCACAACATAAACAAACTCTTGAATCTTCACTTGTCTTCTTATTCGAGTCTCTTTGACCCTGTATGTAATTAAACGAATTGTTGACCTTCGAAAAATCCATCTCACCCGTCTCACGTGCTGCAGCTTCACTACTTACTGCAATCTCAATGGCTCGTTCATACGACAAATCTTTTTCACTTAAAAGTTTTTTCTTAATACCCTTATCTTGAAGCCCACAAACAAAACGATCTCTAATCACGTCACTCAATTGCTCTCCATATTCACAGTGTGCGGACAATAACTTTAACGTAGCCAAGTACTCACTAATAGACTGATTTTCTAATTGCACACAATTATTAAATTTAAAACGTTCAGCAATCACACTCGGTTTGGGCTTCAAATGGTTTGTCATTAACCCCGTCAACTCTACGTACGTTTTACTCTTGGGTAACTCTGGTGCACACAAACTTGACAACAATGCATAACCTTCAGCACCCAACAAATTAAGGAAAAGTTCCTTTTTCCTGTCACCCATAATTACATTACCAGCCATGTAATGTTCAAAACGTTGTAACCACTGTGACCAATCAGTTTTCCTTCGAAAACCCTCAATTAATCCCACACAAGATACTGTTGACACTTGTTGAAAATTACGAGTAGCTTCGAGTTGCCCTTGGAGGTTAAGTACCTGTTCATAATAACTCCGAGTGCGATTTTCCACTTCAGTTATAATATCATCTTTCTCTTTCAAGGCTTTTGTAGCTGCTTGCCTTACATTCTCCAGTTCCTTGACTTTTTCCTCATAATGAGCCTGCAACTGCTCCAGTTGCTCTTTTAAGTCTTTAGTCATTTCTAATTACCAATTACGCTTCCCATGCGGCTTCCTAAAAATTCACTTTTTTCCGTAAATTGTCTTTTAATTTCAAAAATATTTTTATCCTCGTCGCCAATGTAATGTTTGTGAACGGGTGGACTCACAATATTAGAATGAAATAACACGATGCTTTAGATTAATGGTGATTTATTATCAATTGTCAATGTACTCTTACATTAACCACCATAATCGATGGCAAAAAGCGTGGGAAGTCGATAATGCAGAAAATAAGAGGGAATCGATAATTCCATGAAGCACTGGTAGATGTACCCACCAAAGCCCCTAGATACTACAAATTCAACAATATTTACGGAAGAAATTGCCTGAGATTTTCAAACTTTTTAGACCTCGAAATTTTTTTCCTATTTTTGGACTTTTTCTTTAGATTGCCTAAATAAAAATGGAAAAATAAAAAAAAAATGACAATTTAATCGCAATTTTTTCGTGATTCTCAAGGAATATTAATTTTTTCCATGCGATACATGGAATAATAATAAAATGAAGAACATCTCTTTTACAGATCGTTATGAAGAGATTTCCGATGACTCTTTCAAAGACATAGCCAAGCTTCCACACCTAGAAATACTGAACATGGCATTTATAACTGGAGTGAGTGACTGCACAATAGTCGAAATGTACAATTTGATTCAATTGGACTGTCGTGGTTGTGAGGGCATTGGTAACGAGGGCTTAATTAAACTAATTAAAAGTGCTCCAAAACTTGAAAAAATATGGGTCAGTTGGACATCGATAAATCAATATTTTTTGGACGAAGCCAATGAAGCAATTAAATCACGTGCAAGTGGTGTTGCACTAGTACTTGAATTGGATCCTGCACAAAAAAAGTGGAGGAAACCAAATAATTTATCTCCCTTGCTCATTCTGTCCGATAATTGGTATCAGTAGAATATTATTATATTTTTCATTCTTTTTATACACCAAATATAAGCTAGTTTTTTTCTTATTCTTATATAAAAGAGTGATACTAAAAAAATATAAATTATTTAATTAAATAAAAACATATATTTCTGTAAAAAAAATACATTAATAGCTTTAGGATTTGAAAATGTACAAATAAATTGATTCATTAGCATTTTTTAAAAAATACAATTTTATTATCTTTCCTCATTCTCGAGAAATTTATTTTATTTTACTGCCTACTTATCGATTTTTAGCCTTTTGTAAATTTAACGGGAATGATTCATCTGCCTTTGACCTTTTTCTCATCAGAACAGTGACTTTAATTTCTCCCAAAATAAAATTGAATGAAAATAGATACACTTCATTCACGAACGATTCATTTCTAAAGAGATAACAACAGGATGATTAGATTTTTTTAATTGATCATCTTTTGAGAATATCACAGAAATTTAGCGAGATAGGGCAATTTTGCTTTGCTAGTGTTTTTGTAGCTCTTGAAATTCTCTACAAAAAAAAAGAATGAATAAAAGAAGAAAATAAGAATCGTCCTATCTTAATTTCCGAAAAATTAGCGAGATTGAAAATCATTTTATCCTGTTTTACCTGTTTGCTATTCGATTGTAATAATAATAGATAAAACAATTAATAGTGAGTCATCACTAATATTTCCAATAGCAATTATAAAAACTGATTCAAATCTATGGGGAATAATTCGAGAGCGAAAAATCCTGAATTATCTTCCGAGCCATAATGAAAAATTCCAATTCCAGATAATGCTGAATATTGATTGATTTTGTTGGGATGATAATTTTTAAACAGCGGTAGAGTTGATTGACCAAAGTCACCACTGAGCTCGGATTGTTCAAGTGTTACATAGTTATGTTGTCTTTGAGATCGTTTGTAAGGATGTTTTCCATTCTCAACAGTTGGATTTTTCCGGACGAATAGTAATGGTTGTCTGGAAATTGAAAAATTGAACATGTGATATCGCTGACGGATTCATCGATCGTTGTTCGACCATCAGCCTGATCGACTATTTGACACAAACTCGATCATCTGACGATCACAACTCGATTAAAAGTCAAATTGTACATAGTGATGGGCGATTTTTAATCGATACTTCTTTTTTTTTCTAAAATAAAAATCAATCTTGGGCGATTTTTTAAGTAATTATATGAAATAAAGTTGTATACTTGAGGATATCCAACTAGTTCCTATTATCTATTCTTTCTTTTGCATTTTGATCATTTGCGATAGAGTAGCATGAGAAGATTCTGGAAAAATTTACTTTACACCATGTTACCGAATGAATTGAGCCAAAAATAATTTGAAAAAAAATTAAATCAACAATAATGTATTTATTATCAATAATCTATCAGTTCAGAAAAAAACTATTACAGAACTGAACTGATAGGAATGTGTTTTTTTTTAAGATTCTACTATTTTTTTTTTTTTGAAGAAATCAATTCGTCGATTTTTTTATTTCGATTTTTTTAAAAATCGATTCTCAAAAACTCATTCATTATGAAGATCAATTTTTCGAGAATCGATTCTTTTTTCGGGGATCATCCATCACTAATTGCACAACTCGATTCTACAATTCTCCTTTTAATCGAGTTGCGGTCGACTGAAGATCGAGTTTGTAAAATAGCCGATCAAGTTGATCGACCAATCTTCCAAGAATGGCTGAAAGTTTTAGTTAATTTTTTCAAATTCTGGATGCATTTTACATACCTATAAATGTATTGGTTGGTTCTGGTATATTCCCTTTTGGAATGCAACAAATTCAGTTTATCAGTATTGTAATCAAACGGTAGTCCATCCACAGCAATGGAGAATCCTCTGATACTTTTTGGCATCAAACTTTCTATGAATTCAAATTTAACTCCTAGAATGACCAACAAAAAAATGTTAATCTAGGAGTTCTAATAGAACATGAATGATATTTTCCCATCGATTTCACTGAATGACTGAGGAAATTCCGCATTTCCTTGAACATTCAATTTTCCTTAATTTAATCTTAACATCAGCTTTAAACGATTTTTGATTAGAGAATTCCATATTTTTCCATTGATATAATTGAAAACATCCTATTTCAGATATCCACCGTTATATTGAAGAGTTTCAGTATCTATTAGTCCACAATGCTATTGTAACTTACTAATCAGTAAGTAATTCAGTAGTGGAAAGGTAAAACGAGATGAGTCAATTTTTGAGCCGATCTTTTTTTGAGAATATGTCGGAAATTGATCAAGATAGATCAATTTGGCTTTCATTCCTTTTTAGTAGATAATTTCAAGGGTATTTACAAAAACTTGATCATGTTGTTTAGTTTTTGAGATATTCTAGAAAAAGTAAAAACAAAATTAGGGATGAATTTAAATATGGAAAAATTTGAAGAAATTTAAAATCAAAGAAAATTTTCTAATTTTTAATAATTTTTTTGTTTCTACCGCTTATCTTATCGCTTATCATATTCTTCACAGATTCACTTGATCCGATTCGAGAATTCCATCTTGAATAAATTTTTATTCACGATTTTAAATGAAAGTTTAACTTTTTTCCCGGCTGTACCTCCAACTCATCCTTAAATCATCTCGTTAAATAAAGATTTTAACTTCAGTGTTCTAGAAACATGTCGAAAACTAAGCAAGATAGGGCAATTCTACTCAGATTCTTTTATTAGTAAAACTTATTGAGGTGCGGTAGGGTGAATTGTCCTGATCGGGAAGAAAAGTGAAACGATTCCTCTTCTCCCATTTCAGCTGGCAGTTGAAAGGAAAGAGAGGGCGAATAATGTTTACTCTCTTAAATTATTTGTATCATACTGAAGCAATCTTAGACTCATTATTTCTTTCTTGGAGTACAAATCAATGGAAATTGATGAATAAATAGTATATTGTGTACCTAAACCGGAAAAAAGCGAAATCACTTCGCTCGGGGAGCAAATTTTTTTCGCAGTTGACTTTTTTATAGCCGAAGTACGCATACTATTCTTCGTACCAAGGACACGGAAAAATGACGTTAGCAAGTTGGTTTTCGTGACGTAGGTGCGAAAGACCGACTTGAGACAAACTCATCTCTCACAGTTACCGAGATATCCTCAAAAAACTACCTAGGAAAAAATGATCAGATCTGATCAGATCAAATTAGATCGGATCAGATCTAATTAGATCTGAGTTCCTTAGATCTGATCAGATCTGAGAATTGATCTAATTAGAGCTGAGTTTCTCAGATCTGATCAGGTCCAATTAGATCTGATCAGATCCGATGACCCAATTTAGATAAACGCAATCAGATCTAGTTAGACCTGATCAGATCTAGTTAGATCTGACCAGATCTAGCTGGATCTAATCAGATCTGATCAGACCTAAATCTGATTCTATCTAATTAGATCTAATTAGATCTGATCGGATCTATTCAGATCTATTCATGTCAAAAATTTCCATTTTGTCAGATCTCATTGGATCTCATCAGATCTAATTAGATCTGATCAGATCTGAACATTTTTTCCCGGGTAGGAATAAAAAATCGACTTATTCTGATTTACCTCATTGCGTACTTAATTGTTCTATTAATCTTACTGTTATTTCCTAGATACGCCTATGAGAAAAAGTCTTCATCTGTTAGAACATAATCGGGACGTAATCGCACATCATTAAGAAAGAAGATACGAAAATTGACATTTAGGCTGTGTGTTATTACGCCTGGATTATCTGGAAGAGGTATCCAAGAAACGTTAGAAATTTTGCCATTGGCTTCCAATCTCCCCTCGGCTGGTTGAAGGAAAAGAACCTCATTCTTGACTTGGAATCGTACATTGACAACAACACTAAGGACAAATGAAATCAGTAGTGAAGAGATAAAACAGAATGAGTTAATTTTTTTAGCCATTCGTTTTTGATTAATACCTCGGAAACTAAGAGAGATAGAGTGACTATGCCTGAATATGTTTTTTGTAAAGAAATTGAAGAGTTACGAAGGAGGATTAGAGCAGCATCACTCAATCTCGTTTAGTTTTCGGAATATTATCGAAAATTTGTTGGAAAATAATAGACTTATGGCGTTTTCGATTTGCTGTACCAAACGGTGTAGTGTAGAAAACTAACCTAATGTGAGCGCCCTCACACGCGGCTCTTTTAAAATTGTTCAGTTCAAGTAAAATAGTCTACATTTTTTAAGTAAAAAATTTGAATAAATTGCCATCAAGTGAATGAAGCAATGATTCACGAATGACAGGATTTTTCAGAATCGAGTCGTGATGACGAAGAAAAAATGGTAATATTAATGAAAAATGATTTAACATCATGAGGTCAAGGCACTCTGAACATGAAAGATTTTACTGAAAATATTGTGAGCAATTGTGCAGATGCACAGGTACGGGTATTAATTATGACTATACGCATCTTTGCATCTGAACAATTACTAACAATATTGTCAATGAAATCTTTGGTGTTCAGAGTGCCTTGACCTCATGTCGTTAAATCATTTCCCACTAATGCTGCCATTTTCTCGTTGTCATTACGACTCGATTCTGAAAAATCCAGTAATCTGTCAATCATTGCCCCGTTCAATTGACGACAATTTATTATAATTTTTGACAAAAAAAATATAGACTATTTTACTCGAACCGAATAATTTTAAAAGAGCCGCGCGTGAAGGCGCTCACATTAGGTTAGTTTTCTGTACTACACCGTTTGGTGCAGCAAATCGAAAACGCCATTAAGGGTATACGAATATTCAAAATTTCTAATTATTCACCGCGAATTGAATTCAAACAGCTAAATTCGAAAACGAATCAATTTTTTTTCTATTAGCTCATGAATGAGCAATGGATTTTCACTCTGCGATGCAGAAATGTACCCCTAATTTTCCATTATCTTTGTGTAAAAAAATCGGAATGAGATGATATGAACTGCCCAACTTGTGTATAGCCGTGTCTCATATTAAAAATGTGAAATAATTTGAGAGATATCTTCGGTGCAAAATATTTCGTACTACAAAAAGGATATGCTAATCAATTGACCTGAGCCTCGTAGTTTTAGGAAATTGAAGGAAAATAATGTGCATGGAATTCTTCGATCCTATTTTACCACAGCACTATGGTTATAGAATTAATCAAATTTTCAGATTATTCGAATCAAGCTTCGTAATTATCCCAATCATTTGAACTAATCGAATCAATTCAACTATTCGTATGATTCGAACTACTTGAACTCTGCAAATATTCCAAACATTAAAATATTCCGAATTATTCGGATATTTTCAATTATTTGAGAACATACCGAATCATTTTAATATTTCGAATTATTCCAATGATTTCAACACTACGATTATTTCGAGTCATTTGTTCTTTTCAAATATTTTGAATTATCGAAATTATTTGAATATTTTTAATCAATCAGATATATGTAACGATTCATTTTTCGCCTGTTCAATTCAAATTTCGAATTTTGAATGTAATGAGATTGTTCGATTCACATCATTTCATTTATTATTCATACACCCCTGAGTGTAATACTTAAAAAAAATTGATTAGTTCTAGTAAAGTAACTTACTAATTATCGTTTTCTCTACTTCGCAATTCACCCAGATAAACTCCCCAATTTGTTTTTATACAGTGACAATTGCAATAATTCCAATATTCAGCGTTTGTTCTCAACACTCCATGCTGTATGAAGCCTCCTTCTCTCGGGCAATAATCATGATTTTTTTCGTAATGATAGGTTGCTTTGTATCGTACTGCAGTAACCCATTTAATTTTGGGATCATCTCTTGGCTATTTGAATTATTAAATGATGTAGATTACATTTAGTATATATTCTATGTTTCTTGGCAGGAACTTGTAGATATACAAGCTCCGACCAAAAAGCAGAGAATCAAGATATAATATAAATGATATATAGGAAAAACTCATATGATATGGCATAAAAATTTAGTAATGAGGGAGTGAAACAGGATAACTCCATCTTTTTCATTAGTTTTTTTTTTAATATTTCGGAAAGTAAGGTACGATAGGGCAATTTCACGTTCATTCTGTTTTGTGAAGTATTTCGGGTGCAACAAACAAGGATTGAGACCAAATCACTTTATCCCGTTCAGTTTCCACGATATTCTTCAGAAACTGATAACAAAACAAAAAGACTTATCCTGCTTTGCCTCTTCGTAACTGATATTTTTGAACATTAATTTTATACTATGCATTCATTTCGAATATAGGTGTATGTATTATAAACACGCTATCGCTGAATTTTATATTTATGAAATTTGTAACTCGTATATCAGTCGACACTAAGTAAAACAGGATGAGCCTTTTTTCTTAAAGAATATTTTGGAAACTGAGGGAAATAGGGGGATTTTGCTTAAACTATTTTTTGCAGCTCTTGAAATTGTCTACAAAAAAAGATGAAGGACAATTTCCGTACATTGCCTAGTTTCTCAGATATTCCATCCAGCATAATCACAAAGATAAGTCGATTTGTCCTGTTTTACCTCTTCACTACTGATATGCTGTTATATATCTCTCCTAGAATATCAGAAATCGATGACGGCGGTCGAAGACTTTATCCATCATTCCAACCGGTATAATTGCTAGCCGTTCGAATTTGTTCAATACTTTGGTATATCATTAAGTGGAAATTGTAAGATTAAACCACCCGCTTGTGGCCACTGATGTTGAAGCGTATCCTGTGCTATGAGCACTATAAGCTTCAAAATATCGATTCCACGATCAGCTAAAGCAGATTTCGTCCATCGACTGAAGGTCTGTATTCTGACTCCATTATAAGGTTTTTTTTGGGTGAAAGAAGCATATTGAAGTTATCATCATGAATCTTCCAAGTTTCTTCTGAAGACATTTTTAGAGCCGACACAGGACAAATTGAATCATTTCCATTACAAAATAGAATTAAGAGGGTCGGTGGTTCTTGGTTTAGTGAGCTAGATTTTCAGCAGGAACTGGAAAAAATTCAGTAACGAAACGAAACTCAGTTTCTTGTGTTTCATTATTGGGAACTTCTCAGCTGTAAGTCTGGATGTTTTTCTCTTACAAAGTCGTTTTACGAACATCAGCCTCTATTGGACTGAGGGATAATCTTGGTCCAAATCGACGTTGGCTGGACCATCTCTCGGAGAATGCCTTCCCTGTTTGTTAGATGATGATTCCTTATTTGTGACGTGCTTCGCACAAAGAAGAAGAGTGAAGAACACGCGGACTAACCTAGATGGTGGAGCAAAGAGTCCTAGACTTCGAATCGTCGCGACATCAGGGTAAATCAGGGCTACTACTCGGGAAAACAGAATTAGATCTACCTAGATCTAAGTGGATCTAGAAAATGAGAAAACGGAGATATATCTAGATCTCTGGAGATCTCAACAGATCGGCGGTGATCTTGCCTATGAGATCTATTGAGATCTACTGAGATCTACGGAGATATAAGTAGATCTAACTTGTTTGAGTGGATGAATGAAAACGCAACACAGATTGATAAAAACGGAGCAGCAAATTCCAATAGATCTACGGATATCAACGTAAACCTACAGTGATCTACTTAGATCTACATTGATCCATTTAGATCTACAGTGATCTACTCAGATCTCCATTGATCTACTTAGATCTAGTAGAATCTAAGGAAATGGAGATCTACGTAGATTCACGTAGGTCTACGTAGATCTAAATAGGTCAAAATGTATTTCTCCTAGCAGATCTACTGAGATCTGAAGAGATCTAACAAATTGGATCTATTTAGATCTCAGTAGATCTACGTAGATCCAAACAGGCTGAATGGTATCTCTTCCATTATATCTACTGAGATCCCGTTAGATCTAAACAGCTCGCCAAAGACCTACTAAAACTTGTTCAATTTTTGTAATAATCTCTTTCATAGGTTTATATTTACATATTCTATGAGAAGTTAAATAATATAGTACGTTCCTTCCCATATACGCAACGACTCCGAGAACTTACGATCAAACTACTTCAACTTTACTCCAATCAGTCTGAAAAAAATAGGCGAAGATGAAATTATGAGGATGAAAAATTGGTAACAAATATAAGATAGGCTGATGGCTCAGATAGAAGAGCTCAAGTGTTAGCATCTAAAGGGTCCCGGATTCGATCCCATCCGGGTGCCACTTTTTTCGGCTTTTCCCTCTCTCAAAATTTCAATTATGTATAGAAAACGGCCCTATATAATCAGTTGAACTTATATGAGGCTATTTATAAAAAAATACTATACATCATTTTTTTCTCGGGTAACGAAAGAGACTGAAGTGATCTATCTATATCTTCGTAGATCTTCTTAGATCTATCTATATCTCCGCAGATCTCCTTAGATCTATCTATATCTCCCTAGATCTCCTTAGATCTATCCCAAAATATAGATCTAGGTAGATCTAAATCAGTTTTTCCCGGGTACAAATTGAAATTTGATTCCTTGATAATTTCTCAGTTATAAGTCTGGTGATTTTCAATATTTTGAAATGATCTTGAGGAAAGGGCATGAAATACAGTAATAATTGGTCATTGTGGATCGCAGAAATATCAAGCAAGTTCAAATGGGGATTTCAGGAGAAACTGAGGAGTAGCCCATGGTGAGTTTGAGAAGGCTTGCTGATGAAATAGAAGTGGAATCTCAGGAGGAATTCAGGGGGGATTCTATGGTGGGATGGAAAATGCCACGAGTTCCCTCAATGTTTTATCTTCCCTGCGTATCTCTTTAAAATACCCGACAGTCCGCCTACAATTATGATTGCACTTTTTTCCCTTTTAAAAATATTTATGAAGTATTTTGTAAAATTAAGTCCTTGAAATTTATTCGACAAATATATTTTCTTTCGTTCTCCTTGAAATATTTATTTATCTCATGACTGACAACACTAACTTGATATTTTCGCGATCCACAAGCAATAATTATCCACTTCAATCAATGACCTATGCCCAAAAGATTGGACAAATTTGAACGTTTTTTGCTTCCGAATGGAAACTTGAACAAATTTGAACGTTTTTTGCTTCCGAATGGAAACTTTGTAATTATAACTTTTTTAGAGTTTGAGATTTCATCATAATATGACTGCAAATGACCCACAATGTCAAGAACCGCCGTTTAAAAAAAATGTGTGTGCGTGTGTATGTGTGTCTGTATGTGATGACGCATTTTCCGCTTTATTCTGAAACGGGGCTAGCTATCGATCTAAAATTTTCACCGTATGTTTGCCATGGGTGCTCCAAGCTCTCACCAAAATCTCAGCTAAATGAAAAATAAAAAATCTCACGAAAAAAAGTTCCGGAGAAAAATGAAAATGTCGAAATATTGTTTTTTCGACTTTTCTCGATGAAAAATAAAATTCCAGCTTCCACTTTCAGAGAGGAGATACGCGCTTATGAAGTGCATCTTTGACCCCTGGGGTGGCGGGAGTTCAGATTTTTAATTTATCCAGTAGGAAAATTTTGAGAAATTTTTCGTAAATATCTTGATACCTCTATAACTTAATAAATAATTAAGCTAGAGACCTCAAATTTTGTGAGGTTATACATCTGATGAGTACAAAGTTTGGTATTGAAACTGTGCGAAATCGGTCCAGTAGTTCCTTAGATATTAGCATAGAAACATCCGAAAAAGCAAGCTTCATCTTCAAGACTATTCAATTGATTATTTCTGGGACGAGCTCAATCCTCTGAAGCTTATTTTGGTTTCCGTACTCCACGCACAGATCAGTGATGGTAGATTTAGAACTAAAAAATCCATTCGGAAGCTTTCTGCCAATTGGGTTAGTGATGGAACGAAAAAAATGACGGTCATTTGACCGTCATTTGACCGGTCAATGACCAATTGGCAATGATTGACCATTTTGGTCGAAAAATAATGACCAAATCGTGAGTCAGAAAATTGACCAAAAATGGTTTTGACGGTCAGACTCCATCTATATAGAGCTGATGATTTTTTTTCTGGACCTCATGAATATTTCCGTAAATAAATTTTTGAATTTCACGTGTAAGAATTCCGAGTGTCAATCAGTTGCCAGTAGAGGCATGAGAATCGTTTTAATAATCACATTATATGCAAGATTGTGATCATTTGTGATTATACCTAACTTCGAAGAGCAAACGAATTTTGTAAATTTTGCAGTTTCTTACGGAAGGTAATTATTATTTTTACGTATGCATATCTATCTTTAATAAGTGCAGAATTTATGCAGAGTTTACGATTTGTTGAGAAAATAAAAGAACAGCCCTATGATATCATTGTATTTAAATTTAATAAGCATTTTCCTCTTAAAAAATATCATTCTACTAAAAGTGACAAAGAAAATGACCGAAGAACAAATTGACGGTCATTTTTCATCCAAATAGCTGGATTTCATTACAGATTCTGGTTCTTTATTCTTCAATTGGGTTTTTCAACCGCCGATTTTCTACCAAAAAAAGAAATACTGAACGACTTTTGGAAATAAATGATTTCTATGAGTATTTGCATTGAATTTTGAAAAATCATAAAAATGACCAAAAAAGTGACCGAAAATAAAATTGACGGTCAATTTTCATCTATATAGATGGATTGTGACATTTATTTCTTCTGACTGACCATTTGAATTTTTGACGGTCAATTTTCAACGAAAATTGCGGTCAAGTCAGGAATGGTCACGAAATGGTCAATTGACGACTGACCTGACCAATTTCAAAATTGACCGTCACTTTACATCTCTAAATTGGGTTGCCAAGTCGGTTCGAATCCGAACCAATGGCGCTAGGTAACTAGGTAACTTTCAACATGGCGGCTGGCGGAGTATTTAAATTCTGATTCTCTAGTGGATGAACAAATGTGTCTCGACTAGTTGGAATATTAAGTTTGATTTAATTTAAAAAATGCTTGGCTGTAGTTTTTCGTCCTGCTAAATCTTTTCTGCTCCAAAATCCTATCCAAGGAAGGTGAAATGCAGAAAAATTGACTGCAATCTATCGGGGAATCTAGGTTTACTCGGAATAGGCGATACACAATCCATCAATGAACTGTAGTCCAAACTTGCTAAATTCTACCAGAGCACAATCTTCTTCTTAGTATTTCTTGACTAATTTTTCATCAAAAGAAATTGATTCATTCAGATATTCGAGTCATTAAGAAGCGGAGAACTACAACAGAGGAATTCTATTTTTCGAGTTGTTTTTCAAAGATATTTCAGAAAGTAAACGAGGTAAAGTGATTTTGTCACAATACGTTCTGTAGAGAATTTGAAGAGCTAAATCTCTATTTCGTTTAATTTCCGAGACATTCTCGGTTAAGAAAAAAAATTTTTTGTGACATCTCAGAAACTAACAGAGATAAGTCGATTCCACTCTAACGCTTTTTTGGAGAAAATTTCAAGAGCTACAAAAAGGATTCAGAAAAATTTGCCTTATCTCCTTTAGTTTCAGAGATATTCTCGAAAAAACTATTGAAAAAATCGACTTATCCTGTTTCACTTTTGCATCACTGGTTTTCGTCATTTGTTGTTGAAGAATATCTCAGAGACGGAGCGAAATAAGACAATTTTGCATCAATCTCTCTTCCGTAGCTCCTGAAATTCTTCACAAAAAAGATTGAAGCAGCATCGCCTCATCTCGCTGAATTTCCGAGATATTTGCTTAACAATGATCACGGAGATACATCGATTCGTTCCGTTTTACCTCTCCACTACCAAATTATTATAAATTTCCTAGAATAGATTCTGTATATTCACTGATGCTTAAAAATTCATAAGATAGAACAAATTGTATTATAATTTGAAAATGAGTCTAATTGTGTCTCGGGAATATAACCCTGACGCAGAATATGTTTCGAACTTTCGCTCCAGTTCAGGGCGCCTAATTATTTAGCGCCACCTGGCTAGAGCTTTGAGTTGGCAATAGAGATGTAAAATGACGGTCAATTTTGAAATTGGTCAGGTCAATCGTCAATTGACCATTTCGTGACCATTCCTGACTTGACCGCAATTTTCGTTGAAAATTGACCGTCAAAAATTCGAATGGTCAGTCAGGAGAAATAAATGTCAAAATCCATCTATATAGATGAAAATTGACCGTCAATTTTATTTTCGGTCACTTTTTTGGTCATTTTTATGATTTTTCAAGATTCAATGCAAATACTCATAGAAATCATTTACTTCCAAAAGTCGTTCAGTATTTCTTTTTTTGGTAGAAAATCGGCGGTTGAAAAACCCAATTGAAGGATAAAGAACCAGAATCTGTAATGAAATCCAGCTATTTAGCTAAAAAATGACCGTCAATTTGTTATTCGGTCATTTTTTTTGTCACCTTTAGTAGAATAATATTTTTAAAGAGGAAAAGGCTTATTAAATTTAAATACAATGAGATCACAGGGCTATTCTTTTATTTTCTCAACAAATCGTAAACTCTGCATGAATTCTGCACTTATCCTAATAGATTCAGTTTACTCTCATATTACAGATAGATATGCATACGTAAAAATAATAATTACCTTCCGTAAAAAACTGTAAAATTTACAAAATTCGTTTGCTCTTCGAGGTTAGGGATAATCACAAATGATCACAATCTTGCATATAATGTGATTATTAAAACGATTCTCATGCCTCTACTGGCAACTGATTGACACTCGGAATTCTGACGCGTGAAATTCAAAAATTTATTTACGGAAATATTCATGAGGTCCAGAAAAAAAAATCATCAGCTCTATATCAGACCTGGGCAAATCGAGATCTTTGGGCTCCCGGTGCTCTCGACCTTCATTAGTACGGACAATGCCGGACGGTAATCCTGTTACTTGGGCCAGTCCGATTCTCCCCTCTCCTTCAGTAATGAGCAGGGACCGTCGATTTTTCACTTTTCCGTCATTTTTTTTGCATTGGAAATACCAATGCTGGAACTAGAGCCGAGAACATGTTTTTCTTTCTGCGAAAAACCGTTTCTTAACCGACTTTAAATAAGTGAATTTGATTACCATTTTTCTGCGAGAACATGGCCGAATCTGAGTGCAGTAGCGCAATTAATTCATCCAATTCAATCATCAAATAAGAAAATCGAATACTTCTTTTCCGCAGTTTTTCCTCACAATATTTCTTCGATTTTGAAAAATTAGGAGGAATTGCTGAATATATTTTCTTTTCTTCTTTTTTAAAGATTTATGTAAGACAGAGACAAAGATTGCGGAAGAGATGCTTCTTTTTCAATTATTAGAGAGAGTTACCCCCCTATTTAACTAAAAATCCTGAAAATTGTAATTGCTCATCCCCAAATCAGTGCTTGCGGACCAATGACGAGCTTCGGTTAATGAAGTTTGTGATTGGGGGAGGTGGGAGGGGGGAGGAAGAATTTTGCATATGTGGTTTCCATTGAGTAGCATTGATAAAATGTTAGCCAAGAGTAGGCAAAATTATAATTAGAAAATAACATCTTTAAATTTAAAAAAAGTTGCATAATTCCTTGTCACAATTTCTCGGAGGATATCTTCTGAATTCAGCGAGATAGCACAACTATCACGAGTTTCTTACGCGTGTTGAATGAAAATATATCTAAAAAAACTTGAAATTATGCGCGTACTCGCACTCAGCTCCCTTCCCGAAATATCGTCGCACCGAAATATTTTCAATTGAAGAATTGGAGGGGGTTACGGTTTATGACCGGATTAGGCTTCAGGCAGAAACAGTGGTAATGGGATCAAAGCGCGGAGCTCCCGACTACCTGAAATAGGCCCAGGTCTGCTCTATATAGATGGAATCTGACCGTCAAAACCATTTTTGGTCAATTTTCTGACTCACGATTTGGTCATTATTTTTTGACCAAAATGGTCAGTCATTGCCAATTGGTCATTGACGGTCAATTGACCGGTCAAATGACGGTCAAATGACCGTCATTTTTCATTCCATCACTAGTTGGCAACCCAATTGCATTGACAGAATATTAAATGTTAGATATGCAAATTACGCACAAGTAGCGGGGCTCCTGCTTGTTTTTCCTTCCGAATGGAAGCTTTGTAATCGTAATTTTTTTCGAGTTTGAGATTCCATCATAATATGACTGCAAATGACCCAAAACGTCAAGATCCACCGTTTTTAAAAAATGTCTGTGCGTATGTGTGTGTGTGTGTGTATGTGATGACGCATTTTCCACTTTACTCTGAAATGGGGCTAACTAGTGGTCTGAAAATTTTACCATGAGTTCACCGTGCGTGCCCTAAGCTCTCACAAAAATTTCAGCTAAATCGGCCGGATAGTTTTTGAGAAAAATGAAAATGTCGAAATATCGTTTTTTCGACTTTTCTCGATGAAAAATGGATCACAGCGTCCACTCTCCGCGAGGAGATGCGCGTCTAAGAGCTGCATCTTTAACCCCGGGGGTGGTGGGAGCTCAGATTTTGAGTTTGTCCAGTATGAAACTTTTGAGAAATTTTTCGTAAAAATCTTGATTCCACGATAACTTGATAAATAATTGAGCTAGAGACTTCAAATTTCGTGAGGTTATACATCTGATGAGCACGAAGGTTGATATTTAAACTGAGCGGAATCGGTCCAGTAGTTTCTTAGATTTTAGCATAAAAACATCAGGAAAAGCAAGCTATATCTTCAAAACTATTCAATTTATTATATTTGGGACGAACTTAACCCTCTGATGCCTATTTTAGTTCCCGCACTCCACGCACAGATCAGTGATAGTAGATTCAAAATTAAAAAATCCATTCGGAAGCTTTCTGCCAATTGTATTGGCAGAATATTAATGTTAGATGTTCAAATTACGCACAAGTAGTGGGGCTCCTGCTTGTTTTATTTAAATACGAACGGCGAGCTAGCACTTATGCTTACTAAATCAACCGATAAAGTCTCTGATCTTATCCATGACTAAAACTCAGTGAAGAATTTCCTTACCGATATACAGGCTTCGACATTACCCAGCCATGCACAACTTGTGATTTCACAGGACTTCTCATTTGTTAACTCACTGGGAGCTGTCATCCACCGACATTTATGGTTCATAACGATGTTCCAGCAGGAAGCGTAACAATCAGCTGCCCGGTAATTGAAAATACGCTCATGGAAAAGTTCAAGCTCAATGAAAGTGTTATCTACAACAGATTAAATTCAGTGGTGACGAGGTGAACCAGAACTGATGTGATCACTTCCAATGGAATATCACGGAAACTGATGGAAATAGACCCTTTTAGGTAGAAACTTTTGAGAGCTACAAAGAAGGGTGTAACGATTAATGTCATTCCAATTAATGATATTGATGTTAAATCTAACTGGAGGTGATAACAATCGAATTGTGAGGAATACTTTTTCTTTGGATGCCAGTTATTATTCAATTCTTTCTTCCGAAAAATAGCAAACCGGAAGGAAGGTCGGTGGTGAGTCAGTCTGACACTTGGGGAGTACTTGGGATTTTTATTCTCTTAGGGAGTTTAAAAAGGGACGATACTCTTTCGCTCAGAATTTATTTGAAGTGCACATAATGGAAAAAATACTGAACAATGAGGTCAACAATTGTCTGTTTGCAGTCAAGATGTTATTTGTCTCCCACACAATTACCGAAAGTTCCACAATACTCAGTTCACGTTTCGAATCGATTCCATTTTGTCATCAATTTTTTTAGAGATATTTTGGAATCTAAACGAGATAGTGTAATTCTCAACATCATTTTTTCTGTAGTTCTGACTTTTCTCTTAAAGAAAGGTCATCACAAAAATCTCTCTATATCGTTTATATTTCAACTTCTTCTCATAAAACTGATAATGAAATGAAATTAAATTTTCTGAAAATATCGTGGTCATATTTATCCTGTTTCATTTCTTTGCTACTGAGATGATTATTGAAATACTTTTATAAAAATTTCGTGGAACAGTAGGGATCGTTGGATGAGCTCAAGTATCCTTCATTTTAGAGTAGAATTAGAGTTAATAAAACCAAGGGTTTTTCCCTTTCAAATAGATTTTCTCTATTCCATAGTTGCTGTTTGCTCCCACACTAGGCACACCAAACCCATAAAAAAACACTTAAATATAAGTAAAAGCCCAAGGACTGAAACTATGCACACAGTTTTGACCCACTTTCGGTGTCAAGCTTTGGGATAATGACAGCAACATTGGACCAGAGATGATCCACTCAAAACGTACCAATATTGACATGTTACATTCAGCCAATATCGGCTCAATAGCTGTCTCAATATAGGACCGACAATGGCGTTATATCAAGTGCCAATATTGGTTACGGATATTGGGTCAATTATTGGCCGTGTTTTCTACATTGGCTAATTCTGTAATCGTCATTCTCGTAATTTTCAAATAGTGACTCGTGTATTGGAAAAGTACCAGAATGTCAGCTCCGATGATATTCTACGTCCAAACGGCGTGAAACTCGAATGTAAAATTGAATGATATCTCATTATGAAATTCAAATCTTTATTGGGTATCCCCCTTTGCGCCAAAAGGTTCAGGCTCAACTTGATTGACGCACTTTCATCGATTGAAAGAATGAGAAGATAGGTAAAAATAAAGATATAACCAAATTGTGGATGCTGAAAACCCTCTCCTTCTTCTAGATAACCTACTTTGCCACGGTCTCCCCTATCTAGCTGTAGCTATAACTGTAAATAATCCTTGTTATCCAGTCATTGTATCATATGTTGATAAAATCGGTTAAAATGAAGTGAAATAAATGAAACAGTCAGAAAACTAGTACTACTTTTAAACAATCCTTCCCCCATTTTGTCACTGCTCAGTTTCTTACAGGGACCGAGAACGAAATAGAAGAACGGATCGAAAACGGTTCTTTACGGTTTCGGTCTCAAGAACTTTTCGAGAACGGGAGCGAAATGAAAACTGAATGCGAAGAACGTTCATACGGGAGGACGAATAAGAACGAAATGAAAAGAACGTTCCCACCGAGGAATTGAGTGAGAACGTTCTCGAAGAGAACGATCGCACGGAAGAGCGAAATAAAAACGATCTCAGAGAGATTTTCGCTCGAGAACGGAATGAAAAAGTTCTCAGAAAGAACATTAACACAAAAGAGCGGAATAAAAACGTTCCCAGAGAACGTTTGCGGTCGAGAACGAAATTGAAAAGTTCTCGGTGAGAACGATCGCACGGGAGAGCGAAATGAAAACGTTCTTAGAGCACGTTTTCGCTCGAGAACGAAGTTAAAAACTTCTCGGTAAGAACGATCACACGGAAGAACGAAATGCAAACGTTCTCGGAGAACGTTCTCGTGACAGACCGTTCACGTGAAGAGCGAAATGAAAAAATTCTTGACAAGAACGTTTACGTAGAGAACGAAACTGAAAAAGTGTTCCGCAAAACGCATACGAGGAATTAAATGGATATATTTGAGTTTTGATAGTTTCATTCTGTGAAACATTTCCGAATGATGCAAGAGATAGATTTTTTTGAAGATTCCGTCGAAGAGATGTGGAGTATTGAGGAGAAAACAAGTGCCAATTTTTTTTTGTATTATTATGAATTTGATTTTTTGGTCGAAATTCCAAGGCGTTTCCTTTTTCGAGGATTTTTCCCAGTTCTAGTGATCACAGCAGCTTGGGATCACTTCGCATATGTTGATGGGGTTTTGAATTTTAGGAGTGTGAATTTTCAAGATCGTTTCTGGCATTTTCGTAGAAAAACTTGCTTTGTAGTCATCTTAAACATCGGTGTTTGTTAATTCGAAATGGCATAAATTGATGGTGAATCATCTGACCTTTCATTTAAAATCAGTAATAATAGTAGAGTATAACCGTAGGCCAGAAAGAAGGCAGCTGCGAAAAAAATTTGATTCCAAATTTTGAAGCAAATAATTCGCAGTTGACTGTTTCACGGCCGAGGTACATGTACTATTTTTTTTACCGAGGCCACGAAAAAACGCCGTTTCCAACCGAGCAAAGCGAGTTGAATGTACATTTTCGTGGCCTAAGTGCAAAAATATTTTGCTTAATATTTTTGACCCTAAAGTGAAGTGCGTTTCCAAACTGTTTGAGAAATGCAGGGTGGCGACTGAAAACTAATTCCAAAATTCCCTGACTTCTCCATGACTTCTCCCTGACTGAAAATAAAATTCCAGGACGTACAAAAAAAACTATTATTTAAATATCGGGGAAGGTGGGGCAATACGGACATAAGGAGTAAAATGGACACATTTGAGTTTTTATGCATATATTATGGAAAAATCCTTAAATGAATGAAAATATTGGAGATGGATTTTTTTTAATGATTTCATCGGAAAGCTGAGAAAATGTTCATCGAGAAATATGCGCCAGAATTGACTTTTTTCAATTTTTTGAGAATTCGATATTTTTTGTCATTTTTGAGGGGTAAAAATTTTGATTTTTGAGCAAATTCAGTTTTTTGAAAATATCTCTGGTTCTATTGGTCGTAGCGAGCTGGAACCAATTTCAAATGACAGGTGAGATCATTTCCCATCGATTTATGGGGTTCAGAATATAAAAATATCGATTTTTCAGATAGTTATGGGAACTTCCGTGAAAAGTTATGATCATCGGTTTTTGTTCCATAGGTATCTGAAAAATCGATATTTTTATATTTAGAACCCCATAAATCGATGGAAAATGATCTCACCTTTCATTTAAAATCGGTTCCAGGTCACTACGGCCAATAGAACCAGAGATATTCCCAAAAAACTGAATTTGCTTGAAAATCGAAAGGCTCAAAACCCCTCAAAAATATCAGAAAATATCAAATTCACAAAAAATTAAAAAAAATTATTTCTGGCACATGTTTCTCGACTCGAATTCCCTCAGCTTCCCGAAGAAATAATTGAAAGGAACCCATCTACAATATTTTTATTACAGTGTCTATTTCGCCTCGCGTTTCCCTACGTTAAAATTCTTAGTTATTCTCGAAAACAATTTTTATTATTAGAATTTTACAATAATCCCCGAAACTGCGTTAAATTTTCATAATTGTGATTTTTTGTGAACCTTTTCGCAGATTTCAAACTGATCGAAAAGTTCAATTTTTCGATTAAATATCTATCAATCCTAAAAATATGGAGATGATAAAAAATAAACTATCAATTTCCCTGACTAACATTGAAATTCCCTGACTTTTCCCGGTTTTCCAGGTCAATCGCCACCTTGAAATAGCCTCATTACTCTCCACTTTGAATTGAAATATCTCGATAAATATCGGCAATTCATCGCAGAAAGAAAATTTATATGGAAGATTAACGAAGAAAAGATATCTCTACAACAACGAGTCATAGAGACATGAGATTCCTTCTTCAATATGCACTCCTCTTTCATATAAATTTTCTTCACAGCATATTGCGATGAATTTTGATTATTCATCGGGAAATTTCAATCTAAAGTCGAGTGTGAAAAGAAATATTTTTCTAAACAAATGGAAAGTGCACTTCAATTTGTGTTGAAGGATAATATTATTAATATTGATATTATTAATATCATTAATATTTGATTTTTCATTAAGAATTGAAGAAGAAAATTGGATGATTTTGTCGGAAAACAGTAAAAAAACGGGGCTGTAATTCTCACACTGACCATATTATTTCATCAGTACAACAATGGACTACAAACGTTTGGCAACGTGGCTCAGAGCAGCTACTGGGACGGAGAAGGATGAGAGTGTAGTGCTCTACAAGAGACATATGCGCACTGTTGTCACATCATCTACTCTGATGTCGTCCGTGAACACAGATTCTAGTTCCTCATCGCAAACTGGTCAAATATGGTGTTACGGGCAGAATCTGATTCTGGAAATTGCAGATGGGAATATTTGAAATTCCACGCAGTTAAAATCCACGAACATTGAACTAGTCATTATTATGAATTGCATACGTCTGATGGATAGGCTTTGATTGGAAAAAAAAGTATCGTGGAAATAGAACAATCGAGTTTTTCCTTCTCGCCCTCCACACCTAAATCGGTTATTATTAAAAATTGATATTTCGAAAAGCTCAAGCTGCAGGAGGCGTAAACTTCGTGAATTCATTAATTTGATTCTTCTATTCTTCATTTGAACTTTAGTTACAGCATGGCTTGGTAAATTTGAATACTGAATAAGATGCTCTTATCTACAACAATGTGAAATAATGATTAAAATTGAATGAAAGAGAGCGTGTCGTTTTTGTTGACTAATATCATATACGTTCCTCTGCATTGAAGAAAATCGATTTATCTTGAGGTAAAGTCCCATAATTTCAGACTTTAATTGTTTTTTTCCCGACTATCAGGGTTTTAAAATGCTACGGAGCCGATTCTGGTATGAACTGAGGGAAAATATGATATCCGTGAAGAAATTATGGTATCAATGGATACAGAAGAAATATTCGTTGGAAAATCGTATGGAAGGAAATAATCCAAAAAATTTAATTGCAATGCCACAAGATTTCGGCTGTGTATATGTTTATATACTGCGTGTCACAAAATTCTTATAGAGATACTTAGAAATTTTATGGTGGGGAAAATCGAATAAAAGTAATAGAAACTAGGAAAAATTTAAAGATTTCTATTTTTTCATGAATTTTCTCATAGTAGAATGGTGGAAAACGTATTTCTTCCCATCAACACAAATTTTCGTTAGTCTAATTCTCTTGAATGTAACACTTGCATCCCATTTCGACTAGATGCAGATCGATATAAATAGTGATGATGTATAATGATGTGGAGGTAACGTGAAAGAAAGTAGATTTTTGAAATTATGGTACTTTTGGTGTACCATGAGTAATTTGAATGGCACATGGTACGGTGGGCAAATTTATGGTATGGATACTATGAGTATGGTACGTCTGGCAACCCTGTCGACTGTTCTAATGATTAGATGTACTGAAAGTCCATTATGAGAACGATTCGAATCACATTGGACTTTGTACAGAAATTCTAGAAGTTATGAATTCAATTAATGCTGTTCCTTCAATTTATAGATTCAACGAATCAATGAGGTGCAAAGATTCGTGAAGTGAGCTTCACTTGGATAATTTAGAGTTTGAGGCTGTTATTTCGAACAATATTAAATGAAAAATGCAATGATTGACAATGACCTTGTTAATTTTATTCAGATCAAATTTTTTACATAAATTAAGGGAAAATATGAGAACGAAATTTCTCGGAGAATCATTTATCGGGAAAAAGTACAATCAATAATATAAAAATTTGATTTTTAAAAGAGTTATACATGTAAGAATGGATAAAGTATCATAAATAATGTAAACATAAAATGGTGAATAATGAAAGTTAATAATTATCAAAATTGATCACACGGCTGCCTTCAATGACATCATCATGTCGATCGGGATCTGTGGGAGAGCTCTCAGATGATTCACCTGGAATAGTTCTTACTTCTTCGATTGGAGTGCTGGTGACAAAAGATTCGGATGATAATGATGATGACGATGTTTCATTCACCGTCCATCTCCTTCGACGTTTAGGAACTGTGCTCACTGGATGATTTTTATTTTTTTCCATAGCCTGAGCATTGCACCGTATTATCATTATATCATCTAAGATATCAGCCTTTAAATTTGCTCTCAAAGTGGAAAAAATGAACCTTAGTGCGGAAAACAACCGTTCCACACTGACTTGAGTTGCTGGGGTAGCATGAACGATTTGAGCCAATGCATAGAGTTGAGGCATTAACAGCTTCTTGCTTTCCCAATACTAAAAAATATCGCCACTTAGCTCCAATACCTCTGCTTCAGCAAATTCTTCAAGATGACGACGAATGTTAACTGCAGTCAATTTTTTAGAGCCTCGGCTTCCCATAAATTCATCCCAATTCTTTTGGAAATCTTCATTATCGAAGAGTGAATTCGGTCTTTGAGATTTATTTCCATTAGGATTTTGTTGAGGCTTTGCTGACTGTGATGAGGAATTTACCAACTGAACATTGCTCGCCTTCTCGAGCTTGCTCCAAAGATTTTCCAGGTGTGTCATCGCTGCTGAGCGATATTCCTTTGGAAGAAATGGTGAGAACCGTGGATCGAGGCCCGCAGTGCAGGATTTTCCATTAATTGTGGCTTCCTACGATCCATGGCATGGACTAATTCTGCTGCTAAAGGTGATTGTACTCTAGAAGTCACCAATTTGCACTGCATCCAAATTCCATAGAAAGAGCCAGGTGTCAGCTGTTCATCTTGGAGGCGAATCGTAGCCAGTCGAGCTGGTTCCAATGAGCTACGATATTCCTCGATGATGTTCCAGTCCTTATCATCCAAGTGGAGAGCCTGATTAGTCGATGAGAACTCTTTACAGAAATCTTTCAGTTCGAGTAAGGATTCAAGCATATCTGCTCCCGAATTCCATCTCGTCAGAACGTCCAGTTTCGGTTTCTTTGCATCGGGCTTCGACCGCTTTAACATTCTCCGAATAGTCGGAGTCCGAAGTGCCTTTGCAACATTGCGTGCCTTGCTCAGGATCCTCTTCGTACCTGTGACTTTCAGAGCATCCTCAACCGCCAACTGCAGAGTATGCGCAGCACAATGGACGTTGGAAATGATTGCCGTTCCATTTGTTAATGAGAAATTCATAGCTTCTGGGAATATATCCTTGTTACAAGCTGCATCGTCTTCCTCGTCACTTTCTTCAGCTCCAGATGACTGATCCTCAGTGTTGTCATTGTCTTCAGCAGCAGCTACATCTGCTTGTTCTTGTCGCAGCAACTTTCCAAGTTTCACCATATTTCGTGCGTTGTCTGCAGTCAATGATAAAATATTTGAAGTATCTATCTCATATATATCAAGAACTTTTTGGATAACATCCTGTAAATGTTCAGCGGAATGTTTATCGAAGAGTTCAATAATGCCAAGGGTTCTGATATGAATCATTCCATCCTTGATAAATTGAATGTTAATTCACAAGAAGCCTCGATCATGACGAGTAGCCGCATCAACTTTTAAACTGATGAATTTTCCCTGAAATCATATGAAATTATTGCAATTAGTTCCGAGATGAATTTATACTAAAAGAAGGATTTCCAAATCATGTATAATGCAAGTTTACCTTCACTTCATTCCGTATTGTAGCTCTCATTTCTTGAGCCTTCAATACTACGCGCTCTCGAATAGTTGCAGCTGATACAGTACAGCAAGCTGCATCTAAAATGGGATCGATGATTTTTCGGAACCCACTATCATCTATCAATGCAAATAGTCGACCATTCACAGTGACCAGTTCGACGCATGCATTCTGGATGTCTTCTGTTGTGATCGACACACTAAGAGATTTTGATCGATGACGCTTTGAAGACTGAACTTCGTTTTCTTCTTTGGACAATGCGGTGTGTTCTACGGGATGATACGCCTTCAAATGCCTCTTCAGGTTCCCGCAATGATCTCCCTGGTAATTCAAAAATTGATTCATTATAAATTGGAATTTAAATTGCCTATTTTTTTCTGAAACTATTTGCATAATGAGCGGAGTGGAAAAAGCACATGAAAAACTATATTTACCTTCACTTTGCCATTGCATCCCGGAATTTGACAGTTATTATAGCCTGAAGTGGGATCCAGCTTGAAGTATTGTCGAACTTGATCCATCTTCTTTCTTCCAGTAACTGCAGATTCATTGAGATTATCCATTACTTTCTCGATAGTCTTCTTCTTGTCAAAATTAATAATTTTGCTCTAAGTAACACTGTCGAAGAGAACAAGTGACTGATGTATTGTCTATCAGGTCATTGCGTTTAAATAGCTGACCGCTTCTTCCACCCTTCCCCCCTCCTTTCTCCTACCTCATACTTTGAACCAACTGAGCTACCTGTCGCAAAATGAACCAATCACAAAATTGCGATTGAAAATACTACATCCAAAAATCTTCGGAAATAAATATCCATAACTGAATATCGATGTGGAAAATATGAAATTCATATTGATTTAATCGAACTCGTTCAAAATTTCATAGGAAAAGCTACTAAATAATCTTATGAACAATTTTCTAGTGATTGCTCTTTTCAGCGTAATTTTTTTAATTTTAGATTATATTGCATGTGGAAAACTAATTTAGTTTTTTTTTCAGATAATCTATTTTCTCGAAGTACATTCGTTTAAGTGAATCTCGTTTCACATAACCCTTATAATAAATGTTTCCGTTTCCAGTGATTGCCAATGAATTTAGTCAAGGGATGTGTATGTCACCGAAATATTGTTGCAAGTGCAACGTTGCCGAAATAATCTCCACCGGTTACGACACTGTGGTAGATTGTCGGCAATTCTGCCTCACGATAAAATCTATCAATGTGGATTATTTGAACGATCTAATGCTCTATCATCCTTTTCATTATGCTTCTAATATCCCTTTTTTAAATTTGACATTACAATTGATGAAATTTTAACATTTCGACAAGTATCTACACACTATTATTTTTGTCCGGGGTCTCGTTTGCAACAAGGATAATGAAAATTATCATCGCGAAATACAACTGTCGACTTGAGTTCATAAAAAATAAATTAATACTGTTGAACTGCGAATAATAGTGGATATCAAATAGCGAGTTACTGGCGATGTGGCCGAACGGTCTAAGCGTTGTGGAAAGAAGCTCTAAGGTCCCGGATTCGATGCCCACCGTGGGGAAAAAATTTGCATGCCTAGATTTGGTCATATCAAGCGGGAGTCTCTCGAAAAACGAGAGACGCTCGCACCAGCTGCAGTTTTCCTATAGTGGTTCTTTCGAAGTCTCAATACAAATGTGGTATGATACTGTAAAGGTACACTGGAAGGAGGTTGGAATATAACTGGGAAGAAAGAAGACTGTAAAAAACGAAAAGCTACACGGGAAAACAATTGTTTTTTCAAATGGCAAGCTTCTAAAAACAAATGCATCATTCCTTGGCCTACTCATTGCTGTTTTCGAAGAGTAGGAACTTGTATCTCAATGGCTGAATCTTACTTCAGTAAGTAATCAAGAGTAATAATTCGTTCTTCAATGACTTTCATTATGAAATATCTATTCAATGAAAAATGAATTTTGTGTTCAGAATCAATTGATTTAGGGAATTCATCCCGCGAATTGTTAGAGAATGCGGAAAACTTTGTCAAGTACTATTGGTTGGTTTGATTAATGTTCGATTTATTCCTGTAGATCTTAAAACACTATATAATCTCGTCGAGCAGCTAATAATAACGTTTATGGATGATATTACTGCCAAATATCAGTTCAATCAGCTCTCTCAATCAGATACAGTTGAATGATTTTCAGACCTTGACAAATTTTTGACGGACCATAAAACATTGTCTCACAGTCTTGTCGAGGAATGAAATCATTCAACCCTTACGGCAATTTTCCTAATATTTGTGAAACAAAGTTCATGCAAATTGCTCCTCCACGCGTTGAGTTCCACGAAAAGGTGATTGATACGATGAATCATTCGTCCTCTGCTTTGACAGGTATTACCAGTTATACCTGCTACCCCTTTGCCCACCCGACAATGATTGACTTTTCAAATGTTCACCTGTCACTTGGACAGTAATGAGCAATAACATCTTAACCAACATTTAAAAAAAAATTTCTTGACATAGTATTTTCAGTAAACAAGCATTTCTGAACCCAAATATGTCATCTACAAAAATTAGAAAAAAATGTTGGTTAAGACGTTACTGCTTATGACCATCCGGTTGCTGTATCCAATCTTATTGGCATGGGGGAAATTCTTCACATCAATGCAGTTCTGAAGATGTTTTCCTTACATATCACAGCGAAAAACAAGATTTTTCGCTTGAGTGAACAACAGAATTGATATAAGCTTTTCATGACTGAATTATCATCGTGCTCGATGAATTTTTGAAATGACACGGAGACAAAAAAAATTCATTCAGAAATTTGTTTTTGCCTCGAGGAAAAAAAGGTTGGAAATGTCCAGTATCACATAAGCATTGAACAAATGGTAGATAATATTGATGATATTCATTAAATATCATCACACTTACGAAAAAAATAGTTTCCCATAAGAATGAAATTTTCATGCAACTAAAAAGAGATTGAAAGCAATGATGCGGTGCTTCGATTGGAAAAATTTAGATTGTCATTCATTCATTTCTGTTATATATCAACATGTCCGTTCATAACGAATCGAGCAGTTTTCAAGCTGATCTCATTGGTTGTTGGAAGAATGAATATACTACATTGAGAGGAAAATTTTCATATTGATCAACCAGTTGATGGATGGAAAATGAATGAGTTTGTATTGAACACAACTATTGCCAATTGAACTGGAGATATTTTCAAAAAAATCTGAATTTCACCAAAAATTAATTTTGAAAAAATGGAAAAAAAACATTGCTGACACATAATTCATGTGTCAGCAATGTTTTTTTCCACTGCTAATTTCCTTGCTTTCTTGAGGAGTAACACCACTGTAAAAGTCTTAAAAAAGGCGTTTTTTGATAATTTTTTTCCTATAGAAAAAGTGGCAATAAAATAAGGATATTTGAGGTAATGATTGAGCATTTATTTGAGTCTTCAGAAGGAAAAAAATCATCAAAAAATATCAAAAAATGACGACACAAGAGCCATTCTTGCGAGGTCCCTCGAATTTAAAACACTTTGCGGCACGTAGTGTGACTGGTGCAAATTTCAATTGGAAAAAGAAAAAAAAATTGACTGAGTCTAGATACACATAGCTACAGAAATACGTAGGGGATTTCAAAAATATTGTTTTTTGTAGGATTGGTGACCATTTGAATGAAAAAATTCAAATTTCGGCCAAAAAACAGGCAATTTTTTATCAATAAAAAATGTGCAAATCAATTTTTTGAAAATTCCCTACGTATTTCTGTTCGAAATATTGTTTTCAAGATGCTGTGGGAAATTCAAATGAAAATAATGATGATTATTGGAGTTATGCTGCGTGCCAATTTAAAAAATCATGTTTCGAGAAAAACACGATTGAAGTTTTGACTTAGGCTATGAATATGAAGGAATACCTCGGGAAAAATTCAAAACTTCATGTGAAAAAATGAATTTCAGGTGATAACTTTTCTTGCCCGTATTCTGGAAGGCCCAAGGTAATTTTTAAAGCAAGAAAAAAGAATCGATTTTTTGAAAATTCTCCAGTGGTGTTACCCCTTAAGGGGATCATGGAAAACAACACATTCCTAATATTTTCACTATTTTGAAATATCGATGTGAAAAATCAAATGTGGCCGTTCAACCCTACCTTCCCCTATATCTCTATCTCTTATCTTCCTCCTCTTCTCCTCTATTATACTGAGAAAATTTTTTGAACGTTGGAACTATAAAATTTGAGTTGAAATAGACCTCGACCATGAATATAGACCCTGTAGCTATTAGGTGGTAACTAAAAATTATTGTTCTGACAATAAAATACCGGAATTCAATCGAACGGTAACAAAGAGCTCTACTCTTTGAATTCTTCTCGCTTAGTTTCCTATCATAATTGCACCGATAGATATACGCTCTGCCCTAGTCTTCTTTGCGATCAACTTATTTTTCACTGATTGCGGTGAACAATTTTGTGAAAGAAAAATTGAAAAATTGTAATTTATTCATCTCATCGGGAAATATCTTCAGCAGCTTCCACTCGTCCAACTCATCTACCTTATTTTTCATCCAACTAATCCGCCAAGTACATTCAATTGATTCTTAAACGCTAGAAGAAGGTAATGTTTAACACACTGAAGGGATTTGAACCTAAGCTTGTCAGAACGCGAAACCAGACATGGTTGAGCCGAGTATAATTCTAGGAATAGTAATTTTCCATCTCGCTCATATGAAGAGCACAGAAAAATTTCTATATATTCTCTAATGACTTCAACTTTTCACGCTGCTTACTGAATTTTCTACTCAAGCTCTAAGAGAACTGAAATTTCGGTAAAAATGTAGCATAGTTCAAGGTCGGGAATTAATCATAATTATAAGGCCATGCGTCCGAATTTTCTCAAATTTATTCTTAATTCACTTGAATAATCCGAAACTTCAGTCAAGATTAGATGGTTAACTTGATACATACAATGTATTCAGAGGAGTTTTTCTACGTTGAAAATATTTTGAAAATTTCGACTTGGATCCATCTGAAACGCTTTTCAGTTCCGTCCTCTACAGAAACATTCTTCGTGAGAACGATCTATCAAGTGAATGTTCGTACCAAGAACTTTTTCATTTCGTTCTCTCATGAGAGCGTTCGTTGACAGCGTTTGTATTTCGTTCTTCCGTGCGATCGTTCTTACCGAGAACTTTTTGATTACGTTCTCGAGCGAAAAAGTTCTCTGGGAACGTTTTCCTTTCGCTCTTCCGTGTGATTGTTCTTGCCGAGAACTTTTCAATTTCGCTCTTTAACGAAAACGTTCTCTGGGAAGGTTTTTATTACGCTCTTCCGTGCGATCGTTCTTTCCGAGAACTTTTTAATTTCGTTCTCGAGTGGAACGTTCGCTGAGTACATTTTCATTTCGCTCTTCCGTGCGATCGTTCTTTGCGAGAACGTTCTCACCCGATTCTTCGGTAAAAAGTTCTTCTTATTTCGTTCTTAATGCGTTCTCCCGTAAGAACGTTTTCCGCATTTTGCTCTCGTCTCGGTCTTTACCGAGAACGTTCTCATTTCGCTCCGTTCTTCTATCTGCGAACGAGAGCAAACAGTGAACGCGTTCTCAGTCCCTGTTCAAAACATAAAAAAATGTGGGGTTCAATGCCGCGAATAAACACAATAAATACACTGGCACTCACACTGTCACTACAGTTATCACGAAATAGAATTTATTAATGGGAACAACTAAATAAAATTTTATCATAACCAACAAAAAATATGATGATTTATGAATAGGGGTGAAAAACCTCAGTTAGTACGGTCCTGGACCGGAGAGTATCGCCACGCAATTGGCTGTCCACCACTCTATAGCTCCAACTACGTCCTGCTATGACTTGTGGCTTAGGGCTCAAGCACAATGATAAAACCGTCCGGTTAGAAACCTCCTATGACGTCATCGGTAGGAACATGAGACCGGACCGAACGAGGACTGTGGACCTGAACTGCGTTAATGGCGACTGTTTACTGTGAAATAAGTGATTGGTTGTGTGCAAAATAGAGTTGAATACTGTTGAGTGTCTCCAAAATTTGTCAATTTGACAATTATTTTCCAAAATAAACGAACCGTTGACTAATTCAAATTTCAACAGCTGAAAAGTAGAGGGCGCGAGCATCGATTCGATTCCCATTTTGTTCCTACATATGACGTCATAAGAGGTTTCTAACCGGACAGTTTTATCATTGTGCTTGAGCCCTTAAGGAAATAGTATATCATGCACCTAGGGAGGAAAGAAGTCAATTTTGACAAAGACCAATTTTTCCCTGGAACACGATATATCAACAGCAATAACAACTATGCAAAATCGGCCCCAGCCGGGAGGAAGCCAAGTACAACGGCCCAAAATGCTCGTTCTCAACGGCCAAAATATAAATATATTTATAGATACCTACTATTAAATCAATTTGAAATTCTTACTGCTTGAATGGTTTTCATATAATTTCCATGATTAGCGTATAAGGATAATGAATAAGTTCTCTGACTGTGACAATTATTTTTTTTTCATGCAACAGCTATGTAATGGGAGAGTGGCTTTCATTGATGAAACAACTGAAGAAAACTTCCATCAGGAGCGTCCTCCATGTAGATATCTAAGTTTTGAAGTAGGAGGAAATATAAATATGGGAATCATTTTTCCATTGAACAGTGAGTACACAGGACTTGCAAACTATCAGTAAGTTGTATTTTTAGAATAAAATTTGAAATTAGATATTGATTATTTTGCAAGTATCGAAAAAATAATGAAAATCTGAGAACTCGTGGAAAAATTTCCACCTGTACATTATCTTTGTCGTTGAACATGGGGTAAAATGGATATTCGAATGAAATTGTGGGAAAAAAATTTCGAGGGCAGCATGACTCAGAATCAATTGTTGGGAATGTCTTGAAAATTCTATTGTTTTGGATGAAAATCGGAGCCCCAACTTTCTTCCAGTTAAAGAATTTTGAGTTTTCTTAAATTCCAATTGTTATGCAATTCGTCTATTCCTCGTGTCCATTTGGCCCCATCTTCTCCCATTCCGAGGAATTTCAATCAATATCCTTCACTTAAAGATATTTGCACAATCTACTTACAGTCCCGAATTGATATATGTAAATTTCATTCAAGTATTCAGCGATTTCAAGAAAATGGCATGCTGAATCGACTCAAGCAAAAGTATTTTGGGAAATCTGAGACAATCGCTCAGGATTATGAGCCCGTTTCAGTTAAGGATATCATACCAGTACTGACAATTTTTGCTATTGGAAGTTTTATTGCTCTCATTATCTTAAAGTGTGAAAAGCGATGAAATAATGCCAAGAAATCTCGCCAGTGTAAGATCCTCTCACACAATGCTACAGGAAGAAGTTTATATAATTTAACTATTTCAATCTCATAAAAAGACATGAATAAATTACTCACATGTATTCATAGAAGGTAAAGTGACGTAAAATAAACTTTACCGTAAAATTATTTCAACTAGAATTTTTTGGAAATTATTCTAATATTTTCAATGGTGATCAAATAAAGTTTATTTTATTATTTCCCTTTCATTTTAATAATAGTGAGATTTTTTCGTTCAAAATGCTTTTATCCTCTTTCTGTCACGTGATGAAAATGTGACGACAAAATAGCCAACATGTAGTCAGGTGCAAAGGGACAAGAGAGATACAAACGTATCAATTTGTAATAATGTAATAAATATGTAAAAACGTTTTAATCTTAGATCTATATGGAACTGAGTTCATAGTTATTTCTTGAATTCACTCGATCTGTAAATTATCTGTAATCCCACATGGCAATCACAGATATCATGCACGATGCAAACACGAATACATATAAAGGAAAAAAAGTATTTCAGTGTTAGATAAATTCTACAGCAGTTTTTCGCATTTACCTATTGCAGACAGATGGATTTCAGTGACTCCACAAATAGTATAACAGAAAAAATATAATACAAATCATTTCCCATCGATTATTTAGAGTAATTATCAAAATATGAAGCTGATCATCTCATTGATATTCTATTTTTTTGCCTCATCGTCGATAATTTTCAAAAATGGAGAAGCAAGTATAAGCTATGAATCTTTGATCGGAGAAGTGTATGATGAATATAGAACGTCTGGAATTATCATAGCAACGCCAAATTATCGTTGTGAGTAAGAGATGAGAGAAATAATCTCAAAATTTCCTTTTCTCTTTATCCGAAATATACTTTTTTCCGACAAAGCTTGATAAATGGAGTGACATTGTTTTTAATATTTTTATTCGAATCACAGCATTTGAAAAGATAACGACCTTCCAAATAATATTAAAAGCAATTTCTGCCAGAGGAATTGGATCAGTGATTGTGAAATTCATGCAATTGGGAGAGACCATGAAGTTTCATCACAGACGATTAACGCGCCCACTTGTTGCTATTTTCATTGAGAAAATGACTGAAATAGAGGAGTTGAAAGAAGGAATTGTGAATATAGATATGAATTATCCTGTATGGTTGATACTGTTTACTGGTGATGAGCATGAAGATAGTTGTGAATATTGTCGTAATCCAATTGAGAGTCCATTCGCAACGAATGTGCTGGTTTCGTGCTGTAACTTAAGCTCCATTGTAAAATGGAACTCTAAAAAAAACAATTATTCTACTTCATCATTCCAAGATGTAAAAATTGAGAAGATCAATGAAATCAAGAGGTATCCCAATAGGAGTCTATTCAGTAGTCGACAATCTCCGGTTAGAAGAGAGTTTCGTATTATGATATCTCCGGTAAGTCTTTCGAACAGCACATGATTCCGTTGGAAAAATGAATTTTCATCAACAATTATAATACGAATTGATACAGTATATGATCGCTATGCCATGATAATCTATATAAACTATATATACTATATATATATTATAGTATAATACATTATGCTATATGCAATATATGTATGCATAGGGTTTCTCGATGACATGAAAAAAGTCATGCTTTTTTTATTTAAGATATTTGATATTTTGTAATTGTCTAATTTTCCATTTTCCTCTACAAACAAAAAGAATCTCTTTCCTCCAAACATCCTAAAACTCGGAGAACGAAATTTCAAATGAATTTAATAAAATAAATCAGGAGTCATGTCACCATTATGTAAGTAAAATCGTGATCTATATAGATATACAAATACGACAGTGAGCTACTCGGTATTTCGGTAAATTGATACTATAGTGTCGCTCCATAGAAAATGTCATAATTTTGGTTTTTGTTGGGGTTTTTTCCAATTTTTCATAATTTTCGGCTCCCAATGAGTCTACATTGAGAGTCGAATCAATAAATTTGCGAAAAACTTGAAATTTGTGTAATAAAATCATAGAGATAAAAGTTGTGGAAATCCCGTGTTTTGACTTGAACAGAGAGAGAGGGAACGTGATGATAGGTGCGTTGGGAAAATAAAGAAATTGATAATTTCGAATAACAATGACAGTTGATGATGAGCAGAAAAGAGAAATAGAGACCGAAGACCAAGGAGTGGGGCGATTTTTGCATAATAACCACTTGAGCCTTCTCCTGGCTATTGAGTCTTCTGTGTTCTACTGTGTTACAACTTGACAGTGAAAAAATTTGTCATCTCAACTCAATACCATTTGATCGTTTATTCAGATGAGTATTTTTTCGAATTCATTAATTCATATTAAATTTCTAAAAGTTTTTGAATTTTGTTTTTTTTTCGTAATTTTTTCATGTTATAAATGGGTTGAAATTGTTCCACGTGAAGCATTCAAGTTATTGACTAGAGAAAAAAGTACGCATTTTAATGCGCAATGTACTTGTTTTCTTGAAAAAATAGAAATTAAAAATTTTTAAAGCCCAAAGGAGGTGGGTGGTGTTCTTGTCAATAAATATCTTCAACAAAATCCCGAGTGTCGCATAGGGTAGGTCGTGTTAGGTTTTTTTGAGGCCTACACACCACTACGTCCCCGTCGTGGCCTTGGGTAATGCCAAATGTGGTGATAATCTCAATTCTCAGGTTTTTATTTGGTTTTCATTTTCGATTAAATGGGTTAGACTTCCCAGGGAAAAGTAGGTTGTATTTTTCAAAAAATTTAATTAGGATTCTTTCCTTCCGCCTTGAAATCGTGTGACCGATCCTCTTGACAGTTGAAAGACATCATATTCATAAAAATTTGCAGTAAAAAACCGAATTGAGGCAGTTTTTTGAGGTGCGTCAGTCAAGTAACAATTTACCGGTATTTCACTTTTATCACAAATGTTTTTTTTTTGCTAATGGCTGGAGAGGTATACCATATTTGAGAAGAAAATAGCAATTGATATTTAATGATTTTATTCCAACCCTGTCGGGAGGGGCAAATGGGGGCGAAGCTTCCTCGTCTCAGATGATATCCAATAATTGATGCATCGTCAAATATACAATTTCTATTACAATTAATTAGTTCGATGGTTATGTTGAAATGTATGTCTTCCTATGATCAAGAAATGAGAATGAATCACTAGTTATTGGCTTGTAGGATCCTAATTGTGTTTGGAAAAGTGGTAATCGGCTTCATGGATACATGGGTGAAATTGTCATGGAATTGTCTCGGGTCATGAATTTTAGCATAACACAAGTGTCGGAAGACGTACCTGGTGTTTTTCAACCAGAAACATCTACCTGGACTGGCATTATGGGTATTATTACACAAGGTAAAGCGGAAATTGGCATCGGTACATTCGCTACAACTCCCACCCGACTCGATATTGTTGACTTCTCATCAACCCTAGTACGTGCAGAATATACTTTACACATTGCACAATCTATTCATCTCTCTATACAGTGGAGTGGCTATCTTAAGGTTTCAATCATTTTGCTCGTTAACTAGGGATGATCGAGGCTAAATGAGCGTGCATAGCAAAATGATCTGGGATTTCTCCCAGAGCTTTCAAGCCTTCACGAAAAAATTTGAAAAAATTGCGCCACAATGTTAGCATATATCCAATAGTCTGGCACTGTGGATGTAGTCAATGATTCAGATGCGATAGACTCAGGTTCGATTCCTGCTGGCGATACTGGTGAGATCTAACCCGGTAAAAAAAGTCGTCATCATACGCAAAATACGTCCAACTAGAGTGTCAATAACGTGGCATTGAATAACATTGAAAAAAAAGACATATTGGGGCACCTTAATTTTTTTCATATTTTTTCATGGAGCCCTCTACCCCGTAAATTTTTTTTCAATCATTTTTCCCTGCAGGCTCATTTTATCTCGGTTTCCTTATTCCTTCACCAATTACGAATAGTCAATCGTTAATATTAATATCTGATTTTCAGGTATTTCATCCAAAGATCTGGATGGTCATTGCTCTTTTTCTCTTGATATCACCCTCTTTATTGATCATCATTGAGTACAAGAAGAATTGTAATCTGTACGACCTCATTTCTGTGCATTATCTGAATGTTCTGGGTCTTTTTTGTCAGCAATCATGGTCAAGTAAGTGAACACATTGTTATGGAATCAAATAAGTTGACAAAATATAAGAATTTCTGTAAGATTTTCTCTATTACCAACAGCTCCCCCTCGGAGAAATCCTTCGAAAATTATATTTTTGTCATTATTTATATCGACATTAGTCGTGAATGCTGGGTATTCAGCTGCTTTGATTCGTCAACTGACAACTGCCCCACCATATGTACAATTTCGTACACTACAAGAGTTTGTAAATGATGGAACGTATGAAGTTATTGCAGCACGAGGAAGCGCAATGCATAATTGGATTGAAGTAATTTGTTGTTTTTACAATATCTACACTGAGAGAAATTTCTGAACTTTGGAACTATAAAATTTGAGTAGAAATAGACCTTAACTATAAATATGTATACTGTAGCTATCAGGTGGTTACTAAAAATTACTGTTCTGCCAATCAAATACTGGAATTCACTTGAACGCTAACAAATAGCTCTACTCCCTAAGTTCTTATCGCTTAGTTTCCGATGATAATCGAGCCCTGAGGCTCAGCTCCACTCTTCCTTGCGATCAAATTATCTCTTACTGATTGCTCTGAACAATTTTGTGAAAGAAAAATGAAAAAATAATAATTTATTCATCTTTTCGGGAAATTTCTTCAGCTGTTCCCCACTCGTTCCACCTGCCTACCCTATTACTCATTCAAGAAATCCGCCAAGTACATTTAATTAATTCTCAAACGCCCGAAAGAACGCAATGTTTAACGCATCGAGGGGAATTCGAACCTAAGCTTGTTAGAACGCGAAACCAGAAATGCTACCGATTGAGCCACGCATAACTCTAGAAATAATAATTTTTCATCTCGCTCATATAGAGAGCAGGGAAAATTTCCTGTATGTTCTTTAATGACTTCAAGTTTCCACTCTGCTTACTGAATTTTCGACCCAAACTCTAAGAGAACTAAAATTTTTGTGAAAATGTAGCATAGTTTGAGGTCGGGAATTACTGACAATAATAAGGCAATAGGTCCGAATTTCTTTAAATTTACCCTTAATTTACTTGAATAATTCGGAACTCCAATTGAGATTAGATGAAAAACTTGATATATGAATATTTATATTTTTCCGGGGCAAAATGGGGTACGGAGGCATGTGCTTTGAAGTACCCCATTTAGCTCCGGTCTCCCATATATGAACTTCTGATTTTCTTTCAAATGTAATTCAGTTCTGTAATATTGGAAATTACTTCAATTTATTACGTATTATATCAAATATTTATAATAGCTTCTTCAAGTTCAGGCTGCCGATCTGAAAATAGTTAACATTACGAAACGAATTGTGGTTTAAAGAAAATTGAAAAAATTATAGTGCCAGCGGCAATAAATTCACATGTACCGTATCATGTAAGTGGACGAATTTCTCGTGATAGGAAAATAACGAATGCTGAAGCGTAACGATAACAAAATAGTTAGTAAAACAGAATTTGTAAAATTGGATTTGGGTAACTGGACTTACTGGACCTACTCTTACATTCATGCTGTACGTATAGTTATTAGTATGTTGTAAGTATGCGTCATGTTGTAAGTGTAGTTGTTCACCATTGTGAATATGTCAATAAAATCTGTGAAAAATAGCAAGATTGACCTCGATTATATAATTCCGTTAAATTTACCATCGAGAATTCCCTCAGTGTGGATTTAGCATTTTTCACTCGGCACAGGATAATTTGATGGATATTTTACAGGCAACCAATGATACACTTGTCCAAAAATTGAAAAACATGATGAAACCGAGCAATCGTTTGCCCATTAGTGTTGCGGAAGGATTTAGACAGGTATCGTAATAGATCTCACTATGATGTACGAAACTTTTTCCTGAATTTACCATAAAAAGTATAAAAAACGAGAATGTCGATAGATTTCGTTACTTGACTGATTATCCTTTATTGCATAAACAAGATGATTCCATTTAAAGTCATCATCCATAGGTAATTTTCATTTATTTTTTCAAACAGCTATGTTCTGAAAAAGTAGCTTTTATTTATGCAAAAAGTGAAGGAAATTTCCGTAGGGAACATCCTCCATGTAAATGCATGAGCTTCAAAGTAGGAGGAACTATAAATACAGGAATGATTTTTCCACTGAACAGTGATTACACGGGACCTGTGAACTATCAGTAAGTTGGATCTTCGAGGTAACATTCTAAATGAAATGTCCATTATTCTACAAATATTTAAAGAATAATCAGGCGGAGAGAGATTCATGAAGACATAACAATCTATACATTGTTTTAGTAGGGGAGATGAGGTGAAATGGGATATTTCAATGAAAAAGTGGAGAATATCATTTTTCCGGTATTTTTTTCGAGAATCGACGGAAAATTTTGATGGAAAACATGGCTCAAAATCGATTTTTCGGAATTTTTTTAGATTATTTTTTCAATCACAATTTCGATCAATAGGAGCAAGGGATTTGACATCACGTGGTGTGTATGATTCCGATAATTTTCGGTAATACCACGGCTGTTGCTAAACAGCAAAAGAAAGTTTTTCAACAAATTCCAACCCACTTCATCCCACGAAAATGTCAAATTCGTGCATCTATTTGTCGAAATTAGAATTAAAAAAATAATCCCGCGAATACACCTCCTCATGTAGGAAACTGAAATAGGCCCGCAATTCGGGGCAATCTCGAACTGCCGAGTTTCGATATAGGGAAACTATATTTGTTGGAGCGCCTAGCCAATGATGGTATGTCCCAGCGGCACGAAATCGAAAATTAAATAGGGCGTAAATTGCATTCGATTTTGACCCGATATAAGGTTTTGAGTTAGACCGGAACGTCGGGCTGAATTCGACGGGACGAATCTTGACTTAGCGCTACGACATACACCCCACATCTAGCCCAAATTCGAAATCGATACTTCTAGTTCGATATCCCAGGTAGGAATTGACGATCGGGACAAGCTGTGGCTAGCCTTTGCCCAAGGCTGAGGCTGACTAGTCTGAGGCTCAGATAGCAGGGCTGCGACAAGCTTGTATGAGCCTCAGATTGATAAGATCACCCCAAGCCTGGGAACTGAGGCTTTCCCCAACACTCAGATCTAAGGCTGAACTGAGAGCGAACCACTCATTATAATGGGGCTGGAAAATGTTTAAAAATGTTTAATGTTAAACAATAGTTAAACATTAATTGTTATTCGATTATAAGGCTTTTACGAGATAAATGAGTTCGGATAATATTGAAACGAAAACTAATATGGAAAAAGAGTTGCTCCGGCTTGGACTCGAACCTGCGACCATTGATTCTAAAAAATTTTAATGAAAAAGAGTTATTTCATTGTTATTAATTATTCTCGACCCGGATGGTATGTATATAGTTATTCAGGTGTCGCGTGCGGATGCTGTTCCCCAGAGAAGATCGTTGGGGGGCCGCTGTTGTCCAAGATATCCACTGAATGTATATGCCTGGAACATGCATCTAGCCCACTGGGCTATTTCACTCACTTGTATTCATAGTAAATAGACCCGAATTATGAGGTGACTCAACCTTTTCTCGAATTGACATTCTAAAACTCTACATTCGAACATTTCATTTTTTATCCTTTCAATATTATAATAATCATTTCATTCAATTATCTATCAACTCGAATAATTAATAACAATTTTTTTATCTATTTGAATTGAAATCAGGCTTGGCCCAGGACTGAGACAAGCCTCAAATGAGACTAAGTGAAACATTTAAAAAATGACACAAAAAAATGCAATTTGCATACTAACAATAAAATTGTTATTGTTATTGCAATTATAATGGCAAGTTCCTATCTAATGAATGAAGGCTGGCCCAAGACTCGTCCAGCCTTCAGAATTAAGCCTTTGTAGAGGAAGCCTCAATTGAGGCTGATTCAAGCCCAGGTTGAATTTGGAAGATGAGGGAATAAAAACTTATAATTTCAACATAAATTTGACGACAAAAACAAGCCTGGCGCAGGCTTAGCTCCCCAAGCCTCAGTTCGCCAAGGTTAGTAAGGGGCTGTACTCGTCGTCAGCCTCGGCGCTTCCTACCTGGGATGAGGTCATCTATAGGCCCAATACCGAGCTCGATAGATGCTCAATAATAATGCATGAAAAAAATATTAAGTTTTTTTTTTTCAATTTTAAGTGGCTTTGCGGTCATATAGAGGGCGCGTTCGTTCATGAAATCATCTGTTTCGATGGGGGGAGAGGTCCCAAATAAACTTTGTAGAATTTTCCTCCCCACCCCTTCAGTTAATACCGAGACTCAAATTATCGCGTGAAATGATGGAAATTTGACAGTTCTCTTTAAATTTTATACTTTTTTCCCTAAGTTTTATTTTTAAATTTGATTGAAGTTGATTGAAATAACTCCACTTAGGAGCGTTTCATAAAGTTTCCTCACTACCACACTTATAACTGGAGATACTTACAAAAAATTGAGAAAATTCTAAAAATAAGAATGGTTGAAGTTTCAATTTCAGATGAAAAAACTTAAATGTCCGAAAAGTTCACATGAATAAATTTTCATATCCATAGCCCATCGACGATGTTCTGTTCCTACATATTCATCGCCGATATTCTATCTCACCTACTTTGGATTATTTCACGTAATTTTTACTATGGAGAATATGGACTTTCAATTGTAATATAATTTGCCTATTCTAGCTCATCTTTCTCTATTTTGAAGAGTCCCAATGAGTATCCTTAGCCTGAATATATCTGCAAAATTCATTCCATGTCCCAAATTGATGAGCGTAAATTTTATTTAAGTATTCAACGATTCCGAGAGAACGGCATGCTGAATCGACTCAAGCGAAAGTATTTCGTAAAATTCAATCGGACTGATGTTTCTTATGCAACGGTTTCATTTGAGGATATTATACCAGTACTAACGATTTTTGCTATTGGATGTTTAATCGCCCTCATTATCTTAAACTATGAAAAGCGATGAAATAATGACAAGAAATCGAATCAATGGACGATTCCTTAGTACACTGCTATTCAAAGAAGTTTATGAGTTCAATAATTCTAGTCTTAGAAAAAAAAAACATAGGTAAATTACTCACATATATTCATAAGAATGTAGGGTAGAATGGACCTTCGAATGGAATAATTTGGAATAGAAAAGCCATTACTACTATTGAGAAGCTGTGGAAAATTGCAGTGGAATATATGGTTGAAAATTAATGATAGAGAAGTTTCTATTTATGGCAATAGAATAAAACTCTTTTAAATTATTTCTCTCTAATTTCGAAATTGAAAGAACTGTTCAAACAATATGTTTCCATTCTCCTTCAGCACGCGATGGAAATGTGACAAGAGAATTGTTGATATATATCTAGGTGGAAAGGAAGGGAAGCCCCTATTAGTTATGTACTGTAAAATGAATATGCACATGTGTTAAAACGCTTCATCTTGTACCTATATGGAAATAAAATGGAAAGGGGCCGTCCATGAATTATGTTACACGTTGAGGGGGAGGGAGGGGGGGGGGGGGTCTCAAATTTGTGACAGAATGTGACAGGGGGGTCCAGGGGATCTTGAAGATTGTGATGCCACAGAAGTCAAATCTAAAAAATTGGGAAATTTTTTAATATATTTTTGAAATTCCAGGTTATTCCAAACCAACGATGTACTGTTAGTTTACTACCATAATATTATTAAGTGATATTGAATAAAGTCTTAAAGATGTTACTAATAATAAAGTGCAACTTGAAATCTATCAGATGGCTCTAACTAAGATTAATTTATGCAAAAAATCCTACAATGATTGAACTTGGGGTTGCAACGGGCTTGTGTGAGGTCATAATGAGGGGAGGGGGGGAGGGGTAATTGAAAATGTGACATGAGGGTAGAAGAGGGAGGGGGGGTCTAAAAACCTTAAAATTCGTGTGACGTACTTTATGGACGGTCCCAGGCTATCCTTCAAGTTTTCTCAATTTGTGAATAATCTATGACCTAGCCTGACAATTCTAGATATGGTACACCATGCCTACACAATTATGTATAAAAAAAAATAATAATCTGACTATCGAAAGAATGCACTTTTTTACCCCACCCACTGACGACAAATGAATTTAGGTAACTCTATAATAAGAATAACTATCAAACTGATTATCTCACTCCTATTATATCTTCGTGTTTCATCATTGATAATTTCCAGAACTGGAGAAGGGAATATGAGCTATGGATCGTTGATAAAAAAGGTATACAAAGCGATGGAATGATGATAAAGATCTCCCCAATGTAAGGCTCCTTTACACAATGTTTTTCAAAGGAATTGATATAATTTGATTATTGCCATCTCACAAAAAGTAACATGTCTGAATTACTCACATATACATCTAGCGGGGAAAGTGGAGTGAAGTGGACTTTTCCATATAATTACTTGAAATGATTATTTGAAAATTATTCCGATATCTTTTAATGGTGATCAAATGAGGCTCATTTCATTGTAACAGGATCAGAATTCGCCTAACGTCACACGGATAATTATTTAGTCGATTTCAAAATTACGTGCCAGGACAGTGACTCCTGATTTACAGATGAGGCATTAGGCCTGACGAATGAGAGAACTGACCCGTTTCATCAATAGGAATTAAGGGAATTTCCGTCACGATAAGGAAAAGATGAGTAAAACTAGCGAGTTACACGACACTTCGCTTTGAAATGTAGTCGAATTAACATCGTGTCGAATTATTGTAAAATCTCTTGTGTATTTTGTAGACAGAAAGAGACGCCCAAAAGATTATAAGTATTATGAATAAAATATCATTTGAATTAAATATGGTGTAATTGTCAATCAATTCAATTGTCAAATAAGAATAGCTGGAATATAATTAACGGGGATTTGACTGGTAAGTAAGCTGAAGATTTCACTCTACTTGACTCATCTGTTTACTCAGTCTGTTTTCCGTTTGGGTCACGCAATCTAGCCTCCTCTTCGTTTAGTCAAAATTAATCAGTCAAATTATCAATCAATATTTCGTTAATTTTTGGAGAATCAACTGGCGCCCAACAAAGTTCTATTGTCATTTTTTGAGCCCCGGCAGCCTCTGACCCAGGCCGTGCCGGTGTAGCTTCCTTATTGCGTATACTTAAGGGGTTACGCTACTGTGACTGACTGAGCAAGATACCGCTTTTCAAATTTTTTTTATTGAAGATATGTTTGAATATATATCGTTTTGTGGATCAATATTTAGAACACATATATTGAACTATGCGTATAATTTTTTTCATTGGAGAATATTCATAACTGACAAAGTTATAACTTATTAAGTTGAAGGTCTCCTTATGACTGGCAGCTTCGAAATCGCTGGTTTGGTTGATCGGAAAAATAAAAATAATACATTACCATATATTACAAGAGTAAAAATTAACGAATGATCCTATCGAAGAGCTGAAGGAAATTCCAGCAGAATATACAATTTAAAATTGATTCCTATTCGTGGTGATAAAATAAAACTTATTTTATTATTTCTTTTTTATTTGGAAATGGAAAAAATCATTGGATCGAAATTCTTTTATCCTTGCTGTGTTCCGTGATAGTAATCAGAAAAAAAATAGAACATATATTCGTATGCGAAGGGAGTGAAAGGGAGAAACATGTTCATTATTCAACGATAAAACAAATATGCACATGTGTGGAAACTTCTAATCTTGAATCTTTAGGGGAATAAAGTAAAAAATATCTCTTGGATTTTCTCAATTTGTGAATAACCCATGATCCAAGCTGACGATTATAGATATGACACATGATTTATATGCAATTCCACAGAGGGAAAACATTCCAATACCGAATGAATTTTATTGCAGTTTTTCACACTTACTCTTTGCATTCAGATGTAAGCAAGTGACTTTGAACAATATCATCACACAAATTATTTCTACTCAATTATTTTGGGTGATTGTTCGAACAAGAATAATAATGAAGTTGATTATCTCACTGATATTTCATTTCTTCATCTTATCATTGATGATTTTCCAAACTGGAGAAGGAAATGTTAGTTATGGATCCTCGATCAAAAAAGTGTATGATGAATATAAGGCACTTGGAGTTATCGTGGGATCGACAAATTATCCTTGTGAGTAAAACATAAGGAAAAAAATTTCAATTCCATTCTCCCTTCCTCCAAACTATACTTTTTATAAACAAAACGCGATAAATGGAGAAATATTATTTTGAATATTTTGATTTGAATCATAGCATTCGAAAAGATGACAACTCTTCAAATACTATTGAGGGAAATGTCTACCACAGGAATTGGATCAGTGATTGTAAAGTTCAGACAGCTCAAGGAGACCGTAAAGTTCCATCGCAAACCACCGGCACATCCACTTGTTGTTATTTTTATCGACAAAATCACTGAAATGCATGAATTCAATGGAGAAATCGTGAATATGGATATGAGTTATCCTGTATGGTTAGTACTGTTCACTGGTGATAAGCAAGAAGATAGTTGTAGATATTGTCGTCATGTAAGTGATCATCCATTCAGCACAAAAATGCTGGTTTCATGCTGTAATTTGAGCTCCATTGTGAAATGGCACCCCAAAAAGGCGAATTCTACCTTATTGTCTCGTGACCAGGAAATTGAGAAGGTCAATAGAACTGAAGGGCATCCCACTGAAGTTCTCGACAGCAGCCGACAATTCATGGTTAAGAGAGAATTTCGTATTGCAATCCTCAAGGTAACTTTTTAGAATCGCAAATTATTCAACTAGAGAAATCCACTTTATACTTGAATGCAATCTCCAAGAAAATATAACATATCGAATTGATCCATAGATCCTGCATCTCTTTCCAATGAAAATGTTCATCAATATATTAATACAATTTCATGAATCTTCTATGAAAATCAGCAAAATCATTACAGAATTTCTCTCTAGAGAGCTGCCATGAACATGCTTAGCTTTTTTTAAATCAATTTTTCTATGCGCATCAAAAAGATAGATAATTCGAATCGCAAAATGCAATATAATGATTGATAATCCACAATTAGTCGAATTAATGACTATTTGTTTGCAGAACGATCCTCATACTTGGAGAGATGGCAATCGGTTATATGGATACATGGGTGAAATCGTCATGGAATTGTCTGAAGCTATGAATTTAAGTATATCATCAGTTTTGGAAATAGAATATGGCTCTCATCAGGGAAATACGTATAAAGCGACCGCCATCTTGGATGCTGTTGGACAACGTAAAGTTGACATAGGTGCTATTCCATTCGTCATGACTCCTGAACGACTCGCTGCCTATGACCTTTCGTTACCTTTAATGCGTTCAGAATATATGTTGATTATTGCACAATCAGTTGGTTTCTCCATCCAGTGGAATGGCTTTTTCAAGGTTTCGATTCGATATATCCACTTATTTATGATTTTTTCAAAAATTACAAATGGTCTATCTTTAATATTGATATTCGATCTTCAGGTATTTCATCCAAAGATCTGGTTGGTAATTGTTATTTTGATCCTGATAACTCCTCTTTTATTGATTGTTATTGAGTATAAGGAAGGATGTAATTTGCTGGATATAATTTCTACGCATTATCTGAACGTTTGGGGTCTTTTTTGTCTGCAGTCATGGTCAAGTAAGTTGAGAAAATATTTCAAGTTTCAGTGTACTCCATTACGTCTTTGAACAGGAGAAGTGGAAGGAACACATCGAATATTGGTTGAGATTTGCCTCCAGTCAGAAGCTGAGGAAATTGTCTGTGAACAAAGACTTTATCAATTTGCTCTCTGAGAATTTTTCTAAAAATTTAAGTGTTTTGGCTGAAGATTGATGGTTTTATCGTTTCCATCTTTGAAAATTTATTTCTGTTATGTTTCTCACTGAAAATTTTCTCAGCTTCCTAATAGAATAATTCATAAAATTCTATCTCAAGCTGTTTCATTAGAACATCCATTTTACCTGTTCTTCGTTATCAACAGGGCCACCCCGAAGGAGACCTTCGAGAATTATATTTTTATCACTATTCATATCGACATTAGTCGTGAACTCTGGTTATTCAGCGGCATTAATTCGTCATCTGACTACTGCTTCACCATATGTACCATTTCGTACTGTAGAAGAATTTGTGAATGATGGAACGTATAAAGTTATCGCAAGACAAGGCACCGCAACGGATGAGTGGCTTCAAGTAACTCATAGTTTATTTTATATTTTGCTTGAGCACGAACTGTTTCTTGATGATTCTCAGATGTTAAGTAATTTGATGACTATCTTGTAGACAACAAATGATACAATCATAAGGGAGATGAAAAATTTGATGAAACCAGATGATTCTTTACCCATCAGTCGAGCAGAAGCATTTGAACAGGTATTTTGATGAGTCTCACGGTTACAGATAGAGTCCTTCGTTGTATTTGGCATGAAGAATATAATATTACAGTTGAAGTCATGAATTTCTTTAGTGCACTTACATAAATGCACTTACATAAAGAGTGCTTAACGTAGTACCGCCGATACTGCCCTAGTCAGTGGCCTATAGTGTCTCGTTTGAATCATGCAGTGTTTACACACTAGATAGCGTTCCGAATGAGTATGAGAGAGAAAGAACATATAAAAAGTACAGTTTTCATAGTTATTCACTAATTACCGCTAACACACGCTCGGAACCTGTATTGTCAAGGTTTTAAAATATTTTAGATGTAATTTTCTATCACTGGACTTTTTTTTATCCAAATCGGAACGGTCAGTTTTGTAAAATATAATAAAATGTGCGATTTTCCATAAGGCTCAATGTTAAAGTCGTGAAATTTCAAGTGTCAATGTCTTTTGACTCGATCTCGCTAGCCCCCCAGGAAAAAATGTTCAGATCTGATCAGATCAAATTAGATCTGAGCAGATCTAATTAGATCTGAGTTCTTTAGATCTGATCAGATCTGAGAATTGGCACGCTCTGATCAGATCTAATTAGATCAAATTAGATCTGAGTTCCTCAGATCTGATCAGATCCAATTGGATCTGCAAAAAATCCGAAATGAAAATTTTTAATTTTTAGAAAAAATGAAAAATAAATAAAAATCTGAATTCTTCACTAAACAAGTGAATCAAAATTGGAGTTTTTGAAGAAAAAAAAATTGAAAAAAAAGATGCGCTTCAGCGGGATCGAACTCGGGACCCTAGCATTACTAGACTATTACCTTAACCATTCAGCTTTTTTTTTTTTTTTTGATAACAACAGTTTTTATTGGCACTATAAAAAGATATTATTTACATATGTACAGTATAAAACAGTGTAGAAAAAACTATAATCATTATTATTATAACTTATAACTAATGAAGTTAATGGATACAAATATCTCTCAAACTTCTACATTTTCCCGACTAGAAATTTTATCCGGCACGCCTGCTGTCACACTTGGTACGGATCCAGAATGAATACGGTTATCCTGATCAGGCATGCCGTGGCTGCGTTCGATCAAGTCTGGATCCGGGATGAGTATGGCTATCTTGATCCGGTATAACCCGTGCGCGCCTGATCAGATCCTGATCCGGAATGAGTATGACTATCCTGATCCAGTATAGCATGGGCACCCCTGATCAAGTCCTGATCTGAAGTGAATATGGCTATCATGATGAGGCATAAGATAGGCAGACCTGATCAAATCTAGATCCGGAGTGAGTATGGCTATACTGATTTGGTATAGCATGAGCACGCCTGATCAAATCCAGATCCGTTATAGCATGGGCAGGCCCGATCAAAGATGGCCTTGATCAGTATTATATCAGGATAGCCTGATCAGAGAATTTTAGAGAGAACGCTAACTCTAATAGGACTGGCCTGCTCTGGCCCTGTCATCTCCCGGATCTGGGGAATCTGATCGGGAATTATGAAAAACTCTAAGTCCGATCAATTTATCCTGATCCGGAAATGATCAGGACCATACCAGGTTCCCCGGACGTTTATTAATCTTTATTAACTTTATCATAAACAACTCATGAATCATTCTGAGTTCCCCACAGATTTATGATCTAATTCTGGAAATTATTAATATCCCTATGGAAGAAGTTTATGTGAATGATCAGACTGACAGATACTATAACTGAACTGTAGTCAAGTGGTTAGCGGGTCAGCTTAGTGTGTAGAAGGTTCTGGGATCGAGTCCACCCAGGTGCAAGCTAATTTCCTAATTTTAAATCTCTAATTTCAGTGAAAAAATGTCATCTCACGTGCAAATATAACGATCAATCACTTGAAAGTGAATAAATAATATATTTTTTATTATTGCGTTGATTAATTAATGATTAAAGTCTTTTGGATCATGTATGGAATTTCTCATCCGGCACTCATCTGGATTGCCTCATCCGGTCCTGAGATGGCGATCCAAGTCAGGCCCTGACTTGACGAGCGCGTTACAATCCAGACGTGGACCGGATAAGGCATCCAAGCGAGGGCCTGATGTGCCGAGTTATTTTCCCGTTCGGCACCTTGAAGTTAACAACTAAATCTCACTTCAATGATTCACGACTATTTAATGTATCTACAATTTTATTTTTTATATTTATTTATAAGTTTGGTTTTTACACAATTATAACAATGATCAAATTAGAATATTGGATTTTTACAATGAATTGTAAACGATATATTTGGTTGCTGATTTATACTATTCGAGCTCAAGGCTGGTATTTGGTTTAAGATCGATTAAGTTCGATGATTGATGCTTACTGACTAAAACTGAAAATAAGATGATTATTTATCCAGGTGTCAATGTCTTTGATTGGCTGATGAAATTAAGTGGGGATGAATTCTGGGATTGGTGCAAATTTTAGTAGTGGGGTGGCTTGCAAGTGGATTGGTTCGGCGACGCTAACATCTTGGGTGGAGTAGGGGAAGAGGTTCAGGTAAATTTTGGGTCCCGCGAGGTGTGAGGGTCCGATTTGTTGGGGAAATACGCTGCTAATCCGGGATTAAAAGCAATAATCGTATAACTAGCGGGGGGCTGCTTTGTACGTGAAGTAATAAACAGTTTTTGCATGCTAAGAACCAAGTTATAGTTGGGAAAAACCCAACTGTGGGGTAATTGCTGGGGAAATTCAAAGTATTTGATTCTTGGAAATGGAACTGCTTGGAAATATGGTGAGGTTTTTAGCTTCAATAAACTTGGGACAATAGTTGGGGAATTTCCACAATTTTCTACTGTGGGGAATTGGGTAAATATTGAGTAGGAACGAAACATACTCCCCCCGTTGAGAGTATTACGATCAACAGATGATGAAGTTCTTTTATTTATGAGATGATGCTGATGACACTGGCAAGGGTGCTAGCTTCCTGATGTTGCGTTTTACGAAACCCTTAGCGGTTTTCACTGTCACCACTCGAACGATGTTGTCTGTACCTGGATGTAACTCGATTACTCTGCCAAGTCTCCATTGCATGGGTGGTACATTATCCTCCTTCAGAAGAACTATTGAATTTTGCTGGATGTCATGACTGCCGGTGGTCCACTTACGTCTGATGTTCAGCTCGTTTAAGTACTCTTTGTGCCATCTTGTCCAAAAGTCTTGTTTCATTCGTTGGATTAACTGCCATCTAGATAGGGTATTGAGCCGTTCTTCGGTGAGATCCAGTTCCGGAACACTGAGAAGAGTATCGCCTATAAGGAAGTGTCCAGGCGTGAGTGCTTGAAGGTCGTTTGGATCCGAGGACATAGCCGTGATAGGTCTGGAGTTCAGGATCCCTTCGATTTTAATCGCCAACGTATTCAGTTCTTCGAATGTGAGTAGGCTCTGTCCTATAACACGGATTAGATGATGTTTAAAAGACTTCACCGCAGCTTCCCAAATTCCTCCAAAGTGCGGAGAGGCCGGTGGGGTGAATTGCCATTGAATCCCTTGCTCAAAGAGCGTCTTGGCGATTTTTTCATTTTCGGATGACTTGCGTAGTTCCTCGATTATCTCCTTTAATTCGTTGTTGCTCCCAATGAAGTTGGTGCCATTGTCCGACTGGATCATTGCTGGTTTTCCCCGTCTAGAAGTGAATCGCTCAAGTGCTGCTATGAAGCCAGCTGATGTGAGATCACTGACTACCTCTAGATGAACGGCTTTAGTAGTAAGGCAGACGAATACAGCAATGTAGGTTTTAATGCGTCCTTTGTTCCGAAACTTCTTCTCTTTGATGTAAAACGGTCCACAGTAGTCCACACCAACATTTACAAATGGTCTAAGTGTTTGTGAGACTCTTGCTGCTGGTAAGTTTCCCATTATGTAGTTTCCAGTGGATGGGTGAGCGCGTCTGCAGGTGACGCAGTTCCGAATAACCTTCCGAACTTGATTTCGGCCATCGAGGATCCAATATTTTAGCCTGATGATGTTCAAGGTAGTTTGGACTCCGGCGTGAGCATTTTTAAGATGTTCCTCGCGAATAATAATCTCAGTAATGGTGTGATTCTGAGGCAGGATAATTGGATGTTGCTGAGAGAATGGTATTGCTGCATTCTGTAATCTTCCTCCGACTCGCACCAGGCCTCGATCATCGACGAATGGGTTGAGTTGGAGAAGTCTTTTTGATCGTGGCGCTTGGCTGGATGAATTCTTTAGGGAGTGGATTTCCTCTGGAATGGCGGCTTCTTGTACTAATCGAATGATTCGATCATGCGTGTCTCGTAATTCTTCCAGAGTCAGCTTCCCTTGCCAGCGTGGTTTCCTCTTGATGAGAGATGCTAGTCTAAAACAATAGGCATATGTGCGTATTAGTTTGTTAAAGGAATTAAAAGGTTTGAATATAGTAGAATCTAAGGTTGTTTGCAAACAGGTTGCAGGTCGTTTCTCACTGTCATCAGTGGGCATTTGTATTGGTTGGTGTGGCCAATGGTCTTCTGGTTTTCCTAACCAGGATGGACCATATTGCCAGATTTGATTGTTTAGGAATTCTGATGGCAATTGTCCTCTGGACAATGCGTCTGCAGGGTTGTCACCTGAGGATACGTGTTTCCATTGGCAATTTTCAGTTTTTTGTTGGATTTCTGATACTCGATTTTGTACAAAGGTTTTTAATGTATGGGGGGAGGAATGAATCCAGTGAAGAGCGATCATAGAATCAGACCAGAGAATAGTTTTTGAAATGGGAATGTTGATAGCCTTGATTACCGATGTATATAACATAGCGAGAGTATGAGCTCCACACAGTTCAAGTCGCGGGATGCTGATTGATTTTAAGGGTGCTACTCGAGATTTTGAGCATAAAAGCTGAATGTGATGTTGTCCTTGGGAATTGATTGATTTTATGTAAAGGCAAGCGCCATAACCCCCTTCACTGGCATCGCAAAAACCGTGGATTTGAATATTGTTTGCTTGTTCAAGTATGACCTTTCGATTGAATTGAATCTGATTGAGTAAGGGTAATTGGGTGCAGAGATCAAACCAGAGAGTTTGGATGTTAATTGGTATAGATTCATCCCAGTCTATCTTTGCAGCCCAGAGTTTTTGAATTATAAGTTTTGCATTGAGTATGACGGGACCCAGAAGTCCCAATGGATCGAAGATGGTGGCAATGTCTGATAAGATTGTGCGTTTGGTAGCAGTATTGGTGATCTTCATTGGTTTCACCGTGTATGTGATGCTGTCCCGTTCTGAGTTCCAGGAGAGTCCTAGCGTCTTGAGTGTTTTGTCACCATTCAGATGTAACTGCTTATTGATTGCTTCAGGTGGTAAGTCTTGGAGCAATTGAGGATCATTTGATGCCCATTGACGTATATTCAGTTGGCCCTTTGCTAACAATTGGGTAATTTGATCTCGTGCTGTTACACCCTCTGTAACTTCGTTGAATCCTGACAGTAAATCATCGACGTACATATCTCTCTGGAGTATTTTCGCTGCTATTGGATATTCGTTTGCTTCATCTCGGGCTAGTTGTTGCATCGATCGGATCGCTAAGAAGGGAGCTGCTGATAGCCCAAATGTTACGGTGTTCAATTCATACGTCGTAATTTCGTTGTTTTCATCTCTCCATAGTATGCGTTGAAATCGGCGATCTTCTGGGCGAATGAGAAATTGTCTGTACATTTGCTCTATATCTCCAGTTAGGACATATTGATAAGTCCGGAATCTGAGGGTCAATGAAAAAAGATCATCTTGAATCGTTGGTCCTATCAATAGAGTCTCGTTGAGTGATTTGCCATTCGATGTTTTTGCAGAACCGTCAAAAACTACCCGTAGTTTTGTAGTAGTGCTACTTTCTTTGACTACTGCATGGTGGGGTAAATAATAACCTGGAGAGTTGGTGCTGGTAGCCTTGGACATATGATGAAGCGCAATGTATCCTTCCATTACTGCAGTATATTGTTGTTTGAAGTCCAAGTTTCTCGCGAATTTCCTTTCCAATGCTTGGAATCGTTTCAACGCCATCTCTCTGGATTCACCAAGTGTTGTGTTGTTGGGTTTGAATGGGAGTGCTACTATGTATCGTCCATTTTCATCGCGTGAATAGTTTTGTCTGAAGTGGTTCTCTGCTGCCTGTTCTTCGGGTGACCTGTGTCTCATTTGTGGACCTTCTTCTACTTCCCAAAATTTGGTTAGATCACAGTTGATATGTATTTGAAAGGCTTGCTGTCTTTGATTCTCCGATTTTTTTGGAACATTTCCACCAACTACCCAGCCTAAACGAGTTTTCTGCAGTATAACATCAGATAAATGATATTGTCCACTTGAAAGTAACGATAAACTTGGGCCTGAACCAAGTAACATATCCACTGGTCTAGGTTTGTAAAATTCTGGATCAGCTAATTTGATGTTGCGTGGTATATGAAGTTTATCTCTGGGTATAGTTTCTGTTGGTGTCAAACCGCAAATGGTGGCAATAGTAAAAAACTGGAATTCTCGTTCATAACGTTTATCACTTGACTGAATTTTCGCAGTGACCAAATGTTTGGTGTGTGTGGAGAGATCCCCGAATGCACCAACAGGGATTGAGCATTTGCGTTTCGGTAAGTGTAATTTAGTAGCTAACCTTTCCGTGATGAAATTCGCTGTGGAACAAGTATCTAGTAGCACTCGACACTGAATAGGAATTTTTTCTTTGTCCAATACATTGATCACAGCACTGAGAATGAGTTGATGATTTGATGGCTGCGTAACCAGTGTCGTTGGTTGTCCAGGGCTCATTTCTCCTAGTCAGCTTGATAGATCCTTGGATTCGGACGAAATTAGTGCATCTTTCTTTCCTTGGCCAGATTGATTGTTGTCCATCAGGATAGCAGCATGGAGGAATGTGTTGTGTCTGTCTTTACAAATACGGCAGTTGAACGGCGAGTAGCAGTCATTAGTTTGATGATTGTCCCGAAGACAATTCGCACAGAAAGATCCTTCATTGATGACTTTCAAACGTTTGTTTGGTGTGAGTGTCTTGAATTCTTCACATTTGAAAAGTGGATGAGCTTCTTGTTTACAGCATTGGCACTTTTTCCCACTGGTTGAAACAAAGGCTTGTGCGTAGTTTCTTTTCGTTGGTCTTCTGATAGTTGATTGCGTAGTATTTGATGATGATCCTTGATTGATATCTCGATTAGCAAGACGTGAAGCTCTGCGCGAAAGGAAGTCTAACATGTGGTCAAGTTGGGGGAATTTCCCTTTTTCGACGGTTTCATCCCAATCATCCGCTGTACGTCGAGGTATTTTATTCTCTAGGATTGTTACAATGATCTCCGGTGTAAGAACTACTCCCATGGTTTTCAACATTTCACTATGCTGGCGTGTGTCGTCAATGAGTTTTGACAATCCTCTCGCTGATTCGGATTCTTGTTTGGGTAGACTGAGAAGTAAATTGAGATGTCTAGAGATGATGAGTCGTTTGTTCGAATACGTTTCTTCTAATAGTTTCCAAGCTCGGGTATAATTCTCGTGAATGGTAGGCAACATTTTTATTTTATCAAATGCAGGGCCTGTTAAGGCCCGACGAAGATACGCAAGTTTGTCCACGTCGTTGATATCTTCTTGATCGTGGATCATTGATTCAAATTCTCCTTTGAACGTCATCCAGTTCTCAAATTCACCGTTGAATAACGGAAGAGTGGACTCTGGTAATTTCAGTCTCCTTCGAGTGCATGTGTTTATGCTTCCCAGTGTTGAATGTACTCTCGGTAATGCTGGAGTTTCTCCTCTGGCGACTGCCTTGATCTTTTCATATTGAGCGATATTGTCATGGTACATGTCTTCTATTTCATGACGTTCTGCTAAAGATGCGTGTTGATACTCTGAATCTAGCTCTTTCAATTCTTCCATGAGGTCATCGAAATTTTGGAATAATGCAATGTACTTCGTCATTTTTCCGTCGATTTTTGCAGGTTCTGGAGGCGCACTTTCATATATTGCGAGGAATTTGTGAATTGTTATGTTCTGGGCCTTCAGTTCTCTCATACGAGTAAGAATTTCTATGATTCTTTCACCTGCCATGTTGGTTCTGATCACTACCCTCGCTGTTGTTAAAAAAGTTCTTCTTCACTTCACTTCACTTTGCACTGAATGTCTTTTTCCACCTGGATCTTTAGAGATCCGGCTCGAAGGACCATAAAATGTGCCGAGTTATTTTCCCGTTCGGCACCTTGAAGTTAACAACTAAATCTCACTTCAATGATTCACGACTATTTAATGTATCTACAATTTTATTTTTTATATTTATTTATAAGTTTGGTTTTTACACAATTATAACAATGATCAAATTAGAATATTGGATTTTTACAATGAATTGTAAACGATATATTTGGTTGCTGATTTATACTATTCGAGCTCAAGGCTGGTATTTGGTTTAAGATCGATTAAGTTCGATGATTGATGCTTACTGACTAAAACTGAAAATAAGATGATTATTTATCCAGGTGTCAATGTCTTTGATTGGCTGATGAAATTAAGTGGGGATGAATTCTGGGATTGGTGCAAATTTTAGTAGTGGGGTGGCTTGCAAGTGGATTGGTTCGGCGACGCTAACATCTTGGGTGGAGTAGGGGAAGAGGTTCAGGTAAATTTTGGGTCCCGCGAGGTGTGAGGGTCCGATTTGTTGGGGAAATACGCTGCTAATCCGGGATTAAAAGCAATAATCGTATAACTAGCGGGGGGCTGCTTTGTACGTGAAGTAATAAACAGTTTTTGCATGCTAAGAACCAAGTTATAGTTGGGAAAAACCCAACTGTGGGGTAATTGCTGGGGAAATTCAAAGTATTTGATTCTTGGAAATGGAACTGCTTGGAAATATGGTGAGGTTTTTAGCTTCAATAAACTTGGGACAATAGTTGGGGAATTTCCACAATTTTTTACTGTGGGGAATTGGGTAAATATTGAGTAGGAACGAAACACCTGACGTCCGGAGTCAGGCCAGCCTGATGAGGTCCAGATGAGACCCGGATCAAAATTTCTAGTCGGGTTATCGATATGAAGTGTTGATGTAAGGAAGGAGAAGTAATTCTTCTTTCCCACATCATTCATAAAAAAAAATTATACATAACTATTATGTGGTGTATGATTTGTTTATGTAATAACAATTAACATATATATTCAGCGAATAAAAAAAATGGAGAAAAAATCTACGCTTTCATTATTGGAAAAAAAAGAGAATGCACTGTGACAGTGCGGCGAATCCACTAAAGATAATTGAAAAATACTTTTCATTATTAAGACCAGTGAAGGAAACAATAATAGTAATAAATGGACATTGTCCAACAATATTTCCCGAAGGATAAGTGTCCTAAGGAGGACGGTGATTTTGCCTATAATTGGCTACATTAACTCGGGCCAATAAAGCTCTGACTGTAGGATTGTTATCATCCAACCACCAGTATCTTCCATTGACCCTTGAAATATCTTTGTAATCTTTATTCGGAATTATTTTGGAGTATACTAACTCATTATTTTCCGGAATTTTAAGTTGAATTTTTTTATTTTTTTTATGCCTTGGCATATGATAAATAATCGGGATATTATTTTCATTTTGAATTATACCCAGTTTGTCGTAATAAGTGAAAAACTGAGGTTTAGGGTAGCCATTCTCAGCATAATTAATCGCCTCTGCATCCTCAAAGACAGACAAGGCATTAATTGTTTCGTTATCAATATTTTTCATCTTATTGTAATAATTACGGGTAAGATGTATAATGTGATTGTCTATCCTTTGTATATTAGCTGTGTCATACAAAACTTTGTTGCTCACTCTATGTTGGTAATTAGAGTGAGCAGATCTGTGTAGAGAAAGTGCTGTTCTGAGACATTGCCTTTCGAACATTCTTACTCTTTCCATCTGATGAGCCCCAATGTTCCAAAGAACTTGGGACCCATAGGTTAATAGGGGTCTTATTAATAATAAATAACAGATCACTTTGGCCTCTTTGTTGATATATTTATTGTGGAATAAATATCCTAACGATTTAAAACGTTTACGAGCATTAGTAATTTGTAAATCCAAGTGATTAGAGCAGACCTGGGCAAATCGAGATCTTTGGGCTCCCGGCGCTCTCGACCTTCATTAGTACGGACAATGCCGGACGGTAATCCTGTTACTTGGGCCAGTCCGATTCTCCCCTCTCCTTCAGTAATGAGCAGGGACCGTCGATTTTTCACTTTTCTGTCATTTTTTTTTGAATTGGAAATACCAATGCTGGAACTAGAGCCGAGAACATCTTTTTCTTTCTGCGAAAACCGTTTCTTAACCGACTTTAAATAAGTGAATTTGATTACCATTTTTCTGCGAGAACATGGCCGAATCTGAGTGCAGTAGCGCCATCAATTCATCCAATTCAATCATCAAATAAGAAAACCGAATACTTCTTTTCCGCAGTTTTTCCTCACAATATTTCTTCGATTTTTAAAAATTGGGAGGAATTGCTGAATATATTTTCTTTTCTTCTTTTCTAAAGATTTATGTAAGACAGAGACAAAGATTGCGGAAGAGATGCTTCTTTTTCAATTATTAGAGAGAGTTACCCCCTATTTAACTAAAAATCCTGAAAATTGTAATTGCTCATCCCTAAATCAGTGCTTGCGGACCAATGACGAGCTTCGGTTAATGAAGTTTGTGATTGGGGAGGGGGGAGGGAGAATTTTGCATATGTGGTTTCCATTGAGTAGCATTGATAAAATGTTAGCCAAGAGTAGGCAAAATTATAATTAGAAAATAACATCTTTAAATTTAAAAAAAGTTGAATAATTCCTTGCCACCATTTCTCGGAGGATATCTTCTGAATTCAGCGAGATAGCACAACTATCACGAGTTTCTTACGCGTGTTGAATGGAAATATATCTAAAAAACTTGAAATTATGCGCGTACTCGCACTCAGCTCCCTTTCCAAAATATCGTCGCACCGAAATATTTTCAATTGAAGAATTGGAGGGGGTTACAGTTTATGACCGGATTAGGCTTCAGGCAGAAGGAGTGGTAATGGGATTAAAGCGTGGAGCTCCCGACTACCTGCAATATGCCCAGGTCTGGATTAGAGCATCTGACCAAATAATCAGCGTATATCCCCAAATATTTAACCACCAGTCTATTTGGGATGTTAGTTAATAAGTGCGTGTCTGGATTATTCGTTTTTATCGAAAATTCTTTGATTTTTTTAATTTTATTTTTGGAAAGATAATTTTGAGTTCTACTCATAACTATAGTTTCACTCTTCTCCGGATTAATACGCAAATTCCAATTAGCATACATGGTATTTGCATTATTAACTAGTGTTTCCAATTTTTCACTAACAATTTCTATTTTTTTATCGATTACGTAGATTATTCGGTCGTCCGCAAAAGCTAGACTAAATGTGTCATTTCCTGAGTTCAAATTATATGAGTCTATCATGTGTGAGGTAAATATTGAAAATAAAATGGGTGAATTAACTGTTCCTTGTTGAAGCCCTTCAGTGATAAGAAATTTTTTACTTGATGTCATATTATTTTCTATAACATGAAAGCCTTTATCGGTGATCATGTTATAAATCATTTTAATTAAAAATATTGGGAATTTGTTTTTAAATAATCTGAATATTGAGCCATCGATCCAAACTGAATCGAAGGCTTTTTCAAGATCAAGTAGAGCTGAACCGACAATTTTATTTTGGATAAGTGCATCATTGACGTCTGATAAGTATTTATTAACTGCGTGTAGTGTAGAATGCTCAAATCTAAAACCGTATTGGTTGTTCGGTATAACTTTATTCATATTTGCGTGATAGATTATGGAATTGTTGATAACTATTTCATAAATTTTACTCAATGTAGTAGTTAGACTAATTGGACGATAGCTAGCAGGATCAGTTTTATTTTTATTTTTTTTCAGTAGAGGAATAACCAATGCGGTTTTCCAAGCTACTGGAAAATAATTAATATTTAGAGAATTATTGATTATTATTGTGAGATTGATGATCATTCTTTCAGAAATATGTTTCACTATAACAGGTGGAATACGATCAATTCCGCTTGATATTTTATTGGGTAATCTTTTAATTATTGATTTAATACTACTAATATTGGTGAAATAGTGTTCACATTGTGCTCTTTGAGGATCAATGGACAATGAAGTATTGTCCTCATCAAAGTTAACAATTGCGTTTTGTAATGATCTGTCTAATGCGATATCGTTTCTGAAATTAGTCATTTTGCGATTTACTATTTCGTATATACGTGTATCTTCGTTCAGGTACCTCGGCGAATTAATTAGCTGATAATGGCTACCAATTATGTTGAGAATATCTTCTCTTTTTGAGAAAATGTATTTATTATTTATTTTAGTGGTCTGATCAAGATTACAATCAGATAGATGTAATAGATCATGTTTATTTTCATCAATTTCTAAATTTTTTATTTTATCCTTCACTTTTGGCCTAAATATATTATTTACTGTTGGCATGAATTTTTCTGTATCTTTGTAATTTATTTTTCTATAGATATTTTCCCAGTGTTTTAATACAGCACTGCCAAATGCACTCTCCAGTTTTCTCTTGCATTCATTAATTAGGATTTTGGTTCCCCGAATATAAAGGTCATTCACATTATTAACATTATTTTTCATTAAATTATGATATAGTGTTAAAAGCTGAGATTTCTGTTTTGATAGTTTTTTTATATCTCTATTAACATATTTTGTAATATTACCAGTTTGATTACATTTTGGAACAGTATGTTCAATTGCGTGAGTAATTGTTTCATTGATTTCGACTAAGTAATCATTGATTTCTTGAATGGAAAGATTTCTGGTACTAGGGATTACAGTATTATAATTTTGATTTAAATATTTGATAAATTTCTTCCAATTGGTTTTTTTATAAATGAAAATTGGAGTCTCTATTGCTAGATTTATATTTATTATTTCTGATAAGTTCAGCGAAGCGATAATTGCTTTATGATCGCTATTGTATATTTTCGTTTGAAATTTGTTATTATTTAAATCGTTGAAAATTAATCTATTATCACTCATACACAGATCAAGATACGACTTGCTCAAATTGTACATATAATCGTCTGGAGGAATAATATTAACTTTGTAAAAACCTTCGTTCTCAAATTCCCACTGATTTAAATGTCTCCCTCTATCATTGTTAGTAAAATCTCCGTAATTTACATGTCTCGCGTTGAAATCGCCCAAAATTATGTAGTAATTATTGGGATAATTAAGTTTCAAACTGCTGAATAAGTTATTTAATTCGTCAATAAAGATTTTTTTATTATTAATAGCGTTTGTGGCATAGACACTAATAACAAAAATATTATTCCTTCCAGAAGACAATTTGATAATCGTGTACTCAATAATTTGATTATTTAATGACGATGGATGATTAACTTCTTCAAAATGTATTTTTTTATTGATCAAAATTGCAGTACCTCCGGAGAAAATTGCATTTTTCCGGTCTTGCCTAATAATATTGTGGTTATCAAATTTAATTTTATGGTTATTGTTAAGTTTTGTTTCTGATAATAGACATATATCAATATTATTATCCTTTATGAATGATTGAAGAAAATATCTCCTTTGCTGTTTAACGCAAGAATTGACGTTTATTTCTGCAATGATTAAATTGCTACTATCAAAATTCTGATTATTGTTATGTATCATTATTAATTTTTGCTAAAAATTCGGGATTCTTATCTAAGCCCAAATGGGCTATTATTTCATCAACTTTAGTATTAGTGATAGAAGCATTATTTGAAATTTTATTTATTTCAGTTGATAGATTATTTATCTTTGTCGATAAATTATCTGTCTTACTGTTAGAGACTTTGACTTCTTTAATTAAATCTAATGCCCATCGGGGTGGGGATTCTTCTTTATCATCATCATTATTTTTATCATGACCGGTATTATCAATATCTGTATTAGCTGAAGATGTTCTTTTATCGTTTTTGTTTTTTTTATTATCTTCTTTTTTTTTATTGAAAATACCTTTGTTTCTATTCTCAGCAATTGTTTTGTTGCTAATGGGAATCATTTGTTTATTATGATTATCATTAACAATTTTTAGTTTATTTGCATATGTGACGTTTGGATCAATAGTTTGTTGGAAAGATCTTAATTTATTGATTTTTTTTTGTTTACTAATGTCTTTGTTGTAATTGTGAATGGCCATTGCCATACGATAAAATTTACACCCCTTGTAGCTTGCTGGATGACCATTTTCTTGGCAATTAGCGCATTTTAATTGCTCTTGTGTGCATTTCGTATTTTTATCGCCTAATGGGCATTTGCCATAATCATGATGTTTGGCACATTTGACACATATGTACATTAATTTGCAGTTGGTACTGCAATGCCCAAACTGTTGACAATTCATACATTGGAATGGGTAGTTTTTCTCTAAAAAATTCCAATGTATTTTTTGATGCATTAAAATATCGATTTTCATTAAATCTCGAATATTGCTTTGGGGAGTAACCATTACAATGAAATTGTTAATATTAATATTACGTGACTTGAGTTTAATTACTTTAATGATTTCAACATTTTTGATTTCTTCTTCAATTAATTTGACTTTAATCAATTGCGGGTTAATTGAAGATTCATCTTCTGAAATAGGCTTTAAACCTTTTAGGATTACAGATTTTAATTTTTCATTTTTGAGAGTGTAGTGAAAAAAATTTATGTCCCTTTCGGATAGTATTTTTAAACAGTCTTTGTGAGTTTGTGTGTTTTTGGCTCTGATTGTAATGCATGACTTATACACCTGGGTGTTGTAATCATGCTCATTAATATCGGTTTTTTTTAAATAAAATGAATTTTTATTAATGTTATTTTCTACCAGAGTAGTAGCCAGAATTTGGAACTCAATGTTGTATACATATATAGGAGTAGGATATGCTTTTGGTGTTGGGTGATTTAACTTATCCTTATTAGAGTTTTTGGTGTTGTCTCTCTCTTTCTCCTTCTCTTGATGTTTACCATTATTTGAATAACTGACAGTTGGTGTTGACGCTATACTGGCTTCGTCATCTTAACCATTCAGCTATCACACGATTCCTTGATATCATTTGAAATTTAAATCGTCATAATTGAAGAAAATCAGAAATATTAGAGGAAATAACTCCGGAGGAAAGTCGGGACTGCTCAAATGGAATATAGAATCATCCGCGGAAATAAATATAAAGTTCTATGATAATGAAATGAGCACAGATCTGACACATTGTGGATTTTTTTAAACAGATAAATTTTCATTTAATGAACTTTTCAAAAAAAGTCGTATTTATAGTTCTATGAATTTCCTACATGTGCATATTTTTCATTTTTTTTGAATAATGTATCTGTTGAAGAAATTCCAAAAAAACTAGGAATTGTCAAATGTCTGCTATTTTCAGTTTTATTAAATTCTACCTTATAAAGTTTTCATCCATCGCCTGATGCATCATGATGTGACTTGGATTGGATTTGATCATATCTGATTAGATTTGATTGGATCAAACTAGATCTGATTAGATCTGATTAGATCTGACTAGATCTGATTAGATCTGATGAACCGATATAAATGGACTTGATTAGATCTAGTTAGATCTAATCAGATCTGGTTAGATCTAGTCAGATCTATTCAGATCTGATCAGATCTAAACAGATCTGATCAGGCATTGATTTGATTAGATCTGATCAGATCTAGTTAGATCTAATCAGATCTAGTTAGATCTAATCAGATCTATTCATATCAAATTTCTCAATTTAATCAGATCTAAACATTTTTTCCCGGGCCTTTAAAAATTTAACTGGATCATGGTCTTATCATCATCTACGAATGTACCAAATTTCAGAATTTTTGGAACGGTCAATCTAGTACCGGCGGTACTACCTTAAGCAAGCTAATTTACATAAATTCTATTAGTTATTTTTCTTTACTGCTCCATTATTCAATTAGATCTTGAAAAAATTCTTACAGTCTTGAATTTTTATCTAGTAATTCAAATAAGTAATAAGTATGTTTTCATATTTTCATAAAAGGTATGTACCGAGAGAGTAGCATTGGTTCATGCTAGAAATCAAGACAATTTAGACCCGATGGATCCATGTGCAACTATAAATCTTCCGTTAGGAAGGATAATGCATTTTGGAATGATTCTACCGTTGGGCAGTGAGTACACAGGTCTTATAAACTATCAGTAAGTTGAATCTTCATAATCACATTAGAAAAGAGACATTAATTATTCTGTCAGTATTTGGAAACAATTCGGCACAGTGACTTTTATGACAGTCGTATTTACAAATTATTTTGCAAATAAAGGAGGGGATTAGGGGGTTAAATGGATCTTCCAGTGAAATGATGTGGAAAACATTTCTTGAAAATGATTCCATTAAAAAGCTGAGGAACATTGAGTGAAATACATGGCTCAAAATTAACTATGGGGGTTTCTGAGAAAATTCAATTGAGTCAGTCAAAAATTAAAGAATTTGTCAATTTTCGAAAATTTTGGAACTGTAATCTTATGCTCACCTCTTATGACCATTTTACCTCATTTTCCCTGGAATGGAAACTCCAAGCAAACATTTGCAGCCGGAAGATCTATGCAAAATGTACTCTGATTCCTGAATTGTCAAATGTAAATTTTGTTCCAGTCTTCAGCGATTCCGAGAGGATGGCGTGCTGAATCGACTGAAGAGGAAGTATTCCACTAGATCTCCGCCAGCTGATACTTCTTATGATTCCGTTACATTTAAGGAAATTTTACCACTATTGACTATATTCGCTGTTGGCTGCTTAATTGCTTTCATTATCTTGAGCCAAGAAAGGCGATAAACTGATAACAAGAAATCTCACAAATATAAGATCCTCTTGCACTATGCTCTTCTCAATGAGTTTGAAGAAATTTATGTAATTTAATTATTTGAATATCAAAGGAAATCACATTATCGAGAGAACGGCGTGCTGATGAATGAAGCAAAAGTATTCTGAATATCTGATGGAACTGATTCTTCTGATGATTCCGTTGCATCTGCGGACATCTAATCAATTTTGATTATTCTTGCTGTTGGATACTCGATTGATCATATTATCTTCAACCAGGAAACACGATAAAATGATGATGAGAAATCTTACTCATGTAAGACTCACGTGCACAATGCTATTCTCAAAATATTGGAAAAAATTGATGTAGTCTCATTTATCCAATCTCACACTGAATCGTATGTATGGGGAGGAGTGAGATGGAATGGATATTGTTATAAGAAGATTTGGTCGGAATTTTTTTTGTTAATTCTATTTAATGGATGAGGGAAAATCCAGTAGAATATGCGGTTCAAAATTGATTTTCGGAAAATTCCTATTCATGGCAATGAAATGAACCTGTTCTTTTCTCTTTCGTTTGAAAATTCAAAAAAAGTTTTTTATTTTTTCTATGTTGCGCGATACGAATCAGAAAAGAATTAAACGTTCAAGGCCAATAAAGTGGCAAAGGAAGACGTATTAATTATTCACATTATGTATAAAAAAAATAATAATCTGAGTATCGAAAGAATTTTACTGCAGTTTTTCACCCCACCCACTGTCGACAAACGAATTTAGGTAACCCTATAATGAGAATAACTATGAAGCTGATTATCTCATTCCCATTATATTTTTTTGTTCCATCATTGACAATTCCCAGAACTGGAGAAGGGAATATGAGCTATGGATCGTCGATCAAAAAGGTATGAAAAGCGATGAAATGATGATAAAGAATCTCTCCAGTGAAAGGTTCCCTTACACAATGTTCTTCAAAGGAATTCATATAATTTGATTATTGTCATTTCACAAAAAGTCATATAATTACTTGGAATAATTTTTTTTTAATTAATTCGATATCTTTTAATGGCAATCAAATGAAGTTCATTTTATTATTTCTTCTTCATTTAAATGAAAAACCAATTCCTGTTCGGAATGTTCTCATTCTCTTTCTGTCACATCATGGACATGTGACGAAAAGATTGCCAACATGTAGTTGGGTGCGGAAGGAAAGGAAGGAGACAAATGGATCAGTTTTGTGCAATGTAATGGATATGTAAAAGCATTCTAATCTTGGATCTATATGGAGGTGAATTGGAAGCTATTGCACGAATTTCTATTATCTGTCAATGATCCTAGATCTAAACTGGCAATCATGGATATAATACATGATGCACTCACAAACCTCTATATCTATATGTGTATAAAAAATCATGTATCGATCGAATTCTACGGCAGTTCCTTACAGATACTCATTGCAAACAGTGGCTGTGCAAATCGCATCACAGAAAATATCATACCAATTATCTTCACTCAATTGTTGAGGAAGATCATTGCCATATCAATGAAGTTTATTATCTCACTAATATTCCACCTCTTTGTCTCATCGTTGATAGTTTTCAAAACTGGAGCAGGAAGTATTAACTATGGATCTCTGATGAAAAAAGTGTATGATGAATATAAAACGTTCGGCATTATCATAGGAACAACTCATTATCGTTGTGAGTGAAAGATAAGAGAAATAATTACTTTTTTTTTTTTTTTACTCTCCAGAATAGACTTTTTTTTCCCAACAAAACTCGATGGATGGAGACCTATTTTTTCTATATTTTAATTTAAATAGCGTTCGAAAAAATGACAACTCTCCAGATGATGTCAAGAGAAATGTCTACCAGAGGAATTGGATCAGTAATTGTGGAGTTCAGGCGTTTGGAAGAGACCATAAAGTTTCATCACAGACAATCTACACGTCCACTCGTCGTGATTCTCATTGACAACGCTACTGAAATACAGGAGTTCAAAGAAGAAATTGTGAATATAGATATGGCTTATCCTATATGGTTGGTACTCTTCGCAGGTGATGAGCATGCAGATAGTTGTGAATATTGCCGTCATCTAATTGAGAATCCCTTCAACACGGAGATGCTAGTTTTGTGCTGTAACTCAAGTTCCATCGTAAAATGGAGCTCCAAGAAGACGGATTATTTTAATACATTATCTCGTGATCAACAAATTGAGAAATTCAGTCACATTCGGATGCATTCTAATGGATCTCTCTCCAGAGTTCACTCATTTCCGATTAATAGAAAATTCCGTATTGTAATTCCTGAGGTAAATCGTTAGAATACCATATTCTTATGTTCAGGTACTTAAGGTACTTCCGCAGTAAGTAAAGGGCAGTAGATCCAAATGTGCCACAGATTTGGAACTTTGAGGATATATTCTTCTTATAAGTAGAAATAGTTTCATAACGATCGACAACGTAGTTTTTTTTTATTAATTATTAAAATCATTAATTTACAGAGGCCCTAATGACACGTACGTTTTAATAAATTGTTTAAAAATCATCGACAATGTGCTGCAGTCTTACCCGCGCGCGAAATCACTTCCCATATTATTTATAAATATAACTTGATAATTTTTTTGATATTTTACCACGTAATTATTGAGAAATATCAATTAATCCGTGTGTCAACACCATTGGGGAGCCGTGTGTCACCACCATTTTACCATAACCTCATAATTATTTTATGGATTAATTGATATTTCTCAATAATTACGTGGTGAAATATCAAAAAAATTATCAAGTTATATTTATAAATAATATGGGAAGTGATTTCGCGCGCGGGTAAGACTGCAGCACATTGTCGATGATTTTTAAACAATTTATTAAAAAGTACGTGTCATTAGGGCTTCTGTAAATAAATGATTTTAATAATTTATAAAAAAAAACTACGTTGTCGATCGTTATGGAACTATTTCTACTTATAAAAAGAATATATCCTCAAAGTTTCAAATCTGTGGCACATTCGGATCCATGCCTCTTTACTAACTGCGGAAGTACCTTAATTTTCATTAAAAATGGCGATAATATATTGTACAAATATATTTTTGCTATAGGGAGAAATGGGCTAAAATGGACACTTCAATTGAACGATTCGAGATGCAAATTTTCTAATAATTCCATTAAAAAGCTGAGGTAATCTTAGACGGAAAACATGTGTCAATTTTTTTTTTCCCTCGAATTCTGGAAAAATTTACTTTTTTGGCAAAGTTTTGAAAACGTTTCCCGTTTGAAAATAAAGAAAATTCACTTTTTCCACGATATGTCCGATTTTATTAGTCGTAGTGACCTGAGATTAATTTCAAATGGAAGACGAATTCAGTTTTCATTGATTTATGTGGTTCAAAAAATTTTCAAATCAATTTTTAGAATGATTATAGATCATCTTCTGAAAATCAGTTTTCGCCCTGTAAGTACTTGAAAGAATTGATATTTTTTTGAAACTCCATAAATCGATGAAAAATGAGCTCATCTTTCATTTGAGATCAACCCCAGGTCACTACGATCAATAGAACCAGAGATATACTCGAAAACCAGAAATTTTCCAGAAACAGCAGAGTTTCACGATCAAATCTTGCGCAAACAACGAAATATTTGAGAAATTCCAAAAAATAACTTCTGACATAGATTTGCATGGAGAATTTCCTCATCTTTTCAATGGAATCATCGAAAAGAAACCTATCTCCAATATTACCATTCATTTCGAGTAATTTTCCTAACCTGAAATACCAAAATCAACCCGTGTCTGTTTCACCCCTTGTGTTCATTTTGCCCCACCTTCCACTATTAATAATATGATATGATAGATAATATTCAGCAATGAGTATATTGCGAAAAATATAATTCATGCCACAATTAGTTGATGCTAAAAATGAATTAAATCAATGATTCCTCGCTTATAGGAATCTGATGATGTCTGGGAAAGTGGTGATCAGCTATATTAGGGTGGTCCTTAAAAAGGCTATATTTTAATTTTTATCGATCCCCCCTCCAAAACGCTTCCAAATAATTCAAAAAAAATGTCTGTAAATTTTTAGCTCTTAATATTAATATTAACCTGGCCCCCAAAGCAAAATAAGTTTTAAATGGAAAAACACATGTATTTTTGCAAATCAAACTTTGAATTTTTATAACTTTGGTAATAATTGATGAAAAAATCTGAAGTTGGGCGCGAATGTAGTTACTGATATGATGTACAGAAGGGAGCATTGAAACAAATTTTACACAATTTTTTCCTTACTTTTAGACTTGGAGTATCCTTTTTTTCCTTTAACTTCTTGCTATTCGTTTACAATTAGGAATATGCGATCACTAACGTTATCTATATGGGCTTTGGAGGGAATTTTGGGCACAATCAACACAGCGCCATCTACCAGGCATGATGCATGATTTTCACGAAACTGAAAGTTGTAAATAACTGTGCAGAACGAGGATTCAAATTAATGGAAGATTACAATGTAAAATTCACTAGAAATGAAGATCAGCAACAATTTATTCTGCAAATCGTTAATGACCATAGAGAAAAATTCCCTACTGCTTCAAAACAGCTAAACCTTTAGTCATGAATACTCTAGCGAATCCATTTATACCTATTCTTTGAGTATTTTTTGGGTATAATTTCGGAAGAGTAGACATTGGGTAGGGTTTTGGTATGATTTCCTGATTATACCCAAATCATACTCAAATAATACTCATATTTTCAGTATATTCGTGAAATTTTTATACCCAAATCATCCTGACAAAACACCATTGTTTTCCTTTCTTCACTACTAGAATCAAAATATCGTTAATTTTCAAACAGAGAATTGTGAAATTCTTCGATTAAAAACAATGTGTGATGAAAAAAAATATGAATTGGTCTGCTCAATTAATCTGTATGAATATCGTCGCCATAGAAACCGAGAGGTGCAAGTGCTATACCTATACGTAGGATTTACTCCCCTTTGTTCCAAAAGCGACGATATACTTCATGGTCCATTTTTCTAATATCTGAGCCTTCTGAGTGGCGATAAAATTGTGACGATTGAAATTTGATTAGAATATATCCAAATACTCGCTAGGTCAGTTGCAGAGTCGAAGACTACAAATCTAAAAGTCCTGGGTTTGATCCCCGCAGATTGCTTAATTTTTTTTTTGTTATTTCCCTCTATAAATGTTACTTTATAATCGTTTAACGTTTCATGTATTACAGAAGTACCAATTTAACTAAAATTTGATTAGAAAAAAGACGGTCTAAATTGGGTAGTGAAAATTCACAAATATACCGAACATAATGGTATTTTTTGGGTATAATTTGGGTATATTTCCAGGATTATACAGGAAAATCACTGAAAATATCCTCAAATTTGGAGGATGATTTCGGTATTTTTTGGGTCGAAACGAATTCGCTAGGGTAGATGAAATTATCTATTGAAGAATATATGTTCGTTAATGAATATTATAAATGTATTCTAATAAATCTACTTCAATAACATATGAAATATGCGAGTGAGTCCCTATTTATTATATAACATTCAAAAATTAACAGCACTGACGAAGACTCCGATAGTTTGAAATGAAAAAAGAACGGTTGAATAAGCTCCACAGTCTCTGGAATTCAATATGAAACTCATATGAATAACATCAACGATCACATCTTTCTTATTGTAAACGAATAGCACGAAATTAAAGAAAAAAAAGGATACTTCAAGTCTAAAAGTAAAAAAAAAATTGTGTAAATTTTTTTTCAATTCTCCTTTCTGTACATCATATTAGTAACTACATTCGTGCCAAATTTCATATTTTTTCATCAATAATTACCAGAGTTATAAAAATTCAAAGTTGAATTTGCAAAAATACATGTGTTTTTCCATTTGAAACTTCTTTTACTTTGGGGGCCAGGTTAATATTAATATTAAGAGCTAAAAATTTACAAACTTTTTTTTTGAATTGTTTTGGAGGGGGGATCGATAAAAATTAAAATATAGCCTTTTTAAGGACCACCCTAATATATATACATAGATTTTCTCTCAAATTCTATTCATTCATTCCAAGCTGTCAATTTGATAGTTTGACGTGAATGAATAAAGTTTGAAATTTTTACTCAGCATTATATTCACGTTAGTCAGAATTTTAAAGGAACGTCTGGGCCCCAATAATAATACAATTTTAGTCATAAATTTCTCCAGTAGACTCACACAGCGAGTGCTTAAGCAAGCTAATTTACATAAATTCTTCTGATTATTTCCCTTTATTATTCCATTAATGAACTAGGTCTTGAAAACAATTTTTATGGTCTTGAATTTTCATCTAATAATTCACATAACTCACAAGTATGTTTCCGTATTTTTGCAACAGGTATGTACTGGAAGAGTAGCATTCGTTGATGTGCTAAGTCAAGAGAATTTAGACCCAGTGGATCCATGTGCAACTAGTTGCACATATGATACGGTACATGTGAATCTATTGCAACTGGTAGTACAATTTCATTTGAAGGAAAATCAGGAGTTCTGATATATATATATATCAAGTTTCTCATCCAATCTTAACTGAAGTTTTGAATTATTCAAGTGAATTTGGGAAACTTCGGACCTATTGTCTTATAATTATTATTAATTCCCGAACCCACCCTATGCTACATTTTTCCAAAAATTTAGTTCTCTTAAAGGTAAGGCGAAAAATTTAGTAAGCAACCTGAAAACTTGAAGTCAGTAGAGAACATACAGAAAATTTTCTCTGCTTTCTATATGAGCGAGCTGAAAAATTACTATTTCTAGAGTTATGCGTGGCTCAATCGGTAGCATGTCTGGTTTCGCGTTCCGGCAAGGTTAGGTTCGAATCCCCCTCGATGCGTTGAATATTGCGTTTTTTCTAGCGTTTGAGAATTAATTAAATGTACTTGGTGGATTAGCTGAATGAGAAATAGGGTAGGTAGGTTGGACGAGTAGGAAATAGCTGATGAAATTTTCCGAAAAGATGAATGAATTCATATTTTTTAGTTTTTCTTCCACAAAATTAGAGAAAGATAAGTTCATCGCAAGGGAGAGTGGGGCTGAGCGTATACCTATCGATTATCATAGCAAACTAAGCGATAAGAATTTAGTGATCAAAGCTATTTGTTAGTGTTCAAATGAATGCCGGTATTTGATTGGCAGAACAATAATTTTTAGTAACCACCTAATAGCTAAAGCGTACATATTTATAGTCAAGGTCTATTTCAACTCAAATTTTATAGTTCCAGAATTCAAAAATTTCTCTCAGTGTATATCTACTCGTAGTTCGAACAGAATTCATAACGTCTGTATCCGTACAACAAAATTGAAATGATTATCGAACTTGATTCACATAAATGAAGTTCAGCAACAATAACAATCAACAATGGAATTGCAATTAACAATTACCAGACTAGTAAGTGTGGTGATTGTTAATATTCTGAAATAGTCCATTCTCAGTGGAATAATTCGGAAACTGAGCAAGATGATATCAGATTTCATTTGAGATCAATCCAAGCCGCTATGACCAATAGAATTGGCAATATTCCCAACAAATATTCATGCTGATTTCAATTCACTTTTCCATCGCCCAATTCTCCATAAGTTTTGGTCAGGATCTGAAAAAAAAAAATTGTCTTCACAATTTTCTACGAAAAATAACTTTACATGAAGCGTGAAACCAACATCAAAATTTCTTCCACATGACTTACGAATTAGAATCACACCTTCTGACGTAGTCCTAAAATTATCATGCTATTAATAGAATCCCCTCACGATTATTTTTTATCTTTGTACAAACAAATTCATTCCAACTGTTTAATAGTCAAACACAATTGGCGTCATTCGTGGTGAATATGCTTACGCTGAAAAATTGAATACACTTTGGAGGAAATTTTGTGGATACAGATAAAATATATTGGAAAGATGTACAGAACAAATTTTTCAACTTTTATTTCATCATTTCGACATTATCAGGAAAATCTTTGAATTGAGTGGGCTTGGAGAAAAATTGCAAGAAATTTTTCTAGTAGTTTCTGAAATTCTATACAAGAATGTTCGCTCCATATCAATGAGGAATTGAGTAATTAAGGGAATTACTACTGATATATTATGTTCATATAATATTAATATACATGATGTTCGTATATTAGATTTATTTCCAGTGATTAGCTAATGAAAATTCGGGGGTGCTTTCGATCAGGTAACTGTGGCAGCACAGTAATAGTTTATTTTGGTTTTGAAACTAGAAATTGGTACCAGTGGTGGTTGCTGCCAAACCGTTCGACCAAGCTAGGGACAGTAAAATAACGTAAATAAATGTTGGAATAGCCTCTCGAGTGGAATAGATAAAAACATAATTTATTGTGATCTTTTACATAATAATTATGATAATTCGAGAGGCTATTCCAACATTCATTTACGTTATTTTACTGTCCCTAGCTTGGTCGAACGGTTTGGCAGTGTTGTGGAATATATTCAGTGATTTTATTATTTAGGTTCTCTAGCCCGTGGAGACGCTAAAGCGCTCTGCTCAAAAGTGTGGGAAGTTTGAAATAAATAACTCACTATTAAATTGACACTAACACTTGATTGTTTTATTAATTAACATGGAATGTTCACTCAAATGGTATTCATAGATTACAATTACATTCACTAAACTCTAATGTTCAATCAGTGATACAACTTGTCACTTATTCGAATTATATTTAAGTTCACAACTATTTTATTAGAAACTTTACTAATTATTCTGAGATCTCGACTATTTGAAAGTTCATTCGGAAGTACTTGTCTCTAAAAATTCTACTCTTCCTCCAAGTTCTTGTTTCGTGAGGCCCAACCCTCTAGCTGAGGGAGAGGGGTAGTAGGTTTGCCAATCAGGATCTTCGATTTTGGGTTGAGGAGGGGGAGGTCCGAGGGTGAAGCGCTTGAACCACGAAGAAGGGATTCTTGACCATAGAAAGGGGAAAAATCAGGGATCTGCGTACTTTCCCAATAAAACAGAGTTTTACGGGTTTTATGACTTTCACGTGTTGAGGTGAACAATAGAAGAAGTAAAGAAAAGACAGAGGGACATTTCTTAGGATTGTAAAAGTGAAACCTTTTACAATTGAAGAAATGCGAAGGATTATTTTTATGGTTTTTACAGTTTGCAGCTCGCTTGAAATTTGGTGGCCAGATGTTTAATTACCTTTACACATCGTGCTTGGGTTGAGGCTTGAAGAAGTGTTTGCTAAATCGTCTTATTGAGGTTTTGAAAAAGTATTCTTGAAAATAATTCCATTGAGGAAAAAATTCAAAGTGTTGGGGATTTTAAATACTGTAAGGATTGGGGAATTTTGGTCGAGTGGGGAATTTCCCCATTGGCTAGTTACCTACGTAACAGCAGCAACCACCACTGGTACCAATTTCTAGTTTCAAAACCAAAATAAACTATTACTGTGCTGCCACAGTTACCTGATCGAATGCACCCCGGACGGTAATTCCCTAGTCAAGACCTGGTGAATTCACGGTGAGACGTCGGTAAAACAGTGATCTTCTCACCGTTAAATCACCAAATATTCCTGGCAGTTACTACCCGACTAGAAATTTTATCCGGCACGCCTGCTGTCACACTTGGTACGGATCCAGAATGAATACAGTTATCCTGATCAGGCATGCCGTGGCTGCGTTCGATCAAGTCTGGATCCGGGATGAATATGGCTATCTTGATCCGGTATAACCCGTGCGCGCCTGATCAGATCCTGATCCGGAATGAGTATGACTATCCTGATCCAGTATAGCATGGGCACCCCTGATCGAGTCCTGATCTGGAGTGAATATGGCTATCATGATGAGGCATAAGATAGGCAGACCTGATTAAATCTAGATCCGGAGTGGGTATGGCTATACTGATTTGGTATAGCATGAGCACGCCTGATCAAATCCAGATCCGTTATAGCATGGGCAGGCCCGATCAAAGATGGCCTTGATCAGTATTATATCAGGATAGCCTGATCAGAGAATTTTAGAGAGAACGCTAACTCTAATAGGACCTGGCCTGCTCTGGCCCTGTCATCTCCCGGATCTGGGGAATCTGATCGGGAATTATGAAAAACTCTAAGTCCGATCAATTTATCCTGATCCGGAAATGATCAGGACCATATCAGGTTCCCCGGACGTTTATTAATCTTTATTAACTTTATCAACTTTATCATAAACAACTCATGAATCATTCTGAGTCCCCCACAGATTTATGATCTAATTCTGGAAATTATTAATATCCCTATGGAAGAAGTTTATGTGAATGATCAGACTGACAGATGCTATAACTGAACTGTAGTCAAGTGGTTAGCGGGTCAGCTTAGTGTGTAGAGGGTTCTGGGATCGAGTCCACCCAGGTGCAAGCTAATTTCCTAATTTTAAATCTCTAATTTCAGTGAAAAAATGTCATCTCACGTGCGAATATAACGATCAATCACTTGAAAGTGAATAAATAATATATTTTTTGTTATTGCGTTGATTAATTAATGATTAAAGTCTTTTGGATTATGTATGGAATTTCTCATCCGGCACTCATCTGGATTGCCTCATCCGATCCTGAGATGGCGATCCAAGTCAGGCCCTGACTTGACGAGCGCGTTACAATCCAGACGTGGACCGGATAAGGCATCCAAGCGAGGGCCTGACGTCCGGAGTCAGGCCAGCCTGATGAGGTCCAGATGAGACCCGGATCAAAATTTCTAGTCGGGTAAGTGAAAGTTTTGCACAAACTCACTATTTCTCCGAAACAGTTCAATTCAACAATATTTACGGAAGAAATTACCTGAGATTTTCAAACTTTTTAGAACTCGAAATTTTTTTCCTATTTTTGGACTTTTTCTTTAGATTGCCTAAATGAAAATAGAAAAATAAAAAAAAAATGACAATTTAATCGCGATTTTTTCGTGATTCTCAAGGAATATCAATTTTTTCCATGCGATACATGGAATAATAATAAAATGAATAAAATCTCTTTTACAGATCGTTATGAGGATCTCTTCGATGACTCTTTCAAAGACATAGCCAAGCTTCCACACCTAGAAATACTGAACATGGCATTTATAACTGGAGTGAGTGACTGCGCAATAGCCGAAATGTACAATTTGATTCGAATGGACTGTCGTGGTTGTGAGGGCGTTGGTAACGAGGGCTTAATCAAACTAATTAAAAGTGCTCCAAAACTTGAAAAAATATGGGTCAGTTGGATATCGATGAATCAATATTTTTTGGACGAAGCCAATGAAACAATTAAATCACGTGCAAGTGGTGTTGCACTAGTACTTGAATTGGATCCTGCACAAAAAAAGTGGAGGAAACCAAATAATTTATCTCCCTTGCTCATTCTGTCCGATAATTGGTATCAGTAGAATATTATTATATTTTTCATTCTTTTTATACACCAAATATAAGCTAGTTTTTCTTATTCTTATATAAAAGAGTGATATTTAAAGATTTTTAATCATTTAATGAAATAAAAACATATATTTCTGTAAAAAAAATACATTAATAGCTTTAGGATTTGAAAATGTGCAAATAAATTGATTCATTAGCATTTTTTCTTAAATACAATTTTATTATCTTCCCTCATTCTCGAGACATTTATTTCATTTTACTGCTCACTTATCGATTTTCAGCCTTTCATAAATTTAACAGGAATGATTCATCTGCCTTTGACCTTTTTCTCATCAGAACAGTGACTTTGACTTCTCACAAAATAAACTTGAATGAAAATAGATACACTTCATTCACGAACAATTCATAATTAAAGAGATAACAGGATGACTCGATTTTTCAAATATATCGTCTTTTGGGAATATCACAGAAACTTAACGAGATAGGGCAATTTTGCTTTGCTATTTTTCCTTGAATATTTGATGTGGCTCTTGAAATTCTTCACAATAAAACAATGGAAGGAAGGAGAAGAGGAGAAATGCGATATTGAAAATCGACTTATCCTGTTTTACCTGTTTGCTATTCGATTGTAATTATAATAGATAAAACAATTAACAGTAAGTCATTACTAGTACTTCCAATAGAAACTATAAAAACTGCTCCAAATCTATGGGGAATAAGTCAAGAGCGAAAACTCCTGAATTATCTTGCGAGCCATAATGAAAAAGTCCAAATCCAGATAATGCTGAATATTGATTGATTTCGTTGGGATAATTATAAAATAATGGTAGAGTTGATTGACCAATATCACCACTGAGCTCAGATTGTTCAAGTGTTACATAGTTATGTTGCCTTTGAGATCGTTTGTAAGGATGTTTTGCATTCTCAACAGTTGGATTTTTCCGGATGAATAGTAATGGTTGTCTGGAATTGAAAAAATTGAACGTGTGACATTGCTGACGGATTCATCGATCGCTGTTCGACCGTCAGCCTGATCGACTATTCAACACACTCGATCATGAGACGATCACAACTCGATTAAAAATCGAATTGAACATGGTGATGAGCGTTTTTTAATCGATACTCCTTTTTTACTTTCGAAAATCAATCTTTTTTGGCGATTTTGTAAAACTCGATTAATCGATTCTTGCTTAGCAGAATCGTATCGATTTTTTTCTAAAAAACAACACTAAAATTTAGACTCTTGAGATCAAATTCATTATTACCGAATGATGGGAAATATTTTAAGTAATAGGGAACTTGCATATTTTTTTTTTATTTTTTTTTCTCAATATTTATTGATAGTGATTAACAGAAAAGGCAAGAAAAATTTTTTTTATTCGTTAATTAATTCATAAACATTAATCAAAAAATCATTTTTTTGAACGTTTCCAAATCGGACATGACGTCAGAATACCAAAATCTTCGTGTGCGCCATCTGTAGTCACCTGTCGTTACTCATTGACAGGCGTATGAAGGTTATGCTGATTGTCAAAAAATGCGTATTTCTTTATTTTCCTCTTCTTTACTTCAAACATTGTTTAAAGAATTTCAATTAAGAATGTGTTTCCTTCCAAATAAATTTATACACATAACCTCTTTATGAGTATAGCGCATCGAAAATTCAAATATCCTCCAGCCGCGCCATCACTGGCCACAGCTTGAATTACGCATGTGGTATTATGACGTCAGAGCCGTTTTAGAGCAGTATGAAATTTGGAGATTTTTAATTGTAAATTTCTCCATAATTAACAATTTAAAAACAAAAAAAAAATTTCCCTAATCTCAGACAATACTGTAGAATGCATAGAAATGAAAAAAAAAGTAAAAAAAAAATATGCAAGTTCCCTATTATATGAAATGAAGTTGTATACTTGAGGATATCCAACTAGTTCCGATAATCCATTTTTTCTCTTCAATTTTGGTCATTTCCGATAGAGTCACATGAGAAGATTTTAGAAAAATTTACTTTACACCATGTTACCGGATGAATTGAGCCAAGAATAATTTTGAAAAAAATCAAATCAACAATAATGTATTCATTATCAATAATGTAGGTTCAACCTCTGAAAAGTTGTTACCCCACTTTGCCCGGTCGCCCCTATTTATTGATTCACCTCGTGTCTAGACTCTAGACGAGGAATAATTGTTTATAGCTAAAACTACAAAGATAAACAGCTGTTGTTGAATAAAACCAATTATTGTCTATACTGACGCATTTTGGCTGAAAAAAATTCAACTTCAAAAATACTGCACTTCTCCCCAATTCCCCTCACTCAATAAAGAATGAGCACTCCAGCAACTATTTTTGATTAAAAAAAAAGAAGAAAAAAGTGCTCCAAAAAAATAGGTACCCCACTTTGCCCCGGTCTCCCCTATCAGTTAAGAAAAAAAAGATTATAGAACTGAACTAATAGAAATGTGTTTTTTTTATGTTTCTCCTATTTTTTAATTGTTTTTGTTGGGAAAAATCGATTAGTCTTTTTTTTTTAATCGATCCTCAAAAAATCGTTCGTTATGAAGATCGATTTTTCGAGAATCAATTCTTTTTTCGGAGATCGCCCATCATTAATTCTACAATTGAATTGTGAATATAAGAGGTTGACTCGATCATTAGTCGATGACAACTCGATTCTACAATTCCCCTCTTAATCGAGCTGTGGTCGACTGATAATCGAGTTTGTGAAATAGTCGATCGAGTTGATCGACCAATCTTCCAAGGAAGGCTGGAAGTTTTAGTTAATTTTTTCGAATTCTGGATGAATTTTACATACCTATAAATGTATTCGTTGGTTCCGGTATATTCCCTTCTGAATTGCGACAAATCTAGTTTACCAGTATTGTAATCAAACGGTAGTCCCTCCACAGCAATGGAGAATCCTCTGATACTTTTTGGCATCAAACTTTCTATGAATTCAAATTTAACTCCTAGAATGACCAAGAAAAAAATATTAAACTAGGGATTCTAATAAAACATGGATGATACCATCGATTTCACTGAAAGACTGAGGGAATTCCTCATTTCCTTGAACATTCAATTTTCCTTAATTAACTTCCCGATAAGGGAAGTTTATGTAATGACCCCGAAAATGAAAAATCGATTTTTCGATCGATCTCCATGTTTGAAGACCTCCCCAACATTTTTTGATAGTTTTCACGATCATGTCTGTGCGTGCGTGTGTGTGTGTGTGTGTGTGTGTGTGTGTGTGTGTGTGTGTGTGTGTGTGTGTGTGTATGTATGTGATCAATTTTTTCGTTCACGTTTTCTCATTAATCAATAACGCGATCGAGATGATCGATGTTGCAATCGAAGCATCTCGATATAGATTCGATCTGATTAGTTTTTGATCGAAATCGATACAGTACTTTCTTAGTTTTTTAAGAAAAACATGATTGAATTTTTCTGAACTTTTCAATAAGTGAGGTCTACGTACTGACCCCGAGGAGGCAAAATCGATTTTTTTATTGATTTCGATATTTTGAGATCCACCCAAAATTTTTTGATCGTTTCCGCAAGTATCTCAGTTTTTATTTATCGTTCTTTTCCTTCATCATCTTTCCTAATAGTAAATGAGAGAAATTATCGGAAAGTTCTTAGTGCGGTTCGAAGAGTCACACTCATCATACTACATTCTTACTAATTCCTTCTAATCAGCAGTAACGCACCTCTCCATTCGCGAGCGAGCGTAGCGAGCGAGCAACTACGCACTCCTCTATTCGCGAGCGAGCGCAGCGAGCGAGCAGCTACGCACCGCTAGTTTAATCTTAACATCAGCTTTGAACGATTTTTGATCAGAGAATTCCATATTTCTCCATTGAAATAATTGAAAACATCCGATTTCAGATATCCACCGTCATATTGGAGAGTTTCAGTATCTCTTAGTCCACAATGCAATTGTAACTTACTAATCAGTAAGTAACTCAGTAGTGGAAAAGTAAAACAAGATGAGTCAATTTTTAAGCTGATCTTTTTTTGAGAATATGTCGAAAATTGATCAAGATCGGTCAATTTGGCTTTCATTCTTTTTTGTAAATAATTTCAAGGGCCTTTACAAAAACTTTACAATCTTGTTTAGTTTCCGAGACATTCCAAAAAAAATTAAAAATTAAATTATGGATGAATTGGAGGTACAGTCGGAAAAAGAGTTAATTTTTCGTTTAAAATCGTTAATAAAAATTTATACAAGATGAAATTCTCAAATCTGATTCAGTGAATATGTGAAGAATGTAATGAGGAAGAAAAAAACGGGAGAAACAAAAAATTGATTGAAAATTGGAAAATTTTCTTTGATTTTAAATTTGTTCAAATTTTCCAAGATTATCATAATAAAATGCATATCTCGTATGCATGTTCCCGTACATCTTGAGAACAGTTCTCAGCATTTTCTTTCGAAATTAAGGGGTCGTTCCAGTGTGATGACCAAAAGAAGTGCTTATTTTTGCGATCTTTTTCTCCTGACAGTTAGAATGCACTGATTAGGCTGATTTTCTCGCCACGAATGAATAGACTCATGCAGAATGGGAAAAAAAATTTTCTGCTATTTTTATTGATTTGTTTACAGATTTCTCAAACGTTTGAAATAAAAGAGGAAAAAAAGTGTCTTGATGGTGTGCACCCTAGGAATCGTAAATCTTGTGAGGAACAAATTTTCTAAAAAGATTATTAATTGTCATGAATAGAACTATCACCCGATGGAGGCTTTTCTTTTTCTTCCAAAAAATTCCTATTATTTTTTTAACGAAAAACTATCAAAAGAATAGGGTCCGATTTAATTGTTTTTTCGAACTGGCACCATTTTTGCAATTTTGAGAAAGAAGGAAAAAACCTCCATCAGGCGATAGCTCTATCCATGATGATTAAGGTATGACTATCACCAGAGGCTTGAAATACGAAAAATCTGAAGAAATTCAGAGATATTCTCCACAGGAAACCCAACAACTTTTCCTCATGGTGAAAAATTTTCTGACCCGTGGAATCCGAGATATTGAATTTCAAAAAGTGCATTTTTCCCATAAGAAAACGAGTAAATTGAGTTGCGATTCAATCATTATAAATTTAAAGAAAAACGGCATTTACGGGGCTTCTGAAGAAATTGTAGTCCATAGTCACCACTTTTGAGAATTTTTTGAGACCAAAATCATTTATTTCTGACCCATAGTTTTGGAGAAAAAAAAATAAACGATTAATGACAGGCCAGCACCGCTGTGTACGTACACGCGGTCGCTCTGTATGTGTGTACAACTACAGGAGTATTCTCTAGTGTGCGCGCATACGTATACGCGCACATTAGTGTGCGTAGGCAGGCCCGTATCAGAATTTTAAAAAATGGTTCTTCGAAAAAAAAATCAAAATATTAGTGGATATAATTATTTTGATTAAATTATGCTTTCATATGAAAGCAAGAAATTATTGAGGCTGAATAGCATTATAGGTTGAACAATTTCTCCCTCCTTTGGTTGTTCCAAATGATTTTTTCCTAACCTCCCTTGCCCCCACGCTTAGTGGTGAAGTGAGCGATAGTCTTACCTTAACCCTCTAACGCTGAAGTCAGACTAACTCGTACCCGTGGCACTAGAGTGGGGATAGCCAATCGCGTGCACTCTCAGCCCCCACTACCTCAGCTTACGAGACTCAGGCCAGTTCATTACCGTGATACACACGTCTGATGGGTTCCCTCAGTGCCCCTTCCCTTGTTATTTAAATAGTCTTGAATTATCTTTTTTTTTTTTAAATTATTTCTAATGATGTAGAATAAAAAATTACAGGAAATGGAACGTGGGAATTCAAAATTATTGACCAACAATAACATACCCGATAAAATTTAAAGAAAAAACAGTAACCTCATAGTAGGTACGGTATTTCTCGCCAGAGCTCACAGATACACACTAATGCACATACAGGGTGTTTCTAAATTACCGTTACAGCGGGCAATGGGGAGTAGCTTATGATTCAAATAGCCTAGAAGGAATGTAAAAAAAAATATTCATTAATTTGAATTTGAATACAAAGCAATTATCTGCGGACGAATAGCAATTGAGAATGAGCGCGCGTAGAACATGGCATTAGGAAAATATGGCTCCCTAGCAACGCAAATACGTCACTTCCGTTGACAAGCGATCGATATCAGAATCAGACTGCAGTGCCACGCGGTCGGTAAACGGACTGTATTGCAACTTGTTTATAACTGCTGTCGCCGTTGGATGGCGTCACTAATAGCCTAAATTCAGAAGAATGGTGAATTAAATTGATGAGAAACACAGATGAGAGCTATGAATTCCCAACGCATAAATTAGAAATATCATCGTACTTCGTGCACCATCAGCCGGAATGAGATAATTTATTTTGAATACAGGGATATTTGAACAACAGAAAAGATAATTCAGGTTGAAATTATGGATGAGCTCGCCACTCCGCCAGTGCTTTCATTCCAGCAAGGCTTGAGTTTGAGGAAAACGCACGATGATGAACACACATGAGTGAAATAAAGCACTCCTGGAGAATTAATATTTTCATAGATTGAGTTCACCGAGACACAGATCTCCAAAAATCTCAACAAGAAGTGAGATTGGGATCAATTATTTTCTGTTCATAGCCAAACAGCAAGCAGTAATATGAATTATCGAATAATGAACCGATAACAGAAGAAATATCACCGTTAAGTCTGCATACTGATTTTCCTAAACGGTGTAATTGTGTAATGAAGTGCTACACTAATGAAGAGACTGCCCTGATGCTGATGAAACTCAGCAACAGGGTGAGCAGAATCCTACACAAATAATAATTTCTTACCATAGGAATTGTCTCACGTAATTTGGTCAGTACAGAAAAATGAGATGATAATTGGGATAACTATCACTTTGCCCATCATTGCCATATCTGCCAGGGGTGCTGCTCTCGGAATTCTCTGCTAGAGAATCGAGATATGTCACTTTCGCACCCAATTGAGCAACAGTAATCTGGAAAATTCAATTGCCAGCTATTCACAACGGAAGTATTGGTGTGAAATGCATAAATCAAGTCCCCAAATCTGTTCAAATCTGTCAGCAAGTGCTACTGTCAGTTAAACACTGGCCCTGGTTCCAATTGATCATTATCGAGGAAAGAACCCTTCACACCTGCAGTAGATTTGATCTGCAGTAATGACCCGACATAAAGTGGTGAATACAAAAGAACGCCACGAGGAAAGTGGAAAAATTGAGGCTCACGGTCATCAACAGACTGACTGCAAACGCTACTTTCAGGAAACAATGCTAAATAAGAGAACCGTGTCACCGCCATTATCTTGAAAGTGGTAAAATTAGGCATTCACCTTGTATTGTGTTTCTAGCAGAACAGACAGCAATAATCTGGAAAATTCTGTTGCCAACTATTTATGAAGGAAATATCCAACTAGAATGCCAAAATAGAATTTCCAGAGCTGTTCAAATCTGTCAGCAAGTGCTACTGTCAGTGCTTGAAAAACAGAAAAGATAGTTCGGGTGGAATTCATGGATGAGCTCGACATTTCACTAGAGCTTCCACTCCAGTATGGCCATATTCTTCTCATAACTCAACAGCAAAGCAGTAATATGAATTATTCAATCATCTACTAATTACAGAAGGAATATCAATGTAAAGTTTGCATACTAATGCCTCTAAGCGCTGTAATTGTGTAATGACGTGCTACACTGACGAAGAGACTGCCCTGATGCTGATGAAAATCAGCAACAGGGTGATCAGAATCCTGAGCCCCTGATTATTTCTGTCCGTAGGAATTGTCTCACGTAATTTGGTCAGTACAGAAAAATCACATGACAACTGGGACAAATATCACTTCGCCTATCATTGACATTGCTGACGGAAGTGCTACTCTCAAAATTCTGTGCTTGACAATCGAGATATGTCACTCTCGTACCCAATTGGGCAACAGTCATTCGAACAATTCAATTGCCAGCTATTTACAACGGGAGTTTTGGAGTGAAATGCATAAATCGAGTTCTCAGATCTGTTCAAATCTGTCAGCAAGTGCTACTGCCGGTGCAACACTGGCCCTGGTTCCAATTAATCATTATTGAGGGAAGAACTCTTCACACCTGCAGTAGATATGATCTGCAATAATGACCCGACATAAAGCGGTGAATACCAGAGAACACCTCGAGGAAAAAGGAAAAATTGAGGTTCACGGTCATCAACAGACTGACTGCAAACGCTACTTTCAGGAAATTATGCTACATAATAGAACCGTGTCACCATCATTATCTCGAAAGTGGTAAAGTTAGGCATTCACCATGTATTGTGTTTCTAGCAGAACAGACAGCAATCATCTGGAAAATTCAGTTGCCAACTATTTCCGAAGGAAATATCCAACTAGAATGCCCAAATAGAATTTCCAGAGCTGTTCAAATCTGTCAGCAAGTGCTACTGTCAGTGCTTGAAAAACAGAAAAGATAGTTCGGGTGGAATTCATGGATGAGCTCGACATTTCACTAGAGCTTCCACTCCAGTAAGGCTTGACTTTGAGGAAAAAGCACAGATAAACTGATCAGCTGATTGTCTCAAATGAATTTGATCATTCTTCAATGAGTCACGTGATGAGGATAGGGGGTATGTTCCACTTGAGACCAGCTACTGGTCAGTAGCAGGTACTTCAACGTTTAGGAACCAGAAGTTGGTAGGACTCCCGACCTATAATAATAGGAAGTCCTACCAACTTCTGGTTTCTAAACGTAAGAGTACTTACCACTGACCAGTAGCTGGTCCCAAGTGAAACACACCCAGGAGGTACACTTGGAATAAAGCACTCCGGGGAAATCAATATTTTCATAGATTGAGTTCGCCGAGATACACATCTGTAGAAATGTCAACAAGAAGTAAGATTGAGATCAATCATATTCTTCTCATAGCCAAACAGCAAAGCAGTAATATGAATTATTCAATCATCTACTAATTACAGAAGAAATGTCCATGTAAAGTGTGCATACTAATGCCTTTGAGCGCTGTAATTGTGTAATGACGTGCTACACTAACGGAGAGACTGCCCTGATACTGATGAAACTCAACAACAGGGCGATCAGAATCCTAAGCCCCTGATGATTTTTGTCCGTAGGAATTGTCTCACGTAATTTGGTCAGTACAGAAAAATTACATGACAACTGGGACAAATATCACTTCGCCTATCATTGATATTGCTGACGGAAGTGCTACTCTCAAAAATCTGTGCTTGACAATCGAGATATGTCACTCTCGTACCCAATTGGGCACCAATAATCTGAACAATTCAATTGCCAGCTATTTACAACGGAAGTATTGGAGTGAGATGCATAAATCAAGTTCCCAGATCTGTTCAAATCTGTCAGCAAGTGCTACTGTCAGTGCAACACTGGCCCTGGTTCCAATTAATCATTACTGGGGGAAGAACTCTTCACACCTGCAGTAGATTTGATCTGCAATAATGACCCGACATAAAGCAGTGAATACCAGAGAACATCTCAAGGAAAAAGGAAAAATTGAGGTTCACGGTCATTAACAGACTGACTGCGAACGCTACTTTCAGGAAATTATGCTACATAATACAGCCGTGTCACTGTCATCACCTTGAAAGCGGCAAAGTTAGGCATACGCCTAGTATGGTGTTTCTAGGAAAACAGACAGCAGTCATTCGGAAAATTCAATTGCTAACTTTTTACAAACGAAATATTGCACCAGAATGCCTAAATTGAATTTTCAGAGCTGTTCAAATCTGTCAGCAAGTGCTACTGACAGTGCTTAAACAACAGAAAAGATAATTCAGGTGAAATTCATGAATGAACTCGGCACTCCACCAGTGCTTCCATTCCAGCAAGGCTCGACTTCCAGGAAAACACACAGATAAACTGATCAGCCGATTGTCTCAAATGAATTCGATCATTTTCCAATGAGTCACATGATGAAGATAGGAAATATACTTGCGATAAAGCACTCCGGGAAACTCAATATTTCCATAGATTGAGTTCACCGAGACACAGATCTCTAGGAATCTCAACAAAAAGTGAGATTGAGATCAATCATATTCCGTTTATAGCCAAACAGCAAAGCAGTAATATGCATTATCCAATCATCAACCAATTACAGAAGACATATCACCGTTAAGTCTGCATACTGATTTTCCTAAGTAGTGTAATTGTGTAATGAAGTGCTACACTAACAAAGAGACTGCCCTGATGCTGATGAAACCATGATCCGCCAGTCATAGCTAGACAGACAGACAGACAGACAGACAGACAGACAGACAGACAGACAGACAGATTCCCGGTTCGATCCCACATTCACGCGTTTTTCTTTCTTTAATGGAATCTTATTATATTAATTTTCATATATGTGAGAATATTCAATTGTTGCTATTCATAGATTCAATGACGGCTATTATTCGACCATTTTCCACCTCGTTATACATTCCTATCTGTCGGTCTAGTCTCAGTTGAGTGAGTGCACCACCATCTCTCACTGCACACCAACATCACCATAATTTTGAAAATATTCATGGAAACTTCTTTCCCGATTTTTCCGTGGAGAGCTGAGCTTCGGCTGTATTATGTAGCATAATTTCCTGAAAGTAGCGTTTGCAGTCAGTCTGTTAATGACCGTGAACCTCAATTTTTCCTTTTTCCTTGAGATGTTCTCCGGTATTCACTGCTTTATGTCGGGTCATTATTGCAGATCAAATCTACTGCAGGTGTGAAGAGTTCTTCCCCCAGTAATGATTAATTGGAACCAGGGCCAGTGTTGTACCGGCAATAGCACTTGCTGACAGATTTGAACAGATCTGAGAACTCGATTTATGCATTTCACTCCGAAACTTCCGTTGAAAATAGCTGGCAATTGAATTGTTCGGATGACTGTTGCCCAATTGGGTACGAGAGTGACATATCTCGATTGTCAAGCACAGATTTTTGAGAGTAGCACTTCCGTCAGCAATATCAATGATAGGCGAAGTGATATTTGTCCCAGTTGTCATGTGATTTTTCTGTACTGACCAAATTACGTGAGACAATTCCTACGGACAGAAATAATGAGGGCTTAGGATTCTGATCACCCTGTTGCTGATTTTCATCAGCATCAGGGCAGTCTCTTCGTCAGTGTAGCATGTCATCACACAATTACAGCGCTTAGAGGCATTAGTATGCAAACTTTACATTGATATTTCTTCTGTAATTAGTAGATGATTGAATAATTCATATGACTGCTTTGCTGTTGAGTTATGAGAAGAATATGATTGGTCTCAATCTTACTTCTTGTTGACATTTCTACAGATGTGTATCTCGGTGAACTCAATCTATGAAAATATTGATTTCCCCGGAGTGCTTCATTTCAAGTGTACCTCCTGGGTGTGTTCCACTTGGGACCAGCTACTTGTCAGTGGTAAGTACTTTTACGTTTAGGAACCAGAAGTTGGTAGGACTTCCTATTATTGTAGGTAGGGAGTACTACCAACTTCTGGTTCCTAAACGTTAAAGTACCTGCTACTGACCAGTAGCTGGTCTCAAGTGGAACATACCCCCTATCCTCATCACGTGACTCATTGAAGAATGATCAAATTCATTTGAGACAATCAGCTGATCAGTTTATCTGTGCTTTTTCCTCAAAGTCGAGCCTTACTGGAGTGGAAGCTCTAGTGAAATGTCGAGCTCATCCATGAATTCCACCCGAACTATCTTTTCTGTTTTTCAAGCACTGACAGTAGCACTTGCTGACAGATTTGAACAGCTCTGGAAATTCTATTTTGGCATTCTAGTTGGATATTTCCTTCATAAATAGTTGGCAACAGAATTTTCCAGATTATTGCTGTCTGTTCTGCTAGAAACACAATACAAGGTGAATGCCTAACTTTACCACTTTCAAGATAATGACGGTGACACGGTTCTCTTATTTAGCATTGTTTCCCGAAAGTAGCGTTTGCAGTCAGTCTGTTGATGACCGTGAGCCTCAATTTTTCCACTTTCCTCGTGGCGTTCTTTTGTATTCACCGCTTTATGTCGGGTCATTACTGCAGATCAAATCTACTGCAGGTGTGAAGAGTTCTTTCCTCGATAATGATCAATTGGAACCAGGGCCAGTGTTTAACTGACAGTAGCACTTGCTGACAGATTTGAACAGATTTGGGGACTTGATTTATGCATTTCACACCAATACTTCCGTTGTGAATAGCTGGCAATTGAATTTTCCAGATTACTGTTGCTCAATTGGGTGCGAAAGTGACATATCTCGATTCTCTAACAGAGAATTCCGAGAGCAGCACCCCTGGCAGATATGGCAATGATGGGCAAAGTGATAGTTATCCCAATTATCATCTCATTTTTCTGTACTGACCAAATTACGTGAGGCAATTCCTATGGTAAGAAATTATTATTTGTGTAGGATTCTGCTCACCCTGTTGCTGAGTTTCATCAGCATCAGGGCAGTCTCTTTATTAGTGTAGCACTTCATTACACAATTACACCGTTTAGGAAAATCAGTATGCAGACTTAACGGTGATATTTCTTCTGTTATCGGTTCATTATTCGATAATTCATATTACTGCTTGCTGTTTGGCTATGAACAGAAAATAATTGATCCCAATCTCACTTCTTGTTGAGATTTTTGGAGATCTGTGTCTTGGCGAACTCAATCTATGAAAATATTAATTCTCCAGGAGTGCTTTATTTCACTCATGTGTGTTCATCATCGTGCGTTTTCCTCAAACTCAAGCCTTGCTGGAATGAAAGCACTGGCGGAGTGCCGAGCTCATCCATCATTTCAACCTGAATTATCTTTTCTGTTGTTCAAATATCTCTGTATTCAAAATAAATTATCTCATTCCGGCTGATGGTGCACGAAGTACGATGATATTTCTAATTTATGCGTTGGGAATTCATAGCTCTCATCTGTGTTTCTCATCAATTTAATTCACCATTCTTCTGAATTTAGGCTATTAGTGACGCCATCCAACGGCGACAGCAGTTATAAACAAGTTGCAATACAGTCCGTTTACCGACCGCGTGGCACTGCAGTCTGATTCTGATATCGATCGCTTGTCAACGGAAGTGACGTATTTGCGTTGCTAGGGAGCCATATTTTTCTAATGCCATGTTCTACGCGCGCTCATCCTCAATTGCTATTCGTCCGCAGATAATTGCTTTGTATTCAAATTCAAATTAATGAATATTTTTTTTTATATTTTTCCTAGGCTATTTGAATCATAAGCTACTCCCCATTGCCCGCTGTAACGGTAATTTAGAAACACCCTGTATGCGCCGCCTGCTCAGCAAGCCGCAAAGTGGGGGAAACGCCCATAAGCGTTAAAGGGTTAATAATCTTCTTGGAAACTTCGTTTCCGACGAGATTTACGACCTCTAGTTTGCACACCATCGAGACACTTTTTTCTAATTTTAAATGTTTAAGAAATCGAGACAAATGAATAAGAATAACTCTTAACAAAAAAATTCTATTCTTCACGAGTCTATTCATTAGTGGTAAAAAAAACAGCCTGATCAGAGTATTCTAACTGTAAGAAAAAAAAATCACGAAAATGAGCACTCTTTTGGGCGTCACACTGGAATGACCTGTTAATGCATTGTGAATTAGAAAATTAAAAAACTTTTGGTAAATATGCAGAATAGCGGCCTACATAAAATTTAATAATTATCAAAGTCTAATCTTCGGAAAGAAATATGGAATGCGCAAGCGAGGTTTGAACTCACAGCCATCTGATTACATGTCAGGTGCTTTACCAATTGAACCCCTGCGAGTTCCTATATTTTCCCTCCAATTTTTGACCAAGATATATTACATCATTTTCTCCATCTCCCTTCCTGAGGCAAATTTAAATTGAATTAATTTTATTGATTTTTAGCACCCTATTCTGCATATTGACCAAACTTTTTGAAATATCTATAAATTTCATGATTGATTCGTTTAGAAAATGTTGATTCTTGAAGTATTAATTATTTTAAAACAGTTAACGCATGATGGGGTACTATGGCGGCATCCTCTGGCATTGAATATTTCTAACTTTTTGTGGTCATCATTGGGCTATATCTCTGGCTACGAATGTCGTAAATGAACTACCTTAACCCTTTGCTTTGCACGACTGCCCCAATACGTGCTGTTACGATTAGAGACTTTCGCGAAGAAAAGGGTAAGGAATGCTTTTCTTCAATGAAATCTCATATAACCATTTCCTGATCCTGTTATAATGAAAATTGATGACAAATGCGAAAAGAGTAATGCATTAAAGCAACTTTTTTAAGCAGCTAAAAAGTTTCACTTCTTACGCGTAAGAGTCACACGCACCCTCTTTTTCGTAGAGAATTTAAAGAGCTATGAATAGTATATTTTGTACCTAGACCGAAAAAAAGCGAGCTCGCTTCGCTCGGGGAGCAAATTTTTTTTGGCAGTTGACTCTTTCATCACCGAAGTGCGCATACTATTTTTTGTACTGAGGACACGAAGAAACGACGTTTAGAAAGTCGTTTTTCGTGGCCTGGATGCAAAAAAAACGATTTGAGGCAAAATCCTCTCATCTCTCACAGTTACAGAGAAATTCTTAAAAAACTAGAAAGAAAAAAAACACTTATTCTGATTTATCTCATTGCTATTGAATTATTCCACCAATCTTACTGTTATTTTCTAGATAGTCCTATGGAGAGAAGTCTTTACCTGTCATAACATGATCGGGACGTAGTCGCACATCATTGAGGAAGAAGGTACGAAAATTTACATTTAGGCTGTGTGTTACGCTTGGATTATCTGGAAGAGGTATCCAAGAAACGTTAGAAATTCTGCCATTAGCTTCCAATCTCCCCTCGGCTGGTTGAAGGAAAAGAACCTCATCCTTGACTTGGAATCGTACATTGACAACAACACTAAGGACAAATGAAATCAGTAGTGAAGAAATAAAACGTGAAGCGTTAATTTTTTGAGCCATTCGTTTTTGATCAATACCTCGGAAACTAAGAGAGATGGAGTGATTATTTTTGCAATCAGAAACAGTGGATTTCTTTCCAAAAAACATATTTACCCGAGATAAAAATTTTCAGTCTTCGAGAGTCTTTTACGGTCCCTAAAGACTCCCATGAAGACTTTCAGGTCTCTGCAGTGTCTCACGAGTCTCACAACTGACTCTACAGTGTCTCTCTGTGTCTCTCCGGATTCTTTGCTCGTCTCTCCCGTAAGGACTTGAATCTTTGCTGAGCTTTCAATGAATTTATGGACATGTACAAAGACATGAGTCTTGGCGATAGAGACTGAAAGATGAATCAACTCTTTCATTTTAACTTGATAATTTTCAAGTTCTCAACTCTTACAATCTTTGGAAATTATGGAATTTTTTCGTTCCCATTTGACTTTAATCAAAATTCCCAACATCAAGGGAAATTGGGGTAAAACGGACGAGGGATAAATAGACACATTTTACAGTCTTGGTGTTTATACTATGAAAAACTTTTAAAATTAATAAAAATATTGAAGATGGGTCCTCATGATTTCATTAGAGAGCTGAGGAAATTTGTGCTGGAAATTATGTGTCTGAAATTATTATTTTTTTATTTTTAAAAATTTCGAGTTTTCTTTTATCAAGAATCAAGGGATAGATCTTTCTATTTTTGGAAAATTGCGTTTTTGGACAATATTTCTAGCTCTATTATTCGTAGCGTAAGAATTAGCTACGCTACACTCTAAAAAAAATATACTCATGGCAAGTAGAAATTGTACTTGTAACAAGTACATTGGAAAATCTGAGCTTGAGTAACTGTTTATACTCGTCCGGAGTATGAAATGGTCTTCTCATAAGTATATCAGCTTAATCCCGAATATACTCATGAGAAGTATAAAGTATACTCATTGGTAGTATACATTGTACTCGTGATAAGTACTAACTATACTCGACAGTAGTACTACATATACTAGAGAGTAGTACTAAATATACTTGAATCAAGTATAAGTTGTACTTATGTCAAGTTTTCTTTATACTTGATATGAGTATAACATATACTTGATTCAAGTCTAAAAAATACTCCCAGCGAGTCTATTACGAACGTGATGTACGCATACTGGGTGCGTGATGTTCGTGCTTGAGTCTGTGATTTCCCTACTCGCAGTATATACTTTTGTGAAAAATTTTCGCTATTATCTCGGAAAATAAGCGAGATAGAGCGGAATAGATATGAATATGGGATCATCAGGGAGTTTTTCCAGGTGAGTAAGCGAGATAGAGGGAAATGGATGTGAATTTGAAATCGCCATAGAGTCTCCTCAGTTTTTCGCGATTATTTCAGTAAATAAGGGATATAGAGAAACGGACGTTATACTTTGCTATGGGATCAGCAAGGAGCTCATTCAATTTTTCGTGATTATGTCGGCCAATAAGTGAGATAGAGTGAAATGGACGTTGATTTGAGATCAGCAGGAAGTTTTATCAGTTTTTTTTGATTAACCCGGTGAATAAACGGGGTGGAGCAAAATGAACATTAGTTTGGGATCAGGAGGATATTTCTCCTGTTAAAACTCCCTCCTGGTCCCATATTAATGTCTATTTTGCTGCATTTCGTTTGTTCATTGATATAATCACGAAAAACTGGAAAAACTCCCTGGTGATCCCATATTAACGCCTACTATGCTCTATCTCGCTTATTCACCGGGATAATAACGAAAAACTGAAAAACTCGCTGCTTAGCCCATATCAACGTCCATTTCGCTCTATCCCGCTTATTTACCGAGATAATCACGATAAACTGAGGAAACTCTATGGTGATACCAAACCAACAGCCATTCCGCTCTATCTCGCTTATCTACCGAGATGATCACGAAAAACTGGAAAAACTCCCTGATAATTCCATATTAATGTCTATTTTGCTCTATCTCCCTTATTCACTGAGATAATCGCGAAAAATTGAGGAAACTCTATGGTGATCACAAATTAACGTCCATTTCGCTCTATCTCGCTTAGTTACCGAAATAATAGCGAAAAACTGAATAAACTCCCCCCTGATCCCATATCAACGTCTACTTCGCTCTATCTCGCTTATTCACCGAGATAATTACAAAAAACTCCCCCATAATCCCATATTGACATCCATTTCGCTCCATGTCGCTTGTTTACCGAGATAGTGGTAATTATATCTAAACGAATGCAATTGACGAGCATAAGACAGTACTTGTGCCAAGTACGAAAAACTACTTGTCACAAGTATAAAAAGTACTTGTGACAAGTACAAGAAAATACTTGTGACAAGTACAAGGAAATACTTGTGACAAGTACAAGAAAATACTTGTGATAAGTACAAGGCAATACTTGACACAAGTATTTTTTATACTTGTCTCAAGTATCTTTTATACTCGTCTCAAGTACTTTTTATACTTCATGCGTGGCCATTGTACTCATGATGAGTACCGAATTACACTCGTCGCTAGTATTTTCTTATACTTGTGACAAGACTACTGTACCCAAGTACAAGTTTGTACTTGCCACTAGTATATTTTTTTTAGAGTGTAAGGATCCAATTCTCAAAAAATTCCAATAGATTAATTCTGGGACTTGTTTTCCACACAAAATTTCCTCAGCTTCTCAATGGAATCATCAATAAAAATCTATCTTCAACCAATCCATTTCAACCCAGTTTCCCCTAGTTATTTTGACAACAAATGATTGAAAATCATGAAAATCCATCAATTGTGGTTACTTTCTTTCTAATCATCTAAGCTATCAATCTCAAAATTTTCAATTCAGCGTTGATAACTGAGGCAATTACGCAGAATTTATTATTCTTTTTCAATCAAATCTACAGACAATCTCAACATATTTTATTCGATCGAGCACTTTTCAACTGATATTCCTTTGTTCTTCCTCGTTAGTCGCATGTATTGAATTTTTATAAACCATTTTGGATCAATTGCGAATCTTTCATTCAATAGAAATTTGCAGCTCTTATTCTTTAAAGAATCAAAAAGAAATATGCGATGCAGGTTTGAGCCCAATTGAAATAAGGAAAAGTATATGTTTCAGATTAGCAGCGGGCAACGGGAGAATTTCAGGCGGTCACCCCAGTTAAGCAGCATTAAACACAAACAGTACTTGGATGGATGACCGCCTTAACTATCTCAAGAACTACCGGACCGATTTTTTTTTTTCATTCATTTCTTCTTTATGTAATTATAATTATTGTCATAATTGCGATTTGTAATCAGATAATTGGGCGAAAAATAGGTAAAATCGTTAATTAGCAGCATGAGAATGGTGGCCGCGACGAGACAAGAGACTGAGTCTCTGCGCTGAGGACTCTGGGTGCCTCGAGCAGGAACTGTGAGTCCCTATACGAGAGACACGGGGAGATCAGCAAGATGTCTTTAGAAAGTACCTGCAGTGGCACAAATAGGGACTCTGTCAGAGACTGAGACAGGAGTCTTTCAGTGGTCGAAAGACTCCTGTCCCGGTCTCTGACAGAGTCCCTATTCGCGACATGGCAAGGACTCTCTAAAGACACCTTGCTGACCTCTCGTACGGGACACGTGTCTCTCCTACAGGGAATCTCAGTCCCTGCTCGACGAACCAGAGTCCTTACTTGAGAGACTCACAGTCTCTCAAATAAGGACTCTTCCAGTCTTCCTTCAAAAGCCATCAGTCTTTCTATTTTTCAAAAAAATATTTATTTTTATACATATTTTTTTTATTTAAAAATATATTAATCAATATTTTATTGAAAGAATATGGAGTTTTGGGGAAAATTGATTTAGTTTCGTCACCAGTTTTTTTTATGATATCTCGGGATCTAAGTGAGATAGAACGATATGGCCTTAATTTTTCTTCAGAGGGAATGGCAGAAAATATGGTTGTAATAGATATAAGTAATGTACTTTCCGTGTGCTTTCCTTTGAGAGTGCTCAATGAAAGTATTTACACTATAGAGCCTGTCAATTCGATTGAAAAAGAATAATAAATTATGTGTGTTTTTTCTCTGAATGTCCAATATTTTGATTAATTTCAAAAAAAATTTATAATATAAAAATCAAAACTCAAATATATCCGTTTTACCCCTATGTCCGTTTCACTCCACTTTCCGCTAATATTGAGAATTTTAATCAAAGTCAAATTTTGAAAATATAATAATTCCACGTTTTCCAAAAATCATAAAAATTGAGAACTTGAAAATGATCAACTTAAAATGAAAAAAATGATTCATTTCTCGGTCTCTCTCATAAGGACTTATGTCTTTGTAAATCTTTATAAATCTACTGAGAGCCCAGCAAAGATAGAAGACCTTACGGGAGAGACCAGCAAAGATTCAAGTCCTTACGGGAGGGAAACAGAGAGACACGAGAGACACTGTAGAGACAGTTGCGGGACTTGCAAGACACTCCAGAGACTGAAAAGTCTTTCTGAGAGTCTTTGAAAACCGTAAAAGACTCTCAAAAGACTCAAAAATTTTATCCCGGGAAGTCTAAATATGTTTTTTGTAAAGAATTTCAAGAATTAAAAAGGAGGATTAGAGCAGCATCGCTCTACCTCGTTTTGTTTTCGGAATATTATCGAAACTTTGTTAGAAAATGATAGACTTAAGGGTGTGCGAATATTCAAAATTTTTAATTATTCACCGCGAATTGAATTCAAACAGTTTTCGAATGACTTCAACACTACACACAGAAAAATCTAGCCATAGGTTATGCACTTCATCAGCATAATTCATGCGAAACTGTTCATAAAATATGACTTTGACATGTCATGAATTATGCTCTAATAGTGCATAATTTGTGTACAAGATTTTTACATGAAACATGTTCTAATAGGGAACATTTTATGTTGAAAAAAAGTGCAAAATTCATGTACTTAGAAGTACGTAATTTGTGCTCTATTTTTCATGTAAAATTAATGGCAAAGTTGAAAATATGAGCAGTATGAATAAAAACAATTTGATACATTGTTGAATTTATCGCATTTTACCGTTTCACCGTTGAACCAGCTCAAGAAATTTTTTCCGAAGAAAATTGCAATATCAACGGCCCTCTTCATTAATTATGTAAAATCCATTCATTCACAGAATGCTTTAAAAATGCATCATCGATATCGTCGATTATAATTCACAAATGTGATTGAAATATTTTAATTCCTCGTTGTTCGATTCTCCTCCTTTGAATTTAGATTTTTTTTTTTTTTTTTTTTTATTTAACTTCCAAGCCCTGTAGTGGGCTTATTCAGTATATGAATTTAGATTATGATGATAAAATTTTTCTAAAATTACACCTAAAAAACATTTGGGCCATTACTAAAGGTGCTGGATATTCTGTGGAAATTTGTTGCGATCTCGGCCATGTCCATTGAAAGATAAAGTATTGATTGGGAAGAAAATATCTGTACGCGTTATTGAGCTACCAGGTTATGAGGAAATTCGAGAATTACTGCCTACGGATGAACGGATGGTGGATTCGGTTAAATTTGTTCAACTAGACGGTATTCTTTATGATTTGAGCATGGCTATTGTTGTTGAACTCAGTGAAGATGAAGTAATATTTGGCGATATTCCACCTATTATCATCATGGACAATAATTATTTTTTCCTGGGCAAAAAATTCTATTCAACGTTCTCAGAGCATTACTTCGCGTATAGGCTGATTGAAACAATGGAATGGCTTATTGTTTCTCATAAAAATCTCATTACACCCGTCCCAACTCATTATTCGGATTGCAGGAGACGGAGAATCGTATGCATCTCTTTGTTATCACCTTTAACGTTATTTTGAGATTTATAGAATCATATAATGCTGTTAAACTTGTAAAAAACTAAAATATTATGGAGAAAAGCGTCTATGTAATTAAAATACAATTAGATGAATTAAGCATAAATCATGTTATTTTTTTAATCATAATTTATGTCTATTTTGAGCATATTTCATCCCATTTAATTTGACATATCTATATATATCTATATCTATATCTATATCTATATCTATATATATATATAAAAGGAAAGTGTTAGTGGGTTTGTCCAGCCTTTTCTCTATAACCACCCACTGTCACCCACAAGGGGTTGTAGTGAAAGATAGCCCGTGGCCTGCACTCTCAAGTAAGGGAGTTTGGCTTCGGTGGGTGGAAGTGGGTGGGTGCGGGTGGCAAAAATGTCTGTTGGGATATTTCCATCCTTCTCCAAAACATTGTATGACTGAGATAGACTCGGGGTTGTGTTGAATGACATGAAGTGTATATATGTGTGAATATTCGAGAAATATCTTTAACATTCTAGAATGTTCTCGGGATTAATTTAGGAACCTTCTAGAATGTTCCAGAAAGTTGCAGAATTCTCAAAAACTTTCTAAAAGGTTCAATAATAATTTGGAGCATTCGGGAAAGTTCGAGAACATCCTAGAATGTTCTAGAAGGTTCGAGAATTTTCTAGAATGTTGTAAAAAGTTCGAAGATATTTGCAATGTTCCAGAAAGTTCCAGAACATACTAGAGTGTTCCAGAAGGTTCAAAAATCTTCTAGAATGTTCAAAAAAGTTCGAAGATATTTGTAATGTTCCAGAAAGTTCCAGAACATACTAGAGTGTTCCAGAAGGTTCAAGAATCTTCTGGAATGTTCCATGAGTTTTGAGAGTCTTTTGCAATGTTCCAGAAAGTTCAAGAACATAATAGAATGTTCCAGAAGGTTCAAGAATTTTCTAAAATGTTCCATAAGTTTTGAGAGTCTTTTGGAATATTCCAGAAAGTTCGAGAACATTCTAGAATGTGTGTGATCCTATTACCATTGAGCGTACGATGTATTTCGACCCGGGCAACGCCGGGTTTCGCAGCTAGTATATATATAAAAGGAAAGTGTTAGTGGGTTTGTCCAGCCTTTTCTCTACAACCACCCACTGCTACCCACAAGGGGTTGTAGTGAAAGATAGCCCGTGGCCTGCACTCTCAAGTAAGGGAGTTCGGCTTCGGTGGGTGGAAGTGGGTGGGTGTGGGTGGTAAAAATGTCAGTTGGGATATTTCTATCCTTCTCCAGCATATTGTATGGCTGAGATCGACTCGGGGTTGTGTTGAATGACATGAAGTGTATATATGTGTGAATATTCGAGAAAAATCTTAAACGTTCTAGAATTTTCTCGGGATTAATTTAGGAACCTTCTAGAATGTTCCAGAAAGCTGCAGGATTCTCAAAAACGTTCTAAAAGGTTTAATAATAATTTGGAGCATTCGGAAAAGTTCGAGAACATTCTAGAATGTTCTAGAAGGTTCGAGAATTTTCTAGAATGTTCAAAAAAGTTCAAAGATATTTGGAATGTTCCAGAAAGTTCCAGAACATACAAGGGTGTTCCAGAAACTTCACGAATCTTCCAGAATGTTCCATGAGTTTTGAGAGTCTTTTGGAATGTTCCAGAAAGTTCAAGAACATACTAGAATGTTCCAGAAGGTTCAAGAATTCTCTAAAATGTTCCATAAGTTTTGAGAGTCTTTTGGAATATTTCAGAAAGTTCGAGAACATTCTAGAATGTTCTAGAAGGTTCGAGAATTCCCTAAAATGTTCAAAAAAGTTCGAAGCTATTTGGAATGTTCCAGAACATACTTGAGTGTTCCAGAAGGTTCAAGGATCTTCTAGAATGTTCAATGAGTTTTGAGAGTCTTTTGGAATGTTCCAGAAAGTTCGAGAACATACTAGAAAGTTCCAGAAGGTTCAAGAATTTTCTAGAATGTTCCATAAGTTTTGAGAGTCTTTTGTGAGTCTTTGAGAGTCTAGAATGTGTGTGATCCTATTACCATTGAGCGTACGATGTATTTCGACCCGGGCAACGCCGGGTTTCGCAGCTAGTTCTATGTATTTATAAGAACATAAACCATGCGCTATTTCAGCATGAATTATGCACGCAAAATGTAACACGATTGATGCGCAATTAGTGCATGATTACGTCACAAATAATGCATGTTTTATGCCCAAGACACTCATGCACGAATAGTACATGATTTATGCGCAAGAAGCTCATAATCCATGGCTAGATTTTTCTGTGTGGACGATTATTTCGAATCATTTGTCTGTTCAAATATGTTGAATTATCCATATTATTTGAATTGTCTGAATATTTTTGATCAATCAGATATATGTAACGATTCATTTTTAGACTATTCAATTCAAATCTCGAATTGAATACGATTGGTCAATTCACATCGTTTCCTTTAATATTCATACATTCCTGAGTGTAATACTTAAAAGAAATTGATTAGTTCTAGTGAAGTAACTTACTAATTATCGTTTTCTCTACTTCGCAATTCACCCAGATGAACTCTCCAATTCGTTCTTACACAGTGACAATTGCAAGAATTCCAATATCCTTCGCTTATTCCCAACACTCCATACCGTATGAAGCCTTCTTCTCTCGAGCAATGATACATTTTTCCGTAGCTGTACCTTATTCTGTCTCGTACTGCATTAACCCATTTAATCTGGGGGTGACCACTTGGCTATTTGAATTAGTAAATAATTTAGATTACATTTAGTATATATTCTATGCCTTTTGGCGAGAACTTGTATATATATACAAGCTGCGGGCAAAAAGCAGAGGATCAAGATATAATATAAATCATATATATATAGGAAAAACTAATATGATATGACATAAAGAAATAAGGGGCCGTCCATAAAGTACGTCACACGAATTTCATGGTTTTTAGACCCCCCCCTCCCCCCATGTCACATTCTGTCACATTTTTATTGACCCCCCTCCCCCCTCCCGGGTTGTGATGTCACACAATCACTTTTGTATCCCAGATTCAATCATTTTAGGATTTTTTTTTTGCATAAATTAATCTTAGTGAGAGCAATTGGATAGACTTTTTTTTGGTAACATCTTTAAGACTTCATTCAATATTATTTAATAATATTATTGCGGTATCAAAAATAAAAATATATTATTTCTCTTTACTCCATGGACTGACGCACCAATCCTTCATATTTGTAATCAGTTGCATGCCACTTCCCTCATCATTATAATCCATGATATCATTCGGAATGAGACTAGAGTCGTCTTCTCCTTCATCAATCCATACAGTTTCTCGTCTTCATTTAATAAGCATAAAAGTTCTTTGGCACGTTAATCGGAAATTTCAAAGATATATTTAAAAATTTCCTACTTTTTTAAATTTGACTTCTGTGACATCACAATCTTCAAGACCCCCCGGACCCCTCTGTCACAAATTTGAGACCCCCCCCCCCTCCCCCTAAACGTGTGACGTAATTTATGGACGGCCCCTTAATAGCGAAGAGATGAAACAGGACAAATCCATTTTTTCAATTAGTTTTTTGAGAGTATCTCGCAAAGTAAGGAAGATGGGCGATTTCACGTTCATTCTGTTTTGTGAAGTATTTCGGGAGCTAGAAAAAAGGATTGAGACCAAATTACTTAATCCCGTTTTCAAGATATTCTTCAAAAACTGATGGCAAAGCACAAAGACTTATCCTGCTTTGCCTCTTCGTATCGGATATTTTTCAACATTAATTTCATACTATGCATTCATTTTAAATATAGGCGTATGTATTATGAATACGCTATCGCTGGATTTTATATTTATGAAATTTATAACTCGTATATCAGTCGACACTGAGTGAATCTCTCATCTTCCCTGCACATCTCTGTAAAATTCCCGACAGTCCGCCTACAATCATGCTTGCACTTTTTTTCCTTTTAAAAATATTTCTAAAGTATTTTGTAAAATTAAGCCCTTAAGATTTATTCGACAAATCTATTTTTTGGTTCTCATGAGAATATTCATTTATCCCATGACCAAAAACACTTACTTAATATTTCTGCGATCCATAAGCAATAATTATTCATTTCAGTCAATGAATGCCCAAAACATTGGACAAATTTGAACACTTTTTTCTTTAATTCAAATTAGAACAGCGAGGTAGCACTTATACTGACTAAAGTAACCGATAAACTCTCTGACCTTATCCATGACCGAAACTCAATGAATTTCCTTACCGATATACAGGCTTCGGCATGACCCAGCCATGCACAACTTGTGATTTCGCAGGACTTCTCATTGGTTAACTCTACGGGAGCATTTGCCCACCGACAATGATGGTTGACAACGATTTCCCAGCAGGGAAAGTAACAATCAGATACCCAGTAATTGAAAATACGCTCATGGAAAAGTTCAACCTCAATGAAAATGTTATCTACAACAGATTGAATTCAGCGATGACGAGGCGAAACAGGATTAATGTGATCACTAGGGCCCGGACGTTCCTTCAAAATCCTGACCAACATGAATATAATGCTGAGTCAAAATTTTTTAATTTAGTCATTTACGTCAAACTATCAAACTGACAGCTTATAAATGAATAGAATTTGAGAGAAAATTAAGGAATAATAATTATGCAGTGAAAAATTTGTGAGAGGCTTAAGGTAAGAAAAATACCATATGTTGCTGGTGGAATTTTGGGGGGAATTTGTCCAGAAGTGTTCTGGACGAATTCCCCCCCCCCCCCCAATTCCTCCTGCGAAATATAGTATTTTCTCAAATTCCCCGCGCGAAATATAATGTTTTTCCGAATTTCCCCCAAATTCCCCCTGCGAAATATAGTATTTTCCTTACCTTAAGCTTTCTCATAAATTTTTAAACGCATAATTATTATTATTCAATTTTCTCTCAAATTCCATTCATTTATAAGCTGTCAGTTTGATAGTTTGACGTAAATAAATAAATTGAAAAATTTTGAATCAGCTTTCTATTCACGTTGGTCAGGATTTTAAAGGAACGTCCGGGCCCTAGTGATCACTTCCAATGGAATATCACGGAAACTGATGGAAATAGACCCTTTTTCGTAGGAAATCTCAAGAGCTACGGAAAAGGGTGTAACGATTAATATCATTCTAATTGATTATATTGATGTTGATTCTACCTGGAGGTGATAATAATCAAATTTGGAGCAATACTTTTTTTCTGGATGCCAATTATTATTTAATTTTTTCTTCCCAAAAATAGCAAACCGGAATATTAATGACTTTATTCTCTTAGGGAGTTTGGAGGGGGACAATTCTCTCTTGCTCAGAATTTTCACGATCGTAAATGATTCTTCCACTAACTCCCGATTTCAATTGGATATGAGATTCGTTTGAAGTTCATATAATGGGAAAAATACTGAACAGCAAAATTAACGATTTTTCCTATATTACATAGGAGAAATACCTATGTAACATAGGGATTATGCCCATGTTTTTATGAGAATTGTTATCATAGGAATTATTCCAATGTTAACATCGAAAACATTTCCATAAAATAGCGGCAATATACCTATAAAAAATAGGTATTCATCCTATTTTTCCATAGGACTAGTTACTATAGTGACATAGTAAACATCCCTATCTTAACATAGGAATTTTTCCTATATGAAAATTGGATGAATAGCTATTTTTTTTCTCCATATAGCAGTTGGGATCGTTGATTCAGCTCGAGTATTCCTCATTTCAGGGTAAGATAAGAGTGAAGCTACATATGCTTCTTTCCTTTTAAATATCATGGGTTTTTTTTTTTTAATGAATTTTGCCCATTTCGTAATCTTACTTGCAATCTCCCACATCAGGCATACCAAATGCATCAAAACAACACTTAAATATGAGTTGAAGCCCCAGGGGCTGAATCTATGTACATAGGGGAGACCGGGGCAAAGTGGGGTATCTGAAAATGTGAAATTAATTCTTTTTTCTTTCAACTCCGTTAGCTTAAAAAAAAAACTCTAGCTATATAAATTTAATTCCATATCTGGTAGTTAAATTTTCTTCAATATTTTCGTACCGTTTTATCAATTCGATATTTTAGCATCAATAGTAATCGTAATTATTACGGGGGCGGTGGACTTGAGTGCATATTCATTGAATCATTCTCTTTGAGTGTGATCACTTGAAATTGCTGCCATATTGTTTTTTCAACACTAGCACTAACATTCAACTGGTGCCTAAAATCTAATCCATGTGGCGTATTGGTCACTGACATGAAGAGGAAAAAAATGGCCATTATTCATCTACTTCCTGGGTCAAGCTCTGGGAGAATGACTGCAACATTGGACTATCCCGGGATAAAATTTTTGAGTCTTTGGAGAGTCTTTTACGGTCTTCAAAGACTCCCAGAAAGACTTTTCAGTCTCTAGAGTGTCTCGCAAGTCCCGCAACTGTCTCTACAGTGTCTCTCGGGTCTCTCCCATGAAGACTTTTATCTTTGCTGGTCTCTCCCGTAAAGACTTCTATCTTCGCGTGTCTCTCCCGTAAGGACTTCTATCTTTACTGGGCTCTTATTAGATTCATAAATCTTTGCAAAGACATGAGTCCTTATGAGAGAGATCAAGAAATGAATTTTTTTTTTTATTTCAACTCAATAATTTCTAAGTTTTCAATTTTTATAATTTTTGCAAAGCGTGGAGTTATCATTTTTTTCATATTAGACTTTAATGAAAATTCTCAATATTAGCGGAAAGTGGAGTGAAACGGACATAGGGGTAAAATGGATATATTTGAGTTTTGATGTTTATATTATCAAACTTTTTTATAGATGACGTGCAGAAAGTTATGAAAATTTAAAGAAAAACATGCAGTTGTGTTAATTAAAACTGGAATCGATCTATATTAAGGATTATTAAAAACTAAGTCGCATTCAACAATCTATTATCATCTAAAATATTAATTAATGTATTTTTTGACAAAAAAAAATATGGATAAAAATAAATATTTTTTTGAAAAATAGAAAGACTGATGGCTCCCGAAGGAAGACTGGAGGATTCCTTATCTGAGAGACTGATGGCTCTCGAAGAAAGACTGGAGGAGTTCTTATTTGAGAGACTGTGAGTCTCTCAAGTAAGGACTCTGGTTCGTAGAGCAGGGACTGAGAGTCCCTGTAAGAGAGACACGTGTCCCGTTCGGAGAGACAGCAAGGTGTCTCTAGAAAGTCCCTGCCATGGCGCGAATAGGGACTTTGTCAGAGACCGGGACAGGAGTCTTTCGACCACTGAAAGACTCGAATTTTTTCATCCCGGGTAGGAATGACCCAATATTGAAGCGTAAGAATATTTATATGCAAAATTGAGCCAATATCGGCTCAATAGCTGCCCCAACATCAGCCCAACAATGGCGTCATATCAAGTGCCAATATTGATTACGGATATTGGGCCAATGATTGGCCATATTTTCTACACTGGATAACTCTATAATTGTCATGCTCGTACTTTCCAAATAGCGACACGTGTATTGGAAAAGTACTAGAATATCACCTCTGATGATATTCTACGTCCAAACGGCGTGAGACTCGAATTCAAAATTGGATAACTCAATACCGATATTCATTACCGATAGATGTAGAAGTATCTGGATGCAGAAACTAAATCTTTCCGGGAAACACTCCCCACTACTCCAAGCTAGGATTGTTTTCATAGACATGTTTTGAGAACTCAGTAAAACCATCATTATTAATAATGATGGTTTTACTGAGTGCTTGAGACATGTCTATGAAAACAATCCTAGCTTGGTGTAGAGAGAAGTGCTTTTCGGAAAGATTTAGTTTCTTCATCCAGATACTTCTACATCTATCGGTAATGAACATCGGTATTGAGTTATTATTCGATTTTGAATTTGGGTCTCACGCCGTGTGAACGTAGAGTATCATTGTATTATTCAATTGAATAATACAAAGAAACTTTGTATAAAATTCTATTTTTCGCTGTGTAGCGCTCTCATTGTCCCAAATTTTGATAGGAACTGAATATCTCCGTAAAAAAGTCTCAAATACTCAGCAGAATCGTTAGTGATTGAAAAAAAGAAAATTTCAATTGTCCATTAAATTTCAATCCTTATTGGGTACCCCACTTTGCTCCAAGAGCTTAGGCTCAACTTAATTGGCGCGCTTCCATCGGTTGAAAAAATGAAAGAATAGGTACAAATAAAGATATTTATTTGGTTATAACCAAATTGTGTATGCTGATAAGCCTCTCCTTCCTTTGGGTACCCCACTTTGCCCGGTCTCCCCTATATATATCTAGCTGTAGCTATAACTGTGAATAATCCTTGTTAACCAGTCATTGTATCATATCGTCGCCTCAGAGTGAAAGGGGCTTAAGTACCGAAAATACGAAATTCTGGTGTGGAAGGGGCGTATCTCCGCTTATTACTCCAAAATATTGTCAATGGTGTCCTGGACGTTATTTGAGCAAATGAAAATTAAAATAACAAAGTGGCGTAACTACCAATGTTGAAATGAAAGGGACGTATCTCCGCACTCACGGCTCTTTGTTTTTAAAATTTTGTCAGCCCATGCGAATATTTGGAGTTACGCCTTGTCGTTTCTTGAGATTTTTTATCTAAACTATGGGACTCTTTGTTTTTATGATTTTTTTTATTGAATTATTTTTTTTGGACTGACGCCTCTTTGATCTTATGTTTTTTTATGGCTCCTTTAGTCGATCTTTGCGTCGGCAATATTTCCAGCATGAATAGTTTTTCTATTATTATTATTTAGTCTTAGGAGGAATACAAGCAGGCCTTGTGCGTTGCTGATAACAAAACGCATGTGCTGGAGATACGCTACTTTGTTATCACGAATTTTGGGTTCTCCGTAAGAAGGAAAGTTTAGGTTCTTCGTAAGAATATTAGTATGTTTGTTTGTTATTGAGATAAAAAGTAATAACAAAGAGGCATATCTCCGGCACTTACGCCGTTTCGTTATCAGTATTTTCTTAGTGATTAGAAAAAGAAAAAAAAAAAACTAATAACAAAAAGAGATGTATCTCCGTCACTTATTATCCTCTGTTATTACTATTTCTCCATTGATTAGCAACAGTTCGATTCAAAAACTAATAACAAAGAGGCGTATCTCCAGGACTTACGACCCTTTGTTATTAGTGGGTGGTACTTACGCCTATATGTTATCATTTTTTTTTTACCAATATTTCGTAGAAGACTCAGGAAAGCCTACACGGAGAGAAAATTCTGGAGAAAATCATGATGCTCAGCTCCATGAAGCGGATACAAAATACATGACGGGGACATCTTATGAGTCTTCAAATGGTAAAAATGTCCTTTTGTCAGAAATTAATGCATGGGCCGATTCACTTTTTAGGAAAAAGTATCACATTAATTGTGAAGCAGCTTCATAAAAATATTAGCCAATGCCTTTCTCCTTGAGAATTGAAGAAAAATTCTTCATCCATCCAATTGCAAATTTTCCTGGCACTTAGAAATTTTAGGTAGCCACTCAGAATCTTTACACTTTTACTTCCGAATTTTTCCCATGCCAGCCTCATAATGTGGTAGACGAAGGGGCGTAGTCGGGTACTTTCGACTTTTTTCGGTGCATGAGCCATTGGTCATTCTACACTTGGCTTTGGATTGAAATATCTCGAAAACTACTCAAAATTTATCGAGACATGCTGTGAATCAAATTTAGAGGGAAGATTAACGAATAAAATGAGCAAAACTCCGTTTTTCTTCGACTCGTAGTTATTAAGATATTCATTTTCTAATGAGTAGCTCAGAAACAATGGACGATAGCCCAGGAAATACAGCTTATTTGATGGAAAAAATAGCTATACGCAATTTTTTTTCATTCTCTCTACTTGGATGTGAACAATCACATTCTCAATTTGGACCCCAGAATTCGTCCAGGAAATATTTATTTAAACAATTAAAGCGGTTCTTCAATGGTTTTTTAAATGTATCTCCGCAAAAATCACTCGTAGCACAAAAAGACTTCAATACTTTTTTCTCCCTTATGAAATTCTCTACAACTTCGCTTTCAGCGGTTTTTTTAAATTAGAGTCATGGCTCAGCTGATATAGGCCCGCAAACTGCGGAACCGCGCTTGCTACCCAACATGGTTCCTCATATAGGGGAAGATAAGGTAAAATGGACACTCTAATTGAACGGCTTGGGTTGGAAATTTTTCAATGATTCCATCCACAAACTGAAGAAATTTTGGGAGGAAAACATGCGTCGAAATTAGTTTTTTCTCAATTCTTTGAAAAATTTACTTTTTTGAGTTCAGTTTTGAGGGGGTTCACCTTCTGAGAATCGAAAAAATTATCTTTCTCAAAGACATCTCCGGTTTTGTTGGTTGTAGCAGCTTGGGGTTCATCTCAAATGAAAGGTGAGCTCATTTCTCATCGATTTATGTGGCTTGACTTCTTTGAAATCCATTTTTCGAATGTTTACGGGCCATCTTCTGAAAATCAGTTTTCGTTCTATAAGTATTTGAAAACTTTATCATTTTTTTAACCACATAAATAGATGGGAAATCAGCTCACCTTCCATTCAAGATCAATCCCAGACTGCTACGATCAATAAAACCAGAGATATTCCCAAAAACCTGAAATTTTCGAAAACGAAGCTAAATTACAGTTAGCGATGTGTGCTAATATCTTCGAAACTGTAACTCGTGTCGAAAAATACCAGGGAACATTTTTTATAGGAAATCTTATGGCAAATAAAAAAGTGTAGAGGTAAATTTAGGCTACAAGGTGTAGTTGAGGAAATATTCTCAAATTACAATAGAAAGTCTTTTTCAATTGCTTATATAATTTTATCCTTTACGAATTTCGGGGTCCATTTTGAAACTATCATCATTCACACCAGAATGAAGCCAAAAAACGAAAAAAAATCGCGTATAGCTATTTTTTCCATCAGAGCCCGGAATTTTAGTCTCTATTCCCTGGGATACGAAGTCCGATGGCAAATAAATAGGCGCTCGGGCGTCCCTCCTGAATTTTTCATTAGAAAATTAGAATCGTAATCACTACGAGTCGTAGAAAAACGAAGTTTTGCTTATTTTATTCGTTAATCTTCTCTCTAAATTTCATTCACAGCATGTCTCGATAACTTTTGAGTAGTTTCCGAGATATTTCAACCGAAAGCCAAGTGTAAAATGACTATTTTTTCAAGAAATAAAAATCAAAAATTATGATGTGGAGCATGGGAATTTTTCGTCGTGTTTCATGAAAACTTGTGACGTTTGACGCAATTATTCAATTGAACTTTAATTAACAAAACTTTACTTTAAATGACTTATCTTGAATTTATTGACCCCACTTTATCTTCACCTCAAATTGGGCGCCAGTTGGTCTTATAAATCAATTTACCGGACGACCAACAGTCCAGCTAGCTGTAATCTCAGGGGGGAAGGAGGACGATACTCCTTGCATCCTGTACTTTACCTTGATTTTTACTTGAGTGAGACAGCAATAAATGAATAACGCAACTTTCACAATGGAATCTAATGTCTTTCCTTTATTTAATTCAACAGAACTTGACTCGACGATAATTACAATGACTCTACGATATTATTTAACTTTTAACAGGCCAGAAGGGCGATGAGAGTGGGTGGATCTGACCTTGATGACTTGACTGGAACTTGCTGCCACATCGACTCGACGTGACTTGACTTAACTACACTTTACTGAACTTGACGAGGAATTATTGCAGTATCTCCTGCTCTGCTTCCCAATGTTCTCTTCACTCGACAATGTCGTCACTTTACAATTGTTCTTCACTTTAATTTCTGTTCTTTTTCTTCAAAACTAACTGCAAACTTTACGTGAGCACGACTCCCACACGAGTGACGATTCGCGAAGGTGCAAAGCCCTATGCGAATGTTTGGTGAATTCCCCGCTCCCCTCATCTACCTTTAATACTTCGATGAGGAAGCGATGTCCCCCACTCTCAATAACGCGCTTACCGCCTTACGCGTTAACGCCTTACTAGTGGAGTCATTTAAGCAAATGAAATGCAAAAAAAAAGGGGAGTAATGAAAAATATATCAATCGATAGATAAAAATTCCCTCATTAACATATCAAAAGATCCCACGGATATTGTTATCCGTTTAGTTGTAATTAATTAAAAACAAATGAGAATTCTGACAAAATATACTTTGATCATTCATATCTTTTATTAAGTTGCAATTAATCAGTAAGCGAAGACGCCATTTTGTAGCTGATTAAATTTGCTACGAAAAGTGAGCGAGAACCACTGGTCAATAATGCTTCGTTAATTCAATATTAATTTTTTAATTATTTTTTGCCGATATTCACCAAGCCATCAGCTGAGTTTTTAGCTCCGCCCCTTCGCCACCATGATCGGGTCACGTGAAGCGCGCCGAACACCCGAAGTTCAAACATCTTTCGTTCGAATCCTTTCCTTTTTTCCTCTTAATTATTATTTATTTTAGATCACTTATTAATTAAATGATAATAAAGAAATAAATTATTAACTCAATCGGAAAACCAGTAGTTTTTTGGGTAATCCAAAATTATCTATCAAATGAATTGAATGAATAATTATTAATGTTTATTTTTCATGAATTTACACGGAGAGAAATAAATTTTTGTGGTAAGAAAATTTCTTCGCAGCAAACTTTCCCTTCGCAATTCTTAGATCTATATATATTGAACTAAGTTATTTTTTTTTGTAACAAACACCTATTTTTTCTGTGTACTCTAGAAACGATTTTTATCAATAAAAAATGTGCAAATCAATTTTTTGAGAATCCCCGACGTATTTCTGTTCGAAATTTTGTTCTCAAGATGCTGTGGGAAATTCAGATGAAAATAATGAAAATTATTGGAGTTATGCTGCGTGCCAATTTGAAAAATCAGGTTTCCAGAAAAACGCGATTGAAGTTCCGACTAAGGCTATGAATATAACAAAATGCCTTGGGGAAAATTCAAAATTTCATGAGAAAAAAAGGGTTTCAGGAGATAACTTTTCATGCCCGTATTCTGGGAGGCCCAAAGTAATTTTTAAAGCACCTAAGAAAAGATTGATTATTTGAAATTTCAACAGTGGTGTTACCCCTTATTTGATTTATTTTTTTATTACTATTTGATTAATAAGTGATCAAAAATAAATAATGATTGAGAGGAAAAGAGGAAAGAATTCGAGCTCAAAAAACTACTCGTGTTCCCCATTCAATTAATAATTTATTTTTTTATTTATTATTTAATTAATAAGTGATTTAAAATAAGTAATAATTGAGAGAAAAACCGGAAAGGATTCGAGCGAAAGATGTTTGAACTTCGGGTATTCGGCGCGCTTTACGAGACCCGATCGTCGTGGCGAAGGGGCGGGGCTAAAGCCTCAGCTGATGGCTTGGTAAATATAGGGAAAAAATAATTAAAAAATTAATATTGAATGAGCGAAGCATTATTGACTAGTGGTTCTCGCTTACTTTTCGTAGCAAATTTAATCAGCTACAAAATGGTGTCTCCGCTTACTGATTAATTGCAACTTAATAAAAGATACGAATGTTCAAAGTACATTTTGTCAAAATTCTCATTTGTTTTCAATTAATTACAACTAAACGGATCACAATATCCGTGGGATCTTTTGATATGTTAATGAGGGAATTTTTATCTATCGATTGGTATATTTTTCATTACTCCCCTTTTTTTTTGCATTTCATCAAGAAAAAATGCGTAGCCTGCTTGAACTATACGTTGACGAGTTACTTTGTAACTCGTCACAAACTCCTCCTTTGAATGACAATTTTCCGGCTCAGAAGCAAATCGCATCCCGTTTATGAAGCGGCATGGTAATTTTTTGAAAAATCATTTAGAAAAATTCACATATTTTGCTCTCCGTGTATTGGAGCAAAATGTTGGAGATACGCCCTTTCGTTATTTTGAGAAAAAAATTGAAAAAATGGCACTTACGCCCCTTTCACTCTAAAGCGACGATATGTTCATAAAATCGGTTGAAATGAAATGGAATAGATGAAACAGTCAGAAAACTGGTACTATTTTTAAACAATTCTTCCCCCATTTTGTCACTGCTCATTTTCTTACCTGTTTTCGCCACATTTTGAGAGAAATGCATTGGAATAATTTGATCAAACATAAAGAATAATATCAAAAATTTTTCCTTCATCATTATCGATTTGGAACGTAGCAACTGTTTCTTATAATCGGGTATATATGCTCACTGTTTTTAATGTCGTCAGATTATACACTTGATCGCCTTATATAATATTATACTACCATCACTTCACCCCTTCTACCTATATATTCCTTACAAAAAAGTTGATTGGAGGGGGAGTTCACGTAAATTAGAATAGAATTCATGACGTCTTTATCCGTACAACAAAATTGAAATGATTATCGAACTTAATTCGCGTGAATGAAGTTCAGTAACAGTATTAGTTAACGATGGAAGTGCAATTAGCAATCACCAGACTAGTAAGTCTGGTGATTGCTAATATTCTGAAATAGTCCATTCTCAAGGGACTAACTCGGAAATTAAGCAAGATGATGTCACATTTTATTTGTGATTAATTCCAAGCCGCTATGACCAATAGAATTCATCTTATTCCATTTGGCTATGTCCCCTAGAGGGGTAAGTGCCACACAACATGACCAACAGAATTGACAATATTCCCAACAAATATTGTTACTGATTTTAATTCACTTCTTCAAATTTCTCAAAATTTATTTCATCATTTCGACATTATCAAGAATATCTTTAAATTGAGTGGGCTTAGAGAAAAATTAAAAAAAAAATGTTTTTGTACCTTCAGACATTCTATACAGAAAAGTTCGCTTCATATTTGCTGATCAACCTCCCCAATTCAGAGATAGCTGCGGAAATGATCGATGTGATTTCTTGACTTATCCTAGTTCGGCGGCATTCCACGCTATGTCACTTACTTTCTGGCTAATGATTTCCTATTTGTTTCTTTTTTAGATATATGTTGCGGAAGTGCTTGAGATAATTCTCGAGATAGCAAGAAGCCGTTAATTTGTCGACAAAGTGTCTCCCAAGCAATGAATACAATTGACGTCCAATTGTCGTCACAGTGACGACAAATATTTCCGATAACATATTCATTCAAGTTATCCAAGTATACACAAATTATCATCCATTTTTTGGACGGAAATTGCGTGCGGATATTGCTGCATTCTAGCTGAGAATTGTTGAAGCATACTTGCAGCCAAACTGAAGGTAACTTCGCAGCAAAATTTGGTGAAATCTTGTTGCAAAGCTGATTTTAATTTTACGAATAGAATTTTCACCCAAATTCCTAAAAGATGTAGCCTCTTCTCAATATATGTGTGCAGATGGCATTGAGTTGATGATCTTCTAGCCTATTTGATTTTTATACATAAAATGAAATATGTATAGTCCCGTCAAATGAGGAAACAAAATGCATCAACTTTCCAGTGCTCAAAAAAATATGAGGAAACTACAAATTGCTAGGTTTTGGAGTGGAAAGCAAACGTTCAAATAGCTTTCAAGGGCAAACCATTCCTTTTTGTTTATCAAAACTATTGAAGTTCCGTGAATTGCGTTTTTTCCGTTAGTCAAGTAAAGGGCGGTTTTAAATCTTCATCACATGATCAGTTTCATTTCTTCCTTTGGATAAGTTGGTTTTAATACATATTTTGGCCATCTCTAGTTGAAAAATCCGAAAAGTGTGACGAAAGCGTAGAAGAAAAATCGAAAGTACCCCAGAAATGAGTTTTATGCTAATATCTCGAAAATAGGAAACAATATGGAACAAATTTCGGAGCGAAAGTTGAAGATATCAAAATTATCTAAAAAAATTGTTCCAAGACATTTTTTGCGTATTTGCAACATTAACTGAGATATTTACCATTTAATTTGTCGTGAAAGGCTCAGTCATACAAAATAGCCCAAGTCCTTGAAAAAATAGCGAAATTATGAAAAATTCATATTTTTAGATATTTCTTCCTCTCAAACATATCTACAAAACATAGAGAATGAATTTTCCAGTCCATAACCCGTTTTTAGGATTTTCCACTAGTGAATTTTCAATCAATCGTAAAACACGTCTAAAAATAGAAAGATAATGTTGAATTCTGGCACGTTTCATTCAAGGCTATCATAAAATTATTTGAGGTTTTTCCACAGAAAATGGTTCACTCAATATTAGTCTTGATAAGTCGTCAGTATTTGTTCATGAAATTCAAACAATGGTGACGTCAAACCATTATTCCGTAGAAAACGACAACTGATTTCGTATAACATTCTACAACAGAGACACCGAAATTTTTTGGTTTTTTGCTTCCGAATGGAAGCATTGTAAACGCAATTTTTTTTGATTTCGAGATTTTATCGGAATATGACTCAGAATGTTCCAAAACGCCGAGAAATGACATTTTTTAAAAATGTTTGTATGTATGTGTGTGTGTGTGTGTGTGTGTGTGCCAGATATCAGCTCATTGCTCCGGAACGGTAATACTTGGTGACCTGAAAATTTAACAGTACTTTCCCTTCCCATGCAAATTGCTCCCAGTGAAATTTGAGCGAAATCGGTGAAAAACTTTTCGAAAAAACTCAAATTTTCGAAAAATCGTTTTTTCGATTTTCCTCCGCGAAAAATTGATTCACAGCCCCCTCTCTCAGCGATGAAATTTATCTCATTTGAACTCACAATTTTCACTCGGGGTAAATTTTGCTGCGATTTTCCGTTTGCGGATAATTTCAATTACAGTGTTTTTTATTCTGAATTTTGTATACACGATAGGTCAAAAACTATTTGAGTCAGAGACTTCAATTTTCGTCAGTTTGTGCATCCCCTAACAGTTTCTTGGTCACGGTCGAATCACTGACGATTGACCGTGAGCTGCTGAGAAAGAAACAGTCATAAGCCGATTGAAGTTTGGTGTTTTCACGGTGGATAAGGAGTGAGTTTGTGCAAAACTCTCACTCGCCATCTACCAGAAATACTTGGTGATTTGACGGTGAGATGATCGCTGTTTTACCGACAACTTACCGTGAATTCACGGGACTTTGACTGGCGAACTACCGTAAGTAGGAAATAAATGTAATATATGAATATAATTCGTCTCCTAATATAAATATCATTCATATTGATATTATATGAACATCATATATCAATAATGATTCTCTCAATTACTCAATTCCTCCTTAATAATAAATTGCAACGAAAAAAAAAAAAAAAATAGCACTCGGTTGGGATCAAGCCCGGGACCCTGACATTGTGAGCATATCACGTCTTCGCTATTCGCATTTCACATAACCAAATTAGGAATTTTGATGCTCATCCCTGACGGATCCAAATTACGGTAGAATTACGGTAAACGCACTATTATGGGGTAAAACGGCAAATATACCGTAATTTCACGGTAAAAAGACCGTAGTTCCACCGTACTTCACGGTCAGTTTACTGTATATTTATAATTAAGTTCACAGTAAATTATACGGTATGAATACGGTGAAGTTTATGGTGGGATTGCAGTAAATTCTTCATCTATCATGCGGTTAATTTTTTGTATCTTGATGATTCAGCTTACAGTAAAGTGAAAATTGTAAATTTGATTAATCAAGGGTAAATACTTGCTTCATTATTCATTTTCTGCTTAATTTAAGAGTTTTAAATGCTAGCAATATTCAAAAATCAGCTTTTCCATTATTCGTAAATTCTTTTCAATGATTGAATCAACTCTGAACCAATTTATTTGAATTTTTCTAAATCAGAAAGACACTGATCAATACATATATATATATATATATATATATATATATATATATATACATATATATATATATATATATATATATATATATTCTTCAGTGTCTTTCTGACTTATAAAAATGGAATTCAATTGAATTGGTTCGATCATTGAAAATAATTTAGTAATCACGGAAAAGCGGATTTTCGAATTTTGTCAGAATTTCAAACCCTTAAATTAAGCAGAAATTCACTAACAGACCGTGCATTCGCCATTAATTATTCAAATTTACATTTTTTTTATCCTCATTTGAAATGAGTGAGCGTTTCTCCATATGTTTCATATATGCTCATTATTAACAATTGCACTTCACGCGGTAGTATCAAGAACAGAATTCTTTATGAACATTGAAAAAATGAAATTTGGAAACCGAAATAAATTTGCCACTGGCGATTCACCGACTATTCGCTCCTACCTTACCAACAACTCACTCGCGTTTCACCAGCAAGTCACCATCAGTCGTTGGAAGAATCACGGTCAAATAACGGTAAAAAAATGGTCGACTCACCGTCATTGTATGGTGCCGAATTTGCACAAATACACTACTTATGCACGGCACAACGACTGTCGTTCGACGGTGAATGTACAGTGATTTGTCGGTAAAATCAAATCACCGTCCATTCACGACTTTTTCACTAAATTCTCACCGTGATCAAGAAACCGCTAGGGAATTATCCAATTAAATAAAAACATATATTCCTGTAAAAAAAAATACATTAATAACTTTAGGATTTGAGAATGTACAAATAAATTGATTCATTAGCCCTTTTTAAAAAATACAATTTTATTATCACTCCTCATTCTTGAGCAGTGACCTCAATAAAAAAAAATGAACATGAATGGAAATACATATACTTCATCTACGAACAATTCATTACTAAAAAGATAACAGGATGACTCGATTTTTTAGATTAGTCTTCTTTTGAATAGTATCACAGAAACTTAGTGAGCTAGGGCAATTTTGCTTCACTACTTTCTTGTAGCTCTTGAAATTCTCTACCAAAAAAAGAATCAAAAAAAGGAGAATCGTCCTATCTCGCTTAGTTCCAAAAAATTAGCGATATTGAAATTCAACTCATCCATTTTTATCTGTTTGCTATTCGATTGTAATAATGATAAATGGAACAATTAATAGTAAGTCATCACTAGTATTTTTAACATACACTATGAAAACTGGTTCACACAATGAGAAAAAAAGTTCTTGTAGCAAGAAAATTGCCTTTTAACCAATCTTTCCTCCACAATTTTCCTATCTATTTATATTGAAATTTTCTGGAGTGAATTTAATTTTCTTCAACTAATTGCTGAAGCAATTAATTGTCTGTACATGGATTTTCTTATATTTAAATTTTTTTTTCTCAGTGGATCTATGGGAAATAATTCAAGAGCGAAAAATCCTGCATTATCTTGCGAGCCCTTATGGAAAATTCCTATTCCAGATAATGCTGAATATCGATTGATTTTGTTGGGATAATTATCAAATAGCGGTAGAGTTGATTGACCAACATCACTACTGAGCTCGGATTGTTCAAGTGTTACATAGTTATGTTGTCTTTGAGATCGTTTGTAAGGATGCTTTCCATTCTCAACAGTTGGATTTTTCCGGATAAATCGTAATGGTTGTCTGGAAATTAAAAAAATTAAGAATGTGATATTGCTGAAGGATTTATCAATCATTGTTCGAATGCCAGCCTGATCGACTATCTGACACAAACTCGATCATCAGACGATCACAACTCGATTAAAAATCGAACATGGTGATGGGCGATTTTCAATCGATACTTTTTTTTTCTGAAAATAAATCTTGCCGGGCGATCTTTTAAAACTCAACTAATCGATTCTTCGATTCTTGTTCAGCGGAATCGTATCTATTTTTTCGTAAAAAACTAACAATGATAAAATTTAGACTTTTGAGATCAAAATTATTATCAGATGATGAGGGAAATTTTATGTAATTATATGAAATAAAGTTGTACGCTTAAGGATATCCAACTAGTTCCAATAATCTATTTTTTCTTTTCAATTTGATTCATTTCCGATGAAGTAGCATGTGAAGATCTTTCAAACATTCATTCTACTCCATGTTACCGGATGAATGAAGCCAAAAATGATTTTTGGAAAAAATTAAATCAACAATAATGTATTTATTATCAGACGTAAACGCGTTCTGCAAACTACACAGTCATCTAAGGGCTACATCTTCAATGGTCCATAGAACAGAATTGCCAAAAATGTTTATGATGTGTGTCAATTCGTAGGTTCTCATGGAGTATCACTCTCCTCATTCTCAAATATACCTTGGTTACGAGATAAACAAATTTAAAAAAATGTAAATATCAGATTGAATTTCATTCAAATTTATATTGCACGATACGGAATTTTTCAATTAATAAGATTAGTGATATGTACTGACACGTGATATGTATAATTGACAAGATTCTAGAAGTAAAAAAAATGAAAAAAACATAATAAAGTGTGAAAATGGAATGAAATAATCTAATATTAAGTTTTTGATGTTTTATTCGATTTATCCTTAATTTATATGCAATGTCATTCATTCACTTCAGTTTTTTAATAAATATAAACTTGAATAATATTATTCTAATGCCAAGATTAACCTCTATAATTCAACATTCGAAGGAAATTGGGGAAGAGTCAAAAAACACTTGCGTAAGATTTAAAAAAGACAGTGACAAGATTCCAAAAATACTTGGAGACCATGAAAAGGAAACTTAATGGAGATGAGATTTTTCCTATCTCTGGTCTTCATTATTATTTTTTTTCTCCCCTTCATGTGTCTTGGCTACATTTTCTTGATAATTTATGGAGCTTCCTTGAATTTATTCTTCTCTGCCACTCACTGCATCATTTTACTCACGAGTACCGAGTCATATATGCAGACATATCACTAGTCTTATCAATTGAAAAATCCCGTATCGCGCAATACAAATTTGAATGAAATTCGCACTGAAGTTGACATTTTTCAAAGTTTGTCTATTATTGTAACCGAGGTATCAGCTACGGCTGGCAATACTTTTAGAAGTACGAAGTTCCGGGCCCTGCCCATCTCTAATTGTACAATTGAGTTGCGGATATAAGAGGTTGACTCGATCGTCAATCGATCGCAACTCGATGCTACAATTCGCCTTTTGATCGAGTTGTGGTTGACTGATAATCGAATTTGTGAAATAGTCGACCAAGTCAATCTTCCGGGGATGGCTAAAAACTTTGGTTAATTTTTTTTCAAATTCTGGATGAATTTTACATACCTATGGGTGTATTGGTCAGTTTTGGCATATCTCCTTTTGGAATGCAACACATCAAATTTACCAGCGTTGTAACGAAACGATAGTCCGCTCACAGCAATGGAAAATCCTCTGATCCTTTGTGGCAAACTTTCTATGAATTCAAATTTAACTCCTAGAATGACCAAGAAAAAAAAGTTAAACTAGAAATTCTAATAAAACATGGATGATATTTTCCAATCAATTTACTGAAAGACTGAGGAAATTCCTTAGTTCCTTGAACATTTAATTTTTCTTGAGAGGGCAGGAGTGTTGAAAAAATGAAGAAAAGCGAGGAAAACTTAGCTCCATGAATTCTCGCGGGATAATGAATGAAAAAATATGAAAAATACCTTTAAAAAATTGTTATTTTTGTAACAATAAGATGAAATGCGCTGGGTTTAATTAGAACATTACAGATTTTTTAATTAATTAACAAAAAGGTGTGTAGATTGACAGCTCTAGGCTGCCAGGTTTTACTTCAATCGATCACATCAATCGAAAAACATGGCGGCCTGGAGCTATCAATCGACTCATCTTTTTGTTCATTTATTAAGAAATCGATAATATTCTAATTAAACCCAGTGCATTTCATCTTATTGTTACAAAAATAACCATTTTTCAAAGGTATTTTTCATATTTTTTTATTCATCATCCCACGAGAATTCATGGAGCAAAGTTTCCATTCTTTCTAACCCCTGCCCTCTTAACTTAATTGTAACATCAGCTTCGAACGATTCTTGATTAGAGAATTCCATATTTTGCCATTGAAATAATTGAAAACCTCCTATCTCAGATATCCACCGTCATATTGAAAAGTTTCAGTTTCTATTAGTCCACAATGCAATTGTGAATTACTAATCAGTAAGTAATTCAGTAGTGGAAAGGTAGAACGAGATGAGTCAATTTTTAAGCCGATCTTTTTTCGAGAATATGTCAGAAATTGATCAAGATGGGTCAATTTGGCTTTCATTCTTTTTTGTAGATACTTTCAAGGGTCTTGACAAAAACTTTACCATCTTGTTTAGTTTTTCAGATATTCCAAAAAAATTAAAAAGAGGGTGCGTGGAACCCACGCGACAGAAGTGAAACTTCTTGCTCATTGTGTATAGATAGCAATGAATTATTAGGATTTTCTCAAATGAACAAGTGATAACAATTGAGAAATGTAAGGATACGGGGTTAATCTCGAAGAGAAATGACAGAAAGCACAGCTCAGCACATTTAGCTGTGTCATGAACACAACACTTTGAGTATCTGCCTATAGTATTTTGGTTATCTGTTCACTAACAAATTATCATTTTTTCACGATTATGAAGTGTTCAGACAACTACATTTTTTAAAATCGGTTTTTCGGAAATACACAGGAAATTGATCGAGATGGAGCGGTTTTGCTTCAATCCTTTCTTTGGCTCTCAAAACTCTCTATAAAGGAGGATTCGTGCAAGCTTGCTCTATCTTGCTGAAATTCCGGGATATTCGAAGAAAACGTTTACTTCCATATTTTTCTCATGCTAGCCTCATACTATGGTAGACGAAGGGGCAGTGTCGGGTACTTTGGATTGAAATATTTCGAAAACTATGCAACATTTATCGAGACATGCTGTGAATGAAATTCAAAGGGAAGATTGACGAAGAAAATGAGCGAAACGCGGTTTTTCTAGGACCAGTAGTTTCCGAGATATCCATTTTTTAATGAATAGTTCAGAAACAATGGACGAGGCCCGATAGTAAACAAATGAGCGCTCAGACGTCATTCCTGACTTTTTCATTAGAAAATTGAAATCTTAATAACTACGAGTTATAGAAAAACGGAGTTTTGCTTATTTTATTCGTTAATCTTCCCTCTAAATTTCATTCACAACATGTCTCGATGAATTTTGAGTAGTTTTCGAGATATTTCAATCGAAAGCCAAGTGTAAAATGGCAATTTTCTTCAGGAATAAAAAACGAAGATTATGATGTGGAGGAAATTCCCATATTATCCTCTCCGTGTATTGAAAAAAAAATTACAAAATGAAAAAAAAGTATGTATATAGCACTCTACGCGAAGATCCTATCCCCCCCCTCTCTGCCGTCTTCCCTCTCCGCCGCTAGAGCATATGCTAGAGTGGCATCCCACCAACGCACTCTCCTCTTTCTTGCTTCTACTTTTCCCCCACTACTCTACTACCACGTTCCCCTCAAAACCTTTCACTCGTTCGTGACGCGAGAAAAAAGTTGGTACCCTCCCAAAAGAAGTTTCACTTCAAAAACAGAATTAAGGATGAATTGGAGGTACAATCGGAAAGAAAAAATTAAATTTTCGTTCAAAATCGTTAATTACAATTTATACAAGATGAAATTCTCAAATCGGATCAAATGAATCTGTGAAGAATGTGATAAGGAATAAGTTAAGCCGACTGCTCTAATACGTGCTATTACGCGATGATTGGAAACTTTTGCGAAGAAAAGGGTTAAGAACGCTTTTCTTCAATGAAATCTCATATAACCATTTCTTGATCCTGTTATAAGGAAAATCGATAACAGATGCAAAAAGAGTAATGCATTAGAGCAACTTTTTCAAGCAGCTAAGAAGCTTCACTTCTTACGCGTAAGAGTCACGAGCACCCGCTTTTTCGTAGAGAATTTCAAGAGCTACGAATAGTATATTTTGTACCTAGACCGAAAAAAAGCGAGCTCGCTTAGCTCGGGGAGCAAATTTTTTTCGCAGGTGACTCTTTCATAACCGAAGTGCGTATACTATTTTTTGTACTGAGGACACGAAAAGATGACGTTTAGAAAGTCGGTTTCCGTGGCCCAGATGCATAAAAACGATTTGAAGCAAAATCCTCTCATTCCCCACAGTTACCAAGAAATCCTTAAGAAACTAGAACGAAAAAAATTACTTATTCTGCTTGATCTCATTGCTACTGAATTATTCTATTAATCTTACTGTTATTTTCTAGATACGCCTATGAGGAGAAGTATTTACCTGTTATAAGATATTTGTAAGGGAATCGCACATCATTAAGAAAGAAGATACGAGAAGTTAAATTTAGACTCTGTGTTGGCTCTGGATTATCTGGAAGAGGTATCCAAGAAACGTTAGAAATTGTGCCATTGGCTTCCAATCTCCCCTCGGCTGGTTGAAGGAAAAGAACCTTATCCTTGACTTGGAATCGTACATTGACAACAACACTAAGGACAAATGAAATCAGTAGTGAAGGAATACAACGGGGAGAGTTAATTGTGTTAGCCATTCGTTTTTGATTAATACCTCGGAAACTAAGAGAGATAGAGTGATTATGCCTAAATATGTTTCTTGTAAAGAATTTCAAGAGTTATAGAAGAGGATGAGCGCAGCATCACTCTATCTCGTTTAGTTTCCGGAATATTATCGAAATTTTTTTGGAAAATGATAGACTTAAGGTCTCACATATACCTGGGCTCGTGCAAAAACGCCTCGATTTTCGGAAATTATTTTAAATATGAAGTAAAGGGAAAAATTTTGTTTTCTTGTTCCTACATTGTTTATTCACCATTGAATTATCTAAAAAAAAATTAGAAATATTTTTTTTTCCTTTCAATATCACTATATATTGTTGACAATGTCGGATGGCCGAAAAAGATGGTGCTGCATGGTCGACATCAAAACTCCTTGAAAAGTTATGAAATCTGAAAAAAAAGAAATATGATGAGAAAATGATATAGTAGTTATAGTCTGTCGGGGGGATTTTTAATTTTTTTCAAAAATTAAAGAGAACTAGGGGTGAGCAGTTGCTCGCTCGCTTCGCTCGCTCGCGAAGTGGGGTGCATAGTTGCTCGCTCGCGAATAGAGTAGTGCGTAGTTGCTCGCTCGCTACGCTCGCTCGCGAATAGAGTAGTGCGTAGTTGCTCGCTCGCTACGCTCGCTCGCGAATAGAGTAGTGCGCAGCTGCTTGCTCGCTCTATTCGCTTGCCAATTGTGTGGGTTATTGCTCGCTCATGAGCTGATTGTGATGAGTTTGTTAATATATATTACAATGAGTGTGATTCTTTCAATCACACTAAGAACTTCCCGATAATTCCTCTGAGGTATCATCAGACGTTTGACGTTCATATGTTCATATAAACGAACATAAATGAATATTTTCAGTTCTATTGGTGGTAGCATAAAAATTCTGGATGGAGGTGAGAGATGGTATTTGTCATTTGTTTATTGATTCATTGATTTATTTATTTACTCATTCATTAAGTATTGATTCTGGAGATAGTTAACGGTCAACAACAGATTTCTACGGAAGGTTCCATAAATATCTCAATAATCGATATTTTTCATGGAAAACCGCATAGATCGCTGACGAATGATCCGACCTCTCACCTCCATTTGGAATTTTTACGCTACACTAATAGGGCCGGAGGTATTGTGAAAAACATTTGATTATGTTCTCGTAAAAAACTAAGAAATCGCTGAACCGATTTCAACCAAAATCTAATCAACACCAATCTATATCGAGATGCTTCGATTCCAATATTGATCATCTCGATCGCATTATTGATTATCGAGAAAACGTGAACGAAAAAATCGGTCACATACACACACACACACACACACACACACACACACACACATACATACAGACATGTTTCTAAAAACTATCAGAAAATGTTGTGGACGTCTCAAAACGTAAAGATCCATCAAAAAATCGAATTTTCATTTTCGGGGTAAATACATAAACTTCCCTATCGGGAAGTTAAAAAAATTCTTAAAGTTTTTATGAAATTGTGTAAAACCTCAAGAATTTTTTTCTCTTTAATTTTTGAGAAACAAAAAAAATCCCCCCGACAGACTATAACTACTATATCATTCTCTCACCATATTTTTTTTTTCAGATTGGATCAATTTTCAAGGAGTTTTGATGTCGACCATCCTTTTCGTCCGTCCGACATTGTCAACTATATGTAGTGATATTAAAAGGGAAAAAAAAACATTTTTAATTTTTTTTAGATAATTCAATGGTGAATAAACAATGTAGGAAAAACAAAACAAAATTTTTCCCTTTACTTCATATTTAAAATAATTTCCGGAAATCGAGGCGTTTTTCCGCGCGCCCAGGTATATGTAAGGCCTTAAAGAGGTTGGTCACTAAATGCGTTCAGATGAAAAAATTCTGAAAAATTGATATGTTTTTGTTGAACATCCCATCACGTAGAAAAATTCTGATAGCGGCCGCCATCACAAATTTGCCGCTTTCCATGGAGTTCTTTCCCATGGCGATTTTTCATGACGATTCTTTCCATGGCAATTTTTTGCATGATGATTCTTTTCATGACTTTTCCATAAATTTTTCGTGCCTTTCATGAATTTATGGCTATAGCCAATTTCTCCATAGCAAATTTTGCATTGATGAATTCGGCCATGGAGGAAATGCAATGGAGAGAAACGCCATGGAAACGATCGCCATGGAAAGGATCACTATGCAAAAAGTCACTATGGAAAACAAACGCGATAGAAAAAAAGCCTATGGAAAAGAAAGCTATGAAAAAAAAAGCCATGGGAAAACGTGGAAAGAATCATCATGAGAAGAAATGCCTTGCAAAAATATGCCTCGGATAGAATCGCCATGGAAAAATTGCCATGGGAAAGAACTTCATAGAAAGCGGAAATTTGTGATGGCGCCCGCCATGGCCAGCGCCATAACCACCGCCATGGCCCGCGCCATGGCGGCCGCCATCAGAATTTTTCTACGTGATACTACTCGTGCTAAATTTTTAATCCATTCTTGAACCTAGTTTGGACGTAATAAATTAATAAAAATCCCTGGTTATACACAGCCTCTTATGGGCATGCGGAGCTGTACCGATAAATTGAAGACAAAAAATTAAAAATCTCCGAATGACAATTGAGATTTGATTGAAAAACTGATCAGTACCTTCCTTGAACAATCAGGAAAAATAATTGACCATTTGTTCCGGGCCTTACAGACCTTTTATAATTGCAATTTATGGTTTTATACAATTCCTCGATAAAAATTCATGTGTCGAGTAACTAGCATGGCATCACCGCGTGACGTAGCGTCATGTCCGTGAGAGCTCTGTAGGTATGTGTGGATACAGTTCAAAGTATATTTCAACTGCAGCGTTGTCAAAGTTCCCGAGCCCATCTCGCAATCAATTTTCTTCTATTTTCTATGACATTGACGAAATTTGAGGTGATTATTTAGTTTCAAAAATTATAAAAGGGAGTAAAAAAATTGTTATGATGATTTTCAGCATGTAATTAGCTGATTAACAGTCAGAAAAATGTTCTATATTTTCGTGTTCAGGAATTGGTATTAACCTGGGATCCCTATGCTAAAGCATAGGCATTCTCCCCGACCCACGCGACCCGCACAAGTGGTGACCAACCTCCTTAAGGGTGTGCGAATATTCAAAATTTCTAATTATTCACCGCAAATTGAATTCAAACAGCTTTCGAATGAATTCAACACTACGATTATTTCGAATCATTTGTTCTTCTCAAATATGATGAATTATCCAAATTATTTGAATCATCTGAATATTTTTAATCAATCAGAGATGTGTGACGATTCATATTTCGACTGTTCAATTCGAATTTTGAATTGAATACGATTATTCAATTCACGTCGTTTCATTTATTATTCATACACCCTTGACTATAATACTTTAAAAAAATTGATTAGTTCCAGTAAAGTAACTTACTAATTATCGTTTTGTCTACTTCTCAATTCACCCAGATAAATTCTCCAATTTTTTCTTACACAGTGACAATTGCAAGCATTCCACCATTCTTCGCTTATTCCCAACTCTCCATGCTGTATGAAGCCTTCTTCTCTCGAGCAATGATCCATTCTTCCGTAACGGTAGGTTATTCTGTCTCGTATTGCATTAACCCATTTAATTTGGGAGGGAGCACTTGACTATTTGAATTATCAAATAATTTTGATTACATTTAATATATATTCTATGCCTTTTGGCGGGAACTTGTATAGATATATATACAAGCTGCGGCAAAAAGCAGAGAATTAACATATAATATAAATTATATAGGAAAAACTAATATGATATGACATGAAAATATAATAGCGAAGAAATCAAACAGGATAAATCCATTTTTTCAACTAATTTTTTGAGAGTATCTCGAAGAATAAGGAAGATAGGGCAATTTCACGTTCATTCTGTTTTGTGGAGTATTTCGGGAGCTACAAAAAAGGATTGAGACCAAATTACTCAATCCCGTTCAGTTTTCAAGATATTCTTCAAAAACTGATGACAAAACAAAAAGACTTATCCTGCTTCGCTTCTTCGTAACTGATATTTTTCAACATTAATTTTATCCGATGCATCCATTCTGAATATAGACGTATGTATTATCAATAGGCTATCGCCGAATTTTATATTCATGAAATTTATAACTCGTATATCAGTCGACACGGAGTGAAACAGGATGCGCTTATTTTTTTGAAGAATATTTCAGAAACTGAGGGGATTTTGCCTAATCTATTTTTTGCAGCTCTTGAAAAAGTCTACAAAAAAAGATTTCCGTACTTTGCCTAGTTTCCCAGATATTCCGTCCAGCATGATCACAAAGATAAGTCGATTTGTCCTGTTTTACTTCTTCACTACTGATATGCTGTTATATATCTCTCCTGAAATCTCAGAATTCGATGACTGCCATCGAAGACTTTATCCATCATTCCAGCTAGTATAATTGCTAGGCAGCCGTTCGAATTTCTCCATCTTGTACTATAAGCACTACACTTCAAAATATCAATTTCACGATCAGCTGAAGAGGATTTCGTTCATCGACTCAAAGTCTGTATTCTGATTCAATCATAATGTCCATCAGAATGTCCAATTTAATTCTTTAACTGTCTAAACTACTCCCTCATCTCACCACGAGATTCTTCATCTCTCGGAGAATGTCCTTTCCGTTTGTTAGACATAGTTTTTTTTGCTAATAACGATTTCTTATTTGTGAAGTGCTTGGCACAAAGGAGAAGAGTGAAGAACACGCGGGCCAACCTGAATGGTGGAACAAAGAGTCCTAGACTTTGAATCGTCGCGACATCGGGGTAAGTAGGGGTACTACAAATTGGAATTTGATTCCTTGATAATTTCTTAGTTGTAAGTCTGGTGATTGTCAATATCATGAAATGATCTTGAGGAAGAGGCACGAAATACAGTAATGATTAGTCACTGTGGATCGCAGGAATATCAAGCAAGCTTGAATGGGGATTCCAGCAAGAATTGGAAGGGGATTACAGGAAAAATTGAGGAGTAGCCCATGGTGAGTTTGAGATGGCTTACTGGTGTAATACAAGGAGAATCTCAGGAGGAATTCAAGGGAGATTCTATGGTGGGATAGAAAATGCCATGGATTCCCTAAATGTCTTATCTCCCCTACATATCTCTCTAGAATTCCTAACAGTCTTCCTACAATATGATTGCACTTTTTTCTTTTTTAAAAATATTTCGAAGGTATTCTGTAAAATTAAGCCTTTAAAATTTATTCAACAAATCGATTTTTTTTGTTCTCATTAGAATATTTATATATCTCATGACTGAAAACACTTGCTTAATATTTCTGCGATCCATAAGCAATAATTATTCATTTCAATCAATGACCTATGCCCAAAGTATTGGACAAATTTGAACGATTTTTTTTTTCATTCAAATATGAACGGCGAGCTAGCACTTATACTTCCTAAAGTAATCGATAAAGTCTTTGACCTTATCCATGACCGGAACTCAGTGAATTTCTTTACCGATATGCAGGCTTCGGCATAACCCAGCCACGCACAGCTTGTGATTTCGCAGGACTTCTCATTGGTTAACTCTACGGGATTTAACCAACCTACGGGCGAATTTTCCGACCAACATTTGTGATCTTTGACAACGATGTCCCAGCAGGAGAAAGAGCGACAATCAGATACCCAGTAATTGAAAATACGCTCATGGAAAAGTTCAACCTCAATGAAAGTGTTATCTACAACAGATTGAATTCAGCGGTGACGAGGTAAAACAGGACTGATGTGATCACTTCCAATGGAATATCACGAAAACTGATGCAAGTAGACCCGTTTTCGTAGGAAAATTTAAGAGCTATGGAGATGGGTGTAACGATTAATGTCATTCCAATTAATTATATTGATGTTAATTTTAACTGCAGCTTATAACAATCAGATTTTGAACAAGACTTTTCCTTTGGATGCTATTTATCATTCAATTCTTTCTTCCCAAAAATACCAAACCGGAATATTAATGATGTTATTCTCTCAGGGAGTTTAAAGAGGGACAATGCTCTCTTGCCCAGAATCTTTACGATGGTAAATAATTTCTTTAGTAACTCCTGATTTAAATCCAATATTAGATTTATTTGAAGTTCATATAACGGAAAAAAGACTGAACCGCAAGATCAACAATTGTTTCTTTATAGTGAGCGATGTTATTTCTTTCTCACACAATTACCGAGAGTTCCACGATATTCAGTTCACATTTCGAATCGATTCTATTTTGTCATCAGTTTTTTAGAGATAACTAGCCATCGAAAAAAATACCCAGGTGGAAATATAAATGTCAAATTTTGGCAAAAAATGTCAAATTCTGATCAATTTTGACATATTTTCAAAAAAAATCCGTCATCATTTGACGTATTTTCACAGAATCTATCATAAAATGTCATAATTTGACTTTTTTTGTCAAAATATGAGCATTTTTGACCATCAATTGGAACAGTATGTCATATTTTGTCAAGTTTTCCCAGAAAAATTTCTGTCATAATTTGACAAATTATGACAGAATGTGTCATTTTTTTTATTTCATTGTGTGACACACAGTTCTGGTGAATTTGACATATTCTGACAAAAACGTCAGAAAAATAAGAAAAAAATAACAGGAAACGACAAATTTTATCATCATATGAGACTTTTTAACATGTAATTACAAAATATTTCCAAACTCGTTCTCCGAATTTGTTATTTTCAGTAGAAAAATGTCAAATTCTGTCAAAATTATTATATGACAAATTTTAACTGAATCTTAGAGAAAACTTATGTCAGAATTTGACATAATTGCTCATAAACTGTCATTATCGGACAAATTTCGACATATTCCTTCGGCATTTGTGCCATTTTTTGAATTATCCAAATATAATATAAGACTTCATGTCATAATATGTCGTACACCTTGATGAAGAAGAAGGGACTGGACATGGCATTGCATGACACAAGTAGGAAGGCCAACACAAACGGGTACTATTCTTTTATGCCGTATGGGAACGACCCATACGCATAATATCAAAAATGCGGTAATCTTGTTGAGCATTATCTTTGCCCGATCAGATTCACGAAGAAAACTGGCTCGCCCGTTTGAATTTATGACTTCTAAAACGATAGCGGGCTTAGGGACTAGTTTTCGACAATGCGCACTCTAGCGGCGCCTTCGGAACTACCAGTTTCAGTCATTTTCTGACGAATTGTGACATATTATGTCATATTTACCCATTTTATGACTACTAAAATTATGACAGATTATGTTCGAAAGGCTATGATATTTTCACAAAGAAATTTCATTGATTTCCACAATTCGTCAATTGATGACAAATCAGAATATGTCATAAAATGTCAAGAACGGTCATAAATTTTTTCGAACAAATGTCATTGTTTGACATATGTTTGACAAAAAATGTTAAATTTTCACAATTTATGTAATTTTTGGTCCATGAGAAAATCTGACATATCGGTTGTTACTGGTCAGAAAAAAAATGATATTTTCTATTGTGATATGTCAAAAATGAAATATAATGACAACACTTGACATTATTCTCTTCAATTGTCATATTTTATGATTTTTGTTATATTATGACTTTTTCTCTCAAATTATGACATCCACATTTTCTCTAAAATATTTGTCCGAATTGATGAGGATATGGCTAATTATGACATATGTAAATTTGTTATAATATGTCTTATTATGACATATTTTGTCATATTCTTACACTTTATGCCCATGAAAAATATGACAAATAATGCCTGAAAAATTATCACATATTTCATGAGAGAATGTCATTGATTATCAGAATTTGTCAATTTATGACAAATCAAAATATGTCATAAAATATCAGAAAACAGTCGGAAATTTTCGAGAACAAATGACATTTTTTGACATATGTTTAACAAAAAATGTCAATTTCTAACAATTTTTGTCATTTTTGATCGATGACCGAATCTAACATATTCGGTCATTATTGGTCAGAAAAAAAATGACATTTTTTGTCATAATATGTCAAAAAAGGAAACATTATGACAGAATTTACCCTCACCCTGATAATTTGTCATATTTTGCCATTTTTTGTTACATTATAACATTTTTTGTCAGAATATGTCATGCATATTTCCACCTGGGTATTTTGAGAAAAAAATGGAAAAAATGGCACTTACGCCCCTTTCACTCCAAGGTGACAATATGTTGATAAAATCGGTTGAAATGAAATGGAATAAATGAAACAGTCAGAAAACTGGTACTACTATTAAACAATCCTTCCCCCATTTTGTCACTGCTTATTTTCTTACCTTTTTTCGCCACATTTTGAGAGAAATGCATTGGAATAATTTGATCGAACATAAAGAATAATATCAAGAATTTTTCCTTCACCATTATCAATTTGGAACGTAGCAACTGTTTCTTATGATCGTGTATATATGCTCACTGTTGTTAATGTCGTCAGATTATACACTTGATCGCCTTATATAGTACTACACTACCATCACGTCACCTCTTCTACCTATATATTCCTTACAAAAAAGTTGATTGGAGAGGGAGTTCACGTAAAATACACATGAGGTAAGTGCATTTACATAGGTGTCTGTGTTCGGTATCATAGTCTATTCTTCCAGAGTACTAATCATGGTTTTGTGTTGCATTAGACACTGCAGAACATAATCTATTCGTTCTTGATAACATGTGCTATGACATCCACGGAATGACCAATATTCGGGCGAAGGTATTCCCTATGATTTTGGAGAGCCGATTGAAGACTAAAGTACGGGACAATATTGATATTGGCTTTGCGAAGAAGGCCCGATAGTCTTTCCAACGTCCATCCCTGCATATTGGGATGGCGAATTAGTACCGTAACTCTGTTAAAAATCTAGCACGATTTTTGGACGCCCACTCAAGTTACTTATGAGTGAACGTGTTACCTGTCGATGATTTCTCAATTTTAGTGGACTGTATATGATCTCCAATGGTCTGGTTCAGATGCTGTTGGATTGGAGTAGCTTTGGGATAATTCACAAATAATTCACGCGAGATTTATATCAAAAATATAGCATATATTGACTAGATAGCACTCGATGAATTACATGAATGGTACACTGATATTTTCTTTAAGTTGTTGATAATTGTCTGTGATAATTGTCTTTTAAGTTCACTTGTCTTTGATGATTTAAACAATGAGTTTAATTAATAATCTGATGGATTATCGATAATGCACATACGAATTATAGAAGATAATTCGTCTAGCGATGGTTTAAATGATAATTGTCTGATAACTTCGATATTTTAACAATGATAATTATCTGAGTTTCCGTCGCAGTAATTAACACTGATTTAATTCGATGGTTTGATGACGTTCGTGATTATTCGATAATCGCATCTCCCTGCCGGGTTGTAAGGCCGGTCTTACATCGAAATGCTAGATAATGTCTTTTTATTAATGTTGAATGTCTGTCTGATATGTAACAACCGAATGAAAACCCTTCATATTACACTATCCGCGTCTATCGACTATAGCGTCGGTTTTTTACACCCGAAAAGTCTCTAACAATTACGATAGATAATTTCTTGATAATGCACGGACTCACAAAGAATCTAGCGAGATAATAATTGATTACGCGGAAACACGTCGTTACGGTGCCGCGGCTCGATGACTAAGATCGTCTCTTGCCGAGACAATTGACCTCATCGGTGTGGATGACGCCTTGGGTGATGTTTGGGCATCAATTGAACTAATTGATGACCCCTGATCCGCGGGTAACCCTGGCTCAGTCGATAACTTTGCCAGGTTTTTTAACAACTCAGCTCGATATTAAGTAGTCGGATTTCAAGAATCCTATATCTACACCTAGTTCGAATAGAATTCATGACGTCTTTATCCGTACAACAAAATGTAAATGATTATCGAACTTAATTCGCGTGAATGAAGTTCAGTAACAGTATTAGTTAACGATGGAAGTGCAATTAGCAATCACCAGACTAGTAAGTGTGGTGATTGCTAATATTCTGAAATAGTCCATTCTCAAGGGACTAACTCAGAAATTAAGCAAGATGATGTCACATTTCATTTGAGATTAATTCCAAGCCGCTATGACCAATAGAATTCATCTTATTCCATTTGGCTATGTCTCCTAGAGGGGTGAGTGCCACACAACATGACCAACAGAATTGACAATATTCCCAACAAATATTGTTACTGATTTTAATTCACTTCATCAAATTTCTCAAAATTTATTTCATCATTTCGACATTATCAAGAATATCTTTGAATTGAGTGGGCTTAGAGAAAAATTAAAAAAAATTGTTTTTGTACCTTCAGACATTCTATACAAAAAAGTTCGCTTCATATTTGCTGATCAAACTCCCCAATTCAGAGATAGCTGCGGAAATGATCGATGTGATTTCTTGACTTATCCTAGTTCGGCGGCATTACACGCTATGTCACTTACTTTCTGGCTAATGATTTCCTATTTGTTTCTTTTTTAGATATATGTTGCGGAAGTGCTTGAGATAATTCTCGAGATAGCAAGAAGCCGTTAATTTGTCGACAAAGTGTCTCCCAAGCAATGTATACAATTGACGTCCAATTGTCGTCACAGTGACGACAAATATTTCGGATAACATATTTATTCAAGTTATCCAAGTATACACAAATTATCATCCATTTTTTGGACGGAAATTGCGTGCGGATATTGCTGCATTCTAGCTGAGAATTGTTGAAGCATACTTGCAGCCAAACTGAAGGTAACTTCGCAGCTAAATTTGGTGAAATCTTGTTGCAAAGCTGATTGTAATTTTACGAATGGAATTTTCACCCAAGTTCCTGAAAGATGTAGCCTCTTCTCAATATATGTATGCACATGGCATTGAGTTGATAATCTTCTAGCCCATTTGATTTTTATACATAAAATGAAATATGTATAGTCCAGTCAAATGAGGAAACAAAATGCATCAACTTTCCAGTGCTCAAAAAAATATGAAGAAATTACAAATTGCTAGGTTTTAGAGTGGAAAGCAAACGTTCAAACAGTAAACGTGATTCAGCATTGTTATAAGAGATAGGAGACGTCCGGTGTAAATAACACGGATCGTCTGATATCGATTTTTCGATTATTTTATGAAGATGAGTAGAGAAAAGGAAAAACACAAGTTAAAAACGCAGTTTAACTTGATGCTTTCTTCTTTCTCTCTCACTCATTCTTTTTGTTCGTCAAAGGCATTGAATTGCAATGCCTTGACAACAGGGAAATAAAGGGGGTATTCTCCCACTTTTCAATAAGTGAGGTGCCAATCATGTGTGATTTTTGTCACCTGATTGACCCCACTGTTGAATAAATTAGGAGAAAGGGCAACCGCCAACGCGAAGTCGCTTTGCTCCTTACCCTAATTAAATCAGTTGGGTGTGAAGAAGGTAATAAGGAGGAAATTGAGATTTGTAACACTTTTGTAAAAATGGGAGAAATTAAAGAAAACAGAATTTGTGAAATTGTTTAGAAAAGATAATAAAGTGAATTAATTAGGGCGCGGCATCGAAGTAATTAACCCTCTGAAGACAAACTCCTAGCAATCCCTGTCGTGTGAACTAGAGAGAGGGAATAGCCAATCGTGGGCACGCGTTCACTGTGTTAGTGCGTGACGTCATGAGATGGCTGCCCCCTCTCCTACTGTCCCATGACCGTACAGAGCTCGTGAACGTGTGGGTCCTGGCCGGTTACGATTTTTCTTATATTTTTTCTCGTTTCCAAGTTCATAATGAAAATAGAAATTTATAATAGAATTGTTTAGACTAAAAAAAAGTGTTTGATTTAAAAATACCATTTACTGGAAAAGAAATAATGGAGACGCGTCAACGAAAACGGAAATAAAAAAAAATTCATCTGCAAAAATTCTTTCAGTTATAAAAGTGAAGAACGAAAAAAATTCCATCAAAAATCCTTCTTCGTTGAAATCGAAGAAAATACATGTTTTAAAAGAGTCCGCTGTCTCAAAACCGATCCATCTTTTATTTATTTTTCCCGGTTGATTGTATTTTTTTTGAGCAGTGATTCGCCCGGCCCCCCGCGCGATACGCCGGCACTGGATGTTGCGCCCCACCATAGGGCCGAGTCACTCGCCCTTCGGTCTGATTCAGTGGTGGGGAGACGGAGTTTGTCTTCAGAGGGTTAAGTTGAAAAAGGAAAAAAAAAGATTATTGGACTATTGTGGAAATTTTGAGTGTGAAAAGAGAGACAAATAGAAAGGATTTTATTGAAGAAATTTGGGGATTTTTGAGTGAAAAAAAAAGGAGAAAAATAAAACGGAGGTCATTTAAAACTTTGGGGATTCTTAGTGTGAAGAAGGAAGAAATAAAACGAATTTTGAGTGTGAGAAAAAAAAAGAAATAAAATAAATTTGCTTAAAGAATTTTGGGGATTTTTGAGTGTAAGAAAAAGAAAGAAATAAAACGAATTTTGAGTGTGAAAAAAAAAGGAAGAAATGAAACAAATTCGATTGAAGAAATGCGGGGATTTTAAGTGAAAGAAAACGGAGAGAAACGAGGGAAAATTGAATAAAAAAAAAAAGAGAAGGAATTGAACAGGAAAAGATAAGTCACAAAGAAAATTTAATAAAATAAGTGGATACTGCGCACGCAACGTATGAGGTTTTTGGGAAAAAAATTCGTTCTGTTTGCGAAATTTTCGATTTTTTTTTTTGATTATAAAGTGAATTAATTGGTTTCAACAAAAAAAAAATTAAATTACCTTATTTCAAATTATTTTGTGAAATTCAAGGATTATTTTATTGAGAAAATTACTCACAAAAATTTAAAATCTTTTGAAAAATAATTGAAGATTCAATGCATTGTTTTTTTTGGAATTTAGAAATTATTCTTATTGGAAAAATTGATTATTTTAAATTGAAAATTATTTGAAAAACGATTGAAGCTTCAATCAATTATTTTTTTTTGAGAAAATTAACTATTCGTAACAGGAAATAATTTGAGAAACATTTGAATATTCAATTTATTATTTTTGTTAAATCTTTGGAATATTTTTTTTTGTGAAAATTGAATTATTTAAATTAAAATATATTCGCGTAAAGATTAAGTAATCGATTTAGGTTTTTGTGGGTTAAATTTTAAAAATCGTTTTATCGTGATAATCGAATGTTTTAAATTGAATGATACTCGAGAGTTGATGAGAAAATTTGATTTATTATTTGTGTCGAAGTTTTAGAAGTCGTTTTATTGAGAAAAAAAAACTAAACGATCCCAATTGAAAATTACTTGAGAATTGGTTGAAGAATCGATTCAATTTTTTGCTTCCGAATGGAAGCATTGTAAACGCGATTTTTTTCGATCTCGAGATTTCATCGGAATATGACTCAGAATGTTCCAAAACGTCGAGAAATGACATTTTTAAAAAATGTCTGTATGTATGTGTGTGTGTGTGTGTGTGTGTGTGTGTTTGTGTGACAGATATCAGCTCATTGCTCCGGAATGGTAATACTTGGTGACCTGAAAATTTAACAGTACTTTCTCTCCCCGTGCAAATTGCTCTCCGTGAAATTTGAGCGAAATCGGTTGAGTACTTTTCGAGAAAAATCAAATATTCGAAAAATCGTTTTTTCGATTTTTCTCCGCGAAAAATTGATTCACAGCCCCCACTCTCAGCGATGAAATTCATCTCATTTGAACACACAATTTTCACTCGGGGTAAATTTTGCTGCGATTTTTCGTTTGCGGATAATTTCAATTACAGTGTTTTTTATCCTGAATTTTGTATACACGATAGCTCAAAAACTATTTGAGTTAGAGACTCCAAATTTCGTGGGTTTGTGCATCTAATGAACGAAAAGTTTGGTATTGAAGTTGGGCGAAATCGGTCAAGTAGTTTCTGAGATATTGCACAAAAACCATTTTATGAAAAGAGGTTATATCTCGAAAACTACTGGAGCGATTTCGCCCAAGTTCAGCTTAAAAGATTCATCTCAATGAGCCCCACAAATGGTGAGAATTTCAGATTTTTCAGAGGCAGTCTCTTGTAAGAGTTTTCGATAACTTAGTTTTTTCAAAAATCACGGTTTTTCTTAGCTTCCTCCCTAGGAACACTACTATTTTTCATTTCACCATTCGAAAGTAGACAATTTTTTCTACCAAATGAGTACATTTTCTTCTGACGACAATCGGAAAGAATAGGAATACTATTTGAAACCTGAACTTCAATTTTTGCTTCCGAATGGAAGCATTGTAAACGCGATTTTTTTCGATCTCGAGATTTCATCGGAATATGACTCAGAATGTTCCAAAACGTCGAGAAATGACATTTTTCAAAAATGTCTGTATGTATGTGTGTGTGTGTGTGTGTGTGTGTGTTTGTGTGACAGATATCAGCTCATTGCTCCGGAACGGTAATACTTGGTGACCTGAAAATTAAACAGTACTTTCTCTCCCCGTGCAAATTGCTCTCCGTGAAATTTGAGCGAAATCGGTTGAGTACTTTTCGAGAAAAATCAAATTTTCGAAAAATCGTTTTTTCGATTTTTCTCCGCGAAAAATTGATTCACAGCCCCCACTCTCAGCGATGAAATTCATCTCATTTGAACACACAATTTTCACTCGGGGTAAATTTCCCTGCGATTTTTCGTTTGCGGATAATTTCAATTACAGTGTTTTTTATCCTGAATTTTGTATACACGATAGCTCAAAAACTATTTGAGTTAGAGACTCCAAATTTCGTGGGTTTGTGCATCTAATGAACGAAAAGTTTGGTATTGAAGTTGGGCGAAATCGGTCAAGTAGTTTCTGAGATATTGCACAAAAACCATTTTATGAAAAGAGGTTATATCTCGAAAACTACTGGAGCGATTTCGCCCAAGTTCAGCTTAAAAGATTCATCTCAATGAGCCCCACAAATGGTGAGAATTTCAGATTTTTCAGAGGCAGTCTCTTGTAAGAGTTTTCGATAACTTAGTTTTTTCAAAAATCACGGTTTTTCTTAGCTTCCTCCCTAGGAACACTACTATTTTTCATTTCACCATTCGAAAGTAGACAATTTTTTCTACCAAATGAGTACATTTTCTTCTGACGACAATCGGAAAGAATAGGAATACTATTTGAAACCTGAACTTCAATTTTTGCTTCCGAATGGAAGCATTGTAAACGCGATTTTTTTCGATCTCGAGATTTCATCGGAATATGACTCAGAATGTTCCAAAACGTCGAGAAATGACATTTTTCAAAAATGTCTGTATGTATGTGTGTGTGTGTGTGTGTGTGTGTGTTTGTGTGACAGATATCAGCTCATTGCTCCGGAACGGTAATACTTGGTGACCTGAAAATTAAACAGTACTTTCTCTCCCCGTGCAAATTGCTCTCCGTGAAATTTGAGCGAAATCGGTTGAGTACTTTTCGAGAAAAATCAAATTTTCGAAAAATCGTTTTTTCGATTTTTCTCCGCGAAAAATTGATTCACAGCCCCCACTCTCAGCGATGAAATTCATCTCATTTGAACACACAATTTTCACTCGGGGTAAATTTCCCTGCGATTTTTCGTTTGCGGATAATTTCAATTACAGTGTTTTTTATCCTGAATTTTGTATACACGATAGCTCAAAAACTATTTGAGTTAGAGACTCCAAATTTCGTGGGTTTGTGCATCTAATGAACGAAAAGTTTGGTATTGAAATTGGGCGAAATCGGTCAAGTAGTTTCTGAGATATTGCACAAAAACCATTTTATGAAAAGAGGTTATATCTCGAAAACTACTGGAGCGATTTCGCCCAAGTTCAGCTTAAAAGATTCATCTCAATGAGCTCCACAAATGGTGAGAATTTCAGATTTTTCAGAGGCAGTCTCTTGTAAGAGTTTTCGATAACTTAGTTTTTTCAAAAATCACGGTTTTTCTTAGCTTCCTCCCTAGGAACACTACTATTTTTCATTTCACCATTCGAAAGTAGACAATTTTTTCTACCAAATGAGGACATTTTCTTCTGACGACATTCGGAAAGAATAGGAATCCTATTTGAAACCTGAACTTCAATTTTTAAGTTTTATCGTAGGATCTCAGTTTTCATCTAATATTGAAAATTTATGTATCATATGACATTATTGCAATTTAATCGATTATTGTAAGCTAGTACTGCAGGTCCTAAGATTGAATCCTGAACAGATCGATACGGTCTGAAAAAATATTCGTAGGAATGTTTAAGTGCGAATTTGTCGTAAAAATGATGTTATTTTTTTGAGCAATGGAATACATGAATAGCGATTTGATGCAAAATTGATGAAATTCCATTCGGAAGCATTTTGCCAATCGAATTGGCAACATATTAAATGTCGCACAAGGAGTGGGGCTTGCCAGTACCGCACAAAGAGTAGCACTTCTGCTTGTTAAGTTTTATCGTAAGATCTCAGTTTTCATCTAATATTGAAAATTTATGTATCATATGACATTATTGCAATTTAATCGATTATTGTAAGCTAGGACTGCAGGTCCTAAGATTGAATCCTGAACAGATCGATACGGTCTGGAAAAATATTCGTAGAAATGTTTAAGTGCGAATTTGTCGTGAAAATGATGTTATTTTTTTGAGCAATGGAATACATGAATAGCGATTTGATGCGAAATTGATAAAATTCCATTCGGAAGCATTTTGCCAATCGAATTGGCAACATATTAAATGTCGCACAAGGAGTGGGGCTTGCCAGTAACGCACAAAGAGTAGCACTTCTGCTTGTTTTTGTTATTTTTATTAAAATTTTAAAATCGTTTTTATTACACAAATTGAATGAATTGAGTGAAGAAAAAAAACATCCGAGAAAAAATTAAAGCACCGATTTATTATTTTTTTTTTATTATAAAATTGTTAAAATCGTTTTATTAGAAAAACTCATGGAATTATTAAATTATAGTCGAGAATTAATTGCAGAATTAGCTGTTTATTTTTGTCAAATTTTTGGAATCGTTGTCGCTGGAAAAAAAAAAAATTTTTTCAATAGTTAAAATGCAAATTAATTGAAGAATGTAAATAATTATTTTGAGGAATTTGAGAATTACTTTCTTTAGAGAATATATATACCAAGTTAATATTAAAAATGTACGTTAATTTTACCTTGTCACCCTATTAGAAATAGTTAAAGGCAAAAGCTCCCTTCTTCCTATCCCGAGCTATTGGTTTTTAACTAGGCTCAAAACAGGAAAAATAAATAATCCATGCTATTTTGGAATTATTAGCAATAATAGTTCTGACGTAACAATATCTCGAGAACTAAGCCAAATAAAGCAATTTACGTATAATTTTTTCTGTAGAGAATTTGAAAAGCTACACAAAAAGATTGGGGTAAAAATGCTCCATTTCACGTAATTTACGAGATATTCTCATAAACTATGCACACGAAAAATCTACTCTTCCTGCTCATTAGATGTTTTTGTTAATAGTTTATTGAGAATACCGGAAACTAATCGGGATCAAGCAATTTGACACGGATGCTTTCTTGTGGAAGACGTGCAGAGCTACAAAATAGGAATCGAGTACATCCATTCTATCTCACTTAGTTTCCAAGATATTTCCAATAAACTATTCATAAAAATTGACTCATTGAATTGACTGCTGCGTTATTTCTACCTCTCCACTGCCGCCTCCCCTTTCGGCTACTTCAGTTAAGGACTTGAGGTACTTCCGCAGTAAGTAAAGAGGAATAGATCCGAATGTGCCACAGATTTGAAACTTTGGGGATATTCTTCTCATAAGTAGAAATATATCTGAAAGTTTCATAACGATCGACCAAGTACTTTTTTTTTATTAATTATTAAAATAATTAATTTATACAGGCCCTAATGACACGTACTTATTTTCAAAAATCATCGACAATGTGCTGCAGTCCTACCCGCGCGCGAAATCACTTCCCATATTATTTATAAATATAACTTGATAATTTTTTTGATATTTCACCACGTGATTATTGAGGAATATCAATTAATCCATAAAATAATTATGAGGTTATGGTAAAATGGTGGTGACACACGGCTCCCCAATGGTGGTGGCACACGGATTAATTGATATTTCTCAATAATTACGTGGTAAAATATCAAAAAAATTATCAAGCTGTATTTATAAATAATATGGGAAGTGATTTCACGCGCGGGTAAGACTGCAGCACATTGTCGATGATTTTTAAAAATAAGTACGTGTCATTAGGGCCTGTGTAAATTACTTATTTTAATAATTAATAAAAAAAAACTACGTGGTCGATCGTTATGAAACTTTCAGATATATTTCTACTTATGAGAAGAGTATAAAAAAAAAATAAAAAATAAAAAAAAAAAAAAAAAATTTAAATTAATTTTATTTGGATGGGCCGCTTTTCTGCATATTTACCGCTATTGCGAGTTCCTATACTTTCCTTCAAATCCTCAAAGTTTCAAATCTGTGGCACATTCGAATCTATTCCTCTTTACTTACTGCGGAAGTACCTTAAGTGATTTCTCATAGGAAAAAAAAAATTGGAAAATGGACCACCATTTTCAGTTTTGCAAAAACACTGTGGGTGCTTCATTGCTCTTCACCTTTGGATGCTCGTATTGCACTGAATATCATCAGCTTTGGATGCTTCAATCGCATTGAATAGTAAGTTATATGCAAAAAAGTAAAAGAATGTTTTTTTCTGGAGAAAGAGCATCAAATAACATTTAAATTTCTTAAATTTTTTTTCAATGGTTAAAATTTATAATTTTTATTTCATATTAGCTATTGGAATACAAATTGGTAGCGTCAAATAGATTTATGTAAATAAACCAACAGAATGAATACCAATCAATGAAAAAAACCTTATTTTACAATTTTCTACTATCATTATTGAAATATCTCGAAAACTATTTTTTACATTTACGGGTATTAATCAAGAGAACTTCTTTGCAGCACTGGAATTCTCTACAAAAAAAAAATCTTGGCATTTTTCTCCAGACCCACTCGACTCCATGATATTCACGGAAGGAGTTACACGCAATTCGCAATTTTTTTCAAATCCGAAATTTTTCTCATTTAAAAATATTTCTTTGTATCTTCCATTTCTTTCAAGTCCTGAGACGATTTAGAAAAATTTATCTTGTTTTACTACTTAATTATCAACTTTTAGCCATTTGAAAAAATAACGAGAGTGATTGGTCTGCCTTCGACCTTCTTTCATCAGAGCAGTGACCTTAATTTCCCACAAAATAAACTTGAATGAAAATAGGTACACTTGATTCACAAACGATTCATCAGCAAAGAGGTAATAGGATGAGGTAATTTCTCTCACTGATCTTCTTTTGAGAATATCTCGGAAACTAAGCTAGATAAGACGAATTTTCTCTCATCCTCTCGCATAACTTTGAAGTTCTCTACAAAAAAAGGATGAAAGCAAAATGGCGCTATTTCTTTAGTTTCCGGAATATTCTGCAAAAAAGGCAGAAAAATTGACTCATCCGGCTTAGTTCTTTAGTACTATATTTAATTAATTGTAGAATCTCCAAAGTTTTCTAATTTTCGATAATAATATTGATGGAATGGGACGGAAGATACTGGAATGGAGTTGTTCTGGAGGGGGTGGATGAGAATGGAGAAATCAATTATCCTGAAGTAAAATCTGATTCACCGATCGAAGATCTTCCGTTGGATTCTATTCTGAAAATATTCTCGTTTCTCCCGATTCGAGACAAATTCATCACCGCAGAAGGTATTCATTTCATCCATTTTTTAAATCTTAAAAAAAACGAGGAAATGTACTAAAATTTTATTTGTTGAAATTCTATTGAAAATTTTGGAAAAAAAACTAATTGATTTTATTCAGCAAAAATTAAGTGGCATTATTTTCTTTTGACGTTTCCTACGATTTCCTTCCGATTCTTTCAATATTCAGGACATGGAATGACTTTTCGAAATATTTTTAATTTTCAGTCTGTCAATATTGGAGGGAAATAAGTGAGGCCGGATGGCCGAGTGCTAAGAGGCCTTTCATAAGATCAACGTATCCAAGATTCACTGCTGCTGAAATTGAGATAATTTTCAAACGCTGCGGACGTTTTTTGACATCACTTCCCGAGTAGAAAATTTAGTTAGGACATGATGGGTTCCTGATGAGGTTTGTCCCGCGTACCTATAGGGACATCATAGGGTATACCTCGTGAGGACATCACCAGGATCGTCACGCAGTCACCCCGTGATGAACCCGACAGGGGTACCTTATCGGGACATTACAACTGCGCCTTATAACTACCCGATCTCTAAAAATTAATTCGCGTAAATTTAGAAAAATAATTATTCATTATTTCTCATGAAAAACATCACTCAACGCTGAGTATGAATTAATGGCTCTTCATCCAATATTTCACCGTTGTTGTTCACTTTTCGATGGCTTTGTTCAACCTTCGCTGAATATCAGGGGAAGAATTTGACTATTATTGTTATCCTTATTTTTTTTACAATTTGTAATGAGCATTTTTCATCAATTTTCATTCAGTTGCAATATTTCAATTGTTCTGCATTTATTGCATTTGATTACAGCATTCCCTAAAAATCCGTTATAGAAATTTTAATACATGAAAAAATAAATTAATTAAAGTAAATTAATTAATTTACTATGTCATGCTTTAAATTTTCTCATTTAATTATTTTCGTATTGTAATTTCCGAAGATCAAATTGCATTAGTTGATTCTCCTTGCAATGTGTGAAGTACCGGACCCCGCCGCCTCGCTGGAACTTATGGTCTTTGGGACGAAACTTCACTTAGGAACAAAATCGATACAGGACGCCACATAGCGACGAATTGTAGAACTAAGTATTCTCTTGATGCTCGGAATATCCTGATTGCTTCCTAACGAGGATTTCATGTGGAGTGCACGATCAGGAATACAAAGGGGATTACCCTATGAGTTCCTGATGATGAGCTTGTTGGGCGAAACCTCAATCAGGTAAACCTCAGCTGGTCCCGATATTGGACGCTTCGGGAAACTCCCGACTAGGCACTAGCTCATGAAATCCCGATACACAGTCAGGTCTGCCCTATGAGTTCCCGACGATGAACCCACTAGGTCTTTCCTGATCGGGGGAGCCTTACGTCAGCCCAATGATGACCTGATAGGGTGTAGGGACAAGCCTGACAAAATTTCGACTCGGGTGGTTTATTCAATTAACTTTCATATAATAATATAAAATCTGAACTATGTTCCCCCAAATTTTCATCGCAAAATATTGATAAATAAGCCGTTGGCAGCAACACTCCGCAGGTGCCTAAAAAAAAAGTGGTTTTGCGGTGAACACTGGAACTCTTCACTGGATCAACAGAAACGAAAAAATCCAAGTGCGTTGACTAGGTCAGATGTTTTCCAAGGTAATGTCGTTGAGTTTTTTTTTTTAATCGATTTCTCAATTTTTAGTAGCACTTGGAAGTCAAAAATGCGATTTTTGCTTGAAAAAATCAACTAATTTGTTATTGTAAAATAACAAATAATCATAAAAAAAGAAAAAACTTGAAGACATTACCTCGAGGAACATCTTACCTAATCAACGCACTTGGATTTCCCCATTTCTATTGATCCAGCGAAGAGTTCTAGTGTTCACCAGTTTTTCTCGGAGGTGCCTGCGAATATTTACTGGCTTTGGCTCATTTATCAATATTTTGCAGTGAAAATTTCGAAAAATATAGTTCATATGTTGTATCGTCTAAAAAAATTCTTGAAAATAGGCTTTTTTTCCCGACCCAAAAAACGCTACCCCCCCCCCCCCCCTTAACCGTCTTCGCTATTCGCATTTCACATACTCAAATAAGGAATTTTGATGCTCATCCCTGACGGATCCAAATTATGGTAGAATTACGGTAAACGCACTGTTTTGGGGTAAAACGGCGAATATACCGTAATTTTACGGTAAAAAGACCGTAGTTCGACGGTACTTTACGGTAAGTTTACTGTACCTTTATAATTAAGTTCACAGTAAAAGTATACGGTATGAATACGGTGAAGTTTACGGTGGAATTGCAGTAAATTCTTCATCTATCATGCGGTTAATTTTTGGTATCTTGATGATTGGGGCTTGCAGTAAAGTGAAAATTGTAAATTTGATTAATCAAGGGTAAATACATGCTTTCACGTATGAAAATACTTTATAAAGTCTTTATAAAGAATTCTTTATAAAACGTGTTTTATAAGAAATTGGAATTTTTCTTATAGAGATTTTCTTATGAAGTTTTCATCGTAGTTTTCATCCTTTATGAAATTTTGTTTTATAAAGGCGATTCTTATAAAAAAAATTTTTATAGAGGAAAGCAAAAGATATAAAATACCATTAATATTTCTTGTATGAATCCCATTCTATAAATTCGTACTTTATAGAAAATGTCTTTATAAAATTGAATTTTCTAGGGACATTTCTTATAAAATGACTTTTTACAAAGATTTCATCTCTCAGTTGAATGCTTTCTTTATTCTATTTATTTGAATAGTTATCCCTTGGAAAATAGCTGGATGGGGAACTCCAAACAGTGTTAACAAAAATGCAGACTTTAGCCATTGGAGCCATTGTCTGGTTTCGACAGCAAGGAAGTCTGTTTCTCAGATAAGTGTGTCGAACTGCGCCGCGATCTCGCTTATATGCACTTTTCGTCAAACTCCACTTACGGACGGGATTCCGACGGTGCGCGACCTATCGGCGGCGGCGGTACTACAATTCTTCTTCACTTTGACGTTCGGCGCTGTCCCTTTGAATTTTATTTCTTCCTCGTGCTTCAATTTAATTCTTCTTCTTTGCGCCTCTTATTTTTCTTTCCTCTCTTATTCATCATTTGCTTTTATTATTTTTTTTCATTAATTATCAATAAATTAGGTATGAGGTTCTTACAGGAGATACTCCTGTGAGATAGTTATCTCACAGAAGTGTTTCTAAAGAAAACGTCTTTACAAAATAAAACTTTATGAAGATGTTTTCTATGAATCTTGAAATGGAATTTTTTTTGACCATCCGTTATAACGAGATGAGAAGGTTGAAAGCGGAAATTTTTTTTCCATCGTTTTTCATTTTTCCAAATTGGTCTACGGACTTCAAAAGAATTTTCTCGACTCAACCCTTATCAAGATCGTGTGTCGTGGCCTTTCAGCTTCAATTCTTTTTTATTTCTTACGATCATTTGTTGCTGAGATATCGTCAATTGAATCAAAAAATACCCTTTTGCCTTTAATCGCCGATATCTCAGGAATTACTGATCGCACATCGAACGGATGATGGGATTCGTAAACTTAAATAAATTGACTATGAGGTTCTTGCACTATTTCATTGAAAAAAATTTTCTTCCATTTTCAAAATTGGTTCGAAAAAGTATTGAAAAATGAAGTTTTTTTTCTTTTTTGAAGATTGCCGTCAATTTTGCGAATTTGGGAAAAGCTGCAAATGTTTCAACATTTTTCTTTAGTTTACTGTTTGCTGAAACACTCCCTAAATTTTCAAGCCAATCGGCTGGACCGTTTTTTTCTCGAATGAACAAAGTTTCAGCAAAAATTAAAGGAACACTTTTTTGTTCCTTAAACCCCAATTAATGATGATTAAGGCCGAAAATGTTCTTATTTCTTTATTTCTTCGTGATTTTTTGTGCGAAATTCGTTTAATTTCTTCGAGAAAGAAACAATGTAAAAAAATCAATGGAAAAATACAGTTTTTATTCAAATCAATAGAAAATTAAAATTTTTTTTAAATCCGTAACAAATTAGAATTTTTTTTCTTCAAAAATCAATAAAAGAATCTTTTCTAAAAACCACCAGAAAAATAGATAGAAAACTTTAAAAAAATGGCTAAAAAACTGCCACTATCGTATTTGACTTGGAGAGATAGTGACGCAGAAATTTTTTTCAAACATTAAAATTTTTTTTATTGATTTTTGAAAAAAATTTTATTGATTATTTTTTCCTTTTTTTCGATGAAATTCAACAGATTTTGCACGAAAAATCATGAAGAAATCACGGAGAAGAAACATTTTCGGCCTTAGACTGACAAAATTTACTGTTCCCTTAATTTTTTTTGCTGAGCTCAGCAATATATATTAAATTAAATTGAATTTACTGTTCCCTTGATTTTTTCTGTTGAGCTCAGCGAAAAAATTAAGGGAACAGTAAATTTCGTCAGTTTAGAGCCGAAAATGTTTCTTCTCCGTCATTTCTTCGTGATTTTTTGTGCAAAATCTGTTGAATTTCATCGAAAAAAACGAAAAAATAATCAAAAAATTTTTTTTGCAAAAATCAATGAAAAAACTTTCATTGTTTGAAAAAAATTTCTGAGTCACTATCTCTCCAAGTCAAATACGATAGTGGCAGTTTTTTAGCCATTTTTTTAAAGTTTTCTATCGATTTTTCTGGTGGTTTTTAGAAAAGATTCTTTTATTGATTTTTGAAGAAAAAAAATTCTAATTTTTTACGGATTCAAAAAAAATTTGAATTTTCTATTGATTTGAAAAAAAATGGTATTTTTCCATTGATTTTTTTACATTGTTTCTTTCTCGATGAAATTAATCGAATTTCGCACAAAAAATCACGAAGAAATAAAGAAGTAAGAACATTTTCGGCCTTAATCATCATGAATTGGGGTTTAAGGAACAGAAAAGTGTTCCTTTACTTTTTGCTGAAACTTTGTTCATTCGAGAAAAAAACGGTCCAGCCGATCGGCTTAAAAATTTAGGGGGTGTTTCAGCAACCAGTAAACTAAAGAAAAATGTTGAAACATTTGCAGTTTTTCCCAAATTCGCAAAATTCACGGAAATTTTCAAAAAAGAAAAAAAAATTCATTTTTCGATACTTTTTCAAACCAATTTGGAAAATGGAAGAAAATTTTTTTCAATGAAATAGTGCAAGAACCTCATAGGAAATTTATTTAAGTTAACGAGTCCCATCATCCGCTCGATGTGCGATCAGTAGTTCCTGAGAAATCGGCGATTAAAGGCAAAAGGGTATTTTTTGATCCAATTGACGATATCGCAGCAGCAAATGATGGTAAGAAATAAAAAAGAATTGAAGCTGAAAGGCCACGCTACACGATCTTGATAAGGGTTGAGTCGAGAAAATTTTTTTGAAGTCCGTAGACCAATTTGGAAAAATAACGGAAAAAAAATTTCCGCTTTCAACCTTCTTATCTCGTTATAACGGATGGTTAAAAAAAATTCCATCTTAAGATTTCAGAGGTGGAGACTCCAAGCTTTGGAACCATTTTTTTTTATTCCGATCCAATGATTTTTCGGAAAGTTACAGCCATTCGAAAATCACGAAGAAAAACGACAAAATCTACTGTTTCCTCAATTTTTTTGCTGAGTGATATTTATAAATTTCATAGAAAACATCTTCATAAAATTTTATTTTGTAAAGACGTTTTCTTCAGAAACACTTCTGTGAGATAACTATCTCACAGAAGTATCTCCTGTAAGAACCTCATACCTAATTTATTAACAATTAATGAAAAGAAAATAATAAAAGCAAATAATGAATAAAAGAGGAAAAAAAATAAAAGGTGCAAAGAAGAAGAATTGAACTGAAGCGCGAGGAAGAAATAGAATTCAAAGGGACAGCGCCGAACGTCAAAGTGAAGGAGAATTGTAGTACCTCCGCCGCCGATAGGTCGCGCACCGTCGGAATCCCGTCCGTGAGCGGAGTTTGACGAAAAGTACATATAAGCGAGATCGCGGCGCACTCCGACACACTTATCTGAGAAACAGACTTCCTTGTTGTCGAAATCGGACAGTGGCTTCAATGGCTAAATTCTGCAGTTTTGTTAACACTGTTTGGAGTTCCCCATCCAGCTATTTTTCAAAGGATAATTATTCAAATAAATAGAATAAATAAAGCATTTAACTGAGAGATAGAATCTTTGTAAGAAGTAATTTTATAAGAAATGTCTTTATAAAATTCAATTTTATGAAGACATTCTCTATAAAGAATGAATTTATAAAATAGGATTCATACAAAAAATATTAATGATATTTTATATCTTTTGCTTTGCTTTATAAAATTTTTTTTTGTAAGGATCGCCTTTATAAAACAAAATTTTATAAAGGATGAAAACTACGATGAAAACTCCATGAGAAAGTCTTTATAAGAAAAGTTCCAATTTCTTATAAAACACGTTTTATAGAGAATTCTTTATAAAGACTTTATAAAGTATTTTCATACGTGTTGTTATTCATTTTCTGCTCAATTTAAGAGTTTCAAATGCTGGCAACATTCAAAAATCAGCTTCTCCATTATTAGTCAATTATTTTCAATGATTGAATCAGCTCTGAACCAATTTATTTGAATTTTTCTAAGTCAGAAAGACACTGATCAATATATATATATATTAATATATATATATATTGATCAGTGTCTTTCTGACTTAGAAAAATTAAATTCAATTGAATTGGTTCGATCATTGAAAATAATTTAGTAATCACGGAAAAGCTGATTTTCGAATGTTGTCAGAATTTTAAACCCTTAAATTAAGCACAAATTCATTAACAGACCGTGCATTCGCCATTAATTATTCAAATTTACAATTTTTCTTATCCTTCTATGAAATGAGCGAGCGTTTCTCCATATGTTTCCTATATGCTCATCATTAACAATTGCACTTCACGCGGTAGTATCAAGAACAGAATTCTTTATGAACATTGAAAAAATGAAATTTGAAAACAGAAATAAATTTGCCACTGGCGATTCACCGACTATTCACTCCTACCTTACCAACAACTTACTCGCGTATCTCCAGCAAGTCACCATCAGTCGTTGGAAAAATCATGGTCAATAATGATAATAAATGGAACAATTAATAGTAAGTCATCATTAGTATTTCTAACATACACTATGAAAACTGGTTCACACAATGAGAAAAAAAATTCTTGTAGTAAGAAAATTGCCTTTTAACCAATCTTTCCTCCACAATTTTTATATCTATATATATTGAAATTTTCTGGAGTGAATTTAATTTTCTTCAACTAATTGCTGAAGCAATGAATAGTCAGTTCATGAATTTTTCTATAGCAAATTTTTTTTTCCCCAGTGGATCTATGGGAAATAATTCAAGAGCGAAAAATCCTGAATTATCTTGCGAGCCCTTATGAAAAATTCCAATTCCAGATAATGCTGAATATCGATTGATTTTGTCGGGATAATTATAAAATAGCGGTAGAGTTGATTGACCAACATCACTACTGAGCTCGGATTGATCAAGTGTTACATAGTTATGGTATCCTTTAGATCGTTCGTAAGGATGTTTTCCATCCTCAACAATTGGATTTTTCCGGACAAATCGTAATGGCTCTCTGGAAATAAAAAAAATAAAAAATGTGATATTGCTGAAGCATTCATCAATCATTGTTCGACCGCCAGCCTGATCGACTATTTGACACAAACTCGATCATCAGACGATCACAACTCGATTAAAAATTGAACATGGTGATGGGCGATTTTTGATCGATACTTTTTCTTCTTCTGAAGATAAATCTTTTCGGGCGATTTTTTAAAACTCAATTAATCGATTCTTCGATTCTTGTTCAGCAGAATCGTATCGATTTTTTCGTAGAAAATTAACGATGATAAAATTTAGACTTTTGAGATCAAAATTATTATCAGATGATGAGGGAAATTTTATGTAACTAGCGCCGTCGGCGGCCGCAAGCGGCCGCCTCCGTTGATTAGTGTAGATTTCTATTTTTTATTTCAAATTTGAGTGATACCTCCGTATACTTAGCAGATAGAAAAATTATTTTCAATTCTAACTAATCCTTAAACGTTTTGGAATAGTTTAGGGAAGTTTAGGAAAGCATTTTTATAATTTGGGAAAGAGTCATTAATTCATTATTAATTCAAACTTTTTTTTATGTATAGATAGCAGAAATAGCTATCAGAGATAGTAAAATTTAGGATTAGTTAGAATCCTGGCTCAGCCACGCTCAGTCACGCTCAGCCAGGCTCAGTCAAGCTCAGCCAGGCTATATAATCAAAAATAGCAATCTATTAATGCTTTCCTCAACTTCCCTCAACTATTCCCAAACGTTTAGGATTAGTTAGAATTCAGCCGGGCTCAGCCCAAATTCTAACTAATCCTGAATGTTTGGGAATAGTTTAGAGAAGTTTAAGAAAACAATTATAGATTGCTATTTTTGTTATATATAGATTTTCTTGCGCTTGGAGCCTCAAGACATAATTTTCATTTTAATTAAATAATTATTCATTCTTAAAGGACGAAATTGATTTTCTTAATATCCCCAAATGACCTCCAAATAAATAAAAATAATTTCAATGTTTTTAAAATTTATTTCTGCTATCTATACATAAAAAAAGTTTTAATTAATAATAAATTAATGACTCTTCCCCAAATTATGAAAATGCTTTCCTAAACTTCCCCAAACTATTCCCAAATGTTTAGGATTAGTTGAAATTGAAAATAATTTTTCTATCTGCTAAGTATGATGACTAAATAATTCAAAAAAATTAGTTTCCGTAAGGTCCACCAGAATGCACTTTTGTCAATTCGAGTTCGACTTTTTTCATTTTCGAGTTCGATTATCTTCAATTCGAGATGAAATCCGCCATGTTCGATTGTCAAATGCCCTGTCCTTTTTATAATAGGACCATGTTCGATTGTCAAATGTCCTGTCCTTTTTATAATAGGATTATATGAAAGAAAGTTGTACACTTAAGGATATCCAACTAGTTCCAATAATCTATTTTTTCTTTTCAATTGATTCATTCCCGATGAAGTAGCATGAGAAGATCTTTTAAACATTTAGTTTACACCATGTTACCGGATGAATTAAGCCAAAAATAATTCTTGGAAAGAATTAAATCAACAATAATGTATTTATTATCAGACATAACCGCTTTCTGCGAACTACACAGTCATTTAGGGCTCAAGCACAATGATAAAACCGTTCGGTTAAAACCTACAAATGACGTCATCGGTAGGAACATGAGACCGGACTGTACAGGGAATGTGGACTTGAACTGCGTCAATGGCGAATATTTACCGTGGAATACAAGTGAAACATTGTGTGCAAAATGAAGCTAAATACTGCAAAGGATCGGACATCATGGAAAATTGAAAATTGTGAAAAATTGTTTGTATGCGTAAGGAATTGTTTCCTAATTCAAATTTCAACAGCTGAAAGCAGAGGGCGCGAGCATCGATTTCATTTCCATTTCGTTCCTACATATGACGTCATTTGTAGGTTTTAACCGAACCGTTTTATCATTATGCTTGAGCCCTTAAGGGCTACATCGACAATGGTCCACAGAACAGAATTGCCAAAAATGTTAATGATGTGTGTCAATCCGTAGGTTCTCATGGAGTATCACTCTCCTCATTCTTAAGGTATTTCGAGCGCGAAATAACTTTAATTGGGATTTGTTTTGGAGTAGGCTCAAAATAGAGATAAAAAAAAATGAAAAATCTTTTTTATGTCCAAAAAATCAACTTGCCCGTCTAGAAACAGAGATATTGGCCTTCAAAAATTGCCCTTTGCTCCATTTGATAACATGGAGATTCGTCAATTTAGTCATATTTTTTCCAATGATTTCTTCAAAATAATTGAGATTTCAAAGAAAAAAATCCTAGTGATAGTGCCAGTTGTTAGAAATATTTAAAAAAAAATATAAATATATTTGCCCGCTTAGCTTACGAGCAAAAAAATGTTGAAATATGAAAAATTAGAAAAAAGACACATACACAAACGCAGGCTCGTGCACACACACGCGAGCCCGTGTAGGTGTATATCCATACACACTGCGTTTGAGTGTATTACGCCAGGGACGTCTCTAAATTTTATTGAGAGAAAAAGTTAAAAAAAAAAAATATTGACGAATCTACATATTTAGTTTATTTTATGGATTTTACCGTGAAAATAAATTTTAAACAACATTTTTCTCTAGATAAAGAAACCTGTTGATCAATTTAATAACACAATATGGCCATGCCTCTTTTGCCCCCATTGTACCCTTGCTAAGTACGAGGTAGTTCCGAGGTAGTAATACCTTAAATATACCTTGGTTACGAGAGTAAACAAATTAAAAAAAATGTTAATTCCAGTGTAAATTTCATTCAAATTTATATTGCACGATACGGGATTTTTTAATTGATGAGTCTAGTAATATGGACTGACACGTGATATGTACAATTGACAAGACACTAAAAGTAAAAAGAAATTTAAAAAACATGATAAAGTGTGAAAATGGAATGAAATAATCTGATATTAAGTTTTTGATGTTTTATTCGATTTATCCTTAATTTATATACAATGCCATTCATTCACTTCAGGTTCTTTAATGAATATAAACTTGAATAATATTATTCCAATGCTAAGATTAACCTCTACAATTCAACATTCGAAGGAAATTGGGGAAGAGTCAAAAAACACTTGCGTAAGATTTAAAAAAGACAGTGGCAAGATTCAAAAAACACTTGGAGACGATTAAAAGGAAACTTAATGGAGAAGGGATTTTTTCTATCTCAGGTCTTCATTATTATTTTTTTTCTCCTCTTCATGTGACTTGGCTACATTTTTTTATTAATTTATGGAGCTTCCTTGAATTCATTCTTCTCTGCCACTCACTACATCATTTTACTCACGAGTACCGAGACATATGTGGAGACATATCACTAGTGTTATCAATTAAAAATGTCGTATCGTGCAATACAAATTTGAATGAAATTTGCACTGAAGTTGACATTTTTCAAAGTTTGTTTACTATTGTAACCGAGTCATCAGCTATGGCTGGTAATATTTTTAGAAGTACAAAGTTCCGGGCCCTGCCCATCACCAATTGTACAATTGAGTTGTGGTTGTTTGATGATCGAATTTGTGAAATAGTCGACCAAGTCGATCGACCAATCTTCCCGGGATGGCTAAAAGTTTTGCTTAATTTTTTTCTAAATTCTGGATAAATTTTACATACCTAAAGATGAATTGGTTTGGTTTGGCATATCTCCTGTTGGAATGCAACACATCTAATTTACCAGCATTGTAACGAAACGGTAGTCCGCTCACAGCAATAGAAAATCCTCTGATTTTTTGTAGCGAACTTTCTATGAATTCAAATTTAACTCCTAGAATGACCAAGGAAAAAATGTTAAACTAGAAATTCTAATAAAACGTGGATAGTATTTTCCAATCGATTTACTGAAAGACTGAAGAAATTCCTCATTTCCTTGAACATTCAATTTTTCTTGAGAGGGCAGGAGTGTTAAAAAAATGAAGAAAAGCGAGGAAAACTTTTCTCCATGAATTCTCGAGGGATAATAAATGAAGAAATATGAAAAATACCTTTAAAAAATGGTTATTTTTGTAACAATAAGATGAAATGCGCTGGGTTTAATTAGACCATTACAGATTTTTTATTAAACTAACAAAAAAGTGAGTAGATTTACAGCTCTAGGCCGCCAGGTTTTACTTGAGAATCCATCATATCAATCGAAAAACATGGCGGCCTGGAGCTGTCAATCGACTCACCTTTTTGTTAATTTATTAAAAAATCTGTAATATTCTAATTAAGCCCAGCGCATTTCATCTTATGGTCACAAAAATAACCATTTTTTAAAGGTATTTTTCATATTTTTTTATTCATTATCCCACGAGAATTCATGGAGCAAAGTTTTCCTCGCTTTTTAATTTTTTTAACACTCCTGCCCTCTCAATTCGTTTTTAAGGTACTTCCGCAGTAAGTAAAGAGGAATAGATCCGAATGTGACATAGATTTGAAACTTTGAGGATATATTCTTCTCATAAGTAGAAATATATCTGAAAGTTTCATAACGATCGACCACGTAGTTTTTTTTTTATTAATTATTAAAATAATTAATTTACACAGGCCCTAATGACACGTACTTATTTTTAAAAATCATCGACAATGTGCTGCAGTCTTACCCGCGCGCGAACTCACTTCCCATATTATTTATAAATATAACTTGATAATTTTTTTGATATTTTACCACGTAATTATTGAGAAATATCAATTAATCCATAGAATAATTATGAGGTTATGGTAAAATGGTGGTGACACACGGATTAATTGATATTTCTCAATAATTACGTGGTAAAATATCAGAAAAATTATCAAGTTATATTTAAAAATAACATGGGAAGTGATTTCGTGCGCGGGTAAGACTGCAGCACATTGTCGATGATTTTTAAAAAGAAGTACGTGTCATTAGGGCCTGTGTAGATTAATTATTTTAATAATTAATAAAAAAAAACTACGTGGTCGATCGTTATGAAACTTTCAGATATATTTCTACTTATGAGAAGAATATATCCTCAAAGTTTCAAATCTGTGGCACATTCGGATCTATTCCCCTTTACTTACTGCGGAAGTACCTTAACATCAGCTTCGAACGATTTTTGATTAGAGAATTCCATATTTTTCCATTGAAATAATTGAAAACATCCTATCTCAGATATCTACGTCATATTGAAAAATTTCAGTATCTATTAGTCCACAATGCAATTGTAAATTACTAATCAGTAAGTAATTCAGTAATGGAAAGGTAAAACGAGATGAAGCAATTTTTAAGCTGATCTTTTTTTGAGAATATGTCGGGAATTGATCAAGATAGGTCAATTTGGCTTTCATTCTTCTTTGTAGATAATTTCAAGGGTCTTTACAAAAAATTTGCCATCTTGTTTAGTTTTTCAGATATCCCAAAAAAATTAAAAACAAAATTAAGGATGAATTGGAGGTACAGTCAGAAAAAAGTTAGATTTTCGTTTAAAATCCTTAATAACAATTTATACAAGATGAAATTCTCAAATCGGATCAAGTGAATCTGTGAAGAATGTGATGAATAAAATAAGCCGTAGAAACAAAACATTGATTGAAAATTGGAAAATTTTCTTTGATTTTAAATTTCTTCAAATTTTTCAAGATTATTATAATAGAATGCATTTACGCCTATATCTTAATAACAGTTCTTAGCATTTTCTTTCGAAACTAAGAGGTTGTTCCAGTGTGACGGTCAAAAGGAGTGCTCATTTTTGCCAATTTTTTTTCTTATAGTTAGAGTGCTCTGATCAGGCTGATAATTTGCCACAAACGAATAGACTCATGAAGAATAGAAAAAAAAAGTTTACGTTATTTGTATTGATTTTTTACAGATTTCTTAAGCGTTGAAAATGAAGAAGAAAAAAAGGTGTCTCGATGGTGTGCAGGTTAGGAGTCGTAAATCTTGTCGGAAACAAATTTCCCAAAAAGATGACTAATCGTTAGGGGTAGAGCTATTGCCCGATGGAGGCCTTTCATTTTTTTCCAAAGACTTTCTTTTTTTTAACGAAAAACTATCAAAAAAATAGGGTCTGATTTAATTTTCTTTTCAAACTGGCGCCATTTTTCCAATTTTGAGAAAAAAAGAAAAAACCTCCATTAGGCGATAGCTTTATCCATGACAATTAATAATCTTTTTGGAAAATTTGTTTCCGAGAAGATATACGACCCCCTCGTGCACATCATCGAGACAATTTTTTTTATTTTAGACGTTTAAGAAATCGATGACAAATCAATAAAAATAACGTAAAAATTTCTATTTTTATTCTTCATGAGTCTATTTATTCGTGGTAAAAAAATCAGCCTGATCAGAGCATTCTAACTGTAAGAAAAAAATGTGCACTCTTTTGGGCGTCACACTGGAACGACCTCTTAATGCATTGTGAATTAAAAAATTGAAAAACTTTTTGAAATATCTATAAATTTCAAGATTGACCCGTTTAGAAAATGTTGATTTTTGAAGTATCAATTATTTTAAAAACAGTTAACGCATGATGGGGTACTATGATGGCTTCCTCTGGCATTGAAGATTTCTAACTTTTTGTGGTCATCATTGGGCTATATTTTTGGCTACGAATGTTGTGAATGAACTACCTTAACCCTTTGCCTCGCACGACTGCCCCAATACGTGCTGTTACGATTGGAGACTTTTGCGAAGAAAAAGGTTAAGAACGCTTTTCTTCAATTAAATCTCATATAATCATTTCCTGATCCTGTTATAAAAAAAACTGATGACAAATGCAAAAAAAGTAATGCATTAAAGCTACTTTTTCAAGCAGCTAAAAAGCTCAACTTCTTACGCATAAGAGTCACACACCTTCTTTTTCGTACAGAATTTGAAGAGCTACGAATAGTATATTTTGTACCTAAACCGAAAAAAAGCGAGCTCGCTTCGCTCGGGGTGCAAATGTTTTTCGCAGTTGACTCTTTCATGACCGAAGTGCGTATACTACTTTTTTGTACTGAGGACACGAAAAAACGACGTTTAGAAAGTCGGTTTTCGTGGCCCAGATGCAAAAAAAAAACGATTTGAAGCACAATCCTTTCATCTCCCACAGTTACCGAGGAATCCTTAAAAAACTACTTGATCTCATTGCTACTGAATTATTCTATTAATCTTACTGTTATTTTCTAGATACGTGTATAGAGAGAAGTCTTTACCTGTTATAACATATTCGTAAGAGAATCGCACATCATTAAGAAAGAAGATACGAGAAGTTAAATTGAGACTGTGTGTTGGGCCTGGATTATCTGGAAGAGGTATCCAAGAAACGTTAGAAATTGTGCCATTGGCTTCCAATCTCCCCTCGGCTGGTTGAAGGAAAAGAACCTCATCCTTGACTTGGAATCGTACATTGACAACAACACTAAGTACAAATGAAATCAGTAGTGAAGGAATAAAACGGGGAGAGCTAATTGTTTTAGTTATTCGTTTTTGATTAATACCTCGGAAACTTAGAGAGATAGAGTGACTATGCCTAAATATGTTTTTTGTGAAGAATTTCAAAAGTTATAGAGGATTAGAGCAGCATCGCTCTATCTCGTTTAGTTTTCGGAATATTATCGAGAATTTGTTGGAAAATGATAGACTTAAGGGTGTGCGAATATTCAAAATTTCTAATTATTCACCGCAAATTGAATTCAAACAGCTTTCGAATGACTTCAACACTACGATTATTTCGAATCATTTGTTCTTTTCAAATATGTTGAATTATCCAAATTATTTGCATTATCTGAATATTTCTAATCAATCAGATATATGTGACGGTTCATTTTTCGACTGTTCAATTCAAATTTCGAATTGAATACGATTATTCAATTCACGTCGTTTCATTTATTATTCATACACCCCTGAGTATAATACTTTAAAAAAATTGATGAGTTCTAGTAGACTAACTTACTAATTATCGTTTTCTCTACTCCTCAATTCACCCAGATAAACTCTCCAATTTTTTCTTACACAGTGACAATTGCAAGAATTCCAATATTCTTCGCTTATTCCCAACTTTCCATGCTGTATGAAGCCTTCTTCTCTCGAGCAATGATCCATTTTCCCGTAGCGGTAGGTTGTTCTGTCTCGTATTGCATTAACCCATCTAATTTGGGAGCGAGCACTTGTCTATTTGAATTATTAAATAATTTCGATTACATTCAGTATATATTCTTTGCCTTTTGACGGGAACTTGTATATATATACAAGCTGCAGCAAAAAGCAGAGAATTAACATATAATATAAATCATATAGGGAAAACCAATATGATATCACATAAAAATATAATAGCGAAGAGATAAAACAGGATAACTCCATTTTTTTAATTAATCTTTTGAGAGTATCTTGGGAAGTAAGGAAGATAGGGCAATTTCACGTTCATTCTGTTTTCCGAAGTATCTCGGGAGCAATAAAAAATGATTGAGATTGAATCACTTTATCCCGTTCAGTTTTCAAGATATTCTTCAAAAACTGATGACAAAACACAAAGACTCATCCTGCTTTGCCTCTTCGTATCTGATATTTTTCAACATTAATTTTATCCTATGCATTCATTTTGAATATAGACGTATGTATTATCAATAGGCTATCGCCGAATTTTATATTCATGAAATTTATAACTCGTATATCAGTCGACACTGAGTAAAACAGGATGAGCTAATTTTTTTAAAGAATATTTCAGAAACTGAGGGAGATAGGAGGATTTAACCTAATTTATTTTTTGCAGCTCTTGAAAAAGTCTACAAAAAAAACATTTCCGTACTCTGCCTAATTTTCCAGATTTTCCGTCCAGCATGATCACAAAGATAAGTCGATTTGTCCTGTTTTACTTCTTCACTACTGATATGCTGTTATATATCTCTCCTGAAATCTTAGAATTCGATGACTGCCGTCGAAGACTTTATCCATCATTCCAGCTGGTATAATTGCTAGGCAGCCGTTCGAATTTCTTCATCTTGTACTATAAGCACTACGCTTCAAAATATCTATTTCACGATCAGCTGAAGCAGATTTCGTTCATCGACTCAAAGTCTGTATTCTGATTCCATCATAAGGTTTTTTTGGGGTAAAACTAGCATATTGAAGTTATTATCATGAATCTTCCAAGTTTCTTCCAAATCCATTTTAGAGCAGACGCAGGTCAAATCGAATCATTTCCATTACAAAATGGAATTAAGAGGGTCGGTTGTTCTTGGTTTAGTGACCTAGATTTTTAGCAGGAACTGGAAAAAAAATCCAGTAACGAAACGAAACTCAATTTCTTGTGTTTTATTATTGGGAACTTGTCAGCTGTAAGTCTAGCGATTGTCAATAGTCTGGATGTTTTTTACTTACAAAGCCGTCCCACGAACATCAGCCTCTATTGGACCGAAGGATAATCTTGGTCCAAATCGACGTTGGTTGGACCAACGCGATATGGTCTTGTCTCCATGATAGGAGTTGCAAGCGTCTCAAGCGTCAATATTATGAAATGATCTTGAGGAAGAGGCACGAAATACAGTAATAATTAGTTATTGTGGATCGCAGGAATATCAAGCAAGCTTAAATGGGCATTCCAGCAGGAATTGGAAGGGGATTACAGGAAAAATTGAGGAGTAGCCCATGGTGAGTTTGAGATGGCTTACTGGTGTAATATAAGGAGAATCTCAGGAGGAATCCAAGGGAGATTCTACGGTGGGATAGAAAATGCCACGAATTCCCTAAATGTCTTATCTCCCCTACATATCTCTCTAAAATTCCCGACAGTCTGCTTACAATATGATTGCACTTTTTCCCTTTTAAAAATATTTCAAAAGTATTTTGTAAAATTAAGCCCTCAAAATTCATTCAACAAATATTTTTTCGGTTCTCATTGGAATATTTACTTATCTCATGACTGAAAACACTTACTTAATATTTCTGTGATCCACAAGCAATAATTATTCATTTCAATCAATGACCTATGCCCAAAACATTGGACAAATTTGAACCCTTTTTTTCCGATGCAAATACGAACGGCGAGCTAGCACTTATACTTACTAAAGTAATCGACAAAGTCTCTGACCTTATTCATGACCGAAACTCAGTGAATTTCCTTACCGATATGCAGGCTTCGGCATAACCCAGCCACGCACAGCTTGTGATTTCGCAGGACTTCACATTGGTTAATTCTACGGGATTTAACCAACCTACGGGAGAATTGGCCGACCAACATTCGTGATCTTTGACAACGATGTCCCAGCAGGAGGAAGGCCCACAATCAGATACCCAGTAATTGAAAATACGCTCATGGAAAAGTTCAACCTCAATGAAAGTGTTATCTACAACAGATTGAATTCAGCGGTGACGAGGTGAAACAGGACTGATGTGATCACTTCCAATGGAATATCACGAAAACTGATGGAAATAGACCCGTTTTCGTAGGAAAATTTAAGAGCTATGGAGATGGGTGTAACGATTAATGTCATTCCAATTAATTATATTGATGTTAATTTTAACTGCAGCTTATAACATGCAGATTTTGGACAAGACTTTTCCTTTGGATGCTATTTATCATTCAATTCTTTCTTCCCAAAAGGCAATGAACTGGTTCAGAGGAGGACGAAGGAAGGCAGAGAACTCAATATCGACAGAGGAGTGGCTGAGACACTTCAGAAAGCTGCTTTTAGCGGAGGAAGAGCAGGAGATAGAAGGCGAGGAACTGGGGGAAACTGGAGCAGAGAAAGAGAGCAGCAGTGGCGAAAGGACAACACCAGAGGAAGAAGAAGGAGGTGGAAACTGGCTAGATAGAGACATCGCAGAGAATGAAGTGCTGGAGGCACTGAGAGGTATGAAAACGGGAAAAGCAGCAGGAGAGGACGGGATAGCATCGGAGTTTCTGAAGGAGTTACCAGCAGAGGGGAGAAGAGAGTTGGCTGGAATCGTGAGAGAGTTATGGAAGAGGGAAGAGGTGGTGGACAGCTGGAGAATGGCAATAATATACCCAATACACAAGAAAGGAGAGGTGAATTTGGCTAGCAATTACAGAGGGGTATCACTACTGGACATAGGCTATAAAATAATGACAACGGTGATGGCGCGAAGGCTAGGACAGTGGCTGGAGAAAGAGAAGAAACTCACGGAAGCACAGGCAGGATTCAGAAGTAGAAGAGGCACGATGGAGCAAGTGTTTGTGCTGAACACACTGATCGGGAGCAGGCTGAAAAACAAGGGAGGCCGACTACACGTGGCATTCATCGACTTCAAAGCGGCGTTTGACAAGGTGGATAGAAACAGGCTATGGGAAAAGATGAGTGGAATGGGGATCAACGGAAGATTTCTGAAGGTAACGAAGAAGATATATGAGAACACGAAAAACAAAGTGATAGCAAGCGAGGAATTGACGGAGGAATTTAAGACAGGAAAAGGTGTGGGGCAAGGGTGTCCACTGAGCCCCATACTATTCAATATTTTCATCAACGATATGGAGGAGGAGCTGAGGAGGAGGGGAGAAGGTGGAGCAGCGATCGGGCAAGGGGCTGGAGTAAAAGTTTTCGCACTCCTCTACGCAGACGACGCGGCAGTGATAGCAGAGAGACCGGAAGACCTGGGGAGAATGCTAAAAACGGTGGAAAAGTGGTCGGACGAAAACGAAATGGAGGTAAGCGTGGAGAAGACAAAGGTGATGGTGTTTAGAAGGGGAGGCAGGCTGAAGAAAGAGGAGAGATGGTACTACAAAGGCGAAAGGCTAGAGGTGGTGAAGGAGTTTAAGTATTTGGGCTACTGGTTCTCAACTAGGAACCTGAACAGCACGCATGTCAAGAAACTGGCGGCGAAAGCCCAACTACTAATAAACAAGACACGGAGCAACGAGGAGGGCTAAGATAGAGGATTTAGAAAGGAAACTGTACTTCATGGGCGTAGCAGTTAAAACGGCAGCGTTATACGGGGTGGAGGTGTGGGGCTGGAAGAGGGAAGAGGCGATTGAAAGGGTCCAAAAGAAGTACGTGAAGGCAGGCATGGGCTTAGCGAGAAATACCCCGGACTACATCTGGCGAATGGAATCAGGAAAAAGCAGCATTGAGGTGGAGGCGACCAGAAGGGCCAGCGCCTTCATCGTCAAGCTCGGAAGTATGGAGGAAGAGAGATGGCCTAGAAAGTGCTTGAGGGAGGAGGTGAGAGGAATCATGAATAGAAATCCGACGAAATGGGGCAAGGAGATGAGAAAGACCTTGGAGAAGCTGGAGGGAAATGAACTGATAGAGAGGGTATGGGCTGGAGAGATGGAAGAGGTGGCACTGGCAGCAACGAAAATAACATTGGCTATGGAAGAGAAGGAGAAAAGGAGGGACAAAGAGAGGGCAGCTGAATCAAAATTCTGTGAGTACTATAGGAAACTGAAGACGAAAGAAGGCATGGAAGACTACTGGAGGATGAAAAACCTCAAATTAACGGAAAAGTTCACATGGGCAAGATGGAGATGCGGAAACGCGGTACGAGAAGGGAAAAGAGGATTCAGAGACGAGAATTGCAGGGCCGGATGCAATCAGAAAGAAAGTCTGGAGCACGCGATAAGCTGCGAAAAAGTGATGAGGAAGATAGGCAAGGAGAATGCAAGATTCTGGAAAGAGTGGAGAGGCCAAGATGACCAGCAAGCATGGAGAGAAAGGCTGATAGAGGAACTGAAGGAAAAACCAAAGAAACAATTATGCAAACGGCTGGAGGGAGTAGAGAGGGCGTTGAGAAAAATAGAGGAGGCAAGGCAAGAAAGAGAAGTGAGGAGAGAAGCGGCAGAAAGGCAGCAGAGAGGCGGAGAAGGGACGAGAGAGACCAACGAAGGGGAGAGGCAAAGAACAATACTACGGTGATAAGTCAAAAGACAGTGATTAGATTAGCAGAAATGAATATATGTATAAAATAAATATTTAAATATATATATAAAACTAAATTATCTATAGCTGTAGTATTCGGGAAGTAATACTCCCCACGCAAGTATTAATGACATTATGTTTAATTTAAAAAAAAAAAAAAAAAAAAAAAAAAAGAAGCGAGGAGGAGTAAGGCAAAAACTGATGTAAAACAAATAATTTTGTAACTCAAAGAAATAAATTCTATTCTATTCTTTCTTCCCAAAAATACCAAACCGGAATATTAATGATGTTATTCTCTCAGGGAGCTTAAAGAGGGACAATGCTCTCTTGCCCAGAATTTTTACGATGGTAAATAATTTCTTTAGTAACTCCTGATTTAAATCCAATATTAGATTTATTTGAAGTTCATATAACGGAAAAAAGACTGAACCGCAAGATCAACAATTGTTTCTTTATAGTGAGCGATGTTATTTCTTTCTCACACAATTACCGAGAGCTCCACGATATTCAGTTCACATTTCGAATCGATTCTATTTTGTCATCAGTTTTTTAGAGATAACTAGCCATTGAAAAAAATATTTTGAGAGAAAAATGGAAAAAATGGCACTTACGCCCCTTTCACTCCAAGGCGACAATATGTTGATAAAATCGGTTGAAATGAAATGGAATAAATGAAACAGTCAGAAACCTGGTACTACTATTAAACAATCCTTCCCCCATTTTGTCACTGCTCACTTTCTTACCTGTTTTCGCCACATTTTGAGAGAAAAGCATTGGAATAATTTGATCGAACATATAGAATAATATCAAGAATTTTTCCTTCACCATTATCGATTTGGAACGTAGCAACTGTTTCTTATGATCGTGTATATATGCTCACTGTTTTTAATGTCGTCAGATTATACACTTGATTGCCTTATATAGTACTACACTACCATCACTTCACCTCTTCTACCTATATATTCGTTACAAAAAAGTTGATTGGAGGGGTTCACGTAAAATACACATGAGGTAAGTGCATTTACATAGGTGTCTGTGTTCGGTATCATAGTCTATTCTTCCAGAGTAGTAATCATGGTTTTGTGTTGCATTAGACACTGCAGAACATAATCTATTCGTTCTTGATAATATGCGATATGACATTCACGGAATGACCAATATTCGGGCGATGTTATTCCCTATGATTTTGGAGAGCCGATTGAAGACCAAAGTACGGGACAATATTGATATTGGCTTCGCGAAGAAGGCCCGATAGTCTTTCCAACGTCCATCCCTGCATATTGGGATGGCGAATTAGTAACGTAACTCAGCTCGATATTAAGTAGTCGAATTTCAAGAATCCTATATCTACACCTAGTTCGAATAGAATTCATGACGTCTTTATCCGTACAACAAAATTGAAATGATTGTCGAACTTAATTCGCGTGAATGAAGTTCAGTAACAGTATTAGTTAACGATGGAAGTGCAATTAACAATCACCAGACTAGTAAGTCTGGTGATTGCTAATATTCTGAAATATTCCATTCTCAAGGGACTAACTCGGAAATTAAGCAAGATGATGTCACATTTCATTTGAGATTAATTCCAAGCCGCTATGACCAATAGAATTCATCTTATTCCATTTGGCTATGTCCCCTAGAGGGGTAAGTGCCACACAACATGACCAACAGAATTGAAAATATTCCCAACAAATATTGTTACTGATTTTAATTCACTTCATCAAATTTCTCAAAATTTATTTCATCATTTCGACATTATCAAGAATATCTTTGAATTGAGTGAGCTTAGAGAAAAATTAAAAAAAAAATGTTTTTCTACCTTCAGACATTCTATACAAAAAAGTTCGCTTCATATTTGCTGATCAACCTCCTCAATTCAGAGATATCTGCGGAAATGATCGATGTGATTTCTTGACTTATCCTAGTTCAGCGGCATTCCACGCTATGTCACTTACTTTCTGGCTAATGATTTCCTATTTGTTTCTTTTTTAGATATATGTTGCGGAAGTGCTTGAGATAATTCTCGAGATAGCAAGAAGCCGTTAATTTGTCGACAAAGTGTCTCCCAAGCAATGTATACAATTGACGTCCAATTGTCGTCACAGTGACGACAAATATTTCGGATAACATATTTATTCAAGTTATCCAAGTATACACAAATTATCCATTTTTTGGACGGAAATTGCATGCGGATATTGCTGCATTCTAGCTAAGAATTGTTGAAGCATACTTGCAGCCAAACTGAAGGTAACTTCGCAGCAAAATTTGGTGAAATCTTGTTGCAAAGCTGATTGTAATTTTACGAATGGAATTTTCACCCAAGTTCCTGAAAGATGTAGCCTCTTCTCAATATATGTATGCACATGGCATTGAGTTGATAATCTTCTAGCCCATTTGATTTTCATACATAAAATGAAATATGTATAGTCCAGTCAAATGAGGAAACAAAATGCATCAACTTTCCAGTGCTCAAAAAAATATGAAGAAATTACAAATTGCTAGGTTTTAGAGTGGAAAGCAAACGTTCAAACAGCTCTTAAGGGCAAACTATTCCTTTTTGTTTATAAAAACTATTAAAGTTCGGTGAATTGCGTTTTTTCCGTTAGTCAAGTAAAGGGCATTTTTAAATCTTCATCACATGATCAATTTCATTTCTTCCTTTGGATGAGTTGGTTTTAATGCATATTTTGGCCATCTCTAGTTGAAAAATCCGAAAAGTGAAAAATAAACCACTGAAAAATAAAAAGATAATTATGAATTCTGGCACGTTTCATTCAAGGCTATCATAAAATTATTTGATGTTTTTCAACAAAAAATGTTTCATTCAATATTAGTCTCGATAAGTCGTCCGTATTTGTTCATGAAATTCAAACAATCGTGACGTCAAACCATTATTCAGTAGAAAACGACAGCAACTGATTTCGTATAACATTCTACAACAGAGAAACCGAAATTTTCTCATTTTTCTTTTAATCCAACTACAAGTTTCAGACTTTTATGATATGATAGGAATTTTTAATTATTCGTCGGAGAGATTTTCGAATCTAATTTTCACGATTTTTTCCTTGTCCAATATTCATTATCGTTCCATGCAGAAGTTCAAGGTCATTTTCATGATCAAATACTATCACCGGAACTTCAAATTTCAACAGAACTTCACTGATTAGGCCCTTCGAGGGAATATATACTTCTTACTAATTTCATTTACATATTTTCCAGCAAAAGGTGTCAATCATGTTGTGAAAGAACAATTATTATTCATTCAATTGTTCGGTTCAATTTCGTTTCGCTTTTCAGATTCATTTACACATTGATAACATGTTTTTAGAATATTCCACCTCCGGATTTTTTGTAAGTCGCAAAACTCGTGTAAAAAATGAAAAGATAATTTAGAAATTCGAGGCACTTTAGACGTTCAAGGTTATTGTGAAATTGTTCGAGTTTTTTCCATAGAAAATTTTTTATTTAGCATTAGAATTAATAGAGTCACCTGCGTTAAAATATTTGTATTGATAAGCCGTCAGTATTTCTTCACCAAATTCAAACAATCGTCAACTCAAACACTTTTGAATTTACATATGAGATTACATAACAAAAAAAAAAAGGCACGTGGAATCCACTCGCGACAGCAGTGAAATTTCTTACTCATGACGTAGAGATAGAGATATTCATCTATATTAAAAATTCTCGGAATTTTTTTTTTTATTGAACAAGAGATAATAATTGACAATAGTAAGGATATGGGTATGATCTCGAATTGAAACAGCCTAATGTGCAGGTTCACACGTTTAGTGATGCAATCAACATAGCTATACTTTGAAAATCCGAAGACCTGCATATGGTTTTTTGTTAATCAGCAAATTATTTTTTCCATGATTGTAACAGATTCAGACAAATTCATTTTTTGAAGTCATAATTTTTCATGAATATCTTGAAAATTGATCGAAATAGAACGATGTTGTTCCAATCCTTTTTTGTAGCTCTTGAAATTCTCTTCAAAAAAGCATCCGTGCAAAATCGTCTTATCTTGCTTAGATTCCGAAATATTCAAAGAAAATTGATGACAAAATGAAATCAACTCGTCTGAAAACTTTTAATTTTGTTTGCCATCCGCTTTTTTTACAAACATCTCGGAAACTGAGCGTGATGATGAATTTTTCATATCGATCTTTTCTTGCAGGGAATTTCAGAAACTACAAAAAGAGCTAGAACTAGAATTGCATTATCTCGCTCAGTTTCCAAGATATTTATCAAAATTCCATGACAAAAAAGCGGCATTTAGATGAAGTCTGTGTTTCAATGGTATTTTCGAAGAATATTCCGAAATCCAGTGGAAATACGCCCATTTGTCTTCATCGTTCTCTAGCTTTAGACATTTTTTACAAAAAAAAGGAGGTCCATTTCACGTTATTTCGCTCAATTCCGGGATATTCATGAACAATTCTACTACAAAAAATAAACTTATAGATGTAATTTTCCTTTCAATAGTTTTTGAAAGAATCTCTCGAAAACTGTGCGAGATAGAGATTTTATTCTAATCAATTTGTATAGTTCTTAAAATTTTCTACAAAAAAAATTGCGGCGGAATTATCCAATTTCGCTTAGTTTCCAAGATATTCATCAAAAAAAAAGCAAAAAATGAACTTATTCCAGAAAATAATGACTCTTTATTCTGATGACTCTCTGAAAATATCTAGGAAACTAAACGAGGTAGAGCGATTTTCACCTGATCTCTCTTCGAGGCTCTTGGAATGTTCAACAGAAAAAGTTCAGAGTAATATGGGCTCATTCCCTTAATTAACTTCCCGATAAGGGAAGTTTATGTAATGGCCCCGAAAATGGAAAATCGATTTTTCGATCGATTTCCATGTTTTGAGACCTCCTGAACATTTTTTGATCGATTTCGCGATCATGTCTGTATGTGTGTGTGTGTGTGTGTGTGTGTGTGTGTGTGTGTGTGTGTGTGTATGTCCGTAAACAGATGTTTCGTTCACGTTTTCTCATAAATTAATAATGTGATCGAAGTGATCGATGTCGTAATCGAAGCCTCTTGACATGAGCTTGCGGCCATTAGATTTTGATCGAAATCGATCCGGTAATTTCTTAGTTTTTTATGAAAAACATCATTAAATTTTTCTCAACTTCTCAATCAGCCAAGTCTATGTACTGACCGCGAGGAGGAAAAATCGATTTTGTTATTAATCTCACATTTTGCCATTTCCCCAACTTTTTTTGATAGTTTTTACTACTATGTCTGTTGTTAGTTATCGTTCTTTTCATTCATCATTTTTCCTAATAGTAAATGAGAGAAATTATCGGGAAGTTCTTAGTGCGGTTCGAAGAGTTACACTCATCATACTACATTCTTACTAATGCCTTCTCATCAGCAGTAACGCACTCCTCCATTCGCGAGCGAGCGTAGCGAGTGAGCAACTACGCACTCCTCCATTCGCGAGCAAGCGCAGCGAGCGAGCAACCACGCACCTCTAGTTTCCGAGTATTGTCAAAAAACTATTGACAAGAAAAAATCCGAAAGACAACTAGAGGTGCGTGGCTGCTCGCTCGCTGCGCTCGCTCGCGAATGGAGGAGTGCGTAGTTGCTCACTCGCTACGCTCGCTCGCGAATGGAGGAGTGCGTTACTGCTGATGAGAAGGCATTAGTAAGAATGTAGTATGATGAGTGTGACTCTTCGAACCGCACTAAGAACTTCCCGATAATTTCTCTCATTTACTATTAGGAAAAATGATGAATGAAAAGAACGATAAATAACAACAGACATAGTAGTAAAAACTATCAAAAAAAGTTGGGGAAATGGCAAAATGTGAGATTAATAACAAAATCGATTTTTCCTCCTCGCGGTCAGTACATAAACTTCGCTGATTGAGAAGTTGAGAAAAATTTAATGATGTTTTTCATAAAAAACTAAGAAATTACCGGATCGATTTCGATCAAAATCGCAAGCTAATGGCCGCAAGCTCATGTCAAGAGGCTTCGATTACGACATCGATCACTTCGATCACATTATTAATTTATGAGAAAACGTGAACGAAACATCTGTTTACGGACATACACACACACACACACACACACACACACATACAGACATGATCGCGAAATCGATCAAAAAATGTTCAGGAGGTCTCAAAACATGGAAATCGATCGAAAAATCGATTTTCCATTTTCGGGGCCATTACATAAACTTCCCTTATCGGGAAGTTAAAAAAAGTAGAATTTTTTCTATAAAATAGTTCTTTGAACCTATCTCGAGAACTAAGCCAAATAGAGCAATTTACGTGTAGATTTTTTTTTGTAGAGAATTTCGAAACTACACAAAAGATTGGGGTAAAAATGCTCCACTTCACGTAATTTACGAGATATTCTCATAAACTATGCACCAGAAAAATCTACTTCTCCTGTTCATTAGATTTTCTTGTCAATCGTTTCTTGAAAATACCGGAAACTAAACGAGATCGAGCAATTTGACACTGATGCTTTCTTGTAGAAGACGTATAGAACTACAAAACAGGAATCGAGTACATTCATTCTATCTCGCTTAGTTTCCGAAATATTTCCAAAAAACTATTCACAAAAATTAACTCATTGAATTGACTGCTGCGTTATTTCTACCGTTCCCCTGCCGTCTCTCCTTTTGGCCACTTAAGTTAAAGGGGGACTCATCGAGTGACATTCGGCACACAATGGGGTGTATCAAAAAACCTAAAAAATTTTGAACGCAAACCATTTTGCCCCGTATTTCAAAATCAAACATCATTATTCGGCTTTATTTGAATAATGCCCCATGGACCACAATTTTGATCCGATTGGAATTTTTTTTTACAAATATCTGTTAGCCGCTCGAGAACGAAATTGGGTATCCATTCTATATTACAGATCATAGATCACTAGAAAATGAGTTTTCTCAATTCAACGAATTTTTTTCAATTGAAAAAATTTCGAGCAAAGAATGAGTGAATGGAAAAAATTCATTTTCTCGTGATCTATAATCTGTAATGTAGAACGGGTACCCAATTTTATCTTCGAAAGGCTAACGAATGTTTGAAAAAAAAAGAAAATCTGAATCGAATCAAATTTGTGGTCCATGGGGCATTATTAAGATGAAGCCGAATAATGACGTTTCATCTTGAAATACGGGGCAAAATGGATTGTGTTCAACATTTTTTAGCTTTCTTGACACATCACATCGTGTGCCAAATGTCACTCGATGGATCCCTCCCTCAACCAAAGACTTAAGTCTTTTCTCATAGGAAAAAAAAAATTGAAAAATGGACGACCGTCATCAGTTTTGCAAAAACACTGTGGGTGCTTCGTTGCTCTTCACCTTTGGATGCTCGTATTGCATTGAATAGTAAGTTATTTGCAAAAAAGTAAAGAATGTTTTTTTCTGGAGAAAAAGCATCAAATCACTTTTAAGTTTCTTAATTTTTTTTTTCAATGGTTGAAATGTATAATTTTTATTCCATATTAGCTATTGAAATGCAAATTGGTAGTGGCAAATAGATTCATGTGAATAACCCAGAAGAATTGATACCAATCAATGAAAGAAAACCTCATTTTACAATTTTCTACGATCATTATGAAAATATCTCCAAAACTCTTTTTTGCGTTTACGGTTTTTTATCAAAAGAACTTTTTTGTAGCTCTAAAATTCTCTACAAAAAAAAAAATCTCGACATTTTTCTCCAAACTCACTCGATTCCATGATATTCGCGGAAGAAGTTACGCACAATTTTCAACCTTTTTTGAAATCCGAAATTTTTCTCACTTTTGGAATATTTCTTTGTGTCTCCCACTTCTTTCAATTCTTGAGACAATTTGGAGAAATTTACCTTGTTCTACTACTGAATTATCGACTTTTAGCCATTTGAAAAAATAACGAGAGGGATTGGTCTGCCTTCGACCTTCTTTCATCAGAGCAGTGACCTTAATTTCCCACAAAATAAATTTGAATGAAAATAGATACACTTGATTCGCGAACGATTCATCAGCAAAGAGGTAATAGAATGAGGTGATTTCTCTCACTGATCTTCTTTCGAGAGTCTCTCGGGAATTATCCCCATCCTCTTGTATAACTATTGAATTTCTCTACAAAAAGAATGGAAGCAAAAATTCGCTATCTCCCTTAGTTTTCGAAGAATTCTCCAAAAAACGCAAAAAAATCGAATTATCCGGCTCAACTCTCCATTACTTAATTTAATTGATTGTAGAATCTCCGAAATTTCTCATTTATTGATAATAATATTGATGGAATGGGACGGGAGATACTGGAATGGAGTTCTTCTGGAGGAGGTGGATGAGAATGGAGAAATCAATTATCCTGAAGTAAAATCTGATTTAACGATCGAGGATCTTCCCCTGGAATGTATTATGAAAATATTCTCGTTTCTTCCGATTCGAGACAAATTCATCACCGAAGAAGGTATTCATTTCACTCATTTTTTAATTCATTAAAAAAATCGAGGAAATGTACTAAAATTTTGTTTGTTGAAATTCTATTGAACGATTTGAAAAAAAATGAACTGATTTTATTCAGTAAAAATTGAACAGCATTATTTTTTTTAACGTTTCCTACGATTTTCTTCCAATTTTTTCAATATTCAGGACATGGAATTACTTTTCAAAATATTTTTAATTTTCAGTTTGTCAATATTGGAGGGAAATAAGTGAAGCCGGATGGCCAGGTGTTAAGAGACTTTTTATAAGATCAACGTATCCAAGATTTACTGCTGCTGGAATTGAGATAATTTTCAAACGATGCGGACGTTTTTTGACATCACTTCGTATAGATCTTGAGGATGAAAAAATTAATTATCTGCATTTGATACTGAAGCATTGCACACAACTCAAGGAATTTGAGATTGATTTTGCGCAGATTAACTGGCGTCCTGAATTATCTTTTTATTACGTGAGATATTTATCAAGATTATTCGACAAATTTCCAGGACTCAAGGCTCTGACAATACTCTCTGTCAAGTCAGATTTCACGGATGAATATGTGACGAATCTGCCGGAAAAAATAACGGAGATACGACTGACTGTTGGTGCCCACAACGTTCACTTTTCAATGGTAATATTCATCATTTTACTTTGATTTAGTTAGGAAAATTACGTGTAGCTTCTTTTAAGAATATCTTGGAAATGAGTGAGTTTTTGTTAGAATCTGAGAGATATAACGAAATACTAATGATACCGGGCATTGGAGCAATTACACTGAGAAACTGATTCGTTTGGCTGAAACGAGCCTCGTTTACTGTTAACAAATGGTAGTTAGAATGAGTAACCAAATTAATATTCGTTAATATTCAACGAATGATTCGCTTAGGGGGCTTCGATTGAGGCAAGTGGCCTCAATAATTCGAATCACCTAAAATGTACCGTTTTTGACAAAAAAAAATGAATTTTCCTGAAAATAATAAAAATGAATTACTTCAACGAGGGAAAAGACATCCAAGCAAAAATTACGATTGTATTTGCCCACCGTAGTGCCTCTACTACGTATTCGTTGATATTTGATGAATACGCGGTTGAGTGAACCGGCTCGAGTATTTGAGGGCATCTAATATTCGTTCAATGCAATTAAATTCGTGAATTAACTGTGAACGAATCCTTTCCTCAGTGTACGCAAGAGTACTCTAATTTGATTTATTCCTGTCGACGGGCAGTGAGCAACTGAACGTATCAATGTGCAAGACGTGTGAGCCACTCATGTACACTTGTGTATCAAAATAAACTTCATGTGATTTTTTAATTCGCGAGACCGATCCCTCACTCTAGCGCACGGATAATGATCTGATAATGCTTTTATTCAAATTTATTTTTTCAATTGTTTTGATGATCATTCTTCGAGTTAAATTGAAAACCATTATCAATGATCGATAATTACTTTAAAAAATGGTTTTATCCTTTATTTATATTTGTTTTTTGAAACGACCCATGTAGGAAATTTAAGTAGGCCGCAGTTCGGGGCAATATCGAACTGCCGAGTTTCGATATAGGGGAACTATATTGGTGCGAACTTCGAGCCAATAATGGCATGTCACAGCCGCGCGAAGTCGAAAACTAAATAGGGCGTATATCGCATCCGATTTCGACCCGATATAGGATTTCGAGTTCGGCCCGAACGTCGGGCTAAATTCAATGTGACGAATTTCGACTTAGCGCTTCGATATACGCCCAATATCGAATCCCATATCGAACTCGACAGACGCTCAATAATATAAAAACAATTTTTAAACATAAAATAAAAAGAAAATTATCATTTTTTTTTCTGAGATTCCGTAATTTTATATTTTTATTATTTATATTTCAATTTCAATCATTTTAAAGTCATTTTTAGAAATTACAAATTTTAGTTCCCACAGGCGGTTTTGAACCCTCGATCGTCGGATGATGATACTTGCACGCTGCCGACTGGACCATCACTCTATTTGACTTTGACAGAATCGTACTGTCTATATGAATCTAAAAGTCATTTGATCTCAAATTCATATCGATATTTATATTGTTTATATGGATATCCTTATTGACAGGAATATAATAACAAAAGTGAAGTAAGAACCAAGAAACAAAACTACATATTTCTCACAATGGAATATTCATTTTTTTACACAAAATTCTTCTATTTTTGAAAATTAAAGTTTTTATTTGAGTATTATTTCTTCCGCTATTGATAATCGAATCATTTGATGGCAGAAAGGGAAGATTTTTTTCTTGATCAATTTTTATATCTATTCTATTTTACATTTATTTATTATTTTTATATTTTTTTAAATTTAGTTCACGAATTAATCATTAGTAAGAAGAATAATTGAAGAAAAATAAATTATGGCGTGACTCTTCAATCGTTATGTTAGAGTATAAAAAAATTTAAAAATTAATCAAAAAGAAAAATTATTAAAAAATAAACGATTGTAAAAAATTATTGGTCAATTTCAAGGTTGATATCGATCGGAATTCGTACTGCGGAATTGGGAGGAGCGATGTTGGAAATATGTTTGTCAAAAGTAGAGCAGCCGAACTTCGGTTACGCGAATTACGTGCGATAATCGTTTCGAATTGGTTGTGCCGATATGGGTGTCATGACTTCGGTCCGAATTTCGGATAGATATAGGGTTGCCGATATTCGGCTACTCGATATAGAATCGAGTTACGATACTAACTCACCATCCCTATATACAGGGCTCGACGTTGGGAAGAATATCGGACTTATTCGCAAAACCAATATCCGCGCCCCGATATTGTTTCGTACTTTGGCCTTTGATCGACTTCCCTAAAATCGTATAAAATAATTCGGCCCGAACATCGGCCACCCCGTGGATGTCGGGAAACCCTACATGGGGAGCGCGCAATTTTGGCCAACCAATGAGAAATGAGGAATAGACTCGACTGTTTCAGCGTTACATTCGACGTGTATGAACTTTTGAGAATACGGTAGAAAATAAATTAAAAAATCGGAATTTCTCCGCACTCTTAAAATGTTTCTCGAAATTTTATCAATGAAAAGAGTCATTTCTCTCCTTCGTAGATCCTTTAGTAATTCTCTTTAAGCTAAGTAGATACAAGAGAATTTTGCAGACTAATTCTTTTTCTCTCAAATCTCATTGAATTTTTACTGATTTTCAAATTTCTATTGCAGGAAATTTCACGATTTCATGCACTGGGCTGTCTGAATTTAGAAAGATTCATTATCGACGAGAATAGTTTGAACGGATTCGAAGAATTGAAAAATCTAAAAGAATTATATTTTTCATTCTGCAATGTTCACATCAGTCACATCGAGAAAATAAAAAAATTCAAGAAGCTGGAAAAACTGTGGTTAAATGGCACAATTAGTGATGTGCGTGACGAACATCTTTCAACAATTGTTAGCAACTGCAAAAATTTAAGAAATTTGAATCTAGATGGTAAGTCGTACTGATGGAAGAACTACATATTCAGTAGCAAGATTTGAAATACGAAAAGTCAATTTATTCTTTCCAGCGTTTCTTTTTCTCTACGAAACAGGATTAAAGCAAAATAGCGCTATTTCGATTAGCTTCTGATATATTCTTGAACGAATCATTGAACTAGAAAATAGACTGATTCGGTTTCACCTCTTTGCTACTGAATTCTACAGTAAAATCTGTCTAACTGCTCCTTCGCTAACTGCAGGCAGCTCTCTGCGTCAAGGAAAATCGTTCCCTTACCATGGCTCTTCCTTCAGTCTTGCTTCTCTCCTTGTTTTCTCGCGTTCTCTGTTTGATGCACCTAGGATTTGACTTTGATAATTATTAAATCTTATGTAGGCCGCTGTTCTGCATTTTTACCGAGCAAAATTCCGAACATCGAGACCGCGCAACGCTAGAAGTTAGACAGGTTTTACTGTACAAATATTTCTAGAATTAAAAAATATATTCCTTGGAAAATTCCATTCTTCTAGTAATTGATAACACTTGGTTTCTAAATCTCTACATTTAATGAAATACAATATAATATAATATGATGAAGTCTCTGAATTCTTGCACCATTGAATCAATCTCGGGAACTAAAAGAGATACGCGTTTCAAGAGCTACAACAGGGGTATTCCTGAAAAATTCGATATCTCCCTTAGGTTCGGAGATGTATCTCGAAAAATGAAGGATATATATTTTCAAAAAAAGATCGGTGAAAATAGTCAGCAGTGTCTGTCTAAATGGCTGTTCCTAAATTATATCTCAATTATTTTCATTGCACGGAATTTCGTTCATCTCTGATTAATCTCACCAAATGATAACAAAATCAATTCTGTTCTTCTTCATTATCATCCATTTTCTCTGCTACAAAGTACAGTATCTGGTATTTCGTAGGGCAATTTCCTATTGAAATAATTCTGATGTTGATTACTGACGCATACGTATGTGCTGCAAACATGTCTTATCAATTCTAGTGTTATCTCCGGGAAGTCAACAAAAATCACGTAAATCAGTAAAAACGAAAAGACGTAAGTGCTGGAGATACGATGGCAAGATACACTGGCACTCACGGTGGTTTATTATCAATCATTTTTTTCTTTGATTAATACGAGGAATGATTGATAGAGTACTTGTGACAAGTACAAGAATACTTGTCACAAGTATTTTCTTATACTTCATGCGTGGCAGTCATACTTGTGATAAGAACCAGGTTAGACTCATCGCTGGTATTTTTTTATACTCCTCTCAAGGCTACTGCACCCAGTACTAGTTTGTGCTTGTCACTAGTATATTTTTTCTAGAGTGTATATAATGATACCTGATGCAGATCTGAGCCGGTCAGTTGCGGGGCTCGTAGATCTCATCAGATCTACTAGCATATCTTCACTGATATATCGTCATATCTACCGAGATATGACTGAAGATCTAATTATATATAATCCCCTTATATATCTTCAACAGGGTTACGTGGCTTGACTGATCGTTGCTTTAAGGACATAGCACAACTGCCAGCACTTCAGGAACTGCATATGACAAATCTATCAAGAGTTACCGATGACGCCATAGCTCACTTGCGTACGTTGAAGTCATTGAGTTGTCCTCAGTGTCCTGGAATTGGTAATGATGGCCTGAAACGATTGATCCAATGTGCACCAGATCTGCAGTTCATATCTGCACGAAGAACATCGGTGAACAAAAACTTTCTGGTGGATGCCACTGAAGCGATACAGGATCGCAACAATAATGTTAAATTATTTCTCGATCTTGGAGCTGAAGCATACACGTGGCAATTGCCACATGACTTTTCCCCACTTCTAATTTTGGAGGGGGATATTAAATAGTGGCATTGATGGAATAGGAAAGGTGAAGTGTAATTCAGTGGACGCTTCACAATCATTGCTGTAAAACCTCTTTTTCTATGTTCATTCATTCTGAATCAATCTGTTTCGGTTGGCCAAGGGTCGGTCACTTAATTTCAAAACTAATAGCGAGAATCCTAATTAATTTTCTGCACAATATCAATGAACTTTTTTCAGGAAGTTTTTCTAACCTATTAAACAAGATAAAATGAAGAATTAAAGAAGAATTGAGATTATCACCACGTTTCGAATCACCCGGAGTCATGACGAAGACGTAGTGGTGCATAGATCACAAAGAAAAGCCTATTGCAACACCTCCTAGTAATTTTTCGTTACGCGCGCTCACGGAGAGTACTGTGCTGTCCGTGTTGAATGAAATTCGACCCTGCCACGTCGCAGGATAGTACCGAAATATATATTTCTAATCATAATAATAACTGATCATTATTTATATTTGCTTATATTTTCATTGACAAATGTTGATGGTTACTTCTTCATTGAAATGGAAAGGATAATAATGTTTTGATGGCTGAGAGGTTCCAAGTGAAGGCTGGTCCGTCGAGGAAGTCGACGATAATCCAGGTTCCGGAAAAGGAGATTCAGGTCCGGTACAGCGTAGCTTCAAGATACAGGTCAGCTCTGCCCACTCTTCTTGCCCTTAAGATCGGGTTCCGCGTTGTTTGAAATAAGTCGAGTGTTTGTACTACTACCCTCTATTAATATTGAATAAAATTTATCATTATCGATTCAATCACTAGAGTCTCGTTATTGCTGCCTCAGTTCGTTTTCAGCATCGTCAAGGACGTAAGGAGTTTCGTCCTCCTTTTCCCCCTGAGACACTAGCCAGCTGAATTGGTGGTCGTTCGGTGATTTATTGTTAATTCAGACCAACTGGTGCTCACGGAAATGACATTTAGTCCTGTAGACTTTTTAATAATTAGTCACAAAGACCACTCACTTTATTTGGTGACTAAGGGTTCGACGCTGGCTCTACACGTGGTTAGTCTACTCTTCATGGAGCTTTCGGAGACTTCTCATTGGAAAATTTATGTTCACTATAGTTTCACCGCATCTCCATGAAGTTATCCACTCGGTTCACTGAAATACGTTTGCAAATTAACGCGTATTTTCCAAGAGATAACCGGAAAATCAAGGAAACGGCTATGGCCACGGGCCCGATGTTATCAAATTTTTTTAAATAATTATGCATTACTTATAGACTCAATTTTTGAGGAGGGAGGAATTGTTTTCATAAGTTTCTCCAAATATTTCGCGATGCTAATCGAAACTCATTTAATCGGAACTCATGCATTTCAGCATTCTCTATGTGCAATCACTTGGACAAAACCCCGCTTCTTTTGGATAAACAGGAGAGGAGTGGTTTTTTAAAATAGGAATTAATAATTCACTTGCAGCAGGAAATTAAATCGCCAACCAATCGACTTGGTCGGAATCGTCCAATTCGGTTACATCGTGTATAACAGCCTTCAATGGAATATCTTGGAAACTAATAGAGATATGCCGTTTTGATCCTCGGTATTTTTGGTAGAAAATTCCAATAGCTACAAAAGTGAATTGGAGTGAAATCGCTCTATCCGCTTAATTTCCAGGATATTCTCAATAGAATAAATTACAAAAAATAGTTTCATTTTGCTTCGACTCTTCGCTACCGAATTATTCAATCATATAATTGTTTTTACAATTTTCATAATTTAGTCCAACATTATCATTCATATCAGAAACCAAGTTATTTTTGCTATCCCCTCATCACTATAAAATAAAGTTAATAGTAGCTAGTTTTGTGGAAATTTTCTCTCAATTTCGATTATCCAAGTTTCGTGCCATATCTAAGGTTCTTAGGCACCGTTTAATAACATAGAAGGATTGCAAATTGAGTGGAAAATGAAATGAATATAGATCGCTACTGATAACTCATGGATTTTCATATTGGTAGGAAATGAAAAAACACGCTATTGCAAAAAAAAAAGAAAATGAAGTTCGTAACAGAAACCTTTGGACATTGGGGGATTTAACGATTAATCTCATGACTATAGTTCTACTATATGAAAGATGCACGTTTAAAACGTGTTGTTTGGCAGGCCAAAAACTGAATCAGGGTTGGCTGTGCAAATAATAGATGAATGGGCAGAAAAATAAGGTGGCAAATCAAAGATTCAAAAAATATTACGCAAAAGGATGGGAATAGAATTCAATGACAGGGAAATATATAAAGGAGGCAAGGAGAAATTTTCAATTCTACTTATCTATTTATAATTGCAGCAGTAAAGATGGAAAGATAGGTCTTTCTACGTAAGAAAATAGCTTTGTCTTTCCACTATTGGTAAAAATGCACATGGCGCGCCCGGTTTTTTTTCAAATAGATCAAATCATTCTGTAACGTAATTATGCCTCCTTTATATTTTTCCCTGTCATTGGATTTTATTCCCATCCTTTTGCGTAATATTTTTTGAATCTTTGATCTGCCACCTCATTTTTCTGCCCATTCATCTATTATTTGCACAGCCAACCCTGATTCAGTTTTTGGCCTGCCAAACAACACGTTTTAAACGTGCACATGGCGCGTTTTTTTTATTTTTAATAATTTGTCGGTCCATATTTCATTCCTTTTGCGTCATTTTGGATATTGTCATTCTTACAATATCGTAAAAAACCTAGATATTCGGACGCAGGGCTTATGGAATCTCGTGATATTTTTTCTCAAATGCTAAATGTCTTGAGATCTTGAGAATCTTAATCCTTGAGAACCCGCGCTATGAGCGTGACGCCGCACTCTGTACGAAAATGTGAATATCAAATAAAGACTAAAAATATCAAATTGAAACTTTTGGAATCCTTTTTGAATAATGTTGCGAATCGAAAAGGACCTTTTTTCTGTGGAATATATTCTTTTGGTATGAAAGAATAATTTCTTGTGGATCCGATTCCGGAATGTGGCGCGCTGTTCACGACACTGAGAGAACGATTCGTTTGGCTGTAACGAGCCTCGTTAACTGTTAACTAATATTAGTTGGGATGGCAACCAAACTAATATTCGTTAATAGTTAACGAATGGCTCGTTCAGGGGGTTTCTGTTGAGGCACGCAAAAATTGCTACATTTTCCTCATTTTTCGAGGTTAGTTCGAAATACAGAAAGCAGTTTCTGTTCGAGTGTTATGGAATAATTTTCTTCTCTGAATTTCAATTGATTTTACTAATTGATTTCACTAAAACACAAAGAGAAAAACGTTCAGGCGGAAAATTTGCGAATTTATCGGTCAGGTGGCGCACGACGCCTCAAATGCGTATTAGTTAACAGTTAACTAATACGCTGTTGGGTCAACCGGGTGAAGTTTTTCGGTTCAACTCAATCCGTGAGTTAACTGTTAACGAATCGTTCTCTCAGTGTACGCGGCTGGACTCGTAGTGGAAATTCTTCCCACCGTGTTGCCACATCACTCGATTTGTGTGTATGAAAATGGCTGGCACTTCGTGTCATTAAGGGTTATTGGCAATGTTGCACTTTACTCAAAACGTGCGGTGCCGTGCTCATCACCCGATGAAAATCCTCAATCTCATAGATGCGAGTTCTCAACTTTAAATTTTTTTTGAAAAATAAAGAATTCGATTTCAGATTTTAGTTATTTTTTTTGTTGCTCCCGGATAGAAGCTTAACAAACGTGAGAATTCTCGATTTGGATTTTTTTGTTGCAAATCACTTGAAATGATGTAGAGAGTCCGAAAATTATATTTGGACAAAATGTCTGTGCGCAGGTATATATGTCTGTGTGGATTTTTTTTTTTACTTAGAAAAGGTAAAACTTCAACCTGAAAATCTGATGTTCTTGCAGTATGTTTGTCTTGGTGAATGCTTTCTTTTGAGACCTTGTCGCTTGGAACTCATTCAGTATTTTTTGAGAAATGATGAATTTTGGATTTTTCCAAAAAAATCAATTTCTTAAAAATTTCTCGACCGATTTCATTCAGATGAATTTATAAAATTTGATATCATATTCTGTAACTGCGTGAATTTTTCCAGATTTTTCTCAAGCTTAGTTTTTAAGTTATGTCGATTTCCATAGTTTCTCATGATAATGTTGTTGCTTCTATAACAATCAGAACAATTAAGATAGAAACTTCAAATTCAGCTAATATATTGGTTTCCTCAATCTACTGCCTGGGATTGTTACTGGACAAAATTAAAGAAACATTTTCTCAAATATGAGCGTTTTTTTGAAATTTCAATTTTTTCATTCTTTTTTAAACTTAGAATAAGTTTCTAATTGATTTCATCCAGATTGAGGAATAATATGAGACACTATATCATCTAACTGCATGAATACTTTCAGGTTTTTCTCGTCATTAGTTTTTGAGATATTTTAATTCTATAATTAAATATTGCATGAAGAAGCTTCATCTGCAGCTCGTTTTCAAAGTATAGGTAATTTTTTGAAATTTCAATTTTCAGAATTACCTTAAAGTTTAAAACGAAATCTCAGTCGATTTCATCCAGATCATTGAATATATATTATTAGGGGAATATTCAAAATTCAGTGTTCACTAATGGGAAGGGGAACCATTCGGAACTGATTTGCTAATGACTTAGCAGATAAAATCATAATGATAACTATAATTGAAGCAAGTTCCCACTTGTTTTAGAATAACTCAAAAACTAAGTGGAATAGAGCAATTTTGTCCTAATCTTTTTTTGTAATCCTAGGAATTGTCGACGAAAAAGAATTCAGGTAAGATCACTCTATCTCGCTTAGATTTTGAAATATTGTAAGAAAACTACAAATTAAATAATCGAGGGGTCAAAGAGTGTCTGTACTCTTTGGAAAGGTAAAGCATAGAAAAATTTCTTTTTCAATATTTCTTTAAAATCATCTTGGAAACTAACAGAGGTATGTTTTTTTCCCTCATCCTTTTTATGCTCTTAGAATTCTCGGCGAAAAAGACTTGAGGCACAATTGTTCCATCTCGCTAAGTTTCCAATTTATTTTAAGAATAATGAAAATTCGAAGAAATAGGTGAAAGTGATAAAAAAAGAGAGAAAATTACGTGTGATGCTTTGGCAGAAATCTACGCAATTTTTTCATGATCAATTTCATGTGACAGATTAGAACGCTGTTATTATGTATAATATAATTATTATCATGCAGTGAAAAAAGCATGGAATGAAGAAAAAATGATCGAAAATTCATAAAATTATGTAAAAATTAAATTATTTCAGGAATTTCGAACACCAGTATCACCTCATTTTAATTGAATGTTCAATAATGAATTAATAATATCATAAGGAATGTCCTGCTCAAATTCGAATTGATTTTGGAGCGAAGTTTTCAAGAAAAAAATATTCGAAGTTCCAAATTTTGTACAGAAAGATATGAGAAGTCGATAGGACTAGCATGAAATCTGCTTTACCACGCGAGGGGTATGGAAAATCCCGTCCTTTTTTTCATCTCCCCGTGTAAAATTTCTAAATTCAAATATTTTTTTCTCAAAAACTAAATTACAAAATTACTTCGAATTTTGGCACGATATTTGAGTAATTGACTGAAAATTTTTATAGAATTTCTCATTTTTAATTATTAGTATTATTGGACCTTCAAAAACCTCAGAATCTTTTTTCCCATGATTTTATCTGTAGCCAATTGTATTCTTTTTTTTTGAATCACTCAATCATTCCAATACAATACAAGCTGTCATTTTTTTCCATCAACTTCTCTCATTAATTTATATTTTTTTATAAATTAATATTTTTTTCCGTTTGAGAAACTGCCTAACACGGTTTATATTACTTCGAACTTTTTGAGGTTAGGGTGCACTGTTGTTGTTTTGACAGCTATACATTTATAGTCAGTGCCGCCAGCGTTGATAAAAAATGTCTCACCAATTCATTTCACCCAGCCGAGTGCAGCCAACGTTACAACGAAATGTCTCACCGAGAAACTTTTTAACCGAAAACGTCGGGATGGGGCGTGGCTTACATTTAAATATTTTTTTATAAATAAACAAACTATTTTTTCAAGCAAAGAAGGTTCATTTCTTCACTGAAATATTGATATTGATATTTTTATGACGATGGGAGAGGCGTAATTAAAAAAATAAAAAAAAACTGTCCCATAGTAAAAGTATAGTTAGCCAGTGCACGTTCTAAACGTACACATGGCGCAAAACGCTCCCGCGTTTTCTGATTATTGGAATTTTAAGGAAGAAAATGAATATAGAATTGTTGATCAATTCTATAATAGAAGAGTCTGCAATGAGAACATATGGAATGTAATAAATAATATTTATAATAATGTTTATAAGAACATATAAAATGTAATAAATAGTTGACATATTATTTCGATTAACAACGAATAAAATTCTTCATGACTCATTTTTTAAAAGACACGCACATTACTTGTTGATCAATAAATTTTAATACACCAAGTTTCATGAGAGTGCAAATAATGTCAGTTTATGGTGATACTTCGCACTGAGTAGACGTTCAGTAAAAAGAGATTTTTCAAAGAATGACAAAAATGGCGTTGATCAAGTGACTGTCATTTCTTCTCATGGTCGCTGGAACAGGCGGAGAGAGATCAAGTGATTATTCTGTTGGGGAGGGGATAATGGTTTGTTATTAAACATTCATCATTTCGTCGATCTAGAGTGGAAAGGGCATAACAAGATAGGACCCGTATACCATTTACGCCCTTTTCAATCTAGGACGACAATTAATCGATAATAATAATAGTTGTTGATTGGAAGGGGAGGTGCAAAAAATAGGCTGGAAAAATAACCCATGATAAAATAGCCCTAAAAAAAATAGGCATGGAAAAAATAAGCATCGAAAAAACAGCCTGCGGAAAAAATAGACATGGAGAAAGTAGCCTAAGCGAAAAAAATTGGTAACGCGCGTTTTCATCCCACGTCCCGCGTGGTATAAATAATAATGTATTTTTTTCATTTTCACTCTCTAACGTATCCCTTTTTCTAGTTTTTATGCATTTTATCCTCTCCCCCCCCCCCCCCCCCCCAATGCCACTGCATCGCATTCGCCAGAGGACAAGGAAAAACCTCATTTTTCGAGAAAAACCAGCCCAGATACAGCCATTTCTTACGAGACTACCGCTCGGTTTCCGAGTCGAAAAATTTCGTTGGTTTTTAGTCTAAAACACATGAAAATGATCGGGAAAAGGTCTAAAAATTGCATTCTACGAACTAAAACCGACCAACCGAAAATGACCAAGTCGGTTTCAAGTCCATTCCTTTTTTCCGATGAGTTCGTCGTCTCCACTGACTTTCAAGGGAAGACGAAATACCGACGAAAACAAGAGTCTCTGGGTGTTGAAATTTTTCTAAGTTCTTCACAAACTTAGAAAAATTTAGTCACTGCGGATTTTTCTTCTAAGTCCTTCAAGCTTGTCCAATTTTATGTCAATTTTTTCAAAGTCCAAATTGACTTATTTCTCTTTGTCCTTTACATTTTCAGGAAAGTAGATCATCGCTTTACACAATTAATATCTCACACTGAATGAAAAAGATCATAACACTTCAGCGATTAATATTACGCATATCCTATAACGAACTTATTCCCTAAATTGATTGAAATATATGAATAGTATATTTTTAATTGAATTCAATTAATCCCAGCTCTATTATAGTGAGTTCATTGAAGATAGTGAAGATTTTCTCTGATTGTCATTTCTATGATTCAAATTATATTTGATATCAATTTACAATAAAGCGTAAGAAGGAGATGGAAAATTATTGGATAAATTTTAAGCAGTGGAAAAATGGGTATTTCCCAAAATTGTAATAAATGCCCTTTTCCCTTGTTCGAGTACGCCAGAGTAATAAAACAACACATGTTGCCTCCGTTAGGCTTCGTTATTCTGATCTCTCTCCCACAATTTTTTTTGAGTAGCTCACTGAAAATTTCTTGCTCTTTCTCTGTTACTCTTCACCTTTCTGTTGAAATTCCAAGAAAAACTTCTTCAGTTCAACGTCAACCACCGGTGGACGTACCTCTCCTTGAGGTTCCAAGTGATATTCAGTGACGCGCAGAGTTTTCAGTATTATTTGCGCTAGGGTATACGTATATTTGAATGAAATGTTATTATTATTATTTATAGTTCAATCATCAGTTTTTGATCAATGTTATGTTGTCTTTTAAGTATTTCGAGTGTAAGTGTTTTGGGTGAAAATGATCAAATATTCATTTACGATAATATAAGCCAATTTAGATTGATAGTTTGATATATATTAATGTTATAGCATTTCTCAATATTGTTGCGTTTTAAGTATTTCAAATGTAAGTGTTTCACGTGAAGATGTGAATCAAGTGTGATTTATATAGGTATAAGCCTATTTTGTTTACTATGTTTTGATATGTACGCATAATGAATTTTTCACTAATAAAATGAATAAGAAGCAATATATGAATCTAATTCCCGAACGCACAATTATTTTTCTTCTTTCCATCCGATTTTTTAAAATTTAATTGAAAAAATTTAGGCCAAAAACCGATTAATCCGATTGAAATGGTGACTAAATACCGACGAAACTCCTGAAAACTCGTCGAGATAGCGTCGGTTTGTATCCTCAAAGTTGTATTCCCAAGTCTACAACCGACTTGAAATCCAGACTCCAAACCAATGAACTGACGAAGTTAGTCTAAGACTAAATTTTTCGACTCGGGTTAAGGAGGATCGATCACGACATTTTTTTGATAGATAAAAATCTAATTTTTTTATATAATGTAAATGAATCTATCCTGCGTTATCAGTAAAAATTTGAGGGTAGCTCACCGAAGAAATTCTTTATTATTCAATTATTTCCTTTAATAGCAAAATACATTGGCTCTTATGGTCATCAGTAAAAAAAAAAAATTTCTGTTATTTTCGCGATAGATGAGAATTTGTTTATACTTTGATAGTGAAATTTGAGCTTCATAAAATCAGAATAAAAATGAAAAATAGTGTGTCACCGGTGAAATAACGAAGGAAAAAATTGAAAAATATTGAATTTTGAGGTTAAGTGGGATGTTGGACAGATGAATAATTAGTAGAAGTCAATCTTCACATTTATTTCCTAAAATCGCGACGTTTTGCTTCTGATTAGAAGCTTTTTCAGACTTTTTAGATAAATGTAAATTAGTACAGGTAATAGAGAAGCGAGTTACTCTTGTCCATAATGCATAACTCTACCCAAGTTATTTTTTTTCACAAATAGGTGCAGTATGGCATAATGAACCTAAAAACACAAAATACTTACAAATAAGGCGGGTGCAAGTGCCGCCATTCTTTGAAAAACCGTTTGGGCCAGTATCTCCGTAACCGTGCACTTGAGGCCCATAATTATGAGGACCTTCATTATAGATAATTAAATTTCCTATCTTTTTTGTTTCATAATTTTTTTCGTATCACTTACCGTTCGCGATTTATGATTATTACTTTTTGTTTATGGACTTTTTTTTACCGATATCTCTTCTAATAATTGTTCAAACAATAAATTGCTAACAACTAAACTTTTAAATCGATAAACTTTCTACCACTTTTATTTTAAACTTTTTCCTCTAAAATTAATATTTTCGAAGTTATAACGCGTTAATCCAAAAAATCTTGTGTCTGGGTGGTTGACGCCAGCTGGCCCTGAACACGTCATCTAACATCTGGCCAGGTATATACATAGACCCTTCTTAAAGAGGGATCTTCAATTGACCTGAAGAGTCGGTGACGGTTAATATGTACTAGCTTTCCCCCCTCGCTTCACTCGGGTCAGATTTTTGGCAGCTCCTATAATGATTCATAATTATATATAATCCATTAAAGGGAGAAAACGGACATCTCAATTGACCATATCAAGATAGTGATTTTTTGAAAATTCCTTGGAAAGCTGAGAAAATTTCAATAACAATAAATATGTCACTATTAATGTTTCTCAATTTTCAGAGAATTTGACTTTTTGCCAAGTTCTGAAAGGTCCCTTAGGAAATCTACAAAATGCATTTTTTTTAGTGAAATCTCCCGTTCTATTGGTTTTAGCAATGGTTCCGTTGATCGTAGTGATCTGGGGTTGATCTCAAATTGAAGCCAAGCTCTTTTCCCATCGATTTGTGTTGTTCAAAATTTTTTTCATCAATTTTTCAAATACCTCTAGGCCATTTACTGAGAATCAGTTTTTCCTGTATAAGTCCTGAGTAATCGATAATTCTTTTCGTTATAATTATTCAAAGCCATAAGAAATGAGCTGAGCTTCAATTCAAGAACAACCCCAAGCTACTACAACCAATAGAACCAAAGATATTTCTGGAAGATTGAAAGTTCTCAAGAACAGAAGCGTTGCACCTTCAAATCTTGAGCGGAGAATGGAATTTTCGAAAAATTAGAAAATTACTCCTGATATGATTCCTATGAGAAATTCTCTCAGCTTTTCAATGAGATCATTAGAAAAAATCTATCACCTATATTTCCATCCGAGTCTCATCAATTTATTGAGTCGAGAGCGGGAATTAAGCATTCCATTTGAGCAGTATAAGATAGAGCTTTTCTAATGGTTTCATTGGAAATTTGGAAAAATTCTAGGTGAAAAACATGTGTCAGTATTAATTTCTTCCAATTCCCAATGCTCTTGAGCTTTCTAAAAAATTTTAGAACCTTCAGGAAAATTCTAGAATGTTCTCGAACTTTCTGGAACACTCCGAAATATTCTTAAGCCTTTTGGAACGTTCTAGAAAATTCTCAAACCTTGTGGGGCATCGTAGAATGTTTTCGAACTTTTTAGAACATTCTAGAAACTTTTAGAACAATCTAGAACATTTCAGAACAGTCTAGAACAATCGAGAACATTTTAGAACAATCTAGAACATTTTAGAATAGTCTAGAACAATCGAGAATATTTTATAACAGTCTAGAACATTTTAGAACAGTCTAGAACATTTCAGAATAGTCTAGAACATTCTAGAACAATCAAGAACATTTTAGAACAATCTAGAACATTTTAGAATAGTCTAGAACAATCGAGAACATTTTATAACAATCTAGAACATTTTAGAACAGTCTAGAACATTTTAGAACAGTCTAGAACAATCGAGAACATTTTAGAACAATCTAGAACATTTTAAAATAGTCTAGAACAATCGAGAACATTTTAAAATAGTCTAGAACAATCGAGAACATTTTAAAATAGTCTAGAACAATCGAGAACATTTTATAACAATTTAGAACATTTTAGAACAGTCTAGAACATTTTAGAACAGTCTAGAACATTCTAGAACAATCGAGAACATTCCCGGACCTTCTGGAACATTTTAGAATAGTCTAGAATAATCGAGAACATTTTATAACAATCTAGAACCTTTTAGAACAGTCTAGAACATTTTAGAACATTCTAGAACAATCAAGAACATTTTAGAACAATCTAGAACATTTTAGAATAGTCTAGAACAATCGAGAACATTTTAGAACAGTCTAGAACATTTTAGAACAGTCTAGAATATTCTAGAACAATCGAGAACATTCCCGGACCTTCTGGAACATTTTAGAACAGTCTAGAACATTTTAGAACAGTCTAGAACATTCTAGAACAATCGAGAACATTCCCGGACCTTCTGGAACATTCCCGAACCTTCTAGAACATTCTAGAAAATTTTCTAATGTTCTAGAACATTTAAAACTACCGTCAACTGTTCTAGATCATTCTAGAATATTGTAGAACGATTTAGAATATTATTTCGTGTCCATCCATATCGACTAAACGGATGTGATACTCATCTCCACCCTTATATCTCTAAAACCAGCCCTCGTAGCTAAAAACAAACTACTTCATCCTGAAGGGGGGGTGGAGTGTTACTACACCATACAACCCCCATAGGGCTATAAGGGTTGGTTTCTGAGTTTTGTTTCACTTCACCGAAACTCACACTTTTTTTTATTATATATATTGATTAGCATGCCTTCAGTGGTTGCGATACAACTTCAGCACCGTACAATATTGGGGAATCAAAAGTGATGACAACACTTGGGAAGCAAAAAAATTTAACCAATATCGTGGAGGTTTTCACAGAGACGAAAGAACAGCCTGTGGAAGTTAAACAAGCTGGCAAGAATATCTTTATTGCGCTCTACGGTGATGACCCAAACGAAACGACACTCAACCATCTACGATATCGCAATTACGTACGCTTATCGACAAAAAATAGAATAAATTTAGCATCTCTGCCTCCAACAGAAAATGCTGCGAAGTACCATTCTTACCGCACTTACCAGCAAGTTCAAGCCTGGCTTGGAAATCATCTGGATCCAGAAGAATGGGGCTGGACACGCACACCGCAGAGTCTTCAACCAATCACGTCGACAATGCCAGTTGCACCACCCAGTCTACTAGAGTGCATTTCATGCAAATGCAGAACTGGCTGTGGCAGAGCCTGTGGGTGCCGAAAAGCAGGATTGGACTGTACGGTAATCTGTGAGAACTGCACTGAGGAAACGTGCACTAATCAGCTCAAACTCATCGTCAACGACACAGAATTGTACGACGTCAATGAAGATATTGTCGACCCCAACGACAAATTAATGGAGGCGTTACAATCTATATATGCCCCTGAAAAAGATAACGAAGAGGAAGAGGAGGATGTAATGTACATTGAATCGTCACCACCCGCGAAACGCACCAGAGTCGAAGAAAATATCTAATTCTCATTTCGTTGTACATTTTCGAAAATAAGTTTTACATGTATTTTTTGATAATTTTCCCGTTTTCTTATTTGTTTGTTTCATTATGCCATCAGTTTATGAATTAATTATTTGATAATAAGGGAGGAGTGATTCGAGGTAAAGTGATATTTAATTGTATAAAACAAAATACAAATTAAAAATATTTTTGAATCAGTAAGCACTGTTTTTTGCAGGTAAGAACGTAAATTATTTATTATTTATTATGCCAAGAATATACTACAATTTATATTTTTCGAATATTTATTGAATTTTCATCATTACGCTATGCATACTTCGTTCTTATTAACCTTGTACTCGGTAGTACAACATTGAACGCGTTGTAACTTCGGAAATATTAATTTTAGAGGAAAAAGTTTACAATAAAAGTGGTAGAAAGTTTATCGATTTAAAAGTTTAGTCATTAGCAATTTATTGTTTGAACAATTATTAGAAGAGATATCGGTAAAAAAAAAGTCAATAAACAAAAAGTAATAATCATAGATCGCGAACGGTAAGTGATACGAAAAAAATTCTGAAACAAAATAGATAGGAAATTTAATTATCTATAATAAAGATCCTAATAATTATGGGCCTCAAGTGCACGGTTACGGAGATACAGGCCCAAACGGTTTTTCACAAAATGGCGGCACTTGCACCCACCTTATTTGTAAGTATTTTGTGTTTTTAGGTTCATTATGTCATACTGCACCTATTTGTGAAAAAAAATAACTTAGGTAGAATTATGCAGGACCAAATCCTCTATTATCTGTACTAAATTGTAATTATGAGATTCCCTTCACACCGCACTCGGGCAGCAGTCCATCTCTACTCCAGTGCCCCCCCCCCCCCCCCCCCCACCACCGCGATCGAACCTCCTTAAGCGAAACTGTGAAATTAGAGCTTTTCAAATTTTGGCTTCCCCCCGTCGAGATTCGAACCCAGACCTGTGTGCCACCCCCCCCCCCCCCCCCCCATTCTAATCACACAGTCACTGCTGTCAGTAATAATAATGTATTTTTCGTGTCCATTTTTTCGATGGGCTATATTTTCCCAGTCTATTTTCTCCATAGGCTTTTTCTTACATGCCTATTTTTTTCGAGACTCAATTGAAATATCGAGTGGATGCGGTTTTCGTATTCCAGAAAACCATACTAGAATCATGCTATGGAAAAAACAGTTTCCCCAATCCGGTTGTTATCTTTGGAGATTTCACTGAATTCATCGATGGAGTATCGATTATACGGATAGATGATTCCCTGAATGTGGAGGACTACGAAGGACATGGATCATTGAAATTCAAATCAAGCAGTATTAATGTATTGATGGCAGAGGCACCAGAAAAATTATTCTCACATCTGCAACTGTTGAGGAGAACAAAGTTCTGGGATAACTTGGTACCATTCTTCATCATCGACCGGAACACAGCTCCATGTACAAATTCTAGAATCATTCTGAGTACAATGTGGAGAATGGAGATTCTCAATTCGTATATGTCAATGTATATTTGTTCTAAATCAATTAACAACACCCCAGAAATATACACGATGAATCCAATTACAAATTATGCGCCGTATCCCTGGAAAAAAAATTATAAACTAGATAATTTGAATATCTTTCGTCAAAATTTCGATGCAAGTAAGTAGTTCATTATTTCTAAATTACAAGATATAATGTTCAAATATTTTACTGAAGATGTAAAATTGATTTTCAGATATTTCCTGCACACATTTAACTTATGATAAGACAAAAATTTTGAAAGGATAGAATATTTTAGCCGTACAATGGGTGAATCCAGGGATGGGTTGGGTGCCTGGAGTAGATTATTTCGAATATCTTAAATCCATGAGCTCCAGTCCACATGAAAACATCCCGCGAACCATAATTACAGCTTTTAATATGACTGGCCACCTGGAACTGGAAATAGAACCTGATGCTATGCAGAAGCGTTTCTTCGAAGGGTCTGCAGACGTGATGGTTTCAATATATTCTATTGACTCGTTTCTGAATCATCCATATCTATTTCCCCTCTGCAGTAATGAATTGGTTGCAGTAGTGAAATTAAGAGCAGAAGTATCAACTTTGGAAAAGATTTGCAATTTATGGAGCACTTCTGTCTTGATTACGGCAGCGTTTGCTCTGGTTGTTTTATTCCTGATCTTCTTGATAAAGAGATGGAGTTTCGGCTCAGCACTATTAGATGTAACAAGATTCTTGACATACACATCAATTCGAACTAATAATCAATATCAATCATTCAGAATTTATTTTACAACTATGCTCATTTTCATAGTTATTAGTAATGGCGTTTTTCAAAGCAAAATCGCCGCATTTCTCACTACGCGAGAAAAAGGTAGTGCTGCTGAGTCAATCAATGAATTAGTGGAATTGAGATATCAAATGTATACTCTTCCATTCTGGATGTAGAACGCGAAGCTCAGCTGTCCAAGATGTAAATTCAAAGAAGTATTAAATTTGGATGAGTGTGTAGAATTGGTGTTGAATAGTACTAAAAGTCTATGCGTTATGGATCGAGGGAATTATGAGCATAAATACCTTCTATTACTTTCTTTAGACCGTGTTAGAGAATCATTGAGTCCAACATTGTCGAACTTCAAGTGTCGGGAAAACTGGCCATTACGCGCTCGCTTCAATGAGATGGTGATTAAAGTTGTAGAATTTGGACTGATAAATTTTTGGGAAAATCAACTCACTGCTATTCCAAAGGCCAAACGTCAGAGCATGGAAGATGAATGGTCTTCAGCAGAATATCGACCTGTCGCCCTCATGAAATTGAACTTTGCTTTCGAATTATTGGCATTGGGTTTATCTTTTTCCACCATCGTTTTCTTCTTGGAATTGCTCTGGGCCAGATATGTGAATCTGTAGATTGTTGAAGAAAATACACAAAGGTGTACCAGAAATCTACAAATTAATTTGCGAATAACTCGAAAACAGGTAGGATTGAAAGAATTAAATTAATAGACTTTCGTAATTTGTAATTCCATCGACTAGATTGTATTTTTATAACATCTCATATGGTTTCCAATGTTGGTTTTTCCTGCATATACTCTTGAGACTCTCCACAAGTTATCCCACATACGATTATTTGTATGTAGGGGAGAGCCTGTCTCCTTCCTCCGTCCGTGGCCGGTTCAGAACAACCATGCGCCTGAGCACAGTACCTAAGTACCACGAGTCACGTGGTCACTAGCGCGTAACTTGTGTACTGTGCGCATGCGCATGGTTTTTTGGATCCGGCCGTGGACAGAAGGAGAAGATACAAAAAGCGATATCTCTCGAACTGTTGGTGGATATATCCTCAAAATTTAGAGAAAAATCAGGAATAGTTCAATCTATAAAATATATTTATTTCATATTTTTCAAATGTTGACAACAACGCTTGGCAGCCATTTTTTGATTTATTTTGTTTATAACAAATAGAAAAATTGCTTTTCAAAAAGTAAAAAAGAATTTGTTGTACTTATACGCTCTTTGGCAATAAAAAAGTATTTTTGTATTTTCTTCGTAAAACTAATATTTAACGAGATAGGAGCATTCAAAGTTGGAGTGGAATAGGCATTTCCACAATTTTTTCAAAATTTGAAATCGTCATAAATTTTGAAAGAAAAAAAAATTATTTTTTCCTCATAAGAAATGATTTCTCCAAGCCATTTCAACATATCCAAAGATCAACAAAATGGAGAAAGTACGTTTGAAAAGTGATCGAAATAGCGTGGAATGCCTCATATATGTTCGCTTATATATTTTTTCCGTGTGGGATTATATTACTGGCTGATTATCCTGTTATGCAGTTCTTATCACTATATCATTATCATGTTCTCTGTAAATGTTCTTGCAAGAGTTACTTACAGCTTCGTAAATCTTCGATTCTACTCTTTCTTATGTGTGCTTTATTACAATTGTGCAACATACTGTCAACTAATGAACTTACATCAATCAATCAATTTCCCCTGAAATCCCCCTCAAAACTCTCTTAATATGTCTGTGATCCACAATCACTCATCATTATTTTCAATCAATAGCTATACCTGCCGAAATAACGGATAGAATCTCGAGCTCTAACAGTAAATATATGAATTAATAGTATGTGATTATTAGTACTTCTAATTCACATCATTTTCTTCAAATCTATTGGAAATAATTGGAGGTATAAAAATCCTGAATGATGTCGCGAGCCGTTATGAAAAATCCCAATGCCAAATAATGGTGAATATTGATTGATTCCATCTAAGCTATTATAAAATAGCGGTAAAGTTGATTGTGCAAAATCATCACTGAGCTCGGATTGTTCGAGTGTAACATAGTTATGTTTCCTTTGAGATCGTTTACAAGGAGATTGTGCGATCTTATCAATTGGATTCTTCCGGGCAAATTGTAATGGTTGTCTGGAAATCAAAAGAATTGAAAGTGTGACATAGAAAAAAGCTTTAGTTAATTTATCAATTTCTGAACAAATTTTATATACCTGTGAATTAATGGGTTGGCTCCGGCAATTTCCTTTTTAAAAGGCGTCAAATCTAGTTTGCCATCTCCATAATCAAATGGTACCCCGCTCAGAACAATGGAAAAACCGCTGATATTTGTCATAGATGAACTTTCCGTAAATTCAAATTTAACTCCTAGAATTAGCAAACGAATTGTTAAAATTACGATGGTAATAAAACATGGATAAAATTTTGCCGATGATCTCATTGAAAGACTGAGGAAAACTGAGGTGAAACTCAGGTGAAACACAGGCTCTCATGGTTCATTGTTTGTATTTAGTTACTAGCTTTCCTACCCTCGCTTCGCTCGGGTCAGATTTTTTCGCAGCTCCTATACTGACTTATAATTATGTATAATTCATTAAGGAAGATGAGTAAAACGGACATTCTAATTGAAAAAATTGAGATAGAGATTTTTTGAAAATTTCTTGGAAAACTGAGGAAATTGTAGGAACAGAAGATGTGTCAGTATTGATTTTTTTCAATTTTCATATAATTGCTCTTTTTTGTCAAGTTTTGGAAGGATTACCCCTTTGAAAATTTACGAAATTCATTTTTTTGGTGATATCTCCGGTGCTATTGGTTATAGAAACCTGGGGCTGATCTCAAATGAAAGGTGAGCTCATTTCTCTTCAATCCAGTGGGGTCGAATTTTTTCAAGTCAATTTCTCAAATACTTTCAGGCCATTTTCTAAAGATCAGTTTTCACATTATAAGTACTTATAGATGAATAATTTCTTATTTCAAACTGCGAAATCGATGGAAAATCAGCTCACCTTACATCAGAGATCAATCCCCGATTGCCACAACCAGTAGAACCAGAGATATTCTCGAAAAACTAAAATTTTTCAAAAACAGTTCTGCTTTAATGATTCAATAGAAAATTTTCTCAGCTTTCTAATAGTATCATCAGAAACGACCTATCTCCAATATTTTCATCAATATCGATTGATTTATTGAAGGAAGCTGGTGTAAAATGGGTATCCCAATTGAACGGTTCGAGATCGAGATTTTCCAAGAATACCATGGTAGAGCTGAGAAAAAGTTAGGTAGAGAACATACGTCAGTATCGCTCTGTTTCAGTTTTCTAAAGTTTCACTTCTTGGGCCAAATTTGAAAAGAGTCCCCCTTTCGAAAATCAGACAAAATTACTATTTTGGCAGTATCTCCGATTCTGTTCATCCTAGCGACCTGGGATTGATCTCGAATGAAAGGTGAGCTCATTTTCCATCGGTTTATGTTATTCAAATTTTTCTTCATCAATTTTGTAAATACTTATAGGACATTCTCTGAGTATCGGCTTTTTCCCTGTGAGTCTTCGAAAAATGGATAATTTCTCCTCTTACACTACATGAATTGATAGGAAATGAACTCATCTTTCATTGAAGGATAACCGCAAATCCCTGCATCCAATAGAACAAAAAATATTCCCAAGAAACGGAAATTCTTCAAAAATAAAAGTCTTTTGTCTTCAAATCTTGAAAAAATGAAATTTTTGAAAAATTCTAAAAATTAAATCCTGACATAGAATTTTCGTAGGAAATCTCCTCAGCTTTCCAATGGAATACTCAGAAAGAACCTTCCTTCAATATTTTCATCGATATTGATTGATTTATCTGAAGAAGTTGGGGTAACGTATATATTCCAATTAAACGGTTCGAGATAGAGATTTCACCATGATTCTATTGAAAAGCTGAGAAAATTTTAGGTCGAGAATACGTATTACTATCACTTTTTTTTCAATTTATTATTCATATGATTCCCATGAGAAGTTTTCTCAGCTTTCTAATGGGATTATCAGAAAGAATCTATCTCCAATATTTCCATCGATATTGATTAATTGATCAAGCGAGAGCAGGATGACTTGGGCATTCCATTAGAGTGGTTCACGATAGCGCTTCTGCAACCATTTCATTGAAAAGTTGAAAAAATTTTAAGTAGAAAACATGTGTCAGTATCGATTTTTTCCAATTCCCAATGTTCTTGAGCTTTCTAGAATATTCTTGAACCTTTGAAGAAATTCCAGATTGTTCTCGAACTTCCTGAAACATTGGAAAATATCTCCCAGCCTTTTGCAACATTCTCGAATCTTCAAGAACACTCTACGGAGTTTTCGAACTTTCTGGAACATTCCAAAATATTTTTAAATCTTTTGGAACATTTAAGAAAATTCTCGCAACTCGTCGGGCATTGTAGAATTTTTTCGAACATTCTAGAACAATCTAGAACAGTCCAGAACAATCTAGAACATCTGAGAACAATTTAGAACATTCTCGAACAATCTAGAACATTCAAGAACAATCTAGAACAATCTAGAACATCCTAGTACAATTGAGGACATTCTAGAACATTCTAGAGCAGTCTAGAACATTCTAGAACATTCCAGAACAACCTAGAACATTCTAGAACAATCCAGAACATTCTAGAATATTCTAGAACATTTTAGAACAATCTAGAAAATTCCAGAACATTCTAGAACATTTTGGAACAATATAGAACATTCCCAGATCTTCTGGAACATTCTACATCATTCTTGAACTATCTGGCACCTTCTCGAACATTCCAGAACATTTTCAACTATTCTAGATCATTCTAGTAAAGTTTCGAATGTTCTAGAGCATTATTTTATATCCCCCATAAGGAAGTAATAGGTACAATGCCCGCTTTCACCCCTATATCTGTGAAAGCACTGGCTATTTGCACAATACATTTTCAAAACAATTCAAGAAAAATATTGGATATGCCTGCACCGGGAGTCGAACCCGGATCAACTGGTTACGCGCCAGGTACTCTACTTTTTTTTTTTTTTTGATATCAACAGTTTTTATTGGCACTTAAAAAAAATATTTACATATGTACAGTATAAAACAGTGAAGAAAAAAACTATAATCATTATTTACACGTGTTGTGATTGTTGAAGTTTATGGATGTTTACATCTCTCGAACTTCTACATTTTATCTACATGGAAACTTAGTCCATGAAAAAACATGATTTATATAATTTTATTGTGAGTTGTATTTAATATTTGTATTATAATATATTGTTGATTATTAGCGACAGTAAAAAATTTTGTGTTACAAAAAAACTTTCATTGCTTTCATTATTTTTATAAAAAAAAGATATAGACTGCACTCTACAGCGCAGCAACAGAAATTACGATATTTATCTTAATTTATTTGTGGTTGCCATATAAAGGAAAGAATAATTTTTTTTTTAAAGGACTAATAAGTATTGTCCAACATTATTACCCGAAGGATTATTGTCCTATGGAGGACGTAGATTTTGCCTATGATTGGCAACATTAACTCGAGTCAGTAGGGCCCTGATGGTGGGGTTTTTATCGTCCAGCCACCAAAATCCTCTGCTCGCTCTTGAATGATCTTTGAAGTCTTTATTTGATATTTTTTTAGAGTATAATAGTTCCTCGTTTCTTGGAATTCTAAGTTGTATTTTTTTATCTTTTTTATGCCTTGGCATGTGATATATAATAGGAACATTATTCTCGTTTTGAATTATCCCCAGTTTATCATAGTAAGTGAAAAACTGGGGTTTTGGGTAGCCATTTTCAGCATAATTCATTGCATCTGCACGATTAAAGTCCGACAAAGCATTGATCGTATCGTTATCTATGTATTTGATATTGTTGTAATAATTACGTGCAAGCGATAAAATATGATTATCGATCCTTTGGATGTCTGCGGTATCATACAGTACTTTATTGCTCACTCTATGTGAATAATTAGTATGTGCTGACCTGTGTAAAGAAAGGCATGTTCTCAGACATTTCCTTTCGAACACTCTCATTGTTTCCATATGGTGGGCGCTAATGTTCCAAAGAACTTGGGACCCATAAGTTAGTAAGGGCCTAATCAACAACAGATAGCAAATGACTTTAGCTTTTTTGTTAATGTATTTATTGTGAAATAAATAGCCTAATGCTTTAAAGCGTTTCCTCGCATTATTTATTTGCATATCGATGTGAGCTGCACATCTCATTAAATAGTCAATTAAAATACCAAGATATTTAACTAGTAGTTTATTTGGAATGTCTACAGGTAATAGAGTATCGGGATTGTTTGTTTGGATTGAAAATTCTTTGATTTTTTTTATTTTGGGTTTAGATAGAAAATTTTGGGTTTTATGAATAACTATTGTTTCACTTTTTTCGGGATTGATACGTAAATTCCAGTTAGCATACATATCGTTTGCATTATTTACTAGAGCTTCTAGTTTATCTCTGACAATTTCGACTTTTTTATCTACTACATAAATTATCCGGTCATCGGCGAAAGCTAGACTATAAGTGTTGTTACCTGAATTTAGATTATATGAATCTATCATGTGTGCTGTGAAAATTGAAAATAGAATAGGGGAATTGACGGTACCTTGCTGAAGTCCTTCGATAATAGGAAATTTTTTGGTTGAAATCTCATTGTTTTCTATAATATGAAATGATTTCCCGGTAATCATTCTGTAAATTGTTTTAATTAAATAAATCGGGAAGTTATATTTGAATAATCTGAATATTAATCCATCTAACCACACAGAGTCAAATGCTTTTTCAAGGTCAAGCAAAGCTGCTCCTGTGATTTTATTTTGCATAAGTGCATCATTAACGTCTGATATTAATTTGTTAACTGCATGAAGTGTTGAATGTTGATGTCTAAAACCATATTGGTTATTAGGTATCACTTTATTAATGTTAACGTAGTGATTAATTGATTTATAAATAACTATTTCGTATATTTTACTGAATGTGGTGGTTAAACTGATTGGACGGTAACTAGCAGGATCTATTTTATTTTTATTTTTTTTTAATAAGGGGATAACCAGGGCTGTTTTCCATTCTGTCGGAAAATAATGAATATTGAGTGAATTATTAATTAGAGTTGTTAGATTAATAATCATTTTATCAGGTAAATGTTTCACAATAACTGGTGGGATACGATCTATACCACTCGATACTTTATTAGGTAAACCTTTAATTATTGCTTTAACTGTTTCGAAGTTAGTGAAATATTGTTTAGTTTGATTTGATGAGGAATTAATACGAAGTGCTGTATTCTCATTATTAAAATTGGTGATTGATTTATTTAACGACACGTCCAATGCAATGTCGTCCCTAAACTCCGTCATTTTATGTTGTACCATTTCGTAAATACGAGTATTCTCGTTGAGGTATCTTGGAGAATTAATCAGCTGATAATGACTTCCCATTATATTGAGGATATCTTCATGTTTCGAAAATATATATTTACCATCTTTTTTTGTAATTTGGTTTAAATTACAATTAGATATTTGTAGTAATTCTTCTCTATTTTCATCGATCTCTAAGTTCCTTATTCTTTCCTTTATTTTTGGCCTAAAAATATTATTAATTGTTGGCATAAATTTTTCTGTGTCTTTGTAATTAATTTTTTTATAAACACCTTCCCAGTATTTCATTACAGCGCTGCCGAATGCACTCTCTAATCTTTTTTTACAATCAGTAATTAGATCCTTTGTTTCTCGGATATATCTGCTATTAATATTATTGGGATTATTTTTAATTAAATTATTATATAACGTTAATAATTGTGATTTTCTTTTTGATAATTTTTTAATATCACGATTAATATATTTCGATATATTACCACTTTGTTTATTCTTAGGTACAATGTGTTCAATCGCATCTGTGATTGACTCATTAATTTCCATTAGGCAATTATCGATTTCTTGAATTGACAAATTCCTTGTTGTAGGAATAACAGCATTATATTTTTGTTCTAAGTATTTATTGAATTTTATCCAATTAGTTTTTTTATATATAAACATTGGTTTATCAATTGGGGGATTTATAGTAATTATTTCAGATAGATTCAAGGAAGCAATAATTGCCTTATGATCGCTGTCATATATTTTAGTTTGAAATTTATCATTGATCAAATCATTGAATATTATTCTATTATCAATTATGCCGAGATCCAGATAAGATTCACTTAAATTGTATGTGAAATCATTTGGCGGAATAATGTTAATTTTATAGAAGCCTTCATTATCGAATTCCCATTGAAGCAAATGTCTACCTCTATCATTGCTATTTTTATCCCCATAGTTCATGTGTCTTGCATTCAAATCACCCAATAAGATATAATAGTTATTGGGATAGTTTAGTTTAAGGTCTTCGAATAATTTATTTAATTCGTTAATAAAGATATCTCTATTATTTATGGCATTCGTGGCATAAGCACTAATGACATAAACGTTATTTCTTCCGGTTGACAATCTAATAATAGTGTATTCAATGATTTGATTATTTATTGATGATGGAAAATTAATTTCTTCGTGTTTTATTTTTTTATCAATCAGGATTGCGGTACCTCCAGAAAATATCGCATTTTTTCTATCCTGTCTAATGAGATTATGATTATCAAATTTTAATTTGTGTTTATTATTAAGTTTGGTTTCTGCCAGTAAACATATATCAATTTTATTATCTTCCAGAAACGATTGGAGAAAGTGTCTCCTTTGTTGTTTTACTAGAGAGTTAACATTAATTTCAGCAATAATCAAGTTGCTGCAATCTATATTTCCATTATTATTGTTTGTCATAATTAATTTTTGCTAAGAATTCAACATTATTATCTAAGCCAAAATGAGCTATAATTGCATCCACTTTAGAATTGGTAACAGTAGCATTGTTTGAAATTTTGTTAATTTCTGATGATAAGTTATCTATTTTTGTCGATAAATTATCTGTTCTATTATTTGATATTTTAATTTCTGAAATTAATTCAAGAGCCCACGTTGGAGGGGATTCTGTTTTATCGGTATTTTTATCTGTATTTATATTATCTAGTTTATCGACAGTTGGTCTCTTATTATTATTTTTTTTATTGAAAATTTCTTTATCACTATTATCGGCAATTGATTTATTGCTTATTGGAATAATTTGTTTATTTTTATTAATATTTATACTTTTTAACTTTTCAGCGTAAGTAGTATTTGGATCAATTGATTGTTTGGAGGATTTTACTTTATCAATTTTTTTTTGGTTAATGATATCCTTATTATAATTATGTATTGCCATAGCCAATTTATAAAATTTACAACCTTTATAATTGGCTGGATGACCTGTTTCATTGCAATTGATACATTTCAGTTGTTCTTTAGGACAAATAGTACCTTTTTCGCCTAATGGGCATTTGCCATGTTCATGATGATTGGCGCATTTAACGCATATATATTTTAATTTGCAACCCGAGCTACTATGCCCGAATTGTTGACAATTCATGCATTGAAAAGGATAGTTTTTCTCAAGGAAATTCCAATGGACCCTTTGGTGCATTAGAATGTCTACTTTCATTAATTCCCGAGTGTTGCTCTGGGGAGAGATCATTACAATAAAATTATTAATGTTTATGTTACGTGAAGGAAGTTTTACCACTTTGACAATTTCTACGTTTTTTAAATTTTTTTCTATCAATTTGATTTTAACTAAGTGGGTAGTCAGTGTATCGTTTTCTTCTGAAATGGATTTTAATCCTTTCAAGACTAATGATTTTAGTTTTTCATTTTTAAGAGTGTAATGATAGAAAGCAACTTTTCTTTCAGACAGAATTTTTAAACAATTTTTATATGTTTGAATATCTTTAGCTCTTATGGTAATGCAGGATTTATAACTTTTAGTGTTATAATCATGTTCGTTTATGTTTGTTTTGATCAAAAAAAAAGAGTTTTCACTGATACCGTTTTCTGTGAGGGTTGTGGCCAAAATTTGAAATTCAATGTTGTATGCATAAATGGGAGTTGGATATGCCTTTGGAGTTGGATGGTTTGTTCTTCCTTCTTTATTTTTATTGATGTTCTTGTTCTCAAGAGCCTTTCCATTATTTACGTTACTGGCTGATGTTAATGAAGCTGCAACTGAATCGTCATCTGTGATCTCTTCTTCCAATGTTATTTCATCTTGTTCGTGTTGCTTTGTGTTGGTGCTATTTTTTGTAGCACTTGTACCAGGGAGATTATTTTCATCATCATTAATTTGTGATGTGTCTTTAATACCTTTATTAATAATTGGCGTGGGTTTTGATAATTTATTTGGATTATTGGGTAAGCCATATCTGATGTTTTTTATTTGTTCACTGGTACCATAATCTTCAATCATTTTATTATACTCTTTTGTTAGAGAGTGTGGAGCCAGTGGTACTGTCTTTGGTAAATGTGCTGTGTTTACCAGCGACTCTCCCTTCCTCTTCCTCTCGTTTCTAGATGCAGAGTCTGAGGGTAAAGTGATATGAGGGGGGGGGGGGAGGATTAACTAGTCGCCCCCTTCCTCTTATTTGTTGTGATTTTCGTGTATCTTGAGTGTTTTTCGACGAATTACTCATCTTGAATTTATTTTCAAAGAAATATATTCTCTTTAAAATCAATATTATATGAATGTAAATTACTTTGAAATATAGCTCGTTAAAGCTGTAATTTTGTTGCCACTGACAAAATGCCTTTTTGCAATCATTATTAAATTGTTTTTTCACTTTTTTAATTAATAAATGTGTATATCATACACATTTTTTGTACATAAGCTTTATTTATTTATTTTTTGCTTCCGAATGGAAGCATTGTAAACGCAATTTTTTTCGATCTCGAGATTTCATCGGAATATGACTCAGAATGTTCCAAAACGTCGAGAAATGACATTTTTAAAAAATGTCTGTATGTATGTGTGTGTGTGTGTGTGTGTGTGTGTTTGTGTGACAGATATCAGCTCATTGCTCCGGAACGGTAACACTTGGTGACCTGAAAATTTAACAGTATGTTCTCTCCCCATGCAAATTGCTCTCCGTGAAATTTGAGCGAAATCGGTTGAGTACTTTTCGAGAAAAGTCAAATTTTCGAAAAATCGTTTTTTCGATTTTTCTCCGCGAAAAATTGATTCACAGCCCCCACTCTCAGCGATGGAATTCATCTCATTTGAACACACAACTTTCACTCGGGGTAAATTTTGCTGCGATTTTTCGTTTGCGGATAATTTCAATTACAGTGTTTTTTATCCTGAATTTTGTATACACGATAGCTCAAAAACTATTTGAGTTAGAGACTTTAAATTTCGTCAGTTTGTGCATCTAATGAACGAAAAGTTTGGTATTGAAATTGGGCGAAATCGGTCCAGTAGTTTCTGAGATATTGCACAAAAACCATTTTATGAAAAGAGGTTATATCTCGAAAACTACTGGAGCGATTTCGCCCAAGTTCAGCCTAAAAGATTCATCTCAATGAGCCCCACAAATGGTGAGAATTTCAGATTTTTCAGAGGTAGTCTCTTGTAAGAGTTTTCGATGACTTAGTTTTTTCAAAAATCACGGTTTTCCTTAGCTTCCTCCCTAGGAACACTACTATATTTCATTTCACCATTCGAAGGTAGACAATTTTTTCTACCAAATGAGTACATTTTCTTCTGACGACAATCGGAAAGAATAGGAATCCTATTTAAAATCTGAACTTCAATTTTTCAGAGTAGTCGTACGATCTTCCATTTATGATTGAAAAATTGATTGTTTTTTTTGTAGAAAAAGTGAATAAATAAAGTCCACCAAAGATCAAACCATAATTGAATTTGTCCTCATAAGTACATATTTGTTGAGAAGATCATATTTTGTTACTGCATTTGGAATAATGAAAAACATAAATAGTAATTTCATGAATACCGTATTAAATTTCATTCGGAAGCATTTTGCCAATTGAATTGGCAAAATATTAAATGTCGCATAAGGAGTGGGGTTTGCAAATAACGCGAAGGATATAACGCCTCTGCTTGTTTATTTTTTTTTCCCCTTTTTTTCTTTTTTTTTCTTTTTTTTTTTCTTTTTCACTATTAACGTATATACACTGTGCACTTGAAAATTATGTTTTTAAATGTGACTATTGTTTTTGAGTCTACTTGATGTTAATATATTGAAATAATATTTGAGATCTATATTTCACTATTTTTAATAAGGTCGAATTTATGTAATTCATATATTTATATAGATTAGATATTTAAATATTCAAACTGTAGCAGTGAGTGGTAGGGACACCCTTACACTGTCGCTGCTACCAGCAGACTCCCCTCCAGGTACTCTACCGATTGAGCTATCCAGTGATATGCCAATTTCCATTCAAATTGTCTTGAAAAGTCACACACTCAGTATATACCCCCCACCTCTGCCCATCACGCAGTAATTTAAATTAAATTTAATCATATTTTTGGTATATTATACCTTGCATGACTTTTGCGTGCATTGTGCAAATAGCGTGAGCCATCTGTGAAACCAACCCCCGTAGCCGAAAACGGAAAACTTCTTCATGGATGGGGGATGGAGTGCCACTACACCATATAACCCCCATGGGGCTATGAGGGATGGTTTCTGAGTTTTATGTACGCGCACCCAGTAACACAAATATTTTTATTATATATATTAGATATTAGATTATTTTGAAGAAGGTGAATAATTTGTAATTTTTGTCGTTCAGAGCCTGAAGGAGCTCAAATTATAAGCGAAACGTCGCGAATTGACAATATTTAACTATTGAATTCATAACCTTCCAATCTCCCATGATATTTATTGAATTAATAAACTAGGGGTGCATAGTTGCTCGCTCGCTACGCTCGCTCGCGAACAGAGGAGTGCGTAGCTGCTCGCTCGCTACGCTCGCTCGCGAATGCGGGAGTACTTCACTGCTGATGAGAAGGAATTAGTAAGAATGTATTGTGATGAGTGTGACTCTTTGAGCCGCACTAAGAACTTCCCGATAATTTCTCTCATTTACTATTAGGAAAAATGTTGAATGAAAAGAATGATAAATAACAACAGAGATAGTAGTAAAAACTATCAAAAAAAGTTGGGGAGATCGCAATATATGAGATTAATAAAAAAAATCGATTTTTCCTCCTCGGGGTCAGTACATAGACTTCGCTTATTGAGAAGTTAAGAAAAAATAACTCATGTTTTTCTTAAAAAACTAAGAAATTACCGGATCGATTTCGATCAAAATCTAATAGCCGCGAATCTATGTCAAGATGTTTCGATCACTTCGATCACATTATTAATTTATGAGAAAACGTGAACGAAACATCTGTTTACGGACATACACACACACACACACATACAGACATGATCGCGAAATCGATCAAAAAATGTTCAGGAGGTCTCAAAACATGGAAATCGATCGAAAAATCGATTTTCCATTTTCGGGGCCATTACATAAACTTCCCTTATCGGGAAGTTAAAAAGAAATCGTGACATCGATTTCGACCGATTTTTGATCGGAAGTTCTCTCATATTGGTAAGACTCTATTTCAGATATGCGTAGGCATATTAAAAAATTTCAGCATGGAGTAGTCCATGAAGCAATTGCGCGAGCTAATTAGTGAGCAATTTAGTAGTGAAAAAATAAAACTAAATGACTCGATTTCTATGTCGATCTTGTTTAGAGAATATCTTGGGAATCAAGCGAGATGGGGTCTACTCCTTTTCTTATGAATTTCAAGAGCCAAAAAGAAGGTCTCTACGAAAAAATTCGCTACTCTGCTCAGTTTCCGAGATATTTACAGGAAAACTCCGAGATATTCAAATAAGAAAAAGTCTTCACCTGTTAGAACATAAAAAGGAAGCAATTGCACATCATCAAGGAAGAAGATACGAGAATCGAGATCTATACTGCGATTTTCGACTGGATTATTTGGAAGAGGTATCCAAGAAACATTAGAAATACTGCCATTGGCTTCAAGTTTCCCCTCGGCTGGCTGGAGGAAAAGGACCTTATCCTTGGCTTGGAATCGTACATCAACAATGATACTAAAACAAATGAAATCGGTAGTGAAGAGGTAAAACGAAATAACTCCATTTTTTCAGTCATTCGTTTTTGATTAATATCTCGGAAACTCAGGTAGATAACTTATCTCTTTCTATAGGAAACTTCAAGAGCTTAGAGAAAGAGTATTAGGACAACATCACTCTATCTTGCCAAGTTTCCGGGATATTTCAAGAAAAATGAGCGAAAAACGATAAATTTATCCAGTTTTACTTCTTCGGTATTGAAATATCATGTAATTAGGGGCGTGGCTATATTCAAAATTTCGAATCTTTCACTGCAAATTGAATTCAAATTCCTTACTTCGAAAAATAATTGAATATTGAGCGGTTCGAACTTGAACTATTCAAATATTCCAAATATTTAAATATTGGAATAATCCGAATATTCAAATATTCCGAATATCCCAAAACATTTCAATATTCCAAATTATTCGACTCATTTGTACTATTCAAATATCTCAAATTATTTGAATATTTTCAATGGATCGGATATTTAAGACTATTAATTTTCCGAATATTCAATTTGAATTCCAAATTAAATGATATTATTCAATTCACATCTATTGATTTATTGTTCGCACATTATTAAATGTAATACTTTGGGAAAATTGATTTGTTGTTATAAAGTCACTTACTAATTATCGCTTTCTCGACTTCTCATTTCGCCTAAATGAACTCTCCAGTTTCTTTTGAAACAGTGACAATTGCAATAACTATAATCATCAGAAGGCCGATAATACATTCCTAACGCAACGTAACCTTCTTCTATCCGGCAATGATTATAATTTTTCCCATAGCGGTACCATTTCTTATTTCGTATCGCAGACACCCATCGAAACTTGGGTTCACCTCTCCGCTATTTGAATGATTCAATAACTTTCATTACATTTGGTATATACAAGTTCCGATTAAAAGGTATAGAATCAAAATATTATTTCTCGCGCGTCGTGCAGAAAGTGGCGACTTTTCGCACGACGTGCGACAAATTATATCATGATTCTAAACCTTCTAGGCGAAGCATGAGGAAAATAATATATCACTTAACACACTGAGAAAAAGATTCGTTAACATGGGGTGAACAAAATTTTAAAAAAATCTACTCATGCTATTCTATCGAAAGTGACCAAAATTGAGAAGGAGAAATAGATTGCCCGAACCACTAGGATATCCCTAAATATTAAGGATGACGCAGTTGAGACACTACGATGGGCAAATACAATCGTCATTTTTGCTTGGATGTGTTTTCCTCGTTGAAGTAATTCATTTTAATTATTTTCATGAAAATTCATTTTTTTCGTCAGAAACGGAACATTTTGGGTAATTCGAATTATTGAGTCGACTTGCCTCAATCGAAGCCCCCTAAACGAACCATTCGTTGAATATTAACTAATATTAGTTTGATTACCATTCTAAATACCATTCGTTAACAGTAAACGAGGCTCGTTCCGGTCAAACAAATCGGTTTCTCAGTGCAGATGCGATGCAGTATTCTTGCCTCTAGGAGTTTCTAACCTCACTTTGCTTGGTTAAAAACGTCTCTTTTCCGCTTCCTCGATGCAAAAAATAGTATACACACCACGGACCGAAAGAAGCCAACCTCGACAAAAATTTGGCACCCTCGCTTCATTTGTGAGGCAACTTTTGGTCGAAGTTGACTTCTTCCCGCCCTGGGTGTGTAATATACTATTCCTGAAAAGTGTGTGATCACAAAACTCGCTGTCGACTCTATTTGCAACTACATACTTGTCAGAAAATACTTCACCGCACTCGTTACGTAACATATTAATGAAAAAATAATAATATATATAATAATATAATATAATATAATAATGATATAATATCGTCACCTAAGAAGCAAAGTGGCGTAAGTGCTATATAGAAGTATAGCGCTCACGCCATTTTGTTCCTAAGACGACAATTTCGAAAAAAAAACTAATATAATATGATATAAAAATTGAGTAGTGAAGAGGTAGAACAAGATAGCATGACTTTTTGAAAATAAGTAATACTACTCTCATCTTTTTTTATAGCTCCTGATATTCTCTACAAAAAAATTAGGACAAAATCACTTTATCTCACTCAGTTTCTGAGATATTCCATTAAGGTACTTCCGCAGTAAGTAAAGAGGAATAGATCCGAACGTGCCACAGATTTGAAACTTTGAGGATATATTCTTCTCATAAGTAGGAATATATCTGAAAGTTTCATAACAATCGACCACGTATTTTTTTTTTATTAATTATTAAACTAATTAATTTATACAGGCCCTGATGACACGTACTTATTTTTAAAAATCATCGACAATGTGCTGCAGTCTTACTCACGCGCGAAATCGCTTCCCATATTATTTATAAATATAACTTGATAATTTTTTTGATATTTTACCACGTAATTATTGAGAAATATCAATTAATCCATAAAATAATTATGAGGTTATGGTGAAATGGTGGTGACACACGGCTCCCCAATGGTGTTGACACAGGGATTAATTGATATTTCTCAATAATTACGTGGTAAAATATCAAAAAAATTATCAAGTTATATTTATAAATAATATGGGAAGTGATTTCGAGCGTGGGTAAGACTGCAGCACATTGTCGATGATTTTTAAAAATAAGTTCGCGTCATTAGGGCCTGTATAAATTAATCAGTTTAATAATTAATAAAAAAAATACGTGGTCGATTGTTATGAAACTCTCAGATATATTTCTACTTATGAGAAGAATATATCCTCAAAGTTTCAAAGCTGTAGCACATTCGGATCTATTACTCTTTGCTTACTGCGGAAGTACCTGAAGGGGTTAGACCACTGTAGAATTTTCGAAAAATCGATTTTTTTTTCTTGGCTTAAAAAATAGTTTGAGCCCGTGAGAAGGTGTAGAGACAAAGTTCATCAATTGATACCCATTTTTTTGAATGAAATTTTGAAATTTTCCTCAAGCATTTCCTCATATTCAAACCACATGTCAAAACTTTGAACGCATTTATCTCGAAATACGATTCTTCAAAATTGCACGCAGCATAACTCAAATAATTTTCATTTTTTTGAGGTGAATTTCTGACAGTATCTACGAAATGAAATTTCAAAGCGAAGAACGTGGGATTTTTCCGAAATGATAAGTTGCCCCTTTTTTATCAAGAAAAAATGACCGTTTTTTTCGTCAACAATTGAACGTTTTTATTTAAATGCCTGCCAATTACTGAAAAAGCAAGATTTTCAAAATAAGCCACGTACTTCGCTAGCTATAGGCATGTAGATTGAGCCATTCTTTTCTTTTCAATCCAAATTTGCACCAGTTACACTGCGTACAGTGGAGTGCCGAAAATTTGACAAGCTTGGGAGAAATGGCTGTCATGTCGCCATTTTTTGATATTTTGGCCTGAAATTTTGGAGTCCTCGGCATGTTTGACCTTTTTTCCCCATGAAAAAAAATGCCGAAAAAAAGCTTTTTTTTACGGTTACAGTGGTCTAAGCATGATCACAAAGATAAGGCGATTTGTCTTGTTTCATCTCCTCACTACTGATATGATAATATAATTTTTTTTTCAAATCTCAAAATCCCGTAACTGGAACTTTGTGAATTTTCTCACTGATAAACAGGCTTCGGCACGTCCCAGCCATGCACAAGACATAATTCCATCGTGACAAGAAATCTGATGGCGTAACGCTCCAATCCCACAAAGGTTTTTAGTTACCATGTCCCAGCAGCTATAACGACAGAATGATGCCTGGTACTGGAAAATGAGCTCATGGAAAAGTTCAAGCTCAACAAAAGATTCACCTGGAACAGATGAAATCAGTAGTAACAAGATAAAGCAGGATAAATCGACTTGGGTGATTTTCCCAATGGAATATCCCGGAAACTAATGGAATTAGGCCCTTTTAATTCTTCTCCTTTTTAGGAGGAAATTTCAAGAACTATAAAAAAAATAAGGATAAAATCGCCCGATCTCTCTCAGTTTCCGAGATATTGTCAAAAAAATTAATATCAAATTGAATTTATTGTGTTATCATTTTTTGGAAATATTTCGGAATCCAAGCGAAATAGAGTGATTTTCCATGACAATCTGTGTTTTAGCTCTAACTTTCTCCTACAAAAAAAGGTTATTACCAAAATTACTCTATATCGCTTGGATTCAAAATTGTTTCCTGCTATAAATGAAATATTAAATTTATCAATTGAAGGAAAAATTTTCTTGTGGAAAAACAGAGGCGGACATTTTTACGTTATTGAAAAAACATAACTTCTTATACCTAGGGAGTGAAGAACCCACTTTACTCCCTCGCTTCGCTCGATTGGAAATGTGGTTCTTTACTCCGTTGATACAAAAAATAGCATACACACCCCGGATGGAAAAAGTCAACCTCGACAAAAATTTGGCACCCTCACTTCGCTCGGGGAGCAAATTTTTGTCATGCATACAAAAACAGAACTTACACGTGCGGTAAAGATTCTTCTGCCCTCCGGCCGGAAAGTGGCAACTTTCGGGCCGCTGCGCTAAACGAAGTTGCCGCTTTCCGGCTCGTCGGGCAGAAAAATAGTATACACACCTGGGCCAGCAAAGTAAGAACGTCTCAGAGCACATGTTTGTTGACCTCGGCTTCCCCTCGGCCAACAATTACTTTTCTTACTTTACTGGCCTAGGTATGTAATATACTATTCATCGATACTATTTTCAAAGTACTTTACCGCACTTGTTAGGTAATATATTATTATGGAACACTAGGGAAACTTGAATGAGCTTAAGAATTCCCTATTATATCTTGAAAAAATCTGAATGAATGAAGCAGTCAGTGGACTAGTACCAGGGTTAGCAGACGTACGATCATTATCGTACAATTCCGATAATTCTTTATCCACGTAAGATATACGATCATATACTATTATCATACGCAAATTATATTTTATAGCTAAATTTATTCAAAATATAAATTTCATCGCGCATCCAGAACAGTCCCGAGCTCAATTGTATCCAAAAAAACGTCTGACTGAATGCATAAATAAGACAATTAGAGATTTATAAACAGAGAGTGAAGAAGACTTAGATATGTACGATAATATTGTGATGCCAAATACTTTATAATTATTTCTCTAAATATTTTATTACACTTCATCAGTCATCCGGCGATTTTTTAAGAAAAAAATGCATATCTATTGAAGCTCTGATTAGTGATGAATCATTAAATTTTGTTTTATTTTATAAAATATTCTTAGAATGTACTGAAGTAACGAGTACATAAGAAAATTTGCATAAATATCCATGTATTGAAAAAAATGAAGAAAAATTAGTTGCATCTTATGTATGATACATATTTGTTGTAATTCAAATGCCATGACAGTAATAATTAAAAATATGTAAAAAACATTATTTAATTTGAAAATACGATAATTTTCATCCAAATACGATAAACATTTAAACAATTCTTCCCCTATTTTGTAGATGATCAGTTTCTTACCTGCTCCCGATACATTTTGAAGAAAAGAGCTTGGGATAATTTGAATCAACGTAAGGAATACTAGCAAGAATTGTTCCTTCACCATTATCGACTTGAAACGTATCAATTTTGTTCTATGATCGCATATATACTCACTGTCTTCAAATCGTGAACTTAATCTCCTTAAAATGTATGTGCCATTATCATTACCATCCCCCCACTTCCCGTACAAATACGTCCTTCACAGAAAGATATACAAACGGCGGAATCCACGTGTGATATCTATGAGACAGACAAATTTACACAGTTGTCTATGCTCCAACTTAATGAAGAGATAAATATTTTTAAAAAAAGTACTAGTCACTGGTTTGCATAGTATTGAACATCACAGAACATAATCCATTTATTATTGACAATATGCTCTATGTAGATAGTCATAATCACTGCGAGAATTGCAGTGTTTATTCATTTTTTAAAATTACATTTTTGAAAAAGAAATCAATTTAATTCCCTAAAACTTAAAATTTTGATCACATAGTAGCGTATTAGCATTAGAGGATATGCGCAGACGATGAAGAATTTACATAAATTTGTTTCTACAAAGATAATAGAAATTATGAGAATATTTGTCATGCACCATCAGCATTCAGTACTGAAGAGGTAAAACAGAATTCTTTTTTTAATTCATAAGTAAATCTACATTACTTTCTTTCTCTGAAGATTAAAAGATTGGCTATTTATAGTGTATTGTGCTTATATCTTGATATCACAAATTTTAACAAATTCGTATAGGGGTGACTTTGGCGAAATGATCCAGGATTTTTTCTTCAGAGATTCTATAAAGAATGATCACAAAAATTTTTGATTCTTCCTAATTAGATTTTATTTCTTCATTACCCAATTCTTTATGATTTTTCATCACGACCTGACAAAAAAAATTGATGTCCAAAATTTTTTCTGAAATATAACTTGACGTTACACGTGAAACAAACATCTAAATTTCTTCCACGTGACTCACGAATGAGAAATACATTCTCACCTTCCAATTGGTTGATAAAATTATCATGCGATAAGAAAAATATCCCCAAAATTATCTATCATCTTTGTGCAAACAAATTCATTCCAACTGTTCAATATGCAAACATAATCGATGTCTTCACCAGTAAATACTCGTTTCCAATTCAACACGTGTTGGAGATTCAGTATTTAAAAAATTAAATATAGTTTTCTATCACATTAGAATTTTTTTGAATCAATAATAATTTATCGTTAGTTCTGAGGGCTTGCATCCTCACCTCTTTTGTTGCTCTCATTTTCTTTCTAAAGAGAAAAACTTCTAGTTTAGCTCTCCGCGACCAAGTGCAATAGTGAAAAGGTAAATCAGGATGATTTGATTTTTTTTACCGATTTTTTTAAAAATAATCTCGGTAACTATGCGAGATCGCGTAATTCTGTCTGACTTTTTTTTGTAGCTCTTGGAATTCTCTACTCAATCTCGTTTGATTCTTGAAGTGTTTCTACACTACGTAACATCCCGAGTGAATTAGAGAGAGAGGGATAATATAAAAAGTACAGCTTTCATAGTTATTCACTAATTGCTTCTATGACATGCCCTGGAGTCGCATTTCCACGGATCTAAAATATTTCATACATAATTTTCTATCATTTCCCTCTTTTTCATTCAAATCTGAAAGTCCATTTTTGTGAAATATGATAAAATCTGCGATATCCCATAAGGCTCAATGTTGAACTCGTGAAATTTCAAGTGTCAATATTTTTTGACTTGTTCTCTGTAGCCCTTTAAGAATTTAACTAGATCATTATCTCATCATAATCTATGAATGTGATAAATTTCAGTAAATTCGAGTACTGGCGAGATACTACCTCAAGAGGTAATGGAAGGCCTCGTATGTATCGAATTTTCGAGCTAATTGTACAACGATATTTATTTAGTCATTTTTTTTATCATAAGAAGAGTGGCAACGACTGATGGAGGGAATTAGAAAGTCGATGCTTCTGTTATTTCATGAAAAAAATCATAATTATTAATAAACAATGAATTTAGAAATTTAAAATTCACTGGGTCATCCGTTACCGTTTAAGGGATAACGAAATGCTTCATATTTATTGAATTTTCAAACCAATTATTTGACGATATTCATTAATATTTCTTTCATAGAAAAGTGGCAACGACTGGTGAAGGAAATTAAAAAATCGATGCTTCTGATATTTAATGCAAAAAATCATAATTATTGCTAAAACAATGGATTTGAAAATTAGAAATTCATTGGGTCTTCCGTTTACCTCCGGCTAACGCAATGGTCATTATATTTTATTTTATTACAATTAAACAATTAACTCTTAGATGATTTCAACCCTAGCGGACCTGATTCACGGTGATTTATGGTGAATCACGGTAAAATACGGATTCACGGTGAATGCACCGTTAATCACGAGGACTTACCGTGATTCACGGTGCATTTACCGTGAATCACGGGGACTTACCGTGATTCACGGTGCGTTCACCGTGAATCAGCGTGCCTTCACCGTGAATCACCGTAAGCTTCAGCGTACCTAAATCATGGTGAATCACCGTGATTCACCGTAAATCACGGTGATTCACATTGATTTAGATATGCTGAAGCTCACGGTGATTCACGGTGAATGAACCGTGGAACTTTGCGGATTTAAATCGCGGGGAATTACGGTGATGTATAGTGTAACACCGTAATTTGTTATTTCATGGTATTTTCAAAGAAGAATTCGAAAATAGCACCTTTTTTGGCTGTTCATTATCATAAGTAGTCTTTGAGGTTATGAGCAATTTCACCATACACGTAGGTAAGCATTATTTCCATGCACTTGTGACAATAAATTTGTACAATAATAATCCTTTCAGAATTCGAATAATGATTCCTTATATCTATAGATTCGATTCTGATTCCTCAGCTTCGATCTAATATGATACAAGACTGCTATATTAATGATGAAATTCCTGCAGACTATCATTTTGGAAGTGCAACTGAAGATGATGAAGCACTGACATTAGTGATAACAATGACGGAGAAACTGGAGTTGATGATGCTTATGATGACGATGATGATGATGAAGAGACTGAAGATGAAAATGGTGATGATAATGATGAAGAAACTGAAGATGATGAGGTTAATGATGAAGAAACTGAAGATGACAACGATGAAGGGACAGAAGATCAAGATGATGAAGACACTGACGATGGTGGTGATAATGATGAAGAAACTGAAGATGGCGATGATAATGATAAAGAAACTGATTTTAAATTAAATAGGGCTGGCTATCTTATCTTCATTAAAAATGATGATTTCTCTCGTTGTAGAATGAAAATATTTGACATACTCTTTCTTCAAGGCTTCATTATAAATTATTCTAGTTGTGTTGTTGATTCGCGCTGAATTATATATTTTTTGTGAATCACCGGAATTATCTAGCTTCGAAGTTTGGTGATTCACGGTGAATCACCGTAAGTCACGGTGAATTACCGTGATTTACGGTGAATCACCGTGACTTACAGTGATTTACGGTGAATCACTGGAATTATCTAGCTTTAAAGATTGGTGATTCACGGTGAGTCAACGAACTTTAAAGCCAGTTATTTCCCATGATTCACCGTAAATCACGGTGATTCACCGAATTTTACGGTTTGATAATTTCGGTGACGCACGGTGATGTCACCGTGATTCACAGTGATGTCACCGTGCTTTACGGTGATGTCACCGTGCTTCACGGTGAATCACGGTGATTCACGGTAAATCACCGTGCGTCACCGTGAAAGTTCAGTGAGTCCTCACCCTGAATCACAGTGAATCACGGTGAATCAGGTCCGCTAGGGAACAGCACTACAATCACCTGTGAACAGACTCAAAACTTTCAGTAAGTTCAATTGTCAATCATTCATGATTCAAAAAGAAAACATGGCTAATTGCATGCTGCTCGAGTACTGTGCCAGAATGCTCGCACACTTCCATCTTGTGATAGTACAGTGAAAGTACAATACGAGTACGGCGTACTAGTTGAGTCTATCAGTCACGTGTAGAGCAAGATTACTAGATATACCAGGTTAAGACATCCTATGCCCCAATGTATAAGAGCTGTCGCCGTGCGAATCTAGGGGAAACAGCGCTCCACCAATCATGTAGCAGTGCAAATACGAGGTGGACCCTCACGACGCACGGTGCAGTTCGCAGTTTTTCAAATCTGGAATTATGTTTGTCGATTTCATACTGTTGTATTCCTCAAATTGTCAAAATATTTATTGTCTTCAGGATGGGAGAATAAACAATAAATGAATGAATAAATACACCCTATGTATTACATATAGTAAAGAATATCCCTCATTTCCTCCTAATTCCCCTGCTTAAATATTTTGACAACATGTAGAATATCAAAGGTGAATATTTTCCGAAGGAATGCTTATTTTCAATGGTGATAACAATAAAATGAAAATATGTAGTCATTCAATATGAGTTAATTTGTCCATTGTCCAGAAAAAGTTTTATTTTTTTCCTCAAGGCTGAGACACCTACACAATTGAGTTTATTGAACATTTTGAAAAATTGAGTGTAAATTACACTGAATGTAACAGCTCCCGAGAAATTGAATGAAAAAAATTCCTCATAGGAGTTGAAGCTGATGAACTTGATTCGATTTACCGTATTCGATTACCCTATATTCTTCTAATTAGGGCAACGCAAGCTGCGGAATTTGATTTCTTCATCCAAAATCGATTGATTTCCCTTCTTTGGGTCCTAGAGGTCCTTGAAGTGAAGAGAAAATCACTATTTTTAATTATTTTCCATAAATTATCACGGTAGGAAGTGAAATTGACCCACTACCCCCGATATTTTGGGAGGGGGGACCCTATATTCTTCTAATTGGGGCGACGCGAGCTGCGGAATTTGATTTCTTCATCCAAAATCGATTGATTTTCCTTCTTTAGGTCCGAGAGGTCCTTGAAGTAGAGAGGAAATTGCTATTTTCAATTATTTTCCATAAATTATCACGGTAAGAAGTGAATTGACCCACTACCCCCGATATTTTGGGAGGCGGGACCCTATGTCCTCCTAATTGGGGCAACGCAAGCTGCAGAATTTGATTTCTTCATCTAGAATCGATTGATCTCCCACCTTAAAGCCAGCGCTAATGAAAATTATTGGCTCTTTGAAGGCATACCACAAGGTGATCATGAGATATTAGTTATAATCAATCTGTTTTATGTAGCCAATTGTTCATTAATATGAATTATACTTTATGCAACCTATTTTAGTGGAAATAATTGAAACAGGAGGAACCATAGAGAATGGATTGTATTATTTTGTATCGGATGGTACAATAACTATCCATGACCTTTATCACTCATTCATCTATGTAACGAGTCGTTCTATCTTCAAAGTATTTTTCTGAATTCTCAATGATTCATATTCTACACATCAATTTTTTTCTCATTTTTATTTTGTTAGCTAAATGGAGCCAACATCTATATAGAGATAACAGTGACTGTAAGAATGAGAAGGATGATTCATAATCCATTAATCATTCACTCTAATATGTATCTTTCATTGATCTTCATTCTTTCATTCATAATTGCCGAAAGTTTCAATAAGAACAAAGAAAATTCTGAAAGTGACAATTTTTGAATTTCTTGAGCCGACGCTTTACTTTAAGGCATCCTCTATGACCCCAGTGACAATTCGCACGGCGACAGTTCGAGTTGTCTCAACCAGGTAGATCTGATAACCTTGATATAGACATGGCTTGGGAAGTGCAGAACATATGGGGCACCCCCAGTTTCCCCGGTAATTAATTAAATATTCAAGTACAGGGAGCAGTGTGAGTTGTCACTTTCGATTTTTGGAGCCGAAGTCCTATGATTGCCCTTCCTTGGACCCTATTCTACAGATCCCCTCGGGAAAATAGACACTCCACATTGAATTCTATAAGAAGTGGATTGGGAAGTGCAAAACATATAAAGCACCCCTAGTTTCCCCGGTAATTAATTCAATATTCAAGTACAGGAAGCAGTCTGAGTTGTCACTTTCGATTTTTAGAGCCAAAGTCTTATGATTCACCTTCCTTGGACCTTATTCTACAGATCCCCCCCAGAAAATAGACATTTCGCATCGATCTTAATATAGACATGGCTTGGGAAGTGCAAACGATATGCGGCACCCGAGTTTTCCTGTAAAGGAAATTCCGGTAATTCCGGTATTCCGGTAATTAATTCAAGATTCAAGTACAGGGAGCAGTCTGAGTTGTCACTTTTGATTTCTAGATCGGAAGTCCTATGATTCACCTCCCTTGGACCCTATTCTGCAGATCCCTTACAAAAAATGGACATTCCACATCGATTTTGATATGGGAATGGCTTTGGAAGTGCAGGACAAATGAGGCACCCCCAGTTTCCCCGGTAATTAATGCAATATTCCAGTACAGGCAGCAGTCTGAGTTGTCACTTCAGATTTTTGGAGCCAAATTCCTATGATTCAACTCCCTTGGACCCTATCCATGGCTTTCAGCTGTAGGACCTTATTTCATCAGATTCGGAGCATTCCCTCTCTCTGTTTTTGTCATCCACCTATCGAATCACTCAATATGCCTTCTATGGAGTCCGAACTTGTATGCAAGAAGTGGAAATTATGGTCCGAATCGATTTTCCATGAAACTTTCAATGTGTAGTGAGCACGAACTACTGCAGGTGTCTTTTTCGAGCTGTAGGACATTGTTTCATCAGATTTGGAGCATTCCCTCTCTCTGTTTCTGTCTTCCTCCTTTCAAATCACTCAATATGCCTTCTATAGAGTCCGAACTTGAATGCAGGAAGTGGAAATTATGATCGAGGTCGATTTTCCATGAAACTTTCAATGCGTAATAAGCACGGACCACTGTAGGTAACTTTTTCCAGCTGTAGGACCTTATCTCATCAGATTTAGAGCATTCCCTCTCTCTGTTTCTGTCTTCCTCCTTTCAAATCACTCAATATGCCTTCTATAGAGTCCGAACTTGCATGCAGGAAGTGGAATTTATGATCGGGGTCGATTTTCCATGAAACTTTCAATGTGTTATAAGCACGGACCACTGTAGGTGACTTTTTCCAGCTGTAGGACCTTATTTCATTAGATTTGGAGCATTCCCTCTCTCTATTTTCGTCATCCTCCTTTCAAATCACTCAAGATGTCTTCAATAGAGTCCGAACTTGCACGCAGTAAGTGGAAATTATGATCGGGGTCGATTTTCCATGAAACTTTCAATGTGTAATAAGCACGGACCACTGTAGGTGACTTTTTCCAGCTGTATGACCTTATTTCATCAGATTTGGAGCATTCCCTCTCTCTGTTTCTGTCTTCCTCCTCTCAAATCACTCAATATGCCTTCTATAGAGTCCGAACTTGCATGCAGTAAGTGGAAATTATGATCGGGGTCGATTTTCCATGAAACTTTCAATGTGTAGTGAGCACGAACTACTGCAGGTGTCTTTTTCGAGCTGTAGGACATTGTTTCATCAGATTTGGAGCATTCCCTCTCTCTGTTTCTGTCTTCCTCCTTTCAAATCACTCAATATGCCTTCTATAGAGTCCGAACTTGAATGCAGGAAGTGGAAATTATGATCGAGGTCGATTTTCCATGAAACTTTCAATGCGTAATAAGCACGGACCACTGTAGGTGACTTTTTCCAGCTGTATGACCTTATTTCATCAGATTTGGAGCATTCCCTCTCTCTGTTTCTGTCTTCCTCCTCTCAAATCACTCAATATGCCTTCTATAGAGTCCGAACTTGCACGCAGTAAGTGGAAATTATGATCGGGGTCGATTTTCCATGAAACTTTCAATGTGTTATGAGCACGGACAACTGTAGGTGACTTTTTCCAGCTGTAGGACCTCATTTCATCAGATTTGGAGCATTCCCTCTCTCTGTTTCTGTCTTCCTCCTTTCAAATCACTCAATATGCCTTCTATAGAAGCCGAACTTGCATGTAAGAAGTGGAATTTATGATCCGGATCGATTTTCCATGAAACTTTCAATGTGTAGTAAGCACGAACTACTGCAGGTGTCTTTTTCGAGCTGTAGGACCTTATTTCATCAGATTTGGAGCATTCCCTCTCTCTGTTTCTGTCTTCCTCCTTTCAAATCACTCAATATGCCTTCTCTAGAGTCCGAACTTGCATGCAGTAAATGGGAATTATGATCGGGGTTGATTTTCCATGAAACTTTCAATGTGTTATAAGCACGGACCACTGTAGGTGACTTTTTCCAGCTGTAGGACCTTATTTCATTAGATTTGGAGCGTTCCCTCTCTCTGTTTCTGTCTTCCTCCTTTCAAATCACTCAATATGCCTTCTATAGAAGCCGAACTTGCATGCAGGAAGTGGAATTTATGATCCGGATCGATTTTCCATGAAACTTTCAATGTGTCATAAGCACGGACCACTGTAGGTGACTTTTTCCAGCTGGAGGACCTTATTTCATCAGATTTGGAGCATTCCCTCTCTCTGTTTTTGTCATCCTCCTATCAAATCACTCAATATGCCTTCTATGGAGTCCGAACTTGTATGCAAGAAGTGGAAATTATGGTCCGAATCGATTTTCCATGAAACTTTCAATGTGTAGTAAGCACGAACTACTGCAGGTGTCTTTTTCGAGCTGTAGGACCTTGTTTCATCAGATTTGGAGCATTCCCTCTCTCTGTTTCTGTCTTCCTCCTTTCAAATCCCTCAATATGCCTTCTATAGAGTCCGAACTTGAATGCAGGAAGTGGAAATTATGGTCGGGGTCGATTTTCCATGAAACTTTCAATGTGTAATAAGCACGGACCACTGTAGGTGACTTTTTCCAGCTGTAGGACCTTATCTCATCAGATTTAGAGCATTTCCTCTCTCTGTTTCTGTCTTTCTCCTTTCAAATCACTCAATATGCCTTCTATAGAGTCCGAACTTGCATGCAGGAAGTGGAAATTATGATCGGGGTCGATTTTCCATGAAACTTTCAATGTGTAATAAGCACGGACCACTGTAGGTGACTTTTTCCAGCTGGAGGACCTTATTTCATCAGATTTGGAGCATTCCCTCTCTCTGTTTCTGTCTTCCTCCTTTCAAATCACTCAATATGCCTTCTATAGAAGCCGAACTTGCATGCAGGAAGTGGAATTTATGATCGGGGTCGATTTTCCATGAAACTTTCAATGTGTAATAAGCACGGACCGCTGTAGGTGACTTTTTCCAATTGTAGGACCTTATTTCATCAGATTTGGAGCATTCCCTCTCTCTGTTTCTGTCTTCCTCCTTCCAAATCACTAAATATGCCTTCTATAGAGTCCGAACTTGCATGCAGGAAGTGGAAATTATGATCGGGGTCGATTTTCCATGAAACTTTCAATGTGTTATAAGCACGGACCACTGTAGGTGACTTTTTCCAGCTGTAGGACCTCATTTCATTAGATTTGGAGCATTCTCTCTCTCTATTTTCGTCATCCACCTATCGAATCACTCAATATGCCTTCTATGGAGTCCGAACTTGTATGCAAGAAGTGGAAATTATGGTCCGAATCGATTTTCCATGAAACTTTCAATGTGTAGTGAGCACGAACTACTGCAGGTGTCTTTTTCGAGCTGTAGGACATTGTTTCATCAGATTTGGAGCATTCCCTCTCTCTGTTTCTGTCTTCCTCCTTTCAAATCACTCAATATGCCTTCTATAGAGTCCGAACTTGAATGCAGGAAGTGGAAATTATGATCGAGGTCGATTTTCCATGAAACTTCCAATGCGTAATAAGCACGGACCACTGTAGGTAACTTTTTCCAGCTGTAGGACCTTATCTCATCAGATTTAGAGCATTCCCTCTCTCTGTTTCTGTCTTCCTCCTTTCAAATCACTCAATATGCCTTCTATAGAGTCCGAACTTGCATGCAGGAAGTGGAATTTATGATCGAGGTCGATTTTCCATGAAACTTTCAATGCGTAATAAGCACGGACCACTGTAGGTAACTTTTTCCAGCTGTAGGACCTTATCTCATCAGATTTAGAGCATTCCCTCTCTCTGTTTCTGTCTTCCTCCTTTCAAATCACTCAATATGCCTTCTATAGAGTCCGAACTTGCATGCAGGAAGTGGAATTTATGATCGGGGTCGATTTTCCATGAAACTTTCAATGTGTTATAAGCACGGACCACTGTAGGTGACTTTTTCCAGCTGTAGGACCTTATTTCATTAAATTTGGAGCATTCCCTCTCTCTATTTTCGTCATCCTCCTTTCAAATCACTCAAGATGTCTTCAATAGAGTCCGAACTTGCACGCAGTAAGTGGAAATTATGATCGGGATCGATTTTCCATGAAACTTTCAATGTGTAATAAGCACGGACCACTGTAGGTGACTTTTTCCAGCTGTATGACCTTATTTCATCAGATTTGGAGCATTCCCTCTCTCTGTTTCTGTCTTCCTCCTCTCAAATCACTCAATATGCCTTCTATAGAGTCCGAACTTGCATGCAGTAAGTGGAAATTATGATCGGGGTCGATTTTCCATGAAACTTTCAATGTGTAGTGAGCACGAACTACTGCAGGTGTCTTTTTCGAGCTGTAGGACATTGTTTCATCAGATTTGGAGCATTCCCTCTCTCTGTTTCTGTCTTCCTCCTTTCAAATCACTCAATATGCCTTCTATAGAGTCCGAACTTGAATGCAGGAAGTGGAAATTATGATCGAGGTCGATTTTCCATGAAACTTTCAATGCGTAATAAGCACGGACCACTGTAGGTGACTTTTTCCAGCTGTATGACCTTATTTCATCAGATTTGGAGCATTCCCTCTCTCTGTTTCTGTCTTCCTCCTCTCAAATCACTCAATATGCCTTCTATAGAGTCCGAACTTGCACGCAGTAAGTGGAAATTATGATCGGGGTCGATTTTCCATGAAACTTTCAATGTGTTATGAGCACGGACCACTGGAGGTGACTTTTTCCAGCTGTAGGACCTTATTTCATTAGATTTGGAGCATTCCCTCTCTCTATTTTCGTCATCCTCCTTTCAAATCACTCAAGATGCCTTCAATAGAGTCCGAACTTGCACGCAGTAAGTGGAAATTATGATCGGGGTCGATTTTCCATGAAACTTCCAATGTGTTATAAGCACGGACCACTGTAGGTGTCTTTTTCTAGCTGTAGAACCTTATTTCATCAGATTTGGAGCATTCCCTCTCTCTGTTTCTGTCTTCCTCCTTTCAAATCACTCAAGATGCCTTCAATAGAGTCCGAACTTGCATGCAGTAAGTGGAAATTATGATCGGGGTCGATTTTCAATGAAACTTTCAATGTGTAATAAGCACGGACCACTGTAGGTGACTTTTTCCAGCTGTATGACTTTATTTCATCGGATTTGGAGCATTCCCTCTCTCTGTTTCCGTCTTCCTCCTTTCAAATCACTCAATATGCCTTCTATAGAGTCCGAACTTGCATGCAGGAAGTGGAAATTATGATCGGGGTCGATTTTCCATGAAACTTTCAATGTGTAATAAGCACGGACCACTGTAGGTGACTTTTTCCAGCTGTATGACCTTATTTCATCGGATTTGGAGCATTCCCTCTCTCTGTTTTCGTCATCCTCCTTTCAAATCACTCAAGATGCCTGTTCCGTTCCTATCATTAACCCAATCACTATCGTGAGTCACCCAGCCACAGCTCTCATTCATTAAATTTACTGTTCGAAAATATTACAATTTCCCCCAAATTTTCCCCAAGTTTTTCCCCAATCGGTCCTTCTCTTCACCATTCATCACAAACACTGCTAGAATTTCTAAATACTTTTCTATACAACCATAAAATGACCTCAGCGAACTATTCTTTTAATATTTTACCAACAATTTTTACTCTGAATTCTGCACAGCTGCAAGGCCAATAAAGCAATTCAGCTCTCACCTCTTCCTCAAAATAATAATATTTTTTCATTTAGAATTTTACTAGGTGTATTCCAAAATATAGAAAAAGGGACTGAAAAGAGTTTATTACTTCAAGAACTATAGCAGCCCCACTGTTTTCACGATTATTACTTTTAATCCCCTCTAGCGATTCCATTACCACATTATTACCACGAAATAGCGTGGTAGTTGCGTGGTCTTGCGTGGTAGTCTTATTTGGCCTCAGAGAACGTGAAAAAAGGTTATATTCAGCAGAAAATGGCATATAAGTGCTCTTATATAATCATTTTCGTTTAAAAAAGTACTCTGAGGTTTATCAATTAATAAATTAAGGCTCGGTAGTAATAATTTTTTATCCCGATGGCGATTTTACGCCCTCGCGTTCCGCGGTCAACGCTGAAGCTTTTCCTCGAAATCTGCGCGGTCGGTAACGAGGAAAGCTTACAGTGCAGTGCCGCATTCGAACCCCATAGTAAGGGCCCCGCTCATAAATATAATTTTTTCACGATGTGGTGATATATACCCGTGCAAAAATTTACAGAGGAGAGTGGGGCAAAATCGACATCGTAACGAGAGATAGAGTTTTTTTGATGATTCCATTCGAAAGTTGAGGAAATTTTGAGCGGAAAGCAAGAGCCAGGCGTAATTTTTTGAATTTTCTGAGAATTAAAATTTTTTTAGGCATTTTTGAGGGCCAAAAAATATTTTGATATTTTTTCAAAAAGCGGCGGCTTGTAGAAAATCGGTAAAAATTCAACAACAATGCAGACATATTTTAGCATCTTTTCAAAAAATTTCAGATTTTTTCTACACAGCACCGTTTTTTTAAAGAAATATTATTTTCCAAAAAAATACAAATTTTTATTTTTTTCACCTTTCTATTAAAAAAAGGAGTTTTTACCCCAAAAAAATAGATTTCTCAAAAAATCTCAAAAAAATGAATTTTGGCGCTCATTTCCCGCTTAAAATTTCGTCATCTTCCCAATGATATTTTACTCTAAGACAGAAATTCGTAAAAAAAAAACAATTGGTATTTTTGAACCAATAGGGGAAAGTGGGGCAAAATGGACATTATAATCGGAGGTGGAGTTCCCTTGATGATTCCATTGGAAAGCCACGGGAATTTTAAGCGGGAAACAAGTGCCATACGTAATTGTTTGAAATTTCTTGCGAATTTGAATTTTTTTGGGCATTTTTCAAGGGTTAAAACAATCTTTTGATATTTTTTATAAAAGAGGCGGCTCGTAGAGAAAATCTGAAAAAAATTCACCAATAGTGCAGGCATATCTTAGCATCTTTTCGAATTTTTTCAGATTCTTCCTACAAATTGCTGCTTTAAAAAAAAAAATATCATGTTCCAATAAACATAAAAATTTCCGTTTTTTCGTTATTTCATTGAAAAAAATGAGGCAACATCGCAATGGGAGATAGAGTTTTCCTGATGATTCCATTGGAATGCTGAGGAAATTTTAGGTGGGAAACACGTACCAGAAGTAATTTTTTTAAAATTTTAGATAATTCGATTTTTTTGTGCATTTTTAGAGGAAAAAACCTTTTATTTCTTGAGAAAATTTCGTTTTTTTTTAATATGTCCGGTTCTATTGATCGTAGCGACCTGCTTCTTTTTGAATGAAAGCTGAGATCATTTCCCTTCGATTTATGGGGCTTTAAATTCAAAAATCTTGATTTTGCACATTATTATAGGACAAAACTCGATAATAATGATTTTCCAGAAAAAAACACATAATTATGTGAAAAATCTATATTTTTGCATTCAAATCCACATGAATTTATGGGAAATTATCTCAGCTTTCATTTTAGATTGGTCCCAGATTGTTACTACCGATCGAACCGGCGATATTTCCAAAAAACTGAACTTTCAGAAAAATCCAAAGACTTTTACCCCTCAAAAATACCAATGAAATTCAAAAAATTACTTTTGGCACTTGTTTCCCCGCCTAAAATTTCCTGAACTTCCTAAGGGAATCATCAAAAAAAAACTCTATCTCCCACTCCTCCATTTTGCCCCATATTTTTTTATTTTCTAAGAAATTGAAAAAATTCGAAGTTTCAATTTTTTTTCAATTTAAAGAATATTTAATCGTATTTTTCATGTTTTTTTTTCATGTAATTTCGATTTCTATACTCTGTTTCCGGAGAATTCTACTATTTGAATTCAGGATTATTTTCCAGGATGAAGGACTTGATGAAGGAATCTGAAAAAATTGGAGAAGATGCGAAAACATGTCTCCATTATTATGTAATTTTTTCCATTTTTTTTGTAAAGATGCCTATTGCCTAAAAATCCCAAAGAATTGTTTAAAAAAAAACTCTATATTTCCCGTCAAAATGCACGTGGAAAAATTCTGATGGCGGCCGCCATGGCGTGGGCCATGGCGTTGGCCATGGCGCTGGTCATGACGGCCGTCATGGCCGCCGCCATCACAATTTTGCCGCTTTCGATGGAGTTCTTCCCCATGGCGATTCTTCCCACGGCGTTTTTTTGCATAGCGATTCTTTTCATGACTTTTTCATAAATTTTTCATGACTTTCATGAATTCATGGTTATCTCAAATTTCTCCATAACAAATTCCGCATTGACAAATTCCGCCATGAAGAAAATGCAATGGAAAGAAACGCCATGGAAAGAATCACCCTGAAAAAAATCACCATGGAAAACAAACGCCATAAGAAAAAACCCCATGGAAAGGAAAGCTATGAAAAAAAAGCCATGAGGAAAAAATGGAAAGGACCACTACGAGAACAGATGCCTGCAAAAAAACGCAATGGATAGAATCACCATGAAAAAATTGCCATGGGAAAGAACTCCATTGAAAGCAGCAAATTTGTGATGGCGGCCGCCATGGCCACCGCCATGGCCCGCGCCATGTCGGCCGCCATCAGAATTTTTCTACGTGTGGACCTCTGAGGCAGTAAAATTTATGATTTTTTTGTTTGAAAATTCTTTGAAATTCGAAAAGATGCTCCAACATGTCTTCATTATTGTTGAGACAGGATTTTCTTTTGACAATCAATTTATATTGAGTTTTACTATTTTATTGAGATTCAATTATTTTAATTCTATTCAGAAAATCCCTTCACTCGACGCGGCCTGGGTCAGAGGCTGTCGAGGCTCGAATTGACAAGAAAATTTATTTTGTTAGGCGCCAGTTAATTTTCTAAAAATTAACAAAAGTTTTATCACATAGAATTTTGAGAATCTGAGGGGAAATTCGATTGGGTGACCCAAAACACGAAACAGACTGAGCAAGTGAAGCCGAATGGAGTAGAATTTTCAGGTTTACTTACCAATTAAATCCTTGTCTAAATATATTCAGCTACACTCGTTCGACGATTAATTTAATTGATGATTACCATAATTTAATTGACAACAACAATAGATCACAAATCAAATATAATAATTTATTAATAATTTTGACAACTCTTTGTGCGTCTCTTTCAGTCGAGAGAATTTTACAATAAATTTCACGCTGTTTTCTCTATTGAAGACAAAGAAGAAGTGTGTGATTCACAGCCGTAGCCCGTCTCCCCCCTTTCTCTTCCAATACCAAATACCTTTAGTTTTATTGGTCAAAATGAATGAGTCGTTATTCGCCAGGGTTTAATGCCAATTTAATAACCAGGAGTCGCTATTCTGGCGCAAGATTTTAAAATTTCCTAAATAATAATCGTGTGACGTTAGGCGAATTTTCATCCTGTCACATTGTATAATTTTTCCTATTCCCTAAAAATTCCCAAAGAATTTTGACAAAAGAATTCCATTAAAAATTAGAGGCTTTTTCCTCTAAAAAAATGCTTTAAAAAATGGAATTCATTATAGATTTTCTCAATTCTCCAGCGAAATCATGATGAAAAACAAAAATTTGAGAAGATGCTACAACATAAATATATTGTTGCTGAATCTTTTTCTATTCTTCCGAGAAACCGCTACATTTGAAAAAATCACGAATTATTTTTTTCAAAAGTTTGAAAAAAGAAAAATTTTGGAAGCGATGAAATTCTCTTCTCTCAGGAATTTCTTTTGGAGTGAAGGATGCTTTGAAAAAATCGGAAAAAATTTGAGAAGATGCTACAACATATATATATTGTTGTTGAATTTTTTTTGATTTTTTCGAAGAACCGCCGTTTGTTTTTTATATCAAAAGAACAAAATTTTGTTTTCTTTCAATTTAGAAAAATTCATGATAAATTGAATAGAAATAATTCAACTAGTTCAATATTTTTTTAAACAGCGGTGGCTCATCGAAAAAATCTCGAAAGATTTGAGAAGATGCTGCAGTATATGTATATTGTTCCTGAATTTTTTCAGATTTTTCGGTAATACCGCCGCTTTTTTTTTAAATATAAAAAAAACCAGTATCCTTTTCAATTTTCTTGAAATTTATGATAATTTATTTATGAACCGCAGTTTGTTTTTTTTGAATATCAAAATAACAAAAAAAAAATTGTTGTAATTTCGAAGAATTTATGATAAATTCAATGAAAATAATTTAATTATTTCAATATTTTTGAAAAAAGTGGGGGCTTTCCAAATAAATATGAAAAATTTCACCAAAAATATATATATTTTTTCGTTTCTTCTCACATTTTTTCGGATTTTTTCTTCGAACTACCGCTTGCTGAGAAAAACTTTCAAAAAATCCATCGAAATCAAACCATATGTTAAAATATCTCAATATTTTTTTAAAAAGCAGCAGATTGTAGAAAAAATCTGGAAAAATTTACAAAGGATGCAGACATATTTTGGCATTTTCTCAAATTTTTTCCGATTTTTCCTACAAGCCGCCGCTTTCTAAAAAAATATCATGAAATAGGTCCATTTTGCCCCAGTTTTTGCTACAAAATTCCTCATTTTCTCATTAAATATTCAAGGCGCCTTATTAACTAATTGAGTTGTTCAGTGTGCGAATTCAATTATTCACAAAGCTTCGTATTTTCTTTTTTCAATGAATACAGTTTTCCTATCAGCTAAATGGATATCGACGTTGAGCCGAGTGTGCAAAATAGTTTTTTGATTTTATCACGAAAATTTCTCATTTTCTTAATCATTTTTGATCTACAAATCACGTATTTAATCGTATTTTCCATATTTTTTTCTGTAATTTTGGTTTCTACTCTCTGTTACCATTTTAATTCAGGATTTTTTTTTCAGGATAAATGACTTCATGAAGAATTCTGAAAAAATTTGGAAAGATGCGAAAACATGTCTCCATTATTGTGTGATTTTCTCAGATTTTTTCGTCAAGATGCCTATTCCCTAAAAAATCTCAAAGAATTGAAAAAAAAGGTCAATTTTTCCGTCAAAATGGACCTCGGGGGCAATAATATTCATGATTTTTTTTCAGAGTAAAAAACTTGACGAAAAGATCTTAAAAAAAATCGGAGAGATGCTCCAACATGTCTTCATTATTGTGTAATTTTTTCAGAGTTTTTTATGAAGATGCCTATTCCCTAAAATTTCTCTAAGCATTTTGACAAATAATTTTCTTAAAAATCAAAGGCTTTTTCCTCTTAAAAAATGCGTCAAAAAATCAAATTCTCTAAAAATTCAGAAAAATTACTCGTTCCCGCCTAAAATTTCCTCAGCTTTTAAATGGAATCATCAGAAAAACTCTATTTCCAATCACAATGTCCATTTCACCCCAGTTTCCTCTATTGATTCAAAAATATCAATTTTTTACCAATTTTTTAAATTAATTTTTAACCAACCTCTTTTTCACAGTAAAATATCATTGGAAAAATGAAGAAATTTTAGGCGGGAAATGAGCGTCAAAATTCATTTTTTCCAATTTTTTTGAGAATTCTATTTTTTTGGGGATTTTTCAGGGGTAAAATTTTTTTTTATATTTTTTCAAAAAGCACCGGCTCGTAGAAAAATCTGAAAAAATTCACCAACAATGCAGACATATTTTAGCATCTTTTCAAAATTTTCAGATTTTATCTACAAGCCCCCCGTTTTTTAAAAATAGAATTTTCCAGAAACATAAAACTTTCAGTTTTTTTCGCCTTTTGATTTTTAAGGAAACGTAGTATTTACCCGAAAAAAATTTCCTCCCAAAATTGTCTCATCTTTCCAATGATGTTTTACAAAAAAAAAAAAATTGATACTTTTGAGTCAATACGGGAAAGTGGGGCAAAATAGACATTGTGATGGGAGATAGAGTTTTTCTAATGATTTCACCGGAAAGCTGAGGAAATTTCAGGCGAAAACCGAGTGTCAGACGTAATTTTTTTGAATTTTTTCGGATATTTTTTAGGGGTAAACAAATATATTGATATTTTTTAAGAAAACGGTGGCTTGTAGGAAGAATTTGAAAAAATTCACCAGCAATGCAGACGTATTTTAGCATCTTTTTGAATTTTTTCAGATTTTTTCTACGAACTGCCGCTTTTTTAAACGATATCATTTTCCAAAAACAAAAGTTTCAGTTTTCCTCCCCCTTCGATTTCTAAGAAAAAATAGTTTTTACCCCTCAAAAAATGTCCAAAAATCAGAAATCTAAAAAGAAAACGAAAAAAAGAATTTCGGCACTCATTTCCCACCTAAAATTTCCTCATCTTCCCAATTATATTTTACTCTAAAAAAAAATATTGGTGAAACGAAAATTTTTTTTTTTTTCTAGTCGATAGGAGAAAGTGGGGCCAAATGGACATTATAATCAGAGAGAGAGTTTTCTTCATGATTCCATTGGAAAGCTGAGAAAATTTTAGGCGGGAGACAAGTGCCAGACGTAATTTCTTTGAATTTTTTAAGAATTTCAATTTTTCTAGGCATTTCTGAGGAGTAAAAAAATATTTGGATATTTTTTTTTAAACCGGTGGCTTCTAGGAAAAATCTGGAAAAATTCACCAACCATGCAGACATATTTCAGCATCTTCTCAAATTGTTTCAGATTCATTCCGAAAGTCCTTTACTTGAAAAAAATTCCTCAAAAAAAAACCATTTCATCGCTTTCGAAATTTTTGTTTTTCTCAAACCTTTGAAATAAAATTCTACAGAAAATAGGCATCTTCACAAAAAAATCTGAGAAAATTACATGATAGTGGAGACATGTTTTCGCATCTTCTCCAATTTTTTCAGATTTCTCCATCAAGTCCTTCATCCTGAAAAATAATCCTGAATTCAAATGGTGGAATTCTCCGGAAACAGAGTCTAAATACTGAAATTACATGAAAAAACATGGAAAATACGATTAAATATTCTTTAAATTTATAAAAATTCTTAAAATTTTGAATTTTCTCAATTTAAAAAAAAATTAAAACAAATGGAGCAGTGGGAGATAGAGTTTTTTTTGATGATTCCATTAGAAATTTCGGAAAATTTTGGGCGGGAAACAAGTGCCAAGAGTAATTTTTTGAATTTCATTGGTATTTTTAAGGGGTAAAAGTCTGGATTTTTGTGAAGATCCCGTTTTTTGGGAATATCTCCAGGTCTATAAGTTGTAGCAATCTGGGACCAGTCTGAAATGGAAGCTGAGATCATTCCCCATCGATTCATGTGGATTTGAATTGAAAAATATCAATTTTTCACATAATTATGTGCTTTTTTATGAAAAATTATTATTATCGAGTTTTGCCCTATAACAATGCGCAATATCGGGATTCTTCAATTCAAAATCCCGTCGATGGGAAATGATCTCAGCTTCCATTTTAAAAAAACGCAGATCGCTACGACCAATAGAACCGGAGATATTTAAAAAAAAACGAAATTTTCTCAAGAAATAAAAGGTTTTTCCTCTAAAAATGCACAACAAAAAATCGAATTATCTAAAAATTAAAAAAAATTACTCCTGGTACTTGTTTTCTGTCCAAAATTTCCTCAGCTTTCCAATGGAATCATCAGAAAGACTCTATCTCCCACTAGAATGTCCATTTTGCCCCATTTTCTCCTATTGGCTCAAATATACCAATTTTTTTTACCAATTTTTGAAATTAACTTTCAACCTATTTTTTTTAAGAGTACAATATCATTGGGCAGATGAGGAAATTTTAGGCGGGAAATGAGTGCCGAAATTCATTTTTACGAACTTATGTGAGAATTATATTTTTCTGGGCATTTTTTCGGGGAAAAAACTCGTTTTTTTAATGAAAAAAGGAAAAAAAACTGAAATTTTTATGTTTTTTGGAACATGATATTTTTTTTTAAATAACGGCAGTTAATCGAAAAAATCTGAAAAATTTCGAAGAGATCCTAAAATATGTCAGCATTGTTGGTGAATTTTTTCAGATGTTTTCTACGAGCCGCCGCTTTTAAAAGAATATTTGAAAAAATTTTTACCCTCAAAAATGCCCAAAAAATTCAAATTCGCAAGAATTTTTAAAAAATTACGTATGGCACTTGTTTCCCGCTCAAAATTTTCGTAGCTTCCCGATGGAATCATCAAGGGAACTCTATCTTCGATTACAATGTCCATTTTGCTCCACTTTCCCCTATTGACTCAAAAATACCAATTGGTTTTTTTTTACGAATTTCATGTTTTAGATTAAAATATCATTGGGAAGATGACGAAATTTTAGGCGGGCAAACAGCGCCAAAATTCCTTTTCTCTAGATTTTTTGAGGTATCTATTTTTCTGGGCATTTTTTTGGGGTAAAACCTTTTTTTTTTTAATGGGAAGGTGAAAAAACTGAAATTTTTATGTTTTTGGAGGATAATATTTTTTTAAGAAAGCGGCGGCTTGTAGAAAAATTTGAGAAATTTTGAAAAGATGCTAAAATATGTCTGCATTGTTGGTGAATTTTTACTGATTTTTTCTACAAGCCGCCGCTTTTTAAAAAAATATCAAAATATTTTTTGAACCCTCAAAAATGCCTAAAAAAGTTGTAATTCACAGAAAATACAAAAAAATTACGTTTGGCCCTTGTTTTCCGCTTAAAATTTCCTGAATTTTCGAATGGAATTATCAAAAAAACTCTATCTCTCGTTACGATATCGATTTTGCCCCACCCTCCTCTCTAAATTTTTGTACGGGCATATATCACCACATCGTGGAAAAATTATATTCATGAGCGGGGCCCCTACTATGTGGTTCCAATCGGGCACTGCGCTGTAAACTTTCCTTGTTATCGATCGCGCAGATTTCGAGGAAAAGCTTCAGCGTTGGCCGTGGAACGCGAGGGCGTAGAATCGCCAACGGAGTTAAAAATTATTACTACCGGGCCTTAATTTAGTAATTAATAAACCTCAGAGTACTTTTTTAAACGAAAATGATTATGTTTCAGCACTTATATACTATTTTCTGCTGAATATAACCTTTTTTCACGTTCTCTGAGGCCAAATGAGACTACCACGCAAGACCACGCAACTACCACGCTATTCTGTGGTAATCGAATTGCCAGGGCGCTTACCGGAAAGCACCGTAATTTTTCTCGGATTTTCACTGCAAAAATTCATTGATTTTTCTCTCCGTGTATAACTGTGAATAATCCTTGCTACCCAGTCATTGTGTCATATGTTTATGAAATCGGTAGAAATGAAATCAAATGAATGAAACAGTCAGAAAACTGGTACCACTTTTAAATAATCCTTCCTTTACTTCGTCACTGCTCAGTTTCTTACCTGTTTTCGCCACATTTTGAGAGAAATGCATTGGAATAATTTGATTAAACATAAAGAATAATATCAAGAATTTTTCCTTCACCATTGTCGATTTTGAACGTAGCAACTGTTTCCTATGATCGTGTATGTATGCTCACTATCTTTAATGTCGTCAGATTATACACTTGGTCGTCTTATAAACGTGTTACACTACTATTGCTCCACTCTTCTACAAATATATTCTTCACAAAAAAGTTGATTGGAAGTGGAGTTCACGTGAAATACACATGAAGTAAGTAAATTTACATAGGTGTCTATAATTCATTGAATTTACATCGGTATCATAGTCTATTGTTCCAAAGTAATAATTATTGTTTTGTGTAGCATTGGACACTGCAGAACATAATCTATTCATTCTTGACAATATGCGCTATGACATCCGCGGAATGGCCAATATTTGGGTGAAGTTGTTTCCTATGATTATGGCCAGCCGATTAAAGACCAAAGACTGGGACAATATTGGGGCGTTCATATTGGCTTCGTCAATGAGGCCTGATATTCTTTGCAACGTCCATCCCTGTATATTGGGATGGCGAATTAGTACTGTAACTAAGCTCGATATTAAGTAGCCAAATTTTAGGAATCCTATATCTACCCGTAGTTCGAACAGAATTCCTAACGTCTTTATCCGTGCAACAAAATTGAAATGATTATCGAACTTGATTCACATAAATGAAGTTCAGCAATAGTAACAATTAACAATGGAATTGCAATTAACAATTACCAGACTAGTAAGTTTGGTGATTGTTAATATTCTGAAATCGTCCATTCTCAATGAAATAACTCGGAAACTGAGCAAGATGATATCAGATTTCATTTGAGATCAATTCCAAGCTGCTATGATCAATAGAATTGGCAATATTCCCAACAAATATCAATGCCGATTTTGATTCACTTTTTCATCGCCCAATTCTCCATGAGTTTTGGTTAGGATCTGAAAAAAAAAAAAATTATCTTTACAATTTTCTACGAAAAAGGACTTTACATGAAGCGTGAAACAAACATCAAAATTTGTTCTACATGACTTACGAATTAGAATCACACCTTCTGATGTAGTCGTAAAATTATCATGCTTTTGAAAGAATCCCCTCACGATTATTTTTTATCTTTGTACAAAGAAATTCATTCCAACTGTTTAATAGGCAAACACAATTGGCGTCATTCGTGGTGAATACGTTATGAACACGCTGAAAATGGTGTGTTGAAAAATTGAATACACTTTGGAGGAAATTTTGTGGATACAGATCAAATATTTTGGAAAGATGTACAGAACAAATTTTTCAACTTTTATTTCCTCATTTCGACATTATCAGGAAAATCTTTGAATTGAGTGGGCTTGGAGAAAAATTGCAAGAAATTTTTTTTGTAGTTTCTGAAATTCTATACAAGAATGTTCGCTCCATATAAATGAGGAATTTAGTAATTAAGGGAATTACTACTGATATATTATGTTCATATAATATTAATATACATGATGTTCGTATATTAGATTCATTTCCAGTGATGAGCTAATGAAAATTCGGACGGTAATTCGCTAGTCAAGATCTGATGAATTCACGGTGAGAAGTCGGTAAAACAATGATCTTCTCACCGTTAAATCACCAAATATTCCTGGCAGTTACTAAGTGATAGTTTTGCACAAACTCACTATTTCTCCGAAACAGTTCAATTCAACAATATTTACGGAAAAAATTACCTGAGATTTTCAAACTTTTTGAGAAATCGAAATTTTTTTCCTATTTTTGGACTTTTTCTTTAGATTGCCTAAATGAAAATGAGAAAATAAAAAAAAATGACAATTTAATCGCGACTTTTTCGTGATTCTCGAGGAATATTAATTTTTTCTATGCGATACATGGAATAATAATAAAATGAAAAAATCTCTTTTACAGATCGTTATGAGGAGCTGTCCGATGACTCTTTCAAAGACATAGCCAAGCTTCTACACCTAGAAATACTGAACATGGCATTTATAGCTGGGGTGAGTGACTGCACAATAGCCGAAATGTACAATTTGATTCAATTGGACTGTCGTGGTTGTGAGGGCATTGGTAACGAGGGCTCAATTCAACTAATTGAAAGTGCTCCCAAACTTGAAAAAATATGGGTCAATTGGACATCGATAAATCAATATCTTTTGGACGAAGCCAATGAAGCAATTAAATCACGTGCAAGTGCTGTTGTACTAGTACTTGAACTAGATCCTGCACAAAAGAAATGGAGGAAACCAAATAATTTATCTCCCTTGCTCATTCTGTCCGATAATTGGTATCAGACGAATATTATTATATTTTTCATTCTTTTTATACACCAAATATGAGCTAGTTTTTCTTATTCTTATATAAAAGAGTGATATTAGAAAAAAATTAAATCATTTAATTAAATAAAAACATATATTTCTGTAAAAAAATACATTAATAGCTTTAGGATTTGAAAATGTACAAATAAATTGATTCATTAGCATCTTTTCAAAAATACAATTTTATTATCTTTCCTCATTTTCGAGACATTTATTTTATTTTACTGCTTACTTATCGATTTTTAGCCTTTTGTAAATTCAACAGGAATGATTCATCTGCCTTTGACCATTGTGATCAGAGCAGTGACTTCAATTTTGCATAAAATAAACTTGAATGAAAATAGATACACTTGATTCATGAACGATTCATTATTACAGAGACAACGGGATGACTCGATTAATCGAGTTTTCCAAATTAATCGTCTTTTGAGACCATCATAGAAACTTAACAAGATAGGACAATTTTGCGTTGCTATTTTTTTGTGGCTCTTGAAATTTTTCATAATAAAACAATGAAAGGAAGGAGAAGAGGAGAATTGCGATATTGAAAATCGACTTATCCGGTTTTACCTGTTTGCTATTCAATTGTAATGATAATAGGGGAAGGGGGGGCATAATGGACACCCGGGGCAAAACGGACACCTAATTTTCTTTGGGGGAAAAAAGAGGCCATTAAATTTTTGAATTTTTTGAGAGAATTTTTTGAATTTTTTGAGACATCGGATGAACTTGAAAAAAATTGAGAAAAATTCAGGTGTCATAGAGTGAAAGAAATATCTTATTTTGAATTATTCTTCAACTTTTTTTTTGGGTTACGTTTCATTTTCTCCTTTGTTGATACTGACGTTACTTCTTCACCTTTCCGTTTCCTCCCTCGACGGGTTATCGCTTGTAATTCACACTTTGCTTTTTGTTGCTCTTCTAACTGTATCAAGTAACGCGTACTCGTCAAGACAGCAGTCTTCCCTCGTGTTCGTCTTCTTCGAGTTGGTTGTCCATTGATGACTGACAAAGGATGTACCTGCTGAATTGGTTCTATCAGCAGGATAACGTTCTACTCCACCTGGTACACCAATCACATCATTCATTGTTAGTTGTTCCTCAAGGAGATTGAAAAAATTCCTCATCCAATCAATCCCAGCAGCTCCATCTCGAAAGGGATGAATAATATCATCCTTCTCAGCAATCTACCAAGCAAGTACGCGAAGCTGTAGACTCGTTAAGCCATACAGTCGATTCTCTTGCTTTATTAAATAAGCAACTGATTCTGCTTCTTGTGAATGAGTGAATACTGTTTGGAGATTACCCATACTCACAGGAAAAAGACATCATAATGTTCATGGAAGTGCTTTAGGGAAATAGTAGGATGATAAATTGGATAAATAAGAACCTTTAGAAATCCGGCAGATAAACCTTAGAGGTTTCAGTGCCTTAAAGAAAAAAAAAAAAAAAAAAACCTTTAGAAATTGCAATTTTCATGTCTTTGAATTTTTCAAAGAGTTCAACTCTTCGTCTGAGTGTAGTTCTTGGAACATTGAAATTTTTCGCTGCAATCTGTAATGCTGAATGATTTTCCACGGCAGATGCGATGGCTCCAGTCATGGAAACATCGTCCCAAGACTGTCTGTCTGTTTTTTTTTCATATTTTCTCACCGTTTTCTGATAAATTTGAGCACTTTCTACACAATTTAACAATAAACTAATATTGCACACTTACTACTATTAAATCAAATAATTACCCATAATTATTTTCAACAGACTGCGCAAAAAAACGCGCAGTGTGATGAAAATTTGAATTTCCAAGATGGCCGTTTTTTTGAAAAAACAGAGGGAAAACTAAAACAAAAAAATAGAAAAAATAGCAGAAATTTTTTTGTTGAAAAACGATGGTGTCCATTTTGCCCCATTTTTTGATTGGAATTGAACGTAGGAAACGGCCAATTTCAGTTAATTTATATTGGATGGCTTCCCTCAGAAGACATTTTCAAATAAAAAATGTTTACTTAAACAGTATTTTACAAAATGGTGTCCATTATGCCCCCACCTCCCCTAGATAAAACAATTTATAGTAAGTCATTACTAGTACTTTCAATAGAAACTATAAAAACTGCTTCAAATCTATGGGGAATAAGTCAAGAGCGAAAAATCCTGAATTATCTTGCGAGCCATAATGAAAAATTCCAATCCCAGATAATGCTGAATATTGATTGATTTTGTTGGGATGATAATTTTTAAACAGCGGTAGAGTTGATTGACCAAAATCACCACTGAGCTCGGATTGTTCAAGTGTTACATAGTTATGTTGTCTTTGAGATCGTTTGTAAGGATGTTTTCCATTCTCAACAGTTGGATTTTTTCGGACGAATAGTAATGGTTGTCTGGAAATTAAAAAATTTAACATGTGACATTGCTGACAGATTCATCGATCGTTGTTTGACCGTCAGCCTGAGCGACTATTTAACACAAACTCGAATTGAACATGGTGAAGGGCGATTTTTAATCGATACTTCTTTTTTTTTCGAAAATCAGTATTTGTTGACGATTTTGTAAAACTCGATTAATCGATTCTTGTTTAGCAGAATCGTATTCATTTTTTTTCTAAAAAACAAAAACAATAAAATTTTGACTCTTGAGATCATAATTATCATTACCGAATGATGGGGGATATTTTAAGTAATTATATGAAATAAAGTTGTATACTTGAGGATATCCAACTAGTTCCGATAATCTATTTTTTCTTTTCAATTTTGGTCATTTACGATGAAGTCACATGAGAAGATTTTTGAAAAATTTACTTTACACCATGTTACCGGATGAATTAAGCCGAAAATAATTTAAAAACAAAATTAAATCAACAATAATGTATTTATTATCAATAATGTATCAGTTAAGAAAAAAACGATTGCAGAACTGAACTGATAGGAATGTGTTTTTTTTATGATTCTCCTATTTTTTAATTGTTTTTGTTGGGAAAAATCGATTAGTCTTTTTTTTTTTGAAACGATCCTCAAAAAATCGTTCGTTATGAAGATCGATTCTCTTTTCGGAGATCACCCAATTGAATTGCGGATATAAGAGGCTGATCCGATAGTTAGTCGATCACAACTCGATTCTACAATTCTCCTTTTAATCGAGTTGCGGTCGACTGATAATCGAGTTTGTGAAATAGTCGATCAAATTAATCGACCAATCTTCCAGGAATGGATGAAAGTTTTGGTTAATTTTTTCAAATTCTGGATGAATTTTACATACCCATAAATGGAATGGTTAGTTCTGGTATATTCCCTTTTGGAATGTAACAAATTCAGTTTACCAGTATTGTAATCAAACGGTAGTCCATTCACAGCAATGGAGAATCCTCTGATACTTTTTGGCATCAAACTTTCTATGAATTCAAATTTAACTCCTAGAATGACCAAGGAAAAAATATTAAACTAGGGATTCTAATAAAACATGGATGATATTTTCCCATCGATTTCACTGGGAGACTGAGGGAATTCCTCATTTCCTTGAACATTCAATTTTTCGTAATTTAATCTTAATATCAGCTTCGAACGATTTTTGATCAGAGAATTCCATATTTTTCCATTGAAATAATTGAAAACATCCTATTTCAGATATCCACCGTCACATTGAAAAGTTTCCATATCTATCACTCCACAATGCAATTGTAACTTACTAATCAGTAAGTAATTCAGTAGTGGAAAAGTAAAACAAGATGAGTCAATTTTTAAGCTGATCTTTTTTCGAGAATATGTCGAAAATTGATCAAGATTGGTCAATTTGGCTTTCATTCTTTTTCGTAGATAATTCCAAAGGCCTTAACAGAAATTTTACAATCTTGTTTAGTTTTCGAGATATTCCAAAAAAAATTAAAAACAAAATTAAGGATGAATTGGAGGTACCATCGGAAAAAAGTTAAATTTTCGTTTAAAATCGTTAATAACAATTTATACAAGATGAAATTCTCAAATCTGACTCAATGAATATGTAAAGAATGTAATGAGGAATAAAATGAGCCGTAGAAACAAAAAATTGATTGAAAATTGGAAAATTTTCTTTGATTTTAAATTTGTTCAAATTTTCCAAGATTATCATAATAAAATGCATATCTCGTATGCATGTTCCCGTACATCTTGAGAACAGTTCTTAGCATTTTCTCTCGAAATTAAGGGGTCGTTCCAGTGTGACGGCCAAAAGAAGTGCTTATTTTTGCGATTTTTTCCCCTTACAGTTCGAATGCACTGATCAGGCTGATTCTCTTGCCACGAATGAATAGACTCATGCAGAATGGAAAAAAAAAATTTCCGTTATTTTTATTGATTTGTTTACAGATTTCTTAAACGTTGAAAATAAAAAAGGAAAAAAGTGTCTTGATGGTGTGCACGCTAGGAGTCATGAATCTTGTCGGATACAAATTTTCCAAAAAGATTATTAATTGTCATGAATAGAATTATCACCCGAGGGGGGCTTTTCTTTTTCTTCCAAAACTTTCCTGTTATTTTTTTGACGAAAAACTATCAAAATATAGGGTCTGATTTAATTTTTTTTCAAACTGGCACCATTTTTGCAATTTTGAGAAAGAAGGACAAGGCCTCCATCAGGCAATAGCTCTATCCATGACGATTAATAATCTTCATGGAAACTTTGCTTCCGAAAAGATTTATGACCCCTAGTTTGCACACCATCGAAACACTTTTTTTTCTAATTTTAAACGTTTAAGAAATCGGTGACAAATGAATAGGAATAACTTTAAAAAAAATTTCTATGCTTCATGAGTCTATTCATTAGTGGTAAAAAAAATCAGCCTGATCAGAGCATTCTAACTGTAAGAAAAAAAAATCGCGAAAATGAGCACTCTTTTGGGCGTCACACTGGAACGACCTGTTAATGCATTGTGAATTAGAAAATTAAAAAACTTTTGATAAATATGCAGAATAGCGGCCTACATAAAATTTAATAATTATCAAAGTCTAATCTTCGGAAAAAAATATGGAATATGCAAGCGAGGTTTGAACTCACAGCCATCGGATTACATGTCAGGTGCTCTACCAATTGAGCTATTGCGAGTTCCTATACTTTCCCTCAAATTTTTGACCAAGATATATTACATCATTTTCTCCACCTCCCTTCCTGAGGCAAATTTAAATTGAATTAATCTTATTTATTTTTAGCACCCTATTCTGCATATTGACCGAACATTCTGGAAAATCTATAAATTTCATGATTGATTCGTTTAGAAAATGTTGATTTTTGAAGTATTAATTATTTTAAAACAGTTAACGCATGAAGGGGTACTATGGTGACATTCTCTGGCATTGAATATTTCTAACTTTTTGTGGTCATCATTGGGCTATATCTCTGGCTACGAATGTCGTAAATGAACTACCTTAACCCTTTGCTTCGCACGACTGCCCAATACGTGCTGTTACGATTAGAGACTTTCGCGAAGAAAAGGGTAGGGAATGCTTTTCTTCAATGAAATCTCATATATCCATTTCCTGATCCTGTTTCTTACGCGTAAGATTCACACGCACCCTCTTTCTCGTAGAGAAGTTAAAGAGCTACGAATAGTATATTTTGTACCTAGACCGAAAAGAAGCGAGCTCGCTTCGCTCGGGGAGCAAATTTTTTTCGCAGTTCATGACCGAAGTGCGTATACTATTTTTGTACTGAGGACACGAATAAATGACGTTTAGAAAGTCGTTTTTAGTGGCCTAGATGCAAAAAAAACGATTTGAGGCAAAATCCTCTCATCTCCCACAGTGACAGAGAAATTCTTAAGAAACTAAAAAGAAAGAAATGACTTATTCTGATTTATCTCATTGCTACTGAATTGTTCTATTAATCTTACTGTTATTTTCTAGATACTCTTATGGAGAGAAGTCTTTACCTGTTATAACATGATTGGGACGTAATCGCACATCATCAAGAAAGAAGGTACGAAAATTTACATTTAGACTGTGTGTTACGCTTGGATTATCTGGAAGAGGTATCCAAGAAACGTTAGAAATTCTGCCATTAACTTCCAATCTCCCCTCGGCTGGTTGGAGGAAAAGAACCTCATCCTTGACTTGAAATCGTACACTGACAACAACACTAAGGACAAATGAAATCAGTAGTGAAAAAATAAAACGTGAAGAGTTAATTTTTTTAGCCATTCGTTTTTGATCATTCCCTCGGAAACTAAGAGAGATGGAGTGATTATTTTTACAAAAAAAACAGTGGATTTCTTTCCAAAAAACATATTTACCCGAGATAAAAATTTTCAGTCTTTGAGAGTCTTTTACGGTCCCTAAAGACTCCCAGGAAGACTTTCGGGTCTCTGCAGTGTCTTGCGAGTCCCGCAACTGACTCTAGAGTGTCTCTCTATGTCTCTCCGGATTCTTTGCTGGTCTTTCTCGTAAGGACTCGAATCTTTGCCGAGCTTTCAATGAATTTATGGGCATGTACAAAGACATGAGTCTTTACGATAGAGACTGAAAGATGAATCAACTCTTTCATTTTAACTTGATAATTTTCAAGTTCTCAACTCTTACAATATTTGGAAATTATGGAATTTTTTCTTTCACATTTGACTTCAATCAAAATTCCCAACATTAAGAGAAATTGGGGTGAAACCGACGAGGGATGAATGGATACATTTTATAGTCTTGCTGTTTATACTATGAAAAACTTTTGAAATTAATAAAAATATTGAAGATGGGTCCTCATGATTTCATTAGAGAGCTGAGGAAATTTGTGCTGGAAATTATGTGTCTGGAATTATTTTTTTTCAATTTTCAACAATTTCGAGTTTTTTCATCAAGAATCAAGGGATAGATCTTTCTATTTTTGGGAAAGTGCGTTTTTTGACGATATCTCCAGCTCTATTATTCGTAGCGTAAGAATTTAAGAGCGTAGGAATGTAACTATAGCTACGCAAAGAGTCCAATTCTCAAAAAATTCCAATAGATTAATTCTGGGACTTGTTTTCCACCCAAAATTTCCTCAGCTTTTCAATGGAATCATCAATAAAAATCTATCTTCAACCAATCCATTTCAACCCAGTTTTGCCTAGTTATCTTGACAATGAATGATTGAAAATCATGAAAATCCATCAATTGCGGTTACTTCTTTTCTGATTATCTAAGCTATCAATCTCAAAATTCCTAATTCATCGTTGATAACTGAGGAAATGACGCAGAATTTATTATTCTTTTTCAATGAAATCTACAGACAATTTCAACGTATTTTATTCGATCGACCACGTTTGAACTAATATTCCTTTGTTCTTCCTCGTTAGTCGCATGTATTGAATTTTTTATAAACTATTTTGGATCAATTTCCGATCCTTCATTCAATGGACATTTGCAGCCCTTATTCTTTAAAAAATCAAAAAGAAATATGCGGTGCAGATTTGAGTCCAATTGAAATAAGGAAAAGTAAATTTTTCAGATTAGCAGCGGGCAACGAGAGAATTTCAGGTAGTCATCAGAGTTAAGCAGCATTGAACAGAGTCAGTACTTGGATGGGTGACCGCCAGGACTATCTCAAGAATAACCGGACCGATTTTTTTTTTTCATTCGTTTCATCTTTATGTGATTACAATTATTATCATGATAGGTGGTTTTTAATCATATAATTAGGCGAAAAATAGGTAAAATCGTTAATTAGCAGCATGAGAATGGTGGCCGTGACGAGACGAGAGACTGAGTTTCTGCGCTGAGGACTCTGGGTGCCTCGAGCAGGAACTGTGAGTCCCTATACGAGAGACACGGGGAGATCAGCAAGATGTCTTTAGAAAGTCCCTGCAGTGGCACAAATAGGGACTCTGACAGAGACTGAGACAGAAGTATTTCGTCCACTGAAAGACTCGATTTTTTCTATCCCGGGTAGGCATAAGCCTAAATATGTTTTTTGTAAAGAATTTCAACTCTATCTCGTTTAGTTTTCGGAATATTATCGAAAATTTGTTGGAAAATGATAGACTTGAGGGTGTGCGAATATCCAAAATTTTTCATTATTCACCGCGAATTGAATTCAAACAGTTTTCGAATGACTTCAACACTGCGATTATTTCGAATCATTTATTTTTTTCAAATATGTTGAATTATCCATATTATTTGAATTATCTGAATATTCTTAATCAATCAGATACATGTAACGGTTCATTTTTCGACTGTTGAATTCGAATTTCGAATTGAATACGATTATTCAATTCACATCGTTACATCTTATATTCGTACATCCCCGTGTGTGATACTTAAAAAAAAATGATTAGTTCTAGTGAAGTAGCTTACTAATTATCGTTTTCTCTACTTCTCAATTCACCCAGATGAACTCTCCAATTCGTTCTTACACAGTGACAATTGCAAGAATTCCAATATTCTTCGCTTATTCCCAACACTCCATACCGTATGAAGCCTTCTTCTCTCGAGCAATAATCCATTTTCCCGTAGCGGTAGGTTATTCTGTCTCGTATTGCATTAACCCATTTAATTTGGGGGTGACCACTTGGCTATTTGAATCATTGAATAATTTAGATTACAGTTAGTATATATTCTATGCCTTCTGGCGGGAACTTGTATAGATATACAAGCTGCGGGCGAAAAGCAAAGGATCAAGATATAATATAAATCATATATAGGAAAAACTAATATGATATGACATAAAAAGATAATAGCGAAGAGATGAAACAGGAGAACTACATTTTTTAAATTATAGTTTTTTGAGAGTATCTCGGAAAGTAAGGAAGATAGGGCAATTTCACGTTCATTCTGTTTTCCGAAGTATTTCGGGAGCAACAAAAAAGGATTGAGACTGAATCACTTCATCCCGTTCAGTTTTCGAGATATTCTTCGAAAACTGATGACAAAACACAAAGACTTATCCTGCTTTGCCTCTTCGTAACTGACATTTCACAACATTAATTTCATACTATGCATTCATCTTGTATATAGTCGTATGTATTATAAATACGCTATCGCTGAATTTTATATTTATAAAATTTATAACTCGTATATCAGTCGACACTGAGTAAATGTCTTATCTCCCCTGTATATCTCTCTAAAATTCTCGACAGTCCGCCTACAATTATGATTGCACTTTTTTCCCTTCTGAAAATATTTCTAAAGTATTTTGTAGAATTAAGCCCTTAAAATTCATTCGACAAATCCATTTTTTGGTTCTCATGAGAATATTCATTTATCTCATGACCAAAACCACTTGCTTAATATTTCTGCGATCCATAAGCAATAATTATTCATTTCAATTAATGACCTATGCCCAAAACATTGGACAAATTTGAACACTTTTTTTGAAATTCAAATACGAACGGCGAGGTAGCACTTACACTTACTAAAGTAGCCGATAAAGTCTCTGACCTTATCCATGACCGAAACTCAGTGAATTTTCTTACCGATATACAGGCTTCGGCATAACCCAGCCATGCACAACTTGTGATTTCGCAGGACTTCTCATTGGTTAACTCTACGGGAGCATTTGCCCACCGACAATGATGGTTGACAACGATGTCCCAGCAGGAAGAGTAACAATCAGATACCCAGTAATTGAAAATACGCTCATGGAAAAGTTCAACCTCAAGGAAAATATTATCTACAACAGATTGAATTCAGCGATGACGAGGCGAAACAGGACTAATGTGATCACGTCCAATGGAATATCATGGAAACTGATGGAAATAGACCCTTTGTCGTAGGAAATCTTAAGAGCTTCGGAAAAGGGTGTAACGATTAATGTCATTCCAATTGATTATATTGATGTTGATTCTAACTGGAGGTGATAACAATCAAATTTGGAGCAATACTTTTTCTTTGGATGCCAATTATTATTCAATTTTTTCTTCCCAAAAATAGCAAACCGGAATATTAATGACTTTATTCTCTGAGGGAGTTTAAAGGGGGACAATACTCTCTTGCTCAGAATTTTCACGATGGCAAATGATTTTTTCACTAACTCCCGATTTCAATTAAATATTAGATTCATTTGAAGTTCATATAATGGGAAAAAAACTGAACAGCGAAATCAACGATTCTCCCTATATTACATAGGAGAAATACCTATGTAACATAGGAATTATGCCTCTGTTTTTATGAGAATTGTTATCATAGGAATTATTCCAATGTTAACATCGGAGAAATTCCCATAAAATAGCGAGAATATACCTATAAAAAATGGGTATCCATCCTATTTTTCCATAGGACTAGTTACTATAGTGATATAGTAAACATCCATATCTTAACATAGGAATTTTTCCTATGTAAAAATAGGATGGATAGCTATTTTTTTTCTCCATATAGCAGTAGGGATCGTCGATTCAGCTCAAGTATTCCTCATTTTAGGGTAAAATTAGAGTAAAGCTACATAGGCTTCTTTCCTTTTAAATATCATAGGGTATTTTTTTTTTTAATAAATTTTGCCCATTTCGTAATCCTACTCGCAATCTCCCACATCAGGCATACCAAATGCATCAAAACATCACTTAAATATGAGTTGAAGCCCCAGGGGAGACCGGGGCAAAGTGGGGTACCTGGAAATATGAAATTAATCCTTTTTTCTTTCAGCTCCGTTGGCTTAAAAAAAAATACTCTAGCTATAGAAATTTAATTCCATATCTGGTAGTTGAATTTTCTTCAATATTTTCGTACCGTTTTATCAATTCGATATTATAGCATCAATAGTAAACATAATTTTTATGGGGACGGTGGACTCGAGTGCATATTCATTGAATTTTTCTCTTTGAGTGTGATCACTTGAAATTGCGGCCATATTGTTTTTTCAACACTAGCACTAACATTCAACTGGCGCCTAAAGCTAATCCATGTGACGTATTAGTCACTGACATGAAGAGGAAAAAAAACGGCCATTATTCATCTACTTCCTGGGTCAAGCTCTGGGAGAATGACTGCAACATTGGACTAGAAATGACCCAATATTGAAGCGTAAGGATATCAACATGCAACATTGAGCCAATATCGGCTCAATAGCTGCCCCAACATCAGCCCAACAATGGCGTTATATCAAGTGCCAATATTGGTTACGGATAATGATTGGCCATATTTTCTACATTGGATAATTCTATAATTGTCATGCTCGTACTTTCCGAATAGTGACACGTGTATTGAAGAAATACTCGAATGTCAGCTCTGATGATACCATCATTATTGATAATGATGGTTTTACTGAGTGCTTGAGACATGTCTATGAAAACAATCCTAGCTTGGAGTAGAGAGAAGTGCTTCCCGGAAAGATTTAGTTTCTTCATCAAGATACTTCTACATCTATCGGTAATGAACATCGGTATTGAGTTATTATTCGATTTTGAATTTGGGTCTCACGCCGTGTGGACGTAGAGTATCACTGTATTATTCAATTGAATAATACAAAGAAATTTTGTATGAAATTCTATTTTTCACTGTGTAGCTCTCTCTTTGCCCCAATTTTTGATAGAAACTGAATATCTCCGTAAAAAAGTCTCAAATACTCAGCACAATCGTTGATTATTGAAAAAAAGAAAATTTTCACTCCCCATAAAATTTCAATCCTTATTGGGTACCCCACTTCGCTCCAACGGCTCAGGCTCAACTAGATTGACGCGCTTTCATCGGTTAAAAAAATGGTAGGCTCTTCGTAAGAAGAAAACTGAAGTCAGAAAAATGCTAATAACAAAGAGGCATATCTCCAGAACTTACGCCCCTTTGTTATTACACTCAATAAAAAGTATACCACTGTCTAGTATGGATTATAATACTGACAAGTATTTTCCGGAAACTTGCTAGAATTTATTATTTATACTTGTCAGTAGTAGCAAATAGTCCCCTCAGAAGTATATCAACTCGATCCGCAAGATACTTGGGATGAGTCTAAAATATACTCAGTCCTAGTATAAAAGATACTTGGATCAAGTACTTTTCATCCTTGACAGGAGCATGAAGTACTTGTTTCATAAATCAAAAATATTTATATTCCGAGCTTTGCTTGCAGAATGCTATACTGAATTCAGTGTTGAACAAATAAAAAAAAAGGAAAAATAACGTGTTTATTTAATGGAAAATTTGAACATCAAAATGATGACCATTTGGAATTTTGAAAAAATGGTGAAAATGCTTATTCCACTCCAACTTTCAATGCTCCTATCTCATTAAATATTAGTTTTTACAAGGAAAATGCAAGAATACTTTTTTATTGCCAAAAAGCGTACAACAATTTTTTTTTAATTTTTTAGAAGCAGTCTCTTTATTTCTTATGAATAAAATGAATCAAAAAATGGCTGCCAAGCGTTGTTGTCAACAACTAAAAAATTGGAAAAAATTGATATTATAGATTGAACTGTTTCTGATTTTTCTCTGAATTTTCAGGATATATCCACCAACGCTCCGGGAGATATCGTTTTTTTTATTTCCTTCCTCCATCCGCGGCCGGATCAGAAAAACCATGCGCATAGTACACAACTTACGCGCCAGTGACAACGTGACTCGTGGCTAGGTACTGTGCGCATGCGCATGGTTGTTCTAAACCGGCTGCGGACGATGGAAGGACATAAAAAAGCGACATCTCCCGAACCGTTGGTCGATATATCGTAAAAATTCAGAGAAAAATCAGAAACAGTTCAATCTGTAATATATATTTATCTCAAAATTTTGAATTGTTGACAAATTTGGCAATAGAAAAGTATTCGTGCATTCCCTTCCTAAAACTAATATTCAATAAAATAGGAGCATTCAAAGTTGGAGTGGAATAGGCATTTTCACCGTTTTTTCGAAATTTCAAACTGTCATAAATTTTGAATTTTTGTTTTCTCACGGGAAATGTCTTCTCTAAGTCATTCCAACAACATATCCAGAACTGAACAAAATTCAAAAGAAAAGTCTAAAAAGTGTTCGAAATAGTGTGGAATGCCTCAGCTACGAAACAAGATGACGACGACGTCGGTCTATCTCGCTTAATTTCCGAGATATTCGCAAAGGCAATTGAAAGAATCGATTCATCCTATTTCACTTTCTCACTGGATTCATTTCCTCATGAATATTTCGGAGACTAAGTGAGATGGAGCGATTTTATCTCTACCCTGTTTCGTAGAAAATTCCAAGAGCTATGAAACAAGGTGAGAGTGAAGTCGCTCTATCTCGTTTCGTTTCCGAGATTTTCTCAAAATCCATTAGAAGAAAAAATTAATTTATCCAATTTCACTTTTTCCCTGTATTCATTTTTTTATCCACAACTTGGGGATTAAGCGAGATAGAGCAATGTTCCCTCTATCTTGTTTTGTAGAGAATTTTGAGAGTTACAAAAAAATATGAGCATAACATCGCTGTATCTCACTCAGTTTCCAAGATTTTCTCAAAAACAATTGAATGAAAAAATTGATTCATTCAATTCTACTTCTTCACTGTCTTCATTTTTTCATGCGCATCTCGGAAACTAAACGAGATAGAGCAACTCAGCGTTCATCCTGTTTCGTAGAGAATTTCAAAGGCTACAAAACAGTATGGAGGTAAAATTACCACATCTCGCTTAGTTTTTGAGCTAATCTCGAAAATAATTAATTAAAAGAAACGATTGAACAAAGGTTCAATTTGACTTTTTCACTTGATTTTTTTTTTATATTTCGAAAACCAAGCGAGATAGAGCAATTTTTCTCAACTCGTTTCCGTAGCAAATTTTAAGAGCTACAAAAAAGATTCAAGACAATATCGCTCTATCTCGTTTAGTGTCCGAGACATTCATGAAAGAATGGATTCAGCGAAAAAGTAAAATGAAATGAATCGATTTTTCCTTTCAAATGTTTTTGAAAATGACTCGAAAACTGAGCGAGATAGAGCGATTTTATCTCCGTCTTGTTTTGTAGCTCTTGGAATTCTCTACAAGAGAAAACATTCGACAAAAATTGCTTTATCTCGCAGAGATTCCACAGACGATCGCAATGACGAAAGCTTACATACATAAAAAACCCTCTAAAACCTCTAATTTATCTACATAAAATCCTCATGGAGAGTATACACGGAACTTGTGGAAAATTTAATGTATACTTGCTACAAGTTTAAAAAATACTTGAGACAAGTATAAAAGATACTTGTCACAAGTATAAAAGATACTTGTCACAAGTATAAAAAGTACTTGTGACCAGTATTTTTTAGACTTCATGCGTGAGCGTTATACTAGTCATGAGTATCCATATGAAACTCATCCCTAGTATTTTTTAATACTTCTGATCAATATACTCCTGCTGAGTACCTGACGATACTTGACAGTAGTATATTTTTTTTTTGAGTGTAGTGGGCGGTACTTACGCCTATATGTTATTATTATTTGTTTTTTACAAATATTTCGTGAAAGGCCCAGGAAAGCCTATTAGAGCAAAATGTTGGAGATCCACCCCTTTGTTATTTTGAAGAAAAAAAAATCGAAAACATAGCACTTGCACCCCTTTAACTCTAAGGTGAAGATATGTTGATAAAGTCGGTTAGAATCCAATGGAATAAATGAAACAGTTAGAAAACTGGTACTACTTTTAAACAATACTCCCCCGATTTTGTTACTGCTCATCTTCTTACCTGTTTTCGCCACATTTTGAGAGAAATGCATTGGAATAATTTGATTAAACATGAAGAATAATATCAAGAATTTTTCCTTCATCATTATCGATTTGGAACGCAGGAACTGTTTCTTATGATCGTGTATATATGTTCACTACCTTTAATGTCATCAGATTATACACTTGGTCGCCTTATAAACGTGTTGCACTACCATCACTCCACCTCTTTTACCAATATATTCCTTACAGAAAAGTTGATTGGAGGGGGAGTTCACGTAAAATACACATCAGGCAAGTGCATTTACATGGATGTCTGTGTTCGGTATCATAGTCTATTCTTCTAGAGCACCAATCATGGTTTTATGTTGCATTAGACACTGCAGAACATAATCTGTTCATTCTTGATAATATGTGCTATGACATTCACAGAATGGCCAATATTCGCGCGAAGTTATTTCCTATGATTTTGGCCAGCCGATTGAAGACCGAAGTATGGGACAACATTGAGGCATTAATATCGCCTCTGCAAAGAAAACTCGATAGTCTTTCCAAAGTTCATTCCTGTATATTGGGATGGCGGATTAGTACCGTAACTCGGCTCAATATTAAGTAGCCGAATTTCAGGAATCCTATATCTACACCTAGTTCGAACAGAATTCATGACGTTTTTATCCGTACAACAAAATTGAAATTATCATCGAACTTGATTCGCGTGAATGGAGTTCAGTAACAGTATTAATTAACGATGCCAGTGCGATTAACAATCACCAGACTAGTAAGTCTGATGATTGCTAATATTCTAAAGTAGTCCGTTCTCAAGGGACTAACTCGGAAACTAAGCAAGATGATGTCACATTTCATTTGAGATCAACCCCAAGCCACTACGACCAATAGAATTCATCTTATTCCATTTAGCTATGTCCCCTGGAGGGGCAAGTGCCACACAACATGACCAATAGAATTGACAATATTCCCAACAAATATATTACTACTGATTTTAATTCACTTCATCAAATTTTTCAACTTTCATTTCATCATTTTGACATTGTCAAGAATATCTCTGAATTGAGCGGGCATAGAGAGAAATTTAAAAAAAATGTTTTTGCACCTTCTGAAATTCTATACAAAAAAGTTCGCTTCATAATTTTTGATAAACTTCCCCAATTCAGAGATATTTGTCAAAATGATACAGGTGAATTCTTGACTTATCCTATTTCAGCGGCACTCCACGCTATGTCACTCACTTTCTGGCTAATGATTTCCCATTCGTTTCTTTTTTAGATATGTTGCAGAAGTGCTTGAGAGAATTCTCAAATAACAAGAAGCCGTCAATTTGTCGACAAATTGTCTTCCAAGCAATGAATACAATTGGTGTCCAATTGTCGTCACAGTGACGACAAATATTTCCGATAACATATTTATTCAAGTTATCCGAGTCTACACAGATTATCATCCATGTTTTGGACGAAAATTGCGTGCGGATATTGCTGCATTCTAGCTGAAAATTGTTGAAGAACATTTGCAGCCAACCTAAAGGTAACTTCGCAGCTAAATTTGGTGAAATTTTGTTGCAAAGCTGATTGTAATTTCATGAATGGAATTTTCACCCAAGTTCCTGAAAGATGTAGCCTCTTCTCAATATATGTATGCAGATGGCGTTGAGTTGATAATCTTCTAACCCATTCGACTTTTATACATAAAATGAAATATGTATAGTCCAGTCAAATGAGGAAACAAAATGCATCAACATTCCAGTGCTCAAAAAAATATGAAAAAATTACAAATTGCTAGGTTTTGGAGTGGAAAGCAAACTTTGAAACAGCTTTTGAGGGCAAACCATTCCTTTTTGTTTAAAAAAACTATTGAAGTTCGGTGAATTGTGTTTTTTCCGTTAGTCAAGTAAAGGGCGGTTTTGAATCTTCATCACATGATCAGTTTCATTTCTTCCTTTGGATAAGTTGGTTTTAATACATATTTTGGCCATCTCTAGTTGAAAAATCCGAAAAGTGTGACGAAGGCGAAGGAAAAAAATCAAAAGTACCCCAGAAATGAGTTTTATGCTAATATCTCGGAAATAGCAAACAATTTGAAAAAAATTTTGGAACGGAAATTGAAGGTATCAAAATGATCTACAAAATTGTTCAAATGCATTTTTTGTGTATTTGCAACATTAACCGAGATATTTACCATTTGATTTGTCATAAACGGCTCAGACTAGTAGAATATCCTAAGATCTTGGAGAAATAGTGAAAATATGAAAAATTCATATTTTTAAATATTTCTTCCTCTCAAATATATCTACAAAACATAGAGAATGAATTCCCATTTCTCAGTCCATAACCCGTTTTTAGGATTTCCCACTAGTGGATTTCCTATCACTCGTAAAGCACGCTTAAAAAACAAAAAGATAATGATGAATTCTGGCACGTTACATTCAAGATTATCCTAAAATTGTTTGATTTTTTTCCACAGAAATATTTCATTTGACATTAGTCTCGATAAGTCGTCAGTATTTGTTCACGAGATTCAAACAATCGTGACATCAAACAATTATTCAGTAGGAAACCACAACAACTGATTTCGTATAACATTCTACAACAGAGAAACTGAAATTGTTTCGTTTTTTCAAAATCGGACTATAAGTTTCAGACTTTTATGAACGTTAAAATTTTTAATTATTCGTCGGGGAGATTTTTGAATCTAATGTTCACGATTTTTCCTTTGCCCAATAGTTATTATTGTTCCGTGGAGAAATTCAAGTCCATTTCCCTGATCCAATACTATCACCGCAACTTCAAATTTCTACAGAATCTTACTGATTAGACCGTTCGAGGAAATATATACGTCTTACTATTTTCATTCACATATTTCTCAGCAGAAGGTGTCAATCATTACGTGAAGGAACTATTATTATTCATTCAATTGGTCGGTTCAATTTTGTTTCGCTTTTCAGATTCATTTACATATTGATAACATGTTTCTAGAATTTTCCACGTCTGAATTTTTTTGTAAATCGCAAAGCTCGTGTAAAAAATAAAAAGACAATTTAGGAATTCGAGGCAGTGTAGACGTTCACGGTTATCGTGAAATTATTCGAGTTTTTTCCATAGAAATTTTTTTAGTCAACATTAGAATTGACAGATTCACCTGAGTCAAAATATTTGTATTGACAAGCCGTCTGTATTTATTCACCAAATTCAAATAATCGTTAACTCAAACACTTTTAAATTTACATATGAGATTATATAACAAAGAAAAAAAGAAGGCACGTGGAATCCACGCGCGGCAGAAATGAAACTTCTTACTCATGAGGTATAGATAGAGATATCCATCTATATTAAAAATTCTCGGGATTTTTTTTATTGAGCGAGAGATAATAATTGACAATAGTAAGAATATGGGTATGATCTCTAATTGGAACAGCCTAATGTAGAGGGTCACACATTTAGTGATGCAATTAACATAAGTATACTTCGAAAATCCGAAGACTCGCATATATTATATTGGTTTTTTGTTCACCAGCAAATTATTCTTTCCGTGATTATGACGGATTCAGACCAATTCATTTTTTGAAGTCATAATTCTTTATGAATATCTTGGAAATTGATAGAGATAGAACAATGTTGTTTCAATCCCTTTTTGTAGCTCTTCAAAAAAACATTCGTGCGAAATCGTTTTATCTTGCTTAGATTCCGAAATATTCCCAGAAAATTGATGACAAAATAAAATCAACTTGTCTGAAAACTCTGTATTTTTTTGCCATCCACTTTTTTTTATAAGTATCTCGGAAACTGAGCGTGTTGATGAACTTTCCATATCGACTTTTTTTGCAGTGAATTTCAAAAACTGCAGAAAAAGCTTCTACTAGAGTTGCATTATCTCGCGTAGTTTCCAAGATATTTATAAAAAAAAAAAAAAAAAAAAATTGACTTATTTCAGATAAAAATGACTCTTCATTCAGATGACTTTCTGAGAATATCTAAGAAACTCAACGAGGTAGAGCGATTTTCAGGTAGATGCGTTCAAAGAGGACACTTAGAGGTATGAGAAAAAAATTTTTTGGAAAAAAAAATTAAAAATGACCGAAATTGGAAAATTTTGAATTTTTCAAAATCGTAAAAAATAAACTTCGCAGTGAAATTTTGGGCTCAAAATTTTTCATTTTATAGCTCTAACATATCTTGAGAAATTCTAAAATTTTCGGAAGGGTGTTCTTTTTTTTTTTTTTAATACGAATTTTTGAATTTTGTCAAAATAATTTTTTTCCATTTTTTCAACTTTCCTGTTCGATATAATTATTCTACCACATGATTATTGAAGTTTGAGCTCTAAAATATTTCTCTTCTGTTAATGGGATGTAAAAACAAAAATATCTCAAAAATTTTATATTATTATTTGTTTATTCAGAATAATGTTCGAGATTCCAGATTTCTCTGATTAAACGAAAGAATTAAAAGCATTAAAAAAGTACTTGATAGCATTGAATTTTCAAGATTTCGAATCCTTTTAAATACTACTTCAGTACGTGAGAAATCATTTCTGATCTTTTTGTTCTTTCAGGGTTTGCTGTATTTGATTTAGTATGACGTTTTTTGGTGATTCCTTGTTCTGATGTTGTTGTCTCAGTCCTTTTTCTCAATCTAAAAAGAGACAAAATCGTATCAATTTTTAAATGAAAGATTAATTGTTATTTATAACATTTATAACAATATTCATAACAATTAATCTTTTATTTAAGAAATTAATACGATTCTGTCTCTTTTTAGATTGAGAAAAACGACTGAGACAACAGCATCAAAACAAGGAATCACCAAAAAACGTCATACTAAATCAAATACAGCAAACCCTGAAAGAACAAAAAGATTAGAAATGATTTCTCATGTACTGAAGAAGTATTTAAAAGGATCCGAATTCTTGAATATTAAATGCTATTAAGTACTTTTTTAATTCTTTTAATTCTTTCGTTTAATCAGAGAAATCTGGAATCTCAATAATTATTCTGAATAAACAAATAATAATATAAAATTCTTGAGATATTTTTGTTTTTACATCCCATTAACAGAAGAGAAATATTTTAGAGCTTAAACTTCAATAATCATGTGGTAGAATAATTATATCGAACAGGAAAGTTGAAAAAATGGAAAAAAATTATTCTGACAAAATTCAAAAATTCATATTAAAAAAAAAAAAAAGAACACCCTTCCGAAAATTTCAGAATTTCTCAAGATATGTTAGAGCTATGAAATAAAAAATTTTGAGCCCAAAATTTCACTGCGAAGTTTATTTTTTACGATTTTGAAAAATTCAAAATTTTCCAATTTCGGTAATTTTCAAATTTTATTTTCAAAAAAAAAATGTTCTCATACCTCGAAGTGTCCTCTTTGACGCACCGGCGGGTTTTTCTTGAATATACAGTAGATTATGGAATATTAAATGAATAAACTTATAAAACCAGAAAAACAGTGAAATTTTCAATTTTGCATAACTCTCAAGAAAATTTTTAAAGAAATTTTTCCTTTGGCAGAACTTCGTTTTATGATGAGACAAAACTCTCCACCAAAATTTATCCGAATCAGAGGGGGTCAATTCCAACCATTTGTCGATTTGACATGGAATGACCCATTAGCTATTGGAATACAAATTAGTAGCATCATATAGATTCATGTAAATAACCCAAAAGAATTAATACCAATCAATGAAAATTACCTTATTTCACAATTTTCTACAATCATTATGGAAATATCTCGAAAACTATCTTTTGCATTTACGGGTATTGATCAAGAGAACTTCTCTGCAGCTCTGAAATTCTCTACAAAAGAAAAATCTTGACATTTTGCTCTAAACCCACTCGATTCCATGATATTCACGGAAGGAATTACACGTAATTTGCAAATTTTTTTGAAATCCGGAATTTTCTCATTAAAAAATATTTCTTTGTATCTTCCATTTCTTTCAAGTCTGAGACAATTTGGAGAAATTTATCTTGTTTTACTACTTAATTATCGACTTTTAGCCATTTGAAAAAATAACGAGAGTGATTGGTCTGCCTTCGACCTTCTTTCATCAGAGCAGTGACCTTAATTTCCCACAAAATAAACTTGAATGAAACTAGGTACACATGATTCGCAAACGATTCATCAGCAAAGAGGTAATAGGATGAGGGGATTTCTCTCACTGATCTTCTTTTGAGAATATCTCGGAAACTGAGCGAGATAAGACGAATTTTCTCTCATGCTCTTGCATAACTTTGAAGTTCTCTACAAAAAAAAGGATGAAAGCAAAATGGCGCTATTCCTTCAGTTTCCGGAATATTCTGCAGAAAAGGCAAAACAATCGACTCATCCGGGTTAGTTCTTTAGTACTAGGTGCCTCATTTATCCCCCCCTAGGACCCTCTCGAAGGAATATGACAACGATAATACGAGATTTTTCGGAGAGTGTATTTTTTGGGGGTTTTATAAGGTTTTTCATGATTCTTTGGTTCCCATAACTTTTTCCACGCTTCTCTATTCCCAAAATCATTGTAGGTGCATCATTTATTCCCCCTAGGACTCTCTCAAGGGACTATGACAACGATAATACGAGATTTTGCGGAAAGTGTATTTTTTGGGGGTTTTATAAGGTTTTTCATGATTCTTTGGTTCCCATAACTTTTTCCACGCTTCTCTATTCTCAAAATCATTATAAGTGCTTCATTCATCCCCCCCCCCAGGACCCTCTCAAAGGAATATGACAACGATAATACGAGATTTTGCGGAAAGTGTATTTTTTGGGGGTTTTATGAGGTTTTTCATGATTCTTTGGTTCCCATAACTTTTTCCGGGCTTCTCTATTCCCAAAATCATTATAGGTGCTTCATGTATTCCCCCCTAGGACCCTCTCAGAGGAAGATGACAACGATAATATGACATTTTGCGGAAAGTGTATTTTTTGGGGGTTTTATAGGGTTTTTCATGATTCTTTGGTTCCCATAACTTTTTCCACGCTTCTCTATTCCCAAAATCATTGGAGGCGCATCATTTATCCCCGCTCAGGACTCTCAAAGGAATATGACAACAATAACACGAGATTTTGCGGAAAGTGTATTTTTTGGGGGTTTTATAAGGTTTTTCATGTTTCTTTGGTTCCCATAACTTTTTCCACGCTTCTCTATTCCTAAAATCATTGTAGGTGCATCATCTATTCCTCCCTAAGACTCTCTCACAGGAATATGACAACGATAATACGAGATTTTGCGGAAAGTGTATTTTTTGGGGGTTTTATAAGGTTTTTCATGATTCTTTGGTTCCCATAACTTTTTCCACGCTTCTCTATTTCCAAAATCATTATAGGTGCTTCATTTATCCCCCCCTAGGACCCTCTCAAAGGAATATGACAACGATAATATGAGATTTTGCGGAGAGTGTATTTTTTGGGGGTTTTATAATGTTTTTCATGATTCTTTGGTTCCCATAACTTTTTCCACGCTCCTCTATTCCCAAAATCATTATAGGTGCCTCATTTATCCCCCCCCCCCCCACCCCCCCTAGGACCCTCTCAAACGAATATGACAACGATAATACGAGATTTTGCGGAAAGTGTATTTTTTGGGGGTTTTATGAGGTTTTTCATGATTCTTTGGTTCCCATAACTATTTCCACGCTTCTCTATTCCCAAAATCATTATAGGTGCTCCATTTATCACCCCTAGGACCCTCTCAAAGGAATATGACAACGATAATACGAGATTTTGCGGAAAGTGTATATTTGGGGGTTTTCTAAGGTTTTTCATGATTCTTTGGTTCCCATAACTTTTTCCACGCTCCTCTATTCCCAAAATCATTATAGGTGCCTCATTTATCCCCCCCTAGGACCCTCTCAAACGAATATGACAACGATAATACGAGATTTTGCGGAAAGTGTATTTTTTGGGGGTTTTATGAGGTTTTTCATGATTCTTTGGTTCCCATAACTTTTTCCACGCTTCTCTATTCCCAAAATCATTATAGGTGCTCCATTTATCACCCCTAGGACCCTCTCAAAGGAATATGACAACGATAATACGAGATTTTGCGGAAAGTGTATTTTTTGGGGGTTTCATAAGGTTTTTCATGATTCTTTGGTTCACATAACTTTTTCCACGCTTCTCTATTCCCAAAATCATTATAGGTGCTCCATTCATCCCCCCCCCCCCCCCCCCCTAGGACCCTCTCAAAGGAATATGACAACGATAATACGAGATTTTGCGGAAAGTGTATATTTGGGGGTTTTCTAAGGTTTTTCATGATTCTTTGGTTCCCATAACTTTTTCCACGCTCCTCTATTCCCAAAATCATTATAGGTGCCTCATTTATCCCCCCCTAGGACCCTCTCAAACGAATATGACAACGATAATACGAGATTTTGCGGAAAGTGTATTTTTTGGGGGTTTTATGAGGTTTTTCATGATTCTTTGGTTCCCATAACGATTTCCACGCTTCTCTATTCCCAAAATCATTATAGGTGCTCCATTTATCACCCCTAGGACCCTCTCAAAGGAATATGACAACGATAATACGAGATTTTGCGGAAAGTGTATTTTTTGGGGGTTTTATAAGGTTTTTCATGATTCTTTGGTTCCCATAACTTTTTCCACGCTTCTCTATTCCCAGAACTAATGGAGGTGCGTCATTTATTCCCATCTAGGACTCTCTCAAAGGAATATGACAATGATAATACGAGATTTTGCGGAAAGTGTATTTTTTGGGGGTTTTATGAAGTTTTTCATGATTCTTTGGTTCCCAAAACTTTTTCCACGCTTCTCCATTCCCAAAACTCGAATCGACAAAAGCGTATCCTGGTGGACATTACGGAAACTAATTATTTTGAATTATTTAGTCATCATACTTAGTGGATAGAAAAAATTATTTTCAATTTCAACTAATCCTAAGCGTTTGGGAATAGTTGAGGGAAGTTGAGGAAAGCATTTATAGATTGCTATTTTTGATCATATAGCCTGGCTGAGCCCGCCGAGCCCGGCTGAGCCCGGCTGAGCCCAGCTGAGCCTGGCTAAGCCTGAATTCTAACTAATCCTAAAATCTGCTATCTCTAATAGCTATTTCTTCTATCTATACATGAAAAAAGGTTGAATTGATAATAAATTAATGACTCTTCCCCAAATCATAAAAATGCTTTCCTAAACTTCTCTAAACTATTCCGGAACGTTTAAGGATTATTCAGCTTAAAAAATGATTTTTCTATCTGCTAAGTATACGGAGGTATCATTAAAATTTAGAATAAAAAATAGAAATCTACACTAATCAACGGAGGCGGCCGCTTGCGGCCGCCGACGGCGCTAGTATTAAAAATCATTAGAATATTAATTTTTTTTACACTTCGAGGACCTCTAGGACCTAGACAAGGGAAATCAATCGATTTCGCATGGGAAAATTAAAATCCGCAGCTCGCGTTGCCCCAATTGGAATAATATGAGGTCCCTCCTCCCAAACATCCATGGGTAGTGGGTCAATTTCACTTCTAACTGGGATAATTTATTAAAAATCATTAGATCATTAATTTTTTCCGACTTCGAAGACCTCTGGGACCTAGACAAGGGAAATGAATCGATTTCGCATGGGAAAATTGAAATCCGCAGCTCGCGTTGCCCCAATTGGAATAATATGAGGTCCCTCCTCCCGAACATCCATGGATAGTGGGTCAATTTCACTTCTAACTGGGATATTCCATTAGAAATCATTAGAATAATCATTTTTCTTCTACTTCGAGGACCTCTAGGACGTAGACAAGGGAAATAAATCGACTTCGCATGGAAAAATTGAAATCCGCAGCTCACGTTGCCCCAATTGGAGAAATATGAGGTCCCTCCTCCCAAACATCCATGGATAATGGGTCAATTCCACTTCTCACTGGGATATTTTATTGAGAATCATTAGAATATTAATTTTTTTTCTACTTCGAGGACCTCTAGGACCTCGACAAGGGAAATAAACCGATTTCGCATGGGAAAATTAAAATCCGCAGCTCGCATTGCCCCAATTGGAATAATATGAGGTCCCTCCTCCCAAACATCCATGGGTAGTGGGTCAATTTTACTTCTAACTGGAATATTTTATTAGAAATCATTAGGATATCAATTTTTTTCTACTTCGAGGACCTCTAGGACCTAGACAAGGGAAATAAATCGATTTCGCATGGGAAAATTAAAATTCGCAGCTCACGTTGCCCCAATTGGAATAATATGAGGTCCCTCCTCCCAAACATCCATGGATAGTGGGTCAATTTCACTTCTAACTGGGATATTTTATTAGAAATCATTAGAATATTAATTCTTTTTCTCTTTCGAGGACCTCTAGGACCTAGACAAGGGAAGTAAATCGATTTCGCATCGGAAAATTAAAATCCGCAGCTCGCGTTGCCCCAATTGGAATAACATTAGATCGCTAGCTAGCCCCATAGTCCCTTGGGGACTATGGGGCTAGCTAGCGATCTGAGAATTCTACCATAAGTCTGCTATGCGTGCCCCAAGCTCTCACGAAAATTTCAGCTAAATCGGCCGGATAGTTCTTGAGAAAATGAAAATGTCGAAATATCGTTTTTTCGACTTTTCTCGATGAAAAATGGAATCACTACGTCCACTCTCCGCGAGGAGATGCGCGTCCAAGAGCTGCATCTTTGACCTCCGAGGTGGTGGGAGCTCAGATTTTTAGTTTATCGAGCATAAAACTTTTGAGAAATTTTTCGTAAAAATCTTGATTCCACGATAACTTAGTGAATAATTGAGCTAGAAAAAGAGTTAGAAAAAAGTGGCTGCTCTATTGCATATCTATTATAGTGACGGTATGCAAAAGTTTCACAGTTCCATAGGAAAGTATTGATGAAAATGGGGATGGGTGCAGCTGACCAGAGAAAACTGACCACTCTAAACTGGCCACACGTTTTTGGTGTTTCTGCAACTAGCCACAAAACGCCTGTGCTCCAACATCCGGACGCCGAAAAGTCACCACAGTTTTGTTACCCTCCAAGATTCCGATTGAAAGTACAATTCATTTCAGGGAGATGGCGTTTACTCACCTTTAATATCGAAAAATGAGCAAAAAGACTGTTCTCGATCCTGAATTGTAGCGAGTCTGAAACATTTGGGAACCGTTTGAGGGGCGTTGAGGGGAAACGTTAGTTGAATCGATATGACCAAGCTCACTAACCATTGGACGTTTTATGGCAAATGATCCCGAATTATAATTTCCACTTCCTCCAGGCAAGTTCGGACTTCATAGAAGGCATTCTGAGAGATTCGGAGGAAGAAAAACATTCCACATTGAATTTCATATAGAAACGGCTTGGGAAGTGCAAAACAAAAGGGGCACCCCCAGTTTCCCCGGTAATTAATTTAATGTTCAAGTACAGGGAGCAGTCTGAGTTGTCACTTTCGATTTTTAGAGCCAACGTCCTATGATTCACCTTCCTTGGACCCTACTCTACAGATCCCCTCGAGAAAATAGACATTTCACATTGATTTTGATATAGACATGGCTTGGGAAGTGCAAAACAAAAGGGACACCCCGAGTTTCCCCGATAATTAATTTGATATTCAAGTACAGGGAGCAGTCTGAGTTGTCACTTTCGATTTTTAGAGCTAAAGTCCTATGATTCACCTTCCTTGGACCCTACTCTACAGATCCCCTCGAGAAAATAGACATTTCACATTGATTTTGATATAGACATGGCTTGGAAAGTGCAAAACAAAAGAAACACCCCGAGTTTCCCCGGTAATTAATTTAATATTCAAGTACAGGAAGTAGTCTGAGTTGTCACTTTTGATTTTTAGAGCCAAAGTCCTATTATTCCCCTCCCTTGTTCCCTACTCTACAGATACCCTCGAGAAAATAGACATCTCACATTGATTTTGATATAGACATGGCTTGGGAAGTGCAAAACAAAAGGGACACCCCGAGTTTCCCCGGTAATTAATTTGATATTCAAGTACAGGGAGCAGTCTGAGTTGTCACTTTCGATTTTTAGAGCCAAAGTCCTATGACTCACCTTCCTTGGACCCTACTCTACAGATCCCCTCGAGAAAATAGACATTTCACATTGATTTTGATATAGAAATGGCTTGGGGAGTGCAAAACAAAAGGGGCACCCCCAGTTTTCCCGGTAATCAATTTAATATTCAAGTACAGGAAGTAGTCTGAGTTGTCACTTTTGATTTTTAGAGCCTAAGTCCTATGATTCCCCTCCCTTGTTCCCTACTCTACAGATACCCTCGAGAAAATAGACATTTCACATTGATTTTGATATAGACATGGCTAGGGAAGTGCAAAACAAAAGGGACACCCCGAGTTTCCCCTGTAATTAATTTAATATTCAAGTACAGGAAGTAGTCTGAGTTGTCACTTTTGATTTTTAGAGTCAAAGTCCTATGATTCCCCTCCCTTGTTCCCTACTCTACAGATACCCTCGAGAAAATAGACATTTCACATTGATTTTGATATAGACATGGCTTGGGAAGTGCAAAACAAAAGGGGCACCCTCAGTTTTCCCGGTAATCAATTTAATATTCAAGTACAGGAAGCAGTCTGATTTGTCACTTTCGATTTTTAGAGCTAACGTCCTATGATTCACCTTCCTTGGACCCTATTCTACAGATCCCCTCGAGATAATAGACATTTCACATTGAAAAAAATTTATGTTATAAATGAAAAAATTTTATCAACTGTCAAACTGAGAATAAAACTTCTTTAAACTTTTTCTAACTTTTTACACTGAAAATGAGTTTCATTAAAATATCTCAAAAACTAAACGTAATAATGCAATTTTTGTAGGAACTTTTTTTGTAGCTCTTGAAATTCTCTACAAAGAAGGATGAGACGAAATCTCTCTATTTCTATAACTTTGCAAAATATTCTCAACAAATAATAATTGGATAAAATTTCTAAGGAATGAATCGGTTCCTTATCATTGGTTTTTTGAGAACGTTTTTGAAACTAATGGAGATACGCTCTTTTTGCCCTGATCTTCTTTTGTGGTTTTTGAAAATCACTACAGAAACTGATCAAGCAAAATCGTTCTATCTCGCTCAATTTCCGAGATATTCTCAAAAAATGTAATTAAGAAAAATCGATTTATTTGTAAACTTCATCATAATGAAAATAATAATTTCCTTGCGAACTTTCCACATTGGTGGCATAAAAAATAGTATGTGCACTTCGGGAGTAAAGTAGGCGCTCAACCCGCATATCTGTGGCGCCTACTTTACTCCCTTGATGCACAATATATATATATAGTTTACTATTTTCGATCAAGTAAACACATAACTCCAGTTCTTTCATTTACAAATTTTTGGAAGTATGCAAACAAGAAATAAAATTGAGCTTGACTCAACAAAATATTACGATTCATAAAATAAAACTTCTTTAATTATTTCTCTTTCATTCAGAAATTAACAAATCGTTCGAATCACATGTTTCTATGCTTTTTCTATCACGCAGTTGGAGTGTAACAAAAGAATTGTTAATATATATTCAAGTGCAGAGGGATAGGAAGAAAAAATGTAACAATTATTGATGATAATACCAATATACACATGTGTAAAAATGTTTTAATCTTGTATCTGTATGAAAATAAAGTGAAAAATATCTCTTGAATTTTTGCAATCCATAAATAATTAATGAGTAAACTTGGCAATCACAGATATGATACACGATGCATAAACAATTTACATAATGTATGAAAAAAAAATAATAAACTAAGTATCGAACGAATTTTACTGCAGTTTTTCGCACTCAGCCATTGTAGACGAATGAAGTTTGGTGACTCGGCAAAGTATGGTCGCAAATTATTTCTATTCAATTATTTTGTGTGATTGTTTTTAATATTAATCGAAATTTTCCTCCCTTCTGGACAAAAGACTACTGAGCGCAGGGAGACGGGAGAGGAGGGGGGATTAATGTACTTATTTTCATCCCCAAGTCAAGCCTCGTCCTAGGAACCATAAATTCTAGCATGCTAGCGGATGTGAGCAATCCATTCGTTTGAAGGTATATCAACTGTTCGAGATAGATTGAAGGTGATCATAACTTTAAGAAAAACGAATGAAAAAAACTTGTTGACAAAAAAGGAGGTTAAAAATTTTTCTACGAAAAAAAAGCAAAGTAACTGAAACTTGGAAACTCCAGTAATTGAAAGAAATAATGGGAATACGAATGGAATATTATAATTAACCAAATAAATAAGAAAGGTATATCACAAATTCCTCGAGAAAACATAAAAAGCTATTTGAGCTTCACTCGAATGTTCATTTCTACCTACGATAGTAGACTAGCGACGGTCTGCTTGTTTATGCAGTATAAACAATTGATTAACAATACATAGATCAATTGAAGGCTGCATCTCAAATCTGGAGTGGAGTTCGAACCTTGTCACCCACGTCTTTTTCAAACCTTGACACCCAAGCTTCACTGAAACTGGATTGTCGATCCTCGATCAGGCCTTGACATCCAAGATTCGATTCAATATTCAGCTCGGAGCCTTAAATCAGTGTCTCATTTCTGGTTTTTATCAAGCTTGCATCAGGCCTAAAAATCAAAATTGTAGCAAGGCTCATCGATCTTGATCCAAGCCTAGATCAGTTTAGCAATAAATTGCCTTCCAGAATTGAAAGTTTCTCCATTCTGCGTTTCGCATGCCAGAAATTCGGATCTGGACCCATTCTGATTTCCCTGCAGCAGTACTGCCGCTTGTTCAATGGCGACGAAACCGTCACTCTGTAATCATATTGGTGTCATAAAAAATTACATCGTTAACAACTCATCTATGCAGGAAAAGTGTGGTAGAATAGAGATTGCTATGGAATAGTTCAGAGGAAAATTTTCTGAACGATCCTATCGAAGGGCTGAAGGAAATTCCTGTAGAATATATATTTATTTTATTTTTTCTTGCAATGTATAACCTTTTCGGTTTTTTACATTTTTCCTTTCCTTTCCCACCCCCCTTGCGACATCATGGATCGACTTCTTTGCCATACTGCACCGCATTCGCCGGAGACCGAGGGGAACCATGGAAACCCTGATCAGCGCAGTGGGATTCATACAAAGCCTTAATGTGCCTTTCTGCCACACTGACGAGAAAGGCACACTAATTCCCTGTAGTCGCACCTCACCGATCAGTTTGTTATTCGGATCTGCGTACGGCAAGCGGTCATCCATCCAGGTAGTAACCAGACTCAATGCTACTCAACCCGGTAGACCCGCCGAGCCGTACACAGACCAAACAGCCAAACTGTCGGTACCTGTAGAATATATATTTTAAAATTGATTGCTATTCATGGTGATAAAATAAAACTCATTTTATTATTTCTTTTTTATCTGAAAATAGACAAAATATTTGGATCAAAATTCTTTTATCTTTACTGTGTTCCGTGATAGTAATCAGAAAAAAAACTTCAACATATATTCGTATGCAAAGGGAATGAAAGGAAGAAACATGTTCATTATTCAGGATAAAACAAATATGCGCATGTGTGAAACCTTCTAATCTTGAATCTATAGGGGAATCGAGTAAAAAATATCTCTTGAATTTTCTCAATTCGTGAATAATCCATGACCCAAGCTGACAATTATAGATATGACACACGATGTATATATAATTTTATATGAAGGAAAATATTCCAATCTCGAATGAATTTCATTGCAGTTTTTCACACTCACTCTTTGCATACAAATACGAGCCAGTGACTTTGAACAATATCATCACACAAATTATTTCTACTCAATTATTTTGGGTGATTGTTCGAATAAGAATAATAATGAAGTTGATTATCTGGCTGATACTTCATTTCTTTATCTTATCATTGATGATTTTCAAAACTGGAGAAGGAAATGTTAGTTATGCATCTTTGATCAAAAAAGTGTACGATGAATATAAGACGCTTGGACTTCTTGTGACATCGACTAATCATCCTTGTGAGTCAAATATAATAGAAACAATTACAATTTCATTCTTCCTTTCTCCAAACTATATTTTTCGGTTACAAAACGCGATAAATGGAGGAATATTATTTTGAATATTCTGATTTGAATCACAGCATTCGAAAAGATGACAACTCTTCAAATACTATTGAGGGAAATATCCGCCAAAGGAATTGGATCAACTATTGTAAAGTTCAGACAGCTCATGGAATCCGTAAAGTTCCATCACAGACCACCTGCACGTCCACTTGTTATGATTTTTATCGACAAAATCACTGAAATACATGAATTCGAAGAAGGAATCATGTATATGGATATGAGTTGTCCTGTATGGTTACTACTGTTCACTGGTGATAAGCAAGAAGATAGTTGTAGATATTGTCATCATCCAAGTGGTCATCCATTCAACATAAAAGTGCTGGTTTCGTGCTGTAATTCAAGCTCCATTGTGAAATGGCACCCCAAAAAGGCGAATTCTACTTTATTGTCTCGTGACCAGGAAATTGAGAAGGTCAATAGAACTGAAGGGTATCCCATTGAAGTTCTCAACAGCCGCCGACAATTCATGGTGAAGAGAGAATTTCGTATTGCAATTGCCAAGGTAACTCTTCAGAATTGCAGATCATTCAACTAGAGAAATTGACTTCATATTCGAATGCGAACTCCAAGAAAATATAACATATCGAATCGATCCATCGATCTAGCATCTGTTTCAACTGAAAAAGTCTATCAATCTATTGATACAATTTCATGAATCGTCTATGAAAATCAGCAAAATCGTTACCGAATTTCTCACTAGAAAGCCACCGTGAACATGCTTAGCTTCTTTTAATTCATTTCTCTTTTTATACGTGTCGAAACGATAGATAATTCTCATCGCCATATGCAATATAAGGATTTATAATCCACAATTAGTCGAATTAATGATTATTTGCTTGCAGAAAGATCCCTATGCTTGGCGAAATGGCAATCGACTATATGGATACATGGGTGAAATCGTCATGGAATTGTCTGAAGCTATGAATTTTAGTATATCATCAGTGTTAGAAGTAGAATATGGCTCTCATAAGGGAAATACGTCAAAAGCGACCGCCATCATGGATGCTGTAACACAACGTAAAGTTGACATATGTGCTATTTCATTCATCATGACTCCTGAACGACTCGCTGCCCATGACTTTTCGTTACCTATAACGCGTTCGAAATATACGTTGATTATTGCACAATCGGTTCGCTTTTCCGTCCAGTGGAATGGCTTTTTCAAGGTTTCGATTCGATTTATTAATTTATTTTTTATTCACGACTTTTTCCAAAATTACAAATAGTCTATCTTCAATATTGATATTCGATCGTCAGGTATTTCATCCAAAGATCTGGTTGGTAATTGTTATTTTGATCCTGATAACTCCTCTTTTATTGATTGTCATTGAATATAAGGAAGGATATAATCTGCTGGATATAATTTCTGCGCATTATCTGAACGTTTGGGGTCTTTTTTGTCTGCAATCATGGCCAAGTAAGTTGAGAAAATATTTTAAGTTTCAGTATTCTACATTACGTCTTTGAAGAGGAGGACTGGAAGGAACACAACGAATAATGATTGAAATTTGACTCCAGTCGAAAGCTGTGGAAAGTGTCTGTGAAGAAAATACTTTTTCATTTTGTTTCCTGAGAATTTGTTTGAAAATTCAGGTGTTTTGCTGAAGATTGATTGTTTTACCTTTTCCATCTGTGGAAATTTATTTCCGTTATGTTTCTCACTAAAAATTTTCTCAGCTTTCCAATAGAATAATTTATAAAATTCTATCTCAAACTTTTTCATTAGAACGTCCATTTTACCTGTTCTTCGTTATCAACAGGGCCACCCCGAAGGAGACCTTCGAAAATTATATTTTTTTCACTATTCATATCGACATTAGTCGTGAACTCTGGTTATTCAGCGGCATTAATTCGTCATCTGACTATTGCTTCACCATATGTACCATTTCGTACTGTAGAAGAGTTTGTGAATGATGGAACGTATAAAGTTATTGCAAGACGAGGCACCATGACAAATAATTGGCTTCAAGTAATTCATAGTTGTTTTAATATTTCGCTTGAGCACGAACTGTTTCTTGATGATTCTCAGATGTTAAGTAATTTGTTGATTATCTTATAGACAACAAATGACACAATTATAAGGAAGATGAAAAAGTTGATGAAACCAAATGATTCTTTACCCATCAATCAAACAGAAGCATTTGAACAGGTATTATGATGAATCTTACGGTTATGGATAGAGCTTTTCTTTGTATTTGGTATGAAGAATATAATAATACAATTTTAGTCATAAATTTCTCCAGTAGACTCACACAGCAAGCTAAGCAAGCGAGCTGAGCAAGCTAATTTACATGAATTCTATTAATTTTTTTTTTTCAATGCTTCATTATTGAATTAGGTCTTGAAAAAAATGCTTACGGTCTTGAATTCTTATCTAATAATTCACATAACTCACAAGTATGTTTCCGTGTTTTCACAAAAGTTATGTACTGAAAGAGTGGCATTGGTTCATACGAAAAATCAAGAAAATTTAGAACCGATGGATCCATGTGCAACCATAAATCTTCCGTTAGGAAGAACACTCCATGTTGGAATGGTTCTACCGTTGGGCAGTGAGTACACAGGTCTTATAAACTATCAGTAAGTTGAATTTTTATAATCATATTTATAATAAGATATTAATTATTTTGTCAATAACGGAAAAAATCCGGCGCAAGAGGCATTTATGATGACAGTTTTATTTACACATTATTTTGCAAATAATGGAGGGGAATATGGGGTTAAATGAATTTTCCAGTGAAATGGTGTGGAAATTTTTTTTTGAAAATGATTCCATTGAAAAGCTGAGAAATATTCGAGTGAAATACATAGCTCAAAATTAATTATGGGGGTTTCTTGAAAAATTCAATTGCTTTGATCGAAAATTGAAGGTCTTATCAATTTTCGAAAATTTTGGAACTGTAATCTTATGCTCACCTCTCATGACCATTTTACCTCATCTTCCCTCGAATAAAGACTCCAAACAAACATTTGCAGCCGGAAGGTCTATGCAAAATGTACTTAGATTACTGAATTATAAAATGTAAATTTTGTTCAAGTCTTCAGCGATTCCGAGATAATGGCGTGCTGAATCGACTGAAGCGAAAATATTCCACAAGATCTCCTCCAGCTGATAATTCTTATAATTCCGTTACATTTAAGGAAATTTTACCACTACTGACTATATTTGCTGTTGGCTGCTCAATTGCTTACATTATCTTCAGCCAAGAAAGGCGATAAACTGATAACAAGAAATCACACAAATATAAGATCCTCTTGCATCATGCTCTTCTCAATAAGTTTGAAGAAATTCATGTAATTTAATCATTTGAATCTCGAAGGAAATCACATTATCAAGAGAACAGCGTGATGAGTGAATGAAACGAAAGGATTCCGAATGTCCAATTAAACTGATTCTTCTTAAACTGAGAAAAAAAATTACTGGTCCCAAAGAGATTTAGTTTGTGCGAGTAAATATGGAAAATTCGTCTTAAAAAAGCATTGATCATCTATATCTATATCTATAGAAATTTTGTATATTTACTTGCACCAAATACATCTCTTTGAGACCAGTACTTTTTTTTATAAGAGTATAATTTCGGACATTTTTATCAATATTCATTATTCTTGCTGTTAGATACTCGATTGACTATATTATCTTCAGCCAGGAAACCCGATAAAATGATTGTTGGATATAATGGGTTGAGTGAGAATATATATAGGGGAAACCGGGGCAAAATGGGGTACGGGGGCATGTGCTTTAAAGTATGCCATTTTGCTCCGGTCTCCTCTAATATCTACGTGTAAGTAGGTACGTCTGCCGAGTACGATTTATTGAGTTGAACTGACGATATTTGGGCAGTACCTGTGGTCAAGTGTATACAATGAATATGTGTGTGTTAGTGTGATTGTGTGTGTGTGGTTCGCATCAACATACTACTATTGCTGATCCCAATAGTGATACATATATATTCCCTCATGCTATTCTCAAAATATAGAAAATAGCCAAAAATTAATGTAGTCCAATTTTTCCAATCTCACAACAAATCATATGTATAGGATTGCGGCTATTGCCAAGGGTCACGAATCAATGGCATGTCGAAGGTAAATATAGTGACTCGCAGTAGCTCAGCGGTAGAGCACCTGACATGTACTCAGAGGGTCGTGAGTTCAAATCTCGCCTGCGCATTACATATTTTTTCCGAAATTTGATTCTCTTAAAAAATTTATTAATAAAAAATTAATTTATTAATAAATTTATTTGTTTAATGGCGTGGGATGAAATGGATATTGTTATTAAATAATTTAGCGGAATTTCTCTCAATAATTCTATGAAAAAGATGATAAAAATTCCAGCAGAATATGGAGTTCAAAATTGACTTTCAGAAAATTCCCATTCATGGCAATGAAATAAACCTGTTTTTTTCTGTTTCGTTCGGAAATTAAAAGAATAGTTCGATGAAAATGTTTTTATTCTTTCTATGTTGCGTGATAGGAATCAGAGAAGAATCAAACATTCAAGTGCAAAAAGATGGGAAAGGAAGACCTATCAATTATTCACAACAAAAAAAATATGTATTCGTATGAAAACTTTTTAATCTTGTATCTATATGGAAATAAAATGAAAATTAACTTTTGGATTTTCTCTATTTGTAAATAATCCATGACATAGCCTTGCAATTATACATTTGATACACGATGTATACGAAAATATGTATGAAAAGTCTAAAACTTCAGAATCGACTGAATTTCACAGCAATTTTTCCCATTTGCCCATTGCGAACGAATGAATTCGAGTGACTCTGCAAATAGCATAACTTGAATATCATCACACAAATTATTCTCGTTCAATTATTTTGGGTGATTATTGGAATCAGAATAACAATAAATTTAATCATTGCACTATTATTTTATTCCTCCGTCTCATCGTCGGGAATTTTCAAAACTGAAGGAGCGAGGATGAGCTATGAATCTCTGATCAGAAAAGTGTATGATGAATATAAGACGTTTGATATTATTGTGACAACAACTAATCATCCTTGTAAGTAAAAAATTAGAGAAGTACTTTCAATGTTTTTTTGTCTTCCTCCAAAATACATTTTCGGAATAATATTTTTTTCAATATTTCAATTGGAATCATAGCTTTTGAAAAGAAGACAGCTCTCCAAATAATATCGAGAGAAATGTCTACCAGAGAAATTGGATCAGTGTTTGTAAAATTCAAGCAATGGGAAGAGACTGTAAAGTTATTCTCTTTGGGATCATAGGACGTTGGAAAAAATTAATTTAACAATACTAAATAATTGTCAAATGAATGACGTTTCGCCTGCTTTATTGAGGCTTCCCTAATGTTTTCTAGTTAATTGCGTAAAAAATAACCAGCATTATCAATATATTGATTTAAGTTAATTTTTTGTTCGTATTTTCGAATTAACTTTTGATTCTTGTATTATGGTTTCCAGAACCTGAGGAAGCCTCAATAGAACAGGCGAACGTCGTTCATTTGACAATTATTTAATATTGTTAAATTCATTTTTTCCAACGTCCTAGGATCCCAAAGAAAATAATTTCAACATGGAAATGAAAAACACAATAAACTGTAAAGTTTCATCACAGGCAATCTGCACGTCCACTTGTTGTAATTTATATTGACACAATTACTGAAGGAGAGGAGTTCAAGGAAGATATCGTGGATATGGATATAAGTTATTCTGTATGGTTGGTACTGTTCACTGGTGATGAGCATGAAGATATTTGTAGATATTGCCGTCATAGAAATGAAAATCCATTCAACATGGAGATGCTGATTTTGTGCTGTAAATCACATCTTTGAATTATTCGCACATATGTAGAGGGAAGAGGGCTGGAATAGATATTCGTATAAAAGGGATATTTTAGGAGGAACTTTCTGAATTTGAATCCACATTCTTACTGCATTTATTGATTCCTATTCATGGTGATAAGATAAAATCTATTTCATTATTTCTCTTCCATTTGAATGAGTTAGGATTTCTTTCATTCTCTCTTCATCACGCGATGGGAATGTGACAAAGGAATTGTTAATATATATACAATATTTTCCAATGTACGAAGAGAATGGAAGGGGAAACGTATTCATTATTCACGATAAAGAAAATATCTACTCGTATGAAAATGTTGCAATCATTTATCTGAATGGAAATGAAGTAAAAAATATCACGTGAATTTTCTCAATCTGTAAATAATTTATGACCTGGCCTGGCAATTATAGATATGATACACGATGTTTACACGAATATGTATTAAAAATATAAAAATTCTGAATCAAATGGATGCCACAGCAGTTTTTTCTATTTATCCATTGCAAGTGAATGAATTCGAGGGACTCTGCAAATTGCTCGAAGTTTCATCATACAAATAATTTTTATCCGAGTATTTTGAGTGGTGATTAGAATCAGGATAACAATGAATTTGATCGACTCACTACTGTTTTATTTTTCGATCTCATCATTGATCATTTTCAAACCTGGAGACGCGACTATGAGCTATGGATCTTTGATCAATAAAGTGTATGATGAATATGAGACGTTTGGCGTTATTGTGGCAACAACTAATCATCCTTGTGAGTAATTAGAAAGAAACAATTTCAATTCTTTTTCTTTCTTCGAGATAAACTCTCGAGAAAATGTTATTTCTAATAGTTTCATTGGAATCACAGCCTTCGAAAAGATAACAGCTCTCCAGATGCTATCGAGAGAATTATATATCAGAGGAATTGGATCAGTAGTTGTAAAATTCGAGCAATTGGAAGAGGCCGTAAAGTTTCATCACAAACAATCTGCACCTCCACTTGTTGTGCTTGACATTGACAACATTACTGAAGTACAGGAGTTCAAACAAGAAATCGTGAATATGGATATGAGTTATCCTGTATGGTTGGTACTGTTCACTAGAGATGAGCACGAAGATATTTGTGAGTATTGTCATTATCCAATTGGAAATCCATTCAACATGGAGGTGCTGATTTTGTGTGGTAACTCAGACTCTCTCACAAAGTGGAGGTCGAAAAAAACAAAAAAATCTGATCCATTGTTTCGTCATGAGGCAATTGAGAAAGTCAATGAAATTGGAGAAAATCCTAGTAAAATTCTCAACGGTAATCGACAGTTTTTGGTTGATCAGCCGTTTCGTATTGCAATTTGGGAGGTAAATCCTTAAGAAAGAAAATAAACAATTCCACTAAAGGAATTAATTTTTAGACTTTCAATTCACCTATCGAGCGAAAATGTAACACTGCTAATTCATAATAATTATTCGCTTCTAGCAATCGAACTATGTTTGGAGAAAAGATAACGAGCTTCATGGATACCTGGCTGAAATTGCGACTGAATTGTCTCGGGTCATGAATTTTAATACATCATACGTGTCAGAAGAGCCCCTTGGAGTTTTTCATTCAGAAGCATCAAAGAGCACTGGTGTGGTTGGTGCTATTGCGCAAGGTAAAGCTGATCTAGGTATTGCTGAATTGGCCATGTCTTCGACACGAGTCGATATCGTTGACTTTTCATCAGTCCTATTGCGTGGAGAATATGTGCTATGGATCGCAAGAACAAATCACTTCTCAGTACAATGGAATGTGGTTTTCAAGGTTCCTATTCAATTATACTAACAATCAACTACTGTTCCACCAGTGATGAATGATTTGTCAGTGTTAACATCCAATGCTCAGGTATTTCATCTCAAAGTGTGGATCGTCATTGGTACTTTGGTCCTGATAACTCCTTTCTTATTGACTATCATTGAGTACAAGAGAAACGATAATCTACTAGAGATGATTTCAATGCATTATCTGAATGTTTGGGGTCTCTTATCTATGCAGGCATGGTCAGGTAATTGGACACAGTTAATTTATCAAGTAAGGAGTCCATATACGTATATGAACCTCGTCGCGCATCAGTAAAACTTCCATATCTTTGAAACTAAGTAAAATTCTCTAGTTTTTGAAAAAGATATAGAAAGTAGAAAGTACCTGCTTAAATTGGAAATCTTTTAAAAACAAAAGTATTACTTTGTTTGTGATTAAAGATGTTCAAATGTTTCGTTTACTGAATGTGTAATGATTGGCTCAGCTGACCTTAAGCCAGTCATTAAAGGCACTTCCTCCAAAAATTATTTGACCCAAAATAATGCTTTAGATTTTTTTCCCAAGTAAAGGAGATTCTACAATGGACGCGCCGCAAGCGCAACGCGCGGCAAATGCGCGCGGCATGCTCGAATTTTGAAAAAATGGCGTACGTCAACAAATGCTCTTTAACTACAAAAAAAAAAGTTTGCAACCTCAATTGTCATAGTATCCACGCACTGCCTGCTTAACTTGGTAGATCCGCCGAGGCGATACTGAGACTGTGCAACCTATACTATTGATTAAGAAAATCATATAATTTTCGCTGAATCAAAATGAGGTTACGGTTATTTGTTTGACAGTTGAAGAGCATTCGTTACCGTTCGACATTTTTTCAAAACATGAGCATGCCGCGCGCGTTTGCCGCGCGTTGCGCTTGCGGCGCGGCCATTGTAGAATCTCCTTAACTCTACATAAATTCCCTTGATTACTTCAAGCACCAGTCATTTTTATCAATGTTTTTCCTCATTTGAGGGGAAATGACAAATCCCCACACAAGGATGAATTTCAGCTTGACTTTCGTATTATTTCATTTTCTCCAACAATATGTGAATGAACTCTCCACGGCTAATGGTTCTGCGAGTGGTAATTTCCTGAAATCTCAAATTATGTACTTTTTTTACCTACAGGCTCTATCCTTGGAAAACCTACGAGAATTATATATTTATCGTTATTCATATCTGCATTAGTCATAAATGCTACTTATTCAGCAGCATTAGTTGGTTATTTGACCACTGAGCCAGACTATAAACAATTTCGTAGTGTGGAAGAATTTGTGAATGATGGAACATATAAAATCACTGCAATCCGAGGCGGTATTGTCGACCAATTTTTTCAAGTAACTCACTCCTTTTTCCAGTATCTTGAAATACCGGGGAAACTTGTTGGTAACTCACTAGTTTCGAGTGGTTTTAAGTGATTCTAAATGAATATTTCACAGGCAAACAATGATCCAGTAGTTGAAAAAATGAAAAAATTGATGAAACCGGAAAATTCTTTGCCCAACACTCGTGCAGAAGCAATGCAACAGGTATCATGAAATGAAGTAGCTTGAATGCATTTTGTTTGCTCTAATCCAATGTTCTAACCATTTTTTGTTATTATTGGAGGAATAAAAAAGTGAATTTTGATTTTATCAAAACAGCTATGCACTGAAAGAGTGGCATTACTTCACATCATCAATAGAGAACATTTACACATTAAAAGCCTACCATGTGAAACTATGAACTTAAAGTTGGGAGGCCATTTTAATTTTGGACTAATGCTTCCATTGAAGAGTGAGTACACAAGAGTGGTCAACTATCAGTAAGTAGAATCTTCAAAACTAATGTTTGAATAAAGTATCAATTACAGTACAGCCCTGCTATGTGCAACTCGGATATTTGCAGCTTTGGTCAAGCCTATTTGCTCTCTCTACTTTCTGTCAGAGCTCGAGAGTGCATGTGATAAATATCCCCTACTGACTTGTCTTCGGCAATTTTTTTTTTTCGGAAAAAAATAATATTTTTTTCTCTATTATACATTAAATATTCAGATATTAGGTTTTTTATTCAATATAACTGAGATGACTGCACTATCACATTGTAGATCCCGATAATGTGAATTAATGAAAAACATTCTTATAGTTCTGGTGAAAATATTGGAAGAATACTTGATGTTGAAAACTGAATTATTAATAATAAAAATCTTGATTATTTGTGTTACACCATACCACTAATAGTATCGTCAAGAATCACAAAATCTAAATTTATGAGTAATAAACGAGACAATATCAAGAATGATTAATAAAATTTGATGAATTCAGTGATGCCTAAAAAAGTTCAACAATATCATAATGCAAATTGAAGATACTGAAGATACAAGACACCAATTTAGACGAAAAATGGTTTTTTAATTAATATTCTATTTCATCCATAATATGGAAATAAATTCTGGTAATTGATTTTGTGCTTAAAATATGGAATTACATTCAGTCCGTTGCGCTCTGCTCCGTGTACCTTCATTCTTATTGGCTATATCCTCATGATATATCGCTCTCCACGTAAGGATGAAACGAAAGAATATTATGGTCATTTGACCGTCATTGACCGAATTTCAATGACTGAGCATTTTGGTCAGAAAATAATGACCAAAACGTGAGTCAGAAAATTAACCGAACATGGTGTTGACGGCCTAATTCTATCTGAATGACCTGGCGATTTTTTCCGTGACTAAATTTTTGCATTTCCACGACATGATGATATTCCATTTTTCTTAAAATTGTTTCATCGCTAAACATAACATTGAATTGAAAAATGGCCAAAGAAGAAACTGACGGACATTCTCCATCTGAATAGCTGGTTTTCAAAATCAATTTTTTAAATTTATTCTTGAACTGGATCGTTTAATTACAGTTTTTCAGAAAAAATGAAAAATACTGACTAGCTTCTGGAAATGAGACATTTCTCCAAATCTTCTCACTAAAAAAAATTGATTCGAAATGACCAAAAATGTAATCGAGGGTGAAATTGATGGTCGATTTTCATCTATATAGATGGACTGTATCATTTATTACTCCTGACTGATCATTTGAATTTCTGAAGAGGTGCAAATGGTGGGGTTGTACTGTATTTTGCAAATATCTGAGAAATGAACTAGCTGAGATTGAATTCCTGAACAATTTGGAAAGGAGGTAAAATGAACAATTCAATGAAATGGTATAAGATATATTTTTAAGAATGATGCCAGTGAAAAGCTAAGGAAAATTTGACCGGAAAAATATGCCTCAAGATTGATTGGTAGGAATTTCTTCGGAACTTAAGGTAACATCCTAGAATACGGTCGATGAAACAGAAGAAAATGAGGATCTGTAGGTTAGTTTCCAATTAATTGCTGATAATTCTGGGGAAATTGCTTTAATTTACCTGATGGAGTGATTAGACTATTTGAAAAGCATATCTTCAGCTTGTGACTATAATTTTTTTCTGTTTCTAGAATTTTTTTACAAAAATAATCTGCACCGGGATTCGTCCAATCCCATCACACTTCCGGCCATCCCTTTCCGCACACACGGTTCGATAGCGTGGGCGCCAGTTTATTCTTCACCGGAGGAATAAACAAAACTCACTGTGTGCTGGCTTTCCCTGGGCTCACCACGCTTAACCTCTTAGGGCGATTTCGGGCTAAGCTGCTGAACCTTCGGTAGTAATTACTCGGGGAAGTACTGACCCCAATCGATGGTACGGGCAATCCACTCCCGGTAACCCAGTGTGCTGGTTATGGTAGAGGGGCGTGGATTTAGTCACAGTCCCTCTAGCGAGAACAGGTCGGAATTAGGTATTGCGCGATAACCTCTGGATGAGCCCGTTCACAGTATTCCTCTTATCTATCGTCACCCAGAGAATACCAGATGTCTCCATCCACACGAGAAACGCCACGTAGCCACGCTACGGGCAACCAACGATAACTCTCACTGAAGTCAGCGGTAGAAGTTCCAGGGACTACTCCCGATCCTCTCGAGTCTGCCGCCCAAGGCAGACTAACTGCTCACCGTGTCGTTGGGTCTATTTATATCGGCTGAGGCTGCTTCTCCTCGTCTAGAGGTCTCTCCGCACGCCTACGTGGTTCTTGCTCTCACACCACCGCTAGGCCCAGAGACAACTCTGACATCTCTAGTGGAGCGCCAGCATTTCAGCTGGGCTTCTGCCTTGTCCTCAGCCGCATATAAATCCCACTGACGTGACAGTTAGTTTACGGTAACTTTAAGGTGTCATCTTACGCAGATGGCACCACGGTATGAATTGTCTAGCTGTTCATGTGTGAGTTTCCTCTCAAGATGGCTGTATAGTCAGTAGACTAAAGGCCAGCTGCGCTACGCGCAGCCCAATAAAGAAGAAGAAGAAGTGAGTTTCCTCGAGCTCTTCACTCGGACAGCTTCACTCGTAGGTGGCATGAGCCGATGCGATAGCTGTAACGAGAAACCTCGTTACAAATCTTCTATCACATACTTAAGATATAGAGAGAGGCAAATCATTACGACTATCTACTAATTAAAATTTCTCAATATCTCTCTGAAGACTCAAATATTTTTTTCTTCTATTATTGCGCTGAAATGCTGTTCTCGTCACCAATAGTTTTCAATTAATGAGTCAACTCTGTCAATTTTTGTAATTTCGTTATTTCTGTCTGAGTCAGGGCATTCTATCCCTACAACGGCTATTTTCCGTAAGTTTGATGATTCATATCTCATAAACTCTACGGGTGAAAATTATGAAAAAATTCAGAAAAACTTAAAAAAATGTCATGATTGATACGGCATCAAGACAATAAGAGATTCACTGTATTCTAGTTCACTGAGATACTGCTTCAATCACTTCGGAAAATTCATCTCAAGCCATTTCGTTGGAATGTCCATTTTGCCCCGCTTTTCTCTAATGGGTATCTCAGCTTAAATTATATGCGAAATCTGCTCCAATTCTTCAATTCTGGAACGTAAATTTTGTTAAAGTATCAGAAGTTTCTGGAAGAACGGCATGCTGAATCGATTGAAGCGAAAGTATTCCGAGAAATCTAATCTTCCTGATATTTCCTATGAATCCGTTATATTTGAGCACATTGTACCAATACTGACGATTTTTGCTGTTGGATGTTCAATTGCCTTCATTATCTTCAGCCAGGAAAGACGATAAAATGATTGTAAAAATAATTTAATAAATATATGATGTTCTTGAACACTGCTTTTTTCACAAACTTGGGAAAAATTCATGTGATTCAATTATTCTAATCTTAAAGGAAATCACATTATCGAGAGAAGAGCTGCTTAATCAATGGAGGCAAGAGTATTCGGAAAAATCTGATTCAGCTGATTCTTCAAATGATTTTGTTATTTTTGGGAATATTTCACCAATATTGATCATTCTTGCTGATGGAGACTCAATAGCTTTTATTACCTACAGCCAGAAAACACGATAAAGTTATTTCTCATATCTCGCTAATATCAGATTGCTGTACACAATGCTCTTTGTAATGAGTTGAAAGCAATTTATGTTGTTCAATTATTCTAATCTTGAAGAGAATGACATCAATAAACTACTCACATATATATGTATAGTGAAAAGTGGGATAGGATGGAAATTGCAATGAAATGATTTCGAGGAAAATTTTTCTAATGATTCTATTGAAAAACGAAGGGGAATTCTGATAGAATACATATTTAAGAATTGATTCTAGAAAAATTTTCATTCATCGCGATGGAACAAAACTTATTTTATTTCGATCAAAATGCTTTTATTCTTTTCTGGTATGTGATAGGAATTAGACAAAGAAAAAACGAACATCCATTCAAGTGTAAAGGGAATGGAAAGAAAAAATGTATTGATTATTAACGATGAAACGAATAAACCCATGTGTAGAAACATTTTAATCTTGTATCTATATGGAAATAAAATGAAAACTATCGCTTGAATTTTTTGCATTTTGTGAATAATCCATGAACCAGCCTGGCAATTATAGATATGATACACGATGCATACAAAAATATGTATTAAAAGTATAAAACTTCAGAATCGACTGAACTTCACCGCTGTTCTTCCCATTTGCCCTTTGTGAACGAATGAATTCAAGTGACTCTACAGATGGCATAACTTGAAGTGTCAGCACACAAATTATTCTCATTCGATTATTTTGGGTGATTATTGGAATCAGAATAACAATGAATTTGATCATCGCACTGTTATTTTATTCCTCTGCCTCATCGTTGATAATTTTCCAAACTGGAGAAGCGAGGATGAGCTATGAGTCCCTGATCAAAAAAGTGTATGATGAACATGAGACGTTTAGTATTATTATGACAACAACTAATCATCCTTGTAAGTAAAGAATTAGTGGAGCTTTTCCGATTTTCTTTTTTCTTCCTCCGAAATACATTTTTGAAATAATATTCTTTTCTGTACACTGGGACGAAAGTGAGACTTTCGGCCCTCGCTGCGGTCGGGCGTAAGCTCACTTCTGTCCCAGTGTGCAGAAAAATCGTATACACACCTTGGGCAGTAAGTAAGAAAGCCTCAGAGCACATGTTTGTTGACATCGGCTTCGCCTCGGCCAACAATTACATGTGCTCTGCGACATTTCTTACATTACTGCCCTAGGCATGTAATATACTATTTCAATATTCCAATTGGAATCATAGCTTTTAAAGAGATGACAGCTCTTCAAATGATAACAAGAGAAATGTCTACCAGAGGAATTGGATCAGTGGTTGTAAAGTTCGAGCAATTGGAAGAGACCGTAAAGTTTCATCACAGGCAATCTGCGCGTCCACTTATTGTAATTTATATTGACACAATTACTGAAATACAGGAGTTCAAGAAAGGAATCGTCGATATGGATATCAATTATCCTGTATGGTTGGTACTGTTCACTGGTGATGACCATGAAGATATTTGTGGATATTGCCGTCATCCAATTGGAAATCCATTCAACATGGAGGTGCTTATTTTGTGCTGTAATTCGAGCTCTCTCACGCAATGGAACTGGAAAAATACGAAAAATTCTAATCCATTGTCTCGTAATGAGGAAATTGAAAAAGTCAATGAAATTGAAGAAAAACCCAGTAAAATTCTCATCGGTAATCAACAGTTTTTGGTTCATGAACCATTTCGTATTGCAATTTGGGAGGTAAATTCTTCGAAAAACAAATCATTCCACTGAAGAAATTAATCTTCATACGTCAATTTGCGTAACGAACGAAAACATAACACCGCTATTTTATCATAATTATACATTTATAGCAATCTAATTATATTTGGATAAAAGATAACGAGCTTCATGGATACCTGGGTGAAATTGTAACTGAATTGTCTCGAGTCATGAATTTCAATATATCACACGTGTCGGAAGAGCCTCTCGGGGTTTTCCATTCAGAAGCATCAGAGTGCACTGGTGTGATTGGTGCTATTGCGCAAGGTGAGGCTGACATAGGTGTTGGTGAATTCTCTATGTCTTCAACACGAATCGATATCGTTGACTTTTCATCAGTCTTATTGCATGGAGAATATGCATTATGGATTGCAAAAAGAGATCACTTTTCAGTACAATGGAATGTAGTTTTCGAGGTTCCTATTCAATTATACTACAAATCAATGACAGTTTCACGAGTTATGAATAACGTATCAATGTTAATATTCAATGCTCAGGTATTTCATCTGAAAGTCTGGATCGTCATTGGCATTTTGGTCTTGATAACTCCTCTCCTATTGACTATCATTGAGTACAAGAAGCAAGACGATCTGCTAGAAATGATTTCCATGCATTATCTGGATGTTTGGGGTCTATTTTGTATGCAGACATGGTCAGGTAATTGGAGACAGTTGAAGGGAGATCATTTCCCCATAAGTCCTCAATTAAGACTTCAATATAATTCAATTTGCCCTTATTATTCTTCTTATAGATAGGAATGGTCCTCGTTTGGTCATTTAAAATAATTTTCTAAATCTCACTCCATATACTTATTTTTGTCAACAGGGTCTATTCTTGGAAAATCTACGAGAATTATATATTTATCGTTATTCATTTCGGCATTAGTCGTAAATGCTAGTTATTCGGCAGCATTAATTCGTAATTTGACTACTGAGCCAGACTATAAACAATTTCGTGATGTACGAGAGTTTGTAGATGATGGAACGTATAAAGTAATTGCAGTACGAGGCGGCGTTATAGAACAATTTTTTCAAGTAATTCATCTTTTTTTAATTATCTTGGAAACTCAGGACAAAATTTCTGGTAATTCACTCATTCTAAGTCATTCGACGGATATTTCACAGGAAAGCAATGATCCAGTACTTAAAAAAATGGGAAAATTGATGAAACCCGCCGATTCTTTGCCCATCACTCGTGAAGAAGCATTACAACAGGTGTCGTAAAAAATCATACAGACATATCCTCGTCTAGAAACAAAGTAGCTTGAATGCAGTTTTTTTTTTTACTTTTATGTATTGTTCCGACGATTTCTCGTTATTATTGGAGAAATGGATAATTGTATTTTTGCTTTTCCCAAAATAGCTATGCTCTGAGAATGTGGCATTTCTTCGCATCACAAATAGAGAGAATTTGCAATTGAAACAAAGTGCACCATGTGAAACTATAAACTTGAAGCTGGGAGGAATTTTCAATTTCGGACTAATACTTCCGTTGAAGAGTGAATATACAGGAGTGGTGAATTATCAGTAAGTAGTCTTCAAAAGGAATGTTCAAATGAGGTACTAAAGACGATATGAAACATATAATCTGACTCCTGAATAATGAAACGTAAATTTTATTGAAGTATCAGAAGTTTCTGGAAGAATGGCATGCTGAGTCGACTGAAGCGAAAGTATTCTGAAAAATCTGATTCGCCGGATATTTCGTATAAGTCCGTTACATTCGAGAACATTGTACCAATGCTGATGATTTTGGTCGTTGGATGTTCAATTGCCCTCATTATCTTCAGCCAGGAAATACGATAAAAAAATTACACTTATGAGAAATCTTATTAGTGTGAGCAGATTTCGTTGCACCATTATATTTTTAACAAATTGAGAAGAATTTATATAATTTAATCATTTCAATTTTCGAAACAATCACATCCCTGAATTGTAAAAGGGTCAAATGGATATTCGTATGGGAGGAATATTTTAAAAGGAACTGTTTGAATTTGAAAGTGTATTTCTACTGCATTTATTGATTCCTATTCATGGTAATAGAATAAAACTCATTTTATTATTTCTTTTCCATGTGAAAGAGTCAGCATTTTTTATTTCTCTCTCCATCAGATGAGAATGTGACAACAAAATTTTCGACATATATCAAAGTGCAAAGGGAATGGAAGGGAAAATGCATCAATTATTCACAATGAAAAAAATATACACGTGTATAAAAATGTCACAATCTTGTATTTGTATGGAAATAAAGTAACAAATATCGCTTGGATTCTCTCAATTTCTGAATAATATATACTAACCCTTGCTTTGCAATAGGCACGAATCGTCGCATAATAGCACGTATTAGGATGGTCGTGCGAAGCAAAGGGTTGAGACGCAAAGGGGATGGAAGGGAATAAGGTATCAATCATTCGCAATGAAAAAAAAAAATGCAGTTGTGTAAAAACGTTTCAATCTTGTATCTATATGGAAATAAAATGATGAATATCACTTGAATTTCCTCAATCTGTGAATAATCTATGGCCCAACCTTGCAATCATAGATATGTTACACAATGCAAATACAAATATGTTTGAAGAAGATAATAATTTCAGTGTCGAATGGATTTTACAGCAGTTTTCAACGTTCACCAATTTTAACTTTCGGAGCACATACCTCTGAACAGAACTTCAAAGCGCACATGGGGTCAAATTGACTCCACTTCATTTTTCAAGTGTTATATCTCAAAAACTATGCATTTTGTAGGTGAAACGATGTCCTTCCGAATACAATCATCGTTAGCTATGGACTAGTTTATAATAGTGGGGAAATTCATCAAAAATTAATCTATCTCTTAAAATCAAGTTTTTCGAACGAAGAACCGTATGAAAATCAAAACCAGGTGTCTCGAATATATCTATCCATTCAATCATATTTCAGAACAGAAACTTTTTCGGGGTCCAGATGACCCCTGTGTGCTTGGCAAGTTGAGCAGATGAATTTCAGTGACTCTGCAAATGGCATAACTCAAAGTTTCATCACAAAAATTATTCTTACTTAATTATTCTAGCTAATTAGTTGAATAAGAATCACAATGAAGTTGATTGTTTCACTACTATTTTATTTCTTTGTCTCATCATTGATAATCTTCAAAACTGGGGAAAGAAGTATGAGCTATGGATCTTTGATCAAAAAAGTGTATGATGAATATGAAACTTCTGGAATTATTATGACGACTGATTCCCTTCCATCTTTGTGAGTAATAGAAATATGATTTTCATTAATAGAACTTTGGCTAATAAATGCTGGAAAATTGTTGTAAATATTTTATTCGAATCAAAGCGTTCGAGAAGATGATAACTCTCCGAATAATAACAAGGGAAATGTTTACTAGAGGAATTGGATCAGTGGTTGTGCAGTTCAAGCAATTGAAAGAGACCATAAAGTTCCATCACAAACAATCCGCACATCCACTTGTTGTGATTTTCATTGAAAAAGTTACTGACATACAGGAGTTCAAAGGTGGAATCGTGAATATGGATATGGATTATCCTGTATGGTTAGTATTGTTCACTGGTGATAAGCATGAAAATAGCTGTGGATATCGTCATCATCCAATTGGAAATCCATCCAACACGGAGGTGCTGGTCTTGTGCTGCAACTCAAAGTCCATTGTGAAATGGAGCGTCAAGAAGACAAATCATTCTAGCTCATCGTCACGTGATAGGGTGATTGAGAATATCAGTGGAATTGAAGGGAATTCCAACAAAACTCTCAACAGTAGCAAACAATTCATGTTTAATAAGGGGTTTCGTATTGTTATTTGGCAGGTGAGTATCTTCAGAATAGCAAATCATTCCGCTGAATGAATTCATTCTCCTACTTCAATGCGCATATTGAAAAAAACATAACAGATCAATCTTGCTGTGAATACTGATGAGCATATCTATTCATCGTAAATCGTTGGAAATAACATTGGATATGATTATCTGGAAATGAAAATGAGGCGAAATAATGAATACTTACTTGTAGGAATCTGATTACGTTTCGATAAGTGATAATCAGCTTCAAGGATACTTGGGTGAAATTACCATTGAATTATCCGTGTTCACTCATTTCCGGTTAATGGAAAATTTCATATCGTAATTCCTGAGGTAAATCGTTAGAATACCATATTATTCTGCTCAGGAACTCAATTTCCATTGAAAATGACAATAATATATTGTACCAATATATTTTTGCTACAGGGGAAGGTGGGGTAAAATGGATACTCCGATTGAACGGTTTGAAATACAAATGTTCTAATGATTCCATCGAAAATTTGAAGAAATTTTAGGCGGAAAACATGTGTCAAATTTTATTCATTCAATTTTTGGAAAAATTTACTATTTTGGCCAAGTTTTGAAGGGGTTTCCCTTTTGAAAATTGGAAAAATTCACTTTTTCGGCGATATCTCCGATTCTGTTGGTCGTAGAGACTTGAGGTTCATATCGAATGAAAGGTGAGCTTATTTCTCGTCGATTTATGTAGTTCAAATTTTTTCAAATCAATTTTTCGAATATTTATAGGACATTTTCTGAAAATAAGTTTTTGCCCCACAAGTAGTTGAGAAATTAATATTTTTCTTTTCAAATTCCATAAATCGATGGGAAATGACCTCACCTTTCATTTGAGGTCAATCTCAGATCGCTACGATCAATAAGATCAGAGATATTTCTCAGAAGGCATTTCACCTTTAAATCTTGCGCAAAAAAATGAATTTTTTGACATATGATTGCCTAGGAAATTCCCTCATCTTTCCAATGGTATTATCAGAAAAAACCTATTTCCAATATTACCATTCACTTCGAGTATTTTTCATAGCATAAAATACAAAAATCAATCCATGTCCGTTTTACCCCTTTTGTCCATTTTATCTCACTTTCCTAATTTTTTACGATTCTAATTTTGGTGAATGTGTGCACGGATTTGATATTCTCGTGGGATAAAGTGAGTTGAAATTTGTTAAGAAAACTTTTCTTTGTTGCTTAGCAACAGCCGTGGTATTACCAAAAATTATCGAAATAATACACACCACGTGATGTCAAATCCCTTGCTCCTATTGGTCGAAATTGTGATTGAGAAAATAATCAAGATTATTTTGATATTATTTGATGGCGATTGAATAAAGCTCATTCTATTGTTTCTCTTCTAATCTAGAAATGAAAAAAATTCCTTCGCTCAAAATGCCTTTATTCTCATTCTGTCACGTGATGCAAATTTGATGGAAAAATTACCAGCATGTCGCCAGGTGCAAAGTGAAAGGAAAGATACAAACGTATCAATTGTTCGTAATGCAATAAATATGTAAATGAAACGTTCTAATGTTAGATTTCTATGGAATTGAGTCGAAAGTTATTGCGCAAATCCGTCAATCTATGAATGATCCGTGATCCCACATGGCAATCATAGATATGATGCACGATGTATCTACCAATATATACATAAAGAAAAAATCATTTCAGTGTCGAATAAATTCTAGAGCAGTTTTTCGCATTTACTCATTGCATACAGATGTATGTTGGTGACTTGGCAGATAGCATAACAGAAAAACTATCATAAGAATCATTTTCAATTAATTGTTTCCGGATGATTATCGGAATGAGAATAACAATCAACATATATCAACATATATTCGTATGCAAAGAGAATGAAAGGGAGAAAGATGTTCATTATTCACGATAAAATAAATATGCACATGTGTGAAAACTTCTAATCTTGAATCTATAGGGGAATAAATTAAAAAATATATCTTGAAATTTCTCAATTTGTGCACAATCTATGAGCCAAGCTGACAATTATAGATATGACACACGATGTACGTACAATTTCACATGAGGAAAAATATTCCAATCTCAGATGAATTTTATTGCAGTTTTTCACACTCAATCTTTGCATACAAATGCAAGCCAGTGACTTTGACTAGTCAATTATTTTGGGTGATTGTTCGAATAAGAATAATAATGAAGTTGATCATGTCAATGATATTCCTTTTTTTTAAATTATCATTGATAATTTTCAAAACTGGAGAAGGAAATATTAGTTATGGATCTTTGATCAAAAAAGTGTATGATGAATATAAGATACTTGGAGTTATCGTGGGATCGACTAATTATCCTTGTGAGTAAAACATAAGAGAAACAATTACAATTTTATTCTTCCTTCCTCCAAACTATATTCCTTGTTAACAAAACGCGATAAGTGGAGGAATATTATTTTGAATGTTTTGATTTGAATCACAGCGTTCGAAAAGATGACAACTCTTCAAATACTATTGAGAGAAATGTCTCTCGAAGGAATTGGATCAGCAATTGTGAAGGTCAGACAACTCAAGGAGACCGTAAAGCTCCATCACAGACCACCTGCACGTCCACTTGTTGTGATTTGTATCGACAAAATCACTGAAATAAACGAATTCGAAAAAGGAATCATGAATATGGATATGAGTTATCCTGTATGGTTAGTTCTGTTCACTGGTGATAAGCAAGAAGATAGTTGTAGATATTGTCGTCATCCAAGTGGTCATCCATTCAGCACAAAAATGCTGATTTCGTGCTGTAACTCAAGCTCTATTGTGAAATGGCACCCCGAAAAGGCGAATTCTACTCTATTGTCTCGTGACCAGGGAATTGAGAAAGTCAATAGAACTGAAGGGCATCCCACTGAAGTTCTCAAAAGCAGCCGGCAATTCATGGTTAATAAAGACTTTCGTATTGCAATCCTTGAGGTAACTCTTTAGAATCGCAAATTATTCAGCTGAAGATATTGATTTCATATTCAAATGCGAGCTCGAAGAAAATATAACATACCGAATCGATCCATAGTTGCATCTGTTTCAATTGGAAATATCTATCAATCTATTTATTTATTTATTTATTTATTCATTTATTTATTTATTTATTCTTTCATCAAGACCCAACAGCTGTGAAGCCAATAACAGGGTTACATATATACATAACGACATAATTCAAATTAGTACAATAATGTTAATTCCAACTGTAATATTTGATATTTAATGTTTAAGGCCTTGAATTTATTGCATACTGGATTGCTTCAGTGATTATTGATTCCAGTGACGATATCATACAAATCACCATTCAACCTGGCTGAGGGCCATGTGCAACTCTCGCTGATTTCCTTTAGAAAAATTGTAATTATAATTAAGCTCATCATCCATCCCCTCCATTCTCTTCGGTAACTCAAAATTACATTTTATGACGTTAAAAATTCTGATCACTATTTTAAGCACGGGGTGATGCAATGAGACATTATGCACTACGTACGGAGCCTCTGATACTGCACAAGATAATGAGCTCAAAACAAGGTCTAAAATTCTCCCTTTAGCATTACGGATGGCATTATATTGCATCATATCGTGCGAACACATTAATTCTCTTATTAAGACTACATAATTCGACAAATTTACAACATCCTCATCACATTGGTCAATGAATTCAGGACAGTTAAAATCTCCAACAATAACATTTTTCATTCCATCTAAATTAATTCTTTCAGATAAATTATCAAAGTAACTCGATATTGTTTCAATGTTAGTTTCTGGCGGAAAATACACTACAAACACACAGATTGCACCAGCAGGTAGGAATCTATGGATACGATTCCATGAAAACCAGCAAAATCATTACCGAATTTCTCACTAGAAAGCTGCCATGAACATGCTTAGTTTTTTTTCGATCCATTTCTTTTTTTATGTGCTTCAAACAGATAGATGATTCAAATCGCAATATGCAATATAATGATTGATAATCCACAATTAGTCGAATTAATGATTATTTACTTGCAGAAAGATCCCTATACTCGAAGAAATGGCAATCGGGTGTATGGATACTTAGGTGACATCGTCATGGAATTGTCTGAAGTTATGAATTTTAGTATATCACAAGTGTTCGAGAAACCAATGGGATTTTTTCAGTCAGAGACATCAAACTGGACAGGTCTCATTGGTGATGTTACGCAAGGCACAGTTGACATAGGTTTTGCTCCAGTCATCATGACTCCTGAACGGCTCGCTGCCGTTGACTTTTCATTACCTATAATGAGTTTCAAATATACCTTGAATATTGCACAATCAAATCACTCCTCCGTCCAGTGGAATGGTTTTTTCAAGGTTTCGATTCAATTTATTAACTTATTTACGACATTTTCAAAAATTACGAACTGTCTATCTTTAATATTAATGATTGATCTTCAGGTATTTCATCCAGAAATCTGGATGGTCATTGTTATTTTGCTCTTGATAACTCCTCTTTTATTGATTATCATTGAGTACGAGGAAGGATGTAATTTGTTGGATATGACTTCTACGCATTATCTGAATGTTTGGGGTCTTTTTTGTCTGCAATCATGGTCAAGTGAGTGAACAGTTATCAGTTTAAATAAGTTCAAAAAATATGTTAAGCTCTAGTCTTCTACATTACGTCTTCGGACAGGGAGAGTGGGAGGAACACATCGAATAGTGGTTGAAAGTTGACTTCAGTCAGAAGCTGTGGAAATTACCTGTGAAAAAATATTTTTTCAATTTGCTTTCTGAGAATTCTTTTGAAAATTCAGGTGCTTTGTTAGGTTTCTCACTAAAATTTTCCTCAGCTTTCTAGGAGGATAATTTATAAAATTCTATCTCGAACTGTTTCATTACAATGTCCATTTTCTCTGTTCTTCGTTATCAACAGGACCACCCCGAAGGAGAGCTTCGAGAATTATATTTTTGTCGCTATTCATATCGACATTAGTCGTGAACTCTGGTTATTCAGCTGCATTAATTCGTCATCTGACTACTGCTTTACCATATGTACCATTTCGTACTGTAGAAGAGTTTGTGAATGACGGAACGTATAAAGTTATCGCAAGACGAGGCACCGTGACGGATCATTGGATTCAAGTAACTCATAGTTGTTTCAACCCCTCAAGTACGGGGCCTCAGCGAGCCTAATTGTCCTAGCGGCTGGGTGCCTTGTGAAATGTGAAATCAGAAATTTGAAAAAAAAAAAAACAAATTTCTCAAAAATCGATTAGTTGAAATCGAATTAATCGTTTTTGAAAGGCTGCATATCAAACTTGAATCATCCATCTTCACGAAGCATTTTGCAAAATCTAAAAATCTTGAAAATTGTAAGAGATATCGAAATTTTTATGCAACGTGATGAGGGTCTCTATGACATAGAGACCCCGGCCGGTGGGACAGGCATGAGGGTCCATATACGTATATGGACCCCGTACTTGAGGGGTTAATATTTCGCTTGAGCACGAACACTTTCTTGATGATTCTTAAATATTGAGTAATTTGATGATTATCTTACAGACAACAAATGATACAATTATAAGGAAGATGAAAATGTTGATGAAACCAAATAGTTCTTTACCCATCACTCAAGCAGAAGCACTTGAACAGGTATTGTGATGAATTTCATGGCTACGGATAGAGCTTTTCTTTGTATTTGGCATGAAGAATATAACATTACAATTGTAGTCATAGATTTCTCCAGTGGACTCACAAACGAGTGGTTGAGCAAGTTAATTTACATAAATCCTATTAGTCCTTTTTTTTACGGTTTCATTATTGAATTAGGTGTAGAAACAACTCTTACGGTCTTGAATTCTCATCCGATAATTATAATAACTCACAATTATGTTTTCGTGTTTTTACAACAGTTATGTACTGAAAGAGTAGCATTGGTTGAGGCAAAAAATCAAGAAAACTTAGAACCGATGGATCCATGTGTAACTATAAATCTTCCGTTAGGAAGAACAATACATATGGGAATAATTCTACCGTTGGGCAGTGAGTACACAGGTCTTATAAGCTATCAGTAAGTTGAATTTTTATAATCACATTTGAAATGAAATATTAATTATTTTGTCAATATCCGGAAAAAATCAGGCGCAAGAAGCATTGATGATGACAGTCTTATTTACACATTATTTTGCAAATAATCGAGGGAAATATGGGGTCAAATGAATCTTCCAGTGAAATGGCGTGGAAAATATTTTCTGAAAATGATTCAATTAAAAAGCTGAGGAACACTGAGTGAAATACACGGCTTAAAATTAATTATGGGAGTTTCTGAGAAAATTCAATTGATTCGGTCAAAAATTAAAGGTCTTGTCAATTTTTTAAAATTTTGGAACTGTAATCTTATACTCACCTCTCATGATCATTTGACCTCATCTTCCCTCGAATGAAAATTTGCAGCTGCAAACATTTGCAGCCGGAAGATCTATGCAAAATGTACTGGAATTACTGAATTATAAAATGTAAATTTTGTTCAAGTCTTCAGCGATTCCGAGAGAATGGCGTGCTGAATCGACTAAAGCGAAAGTATTCCACAAGATCTCTCCCAGCTGATACTTCCTATAATTCCGTTACATTTAAGCAAATTCTACCACTATTGACTATATTTGCTGTTGGCTGCTTAATTGCTTTCATTATCTTCAGCCAAGAAAGGCGATAAACTGATAACAATAAAACTCATAGATATAAGATCCTCTTGCACCATGCTCTTCTCAATAAGTTTGAAGAAAATCATGTAATTTAATTATTCGAATCTTGAAGAAAATCACATTATTGAGAGAACAGTGTGCTGAATGAATGGAGCAAATTATTCCGTATATCTAATTAAACTGATACTTCTTATGATTCCGTTGCATCTGCGGACATTTTATCAATATCGATTATTCTTAATGCGGGCTACTCGATTGATCATATTATCTTCAGCCAGGAAACACGATAAAGTGATAATGAGGAATTATACTAATGTGAAATTCACGTGCACACTGTTATTCTTCGAATATTGTAAAAAATCGATGTAGTCCAAGTTATCCAATCTCAGAACAAATCATATGTATAGGGAGGAGTGGGATGGAACGGATATTATTATAAGATGATTTGGACGGAGTTTTTCCTAATAATTCTATTGAGAATGAGAAATGAATGATTAGTAAAATTCTAGCATAATATGGGGTTCGAAATTGACTCTTAGAAAATTCCTATTCATGGCAATGGAATGAACCTGTTTTTTTCTCTTTCGTTTGAAAATTTGAAAAATCGTCCGATGAAAATGTTTTTATTCTTTCTATGTTGCGTGATAGGAATCAGGAAAGGTTCAAACATTCAAGTCCAGAAAAGTGGAAAAGGAAGACTTATCAATTATTCAAAATGAAAAAAATATGTATTCGTATAAAAACTTTTTAATCTTGTATCTAGATGAAAATAAAATGAAAATTATGCCCCGGATTTTCTCTATTTATGAATAATTCATGACCTAGCCTTACAATCATAGATATGATACACGATGTATGCAAAAATATGTATTAAAAGTATAAAACTTCGGAATCGACTGAACTTTATCGCAGTTTTTCCCATTTGCCCATTGTGAGTGAATGAATTTGAGTGAATCTGCAAAAGGTATAACTTAAAGAGTCATCACACAAATTATTCTTATTCAGTTATTTTGAGTGATTATTGGAATTAAAATAACAATGAATTCGATCATCGCACTATTATTTTATTCCTCTGTCTCATCGTTGATAATTTTCAATACTGGCGAAGCGAGGACGAGCTATGAATCTTTGATCGAAAAAGTGTATGATGAATATGAGACGTTCAGTATTATTGTGACAACAACTAATCATCCTTGTAAGTAAAAAATGAGTGGAGCATTTTCAATTTTCTTTTTTCATCCTCCGAAATACATCTTCGAAGTAATATTCTTCTTGATATTCCAATTGGAATCATAGCTTTTGAGAAGAAGACAGCTCTCCAAATGATATCAAGAGAAATGTCTACCAGAGGAATAAGATCAGTGGTTTTGAAATGCGAGCAATTGGAAAAGGCCGTAAAGTTTCATCACAGGCAATCTGCACGACCACTTATTGTAATTTATATTGACACAATTACTGAAATACAGGAGTTCAAGAAAGGAATCGTGGATATGGATATGAGTTATCCTGTATGGTTGGTACTGTTCACTGGTGATGAGCATGAAGATATTTGTGGATATTGCCGTCATCAAATTGGAAATCCATTCAACATGGAGGTGATGATTTTGTGCTGTAATTCGAGCTCTCTCACAAAATGGAGCTGGAAAAATAGGCAGAATTCTAATCCATTGTCTCGCGATGAGGGAATTGAAAAAGTCAATGAAAAAGGAGGGAGTGCCCATAAAATTCTCAACGGTGATCAACAGTTTTTGGTTGATGAACCATTTCGTATTGCAATTCGGGAGGTAAATTCTTCGAAAAAGAAATCATTCCACTGAAGAAATTAATCTTCATACTTCAATTCACGTATCGAACAAAAACATAACATCACTATTTTGGAATAATTATTTACTTATAGCATTCTAATTATGTTTGGAGAAAAGATAACGAGCTTCATGGATACCTGGGTGAAATTGTAACTGAATTGTCTCGAGTCATGAATTTCAATATATCACACGTGTTGGAAGAGCCTCTCGGGATTTTCCATTCAGAAGCATCAAAGTGCACTGGTGTGATTGGTACTATTGCACAGGGTAAAGCTGACATAGGTGTTGGTGAATTCTCTATGTCTTCAACACGAATCGATATCGTTGACTTTTCATCGGTCTTATTGCGTGGACAATATGCATTATGGATTGCAAAAAGAGATCACTTTTCAGTACAATGGAATGTAGTTTTCGAGGTTCCTATTCAATTATACTACAAATCAATGACAGTTTCACGAGTTATGAATAACGTATCAATGTTAATATTCAATGCTCAGGTATTTCATCTGAAAGTCTGGATCGTCATTGGCATTTTGGTCTTGATAACTCCTCTCCTATTGACTATCATTGAGTACAAGAAGCAAGACGATCTGCTAGAAATGATTTCCATGCATTATCTGAATGTTTGGGGTCTATTTTGTATGCAGTCATGGTCAGGTAATTGGAGACAGTTGAAATTATTTTTACATAACTTTTGAATTGAGACTTTAATATAATTCAATTCGCCCTCATTATTCTCGCTATAGAAAGAAATGGTCCTCGTATTGTCATCTGAAATAATTTTTTAAATCTCACTTCAGTTATTAATTTTTGTCTACAGGCTCTATCCTTGGAAAATCTACGAGAATGATATATCTATCGTTATTCATTTCGGCATTGGTCGTAAATGCTAGTTATTCAGCGGCATTGATTCGTCATTTGACTACTGAACCGGAATATGAGCAATTTCATAGTGTAGAAGAGTTTGTAAATGATGGAACGTATAAAGTCATTGCACTACGAGGGGGCGTCTCCGAGCAACTTTTCCAAGTAACTCATCTTTTTTGAAATATTTTGGAATTGCAGGAAAACCTTATTTGCAAGTCAATAGTCCTAAGTAATTTGACAAATATCTTGCAGACAAACATTGATCCAGTAATTAAGAAGATGCAAAAGTTGATGAAAGCGCAAGGTTCTTTGCCCACCACTCGTGCAGAAGCATTCCAACAGGTATCGTGAAAAATCCCACCAACGATACCGTCGCCTTACAAACAAAGTAGCTTGAATACAATTTTTTTTACTCTAATCTATTGTTCCGACCATTTTTCGCTATTATTGGAGAAATTAAAAATTATATTTTGGTTCTTCCAAAACAGTTATGCACTGAGAATGTAGCATATCTTGGCATGGCAAATAGAGAAAATTTGCGAATACAACATATACCATGTGAAACTATGAACTTAAAGTTGGGAGGAAATTTCAACTTCGGACTAATACTCCCGTTAAAGAGTGAATACACGGCAGTTGTGAACTATCAGTAAGTAGAGTATTCAAAATGAGTGTTCAAATGAGGTAGTAAATCTGCAGATCTCTGAAAAATGATCAGGCTTAGTTACATCTTCAAAAAATTGGGAGAATAAGGTAAAGTGGACAATTCAATGAAACGGTGTGATATATTTTTTTAAATCATTCTATTAAAAAGGTAAGATAAATTTGAGTGGAAAAATGGACCTCAAAATTGATTGGTGGGATTTTATTGAAGACTTAATCGCTTGAAAAATTTCATACTAAGCCGTTGCATTGCAATATTCATTTCATCCCGCTTTCCTCCAAATGGGCGACCCCAGCCCGAAGACTATATGCAAAATATAATCTGACTCTTGAATGATGAATCGTAAATTTATTGAAGTATCAGGAATTTCTGGAAAAACGGCATGCTGAGTCGACTGAAACAAAAGTATTCCGAAAAATCTGATCCACCGGATATTTCGTATGAGTCCGTTACATTCAAAGACATTGTACCAATACTGATGATTTTGGTTGTTGGATGTTCAATTGCCCTCATTGTCTTCAGCCAGGAAACGCGATGAAATGATTATGAAAAATCTCACAAGTGTAAGATTCCGTTGCATAATTCTGTTTTGAAAAAGTTCGAAGAATTTTATGTAATTAAATTATTTCAATTTTTCAAAGGATCACATGGATGGAATAGATATTCGTATGAAAGGGATATTTTAGAAGGAACTGTCTGAATTTGAATGCACATTCATACTGCATTTATTGACTCCTATCCATGATGATAGGATAAAATCTATTTCATTATTTCTCTTCCATTTGAATGGGTTAGGATTTTTTTCATTCTCTCTTTATCACGCGATGGGAATGTGACAAACGAATTGTTAATATATATACAATATTTCCCAATGTGCAAAGAGAATGGAAGAGGAAACGTATTTATTATTCACGATTAAGGAAATATCTACTTGTATGAAAATGTTTCAATCATATATTCAAATGGAAATAAAGTAAAACATATCCCTTGAATTTTCTCAATCTGTGAATAATTTATTCCCTGGCCCGGCAATTATAGATATGATACACGATGTATACACGAATATGTATTAAAAATATAAAAATTTAGAATCAAATGGATGACACAGTAGTTTTTCCTATTCATCCATTGCAAACGAATGGAATTGAACCCATTCGTTTAATTTGCTAAGTCAGCTGATAAGCCCTGAGAATGGGCTTCTAGAGCTTAATAAAAAAAAAAAAAAAAAATTGCTAAGTGATTTAGTAAATGGCTCAAAGTTTCATCGTAAAAATAATTTTTATTGGAGTATTTTGAGTGGTTATTAGAATCAGAATAACAATGAATTTCATCGGCTCACTACTGTTTTATTTTTCGATCTCATCATTGATCATTTTTGAACCTGGAGACGCGACTATGAGCTATGGATCTTTGGTTAACAAAGTTTATGATGAATATAAGACGTTTAGCGTTATTGTGGCAACAACTAATCATCCTTGTGAGTAATTAGTGAGAAACCATTTCAATTGTTTTTCCTCCTTCGAGATACATTTTTGAGGGAATAATATTTCTAATATTTTAATCGGAATCACAGCCTTCGAAAAGATGACAGCTCTCCAGATAATATAAAGAGAATTATCTACCAGAGGAATTGGGTCAGTAGTTGTAAAATACGGAAGATGTTGAAAACTGAATTATTAATAACAAAAATCTTGATTATTTGTGTTACACTAAACCACTAATGGTATCGTCAATACAATAGAGGCAAGAGTATTCCAAAAAATCTGATTCAGCTGATTCTTCGAATGATTTTGTTATTTCTGGAAATATTTCATTATTATTGATCATTCTTGCTAATGGATACTCAATAGCTTTTTATTACTTACACCCAGAAAACACGATAAAGTTATTTCTCATATCTCGCTAATATCAAATTCCCGTACACAATGCTCTCTGTAAGAAGTTGAAAGCAATCTATGTTGTTCAATTATTCCAATCTTAAAGAGAATCACATCAATAAACTACGCACATAGACTCAGCAAAAAATTAAGGGAACGCTAAATTCTGTCAGTTTTTTGCTCGATTTTCAAATGGCTGTAACTTCGCCAAAAATCATCGTATCAGGATAAAAAAAAAATGGTTGGAAAGCTTGAAGTTTCTACTCTTGAAATTATGAGAGGAAAATTTTTTTTGACCATCTGTTATAACGAGATAAGAGGGTTGAAAGCGGGAAAATTTTTTTTCTTTTTTTTTCATTTTTTCAAATTGTTCCACGGACTTTAAAAAAAAAATTTCGACTTAACCCTCATCAGGATCGTGTAGCCCGATTTTTCAGCTTCAATTTTCTTTTTTTTTTCCCCTACGACCCTTTGTTGTTGAGATATCGTCGATTGAATCAAAAAACACCCTTTTGTCTTTAATCGTCGATATCTCAGGAACTACTGATCGCACAGCGAGCGGGTGATGAGATTCGTAAATTTGAATAAATTTCCTATAAGATTCTTGCACTGTTTAATTGGGAAAAAAATTCCTTCCACTTTTAAAATTGGTTAGGAAAAGTACCGAAAAATGGAGTTTTTTTTTCTTTTTTGAAAATTGCCCTGCATTTCGCGAATTTTGTGGAAATTACAAATGTTTCAACGTTTTTCTTTAGTTCAATGTGTGCTGAAACACCCCCTAAATTTGCAAGCCAATCGGCCTGACCGTTTTTTTCCCGAATGAACAAAGTTTCCGCAAAAATTAAAGAAACACTTTTTTGTTCCTTAAACACCAATTAATGATGATTAAGGATGTATGATCGAGGGAGTGGGGGAAGTGGTGGTGGGGATGGGCTCGGGGGGTTGCGGGGCTCTCCTCTGTTTCTCTTATTGGCCGGCTGTGGCGCTCATGAGAGCAGAAAATGGCGAGTTTGACGAGAAAAGAAGCATTAAATGGAATAATTTGAATTTCAATTGGATCTTTCTTCTCAGGATGGATGGATGCATAGTATTTTAAAAATATTGTCAAGTTACTATACTATCCATCTTTCTTATGCATAGTAATTTTTCATACTATGCAAGCTTGAACATCTAACATTTATTTAACCCTCTTTCTCATATGGGCGTTTCCCCCACTTTGCGGCCGGCTCACTGGGTGTGAGCTTCGAAACTAGCAAGCGTACGGCAGTGGCTGACTCGAGCGTGCCAGCCAGGAGCGTAATAACTGGGTTCAATAATTGAATTCAAAATAATTACACAATTTATCTTCTAGACTTCATTTTTAGTTGTTCATCAAAATTAGTCACTTGTCACTTGTCAGCTTGTCACTTACATAATCATCGTCTGAATTTTGCTGCTTTGACACAGGCTTTTTTTTAACATTCTAGCACTCATTGCAAATTTGAAAAACCTAAAAAATTCATTTTAATTGAACACAAAAATTATTATTGATGATTGAAGATAAAAAACATGGGGGAGATGTTTGTTTTTGCTAAAGAGACAAAGAATAATGCCACTGATGAAAAACGGTTATGTAAGAATGTGGCGTTGATTTATATCGAGTTCAATGATCTATCGTTATGAACACTAATCCGATGATAGAATATCTTATATTAATATTAATCAAAATTTTGGAAAAAATCGCATATAATCTATCTCAAAATACTGGGGCCCCGAGGTACCAGTTTTTCCGAGCGTCGACCGGTTCCTGCTTGCCGCTGGCGTAGATAGCCATGGAGTGGGGGGACAGCGTTGCACATGATTGGCTAACCCCACTCTGCCAAAAAAAGTACGAGTTAGTCCGACTTGCGAGAAAGAGGGTTAATTTATGGCCGTAACCCCTATTCCTCCATAAGAAACCATGTATTTTCTGTCAGTTTTCAATAATTTTTTTCTTTTTTATATGCATGGATAGCTAACCCGGACTTTTTACGATAAAATTCTTCAAGGAATAATCTAACTATAAAAAAATTTTGACGCCCCAAATCGAAAATTTTTGTCGTGATCATACATCCTTAAGGCCGAAAATGTTTTTTCTCCGTTATTTCTTTGTGATTTTTTGGGCAAAATTTGTTGAATTCCATCGAAAGGAAAAATAAAAAAAAAATCGAATTTTTTTTATTACATCATTGAAAAAAATCGAAAAAAAATTTTTTTTTTATTTTTTTTTTGATTGTGAAATTTTTTTTTTTTATTTTTTTTCTTTTTTTCGATGAATTCAACAAATTTTGCCCAAAAAATCACAAAGAAATAACGGAGAAAAAACATTTTCGGCCTTAATCATCATTAATTGGTGTTTAAGGAACAAAAAAGTGTTCCTTTAATTTTTGCGGAAACTTTGTTCATTCGGGAAAAAAAAACGGTCAGGCCGATCAACTTGAAAATTTAGGGGGTGTTTCAGCACACATTGAACTAAAGAAAAACATTAAAACATTTGCAATTTCCACAAAATTCGCGAAATGCAGGGCAATTTTCAAAAAAAAAAAAAAACTCAATTTTTCGGTACTTTTCCGAACCAATTTTAGAAGTGGAAGGAATTTTTTTTCCAATTAAACAGTGCAAGAATCTTATAGGAAATTCATTCAAATTTACGAATCTCATCACCCGCTCGCTGTGCGATCAGTAGTTCCTGAGATATCGACGATTAAAGACAAAAGGGTGTTTTTTTATTCAATCGACGATATCTCAACAACAAAGGGTCGTAGGAAAAAAAAAAAAAGAAAATTGAAGCTGAAAGATCAGGCTACACGATCCTGATGAGGGTTGAGTCGAAAATTTTTTTTTGAAGTCCGTGGAACAATTTGAAAAAATGAAAAAAAAAGAAAAAAAATTTCCCGCTTTCAACCCTCTTATCTCGTTATAACGGATGGTCAAAAAAAATTTTCCTCTCAAAATTTCAAGAGTAGAAACTTCAAGCTTCCCAACCATTTTTCTTTTATCCTGATACGATGATTTTTGGCGAAGTTACAGCCATTCGAAAATCAAGCAAAAAACTGACAGAATTTAGCGTTCCTTTAATTTTTTTTGCTGAGTGTATATATGTATGTTGAAAAGCGGGATAGAATGGAAATTGCAATGAAATGATTTAGAGGAAAATTTTTCTAATGATTCTATTGAAAAACTAAGGAAAAGTCCGGCGGAATACATATTTAAAAATTGATTCTAGGAAAATTTTCATTCATCGCGATGGAACAAAACTTATTTTGTTTCTATCGAAATGCTCTTAGTCTTTTTTGGTATGTGATAGGAATTAGACGAAGAGAAAACGAACATTCATTCAAGTGTAAAGGGAATGGAAAGAGAAAATGTATTGATTATTAACGATGAAACGAATAAACCCATGTGTAGAAACATTTTAATCTTGTATCTATATGGAAATAAAATGAAAACTATCGCTTGCATTTCTTTCATTTTATGAATAATCCATGAACCAGCCTGGCAATTATAGATATGATACACGATGCATACAAAAATATGTATTAAAAGTATAATACTTCAGAATCGACTTAGCTTCAGCCCAGTTTTTCCCATTTGCCCATTGTGAGCGAATGGATTCGAGTGACTGCAGATAGCATAACTTGAAGTGTCATCACACAAATTCTTCTCATTCGATTATTTTGGGTGATTATTGGAATCAGAATAACAATGAATTTGATCATCGCACTATTTTTTTATTCCTCTGTCTCATCGTTGATAATTTTCCAAACTGGAGAAGCGAGAATGAGCTATGAATCCCTGATCAAAAAAGTGTATGATGAATATAAGACTTTTAGTATTATTGTGACAACAACTAATCATCCTTGTAAGTGAAGAGTTAGTGGAGCATTTTCATTTTTCTTTTTATTCCTCCGAAATACATCTTTGAAATAATATCACTCTTAATATTTCAATTGGAATCATAGCTTTCGAAAAGATGACAGCTCTCCAGATGATGACAAGAGAAATGTCTACCAAAGGCATTGAATCAGTGGTTGTAAAGTTCAAGCAATTGGAAGAGACTGTAAAATTTCATCACAGGCAATCTGTATGTCCTCTTATTGTAATTTATATTGACACAATTACTGAAATACAGGAGTTCAAGAAAGGAATCGTGGATATGGATATGAGTTATCCTGTATGGTTGGTACTGTTCACTGGTGATGAACATGAAGATATTTGTGGATATTGCCGTCGTCCAATTGGAAATCCATTCAACATGGAGGTGCTGATTTTGTGCTGTAATTCGAGCTCTCTCACAAAATGGAACTGGAAAAATACAAAAAATTCTAATCCATTGTCTCGTGATGAGGGAATTGAGAAAATCAATGAAATTGAAGGGAAACCCAACAAAATTCTCACCGGTAATCAACAGTTTTTGGTTCATGAACCATTTCGTATTGCAATCTGGGAGGTAAATTGTTCGAAAAACAAATCATTCCACTGAAGAAATTAATCTTCATACTTCAATTTACGTATCGAAAGAAAATATAACATCGCTATTTAATCATAATTATTTACTTATAGCAATCTAATTATATTTGGAGAAAAGATGACGAGCTTCATGGATACCTGGGTGAAATTGTAACTGAATTGTCTCGAGTCATGAATTTCAATATATCGCACGTGTCGGAAGAGCCTTTCGGGGTTTTTCATACAGAAGCATCAGAATGCACTGGTGTGATTGGTGCTATTGCGCAAGGTAAAGCTGACATAGGTGTGGCTGAATTCTCTATGTCTTCAACACGAGTCGATATCGTTGACTTTTCATCAGTCTTATTGCGTGGAGAATATGCATTATGGATTGCAAAAAGAGATCACTTTTCAGTACAATGGAATGTAGTTTTCGAGGTTCCTATTCAATTATACTACAAATCAATGACAGTTTCACGAGTTATGAATAACGTATCAATGTTAATATTCAATGCTCAGGTATTTCATCTGAAAGTCTGGATCGTCATTGGCATTTTGGTCTTGATAACTCCTCTCCTATTGACTATCATTGAGTACAAGAAGCAAGACGATCTGCTAGAAATGATTTCCATGCATTATCTGAATGTTTGGGGTCTATTTTGTATGCAGGCATGGTCAGGTAATTGGAGACAGTTGAAAGGAGATTAATTCTCCAGAATTCTTTAATTAAGACTTTAATATAATTCAATTTTTCCCTTCTTAATCTAGCTATAGATAGGAATGGTCTTTGTTTTTTCATTTAAAATAGTTTTCTGAGTCTCACTTCATATACTTATTTTTGTCTACAGGCTCTATTCTTGGAAAATCTATAAGAATTATATATTTATCGTTATTCATTTCGGCATTAGTCGTAAATGCTAGTTATTCAGCAGCATTAATTCGTCATTTGACTACTAAGCCAGACTATACCCAATTTCGTAGTGTACAAGAGTTTGTAAATCATGGAATGTATAAAGTCATTGCAGTACGAGGCGGTGTCGTCGAGCAACTTTTTCAAGTAATTCATCTCTTTTTTAATGCCTTGCGAACTCAGGAAAAACTTTCTGGTAAATCAGTAATTCTTAATCATTTGACGGGTATTTTACAGGCAACCAATGATCCAGTATTCAAGAAAATGGAAAAATTGATGAAACCCGAAGTTTCTTTGCCCATGACTCGTGCAGAATCCTTGCAACAGGTATCGTGAAAATCATACAGTCATATCGGTGGCCAGGGTCTTTCTCCCCGGAGAAAATCCCCTGGAGAAAATTTCCCGGTAAAAATCTCCTTTTCAAAAATTTCCTAAAAAAAAATTTCCCCGGAAAAAATCCCCTTTTTTTAAACAAGCTATTCTCATGGTAGTGGATTTTTTTTTTGATTGATTTTCTTATTTTCTTTTTGTTGGTATATAAGAGATGAATTTAGACACTTTAAAGTTATTTTCGTTGCAGTGAAAATTGAATTGTTTTGATCAGAGGATTAAGGCCTGTAGCTCATTCAGCTGATGCTATTGTTTGGTCTAATTTAGAAGGGTATTGACGGTCGCAGTGAAACGTTCACTCGTGAAAATTGAATTTATAATATATAATTGATTTCTGGTTACTGTTACGAACATGTTGCTCCTTGTTCTTTCTTTGCTTTTCGGGTCGTTTTTTAGTTTTTTAACTGCTGCATCTTTTGAATTTCTGCGGAGCAACAAAGGCAAGTTGATTCTAGTTACCGATGGGGGGTATATGTACTATTTACATGAAAAAAAGAGTGATAAAGTGATATGGAGGTGTACAAAATATAGGTTTATCGTGATTACGATGCACGTTTAAAGAATATCGTTGAGAGTTATGATTCGAAGGACATTGAGAATTATTTGAAAAATGTTGCTAACGTTCTATCTTGGTGAATTTTAATGCTTTATTAATGATGGTTATGATTTGTGTTTTAAATTGATTATGTTAATCGTGGTGATTAATAAATTGGTCACTTCATATATTGTTTTTTTTTTTGAAAATCCTTTTTTTAAAGACTCGTGGAGACTTTTTTTGTGGAGATTCATGAAGGGCGATTTTCTCCGGGAGATTTTTTCAGGGAGCATATTATGAGGGGGTTTTGTCCGGGAAATTTTTTTCAGGGAGCATACTTGAAAGGGGCTTTCTTCCGGGAGATTTTCTCCGGGGGATTATTGTAGAGGGGCAAAACCCCTAGAACCAGTCATATCCTCGCTTTAAAAACAAAGTAGCTTGAATCCAATTTTTTCTACTCTAATCCATTGTTCTGACCGTTTCTCGTTATTATTGAAGTAATAAACCATTATATTTCGGCTTTTTCAAAACAGTTATGCACTGAGAATGTGGCATTTCTTGGCATTACAAATAGAGAACATTTGCACATGAAACATATACCATGTGAAGCTTTAACTTTAAAGTTGGGAGGAAATTTCAATTTTGGACTAATACTTCCGTTGAAGAGTGAATACACGGAAGTGGTGAACTATCAGTAAGTAGAGTCTTCAAAATGAATGTTCAAATGAGGTATTAATCATTCTGAATATTTCTGAAAAGTAAAGATGAATGAGGTAAAGTGGACAATTCGATGAAACGGTGTGATATATTTTTAAAAATTATTCTATTGAGAAGCTGAGACAAATTTAAGTGGAAAAATGGGCCTCAAAGTTGATTGGTGGAAATTTGTTGAAAAATTGATCGCTTAAAAAATTTAATACTAAGCCGGTGCATTGGAATATTCATTTTATCCCGCTTTTCCCCTAATGGGTGATCTCAGCCTGAAGACTATATGCAAAATATAATCTTACTCCTGAGTAATGAATCGTGAATTTTCTTGAAGTATCAGAAATTTCTGGAGGAACGGCATGCTGAGTCGGCTGAAGCGAAAGTATTCCGAAAAATCTGATCCGCCGGATATTTCGTATCAGTCCGTCACATTTGAAGACAGTGTACCAATACTAATGATTTTGGTTGTTGGATGTTTAATTGCCCTGATTATCTTCAGCCAGGAAATGCGATGAAATAATTATAATTATAAGAAATCTGATTAGTGTAAGATCTCATCGCAGCATTCTATTTTCAATAAATTGAAAGGAATTTATGTAACTTGATCATTTCGAGTTTCAAAACAATCACATCCCTAAATTGTTCGCACATATGTAGAGGGAAAAAGGTCAAATGGATATTCGTATGGAAGGAATACTTTAAAAGGAATTGTTTGAATTTGAAAGTGCACTTCTACTGCATTTATTGATTCTTATTCATGGTAATAGAATAAAACTCATTTTATTATTTCTTTTCCATTTGAAAGAGTCAGAATTTTTCTTTTTCTCTTCATCAAGCGATGAGAATGTGACAACAAAATTGTTGATATATATTAAGGTGCGAAGGGAAAACGTATCAATTATTCACAATTATAAAAATGTATACGTACATGAAAATGTCACAATCTTGTATCTGTATGGAAATGAAGCAAAAAATATCGCTTGAATTCTCTCCATTTCTGAATAATATATATTAACACTAATAAAAAAAATAAAAAAATATATTAACCCTTTGCTTGGCAATAGGCACGAATCGTTGCATAGTAGGACGTATTGGGGCGGTCGTGCGAAGCAAAGGGTTGAAGTACGAACGAGATGGAAGGGAATAACGTATTAATCATTCACAATGAAAAAAATATGCAGTTGTGTAAAAACGTTTCAATCTTGTATCTATATGGAAATAAAATGATAAATATCACTTGAATTCTCTCAATCTGTGAATAATCTATGGCCCAACCTTGCGATTATAGATATGATACACAATGCAGGCACAACTATGTATGGAAAAAATAATAATTTCACTGTTGAATGGATTATACAGCAGTTTTCAACATTCACCCTTCGAACTTTCGGAGCACATACCTCTGAACGGAACTTCAAAGCGCATACGGGGTCAAATTGACTCCACTCCATTTTCAAGTGCTATATCTCAAAAGCTATGCATTTTGTAGGTGAAACAATTTCCTTTCGAATACAATCATCGTGAGCTATTGACTAGTTTATAATAATGGCAAAATTCATCAAAATTGAATCAATCTCTTAGAATGAAGTGTTACAAACAAAGAATCGTATAAAAATCGAAACCAGGTGTTTTGAATATTTCTATCCATTCAATCATATTTTAGAACAGAAACTTTTTTGGGATACAGATAATCCCTGTGTGCTTGGCGAGTTAAGCAGATAAATTTGAGTGACTCTGCAAATTACATAACTCAAAGTTTCATCACAAAAGTTATTTCTACTTAATTATTTTAGCTGATTATTGTAATAAGAATAACAATGAAACTGAGTATCTCACTACTATTTCATTTCTTTCTCTCATCGTTGATAATTTTCAAAACCGGAGAAGGAAGCACGAGCTATGGGTTTTTGATCAACAAAGTGTACGATGAATATGAAACTTCTGGAATCATTATGACGACTAATCATCTTTGTGAGTAATAGTTGGAAGGAAAAATTTTAATTTTTCTTTTTTTTCCGACATATGCTTTTTATTAATAGAACTTTGGCTAATAAATGTAGGAAAATTGTTGTAAATATTTTATTCGAATTGAAGCGTTCGAGAAGATGACAACTCTCCAAATAATAACAAGGGAAATGTCTACCAGAGGAATTGGATCTGTGGTTGTGAAGTTCAAGCAATTGAAAGAGACCATAGAGTTCCATCATAAACAATCTGCACGTCCACTTGTTGTGATTTTCATTGACAAAGTTACTGAGATACAGGAGTTCAAAGGTGGAATCGTGAATATGGATATGGATTATCCTGTATGGTTGGTATTATTCACTGGTGATAAGCATGAAAATAGTTGTGGATATTGTCGTCATCCAATTGGAAATCCCTTCAACACGGAGGTGCTCGTCTTGTGCTGCAACTCAAAGTCCATTGTGAAATGGAGCTTCAAGAAGACAAATCAAAGAAGACAAATCAAAATCAGTGGAATCGGAAGCAATGCCAACAAAACTCTCAACAGTAGTGAACAATTTATGGTTAATAAGGGGCTTCGTATTGTTATTTGGCAGGTAAGTGTCTTCAGAATAGCAAATCATTCCGCTAAAGGAATTTATTTTCTTACTTCAATGCGCATATTGAAAAAAACAGAACAGATCAATCTTGCAGTAAATACTGATGAGCATATCTATGCATTGTAAATCCTTCGAAATAACATCGAATATGATTATCCAGAAATGAAAATGAGGTGAATTAATGAATATTCACTTGTAGGAATCTGATTACGTTTCGATAAGTGGTAGTCAGCTTCAAGGATACCTGGGTGAAATGACCATTGAATTATCTCGAGTCATGAATTTTAGTATATCACAATTGTGGGAAGAGCCTCTCGGAGTTTATCAGCCAGAGAAATCAACTTGGACTGGAGCTATTGGTGCTGTTGCCCAGGGTATAGCTGACATGGGTGTTGCTGAATTCGTCGTAACTCCCCAACGAATCGATAAACTTGACTTCTCGTTACCAGTGATACGTCCAACATATACATTATACATTGCACAGTCTGAACACTTTTCCATACAGTGGAATGGCTTCTTCAAGGTTTCTATACCATTCTAATTACTAATTAATTACTACTTCACCAATTATGAAGAATGTGTTGCCAACGTTGATATTGAATGTTCAGGTACTCAATCTAAAAGTTTGGATCACTGTTATAATTCTGCTTTTAATAACTCCTCTGTTATTGACCATCATTGAGTACAGGAAAAAGAAAAATCTGTTCGATATCATTTGTATGCATTATCTGAATGTTTGGGGTCTTTTTTGTCAGCAGGAGTGGTCAAGTGAGTGAATAATTCATTAAATGCTTAAAAAAAGTTCAGAAAAATGGAAATCTTCGAGACTCAAAGCGGTTCGCCGGAACTATCTTTCGCCAAGACCGTCAGAAGCTTATAAAATCTCTAGAAAACAAGTGCAGCAAATGGTTTTCATTCGAAATTTTCTCAGCTTTTCAATAGAATCATATGAAAAAACTTATATCTCCAGTATTTCCAATCATGTCAAGCGATTTCCATCAAATTCTACCCTTCACAATAATTTTGGTTATTAACAGGCCCTCTCCAAGGGAGTCCTTCGAGAATGATATATTTATCATTATTCATATCGGCATTAGTCGTGAATGCTGGCCATTCAGCGGCATTGATTCGTCATTTGACTACTGCACCACCATATGTACCATTTCACACACTACAAGAGTTTGTGAATGATGAAACGTATAAAGTCATTGTAATACGAGGCAGTGCAGTTCATCAATGGATTCAAGTAACTCGTAGTTTTTTAACAAAAAGTATTTCGTAATGATTCCCTAATGCATCATATCTTACAGACAAACAATGATACACTCATTCAAAAGATGAAAATGTTGATGAAACCCAATAATTCTTTACCCGCCACTCGTGCAGAAGGATTTGATCAGGTATTACAATGAATTACACTATAAGATATGAAATAATTTCCCTGCACTTGCCATAAAATGTGTAGAAATTCGACTATGATGTCGTTATCACCTCATCAAAATGATTTACATAAAACTTATTTTCCATTATTAACCCTAACCTGGTCGATCAAAGCGACCTCACGACTTCGGTCGGGTGATGAGGGATTCCCCGGCGTGTTATTTCAACTGCAAAACAGTGTTGCCAACTCGGGGGTTTTTCCCCCAAATGTGGGGGAAAAAAATTAGGATAGGGGATTTTCTGGGGGGACATTTTTTTCAGGGGAATTTTTAGGGGGGAAATTTTTAGGGACATAATCGGAAAGAAATTTCACTGATAATTTCTTCAGTATTTGTCTGTATTTTTTTCATAATTTTGTCAGTAACCAGAGAATTACAGAATGCTGAAAGCGGGTAAAGTTTCTGCAAGTTATTAACGAATTGGAAATCAATGTGGTTTAGATGATTGCACTTACACATGTGTCAAAAAAGATCAATCACTCAATTAATGTACTAATAGAAATCTATTTATGCAATTCTATATGAAATGAATAAAAATCAATCAGCCTATTTCTTTAAAACTCTTGTGTACTATATTGAAGTAGATGATTGGCCTTGCGGTCATAATCTTGTGTACTATTTTATAGTAGAAATTTGTTATCCATAATTAAATAATGACTCATGTACATAGGTCAACAAATTCAAACAAATATAATGAATTAATATATAGACCATAATGAAAATTATTTATGGATAGTTTTGATTACTGTTAATGATGTAAGAGTTCAAAATTTAATTCCTTCCAGATTTAGGGGATTTTTTTCTCAGATTTATGCAAATCTAAGGGGTTTTGAGATCGCTTCGGGGGGAAAGTTTCGGAAGGGTTGGCAACACTGCTGCACAGTTGCCGAATCCTCTCTAGTCCATCCAGACGCACTTAGCAACGTTTCGGCAACATCGCTCATTGGACAATTTCGTTAAGCATTAAAAACATTTCGCTAGCTCCTAGAATGAGCGGTCTGGCGCCGTGGATTAGACTGTAGATGCACGTGCAAAAGACCAGGGTTCGAGTCTCGTCTGGGTAGAAACTGTGTAGATCATAACAACAGGAAAAAGTCTCTGAACACAGTTTGTGGCATCAAAATCAGTAAAAAAAATCAGCTGCATAGCTTAATCGTTGGAGGGTACCTGCGCAAGCAGCACGAATAACGAACAAACGAATAGCTCCGAGAATCTATTTTATTTCTCCATCAACTTTGCAGAATATGTCATTCAAGAAATATAATAGTTTGTTCAACATTTCAACAGATAAAGTCAAATCTTTACAGGATTTAGCGCTCAAAAGATTGATTATTGGAAAAAAAAAACAGCAGTCCACGGGGAATCTCCCATAAGAGGACTAGTCTAGAGTCAAATTAGTATCAATTATTTCAAATTTCATCATATGATTTTCATTACATAGAAGAATCCAAACGACGATGTCCTTCTATTGCGATGATTATATTTTTGTTCTTTCACAACAGCTATGTACTGAAAAAGTGGCTTTCCTTCATTTCAATACTAAGGAAAATTTGATTGTGAGACACATACCGTGTGAAACCATAACTCTGGACGCAGGGGGAAGATTGAATGCTGGAATGATTTTTCCATTGAAGAGTGAGTACACGGAAATTGTGAACCATCAGTAAGTTGGATATTTTTTAATGACTTTTGAAATAAAATATTGATGATTTTGCAAATATCCAAAAAATAATTAGACTTGTAGGAACTAGTGGAACTATTGCAATTTCAGTATTGTTCTGTGAATGTGAGGAATCATGGGATGAACTAGATATTCATATTTTTTTGAATAATTCCGTCGAAGAGCGTGGAATTTTTGATTGCTCAAGATTTTTCATCTCAATTTATCTATTATTTCTCCAAGAATAAATAAAAGTGGATTCAAATTCACATACATCGATAAGTAATGGCTTCACCTTTCAGCTAGTGCTAAAAAAAATAAAAAAAGTTGAAAACAGAAAAATTTGGATTTTTAATATATGGCCAGAAAGCGGCCAATTGTTCTAGAAAATATGAAAAATCAAGTTGGATATCCGTTTTTTGCGACCGATTTTTTCAGCTTTTCAATGAGAATCCTCTTATTTTTATCTTGAAGATATATGCAAAATCTACTCTAATTCCTGAATTGTAAAACTCTCATTTTATTCAAGCATCAGGAAATTTCGAGAAAACGGCATGCTGAATCGTCTAAGGAGAAAGTATTGTGAGAAATCTGATCTGCCTAATATTTCTTATGATTCTGTGACATTTACGGAAATTATACCAATACTGACTATTTTTGCTGTTGGATGTTCAGTGGCTTACATTATACTTATGCATGAGAAGCGATGATATGATTTTTTTTAAATGCGAGAATTTCAAAATTCCTTGCACCATACTGCTTTGAAGAAGTTAGGAAAAATTTACTAAGTTCGATGATTCTAATCTTATAAAAAATCACATAAATGAATTACTCATATATATATACGACATAGAATGAGCATTACTATTAGATTATGTGGAGCAGAATTTTCCTAATAATTCTATCGAATTTTCCTGAAAATTCCAGAGGAATATAAGGCCCAAAATTAGATTTAAAAAGATTTTTATTCATTGCAATAGAATGAAAATTATTTTATTATTTCACTTCCACTTAAAAATTTGAAAAAATCGTTCTCGTGGAAAGTTTCTATTTTCTCTCTGTTACATGATTGGAATCAGATAGTAAAACGCCAACATACATTGAAGTGCAAAGAGAGTGGGGAGGGGGGGGGGGGGGGAGGGAAGGAATGTATCAATTATTCACAACTAAAATAATGTGCATGTATAAAAACGTTTCAATCTTGTATCTTTATGAATATAAAATAAAAAACATACCTTGAATTTTCTCAATCCGTGAATAATCCATGCCCTGGCCTGGCAATTATAGATATGATACACAATGCATACACAAATATGTATTGAAAGAATAAAAATTCAGTATAAAATGAATTTCATAGCAGTTTTTCCTATTCACCCATTGCAAACGAATCAATTTGAGTATCTTTACCAATTTCATGATTGAAAGTATCATCACACGAATTATTTCTGAAGAATTATCATAAGTGATTATTGAAATAAGAATAACAATGAAGTTGGCTATTTCACTGATATGTTATTTCATTGCTTCATCGCTGGTCATTTTTGAAACTGTAGAAGGAAGTATGAGCTATGGATCTTTAATCAAAAAAGTTTACGATGAATATGAAACTTCTGGAATTATTATGACGACTAATCATCTTTGTGAGTAACAGATGGAAAGAAAAATTTCCATTTTTTTTCGACATATGCTTTTTATTACTAGAACTTTTGCTGATAAATCCTAGAAAATTATTTCAAATATTTTATTCCAATCAAAGCGTTCGAGAAGATGACAACTCTCCAAATAATAACAAAAGAAATGTCCAATAGAGGAATTGGATCAGTGGTTGTGAAGTTCAAGCAATTGGAAGATACCATAAAGTTCCATCACAAACAATTTGCACGTCCACTTGTTGTGATTTTTATTGACAAAGTTACTGACATACAGGAGTTCAACGGAGGAATTGTGAATATGGGTATGAGTTATCCTGCATGGTTGGTACTGTTCCCTGATGATAAGCATGAAGACAGCTGTGGATATTGTCGTCATCCAATTGGAAATCCATTCAACACGGAGGTACTGGTCTCGTGCTGTAACTCAAGCTCCATTGTGAAATGGAAGTCCAAGAAGACGAATTATTCGAGTCCATTGTCTCGTGATGAGGTGATTGAGAGAGTCATTGAAATTGAACTGTATCCCAACAGAACTCTCAACAATAGTCGACAGTTTCTCGTCGATAAGAAGTTTCGTATTGTTATTAGTACGGTAAGTCCTCAGAATAGCTGAATCATTCAGCTGAATGAATTAATATTCATATTTCAGAATAAGACAGCAGTTTCGAAGTGAACGCTATTGAGCATATATGATTGACATTGTAATTTCTTAGATCTGATATTGAATAGAATTATCTAGAAGTGAAAACGATTCAAATTGATAATTATTTACTTGTAGGGATCTAATTATGCTTGGATGCATGAAAATCAGCTTCAAGGATACCTGGGCGAAATTGCAATTGAATTATCTCACGCCATGAATTTCACTGTATCACAATTGTTGGAAGAATCTGTTGGAGTTTTCCAGCCAGAAACGTCAACCTGGACTGGAGCTATTGGTGCTGTTGTTCATGGTAGAGCTGACATGGGTATTTCTGAATTCATCATGACTTCCCAAAGACTTAATGCAATGGACTTTTCGATACCGCTACTGCGTCCAGCATTTACAATATACATCTCAAAATCTGAACACTTTTCTATACAATGGAATGGAATCTTCAAGGTTTTTCTTCAATGATATTACTAATTAACTACTGTCAACACTAATATTCGATTTTTAGGCACTCGATCCAAAAGTTTGGATGATTATTATCATTTTCATCTTGATAACTCCTCTGTTATTGACTATCATTGAGTACAAGGAAAAGTATAATCTGTTCGATATCGTTTGTATGCATTATCTGAATGTTTGGGGTCTCTTTTGTCAACAGGCATGGTCACGTGAGTGAGCTCTCCGTTGATTATTTGGAAAAGTTGAGGAAAATGGAGATTTTCGTGAATAAAAATGATTAAACCTTCTATCTCTGATACACCATTTCAACCCATTATTTCCACTTGAAATTTCCTCAACTTTCCACTAAAATATCTTATCTGTAGTCTTTTTACTGATTTCGAGCGATTTCAATCGAATTCTGACTGATATGCAATGTCTATTCCATTCAAAGTTTCGCAATACTCTTTGTCATCGATAGGCTCTCCCCAAAGGAAACCTTCGAGGATGATATTTCTATCATTATTCATATCTGCCATAGTCGTAAATGCTGCTTATTCAGCGTCATTAATCCGTTATCTTACGACTGCACCACCATATGTACCATTTCGTACTGTAGAAGAATTTGTAGATGCTGGAACGTACCAAGTCATCACAGTACGAGAAAGTGCGCTGGAGCAATGGATTCAAGTAGCTCACAGTTTTCTAGCAAAAAATTTTTCTTGTGAATCTTCAATGCTGAATGATTTAACGAATATATTACAGACAAATAATGATCCACTCATAATGAAGATGAAAACATTGATGAAACCTAGAGACTCTTTACCCTTGACTCGCGCAGAGGCATTTCAACAGGTATATCTATGAATTTAATCATCACATATAGAATTATTTCCTGAATTTAATAGTAATATGTAGAAACTTGACTATAATATCGGCATGACCTCAGCAAGATAATTTTCATAAAACTCATAACTCATTATTAAATTGGTTTCAATCATGTCAAATTGCATCATATGATTCTCATCATGCTTGAAAAGCTAAATGTGGATGTCTTCCGCATGTAATAATTATATTTTTGTTCTTTTACAACAGCTATGTACTAAAAATGTGGCTTTTCTCTATTTTAAAACCGAAGAGAATTTGATTGTGAAACACTTACCATGTGAAACTATAACTTTGAATGCGGGAGGAAAATTGAATGCCGGAATGATTTTTCCGTTGAAAAGTGGATACAAGAGAATTGCAAATTATCAGTAAGTTCGACTTCTTCAAATAACGTTTGAAATAAGATATTGAGGATTTTGCAAATATCCAGCAAATAATCAGGCTCTTAGGGACTTGTGGAATATTCAATAAAAACAAAGTTCAACATAAATAATAAACATGAAACATCCAATTCGAGTAATGTTGCCTTATTCTCTCAGAATCTAAATATCCCTAGTGGACCTAATTCACGGTAATTTATGGTGAATCACTGCGAATCACGGTAAAATGCAGGATCACGGTCATTTACGGTAAATATACAGTGAATGACCGTGATTTACCATGAATGACGGCGAAATTTAGTACATCTAAATCACAGTGAATAATTTCTATCTAGAATGAAATGCTTTCAGAGAATTCTAATAAGTCTTCTTAGCCTGGCAATATATACAAAATCTACTCTGATTCCTGAATAGTAAAATGTAAATTTCATTCAAGCATTCGGCGATTTCGACAAAACGGCGTACTGAATCGACTCAGACGAAAGTATTCTGCAAAATCTGATTCACCTGATACATCGTATAAATCCGTTACATTTGAGGCAATTATACCAATACTGACTGTACTTGCTGTTGGATTTTTACTTGCTGTCGTTGTATTCATCTTCGAAAAGCGATGAAATGATTTTGAGAAAGTTCAAGAATCGCACATTTCTTTGTATAATTTTTTTTTTTTCAAAAAATTGGAAGCTCATGAAGTTTAACTATTCTAATATCTATAACTATATTCTAATCTTACAAACAATTACATGCATGAATTACTTAAATATATATATTTAGTTCATCAAACTGACTTCAATGTTTCAAGAGGCAAAGGAAGGTTGCCGGAGTTGGATTTCAGAAAAATTTCGAGAGAAACTTCGAAAAATATACGATTCACCAAGAATCTTGCAGAATCTCTAGAGATAGCGGAAAATTCTGGAGATAACGAAAAACTCCAGAGATAGCGAAATTTCCAGATTTCTGGTAAAGTCTCAAATAGTTTGAAATGGAACTGATTTTTTTTTTTTTATTACTCACGACATAGAATGAACATTACCATGAGATGATGTGGAGCAGTATTTTCCTAATAATTCCATCTAATTTTCATTAAAACTCCAGTAGAATATATGGCCCAAAATTTGATTTCAGAAGTTTCCTATTTATTGCAATGGAATGAAAATTATTGTATTATTTCTCTTGCACTTTCAAATTGAAAAAAATCGTTCGATTGGAATGGTTCTATTCTCTTTTTGTTACGCGATTAGAATCAGACAGAAAAACACCAACATATATTCAAGCGCAATAGTTCTCACGCTGGCAACACTTTTGTCCCGAAAATGAGCTCCCTAAGAAAACTTGATTGATTCCGACTAATTCGAGCGTGTAGAATCCGAATTTGTTGGTTATCTTGTTCTCCGATTTGCCTTTCTAATTGTTATTAACAATTTAATTGTTCAAACCGTCATAGCGCATAAGCTAGAGAGTTCACAAAGAAATACTTCAAACAAAAGTTGTTCGTCTTTTCAAAATAAAGAGATTGGTTTTTTCTTTCGTCACGATAACTTCATTTTTGACCGAGTTACGGCTGAATAACCGTTCTATCGGCGCGTTAAGACTCTCCTCGCTATCTCGCTCGTGCGCCAAATATCATCAACGGTCTATTTGAACGGTTATTCAGCCGTAACTCGGTCAAAAATGAAGTTATCGTGACGAAAAAAAAACCAATCTCTTTATTTTGAAAAGACGAACAACTTTTGTTTGAAGTATTTCTTTGTGAACTCTCTAGCTTATGCGCTATGACGGTTTGAACAATTAAATTGTTAATAACAATTAGAAAGGCAAATCGGAGAACAAGATAACCGACAAATTCGGATTCTACACCCTCGAATTAGTCGGAATCAATTAAGTTTTCCTGGGGAGCTCATTTTCGGGACAAAAGTGTTGCCAGCGTGAGAACTACAAAGGGAGTGGACAGGAAGGGATGTATTAATTATTCACAATTAATATAAAGGACACATGTGTAAAAATGTTTCAATCGCGTATCTACATGAATATAAAATAAAAAGAATTCATTGAATTTTCCCAATCCGTGAATAATCCATGACCTAGACTGGCAATTATAGATATGATGCACGATGTATACACAAATATGTATTAAAAAAATAAAAATGCAGTGCAGAATGAATTCCGCAGCAGTTTTCCCTATCTACCCATTGCAAACGAATGAGTTTGAGTATCTTCACCAATTTCATGATTGAAAATATCATCACACAAATTATTTTTCATGAATTATCATGAGTGATCATTGAAATAAGAATAATAATGAAGTTGGTTATCTCACTGATATTTTATTTCATTGCTTCATTGCTGATGATCTTTGAAACTGGAGAAGGAAGTATTAGCTATGGATCTTTAATCAAAAAGGTGTATGATGAATATGAAATGTCTGGAATTATCATGACGACCAGTTATCTTTGTGAGTAAAGTAGATGGAAGGAAAAATTCCAAATTTTTTTTTCCGACATATGCTTTTTATTTCTAAAACTTTTGCTAATAAATGCAGGAAAATTGTTTTAAATATTTTATTCAAATCAAAGCGTTCGAGAAGATGACAGCCCTCCAAATAATAATAAGAGAACTGTCTACTAGAGGAATTGGATCAGTGGTTGTGAATTTCAAGCAATTGATAGAGACCATAAAGTTCCATCAGAAACAGTCTGCACGTCCACTTGTTGTGATTTTTATTGACAAAGTTACTGACATACAGGAGTTCAACGAAGGAATTGTGAATATGGATATGAGTTATCCTGCATGGTTGGTACTGTTCACTGGTGATAAGCATGAAAACAACTGTGGATATTGTCGTCATCCAATTGGAAATCCATTCAACACGGAGGTACTGGTCTCGTGCTGTAACTCAGACTCCATTGTAAAATGGAAGTCCAAGAAAACGAATTATTCGAGTCCATTGTCTCGTGATGAGGTGATTGAGAGAGTCATTGGAATTGAACTGTATTCCGACAGAACTCTCAACAATAGTCGACAGTTTCTCGTTGATAAGGAGTTTCGTATTGTTATTAGTACGGTAAGTCCTCAGAGTATAGAATCATCCAGCTGAATAAATTCAGTAATGAAGAGGTAAAACAGGATAAATCGACTTATCTTTGAGGTCATTTCGAAGGAAATATCTCGGAAACTAAGCGAAATAAGATGATATTACTCATCTGTTTTTGTAGAGAATTTCAAGAGTTACAAAAGAGTTTTATGCCAAAGTGCTCTTTCTCGGTTATTTTCTGAGATAGTTTCAAAAAACTTAATGAGAAAAAAAGAGACTTATCTTGTTTTACCTCTTCACTACTGAATTAATTTTCATATTTCAAAATGAGACAGCAATCTTGAAGTGAATGCTAATGAGCATACAGTCGACTACCCGTTAACGGCCTGGTCCAGGGGCTGTAGGGGAAATATTGCCGAGAATTTCGTCCCCCTACTAGCATTCTCATTCAATTTGTTGTCCTCGGCGTTCCGTTAAGGATGTATGATCATGACAAAAATTTTCAATTTGGGGCTTCAAAATTTTTTGATAGTTAGATTATTTGGTAAATGTGTATAATAGAGCCCAAAATAAAAATTGTTTCAATTTTGTCTCAAGAAGGGAGGTGGTAAAAATAAAGTAATATATCGGAATTAAAAATTCGAGGGTAAATATCGGACCTCACAATAGCTCAATTGATAGAGCATCCGACTGGTAATTTGAAGGATGTGAGTTCAAACCTCGCTTGTGCATTCCATGTTTTTTTTCAAAGATTTGTTTCTGGTAATTATTAAATTTTAGGATGGACTCTACTGAATAGAGTGTAGAGCAATAAGGCTTAGATATAATATTGAATAGAGTTATCCAGAAGTGAAAACGAGTCGAATTGTTAATCATTCACTTGTAGGGAGCTCATTATGTTTGGATGAGTGATGATCAGCTTCAAGGATACCTGGGTGAAATTGCAATTGAATTATCTCACGCCATGAATTTTACTATATCACAATTGTGGGAAGAATCTGTCGGAGTTTTCCAGCCAGAAACGTCAACCTGGACTGGAGCCATTGGTGCTGTTGTGCATGGCAGAGCTGACATGGGTGTTTCTGAATTTTTTATAAATCCCCAACGACTTGATGCAATTGATTTTTCGATACCGCTACTACGTCCAACATATACATTATACATTCCAAAATTTGAACACTTTACTATTCAATGGAATGGAATCTTCAAGGTTTCTCTCCAATGACATTACTAATTAGCTTCTGTTCTACAAATGATGAATAACGTGTCGTCAACACTAATATTTAATTTTCAGGCACTCGATCCAAAAGTTTGGATGGTTATTACCATTTTGATCTTGATAACTCCTCTTTTATTGGCTATCATTGAGTACAAGAAAAAGCATAATCTGTTTGACATCATTTGTATGCATTATCTGAATGTTTGGGGTCTTTTTTGTCAGCAGGCATGGTCACGTGAGTGAATTCTTCGTTAAATGTTTAAAAAAGTTGAGGAAGATGGAAATTTTCGTCAATAAACGTGGTTAAACTTTTTATCTCTGGCGAAAACAGTAAAATTCTCATGAAATCTCTGATAAACCATTTCAGAACAAGATTTCCACCTGAAATTTCCTCAGCTTTTCAATAAAATCATCTCAAATATCCTATCTCTAATATTTTTACTGATTTCGAGCGATTTTAATCAAATTCCAACTGATATGCAATGTCCATTTCATTCAAAGTTTTCTAATACTCTTTATTATTGATAGACTCTCCCCAAGGGAAACCTTCGAGAATGATATTTTTGTCATTATTCATATCAGTATTAGTCATAAATGCTAGTTATTCAGCAGCCCTAATTCGTTATCTGACTACTGCGCCACCATATGTACCATTTCGTACTCTACAAGAATTTGTAGACGCTGGAACGTATCAAGTCATCACACTACGAAGCAGTGCACTGGAGCAATGGATTCAAGTAGCTCATAGTTTTCTAGCAAAATATTTTCCTTGTGAATCTTCAATGCTGAATAATTTAACGAATGTATTACAGACGAATAATGATCCACTCATAAAGAAGATGAAAACGTTGATGAAACCTAAAGATTCTTTCCCCGCATCTCGCGCAGAGGCATTTGAACAGGTATCTCAATGAATTTAATTATCACATATATAACTATTTTCTAAACTTGATAAAAATATGTCGAAATTCGACTATGATATTGTTATCACCTCAGCAAGATGATTTGCATAAAACTTATTACTAGGGCCCCAGACTTTGGTTATTATTTCATCCGGTATAGTTGCTAGGTAACCGTTCGCACAATTTCAAATGTGTAGAATCAAATTTGTTAGAATGTTGCAAATCTTAGGGGGATCTCAGGGGAAATTGGAGGGGGATCTCAGGGGGATTTGAAGGGGATTTGAAGGGGGATCTCAGGGGAAATCGGAGGGGATTTTGGGGGGAATTGAAGGAGAATATTAGGGGGAATTCTCATTTTAATTACTTAAATGTGTGAAACAGTCTGACAACTTAACATTCAACACATTTGGAATCCGAACGGTTGCCTAGCAGCTTAACCGGACGAAGTAATAACTAAAGTCTGGTGTCCTACTTATTAGTCATTATCAAATTCGTTTCAATTATGTTAAATTGCATCATATGATTTTCACCATGCTTGAAAATCTAAATGTGAGTGTCTTCCGCTTGTAATAATTATACTTTTATCCTTCCACATCAGCTATGTACTAAAAATGTGGCTTTTCTCTATTTTAAAATCGAAGAGAATTTGATTGTGAACCACATACCATGTGAAACTATAACTCTGAATGCAGGAGGAAGACTGAATGCCGGAATGATTTTTCCGTTGAACAGTGGATACGAGAAAATTGCAAATTATCAGTAAGTTGGTTAAATAACTTTTGAAATGAGATATTGAGGATTTTGCAAATATCTAGAAAATAATCAGGCTCGTAGGGGGACTTGTGGAATTTTCAATAACAACGTTCAACATAAATAATAAACATGAAACATCCAATTCGAGTAACGCTGCTTTATCCTATCAGAATCGAATTATGGCTCTTATTTCTTTTCTTATTAACTTCACTTAAATCAAGTCACAATGAATTAATATAGTATGAGCTTATTTTCCAGCTAATGTAGAAAAAATGGAAAATGTTAAGGCTGGAAACAGTTAGAGCTTTGATTTACAGCCAAAACAGTGAAATTTTCGAGAAAAAAATATGGAAAATCAAGTTTAATATCCATTTTTCACTGGTGATTTCTTCATATTTTTGGAGGAATCATCGAAAATATTAAATCACAACTACTTTTGATTTTTTGAAGTGATTTCCATCTAGGATGAAATGTTTCCAGAGGATTCTAATGAATCTTCTTAGCCTGGAGATATATGCAAAATCTACTCTGACCCCTGAATAGTAAAACGTGAATTTTATCCAAGCATTCAGCAATTTCAACAAAACGGCGTACTTAATCGACTTAAACGAAAGTATTCTGCAAAATCTGATCCACCTGACACATCTTATAAATCCGTTACATTTGAGGCAATTATACCAATACTGACTGTTTTCACTGTTGGATTTTCAATTGCTGTCGTTATATTCATCTTCGAGAAGCGATGAAATGTTTTTGAGGAAATTCAAGAATCGCATATTTTCTTATATAATCCTTTTTTCGAAAAGATGGAAGCTTATGGAGCTCAACTATTCTGATCTTACAAAAAATCAGATACATCCATTACTCACACATATATATGACATAGAATGGACATTACTATGAACAATGTAAAGTAGAATTTTCGTCATAATTCTATCTAATTTTTTTGGGAATTTCAGTGGAGTATATGGCTCAAAATTAAATTTATGAAAATTCCTATTCATGGCAATAAAATAAAAATTATTTTATAATAAGATCAATATAGCACATGGAAAGTCCATTTATCAATGGGGAAAAGCTAGTGGTCAGTTGATATTAAATACATTAGATTACAAAATTACGAAGTATTTTACCTACGCCTTTTCCACTCCGAACAAATTTTAGTATCATCATAAAGGTGCAGGGCTAATTCGGAGCCAATAACCAATAGGGAAAAAAACTCTAGAATAATTGGAAAGTTTTAGCAGAACAGGTCTTGTTACAACTTTTTCGCAAAAAACCAAATGTAAACAATTCATTTTTTTTTTCTTTGAGAAAATGTATTTCATAAAATTGTATTCTAGCTTACCACACAATAAACGTTTCAGAAAAAAACATTAGATCACAATAGTATAAGATACTTTAATTATCACAATGCTTCTAGTTAATTGTGAAATAGTTGAAATAAGCGTTGGTTTGGTGGACTTCACTGCTTTCCACGCGGAGATTTCCAAGGAGTATTTTGCCACATTTTTTTGATTTTCGAAGGAAAACTCGTTCAAAATTTGGCAAAAAAAAATTATTTTTGACACATATTTTCTACCTAAAATTTTCTCACCTTTCCAATGGAATCATTAGAAAATCACTATCTCATACCGTTCAATTGGAATGTCCATTTTACTCCACCTTCCACTATCATTATTTCAATTACATCGTAGAAAAAAATCAGCTAAATTAATAATTGCTGACTAATATACACGCAAGGCGTTGATTCATCTGGAAATAGTTGCAATTACAAAGATACAATTCAATAGACTCAAGATTTGATGGTTTATAACGTTTTCTTTTAATTACATAAATATTATTACATCATCAATTGGAAAAAAACCTCTGATTTCTCTATCAACATCAATAAATAAAAAATAATTTAATCCACTAGCTAGCCTCAATGGAAATGTTTACCAGAGTATTTCTGGATGACCATCACCATGTTTTATTCACTTGTGATACTAGCGGTTGCTCTCTTCCAATTTGTGCTCGACGCACTTCTGCGCTTTGCGTAAAACTTGAGCACATTCTTGTGCAAATTCGGCGTAACCGTGTTTACTGGTGCAGTGGGGAAAACTGAGTTGTAATGTACTGATGAGATATGTGAGTTTAGCAATATTAGCAGTTGCTGATGGAACTCCCTTGGCTGTTACCCAAAGTGCCTTGGCTGCAACCTTTAAATTAAAAAATTAGGTTTTAACTTTAAAATCGAATTGAGATTGATTTGCCGATGAAACTATTATGTCCAGAAAAATTTAAAGTAATAATTGCTGATGCATATAACCCAGATCGAAGAAACTGGGTTATGCTCAGTTTTGAAACATTTTAAGTAAAACACTGATTGCTATTTCTTCATTCAAAGATGATGAATAAGCAATACAGCTTTTAATGAATATGATCAATTTCGCGTTTTTCTTCAGTCGTTCACCTGCTCCCGAGTAGGAGTTGTCAAAATAGAAGAGAGGCTCGAAGCACTAGGCACAAGACGCCAAATTGGTCTTCAGTTACTAATCCAAATCTTTGTTTACCGAAAGGGGGATTTATTAGCTAATTGTCGGGTTACTGTTACCTTAAACAGAAAGTAGTCTCTCGTTGTTGCCGTTAAAGTGTGATAGATATCTCTATTTAGTGAACAAACTCATTTTCCAATTAAATCAAAGCTTAAAATAATAGTTAGTAAATACGGTGATTGAAGACAACTTCCCTGGCATTAAAAACCCTTTATGAAAGACGGTCGAGGGAATCACCTTTAGATAAGGTGTAAACTTAAAACCCTAAATAATTAAAATAAATATTAAACGAAGAGTGAGTACCGTCAACCTAAAAACATCTAAATTCAAACTTTTAACGTTAAATAAGATTGTGAAACCTTCTTATCAATTCTGCTGAAATATCAGTGCTTGAAATATTACAAAACTTAATCAATTTATCTTTGTCTCTGTTTTATAAGACATTTGGAATCTCCTTTCCATAAAATTCCGATAAACCATATTCCCGCATCACGACGTAAAAAGGTACAAAACATAGTCGCGTTCTTTTTAAATAAAATTAGTGTTCGAAAAATATTAAATTGTCCTCAGATGCGAGGGACATCTTCGGACATAACAAAACCAAAAGTGTTAGAGGAATTTAGGCAAGAGACCATTCTGTTGAGAGAATTCAATTTAAAAAAAAAAAAAAGGTCTGTTTGGAGATATCAGGGATTCAATTAATGATACTCACAACATCGGAACAGAGGATTGCTTTGGTGGCTGATTTAATGCTGTCTACGTTTTCAGCACAGTGACGAGCCTCTTGCGTGAAGCTTGTTAGATTGTAGATAATCTTGTCAGAGAGTTCAACAAGTGTCTTGATGTATCCGTCTCCTTTTTCCAATCTCCTGTTGGCGCAGGCAGTCAGATTTGCAATTGCCTCTTGGGCAACTGCGTCCAAGCTACTGCCGAATGCTAGACATTCCTCTACATTAACCTCTCCAGCATGTTCAGCGAATGCTTTGATTCTGTCCTTAGTCTAAAAATATTTGAATCAAATAATTCATTATTTTAATCATTCAATCCAAATTTAATTTCATTGATCGAATCATTTTGGTCTCACCTCTTGCAATAATTCGTTTGTCTCTTTGGTGATGTCTGCTTTGTACTTTTCCACATCTTCCTCCAAGCTTTTCTTTAGTGCCACAGCCTTCTGTTTACCAACCTCAGAAGCTCCAATTACCTCTCCCAGACCATTTTGAATTGCATTTTGTATTTTAACTTGGAGAAGTTCAACTTTTTCGGTTAATGAGAGATGGTGGTCCTCACTGCTGCCATGACTCGGTGCACCCTAATAATTCAATTTTTTTTTTTATTAGAATGAGAAAAAAATTCGAAATAATTCTATTTTTTTATCAGTTTTTCATGATTATCTCGGAAATTAACGGTAATATGCCTTTTTTGTCCTAATTTTTTTTCAGAGAATTTTAACGGCTACAAATAAGGATCCGAACGAAAAAGGACGTAGTTTCATTGATTTTCGAGATATTTTCAAAAAATTATCGAAACAAAAATTCTATGTCTTTTGCAATTTTTTTTTTTTAAATATCTCGGAGTCTAATAGAGAGACACTTTTTTTGTCCTCAGTGGAGAAAATGCGCTATCTTGCTTAGTTCCCGAGATATTTCCAAAAAAACTGATCAATTCTTCAGTTTTTTAATTCAATCACTATTTTAATTGATTAATTAATTTAATCCTTTTATCACACTTTATTAAATTACTTACTGCAACCAGGAGAGCAGAACAAATGAATACTAGGAATTTCATTGTTGCTTTGAACTTAATAATTCAAGTATGATATAAACGACGATGAATTTCTCCTTTTATACAAAAAAAAAATTACGAAAAATTCGAAAAAATAATTTTCTGCATAAATTATTGGATCAGTGCAACCATATTTCAATTATGTCAATTAACCTTGTTAATTATTTGTTTTTCCTCGTTTACTGAGACAGCAGCATCATGAACATTATTTGGTTATCGGATTATTTGCAATACCGCTAAAGAGGATTAACATTCAATTACCTTCATTTATTGCATAAATTTTCATTTTTTAATATCTTATGTAATTTAATTGTTTAATGATCAATTATTTGTTGATAAAATTTTTATGACATGGTTCTATCAATTATTTGATTGATTACCGAATAATTTCCAGAAGCTTTTTCTCAACTTATTCATCATTTTTATCTCTCGATTGAATCAATAAATGATTTATCAGCACCAATTATGTTTAATTTATTGTACACATGAATGAATTCTTAATTTTTAGTAGAATCATCGTAAATTTTATCTTTCTCGAAGTTCAAGAGATTAAATAATATCAGGGTTTCAAATTTATCAATAAATTATGAATGATTAATATGATTATGTTAATTACGTTGTGAGAATAAATATTTAAATATTCTCCAAGGCTTTTTTTTTATTTTTAAATTTTAATGATAGGGGGATAAATGCGCACAATTAGGGCCATTTTCATAAGGTTTTTGGGGATTCCTCTTTGAAAAATATATGTTCACTATAGTTTTTCTGCATATGCACAATTTTATCTGGATTTACTAATGCAAATGAGCCTATTTTTAAAGATATGATCGAAGGATCGGGAAATAGGTATGGTCGATTTCGTCTCAAACTCATCTCAAATTTTCAACAGAATTTTTAATGCTTTTTTTCTTAACAAACATATGATATCTATGGTTTTTTCGCATCTTCACGATGTTATCTGACTGGTTTGCTAATTTACGCACGCAGCTTGACGCGTATTTCAAGATACACAGAGAAAAAGGTATTCTTAATTTAAAATAGTGCAGTGGATTAATTTAAGAAAGAAAAGTCACTTAATGTAAGTCACTAAAGTGAGTTAATTTTAGTGACCTATATTAACTCGACTTGGTTAGAGTGAACTAGCCGAGATATCGGCCGAGGGTTTTTGCGTGATTGATAATTACATTTTGGACTGTACGAGAAAACCCACACGTAACAGTTCCAAAAAATGTATGATATCAATGGTTTTTACGCATGTCCGAGATATTGTCTAGTTACTCTGCCGATCCACATATGTTGTATGAATCGGTTTTTTTTACGATATGAACGAAAAATGAGGGAGAGGGACTTTCGTGCTTTTTTACTGAGAATTTCCTACAAATCTTTGATACAATTTTTTGGTTCTTTTTTGCTGAAAAATATATGTTTGCTGTGGTTCTTCTGCATCTCTTCACAACAATATCTGAATGATTCACTAATGTACATAATTTGATAGGTAAGAGTTAATCCATAATAATAATCCATTAATCCATAATATTATTGATTTTTTTGCTAATTGTTTTCTCATCAACGATACAGAGAATAAATTGGTAACATGTCAGATTTCATGCAGACTCATCTACTTTATTATGAAGGAATTCAAAATGAAAAATGAATTTTTCACTATAAAATGTTTTTATTCTTTGTTTATCATGCGATTCGGAAAGAACAAAAAAAATGTTAACCTATATGTGAGTGCAGAGGGAATAAAAGGAAAAATACTTATTAATTATTCACAATGAAACTAATATATGTACACGTGTGTTAAAACGATTCAATCTTGTATATATATATGAGAATAAAGTGAAAACTATCCCTCGAATTTCCTCAATCTGTTAATAATTTATGACCCAACCTGGCAATTGCACATGTAATACACGATGCATATAAAAATATGTTGGAAAAAACTCATAATTCTAACATAGAATGAATTCTACTGCAGTTTAGCACACGCGGCCATTGTAAGCAGAATAAATTTGAGTAACTTAGCAAATGGCATAACTTGAAATTTCATCACACGAATTATTTTGACTTTCGATGATTATTAGAATTAGAATAAAAATGAAGTTGATTATCTCACTACTATTTTATTTCTTCGTCTCATCGTTGATGATTTTCAAAACTGGAGAAGGGAGTATGAGCTATGGATCTCTGATCAAAAAAGTGTGTGATGAATATAAAACGTTTGGCATTATTGTAGCAGCAACTAATTATCCTTGTGAGTAAACAATAAAAGGAATAATTTCAATTTTCTTTCGTCTTTCTCTAAAATGTCCTTAGGAGAAATATTCTCTTTAATATTTCGATTCGAATCATAGCCTTCGAGAAGATGACAGCTCTTCAAATGATATCAAGAGAAATGTCTACCAGAGGAATTGGATCTGTGGTTGTGCAGTTCAGGCAATTGAAAGAGACCATAAAGTTTCATTACAGACAGTCTGCACGTCCACTTGTTGTGATTTACATGAACAAAATTACTGAAATACAAGAATTCAGAAAACGAATCGTGAATATGGATATGAGTTATCCTGTATGGTTGGTATTGTTAACTGGTAATGGGCATGGAGATAGTTGTGGATATTGCCGTCATCCAATTGGAAATCTATTCAACACGGAGATGCTGGTCTCGTGCTGTAACTCAAGCTCCCTTGTAAAATGGAGCTCCAAAAAGACCAATTATTCTCGTACATTGTCTCGTGATGAGATGATTGAGAAAAATAAAGAAACTGAAGAGCATCCCAATGGAACTGTCAATGATAATCAACAGTTTCTAGTTGATAAGGAGCTTCGTATTGTTATTTGGACGGTGAGTCTCCAGAATAGCAAATCATGTCACTGAAGAAACGAATTCTTTTACTTCAATACACGCATTGAAAGAAGCAAAACTCCGTAATCTTACAGTAAATGCTAACGAGCATATTCATGCATTGTAAATGTGGAGACATAATTTTGAAAATAATTATCCTAAAATGAAAATAAGTTGGACTAATAATTATTCATTCGTAGGGTTCTAATTATATTTGGAAAAAAGATAACGAGCTTTATGGATACCTGGGTGAAATTGTAACTCAATTGTCTCGAGTCATGAATTTTGCGATTTCTAATGTCTTGGAAAAAGAAAATCTCGGAAGTTTACATCCAAATAAATCAATGTGCACTGGTTTCCTCGGTACTGTTGCGCAAGGTAAGGCTGACATCGGTATTGCTGAAGTGACCATGACTTCCCAACGAGTCGATATCGTGGACTTTTCACAAACCCTCATGCGGTTTGAATATGTATTACACATCGCACAATCTGAACGCGTTTCTATACAATGGAATGGCTTTTGCAAGGTTTCTATTCAATTATATTGCTCATTAACTAAAATCTCAGTAAGTATGAATGATGTATGGACAATGTTAATATTTAATTTTAGGTATATCATTTAAAAGTCTGGATAGCGATCGTTATGCTGATCTCGATAACTCCTCTCTTATTGACCATCATTGAGTACAAGAAAAACAATAATCTGTTTGATATGATTTGTATGCATTATCTGAATGTTTGGGGTCTTTTTTGTCAGCATTCATGGTCAGGTAATTGAATCATTGAATCAATTCAATCTTCAATCGTTTCATAGCAATGTCCATTTTACTCAACTTTTCTCACTTATTATTATGAACAGGTTCTCTTCGAAGAAAACCTTCGAGAATTATATTTTTGTCATTATTCATATCGACATTAGTCATAAATGCTGGATATTCAGCGGGTATTATTCGATTTCTGACTACTGCCCCACCATATGTACCATTTCGTACTGTACAAGAGTTCGTAAATGATGGAACGTATAAAGTTATCGCAAACCGAGGCAGCGTGATGGAGCAATGGATTAAAGTAATTCATAATTTTCTCAATATCTTTATTCAGCAAGCAATAGCGTTTGGTAGTTCTTCTCTTATTACTAATTTCATGGATATTTTATAGACAAACAATGATCCAATATTGAAGAAAATAAGAACATTGATGAAGCCGCGTGATTCTTTGCCCGTCACTGATGAAGAATCATTCATACAGGTATCGTAATGACTTAGGTATAATTGAAAATCGGATTTATCACCCATCGTTGAATCAGTTAGGGAAAGAACTCGAAGGAAATTCCAAAAAAAATCTTGGCAATTGTATTCTGATTATTTTTTGATAGTTATGTACTGAGAAAGTGGCTCTTGTCTCCCTCAGAACTACAGAAAACTTCCCTACTGAAGATGTACCATGTAACACAATAACCCTCGTTTTAGGAGGAATGGCACATGTCGGAATCATTTTTCCTCTGAAGAGCGAGTACAGGAGACTCGTTAATTATCAGTAAGTTGAATATTCAAAATAACATTGAAAATGAGGTACAAATTATTCTACAAATATCTTTAAAAAAATGAGGCGTCAGGGCACTAGTGAAAAGATTTACTGCAGAAAAAAAAATTCTTGTGGCAAAAAATTTTTTTCTTTCCTCAATTTTTATATCCATATAAATCGGAATTTTCTAGAGCAGAGTCAATTTCCTTGCAACAAATATTTTTCGTTTCCAGTATTACAGTCTAGACATTACTTACGGAGAATGGGGTAAAATGAACATTATTGCGAAAATTTTGGGGGAAAATATGGCTCAGAGTTTATTGTTAAATTTTCTTTTAAATATCCGATTATTTGCAATAAAGATTGAGTGTCGAATCCTTTGTACTTTTGGAAATGTTCAATTCCTCGTGAATACTTGATGGAAATTCACTGAAAACCACATAAGTCAATAGAGAATGAGCTTACTTTTCAATTGGTTGTCGAGCTACGTCAATGAATATCGGTGATAATTTCGAAAAATTGGATGATTTTGAGAAGAAAAAAAATTATTCCCAATAGAACTATCAGAGTATTCTATCTCAAGTACTTTCGCTAATTTCAAACGATTTTCATCGCGTAGAAAATAGAAAATGCCCATTAAAATCCCAATGTTTACCTCTCATATCCATTTTACCCCACCTTCTCGTGTTTTCGAGAATTCTAATAAATATCCCCAGCCTGAAGATATATGCAGAATCTACTTGAGCTTGAAAATTGTAACATGTAAATTATATTTAAGTATTCAGCGATTCCGAGAAGACGGCATATTGAATCAATTGAAGAAAAAGTATTCTAAGAAATCGGTTCCAGCCGATGTTTCTTATGCTTCAGTCAGATTTGAGAACATTGTGTCAATACTAATTATTCTTGCTGCCGGATGTTCAATTGCTCTCATTATCCTCGTTTGTGAGAAGAGGATAAAATGATGAACAGAAATCCCAAGCCTGTAAGTTTTTCTTGCACAATGCGCTTTTCAGAAGTTTTAAAGGAATTCATAATATTCATCTATTTGAATCTTACAGAAAAGCACATGCATAATCAAGGAAAAAATCATCAGGCCTGCATGCACAATCCTGTTCTCAAGAAGCTGGAAGAAATTTATTGTTATGTCCAGAAAAATTCAAAGTAAAAATTGCTGATGCATATAACCCCGATTGAAGCAACTGGGTTATGCTCAGTTTTGCGCACAGTGCGCTAGCAACAGTACTCACGCGTTAGTTTTTCAAATGATGATCCAATTACATGGCAGAAGAGAGATAATTTTGTCACAGGTTGCAAGATTGTCAGTTCTTTCCATGTTACAAATGATGTTGCTGAAAGAGGTGTGTCTCTCGTGATTGAATATAACGATTAACTCATAAAAGATGAGAACAGCAAACAACATTTAATGTTAGTCGTCCAAAAATTCCGAGAATTGTCATCGGACTGCACGAGAGGAGATTAAGAATTTTCTTTGGAAAATTATTTAAATAGTCACTCGGGACATAGTTCTAGCAGTATCGATTGAATCATTTTTATAAGTATTGTTATTATTAGTATAGTTATATATCACTGCTATATACGACTACCTCTATCATGATTTTAATTGTTTATCTCATTAATAAAACTGTCGAGAAACTGAAAAAATTTCCAAAGAGAGTAATTACATTGTCTGCCATATGACTGAAATTTCCTCCTATTTTTATTATTTCCATAAGTCTCTCATTTAGTACTGCCTAAAATATGTAACTTGACTAAACCATTGTTATATTCAACAGTCTTGTGAACTATTTCAAAACTTCAGGGGAATTTCTTCAAATGTAATTTTACATTGTCGAAGCCGAATTTCTAATTTTCAATCAAATTCTACAGAATTTCCAATATTCATCTATTTCACTCCAACGTAAGTTATTTGATGGGACAAAATTCCTTGAAACCGTTACAAGGAAACGAATTGAAAAATGTAAGATTTCAATTAAAATTATGAAAAAGAGAAAAAATTTTTGAAAAAGACGAAAAATGAAAAGGCATCCTGTCATTTATTAGGCGTAATAAAAGAGTTAGTCCGATCCGACTTGAGGCCGGAGCAGTCAGTCGACCTTCTCCATTTCAATATTTATGGGGCTCATTAAAACACCGAATGATCCGAACACATGACATTGCTCGAAAATTTGAACATTTTCTTTCGCAGTTTTCACTGTTTGAAAATGCTGCGAAACACTTGTTATTTTTCAAAGTAATACTGAGTTAGTTGAGTAATCACGGTACAAAATTTCAAAGATATTAGTTGATTTTGAAGGGCTTCCACACGTCTTTCAAAGTCTCCATTTTCAGTGAAAATCGTGTTTATTAACTTGATAACAAACTAATGAAAAACGGAATAAATGATTATCCTCTCTCTTTGACACTTTGCGAACAGTTTCGTGGAAAAAAGAGATTATTTGGCAAAAAATTTTTTGATACAATAATCATTTTCAACTTTATCATCATATATACATGAAAATCATTATGAGAATTTTCGGCGCTTCGCGGAGCCTCAGGAAATGCTCTGAAAAATCTGGAAAAATTTACATCATTCTTTTATTTTGTGAACTACCGGACCTCACTACTTCTTGAATGAAATTCGGAACTTTATATAGAATGGGGCACCTTAGTGTAGATTTAAGAACCTAAATAATTAAACGAGGAGTGAGTGCCGTCAACCTAACAACGTCATAAATCCAAACTTCTAGACGTCAAGTAACAGTGTGAAACCTTACTGTCAATTCTGTTAAAACATCATTGCTTAAATATGATAAAATTCAATCAGTCAATCTTTGTCTCTCTTTTATAAGACATTAGGAATCTTTTTTTCCCTAAATTTCTAGAAAAACATATTCCTCCATCACAACACAAAAAGGTACAGAACATAGTTGCGTTCTTTTTAAATAAAATTATAATTCAAGTTTAGTGTTGGAAAACATTAAATTCATCAACTTTACAACATATTTATCGATTATTGGTGGATTTGGCGATTCTTTCTTGAATTTGGCTAATGAATGGTTTCATTGATAGTCCTCAGACGCGAGGGACATCTTCGGACATGACATTATGCAAATTAATTATTCTAATCTTATAAAAAATCACATTCATCAATTGGGAAGAGTTAGGTAGAATGTATATCACTATGAAATGATGTGGAAGAAGAATCCCAGTGTAATGTATCGTGCAAAATTGATTTTAGGGAAATCCCTATTCATGGTGATGAAATAAAATTAATTCCACTACTCCTCTTTTATTTGAGAAATAAAAAATCAGTCATTTAATATATTTTTATTCTCATTTCGTTACGCCATGTGGAACGAACAAAGGAAATGGCTGATATATATCTGCAAAGAGTGCAAAGAGGTTAAAAGGCAAAAACTTATCAATTATTCACAATAAACAAATGTACACGTGGGTAAAAACGAGTTAATCTTGTATCTATATGGAAATAAAATGAAAACTATCCCTCGAGTTTCCTCAATTTGTGAATAATCTATGACACAGCCTGGCAATCGCAGATATCATACACAATGCATACATGAATATGTTTACAAAAGAAATATAATTTCAGTATCGAATTAATTTCACAGCAGTTGTTCACACTCACCCTTTGCAAGCAAAATGAATTCAAGTGACTTAGAGAATGGCATAACTTGAAATTTCATCATTCAAATTATTTTCACTTAATCATTTTGGGTGATTATTCGGATAAAAATAACAATGGAGTTGCTTGTCTCACTACTATTTCATTTCTTTGTCTCATCGTTGATGATTTTCAAAACTGGAGAAGGGAGTATGAGTTATGGATCTATGATCAAAAAAGTGTCTGATGAATACCAGACGTTTGGCATTATTGTAGCAACAACTAATCATCCTTGTGAGTACAGAATCGGAAAAGCAATTTTAATTCTTTTTTCTTTTTCTCAAATACACCTTGGAGAAAATATTTTTTTGCTTCCGAATGGAAGCATTGTGAATGCGACATTGTTCGATTCCGAGTTTTCATTGGAATATCACTACAAATGATCCAAAACGCCGAGAAATCATACTTTCAAAACATATGTGTGTGTTTGAGTGTTTCGACATATATTGTCATTTTTTCTTGAACTGCTATACTCAACGCTCCAAAAAATTTGAGAGTATATTTCCCCCGTATGCAAAATACCGTCAGTGAAATTTTTGCCGGAATCGGTTGTATCATTTCCGAGAAAAAAATAATTTGCGAAAACGAATTTCGTTTTTTAATTTTCTTAATGGAAAATTGATTCATAGCCCCCAGTTTGAGCCATGGAATTTATATCATTGGAACTTCCTATTTTGGTTGGGATAAATTTTTCATTTTGGGAATTATGTCAACTTCCGTGATTTTTCATTTTAGAGCTTGGCGGCGCGATAACTCAACGAATATTTGATCTAGAGACTCAAAATTATCAGATTTCATTTCTTATGAACGCATTGTTTGGTATTGAATCCGGGCAAATTCGGTTCAGTAGTTTCTAAGATATTCGCAAGAAATGTTTTTTTTTAAGGCTTATTTTTCAAACACTATTGGCTTGATTTACATCAGCTTGTACTCAAAAAATTCGTTATAATGAAGGGAATGGACTTTCGAGATTTCTAATTTATTAGTCAAGTTTTCTTTTTGATATGAAAAAAATTAACTTTTTTAGGAGAAATCAAAAATATCGATTTTTTTCCAATTTTTCCTGAGAACACATATACTTTTAATTTCCTATTTGAAATACAGCATACACACAAATTAACATACTCAAGAGTCGAAAATTATCGAAATGCGTAAGACCGATTCCTAATTGGTCAATTAAAAAAAAAAAAAAAAACATTCACCCCATCGGCAGATTTTTGACAAATGTATGATCTTCACTTTTTTTTTCTTATATATTTGAACCATCAGATATGAATTCCGTGCGCCTGGTGCGCGATCAGTCTCCAAATCATATCCAAGTATATACTTTTTACCATAAAACAAGACCATTTTTATCCTGACATGGAGATTAGAACCTTAAGAAGAAATTGCTATAACTTGTGCAAAATTTCGTAAGTTGACGTAATTTGAATCAATCAAAATGGTCATTATCGAATGAGAGATTGAAAATTCCATTTGGGAGCTTTCTACCTATTGTATTGGCAGAATATCAAATCCAAGAATTCGAATAACGCATAAGGGACAAGTTCCTGTATGTTTAATATTCCAATTCGCATCACAGCCTTTGAAAAGATGACCACTCTCCAAACAATATCAAGGGAAATATCTACCAGAGGAATTGGATCAGTGGCTGTTAAGTTCAGGCAATTGAAGGAGACCGTAAAGTTTCATCACAAACAATCTGCACGTCCACTTGTTGTGATTTACATTGACAAAATTACTGAGATACTGGATTTCAAAAAAGAAACCGTGGATATGGACATGAGTTATCCTATATGGCTGGTATTGTTCACTGGTGATGGCCATGGAGATAGTTGTGGATATTGCCGTCATCCGATTGGAAATCCATTCAATACGGAGGTGCTGGTCTCGTGCTGTAACTCAAGCTCCCTTGTAAAATGGAGCTCCAAAAATACCAATTATTCTAGTACATTGTATCGTAATGAGATGATTGAGAAAGGTAATGGATCTGAAGGGTATCCCAATGGAACTCTCAATAGTAATCAACAGTTTTTGGTTAATAAGGAGCTTCGTATTGTTATTTGGGCGGTAAGTCTTTAGAATAGAAAAAAAGTTCACTGAAGTAACGAATTTTTCTACTCCAATGCACGCATTAAAAAAAAACAAAATCCCAGTAATCTTACAGTAAATGCTAACGAGCATATTTATGCATTGTAAATTTGGAGACATAATTTTAAACACAATTATCCAGAAATTAAAATAAGTCGGACCAATATTTATTCGTTTATAGGAATCCCATTATGTTTGGAAAAAAGATAACGAGCTTCATGGATACTTGGGTGATATTGTAACTCAATTGTCTCGAGTCATGAATTTCACTATTTCTAATGTTTGTGAAGAAGAAAATTTCGGAAGTCTACATCCAAACAAATCAATGTGCACTGGTGTCGTTGGTCTTATTGCGCAAGGTAAGGCTGATATAGGTATCGCTGAAGTGGCCATGACTTCCCAACGACTCGATATCGTGGACATCTCACTAACCCTCATGCGATCGAAATATGTATTATACATTGCACAATCTGAACACGTTTCTATACAATGGAATGGCTTTTTCAAGGTTTCTATTCAATCATATTGCTGATTAACTAATATCTCAGTAAGTATGAATGATGTGTGGACAATGTTAATATTTAATCTTAGGTATATCATTTAAAAGTCTGGATAGCGATCGTTATGCTGATGTCGACAACTCCTCTCTTATTGACCATCATTGAGTACAAGAAAAACAATAATCTGTTTGATATGATTTGTATGCATTATCTGAATGTATGGGGTCTTTTTTGTCAGCATTCATGGTCAGGTAATTGAATCATCGAATCAATTCAATCTTCAATCGTTTCATAGCAATGTCCATTTTACTCAACTTTTCTCACTTATTATTATAAACAGGATCTCTTCGAAGAAAACCTTCGAGAATTGTATTTTTGTCAGTATTCATATTGACATTAGTCATAAATGCTGGGTATTCAGCAGGTATTGTTCGATTTCTCACTATTGCCCCATCATATTTACCATTTCGTACTGCACAAGAGTTCGTAAACGATGGAACGTATAAAGTTATCGCACTCCGACACACCGCAGAGGAGGAATGGATTGAAGTAGTTTAAGATTATCTCAATATCTTTATTTAGAAAGCAATATCGTTTGATTGCGAAATAAAGAAACTCCTTTTATTACTAATTCGATTGATATTTTATAGACAAACAATCATCCACTATTGAAGAAGATGAGAACATTGATGAAGCCGAGGGATTCTTTGCCCACCACTCTTGAAGAATCATTCAAACAGGTATCGTGATGGCTTAAGTTTAATTCAAAATTGAATTTATCACCCATTATTGAATCAGTTATGGGAAAAATTTAAGGAAAATTCAAAAAAAATCTTGGGAATTAGTTAGTTAGTTTTATTTCCAGAATTGTACATAAATTTCTTTTTTTGTACATTTTTGGTGTGCATTTTTGCATGTCTATATCTTCCTATAATATATATGACTAGAGAAAGAAAGATAAAAATAAAACAATAGATAATTGAAATGGCAAGGAAATGAGAATTGTATATTACATATATTCATATTGTGGATTATCTGTTTTGTTGAACAGTCTCTTTTTTCTTCTTTTTTAAACCTTAATAAGACACTAACACTTTTTCACTTTTCACTCTCTTTGGTCGTATTGCACTCGGGTGTCTTCCAGCACTCAGCCCGCTGCTGCCTGAACTGCGTTTGTGTTTCTTGCTTGCGCTACTGCTTTGTCTGTGGGTATTTTTTCAAATTCCTTTGCATATACGCATATTTCCTTCCTGGGGTTGCCTCTTAGCCAAGCTATGAGACAGTTCTTCCAGCTTTCTGTCGGGCCTTCCGTATTTTTAAGCCGGTCCAGCTCCTTTCTCGACCCTATGTTCACGGCCCTTTTTATCGACTCACAGGCGAATATGTGCTCCAGAGTTTCCTGTTCCTGTCCACATCCTCGACAGTCTGTGTTCGTATAACCTTTTGCTGTACTTTTTCCCACGTTTCCACATCTCAGTCTTGCCCATTGTTCCTTGAAAGTGCCTGAGTATGCAATTTCTTGCAACAAATATTTTTCTTCTCCGGTATTACAGTCTATACATTAATCACGGAGAATAGGGTAAAATGTACATTATGGTGGAAATATTGGTGGAAAATGTGGCTAAAAGTTTATGGCTGATTTTTTCTCTCAAATATCCGATTATTTGCGATAAAAATTGAGAGTCGAATCCCTTGTACTTTTTGAAATTTTCAATTCTCCGGGGATATTTTATGAAAATTCACTGAAAAACGCATAAGTCAGTAGAGAATGAGCTCACTTTTCAATTGGTTGTCGAGCTACCCGAGTAGAAATTCTGTCAGGCCTGTCCCTACATCCTACACGCACACACCCACATACATAAACACAGACATTTCTTAAAAACGGCGTTTCTTGACGTTTTGGGTCATTTGCAGTCATATTATTATGAAATCTCAAACTCGAAAAAAATTACGATTCCAAGGCGGGAATACTTGCAACGTCTTATAATTTTTTTTGTCCGCACAACCAATAGTACGATTTTTCAAAAAATTACTTCTCTGGAAGGTCCGATCTGGATCTGAACTGAATTTAATTTAAGTTAAAAAAAAGTAAGCCTCTCAGTACTCGGACTATAGCATCACGATTTACACACACTATTTTACTTCCAACGCGAATTAAAATAGTGTAAAAACAAATCATCAGCGCTACACGTTACAGCACAGCCATATTTTTGGAATATACATTAAGGCCCAGGTGCATAAAGTTAATCGCCGATTAACGGTAGTCACTTAACTATGCTGCCTCAGTTCAGTGAAATGTGAAAGTAATTTCAAGCGATTAACTTCAGTCGGTTAACTTTGCATGATTAGGAAGAATTTAAGTCGGCGTGCTTGAAAACAGGCGAAAACAGCTTAAAATGGCTAAGGACTCCTCCAGCTAGTCGACGATTAGTGCTAATCAAGCTTTATAGACCTGGGCCTAAATGTTTTTGAATGTTACACTTGCTTCTGGAAAAGAACACTCGAAAGGATGCACACAATGTCAGAAAATACAAATAATTTCTTCCAATTACACACTACTATATTACACAATTGTTATTCACACGAACCACTCTTTTTTGTATACTATGTGCATTTCAAATTATACATGTAGATTACGTGCGATTCATAGAGCACAACGAGCAAAATTCAAAAAACAGATTGTGCTTGTCGATTACTCCAAGTATGGTGTGATTTGAATTTCAGTTTGGACTATACGCTGACTAAAATCGTACACTCTAGCTAAATTGTTAAGCACTGGTTAAAGTGCTAGACGCTAGCTAAAATGATAGACGTTGGCTAAAACTTATTTCTCATTTTTCATCTGAAAATTGAAAAAAAAAACCTTTAATCGGATGGTTTTTTATTCTGTTTGTCATACAATAACAATCAGGAAAAAAAAATTTCCAACATATATTCAAGTGCAATAGAAGTAGGGGAAAGGAATTTATTGATTATTCAGAAGGGAACGAATATGCATACATGTAGAAACATTATAATCTTGTATCTCTATAGAAATAAAATGGAAAAACTATCACTGGAATTCTGATTCTGATTCTTGGATGACCTAGCTCAACCATTATCAATATCATACACAATGTATACACGAATATGCATTCAAAGTAGAAAAATTCACAATCGAATGAATTTCGCAGCAGTTGAACCCATTTGCTCATTGCAAACGGATGGATCCAAGTAACTCTGCAAATTGATATTCTATTATTGACTACTCGATTACTATGAGTGATTGTTGGAACGAGGATAACAATGAAGTTAATTATCTCACTGATATTTTGTTTCTTCGTCTCATTGTCGATAATTTTCAAAACTGGAGAAGGCAGTGTTAATTATGGATCGTTGATCAAACGAGTGTATGATGAACATGAAACGATTGGTATTATTGTTGGATCGACTAATAATCCTTGTGAGTTAGAATTAAAATCAATAATTTCAATTTTCTTTTTTCGTTCGCTGAAATTCCTCAATAAAACTCGATAGATGGAGGAATATTGTTTTTAAAGGGTTACATCATTGTAAAAGCCTAGAAACAGGCTTTTTTTTAATATTTTTTTGGTAGAAAAACAGGCAATAAGATAATAATATTTGTGGGAGTAATTGCGCCGATGCAGGAGTCTTTGAAAAAACAAATTCATCAAAAAATATCAAAAAATGACGATACCAGTGCAACAAAAGAAAAAAATATTTTTTAAAAATTCTACAGTGGTGTAACTAAAACTAACCGGCGTTGTCCTCACTGCGCTCAGGGGGAATCGACGAGCTCTCATCAACTGTAGTCGAACGAAAATTCAAGAACGTTTTTCAATGTTCCGGAATCTTTGATGCCATCGGTCGTCCAGAAGCGTTTGGAATATCCTAATATATTCTCAAATATTTCGGAATCGGAGAGTCTCTTCCAAGATTCAGACTCTTCTAAGATATTCTAAAAAAATTTTGAACATGCTGGTACATTCTGGCCAGTTTTAGCCACTTCGACACTCGATTCCCAACTATTTCACTAATTTCCTATGAAGAGATAGGGTATCTCTTGACACTCATATTTCCGAATCCAGCTCTCCTATTTCCTAATTGAAGACTGCTTCATGAATAAAACATGTGGAGGCTACCATACCATAAAATTCCCATGAGGCGGTGGGGATAGGTTATGGACAGGGCCAAGAACTTCGTGCTTCTACGATTCATTCATCACCCGGTATATGCGTGAAGGTAGGCACAATAATTTGTCGGTTGGAATGCACATAGCAATTTGACAGTTATTAGACTCGTGTCATGTAAGTGTGATAGTGACATATGAACATAAATAAATGAAGAAATCAACTAATTCATTCGGAAATGAACTAATAAATAAATTGAGTGGAAGTGGAAGTTTCCGATAATTTTGTTGCACCTGTTTTAGTTTGAAGGAATATTCAAAATTTGTAATCAATTTAAAAAAATGACGTGGACTTCATTTTGAAACTTTTCTGAGAGTATCCCCTCCTCTAGCACTATCAGGAGGAATCTCAGCAGGATTTCCACTAGCACTATCAACAGGAATCTTAACAGGATCCTCTCCAGGACTATTAGAAGAAATCTTAGCAGGATTTTCACCAGCATCATCAGTAGGAATCTTAACGGGATTCCCTCCAGGACTATCAGAAGGAATTTCAACAGGACTCTCATCAGGACTGTCAGAAGGATTCTGAGAAGTATTCCATCCAGCACTATCAGAAGGACTCTTAACAGGATTCCAATCAGCGCTGTTGAGAAAATTCTCATGAGTACTCTAAAACTATGAGTTTCCAAGATATTTCTGGAAATTGAGTCCACGTGTTTTTTTTTTCAATTACGAAATAGAATATTCCCTCAAACTAAAACAGATGCAATGAAACTATCGAAACTTTTCACTTCCACTTAATTCATTTATTAACTTAATTCATGAATCCATTTACTAATTAATTTATTCATTATTCATCTCTTTATTCATGTTAAAGTAAAACACTTACGTGACACGAGTCTAACTGTCAAATTACTATGTACAATTTAACCCATAATAGACTATTGTGCCCACCTTCACTCATATACCGGGTGGCAAATTAAGGGGGTTCCTCAGTTTCTCGGCAAAAACAAGGAAATATTCCAGACTGCTAAAAATTTACGAACAAGCTTATTGCGTAATTGCCATTATATAGTAATTTTTTGGAATTTATTTTCTATGAGAATAAAGGAGAAAAAAATTATGGAAGTTAGATATTATACATGGGGTTATACGGAAAGTCGGTAAACTTTGACGAATACCTACGTAGCCCACTCGATCGGCAATGAAGTAATCATGCTACAATTCTCCACCGCTCATATAACCCCATGTATAATATCTAACTTCCATAATTTTTTTCTCCTTTATTCTCATGGAAAATGAATTCCAAAAAATTACTATATAATGGTAATTACGCAATAAGCCTGTTCATAAATTTTCAGCAGTCTGGAATATTTCCTTGTTTTTGCCGAGAAACTGAGGAACCTCCTTAATCGTAGGAGCACAAAGTTCTCGGCCCTGGTTATGGAGTTATAGCTGCACCCACGGAGAAATCACATTGATATTTATTATATATATTGATTTTGATTTGTATCATAGCGTTCGAGAAGATGACAACTCTCCAAAGAATGTCAAGAGAAATGTCCGCCAGAGGAATTGGATCAGCCATTGTGAAGTTCAGGCAATTGGAAAAAACCGTAAAGTTTCGTCGCAGACAGTCTGCTCGATTACTTATTGTGATTTTTATTGACAAAATCACTGAAATACAAGAGTTCGAAGAAGGAGTCATGAATGTGGATATGAGTTTTCCCGAGGGGCTACTCACTCGTGAAGTCATGGCGCCACACCGCGATGAAGTCAATTTGAAGTCAAGTTGAAGTCATTGAAGTCAGTGAAGTCACTGAAGTCAGGTGACTTCGACTTTTTGAAATCACTGAAGTCAAATGATTTCATTTTTCTGAAGTCAATTCTGAAGTCACTGAAGTCACTTGCAGTCGATGAAATCAATCGAAGTCACTCAAATTACGTATTTCAGGTTTCAAAAGAAAATGAATACCCCACATGTTTATCAGGGTTTATATTGAATTTCGCATATACAGGAGGGAGAACTTTGCGTAGCAGAGAATTTTCAAGTGAATATGCTTGCGTTCATGGTAATAAAAAAAAGATCAGTGTTCTCCGCCACTGGTATATTTTAGATGCAAGTTCAAATTGTTTGAAATTAGAGCCAATGAGTGTGCATGGGTACATCGATATTGAACAGTGTCGAAAAACTATTTCATCCCCTGTGATAACTGAGAGTGGCGATTTAAAACTACCTGATAATATTTTTAAGGCTGTTAAAAAATATTTCCAATAAAAAACATCTAAATATTCTAATGAGTCATTTATATAGCAAGTTTTTGTTTCAATATGATGAAAACCCGTTTTCCCCCACCCTCTTTTATTTGTAAAATTTTATTTATTGTGACTTCAATGACTTCATTCTATTTGAAGTCGCTGACTACAAATTGATGAAGTCATTGGCAGTCAATTGCAGTCATGAAGTCACGTTGATCAACGCTTGAAGTCATTGACTTCACATTTTGTTGAAGTCATTGATGTCAGCGACTGAATTCACGTGAAGTCGACTTCATTTTGAAGTCATGGTGTCACTCAATCCTTGAGTGAGTAACCCCTCGAGTTTTCCTGTATGGTTGGTACTGTTCACTGGTGATCAACATGAAGATAGTTGTGACTATTGCCGTCATACAGTGAAAAATCCATTCAACGCAAAGATGCTCGTCTCCTGCTGTAACTCGACCTCCATTATAAAGTGGAGCTCCAAAAATGCGAATCATTCCACTTCATTGTCTCGTGATGAGAATGTTAAGAAAATCAACAGAACTGAAGGGTATCGCAATCAGTTTCTGGTTGATAGAGAGCTTTGTATTGCAATTTACACGGTGAATATTCAGAATAACGAATTATTTAATAGGGAAAATTGACTTTACAATTGAGTACATGCTTGAAAACACATAACATATTGCATCGATTAATAGATCTAGCATCAGTTTCAATGAGAAATTTCTATCACTCCAATTTCATAAATCTCTAATGACAATCAGCAAAATCAACGCCAATAAATTCGCTTGGCTTCTCAATCAATTTTTTTTTATGCATAAATAATTGATCATTCAAGTCTTAACCCTAGACTGGTCACTCTATGAGCATAGCGGAACGATCCGCTGTTTTTATTTTCCTATAATTAGTCGGGCGCACGGAAAATTCTGAAAGAAAACTGACTTTGATCCTTGGAGGGCTCAACAAACTGTGATGTCTAGAGTAGATGGAACTAGGTTTTTATCAATGATAACTCATGATTGCTCTAATAATAATGGATTATATTAACATTATAAAATGTACGTGTACATTGCGAAAGTAACTTGTGCTGAAGGCAAAGTGTGTCAGTAATGTAGGGAGTATTTAAACTATTGCAATACCCATACATCACACAAACTATTATATTTTTTGAATGACATTCTTTTCAAATTTGATGAAGAAATAAAATGAATGCTAGGAGCTGGTGAAATTATTCCACTGCTCAATGAAATTGTCCAGTAAGTGACGTTGCCAGAAACTTACTAAAGTGTAGAGCGCAATGTAGAGAGAATTTGGCAGCGTCGCAGCCAAAATGACACGGCACAACGCTCATCATCCGACCAGAGTCGTTAGGTCGCTCATGCTGACCAGTCTAGGATTAATATATGGAATATAATCATTTATAAATGAAAATCAATCGAAATGGTAATTATTCGCTTGCAGCCAAGTAATTATATTTGGAGAAATGACAGGCGGCTTGACGGATACATGGGTGAAATTATTATGGAATTATTGGAAGTCATGAATTCTAGTATATCACAACTGTTGGAACTACCGGTTGGCTCTTTTAATTCAAATACATCAAGTTGGACAGGTATGATTGGTGCTACTATGTCAGGGGAAGCTGACCTAGGTTCTGCACTCGCCATGACTTCTGAACGATGCGCTCTCCTTGACGTTTCATTGCCAATAATGCGTGGAGAATATGCATTATACATTGCACGAACTGTTCACATCTCCGTACAGTGGAATAGTTTTTTCAAGGTTTCGATTCGATTATTCAACTTATTTACGACTTTTTCTATCAATTACCAATAATCTATAGTTAAAATTAATGTTCAATCTTCAGGTGTTTCATCCAAAGATCTGGATGTTCATTGTTATTTTGCTCTTGATAACTCCTATTTTATTAATCATCATTGAGTACAAAAAAGGATGTAATCTTTTGGATATTATTTCTATACATTATCTGAATGTTTGGGGCCTTCTTTGTCAGCAATCATGGTCAAGTAAGTGACTATCCTGTTATAACCGTGAATCAATTTAGAAAATGTTGAAACTTATTATGATTCCTACATCTTTGTAGTCTTTTCTATAATACTGTTGCTTCTTCAGCCGTAATTCTCCATAATATTCAATTACATTTTACACGAGTTGGTGTTCATTATTCTTTAATAAATTCATAAACTTGAATTTATCTTGGGATAAGGGGGTGAAATGAACATTAAGAGTAAAAAAAGAGATACATTGAATTTTTTTGTTTTAGCGAAGGTTGTGGTTTCAATTTTTTCAATTTTCAAAGCTTATTCCTGATTCATGTTTTTCACTGAAATTTTTCTCAGTTCATCAACCCTAGACTGATCATCTAACGCACCCCTGCGACTTTGGTCCAGCGTTGCCGGATCTACTGTCTTAGCAGGTGATTTCCAGCTTTTGAAAAAAATCTCCTGTTCTCCTGCTAACACCCCAGGACCTCCTGTTTTTTTTTAAATTGCTGAAACTACCAGCCTTTCTAATCATTATCAGTGTATGTTCTCTTTCGTTTTTCTTTTCCACCGTATGAAATTCAACTTTCCTGCGCGGTGATTTCCTTGAGCTGCAGATGGCGTTCGGTGTCTAAATATTGATTACGAAAATCCCCACAACATTCGACCTTTGGAGGATATCTAGTTTGGAGCTAATGTTATTGCATATCTTCCGAAAAATCCATCTGTTAGTTCTGAAGCTTCGTATTTATTCAGAATACGATGCGTAGATTTTTACGTCGAAGCAATTCATCAAATTTTCAGTAAAATTCCATTCAATGATCCGCTGCTGGAACAATTAACTTCCTTGCATCCCTCTTATGTGGAAAAAGTTCCATCAATTGCTCATATCGCCTTGAGATTTTCTATATTATTCCAAGTAATGAGCTACAGCAACTAGATACGGAATGGCGTCTACTCCGTAACACCCCAGGTAGGAATTGACGATCGGAACAAGCCTTGCTCAGCCTTTGCCCAAGGCTGAGGCTGAGTAGTCTAAGGCTCAGATGACAAGGCTGAAGCAAACCTTGATGAGCCTTAGAATGATAAAATCATCCCAAGGTTGGAAACTGAGGTTTCCCCAACACTCAGATCTAAGTCTGAAATGAGGGTGAACCGTTCCAGACAATGGGGCTGTAGAATGTTTAAACAATTGTTTAACATTAATTACTATTGAATTATAAGGCTTTCACGAGATAAATCAGCTCAAATAGTATTGAAAATAACATTAATATGGAAAACAAAAGTTGCTCCGGCTTGGATTCGAACCCGCGACCATTGATTCTGAAAAATTTTAATGATAAAAAGACTATTTTATTATTATTAATCATCCCCGACCCGATTGGGATGAATATATTTATTCAGATGCCGCGTCCGGATGTTGTTCCCCAAAGAAGATCGTCCTGGTGCCGCTGTTGTCCAAGATATCCACCGAAGGACTGTGCTCGAAACATGCATCTAGCCCACTAGGCTATTTCACTTTTTTTTTTTTTTTTTTTTATAACAACAGTTTTTATTGGCACTATGAAAAGATATTATTTACATATGTACAGTAGAAAACAGTGTAGAAAAAACTATAATCATTATTATTATAACTTATAACTAATGAAGTTAATGGATACAAATATCTCTCAAACTTCTACATTTTAACAATATGAAGTATTGATGTAAGGAAGGAGAAGTAATTCTTCTTTCCAACATCATTCATAAAAAAAAATTATACATAACTATTTATGTGGTATATCATTTGTTTATGTAATAACAGATAATATATATATTCAGCGAATAAAAAAAATAGAGAAAAAATCTACGCTTTCATTATAGGCTATTTCACTTACTTGAGTTCATAGGACATAAACCCGAATTATAAAGTGACTCAACCTTTTCTCTCATTGACACTCTAAAACTCTATGTTCATATATTTCATTTTTTATCCTTCCAATGTTATAATAATAATTTTATTCAATTATCTATCCGCTGAAATAATTAATAACAGAATTTTGTCGGTTTGAATCGAAATCAGGCTTAGCCCAAGACTGAGACAAGCCTCGAATGAGGCTCAATGAAATAATCCAAAGATCACACAAAAAAAATGGAATTTACCTATTAATACTAATATTGTTATTGTTATTGCAATAATAATGGGGAAATTCCTATCTAATGAGTGGAGGCTGGCCCAAGACTCGTCCACCCTTCAGAATGAAGCCTTTGTAGAGGAAGCCTCAATCGAGGCTGATTCAAGCCTAGGTTGAAATTTGAAAATGAAGGAATGAAAACTCATAATTTCAGCCCAATTTTGACGACAAGAACAAGCCTGGCAGAGGCTTGGTTCCCCAAGCCTCAGTGCGCCAAGGTTAGTAAGGGGCTGTACTCGTCGTCAGCCTCGGCGCTTCCTACCTGGGACAAAGGTGGATTTAACTGAAAAAAATGGAGTCTGTTTTCCAAAGAAAGACAAAACACCTGTGTTTCCTCTTCTTTCAAAATTCAGTTTTGCAATGTTGACATTGCCAAATTTAGGTGCCACTTGTGAGAGAACATTTTCAGATTTGGGGAATGTTAAAACCGAAAATCGCCATCGTCTTAAAACGGACACAATCAATGGCATTCTTCACTAAGACGTTTAATTAATCAAAAAAATTGTTATGATTTGGAAATAACTAACTCAATGCGAGCTCGATTGGATGGTTCTATATATGATAAGATATAAGTGTTAAAATCATTAACAATGATGCAAGTTTATATCGAGTTAAGACTATAAGACATCTATTTTTGTTGAGTGTAACAAAGTATTCAGGCACTTTTCAAGACTGAGTTGAAAAATGGATGAAGTTTCATTAACCTCTCAAGTACGGGGCCTCAGCGAGCCAAACTGTCCTAGCCGCCGGGCGCCTCGTGGCATGTGAAATCAGAAGTTTGAAGAAAAAAACAAATTTCTCAAAAATTAATTAGTTGAAATCGAATTAATTGTTTTTGGAAGGTTGCATATCAAACTTGAGTCATCCATCTTCACGAAGCATTTTGCAAAATCTAAAAATCTTGAACATTGTAAGAGATATTGAATTTTTATGCAACGTTGTGAGGGTCTCTATGACATAGATTTTATGATCCGGCCCGTGGGACAGGCATGAGGGTCTATATACGTATATGGACCCCGTACTTGAGGTGTTAACAGTTTCAATTACTTTTGAGTCCCCCACTTCCAACCCTACTCCTCCTGTTTTCTCAAGTGCTGTTTTCTGCATTTCCATAGAAGCAGTCTGGCAACGCTGCTTTGGTCCCGTCGTGAGGGATTCACCGCCGTATTATTTTGGATGTGACGTTGCCGAATTCCCTCTAGACTGCCCAATCGTGGTTAGCGAGTTTTCGACAACGTCGCTCACTGAACGATTTCATTGAGCATTGCAAAATTTAATTTGCGAAATATGTAATTTACAAAATATAATAGTTGATTGAACATTTCAATAAACAAATTTGATTTCTTTTTCAGAATTTGACACTCAGCCAAATGATTATGAAAAAATAAAAACGGCGCAGCCCGGTGAATCCCTCATAGGGGGATTACGGATGCTATTCCCGAAGCATTTCAGTTGAGTTGAAATTTTTCTTCTGTCAGATAACAGCAGTGAAGTTTCCGGAAAAAATTGAGCTAGTTTGAGAACGCTTCGATTTTGCCTCAAAACGAGAGAAATTATCAATCATCAATTAGCTGCATGGACTGATGGCTGAAGGCCAGTTTTTTCTTCCTTCATTGTGCTGTGGTTTTTGCACAGCTGGCCATCAGTCTCATAGGCTATACAGCCAATTGATGATTGATAACCTCAGTTACCCAAAGGCAAAAGTGGAGCGTTCTCAAACCGGCTCAATTTTTTTCCGGAAACTCACTGCTGTCACCTAACAAAAGGAAAATTTGGACTCAGTCAAAATGCTTTGGGAATAGTACCCAGGTCTAGGGTTAATGTAATAATTCATGAAATTCTATTCGAAACTCTCACATGAGAATGTCCATTTTTTCCTTGCTTTTTGTTACCAACAGGTCCACCCCAAGGAAATTCTTCAAGAATTATATTCTTGTCACTATTCATGTCGACATTAGTCGTGAATGCTGCTTATTCAGCAGCATTGATTCGTTATCTGACTACAGCTCCACCATATGTACCGTTTCGTACTCTAGAAGAGTTTGTCAATGATGGGACGTATAAGGTCATCGCAGTACGAGACAGTGCGATGGCTAATTGGGTTCAAGTAACTCATAGTAGTTTTAATATCTTGCTCGAGCGTGAATCTTTTTGACAATGCTAAATAATTTGAATGAATATCTTACAGGAAACAAATGATACACTCATAGGAAAGATAAAAATGTTGATGATTCCGAGTGATTCTTTACCTCTTACTAGAGAAGGAGCAATTGAACAGGTATCGTAATCAATATTACTGTTATAATAGTGCATACACTGTATACATATAGAACTTCTCTTTAAACCGGCTATGAAGAAAATGAAAATACTACTATAATTATAAATTTCTTTACCAGACTCATATTACGAGTGTCTAAACAACTTAATCTACATAAATTTCATCAGTTATTTTTCTTCACAATTCCGTTATTAAATTAATTGTAGGAAAAATTCTTACCATTTTAAAGTATCTCCCACTAATTCTGGTATCTTGCAATGATCTTCTCATGTTTTTATAACAGTTATGTACTGGAAAAGTAGGTTTCGTTGATGTCAGAACTACCGAAAATTTCGAATCAATTGATCAATGTGCAACAATAGCTCTTATATTAAGAGAAACGTTCGATATTGCATTCATTCTACCGTTGGGCAGCAAGTACACAAGAATTGTGAATCATCAGTAAGTTGAATCTCCATAATAATATGTGAAATCAGATATTGATGATTTTGCCAATATCTGGAAAATAATTTGACTCAGGGGCACTCATGAAGACATTGCAATTAGTATATCATTCAACGAATAAGGGTGCTGGAATGGGGTAAAATGGATTGTCGAAGAATTCCATTGAAAAACTTGAGCAAATGAAGGTGATAAATTTGGCTCAAAATTGATCATTGATAATTTAACTCTTTCGGCCAAAAATTGAAGACGTTGTGGAAATTCTCTAGTTGTGGAAATTTTAAAATTGTAATGCAATGCCCATTTCACCCCTATTTTGAAGATTTCAAATGAACATCTGCAGTCGGAAGATATATCTGGAATGTACTCCGATTCTTCGATTTCAACATGTGAATTGTGTTTCAGCATCCAACACTTTCGAGAGGACGGTGTACTGACTCGACTGAAGCGAAAGTATTACGTAAAACCTCCTCCAGCTGATACTTCTTATCAATCCGTTACATTTAGGGACATTTTACCAATATTGATTATACTTGTGTTCGGATGCTCGATTGCTCTCATCATCTTCAGCCAGGAAATACGATAAAGTGATAATGAGCAATCTCACTGATGTATAATTCCTGTGCACGATACTCTTCTCAGAAAGTAGGAAAACATCAAATTTGTTTGATTATTTGAATCTTACAAAGCACTATTGAATTGTTAACATCTATACCACGAGCAAAGGAAATGAAAGAAAAAAACTTTTTCGACATTGCTGCTACGTTCACCTCATGCTGGAAAGTGCCTTTTCGTTTACTCGGAAAAGAGACATAGTCCACGACTCGTAGAATGTAACATCACTGTGTCAAAAAGTATTGTTCGACACGTGTGCCGTTGCCGGCGTTTTCCAGCTCGTATGTTTTTTCAACATTGTATCGAAATATACTAATTGATTATTCACAAAGGTCCATCCATAAATTACGTCACGCGAATTTCAAATGCTCTTTCAGATTACGAAAATAATTTTTTTCTTAGTTCCGTAAATTTTGTTGACAATTTTTTTTGCAGCTTTGTGAGAATTCTTCTCATGATGAAAATAGAGTAGGTAACTATAGTTGCCATGATATTTCAACTTTGAAATATTGAAAACAGGAAAATAAAATGAATTATTGAACAGTAAAGTTGTCGCTATCGTTTGGCTCTCGGAAAATCAGGAAAAAAAAAATCTGATATATATTCGAATGCAAGAGACGTAGGAAAAGGGAATTTATTAATTATTCAGAATGGAACGAATATGCACATGTGTAAAAACATTTTAATCTTGTATCTGTATGGAAATAAAATGAAAACTATCGCTTGAAATTTCTGAATCTCTGAATAATTCATGGCCTAGCCTAACAATTATAGATATAATACACGATGTATACACAAATATGTATTGAAAGTAGCAAAATCCATAATAGAATGAATTTCACAGCAGTTGTATCTATTTGCTCATTGCAAACGAATGAATCAAGTAACTCTACAAATTGACATAACTTCAAGCATACTTACACAAATTATTTCTACTTAATTATTTTAAGTAATTGTTGTAATGAGAATAACAATGAAGTTGATTATGTTACTGATATTTCATTTCTTTGTCTCGTTGTTGATAATTTTTCAAACTGGAGAAGGGAGAGTTAGTTATGGATCTTTGATCGAAAAAGTGTATGATGAATATGAGACGATTGGCATTATTGTTGGATCGACTAATAATCCTTGTGAGTAAAAATCGAGCGGAAAAATTGCAATTTTCTTTTTTCTTGTGCTGAAATAATTAAACTCGGTAAATGGAGAAATATTCTCGTCAACACTAGCCGGAGTTGCTTTTGCTTCGCTCGGACGAAATCGGCCAGTTCCTATCAAATGTGGTTAAGAGCAAATTTCAGAACTTTCTGGAATCGGAAATTCCTTCGGTGGTCCAGAACCTTCTGGAACATTCTAACATGTCCTCGACAATTCCGAAATCGGGACACCCTTTCAAGGTTCAGACACTTGGTCTAGGACATCCTAGAGCATTTTTGAACATCCTGTAACATTTGAAAACATATTTATCAATTCTGGGACCTTCTAGAATATTCAGGAACATTCTGGCCATTTTCGGCCGTTTCTGCACTGGATTGTGTTTCGCCCATACTTCCAAATTCACACTGTAAAAACAAATGTTCGAAATTAAGATACTTTTGTAGACACTTCCAAGACATTTTGAGGACGCTATTACGAGTGAATGGCAGTTTCAACATATTTTTTGACTTTAAGATAATTTTTTCTAACTGATATCTTAAGTTAAGGTACTTGTTCTTACAGTACAGCCCTCAAAGTTCAATATTTTAATATATTGATTTTGATTTATAACATCCCGGGAAAAAATGTTTAGATCTGATCAGATCAAATTAGATCTGATTAGATCTAATTTGATCTGATCAGATCTGAACATTTTTTCCTGGGATAGCATTCGAAAAGATGACAACTCTCCAAGTAATATTGAAAGAAACGTCTGTCAGAGGAATTGGATCAGCCATTGTAAAGTTCAGGCAATTGGAACAAACTGTGAAGCTTCATCACAAAACAATCTGCCCGATTACTTGTTGTGATTTTTATTGATAAAATCACTGAACTACATGAATTCAAAAGAGGAATCGTGAATGTGAATATGAGTTATCCTGTATGGTTGATATTGTTCACTGGTGGTGAGCATGAAGATAATTGTGACTATTGCCATCATCCAGTGGAGAATCCATTCAACGCAACGATGCTGGTCTCCAGCTGTAACTCAAGCTCCTTTGTAAAATGGAGCTCTGGAAAGACGAATAATTCCACTTCATTGTTGAGTGATGAGAATGTTAAGAAAGTCAATGGAACTAAAGAGTATTCCAACCAGTTTGCGGTTAATAAAAAATTTCGTATTGCAATTTTTAAGGTGAATATTTGAAATAGCAAATCATTCATCAGGAAAAATTGACTTCATATTGAGTACATGCTTGAAAAAAAACATAACATATTGGATCGATTAATAGATCTTACATCAGATTTGGGGCTTTCACGGCCAATGTCTTCATTAAAATACTAGGCCTCCGGATGAATGCCACATTGAGTTTCAGCGTTGTGCCGACGTTTCGCAAACATTGCAGTTTGCATCTTCAGGGCTATGAGCTCCAATTCTGAGCTCCTCTTTAATTGACCAGCTAATCAATTAAAAACACCTGACAAGGTGGCATTCATCCGGACGCCAACTATTCTAATAAGATCTAACATCAGTTTCAATATAAAATTTCTATCAACACAATTTCATGAATCTTTAATGACAATCAGCAAAACGATCAAAGAATTTCTGACGGAAAAGCTTCAATGAATCTGCTTAGCTTTTCAATCCGTTGTTTTACGCATAAAAACATTCATTATTTAAGTTTTAATATATAAGATATAATTATTCATGAATGAAGATTGATCGAACTGATAATTATTCGCTTGTAGCGAAGTAATTATCTTTGGAGGAATCATCATCAGCTTAATGGATACCTGGGTGAAATCATCATGGAATTATCTGAAGTCATGAATTTTAGTATATCACAAGTGTTAGAACTACCGGTTGGCTCCGTCAATCCAAATACATCGAGTTGGATAGGTATGATTGGTGGTGTCATTCAAGGTGAAGTTGACCTAGGTCCTGCCCGCGCCATGACTCCTGAACGACTCGCTATTGTTGACTTCTCATTACCTATAATGCATGGAGAATATACATTATACATTGCACGAACTGTTCACATCTCTGTACAGTGGAATGGTTTTTTCGAGGTTTCAATTCGATTACTCAGCTTATTTACAACTTTTTCACCAATTATAAGTAGTCTATCGTTAACATTAATATTCAATTTTCAGGTATTCCATCCAATGATCTGGGTGTCCATTGTTATTTTGCTCTTGATAACTCCGCTTTTATTAATCATCATTGAGTACAAAAAAGAATGTGATCTGTTGGATACTATTTCTATGCATTATCTGAATGTTTGGGGTCTCCTTTGTCTGCAATCATGGTCGAGTAAGTGAACGTTCTGTTATAAGTTCAACTGAATTGTGAAAACGCTGAAACTTATTGTTGAATGATTCCTACACCGAAAAATTCGGTATCCCGCACGGAAATTTTCCGGTAAAGAGACAGAACAGCTTAGCCAGCTGAAAAATAGTGTTTTCATCATTGATCAATTTTTTCATCCAGAAAGTATGCACCGAATAAATCGAAAATATCACTCAGCTACATAATGATATGTATTTAGGATATATTTCCGGATATTCAGAATTGGCCGCTCCGCATATATCCCAATACACATATCCCATAAGTAACCAATTTATAAAATTACATTCAAATGTGATACATCCCACTTACTATCGGAACGATGGTCAGATATATATGGCGATGCATTTACATATATATAATTGTAATATTTTATATTATGATTCCTTTATATTTGTTTAATTTTGCCACATTTATGCGGATATGCTAATCAACGACGGTGGCTGATGGTGTTTCCCTGAACGAAGCACATGGAAAAATATTACAGTAGTGCTTGTATCAATCAGCAAAGTCTCGGTATCGAACCCAGAACTCTAGCGATACAAATCTGTCATCCTGCTGATTGAATCACCGCAGACCTCATATTACAATTATATGATTTTTGGAATAGGATTCATGTGAAAGTAGATGATACAATATGAGTATTTAGTGATGGTTATAGTATGGAAATTGTCAAGAGTAAATCTTGATTAACGTCGTTGCCTCCCTACCATCCATTAAAAAAGTCTTGACTCCGAGATGCCACCCTATGTGGTGATAATATACTACTATGAAGCTATACTCAGCAAAACAATTAAAGGAGCAGAATTTTTCTCCCATTTTGCAGTGTTTTTCAAAGAACTGTAACTTTGCGAAAAATTATCGGATCGGGATGGAAAAAAAAGAAAAATGAAGCTTGGAATGTGTACTTTTGAAATCTTGGGATAAAAATTTTTTTGAACATTATTTATGGTGCGAAAAAAGCAATGAAGGCGAAGAAATTTTTTTTTTTTTTTTTTTCAATTTTCAAAATGATCCACGGGCTCCAAAAAAAAATTTTTGGCTCAGCCAGTGACAGGGTCTTTTATTGAATGAAAAAACACCTTTTTGTCTTTGATCATCGATATCTCGTAAACTACTAGTCGCACAGCAAACGGATGGTGGGTTTCGTAAACTCAGGGCTGCCAGATGGTATAATTGGATACAAAATGTTTATAATATGGGTATCCCATGTATCTTGTTTGTATAGAGCATGTCTCTGTATAATCGGGTACAAAAATTCAAGTGAAATTGTATTCTCTTTATTACTCTGCTAATGTTGGCGAATTTTTTTTTTTTTTTTTTTAGAAATCAAATGTTTTTCAACCACTAATGACAAGTGCGCGTTTTCCTTTGAAACTACTCCAATCAGAATTAACACTTTCTGCGTAGGAATGGTCATATGATATCTATAATTATTGTAACAATTTTTAATTTTCATTTCCATTATTAACTCGTGATACACCTAATAATATTGTCTATGTATGTAAATGTGGGTGTATGATATGACTTTTCACAAATGTAGGATTTTCATTTTTTCTTTAGATTTGAATTTTACCGCCAAAGTAATGAATTTTTCCCGCTAGACAGACTGAGGACTTATGGCACAATTGTTCACAATATTTTCAGTAAAATCTTTCATGTTTCATCGTAAGTAACAGCAATGTAAAAATAATAATTATATTTATTACAAAATATTTTTCAACGGTTTTGGTGGTTTGTATAGTGATATCCGATTTTGTATAATTTGACAGACCAAGCGGTATAATCTAGGTTGGCTCTACTGGCAGCCCTGCGTAAACTTGAATCAATGCTCTATGAGTATCTTTCAATCTTTTTTGGGAAAAAATTTTTTTTTCATTCTTAAAATTGGTTTCAAAAAGTGGCAAAAAATGGAGTTTTTTGGTGTTTTTGAAAAACGACCTGAACTTCGCGAATATTGCGAAAAGTGCTAATGTTTTAAGGTGCTTTTTGAATTCAAGATATTCCTAGACAACCTGGAAAGTTTCAAGTCGATCGTTCGAACTGTTTTTTTAAATCAAACTCTCAAAGTTCTAGCAATAATTTACGGAGCACGTTTTTGCTCCTTAAGGAGGAACATCAGCTTTCGACCTAAAACAAAAAACGCTTACATTTTCATGAAACTTCGAGGACAAGTTCATTAAGTAATCTCGAATGTACCATAATTTTTTCGGATTTTTCCACCACCGAATAATAAACGAAAATCATTATCAAAGTTGGAACTTTTGTATATGACGATATGGACAGCGAGGTTATTTAGCAAAATTTCCCCTTTACCACCGCGTTGGTAAACGGGGAATTTTGCTAAATTACCTCGCTGTCCATATCGTCATATACAAAAGTTCCAACTTTGATAATTATTTTCGTTTATTATTCGGTGGTGGAAAAATCCGAAAAAATTATGGTATATTCTAGATTACTTAATGAACTTGTCCTCGAAGTTTCATGAAAATGTAAGCGTTTTTTGTTTTAGGTCGAAAGCTGATGTTCCTCCTTAAACGTGAATTAACGATGATTGAGGTAATAATTTTTTTTTTCATCATTTTTTTCGTCGTTTCGCATTAAATGATGAACATTTCATAAACAATCATCAAAGCTGAGAAGAAAATGATTAAAATTTTTTTTTTTTTCGATTTCAAGGAAAATTGAATTTTTTTTTAATTCAATTTTTTATTTAAAAAAAAATTCAATTTTCCTTAAATTTGAGAAAAAAAATTTTTTAAATCATTTTTTTCTTCGCTTTGATGATTGTTTATGGAATGTTCATCATTTAATGCGAAACGACGAAAAAAATGATGAAAAAAAAATTATTACCTTAATCATCGTTAATTCACGTTTAAGGAGCAAAAACGTGCTCCTCAAATTATTGCTGAAACTTTGAGAGTTTGATAAAAAAAAACGGTTCGAACGATCGACTCAAAATTTTGCAGAGTGTCTAGGCATATCTTAAACTCAAAAAGCACCTTAAAACATTTGCACTTTTCGCAATATTCGCGAAGTTCAGGTCGTTTTTCAAAAACACCAAAAAACTTCATTTTTTGCCACTTTTTTAAACCAATTTTAAGAATGAAAAAAAAATTTTTTCCCAAAAAAGATTGAGAGATACTCATAGAGCATTAATTCAAGTTTACGAAACCCACCATCCGTTCGCTGTGCGACCAGTAGTTCACGAGATATCGATTATCAAAGACAAAAAGGTGTTTTTTCATTCAATTGCCGATATCTCAGTGACAAATGGTCGTACAGAAAAAAAAAAATTTTGAATCGAAGCTAAAGAATCAGGCTAAAAGACCCTGTCATTGGCTGAGACAAAAAAATTTTTTGGAGCCCATGGATCACAGTGAAAATGGAAAAAAAAAAAAAAAATTTCTTCGTCTTCATTGCTTTTTTCGTGCCATAAATAATGTTCAAAAAAAATTTCTATCCCAAGATTTCAAAAGTACACATTCCAAGCTTCATTTTTCTTTTTTTTTCATCCCGATCCGATCATTTTTCGCGAAGTTACAGTCCTTTGAAAAACACTGAAAAAATGGGAAAAAAATTCTGCTCCTTTAATCGGGTTGCCAACTCCAAGCTCAAGGTAGATGGCGCCAGGTAATTAGGTGTCCCAAATTGGAGCGAGAATTGAACGTGTTTCGTGAACGAGGGTTACATTCTCGAGCCACAAGTCTCATCTTTAAATTATTATATTATCCTACAATTTGTTTCATTTTATTAACTTCCAAGCATGGCTGAATCTATCGAATATGGTGAATTGAAACTACCGGAGTTGAAAAAGTTGCTGCGAAACCGAGGTGCAAGGACAACAGGACGCAAAAGAGAACTAGTTGAACGGTGCTATGATAATGCACTCTTCATAAATTTGAAATTTATTTTCTAATTGCATACCCATTCCAAATATATCAATTTTCCATGTTTTTTTCATAGCTAATTTTCGAAGCAGAATTTTACCTCAGATTGATTTATTAAAAAAATTTTACATCTAGATTGGAACAATATGACCGAAATGCCGGGTTTGGATACGATGTTCCATTCGATGATGAGCAGTATATTACTCTTTTGAAGCCTCCAGATTCATCATTCAAAGACATAAATCGCGATAGTCCAATGCCTCCACTGCAACAAGCACATATAACGGAGTATTTAAAGAGGTTAATTTTTATTTCTAACTACTTCGATTGACTTCATCGATGAGAAAAATTGCTCATTCACGTACTGTTCTTTCTGCTGGCTTTCATTTTTAACACTTTTTTCTATATAGTTTCAGCAAAGAAATGTTTCGAGCACAAGAACTTTATGAAAATGGTTATTTGACTTTGTTGCGATACAGTCAAGAAGGTACTCAACTGGTTTTTGCTTGGAACATATTCTCAGACGCTAATTCCATAATTTATTTGCTTGATAATATTATTTCCTTCAGGTGGATCATACTTTCTCAGAGGTTCAGTAAAGGCTGAAATGACGAAACAACTGAAATATTATGCTTGTGTGCAATTATCGTTGGATGGAGACATCGAAGGAGCTGAATGTGAATGTGCTGCAGGGAATTTCATTGAGGCTCACTGCAAGCACGTCATTGTAGTCTTACTTGGCTTAGAGCAAATGGTACGTGAAGGCATGGTAACTTTGGAGAAAACTTGCACTGAGAAACTCCAAACTTTCCATATGCCCAAAAAGACGTTCACTGGATCCCCTGTAAAGGCTGATCAAATCCGAAGACGATTAACCGAACCGCGAAGCCGTCGTTGCGTTCCTGAGGATGATCCCATGGAGGCTGATAATGGCATGGATAATATAACATATCAGGTGTATTTCCGGAATTTATGTATTTCTTACGCTTTCGGTTCAAGAATGCCAATTATGCACTTGATCCGTCCCACTAACACATACGCTGTAGCATGGGACCATGATTATTGCTTCTTGACACCAGTACAGCATCTTCTAAAGAACATGAGATTATGGGATTTGGACGAAGATGATATTGTAGACATAGAAAAATCTACTCGAGGACAAAGAGAAAATGAAAGATGGATGCAGGAAAGGAAAATTCGGATCACAGCGAGTAATTTTTTTAAGTGTTGTAATGTTGCTAATGACAATCAATGTAAAAAAGTTGTTGAATTAATCATGGATCCATCACCAGAACATCGAAAGCTATTACGCATGGGATAATTTATGAAAAAGTAGCTATTAAGGAATTCGAATCACGCTGCAATGTTCAAGTCCAAGAATGTGGACTTTTTGTCATTTTATCACATCCATATCTCGCTGCTAGTCCTGATGCGCTCTTGGCAGCTTTGTCAATCGTAGAAGTTAAATGCCCTTATAGCATTCGAGATCAGATGATTACGCCAAAAACTCTACCATACTTATACGTGGATGCTAATAGTAATTTGGCTCTAAAAAAGAGCCACCCCTATTATTACCAGGTACAAGGACAATTGAAAGCAACTGGAAGATTATTTTGTGATTTTATTATTTTCACCTTCAAAGATTTTAAGCGAATTTCTATTGAACGTGATGATGCGTTTATTGATGAAATGTTGAAAAAATTGGATTTTTTTTACCATAAATATTTTGAGCCCAGGCTTTTGGAGGTATATCTTTTCAGAAATTATGGGAAATATAATTTTCAGACAATCCAAGATTGAATCAACAAATTTGTGCCTGTTTTGTAACTGTGCTGTTTCATAGTATTTTTTGATCCCACACGCTTAAAAGTTTCCTATAGAATGATTATGGAAAATCCACAGATAAGGCCTTAAAAATGACCATTTTCCATAATAAATATCCGATTTATTTCATTTTTTTTCCGTTGATTTCTTTGAGGCGTCTTCAAGCAGTGTGCGTACACGTTTCTCAACTTCCGTGTCAATCGTCAACTCCACACGTAATAAATACATTAGTACAAAATGCTGAGTACATTAGAGAATGCAATATTAGAAAATAGAACGAGTAATTGTGGCAATCATTATTATGCATATATTGTGTACTGGCTATAATAAATTTATTACTTTATAAAGATGGCATCCCCAATATGATATTGAAAAACTGTGCAGTTGGATTATGCGAACCGGTGACTTTCATCTTCAACTATTCTTTGAAGAACGGGATTTTTCCAAAGAGGTGGAAGGAGTCGTTTATAACCCCGATACACAAAGCAGGAAAAGCAAGTATGGTGGAAAACTACAGGCCTGTTTGTGTCCAATCAGCGTTACCAAAATTGCTCGAGAAACTACTGTTGCCTGAAATATCATTTGCACTGAAGAACGTGATAGATACGAGACAACATGGCTTCATCAACGGGAGATCAACGGTGTCTAACTTATTTTTGTATACGGATGCAATATTAGACGCAATGGACTCAGGGCACGAGATGCACGTCATTTGTACTGATTTCAGTAAAGCATTTGACCTGGTTAATCCGAAGGAGTTGCTGAGAATTTTGGAAGCTGCCGGCATAAGGGACGTTGCCCTACAATGGATGGCATCGTATCTCACGGGGAGGTATCTCTCGGTCCGGATAAAGGGTACTGTATCAACCCCATATGCGGCTAAACTGGGTGTTCCGCAAGGTTCACATTTGGGCCCTGTATTGTTCACAATGGATATTAACGGTATGGATGAATTCATTCAGTCGGAGCATGAGCTTTTCGCGGACGACGGGAAGATATACAGGGTTATCAAAGACTCTAACGATGTCGTGATTCTGCAGAATGACCTGATGTCGTTATCGACATGGTGTAAACAAAGAGGCTTATTTCTGAACGTCATGAAGTGCGGGGTCTTGCGCTTTACGCGTGGTACGGCAAGGTTCGAGCCAGTGTATGAGATCGATGGAGCAAGGCTTGTAGAACTGCGTGAGTTGAAAGATCTAGGAGTTTGGATTGACAACAGACTCAACTTCAACTGCCACATCGATAAGACGGTGGTCAAGGCGAAACAAATCCTTGGATGTCTGCTACGGATGGGTGGAGTATTTAGACAGGAGGCAACCATGGCGAGGCTGTACACGTCGCTAGTCAGGCCGATATTGGAATATGGGTCGGTGATATGGTCACCATATCACAAATATCAGATAGAGAGAGTCGAATCGGTTCAAAGGAAGTTTCTTCGCTATCTGGTGAACACGATGGAGGCTAAAGGGGTCAAAATCAGTTGTGATGAGATACAGAAGAAATATGGCATTATGGACCTTCACCTCAGGCGGAAGTACTTTGATCTGTGCTTTCTCCACAGAATCATCAATGGTGGAATCGACTCACCAGAGATATTGGGTCATCTGTATTTCAGTGTCCCAAATAGAACTTTGAGAACACAACGACTGCTATGTAAATCCTATACTGACAAAAATTATGTAGAAAATGGACCGAAGAATCGTTTATGCACACTAGCAAACGAATCCACCACTTCACTTGAGTTCTTCGACAGCTCGTATGGCCGTTTCAAGAAGGGAGCAATGAAATATCTATCGGTAAATTATGTCGGGAATTGCTGAGAATTGTTAAAGATACTGTTATATGTATTTATGTTTTGCTTCATATTTTATTTTAAATTTTTTTCATTTTATTTTGTTTCTTTTTTATTATCTTCTATCTTGCATGGTATTTTTGGTTCCTGAATTGAGTCAAGCACTGGGAGAGATTTTATTGATTAATTGAATTAATCAATTATATTGTATGTAAAATGCTGAATGCGTAAATAAATAAATAAATAAATAAATAAATAAAGGTGTTTGAAAATTGTTAGTAGTCTGTAGAGAATTGACGAAAAACTGATACTCGGATATTTTCATCATTTAATAAAACTTCATTTCATAGTACATTCTCGGAAGTTGCATAGCGTTACACAAACGTTAAGCATTTGAGAGGCTATAGGAACATAAGCATGTTGAAGTGTACTGGCTAAAATAAGGTATGTCTTCAATAAACCAATGATGCGCTCTATGTGAACACGATGCCGTGCCAGCTTCCGATCTTTCAAGAGAATCATCCCAGGTAAACGATTTTTGCCTTTCAAAAAGGCAGGAATATCAACTTTGATATCGTTTGGAGCAAAAATATCCTGGACATTGAAACCTCTGTCAGCCATTATGGAGTCTCCAGCTTGACACATTTCAGTTAAATCACTGCGTTCTACCAGTTGCCTATCACTTGCACTGCCTCCATAAGCTGGGGATTGATAAGATATTAAGCCACCTGGAGTACAACCAACAAGAACTTTCAATGTATTCTTATGTTTGTAAGAACTGAAAGTTATTTGTTGGAATAGTGGATTTATTGGCTTCTGGATTGCTATTTCAGTTCCATCGATAATGACACGAGTTGCAGGGAAATGTTTCTTAAACGTCTCTGGCATATAAAAATCAACTAACTCTCTCTCCGGCCAAACATTAATTTTCTTCCACTGATGATCCATAAATTTAATCCAAGTATGGAAGATATTCTCCACCGTTGTATGACTAACTTGGAAATGCTCAGCTAATTCGTGATCAGGAGTGTTCCGGCGTAATTTCCACAGCGTCATAAAAAGTTGATCTTCAATTGATACGTTGAGAACTTTGTGATATTTATATCGCAGGAAATATACTCCTGGTCCAAGACTCTCCAGTACGAATTTGAATTTTTGATAGTTTTCGAGGCCGGTGAAATATGAGATAGTTTTGTCTTTATCTTTAAAATTGTGGATTGAATAGCCTAATGACCACGAAGTTTGAGTAAAGGCATCACGGAACTGTTTCGTACCTACTGAACTCTCCCGATCGGCCACTAATTCATTTCTCGTGGTATGAATCTCAATTTCCGCCTGAATATCACCGATGAAAGATTCTTCGTCGAATATTTCTTCTCTTTCCCCTACTGATGATGTTGAACTATTTATTTCTAATGTAGCGGAAATGTCAGAATTTGAGCTTTCGATGGGTCTCTCATTAGTATAATCTTCTATTTTATGACGTTTCGTCCTCTGCTTTATTTCATCATTGATATTCTCTGAGTTCATGACTGCTATTGCAAAAAATTATATATGTAAACGTCAAAGGAATATGGAAATATATTCGCAATATACTTACGTTGGGATTCAGATTGATGACGAACACGTTCGCCATTTATTTTAACAGATCTACAATCATCTATCTCCATATTTATTTCTGTCTCTGTTTCTTCTGTAATTAGGCTTCCTCCATTGATACCACCTGAACAAAGTGATTCGAGTTAGCGGCTATTTTTTTTTATCTATTAGTCAGTTAGAGCAAGATAACAAAGTGATACATGAGTTGGAAATGTTCACCTGTGCTAGAAGTGGCGGCTGATGAAATCTGACGTATGGGTTTTGGCATGTCCCCATTTTTACTTATGCTTCCTGCAAAGAATAAAGTTTAAAGAATTCGATTTACTCTCTAAATCACGTGATAAAAAATTCTTTCACCAATGAAATCACAACGCAGAGATTCAGAATCTGCCGTCATCGACTGGATTGCCTCCGTGTTAATAATTATTGGTACAGCATTCTTTTTCAGCCTCATACGGTGTAAGGCTAGTCCTACAATTGTTTGTTCCTTTATCAGAATTGTGTTCTTCCAATCCAACAAATTCAATGAATATTGATTTACCTGATTGCATTCCTTCCGTTAGAAATTGATCGTCCGCGAAATGTAACTCGCATAACCCTTTTCTCCCGTTTGGAGCAAACGTAGATTTTCCAATGAATTCTAGCCATTTCTTCCGCACTTCACCATCTTTGGACGGAATTTTGAAGCGGGAAGGATTTTTGCATAACGGAAAACTGCAGATGAGCATTTTTTATTTAATACAAGCTCAATATTCCAACCAGTGTGGACACTTTTACTTAAGCACCAGAGAATTCGAACTTGAATTTTGCGCTAGCCGCCATGTTGGAAGTTACCTAGTTACCTGGCGCCATTGTTTCGGAATCCAGCCACTTGGCAACCCAATTGCTTTGCTGAGTGTATATATATTTTTGACTTGACTGTACACTCACACAGTAGTATCCTCTATATGAAGACACACAACTGTTCAATGTTCTCCCACAACACACTAACGCGGCCATCTTGATACCCCTTCCACTGAGAATTTCGTCAAAATACGGTTTTATTTTTAATTATTCACCGAAACTATGTGGTCAACGATCTCCATATTTTCAAAAATAATTCTAGACGTATGGTTCTGATAGGTGTTAGTTTTTCATAATGATGGTGTTTTTTTTTCAATGTGAAAAAAAATGAAATTAGTAGTTTTCCCACGCTTCTCTCAGTCCGCCTGTACAAAAACGGTGATTTTGATTGCTATTATCTCATATATACTCTGGACCATCGTTCTTAAATTTCATTATTAGATGCATTATGCATCTAATTATTAATAGCTCGATTTTTAAGCAAGTCTTGAGCTTTGTCATTAGGGAGGCAGCTACCTCAAGTTAATGATAACAGATTATTCATTCTGAAATCGTATAAAATATATTCTTGTGTCAATCTCCATTGAAAAATGGAAAAAATTATGCATTACACTATGCATCGATTTTCTATCCTCGCACTATAGTGAAAGGCATACGGCACATTCATTATAAAATCAGCGAAGTGGTAAAGGGAGTTAAGTATATATGGTTATCCTATATGACTTAACTCCCTTTACCACTTCGCTACTGAAATCATTATATATAAGAGAAATTCATCCTCTCCAGCCGCAATTTTTTATAATACTAAATTACATTTTACACAAGTTGGCAAGCAACAAAGTGGCGTAAGTGTTATGTATTAGCACAGCACTTACGCCCCTTTCGGTTCTGAAGTGATGATATTCATAAGTCTGAATTTATTTTGGGGGAAAGAAGATGAAATGAACATCAAGAGTTGAAAAAACACATTGAATTTTGGCTGAGATTCGACTCGAAAGCTGAGGAAATTACCCGTAAAAAACATGATTTCAATCAGCTTTTTGTCAATTCTTTTTTTAATCTCTAATGAAAAACACAACCTCTTCCATGAGATTGTCAATTTTTCCTTGTTTTTTTTTATGAACAGACTCGCCCCGCAGAAATCCTTCGAGAATTATATTTTTGTCATTATTTCTAACGACATTAGTCGTCCATGCTGGTTATTCAGCGGCATTAATTCGTCATCTGACGACTGCTCCACCGTATGTACCATTTCGTACTCTAAAAGAGCTTGTAAATGATGGAACGTATAAAGTCATCGCAGTACGAGGCAGCGCGCTGGATGATTGGGTTCAAGTACCTCACAGTTGTTTTAATGTGTTGCTTCAGCATGAATATTTTTTCGAAGAGGCTAAATAATTTAATGAACATCTTACAGAAAACAAATGGTACACTCATGAGGAAGATGAAAATTTTCATGAAGTCGAGTGATTCTCTACCCCCTACTCGAGCAGAAGCAATTGAACAGGTATCGTCATGAATCCACTTTGTAGTAATTCTATACATTTCAACAATTTTTTATTAATTTTAAAATTTTATGAAAGAAGAAAAAAAATAGAGAAATTGAATATAAAATAAGACGAGCAATTGATTTAAGAAGATATTTTAATTATTAGATTGAAACTAATAAAAATCGAGTTTATGATGTACATTAAAAGGATAATGAGTAAACTTATTAATATAAAATTAATGTTCCAGTTCATCCAATCATACATATCATAATCATTCTTTGCTCCCATTAAGGTACTTCCGCAGCAAGTAAAGAGGCATAGATCCGAATGTGCCACAGATTTGAAACTTTGAGGATATATTCTTCTTATAACTAGAAATAGTTTCATAACGATCGACAACGTAGTTTTTTTTTATTAATTATTAACATCATTAATTTACAGAGGCCCTAATGACACGTACTTTCTAATAAATTGTTTAAAAATCATCGACAATGTGCTGCAGTCTTACCCGCGCGCGAAATCACTTCCCATATTATTTATAAATATAACTTGATAATTTTTTTGATATTTCACCACGTAATTATTGAGAAATATCAATTAATCCATAAAATAATTATGAGGTTATGGTAAAATGATGGTGACACACGGCTCCCCAATGGTGATGACACACGGATTAACCCGAGATAAAATTTTTGAGTCTTTCACGAGCTTCAAAGACTCCCAGAAAGACTTTGCGGTCTCTGGAGTGTCTCGCAAGTCCCGCAACTGTCTCTACAGTGTCTCTCTGTGTCTCTCCCGTAAGGACTTTTATCTTTGCTGGTCTCTCCCGTAAGGACTCGAATCTCTGCCGGGCTTTCAATGAATTTATGCAGATGTACAAAGACATGAGTCCTTACGGGAGACACTGAAAGATGAATCAACTCTTTCATTTTAACTTAATAATTTTTAAGTTCTAAATTTTCACAATATTTGGAAATTATGTTTTTTTTTCATTTTTGACTTTAATCAAAATTCCCAACATTAAGAGAAACTGGGTTAAAACGTACGTAAGGGATGAATGGATACATTTTATAGTCTTGGTGTTTATACTGTGAAAAACTTTTGAAATTGGTAAAAATATTGAAGATAGGTTTTTTCCTCTTGATTTTATTAGAGAGCTGAGGAAATTTGTGCTGAAAATTATGTGTGTGAAATTTTTTGTTTTAATTTTTTAATTGTTCAATTTCCGACCCTCCATTCAATAGAAATTTGCAGCCGTTATTCTTTAAAAATTGAAAAAGAAATACGCAAGGCATATTTGAAATATGGAGAAGTATATGTTTCAGATTAGCAGTGGGCAACGGGAGAATTTCAGGCGGTCACCAGAGTTAAGCAGCATCGAACACAGTCAGTACTTGGATGGGTGACCGCCTGGACTATCTCAAGAATTACGGGACCGATTTCTTTTTTTTTTTTTTTCATTTGCTTCATCTTTATGTGATTATAATTATTGTCATGATACGTGATTTTTAATCATATAATTAGGAGAGAAATAGGTAAAAACGTTAATTAGCAGCATGAGAATCGTGGCCGCGACGAGACGAGAGACTGAATCTATGAGCTGAGGACTCTGGTTCGTTGAGCAGGGACTGAGAGTCCCTGTAGGAGAGACACTTGTCTCGTACGGGAGGTCAGCAAGGTGTCTCTGGAAAGTCCCTGCTATGGCGCGAATAGGGACTCTGTAGAGACCGGGACAGGAGTCTTTCGACCACTGAAAGACTCGATTTTTTTCATCCCGGGAAGTTATAAGGGAAGATGGATCGGGGTGGAAGTGTATAAAAGCGCTGAGAGAGTGGAGAGGGGAAATGGGGGGGGGGGGGGGGGAGTGAGAGAAGGGAAGAAAGTGAAAGGGATCAGAAGTGATGGAGTGAGAGGTGAAAAAGAAAGAGTATGAGTACGTGGGTGAGTGTGAATGTAAGGACGAGTATGAGTATGAGTATGAGTATGAGTATGAGTATGAGTATGAGAAGAGAATGTCAAATGGGCAAAAGGATGTAAAGGATGGTGCAAAGAGAGAGAGAAAGGGAGCCTGTAAATAAAATGTAAAAATGTAAAAGAAGAGGGAACGGAAGTCCCGAAAAACCCGTAAGGGTAGGATCAATAAACAACAACAACAACAATAAAGTTATAATGAGCAATCTCACTGAAGTAGAATTTCCGTGCACAATGATATTCTAAGAAAGTTGGAAAACACATTCGTATTGTCTAATTATTCTAGCCTTATAAAGGACTACTGAATTTCTAATGTTTATCCATGTGCAGAGAGAATAGAAGGAAAAAACTTATTAATTATCCGCAAGGGGCCGAAAGTGAATTTTTTCTTTTTTCTTTATACTTATTCAACGTCGCCATCTTTACGTTAAGATTATGCCAATCAGCGACGAAGGGTCGTGGTGTGTCTGTGGACAAAGCACTTGTAAATAATTTTACAGTGGTGATTGTATATGGATTATGTCATACGAATTTCAAGATTTCCTGACTCCCCGGGCTAAAATTTTTGAGTCTTTTGAGAGTCTTTTACGGTCTTCAAAGACTCCCAGAAAGACTTTTCGGTCTCTGGAGTGTCTCGCAAGTCCCGCCACTGTCTCTACAGTGTCCCTCGTGTCTCTCCCGTAAGGACTTTTATCTTTGCTCGGCTCTCAGTAAATTCATAAAGATTTGCAAAGACCTAAGTACTTATGAGAGAGACCAAGAAATGAATAATTTTTTCATTTTAACTTAATAATTTTCAAGTTCTCAATTTTTATAATTTTTGGAACACGTGGAATCATTATTTTTTTCGTATTTGACTTTGATTACAATTCTCAATATTAGCGGAAAGTGGGGTAAAACGGACATAGGGGTAAAATGGATATATTTGAGTTTTATCAAAAACTAAGTCGCATTCAACAATCTATTAACATCTAAAATATTGATTAATGTATTTTTTAATAAAAAAAATATGTATAAAAATAAATATTTTTTTGAAAAATAGAAAGACTGATGGCTCTCAAAAAAAGACTGAAGGAGTCCTTATTTGAGAGACTGTGAGTCTCTCAAGTAAGAACTCCGGTTCGTCAAGCAAGGATTGAGAGTCCCTGTAGAAGAGACACATGTCCCGTACGGAAGGTCAGCAAGATGTCTCTAGAAAGTCCCTGCCATGGCGCGAATAGGGACTCTGTTAGAGACCGGGACAGGAGTCTTTTGACCACTGAAAGACTCGATTTTTTTCATCCCGGGTCCCCTCCCCTTACGGCGTATTCTGTCACATTTTCATTGCCCAGAGGGGGGGGGGGACAATTGAAAAGGAGGCATCAATTGTTCATAATGCAAAAAATAGGTAAAAACGTTCTGATCTTGGATTTATGTGGATAAGAATTGAAAGCCATTGCGTGCATTCCCTCGATCTGTGAATGATTTGTGTTCCAACCCAGTAATCATTGATACGATACACAATGGACGATTATGTATCATATCATATAACTCCAGATCGATAGAATTTTACAACAGTATTTCACATGTACCTATTGCAAACAGATGAATTTCAGTGACTGTGTAAATAGCATGTAACGAAGAATGTTCTCATAAAAAAAAATTTTCCTCAATTATTTACGGTAATTATTGAAATATCAATAACAATAAGAGAATTCCATCAGTTGAATTGGAAAGCTTTGGAAAATTTTAGTGAAACTAATTGTTCAAAATTGATGATAGTAAAAATTTACATTCATGGCAATAAAATGCAACTTAATTTATTGGTCTTCTTTTCATTTTAAAATAGAGAAAATCATTCGATCCAAATAATTTCATTCTTTCTTTGTTATTCGGTGGGCGTGAGATAAAAAAAAATTCCAGTATATATTCAGGTACAGAGTACGGAAGGAAAAAAAATATATTAATTATTCACAATAAATTGAATGTCTACACGTGTAAAAACGTTTCGATCTTGTATCTATCTATCTATAAGGTAACAAAGGGGGAATTGTCTCTTAAACTTTCTCATTTTGTGAATATTCTATGATGCAGTATTTCACATATACCTATTACAGACGAATTTAAGTGCATCTGCAAATGTATCATCATACAAATTACTTCTACTTAATTATTTTATGTGATTATTCGAATGAGAATAACAATGAAATTGATCGTTTCACTGATATTTTATTACTTTGTCTCATCATTGATAACTTCAAAAACTGGAGAAGGACGTGTTAGTTATGGGTCTTTGATCAAAAAAGTGTATGATGAATATACGACGTTTGGTATTATTGTAGCATCAAATAATTATCCTTGTGAGTAAAAAATAAGAGAGGCAATTTCACTTATCTTCTTTCTCTCCCTCCAAAATATATCTTTTGTCAGCCAAACTCAATATCATTCTTAATATTCTGATTGGAATCACAGCATTCGAAAAGATGACAGCTCTCCAAAGAATATCAAAGGAAATGTCTGCCAGAGGAATTGGATCAGTGATTGTGAAGTTGAAACAATTGGAGAAGACCATAAAATATCATCACAGACGAAATACGCATCCATTGATTGTGATTTTTATTGACAAAATTGCTGAAATACAAGAGTTCAAAGGAGGAATCGTGAATGTTGATATGAATTATCCTGTATGGTTGGTAGTGATCACTGGTGATAAGCATAGAGATAATTGTGAATATTGCCCTCATTCAATTGGAAAATCATTCAACACGGAGATGCTAGTTTCGTGCTGTAACACAAGTTCCATTATCAAATGGAGCTCCAAAGAGACAAATTTATCTCCTTCATTGTCTTGTGATGAGGAAATTGAGAGTATTCATGGTACTGAAGAGTATACTCATAGAGCTCTCAACAGTAATCAACAGTTTCGGGTTAATAAGGCGTTTCGTATCGCAATTCCTAAGGTGATTTTTTTAATTTCTTTTTTTTATATGTATAACAAAATTCATTATTCAAGTCTCAATATATGCAATGAAATTATTCATAAAAAAAATACGAATTAATAATTGTTCGCTTGCAGGAAACTCATCATGTTCGAAGAGAGGGCAATCAATTTAATGGATACATGGGTGAAATCATCATGGAATTATCTCGAGCCATGAATTTTAACATATCACAAGTGTTGCAAGATAATCCTGGCTTTTTTCAGTCAAATACATCAGAATGGACGGGTATCATTGGTGCTGTTATTCAAGGTAAAATTGACATTGGTGTTGCTCCATTCATCATGACTCCTCAACGACTTGCTGTTGTTGACCTTTCATTACCTGTCACACGTGGGGAATATACATTATACATTGCCCAATCAGTTCACTTGTCTGTACAGTGGAATGGCTTTTTCAAGGTATCGATTCGATTATTCAACTTATTTATAACTTTTTCACCAATTACGAATAGTCTATGATTACTATTCATATTAAATCCCCAGGTATTTCATCCAGAGATCTGGATGATCGTCGTTTCAATTATCTTGATAACTCCTCTTCTATTAATCATTATTGAGTACAAGGAAGGATGTAATTTGTTGGATTTAATTTCTATGCATTTTCTGAATGTTTGGGGTCTTTTTTGTTCACAATCATTCTCAAGTGAGTGAACCTATAGTTATAAGCTCAAATAAGTTCAGAAAATATGTCAAAGCTCATTGTTGTATGATTCCAGTATCCAGTTTTATGAGAATGCGAGATTTCCATGCATCGTCATACATGCTAATGGCCCATATATAAACGTATATGGCCATATACGAATATATAGGGCTATCTATGAACATATATGTCGATTTTTTCCCGAATGACCTTGCTTTTTGTTACCAACAGATCCACCCCAAGGAATGCCTTCGAGAATCATATTTTTGTCATTATTCATATCGACATTGGTGGTGAATGCTGGTTATTCAGCGGCGTTAATTCGTCATTTGGCTACTGCTCCGCCATATGTACCATTTCATACTCTACAAGAGTTCGTGAATGATGGAACGTATAGAGTCAGTACATTGCAAGGCGGCGCGATTGATAATTGGATTCGAGTAAGGGCGGAAGCACAATGATAAAATCGTTCGGTTAGAACGCTTAAAATACAGACATATGACGTCATCGGTAGGAACATGAGATTGGACTGAACGGTGACTGTGGACTTGAACTGCGTTAATGGCGACTACCCGGGAAAAAATGTTCAGATCTGATCAGATCTAATTAGATCTGAGCAGATCGAATTAGATTTGAGTTCCTTAGATCTGATCAGATCTGAGACTTGGCACGCTCTGATCAGATCTAATTAGATCTAATTAGATCTGAGTTCCTCAGATCTGATCAGATCTGAGATTTGGCACGCTCTGATCAGATCTAACTAGATCTGATTAGAAATAACTAAATCTTATGAACCAATATAAATGATTGATTAGATCTAGTTAGATCTGACCAGATCTGGTCAGATCTACTTAGATCTAATCAGATCTAGTCAGACATAGATCTGATCGGATCTGGTCAGATCTAGTTAGGTCTAATCAGATCTATCTATATCAAATTTCTCAATTTAATCAGATTTAATCAGATCTGATCAGATCAAATTGGATCTAATCAGATCTAACCATTTTTTCCCGGGTACTTATCGTGGAATACAAGTGAAACATTGTGTGCAAAATAAAGCCAAATACTTTGAAGTGATTAAAAATGGTGGAAAATTGAAAATTCTGGAAAATTATTTGCATGCGTAAGGAATTGTTTACTAATTCAAATTTGAAAGGCTAAAAGTGGAGGGCGCAAGCATCGATTTCATTTCCATTTCGTTTCTATATATGACGTCATGTGTAGGCTTTAACCGAACGGTTTTATCATTGTGCTTCCACCTTAACTCAATTGTTTTCATGTCTCTCTTGAGCAACCATTACTTTTTGATCACTTCTTAAGATTTTAAGTTATCTGATGATTATCTTGCAGAATGCAAATGATACACTCATAAGGAAGCTGAAAATATTGATGATACCGAGTGATTCCTTACCTATTAAACGAGCAGAGGCCATTGAACAGGTATCATGATGAATCTTAGTACTGCATGTAAAGCTCTTTGGATAGACTATGAAAAGACTCATATTCCGAGTGCCTAAGCAAGCCTATTCACATTGGTTTTATTGGTCCTCTCTCTTTACCACTTCACTCTTGAACTATTTCGTCGTTTCAATACTTCTAACGATTTTGCATTTCGTTGAATAATTTCCATAATTCCCAGAAACTCCAAACGAAAATGTCCCTCCTCGTAAAAATAATTTTTTTGTTCTTTTACAACAGTTATGTACTCAAAGAGTAGGTCTTGCCGATATCAAAACTCCAGAAATGTTACAATTAATCAATCTACAATGTCCAACTATGGATCTCCCGTTAGGAGGAACGTTCAATATTGTATTCATTTTACCAAAAGGCAGTGAGTACACAGGACTTGTGAACTATCAGTAAGTTGAATTTTCATAATATCATTTCAAATGAGATATCAATCATTCTGTCAATATCTAAAATATCGTCTGAATCAGAAGCGCTTATGGAGACATTGCAATTCATACATCATTTGACGAATTATAAAGAGGAAAATGAGGTACGAGGGATATTTTGATGATATATATATATATTCGCGAATCATTTCATTGAAAAGCTCAGAACAATTTGGGTGGAAAACATAGCTCAAAATTGATTATTGTGGTTTCTTGGAGAGTATAATTGTTTCCAATACAATTATTATATACAATTGTTGAAAACGTAACCCTCTTTATATTTGGAAATTTTTAAACTAAAGTCTTATGTTTACCTCTCACAAGTATTTCACCTCATCTTCCCTCTATCTGAAGATTTTAAATAAACATCTATAGCTGAAAGATATATCAAAAATCTACTCTGACTCGTTAATTGTAAAATGTGGAATTTGTTCAAGTATTCGGCGATTTCGAGAGAACGGCATGCTGAGGCGACTGAAACAGAAGAATTCTGCAAAAAATTATCCAGCTGATACTTCTTATGATTCCGTTACATTTAAGGACATCTTACCAATACTGACTATATTTGCTATTGGATGTTCAATTGCTCTCATTATCTTTAGCCAGGAAAGGCGATGAATTGATAATCAAAAATCTTATAAATGTAAGATTTTCTTGCATTTTGTTATTTTCAGAAAGTTGCAGGAAATTCATGTAATTCAATAATTCTCATCTTCCCGGGAAAAAATGTTTGGATCTAATCAGATCTAATTAGATCTGACTGGATTGCAAAATTGGATATTAATAGATCCAATTATTTCAAATCAGATCTGATTGGATCTGATCTGATTATACTGACCAAGAGAAAGCTCATACGATTGCTCTATCGAATTCACCAAAACTTTTAGAACATTGGTCTCTATTTCTTCTTTGTGTTCTTCACCAACTGTCTTCGTCGTTGTTCAAGTTAAATGTTAGGAATTTCCAGCCGTGAACGAACTCATTTAACAAACAAATTATTTTAATATTAGTTAATTAATTACGGTGATTGAAGACAACTTCCCGGGCATTAGACTCTTTACGGAAGAAGGTCGAAAAAGTCACCTTTTAGATAAAGTGTAGATTTAAATCCTAAATAATTATACGAGGAGTGAGTGCCGTCAACCTGAAAACATCATAAATCCAAGCTTTCAACGTCAAGTAAAATTGTGAAACCTTACTGTCAATTCTGTTAAATCATCATTACTTAAATATCATAAAATTCGATCAGTTAATCTTTGTCTCTGAGGAAGCCTCAATGAAGCAGGCGAAACGTCGTTCATTTGACAATGATTTAGTATTGTTAAATTAATTTTTTCCAATATCCCATGATCCAAAAAGATAAGAATAATTCAACATGGAAATGAGAAACATAATTGATTATAATTCAAGTTTAGTGTTCTAAGATGAATTAAATAGTCCTCAGACACGAGGGACATCTTCGGACATAACATCTCGTAGACAAACAATGACCCACGCATAAAGAGAATCAAAATTTTGATGAATCCTAACGACTCTTTACCCGCAACTCATGTAGAAGGACTTCGAACAGGTATTGCGATAAATTCAATCATTATGGGTGCATTCGTCTTGGACGCTTACGTGCTTCAAGCGATCATATATAGATATACATCACATGTAAAATGCTATAGGATGTGGCGCTCAGAGCGCTCAAAGCGTCCAAGACGAACCAACCCTATATATAAAACCATTCCCTGAACCTGTTATGGAATATATAGTAATTCAACTATGTTAAAAAAATAACTTTTAGCTATGATGAGAAATATTCACCACACCACCGATACATGACGGGAAGATACATGTTGTTTGAAAGTTTTTTTTTTTAAATCATTTTATTCATAAAATAGCTCTTGTTCAAAATTATTGTATTTTTCCTTCTATTGTTCATTTAGGATTGCGGATTGGACAATTCATGAAATTATTGTACATGTACGTTTACGATTGCCAACCTTGTGATTATGAACGACAACGAAAATAAAAATTACAGAGTCTTGACTTTACCGACCATGTATAGATTATTTTTATTATTTCGTGACATCACTTTTCACGGCAATTTCGGTCATATAGAGGCGTTTGTTCATGAAAATTTCATCTGAATTCAAATGGAGAGAAGGTTCAAAGTGCTCGAATATTTAAACTTCTAACATATTCAGGTTATAGTAGGGAAATCTCATATTATCACGTGAAGATGGAAATTAAATTATTGAATAAATCAATTAAATTGAAGAATTAAATCAATTGAAATTAATTAAAATGCATAAGTGTCCGAAAAAATCCATTCAAGTTCAGATGAAATTCTCATGAACGAACGCCTATATATGACCTAAATTGCCGTAAAAAGTGATGTCACGAAATAATAAAAATAAAAATTTATTATTATTATCAAAAATTGATAATGATAGTTGACCGTAAATTTTCAACTTAATAGGTACTTGTTTGGCCTTGCGGACAGGTAAATGAAGAAAAAAAGAAGAACAATTAGTTCATGACGTCAACGTTTCGATCCTGATTAGAATCCTCATCAGATCATTAAACAAATCTTTATTATTATATAAATGATGAAAGTAATTTGTTAAAAGTTTTTTAAATTTAAGTAGTAAAACACTATGCTCATGACGCTATTGAAGAGATTATGGAGTAAGTTCATGACATGGAATTATGAGAATATTCACAAACACGTTAATCCGTATTAGGTCATAGAAATCAAAAAACTCATTGAATAAAACGATTCAGGATTAAAATTGATGTCAAGCAATAAAAAAAAAGAGATTGAAAGAATATTGATTGAGAGATTATCATTATCATTATATATATGGAAATAAAGTGGAAACTATCCTTCAAATTTCCTCAATCTGTAAATAATCTATGACTCCTCGTGGAAAAATCGGCATGCATGATCATCTATAATCATGCATAACCCATGTAGGATCATGCATGAGCCATGCATGATCATGCATGAATTATGCATGCTCAGTCATCACACTAACACTGTCATACATGATCATGTATGAGCAATGATGAATATTTTCATCCGGAGGAAAGTCTTCAAGCATGATCAGGGTTGACCATGTATGCACCATGACTGAGTATCAATTAGCCATGCATGAACATGCATAGTTCATACCTGATCATGCATAACCAATTAGGGTCATGCATGACCAAATAGGATCATCCATGACTAATTTGAAGAAATTATATTCTTTAATGCAATTTATATGGGTGGCCATGTCCAATCATGTATGACCATGAATGACTCATTATGTTCATACATGACCATATATGAAAATTTTCATTCATAAAAATTATTCAGCTGTTATTATTCTGATCATATCTGGTCATGTCTAGTCCTGTATCATCATGCATGACTACATATAATCCATGCCTGAATGCCGATGATTGATGCGAGAGCATTCGAATTATTCCTGCATGATCATGCATGACAATGTATGGTAATGCATGGTCATTCGAGACTCACAATGTTATGTATTTGTATTGAATAATTTCTAACTCTGGTCATACGTGGTAATATCAAATCATGCTTGATCATGTACAGCTTTGCATGCGTGTATATAGCGATTTCTAGAAATCAATTTTTGGAGTATATTCAATTAATCCCGAAAAAAATCAGCATGCTCGATCTGCATGTTGATTTTCTCGTATGTCTATGTCTATTGACATATATTGGTTAAATAATTATTATTATCCGATTATTGTCACAGAACAAACCATGTTGAAATTATTGAAATTTTAAGGATAAATATATATAACCCTTTCAATTCATTCAAAAGAGTGTGTATGCCATTTAGCAGAGTGGAACAAGTTGCGCCTGATATGCAGAGGACCCGGGTTCGAGCCCAAGTGATGCCAGATTTTAATTCATCAAAAAAAATGCTTAACCCTCTGAAGACAAACTCCGTCTCCCCACCACTGAATCAGACCGAAGGGCGAGTGACTCGACCCTATGGTGGGGCGCAACATCCAGTGCCGGCGTATCGCGGGGGGGGGGGGGGGGGGGGGGGCCGGGCGAATCACTGCTTAAAAAAAATACAATCAACCGGGAAAAATAAATAAAAGATGGATCGGTTTTGAGACAGCGGACTCTTTTAAAACATGTATTTTCTTCAATTTCAACGAAGAAGGATTTTTGATGGAATTTTTTTCGTTCACCACTGTTATAACTGGAAGAATGTTTGCAGATGAATTTTTTTTTATTTCCGTTTTTGTTGACGCGTCTCCATTATTTCTTCTCCAGTAAATAGTATTTTTAAATCAAACACTTTTTTCTTAGTCTAAACAATTCTATCATAAATTTCTATTTTTATTATGAACTTGGAAACGAGAAAAAATATAAGAAAAATCGTAACCGGCCAGGACCCACACGTTCACGAGCTCTGTACGGTCATGGGATAGTAGGAGAGGGGGCAGCCATCTCATGACGTCACGCACTAACACACTGAACGCGTGCCCGCGATTGGCTATTCCCTCTCTCTAATTCACACGACAGGGATTGCTAGGAGTTTGTCTTCAGAGGGTTAAACGCGAGTAATTATCAGTTGAAAACGTTAAAAGATAAATTACTGATGATTCAATAATACTTCCTTATTTTAATCAATTTTTTTATATATATGCATGGACTATTATTTTTCTTGCCCGGCCAGACATGATTATGCTTGCCCATGTATGATCATGCATGCTCATTATTGGCCAATATCCATGCATGAGATCAATGGCTGACCATGCATGATCATGCATGCTGATTTTTTCCCAGGTCAATCGAGCAATTATGTCGTTTGAATATTACCGCCAAAATGATTTAGTAAATATGGCGGACAGTTATAGGGTCACTAGCAGGAAAAAAAAACCCTAGCGATATACGCGCCACTCGATGACATATATATACACAAAAATAGTAAAATGGCAGTTGCGCGCAATTCTCTGTTTATATTTACATTGAATTTTTTCCAAGAGTCAAAGAATTTCTAAAAAGTTTCCTCAATTTTCCTTTGAAGTACGTCATCAAAATTCGTCGTCAAGTGAAGTTACTTCAATGAAAATTCGTTTGGAAATAAATGAAAGCAAAGATGATTGTGATGTTCTGAAAAAAGAACACAAAGCATTGTCATAAATTTTTACGAATTCCTTCGTAATTTTATCTAACAGAATAATAATAATAAAAAAACAACAAAGTTTGGAATTAAGCGTTACTAACGAGATAAAAAAATCTGTTGATTCAAGTGTTCTAGAAACTCAGGAAATTTTCAAATTTCTAACCTAAACAAGAAGAATTCTTCAATTAATTCTCGAAAGTTCGGTGGGAAAAACTGTCAATCACTGTTTTTTTTTTTTTTTGTGTATTTGTCAACATTTATAATGTCAATAATTAAATATTTTCAAATACGCTGATAATTTAGAGTGATAAAATAATTAAAATGGCAGATGAATTACTGCCAATTAGCCTTGAAAAACTTGAAATTGATAGATTGTCAGCTAATTGTCAACAGTAAGTTTACAATTTATTTTTCCCCTTTATTTTTCTTAATTAGCCCATATTTATTAAAACTACAAAATTATTTGACATTTAATGCAATTTTTTTTGGAAAAATATTACACATTTTTCTTTAGCTTTTTTGAATGATGAAAAAATAAGAAAAAAAATAATTGAGTTTCAAATTCAACTTTTCGATTGCGTAAATGCATTCGTTCTGGATGACCTTGTGTCGAAATCGATGACTCATTGCATTTGAGACTATTTTTTTTTAACATGATTTTATGTGAAGAGTTTTTGTTGATCGAGAAGAAATTCTAATTTTTGTAAAAAATTTATTTCAATGATTAAAATATTGAAAAACAAAGAAAAATTATTACAAGATTTTCGTTGAAAAATCGGATAATTATTGTTCCATTAATTTTTACAATTATTGGAATAAATAAAAATGATTAGAAGATTCTTCGAAATGTCGAACAATTCAATTCGTAATTTAGTAATGAATAATAATAAAATTAGCATGAATTCGAGATAGTTTTTGCAATTTTTTGAGGGAATAAATTGTTACAGAAAAAAAAATATTTAAAAAATTTGCAGTTGTAGTTTTTTGAATTCTTCATATGCGCATATTTTTCATTTATTTGAAAATAATTTATTTATTGAAATAAAAAAAATACTAAAAATTGTCAAATTTCTGCTATTTTTAGTAATTAATTATAGTAATTAAAAGGCGAAACAAAATAAATATTCTTTTATTCATTTCTTGGAAATATCTCAAAACTCTCGAAATATCTTGAAATTACTTGAAATTCCCTGAAAAAACAAAGGAATGAGCACGAAATTGTCTTATCTCGCTTAATCTCCAAGATATGCGCTAAAAATCAAAAAAAGCCCCTTTCACTATTAAATTATTTATTAAAAAACTTTTCTTGTAAAACAAAAATTATGTGAAAACAAAAAAAAACTCTACATTCCTTTAAATTTCGCTCCTTCCAAAGATATTTACAAAGAAAATGAAAAAGAAATATTTATTATTGCAAAAAAAACTGAATGTAAATCAAATTTTCTCTAATTTTCCTACATTATTACCAATTAAATCGTCACTTTCGAAACAAAGTGGCGTAAGTGCTATACTAATACATAGCACTTGTGCCACTTTCTTTCTAAGGATCCAAAATAATTTTATTGAACAGAAAATAATTAATATTTTTTCCCAGTATTTAAGGTAGCCTTTCAGGTCTCTGCAGAGTTGAATATTAATTGAACATCAAGAAAAAAATTTTAACATTTTCCTATCAACGTTTCAATTTCTATGCAAAACCCTCTTCAGGATACAATCATTTATTTATCTACAAGAAAAGAATTTTATATAAATTAAATAATTACAATTTCCATTATAATGTCTATCATTCATTACGTTCATTTATTCAAAAATAAAATTAACAAATGTAATAAATAATACATATTTTTTTTTTTATTTGCATTAGAAACCCAATGATGGGTTCATTATCAGTAATAAATAATAGACATTATAATAGAAATTATAATTATTTGATTTATATAGAATTCTTTTCGTGTATATAAATAAACAATTGTATCCTGAGGAGTGTTTTGTCTTCTTTTTTGATATTTTCTTGATATTTAATTAATATTAAACTCTGCAGAAACCTAAAAGGCCACCATAAAAACTGATATAAACTATAAAATCGTATATCCACGTATTAAATATTTTTTCTCTTTTATTTTTTCAGTAGTAGCAGCAACAGCAGCAGCAGTGGAAATCCAGAAAAACCATTAATAACAAATCCATTTCGTTCAACTGGACGTAGTACAATAAAAGATACAAGCTATTTATTTCGTAGAAAATCAATGCCAAATTCAAAATTACCATGTTTTATATCACCACGTGGTGTTAAATGTACAACCACATTTAAACCATTTAAATATGATAAATTAATTGATAAAAAAACAAATAATACATTGATACGTGAGGCTGTATTAAAATTAAATAATACAAAGTGTTCAAATTATTTTGGTGAACAATTAGCTAATACAATATTAAAAGAAACATGTAAAATAAGTATATCATGCAGGAGAAAAAAAAATTTACGTACATTTGGAAATGGATCAGTTACAAAAGATTTTAAAGCATTAAATATTAATAATGAAAGATTAGTCAAGGATGATACGAGTTTAATTGAAAATTTTAATTCAAGCAGTTTTCAACGTGCTAGAAGCAATACAATGCCAAGTTTAAAAAGTGTTCCTGGTCCTGGTGGTGGTGACAGTGGAAGTGAACGTAGTGGTGGTGGTAATAATAATAATAACAATAATAATAATAATGAACCTTCAACATCAGGACAATCATCCAGTACGAATACATGTTCAGCACAGGCAAGAATATCACCTCCATCAAATTGTGATGTTACAATTGATGAACTTGCTAGTTACTTTGAAGAATTCGTTCATATTCCAAAGAAAATGTCACACATGGCTGAAATGATGTATATTTAATTCACACACATAAACACAAATAATGTAGATGATTCAGTTGTGAAGAGGTAAAATGAGAGTCTTTAGGTTTTTTTAGCTGTTTGAATTATTTTCGAGAATTAAGGAAAAAGCATTTTTTTTAATTTCCTTTTCGACAGAGAAAATGGTTAATTGTACTGAAAAATAGAAGATATTTAATGATTTGTTAAATTTTTATTTCTTTTGACTGGGAAATTATTTTTGAAAAAATTAAAAATAGAAGATATTCAGAATATTTGAAAATTTATAAGCGCGCATTTTTTGGATTTTTGAAAAATGATAATTTATTTGTTTGGAAAACAATGAAATCAGAAAATATGTGACTATTTTTTTAAATAAAAATTCTCGCATGTTTGCTAATTTTATTATCATAAAATCCAGTCTTTCCATGAATTCAAAAGTTTTCTGTTCATGAGATATTTGTTGATTTAATTCATCATTTTACTATTAAAATCTTCGTAAAAATCTTTTTTAAATCAGAAAAAATCCAAATTACAAAAAGAATCGGAAAATATCGCTATTTTTTTTTATTAGAGAATAGAAAAATATTTTGACTTATCTCATTTTACCTCTTTGCAACTGAATTATTTTATTTTTCCCTCTTTTTTTTCATTCATTACTCATTTCTCCCATTAATTATAAAATTACCTGCGAACAAAAAAAAAAAATTAAATCTTATTTATCCTCGTGACACATTATTGAAATTATAGTAAACAATAATAAATCACAGTGCGATTGTGTTTCAAAGAAATGCGTTAAATATTTTTTAATTAAATATATATATATATATTTTGTGGAATCTCATTTTAGTTAATTCAAATGAGAAATCCCTAGTGTTTTTTTTTTTTTTGTGTATTGTTCTTTAATTTTTTTCTTTTCGTGAATAATCAGTTTGTCATTAATTATACTTTGAAAAACGTGTTTTATTACTTACTGTAACGAAAGGAATTTATTTGTATTTAAAAAAAAAAATGAAAATGGAGAACAATAAAAAAATATGAAAATTACACAAGTCACACTTTTTTTTTATTTTCATGGGAATTTGTATTTTTTTTCTCTTTTTTATTTATTTGTGAATGATAATTGTTTGTATTTTGGAAATTTTTTTGCGCAACGGAATGGAGTATCGTACATAATATATATTTTTTTAAATCTGCATAAGCATTATATGATAATTAATAGATAATTAATTAATTAATACAGTGATATACAAAGTAATAATTAAATTACTCAATGAATACATTAAGCTTTGGTACATAAACAATCATTGATGATTTTTTTCTTTTTTTAAAAATTTAATGATTTAATCTGTCTTTATTTTTCAAACTCGTCGGTAAATATATTATCTTTCATCATCGAAACACTGAATTTAAATTTATTAATTCATTAGTGAAGAGATGAAAATTGAGATTATTTTATTGTTATATTTGTGAATAAAAAAAGAAAATTTTAAACGAGCAAGTTTAAGAAAAATTTTTGAAAAAACTTTTGTGTAGAAAATTCAGCGATAAAATCGCTAATATTATTTTTTGAACTATCAATACTTTGAAATTGTTTATTTAAAGGGGCAAAAAATAATTCACTAGTAATTTTCAGACTTATCTTTCTTCACCCACTGCACTGAGAAGTGACTTCTTTTCTTCTGTAATATACATAGAAATTTATTACTGCTATGAAAATTTCGGTGAAGATTTGTTTTAATATAAAAAAAAAGAGAGCTTTGAAAAAGGGCAAAAAAATCCTGTTTTATTCTCCAGTTTTTGAAGAAATTAATGATGAAAAAAAATATAATACATCTTCTTTTGCCTCTTCACTACTGAATTGATTCTGGCAAAAATTGAATATATGAATAAAAATATTTTTTTTTTCTCTAATTTTATCTCTAATAATGAATATAGTCTCTATCTTGCTCTTTTATTTTTTTTCATTCTTGTTAAATAATTTTCATTAAATTTTCCATCTGTGAAATAATTAGATTCAGTAAAAATTTCACAATTTAATGAAAAATGGAAAAAAATTAAACAACGACGAGATCAATTGGACATGAAAAACATCGTGGCCTCTTTTGCAAAATGAAAAATTAAATATCAAAACTTTGAGGTCTGTTTTGCGCTATATCACAGATTTGGCGAATTTTTTTTTATTTTATTTTTTTTTATTTTTCTCAAAATGCCGAGTACCACGACACTGCAATTATTCGTTTCGTAATTTATTCATTCTCTTCTGTTATTTACTCCCATAAAAATTGCAAATAATTTGTTAATAAATATAAGTACATTATGATTGTTAATTGAATGTTTGTTTTTTTTCTACTTTCGAGATGTCAATTTTTTTTTAAATTTCTTCTGAGGGAATCAAAGGACGTATTTATGGCAGATTTGGGGGAATGATAACGATTATCTTGGCACGCGAGTCGAATAATTTCAGTGGAATGCAAACGAAATAAAGGATTATTTTCATTTTTTTTCCTTTTTTTCAGTCAGGATTTTTTCGCAATTACAATTAATTCAATTGTTTTTTTTTTGCTTTTTTTTCTGTTTGAAATAACTTTATCTCAATTGTCAATAATGAAAACAAATATATTTTTCAATAATATTTCATAGGTAAAAAAATTTTGGAAAAATTTCACACGACTCGATTATTTAAAGTTACAGGTAACGCATATTGATAAACGTTTTGGTCGGTATAAAAACTCTCGTAGAAAAAAGTTGTTGGACGTACACGCTAATAACTAACAGCTAAAAAACGCAATAATGGCCTCTCCACGAATGTCGAAACCGTGAAATTCTTATTGTTGTTTTTTGTTTTTTTTTTTTTTTTACTTTTTTTTTTCTTTCATTTTCTTTCGCACTCTCTTCTATTATTACTCGTACATTATTTCATTTTTTTTTTTTTTAACTTCGTGATGTGAATGAAAATTTTGAAATTATAGTCATGATTACGTTATTATCCTAACGACTATGAAATTGGCGATAAATAAGTAGTAATTACTCGAGGACAATTGGTAATTTTGTCATTATTCTTCTTTCTTTTTTTTTTCACTGCACAAAAAATTATTTCATAGAGTGAGAATAAAATTTATGGATTTTTTTTTGAATTTCAATCATTTCATTGAAAAAAATGGCAATTTTTCGATGAAAAATTGTACAATGCAATCAAATTAGCATTTCCAAGCAATTATTTCTCGAAATATTTTACAATTACAATTTTTTTTAATATTTCAAAAATTATTGCATTCGAATTGGAAAAAATTGAGGCGAAATTGAATATATTCTAACTTCTATTCATTTTGGCTTTCGTTCGTTTCGCCTCAAATTTATATTATAAAATTTTCAAAAAAAAATTTCACAAAATTCTCAATAAAACATGAATTTAAAAAAAAATCCATTTCACTCCAAAGAAGAAAATTTCAGTATTAAACCTTGTCTTCACATTTTTCTCCTTAATTTCCTATCGTTTTCATTTTCATTTAAAATTAACCAGACAGATAATGGGACCCTCTGACCATTTTCTTTTTTTTTCTTTTCACCTACGAAAATTCTACTTACAAATTCATTCACTGTCTTACAATTTTAGTTAGAAAATTTACATTTTTTTTTTTTTTTAATTTCCTTAAACATTTTTTGTACGAGTAACATCGATGACTTAATTTTTTATCTTAAACATCTAATTTTACTTATTTATTTATTATTATATCATTCTCTCTTGCTCTCGTTATTTCATACACACATAAAGTAATTTGCAACACACCTCGATTACCTTCAGCAGCTCAAGGACCTTATCGGCCAATAACTCTCGCACTTTCTCCACGAAGCTGCGATAAATACAAATTCATCGATTCTCGATTCACACGTGTTAATAGTAACTTTTTTTTTTTCATTTTTTTCAATTATTTTTCTTTTATATATTCTGCTTTTCCCTTTTTTCCTTTACTTTATGACGGTTTACGTTCATTTTTTTCCTTTCATCATCGGATTTAAATCATATGACAATGGAAAAAATTATAAAAAAATTTCTTAGACTGACTTTCGCTCAAATTGACATATTAAATGAGATTCAATGAAATGATATATATAAATACATTTTAATTAGAGAGAAAAAAAAATGGAATTAAAATAAAAAAATCACAGCAATCATTTGCCTTAAATGAAAATGGCTAATTTTTTTTTGTTTTTTATATATTCAAAATCACTCTGAGTAATCAAAATTTCCCGCCCAAATTCACTCTCGCTCTTTCTCGTATTTTTCTTATTTTTTTTTTAGATTATAATTACGCTTTAATTTGTGCTATGTCAATTATTTTTCATTAACTTCCGAAAGTCACTTATTCTCAAATTATTATTATTATTATTTTTTTTAAATTTTTATTAATGGTTCAAACTTTTCACTCTTCTTGACGATTATATCTTACGAAATGCATTAATATTATCCTCCGTGAAACTAAATTTTAATTTCTTAAATTGTCTTTCTATTTCCTAAAAAAGTGTCCTTCCAGGACATTTGAAAAAAAAAAAAAAAATTTTTTAATGAGTCTTTCCTTTTGCTCTCCACTTACATGAACTCCTTTTTTTCCAAGACTTTTTTCATGTGAATCATTATTTTGGAAAAAAGATCAGGGCTTCTTCATTTTTAAAAATTTTTTATAGCGAGAAAAAGATGAATTCCTTTTTATTTCAGAGTTATTATCGATTGTATAAAAATCGAAAAATCTCATTCTATCCACTTTTGCTACGGAATTCATTGACCAGAAAAATGAGAAAATAAAAATATATATTTATGGCACTTATTAATGCACCAAAATAAATATTTTAACATCAAACATGAGAGAAAAACACTCATTACACGTTTTTTTTTTACAAGTTATTGGCAAAAATTTGGCAGTGTGATTTTCAAAAAACGTTATTTAATTTTTGAGAAAGAAAAGAAATATTAAAAATAATAATTCAGAATTCTCGATTTTTAAAACACGAGATATTGAAGTTTTTTTCTTTTTCTTGTTGCTTTTTCTGCAATTTTTTTTTATTCAACAATAAATACCGTAGAATTCCATGGCACAGTTTAGATGAGCCTGATGATATTGATAATGAGCATGATGCGGCATCATTTGAGCCGGCATATTAGCCGCGTATCAGTCTGTTGGTGGTTCTAAATAAGGTATTTCACTTGTTACATTGAATGATTCAAAGTAATGATTTAAAAATTCAAATGTTGGTCGTTTTTCAGGACATGAGTCCCAACATTGTAGCATTAAACGATAAATGCTGTCTGGTAATGGATGATTTGGTGGCTTTGGCATTCTGTAACCCTTATCCACTTGTTCAATTACTTCACGTCCATGCATACCTGTTAAAAGTTGAAAAAAAAAATTACAATCAATTTTTTAAAAATAAAAAAGCAAAATTTTTGGCAAATGGTTTTTTTTTCGACAATTGGTAGGGTAAGATAGGATAAAATGGAGATTTCAATTGAACGGTGGGAGACAGAGATTTTTTGATGATTTCATTGAAAAACTGAGAAAATTTTGGGTGGAAAACATGTGTCAAAATATTTTTTTGGCAATTTTTTGAAAACTCTACATTTTTGGCTAAATTTTAAAAATCGAAAAAATTCACTATTTTAACGATATCTCCGTTTCTGTTGATTTTAGCGACTTGGGGCGAATTTTAAGTAAAAGGTGAGCTCATTTTTCATTGATTTATGTGATTCAACTTTTTTTTAATCAATTTTTGAGAAACTTATAAATTATTTTCTGAAAATCAGTTTTTGCCATATAAGTATTTAAAAAATTGATTTTTTTTCGTTCAACCACACAAATCGATAGGAATTGAGCTCACCTTTCATTTGAAATTAACCCCAGATGGCTACAACCAATAAAGCCCGGAATATTTCCGAAAAACTAAAATTTTTCAAAAACAGAAGAATTTTGCCTTCAAATCATGAGAAAAAAGTGTTTTTTTTCTTCAAAAATTCAGGAAAATAAATTCCGACACATGATTTTCATGGAAAATTTCCGCACTTTTCCAATGAAATCATCAAAAACATCGTATCTCTATTATTTCCATCGATTTCGAGTAATTTTCATAGTATAAAATCCCAAAACCAACACTGAGCAATTTTACCTCTTGTATCCATCCCATTAAAAACAAAAAAAAAAATCAGTTTTATTTTGATATTTGAGATTTTTCGTTTTTTTTTCTCAAGTTTTTTCAATTTTTTTTGGAATTTTTTTGAATTTTTCCAAATTTTTTGGGAATTTTTTTCTTGAAATTTCCTCAAATTAAACTCCGGCAACCTTCCTTTGCCAATATACATTAAAAAAATCAGTTTTATTTTGATATTTGAGATTTTTCGTTTTTTTTCAAATTTTTCCAATATTTTCATACCTCTCCCTAATAAAAAAAAAACATAATAAGATTTCAATGATTTACCTGGATAAGGTACTTGTCCATAAGTGAATAGTTCCATAAGAAGTATACCATAGGACCAAACATCGCTTTTGATGCTAAATCTACCATAAACAATAGCCTCTGGTGCTGTCCATTTAACTGGAAATCGGCTTCCCTGTTTTGGACAATACTCATCGTCTTCAATAACTCTAGCAAGCCCAAAATCACATATTTTTGCCTTATTTTTTTCTCCAATAAGAACATTTCTTGCAGCCAAATCACGATGTATCAATTGTTTACTCTCCAAATGTTCCATACCTGATGCAACTTGTGCAGCAATATAAATTAAATCCTCAAATTGCATGTATTTACCATCTCCAGTTCTCAAAAAATCAAGTAAACTACCATTACACATGTACTCTTGTACAATATAAATGGGCTCTTCTTTTGAGCAAACAGCATAAAGTGCAACAAGATGCCTGTGTCTAAATTGTTTCATTATTGCTGCCTCTTGTAAAAATGCCTCAGTTGACATTGTACCTGGCCTCAGTGTTTTAACAGCTACTTCAATTTTATTTCTCCATTTACCATAATAAACTTCACCAAAATTACCATGTCCAAGTTTACGTATTAATTGTAATTCACTTCGGCTTATTTCCCATTTATCACGTAATTCTGGTCCTAAATCCCACATATCTGGCTGTGGCTTTGGACAGGGCTTTGATAATACGTGGCATAGGCCAAGTGCATTTTCTGTAATTTGAGTAAATAAAATTAGTTTTTTTTCTTTCACTTAAAGAGGGAGACAACAGTGAAAATCAAAAGTCTTCGGTTGTATCAAAAAATGAAAATAAAATTTTAAACATAATCCATTTTGCCCCGTTTTTCAAGATAAAACGTCATTATTCAGGGTTTTATCTTGAAAATGCTCCTTGGACCACAATTTTTATTCAATTTGAATTCATTTTCTTTCTAATATTCATTAGACTTTAGAGAATAAAATTGGGTATCTGTTTTTTTTATTAAAGATTAGAAATTACAATCCTCGAGTACTAAAAAACATCAATTTTCTGAACATTATGCAACGATGAGTAGAATGAGTGACTTGTAAAAATTCATTTTCTCGTGATCTATGATATTTAATGAGAAACAAATACCCAATTTCACTTTCTAAAGTCTAACGAATATTAGGAAAAACATAAATTTGAATCGAATAAAAATTGTGGTCCAAGTGGAATTTTTTTTAGAGATAAAAACCCGAATAATGACGTTTTATCTTGAAAGACGGGGCAAAATGGATTGAGCTCAACATTTTTACTGCTTTTCCACACATGCTATCATATGTCAAAGGTCAAGAAAAATGGATCTCTCCACCAAACAGAGACTTTTAAATTCCTCTTTAATTCCCCCTAAATGCATTTTTCAAAATTTTGAAGAAAAAACATAAGAAAATTTGAAAAAAAGAGAATATTCTTCTCTAAAAAAAAGTGCAAAAAAGGTTTTAGGCTTGTGAATATACTAACTGCTGTAGGCCATAACAAGTGCTGGTAACGTTGGAAAAGTTTGATTAGTAGCAATGAAAAAGCCACCATTGTCAAGGGGTTTAATTTTGTAATGTTTAACATGATGTCCTCGTCCCTCTTCCCAATCTTTGACTGACAGACTGTATCCACGAGGATTGTGCTCACTTGGCCTCACTAAAAATGTTCCACGTGGATTTTCATCAACCAGAAGTAATTTTCCAGCCTCTTTTCTCGATACATTCTCAAAGAACCAGCTATTTTCGCGATTATAAGAGAAAAAAAGAGAAATGAATATTAAAATACACGCTCAATATGTTGCTGATAATGGACAAGAAAGAGGGGATGGGAAGGGGGAATAGGGAAACAACAAAGAACAGTAGGAAAGAAAAAAAAAAGAGATGAAATCTGAGGGGAGAACTCACTCTTCACTCTCGACAGAACGCTCAACTGCAACAAAGTTCCATGGAATGAGACCCTCTTGTAGGGTCCTCAGATGTAAGACTCTCCACCAGTCAGGTTCAGAGTCATCCAGGACCTCCATCTGATCGCCCTTCACAAAACTCACGTCTGTACTCTCCCTAGCTGTATAATTGTACAGTGCCACAACAATCTTGTTTGTTCGTGGATTGTGAACTGTTTTAATTAGAAACAGATGGAAAAGAAGAAAAAAATTATATTATAATCAGGAGAATTTTTCTGGATTTCATTACATTGAGGGGTAAAACCACTGTAAAAGTCTAAAAAAAAAAGGGCGTTTTTTGGCTATTTTTTTTCCTATCTATAGAAAAAGTGGCAATGAAATGATGATATTTGAGGGAGTGATTGAGCAGATATTTGAGACTTTCCAAAAAAAATTCATCAAAAAATATCAAAAAATGACGACACAAGAGCCATTCTTGCGAGGCTCCTCGAATTTAAAACACTCTGCGGTAAAAAAAATGGTGCAATTTTCAATTGAAAAAAAAAAATTGGCTTATTCTAGATACATATAGCTACAGAAATACGTAGGGGATTTCGAAAAAATTGTTTTTTGTGTGATTGGTGACCATTTGAATGAAAAAATTCAAATTTCGACCAAAAAACCGGCAATTTTTAATCAATAAAAAATGGGAAAATCAATTTTTTGAAAATTCCCTACGTATTTCTGTTTGAAATATTGTTTTCAAGATGCTGTGGGAAATTCAAATGAAAATAATGAAAATTATTAGAGTTATGCTGCGTACCAGTTTGAAAAATCATGTTTCGAGAAAAACACGATTGAAGTTTTGACTTATGCTATGAATATGAAGAAATTCTTCGGGAAAAATTCAAAATTTCATGAGAAAAAATGGGTTTCAGGCGATAACTTTTTGTGCCCGTATTCTGAGAGGCCCAGAGTAATTTTTGAAGCAAAAAAAACGATTTTTTTGAAAATTCTACAGTGGTTTTATCTCTTGAAAGCGGAAAAAAGAGGAAAAAGTAGAGATAAAAATCATATTGGGAGGAGGAAAAATATGGGTTTTTTTTTTTTTAATGAATTAATAGGTGGGAATAAATTAAAAGAAATTAAACCAAAAAAAAATACAAACTTGGGGGTATAACAACAGGCGAAGTTGGTTTAATGGGTTGTGGAATCTTACGAGGTGTGTGCCTCGGCCGTATTATATCGGCACGTGCTTGGGCTCTACTCTGATTTGGATCAGCTGTATATCGTGAGTCCATTGAGTTTCCATTACTCTTTGAGCACAATGTTGCCTCTGTTTTTTTGTTGTAAACTGAAAATTTTTGGGAAAAAAATTAATTAGCAACTAAAAATTAGGGGAAGATTGGGTTAAAATGGACACTTCAATTGAACGGTTGGAGATTGAAATTTTCTAATGATTGCATTGAAAAGCTGAGAAAACTTCATCCGAAAAACATGAGTCAAATTTTTTTTCTTCTCAATTTTTGGAAAAATTTGATTTTTTTGGTCAAGTTTTGAAGGGGTTTTCCTTTTGAAAATCGAAAAAATTCACTTTTTCGTGGATATCTCTGGTTCTGTTGGTTGGAGCGATCAGAGGTTGAGTTCAAATGAAAGGTGAGCTCATTTCTCATCGATTTATGTGGTTCAAATTTTTTTAAACCAATTCTTCAGATATTTATACGTCATTTTTTGATTCAATCAGTTTTTGCCCTATAAGTACTTGAAAAATTGATAATTTTTTCTTTTCAACCACATAAATCGATGGGAAATGAGCTCACCTTTCATTCAAGATTAACCCCAAGTTGCTAAGACCAATAGAACCAGAGATAATCTCGAAAAACTGAAATTTCTCTAAAACAGAAGGCTTTACCTTCAAATCTCGCGCAAAAAAAGAGATTTTTGGGAAATTCAAAAATATAACTTCTGACATATGATTTCCATGTAAAATTTCCTCAGCTTTTCAATGGAATCATCAGAAAAAACCTATCTCTGATATTTCCATTTATTTCGAGTAAATTTCACAGTATAATATACCAAAACCAATCCATGTCCGTTTTATCCCCCCCCCCCCCCCCCCCTTCCCTTATATCAAATTATTTTTTTATGGACCTCCATCAATATCTCCGAAGAAATATGAAAAAAATGAGTTTTTGTCATATTTTCGATCATTTCTGCGCATCTAGAAAATTCGAAAAGTGATATAATTTTTTTTTGCCGAAATTTTACGAGGAAAAAATGCGCAGAACTCAAAAAATTGTTTTTTTTTTTGCAGATTTTTTTGTTTCAAGATTTTTTTGAAGTTCCATTCAATCCCACTATCTTCTAATAATTAATTAAATAAATTACCAAGAGGTTGAGGATCCTGCCTCTTGCTGCAACACTTCCCCATTTTTGAAATATTCTTATTACACTTCAATTTTTAAATTTAAAAAAATCACGTCCCCCAAAAATCCTCCTTTCTCTCCGAAAAAAATTTAGATTATTCACAGAATTCTCTGTTTTATCTGTAAACTTGAAAATCACGATCGCGTGATGCCTCCATCATTGCTAATTTTTTCCCTCGCATTGAAACTAATTCATCAATAATTTTCACACGTTCAACTTCATCCTCGTTTCCTCCATGACTACTTGGCTGAAACAAAAAAATACAGAAAAATCTATTTATATAATGTAAATAAATAATTTCCCTTTTGTTCGGAGAAAATTTCCTTTTTTTATTTTTATTACCAACAATTTTGAAATTTCACATAAATTACTTCTGAATTAAATAATCATAAAAAAATACATTTGAAAACCATAAAATCTACGAAATTCAACTGAAAAATAAAAAAAATCATAAATTTCCACTTGAAATATAAATTTTTTTTTATTTTTATATGGATTTCAAATAATTGAGAAAAACGATAGAAACGAGAAACAATTCACTTTTATTCCTTTATTGACACATGAAAGGACTCAAGGTGAACTTATATCAATTGCTGTTACCATTGAGTGCACAATAAATCGAGGCCAATTGTGATTGAAACTGGGGCATCTATTATATTCAAAATATATAGATTTTTGTGGAATTATTACCTCTTTTCACTCAAACATTTTCCCAAGGACAAATGAAGATAATACAGTAGAATTCCAAATAAGTTCACCTGTCTTCCTAGAATCTCTCGTTAAAGTTTCCGTTTTCCGCTTATCCCTACTTTTACGAAGAGCATTCCCCTCTGCGCAGTTCATTGCGCTGTAGAGTATTTTCCTATGCGCAGTTAAATGCGCAGAATGTCAAAATATGTCGAAAAGTACATTTGAAATTGCCGCGCTTCTAAATTCAATTCTGATTGGCCCAGAGAAGAATTAGAGTGGGAGTGTCAACGGGGAACTTTAACGAAAGAATCTTGGAAATTTTAAGGGCTCAAGCACGATGATAAAATCGTCCGGTTAGAAACCTCTTATGACGTCATCGGTAGGAACATCAAACCAGACTGAACGAGGACTGGGGACTTGAACTGCGTTAATGGCGACTGTTTACCGTGAAATAAGTGATTTATTGTGTGCAAAATAAAGTTGAATACAGTTGAGTGTCTCCAAAATTTGTCAATTTGACAATTATTTTCCAAAATAAACGAACCGTTGACCAATTCAAATTCCAACAGCTGAAAAGTAGAGGGCGCAAACATCGATTCCATTCCCATTTCGGTCCTACATATGACGTGATAAGATGTTTCTAACCGGATGGTTTTATCATTGTGCTTGAGCCCTAAAGGACGGCCTCACGCAATCGCCTGTCGCTCGTTTACAGTGACAAATCGTTTACAGTCACGTGATTCCCCTCTACGCAGTAGAGTATTCTCCTATGCGCAGTTAAATGCGCAGAATGTCAAAATATGTCGAAAAGTACATTTGAAATTGCCGCGCTTCTAAACTCAATTCTGATTGGCCCAGAGAAGAATCAGAGTGGGGGGTGTCAACGAGGAACTTTAGCGGAAGAATCCTGAGAATTTTAGAATACGGCTTCATGCAATCGCTTGTCGCTCGTTTACAGGAACAAATCGAGTCACGTAACACTAAATTACGTTCTTCTTCTATTCCCTATTGGTTATCCCTTATGAGGGCAAATCTATGAGGGTAAAATTAGCGCTAACTACAGATTAGCTGAACTGTAACTTTAGAACGAATATCGTCAATCGCGGATTAACATAACTGATGCTTAAATCCAAAATGACGGTAAAGAATCCACAACTGAAGAGTAACACTGCATTTCGCCATTTCTAATCCAAAAATTCCCAGTTACATTAACACGCAGTTAGCGATATTCGTCCCAGAAGTTAAAGTTACGTTAACCTACGATTAAAGCTAATTTTGGCTCCATATGGGAAGTAATAAACTAATTTAATTGAGAATTTCGGCTGTAGCGGTGATTGCAGAATAGAAATAATTTCATTAAGAATTTCGGCTGTATCAATTGAGTCAATCATTACGGTCGGATGTGAATTTAGAAGGAAAAAAAAGTACCAAATTATTTTACGTTTAGAGGCATTAAAAAAAAATTAGCGACAATTCGCGACGTCAAACATGACTGTTTTCACTAATTTGTTGCATGAATCATAAGACCCTTCGCGTATTTAATGCTTCAATTATCCCACGTATTGAGAAATCATGCATTAATGATCTAATATCGACATTTATTGAATCGGAATTACTTCCAGAGACTATGACTTCATCGTTCTCCTTTCCCAGCGACAAAGCTCGATTTTTTCAGTTTTGCCGCTGCATACCACGTGCTTTGATTTGTCGCTAGAAACGATCGACAAATGTACCTTCAAGGTAGTTATATCACTCAACGAATTTAAAAGATTGTAAGCTGAAATAAATTTTAACTGAAAGCTAATATGAATCTGAACTATTCCGTGAAATTTTCGATCAATTAACCGTTTTGTTTTGCCAATAATAATAAATAAAAACGAAATAGAAATAACATGGTGGCTTATGGGGTAATGCAGGCTTTCGCATTTTCAATTAAGGCGAAAGATCAAAATCTGGAAAGTGTCTTTAAGGAAAAAGGAAAAAAAATTCGATCCAATGTGAAAATTCTTGACCGTCTAATAACTTTTCAATAAATGATTGTTTTTTTCTGCATAGGGAAATACGTGAATACGATAGTCGAATGGCATACATACTATTGGTTAAATAATAAATAACAAAGAATTATATATTGTCGCCTTAGAAATAAAGGGGCGTAAGTGCTGTGTATAAGCATAGCACTTACGCCCCTTTAACTCTAAGCTGACGATATAATCCCTAAATTCTTCTCCGAATTCGCTTGAAAGACTTAGAAATAGGTTTTTGATCATAAATATTAGTTTTTGGATGTTTTTTCTATTTGTTCCTTCCTTGACACTCAACGAATAGTGGAAAGAACGATGGAACTATGTACTTTAACGAAAAAGGAACTTTAATGGGTGGAACTTTATTGAAAGTCTACTTGGAGAATGAATTTCATTTACTTTCGCAATTGATTGGCGTAATCATGAAAATAATACTACAATCCACTTAAATTAACGAACACATCTTCTAAATGTCGATACCATCAATGCAGGACAATAAATTCTCAATTGTTCTTAATCCAGTTGAAAGACCTATAGAAAGGAGGTATTGAAGAAAGTGATGAAAAGATGAGGACCATAACACAATCCTGACAGCGAGCTTTGTGAGATAATGATGCATCTAACGAACAATACAGTAGCGAAGTGGTCAATTAGTTTTGAGTAGTATCCCAGCAAACTCGAATACAGTTAACACCTTATTTTTTTAATGCTGTATGCAAGATGACATTTTTTTACATTTTTCTGAATTTTTTCATAATTTTTGTCCGTATAGTTTATGAGATATGAATTATCAAAGTTACTAAAAATAGCGGTAGTGGGGATGAAACGCCTTAAATCGGACAGAAACAACGGATTTACTAAAAAACCATAGGGTTGACCCATAATTCGAAAACTATTGGCGAAGAGAACAGCATTTTAACTAAATTATAGAAGAAAAAAATATTCAATTCGCCGTATAGTTATTGAGAAATTTTAATTAGAAGGCAGTCGTAACTATTTGCTTCTCTCTCTATCTCATGCATGTTATAGAAGATTAATGTAAAAAAAATTCGAGATAAAAAGATTATATTCACAAGCTGAAGATATGACTTTCGAATAGTTTAATCACTTTTTTTGGTAAATTAACGCACGTTTCTCCTAATTATCAGCAATTAATTGAAAACTCACGTAAAAATCTTCATTTTTTCTGTTTTATCGACCGTACTCTGGAATACTATCTTAAGCCGAAAAAGGCATAATTTTTCAGGTGAGCCAAAAAAGTATTGTAATTGCCCAGTTACTCGAAATTTCTGTGGAGTAATTAATGGATTTTGTCGACTTAGCTTTCTTTTCCACTCAATATCATTCGGGTTAAGTCGACGTAGCTTCACGGATACTTATTGAGTTCAAAATAGGCGACTTAACCCATTTTAGTTGATTGGAAAAAAGTAATTAAATAGTTTTTTTTTGCTCAAATCCTCTCTGCGGCAGATGCATTATATACATTACAGCCTATTCGAGTGAGGAGAATCATTTTCCAAAAAAAAAACGACTTGAACCGATTGATTATTTCACTACTCAATGCATTGTTTGTGAGGAATGAAGAAAAAAATGATAGAATAGCTCAATATTTAGTATCTTTCCACGAAAAATTAGGTGAAAATTCTATAATTTTCGAGAACATAAAAGATCATTCTACATTACGAATAACATTTTTTTTTGTAATGTCTACAAACAAATGTTCATTTTTTAAGAATCTGAATTTTTCAAAATTGATGTTAATTTATCACCTGTTTTCTTTTGAAAAAAAATCGGAATCTAAGCGAGATGGAGCATTTTTTTTATAATAAATCTTCTTTTTTAGCTCTGATAAAATGAAATTAATTTGTCTGAAAACATCATAAACATCATTTATCATACAGTTAGAAAAAGAATGAATAATGAGGAAAATATTTCTATCATTCAAGAGAAATTTGAATACACAGAAAAACTTTTTTTGCATCATACTTATTTAATTTCAACTTCAATTCAATGATATTCAACAAAATTCACGAATGTTCAAAGCTCTCTATCTAAAATGAATTGAATAGAAAATACTGTATTTCCTTGTAGAGAGTGGCAATTCATTTTCAATGGATGTGAAGAGTTGTGCAGAAGTATTCGCGTATTTCTACATATTTCAAAGTGGTTTTTCATTCATTAAAAAAAAAAATCCCGCACTTTGAAGAAATGAAAAAAATAAAGAGCAGCTTCAAACAGTTATATGCTCTAAAAAGTGAGCAATCGTAAATCCAATCGGACCGAAAAAAAAAATAGTACAGGGAATAGAGGATTTTCTCTTGCATATTTCGGCAGGAGTTATTTTTTTTTACAGATAGGTGCAGTATGACCTAATGAACCTAAAAACACAAAATACTTACAAATAAGGCGAACGGAAGTGCCGCCATTTTGCAAAAAACCGTTTGGGCCTGTAACTCCGTAACCGTGCACTTGAGGCCCACAATTATGAGGACCTTTATTATAGATAATTAAATTTCCTATCTTTTTTGTTTGAGAATTTTTTTTGTATCACTTACCGTTCACGATTTATGATTATTACTTTTTGTTTCTTGACTTTTTTCACCGATATCTCTTCTAATAATTGTTCAAACAATAAATTGCTAATAACTAAACTTTTAAATCGATAAATTTTCTACAATTTTCATTTCAAACTTTTTCCTCTAAAATTAATATTTCCGAAGTTACAACGCGTTTAATGTTGTACTACCGTGTACAAGGTCAATAAGAACGAAGTATGCATAGCGTAATGATGAAAATTCAATAAATATTTAAAAAATATGAATTATAGTATTTTCTTGGCATAGTAAATAATAAATAATTTATGTTCTTACCTGCAAGAAACAGTGCTTACCGATTAAAAAATATTTTGAATTTGTATTTTGCACAGGATTTTTGAAATTAACGCGTTATAACTTCGAAAATATTAATTTTAGAGGAAAAAGTTTAAAATAAAAGTTGTAGAAAATTCATCGATTTAAAAGTTTAGTTATAAGCAATTTACTGTTTGAACAATTATTAGAAGAGATATCGGTAAAAAAGTAAAGAAACAAATCGTAATAACCTTATAAATCGTGAACGGTAAGTGATACGAAATAAATTATCAAACAAAAAAGATAGGAAATTTAATTATCTATAATAAAGGTCCTTATAATTGTGGGCCTCAAGTGCACGGTTACGGAGTTACAGGCCCAAACGGTTTTTTGCAAAATGGCGGCACTTCCGTTCGCCTTATTTGTAAGTATTTTGTGTTTTTAGGTTCATTACGTCATACTGCACCTATTTGTGAAAAGAAATAACTCCTGCCGAAATATGCGTTATGGACAAGAGTAACTCGCTCCTCTATGACCTGTACTAAAAAGATTTGAAAAGAATTCGCTTCAATCGAAGCTTTGCAGAATCGATTCATAAACTTTAACAATTCATTTTTTTTCCTCCTTCTCGATTTTCAAACAAAAAAAGGAAAAAACAATGGAGGACAAACGTGAAAATAGGCATTGAAAAAATGCGTAATACATGAGAAAAAAAAGAAACTGAGAGAATGAAATATGAGTTGAAAATAGACACGTGTGTTACAGGCGTCAACTGTATGGATATACGTATCTGGATATATCACGCGGTTGTATTCCCGTGTGAATAGGTGTGGTTATAGAACGTTTGTGTGTGGGGGAAACTATAACATGCATCAGGGTGGACTGGTCGATAACCATAATGGCACAACAGCAAACGACTGGTTTTTTAACAATAAAAGTAAAAAAGTATCTTCTATGAACATGAAGAATTCGATAAATTTTGATACACAGAAAAAGATGTGAATTTATTTATTTTCTTGGAAGAAAAGATGTATTTGCTTTTCTAGAAGGAAGAATCTTTGCTATTTTCAGTCAACAATTGAACAATTTGTTTTGTCATTCTCTTGAAATAAAGGAATATTAGTGTTTATCGAGAAAACTTGTGCAATTTTTCATCCGCATAGCTGAAATGAAATTCTGCCCAGTAAAGTTTCTCTTTCTTCAAAGTTCTTAGGATTCTTCCATTAAAGTTCCTCGTTGACTCTCCCCCTCCAATTTCTGTGGGGGCCAATCATAGTTGAGTTTAGAAGAGCGGCATGTTGAATGTTCTGTAAGATTATGGAAAATAATCTTAAATCGACAATATATTAATAATGTCAAGGTAAAATAACTAAATTGTAGTTGAGGTTAGAAGTGATACGATGTTTCACATGACATTTTGGAAGAGAATTTGTAAATTTTGTATTCTATAATGAATGTGAGATGATTTTCTCATTTTGAGGTTGATTGATATAATGTTATAACATAATTTTTCTGGTTTTATACAAAGATGAGTGTAATTAAAAAAAAAAAAATAGCTTTCACGTTTAGTTTCAGAGCATGAAGAAGCTGGCATTGTCCAGCGAAATGTCGCAATTTGACAATATTTTGATGTTGTTGATGTTTTTTCCAATGTCGGTATGAACAACCAATATGTTAAATGTACTCTTGGATATTTAGAGATATTTTGATATTCTGCGCATTGAACTGCGCAGAGGAGAACTCTCTACGTTAGAGTAGGGGAGGAAATTTCAACGAAAGGGTCTGTACAGTGGGGAGGGGGGGGGGGGGGGTCCCATTTGGAAGTCTACTTATTACCATGCCGACAGATAGATAAATTCAACGATATTAAAATTGATATCGAGTTGACTTCCAATAAAGTTGCATGCATTGAAGCTACTCGTGAAAGTTTCAAGGATTCTTCCATTAAAGTTTCTCGTTGATTCCCCCACTCTAATTCTTTTGTTTGCCAATCAGAATTGAGTTTGAAGGCACGATGATTCGAAAGATTCCTGTTTTTTTTACATATTTTAACATACTACGCATTGAACTGCGCAGAGGAGAATGCTCTCCGTAAGGAGTAGGGATAGCTACAGAACAGTAACTTTAGGGAGAAAGGTCCTGGGCTATGTTCTTTACGTCTTGTTTGTTTGTTATTTGTGCTGCTTGCGCAGCTGGCCTTCAACAAATTATGTTATACAGCCAATGTTACTAATTTTTATGTGACAAACTGTGCTCAGAGACTTTTTTCTGTTGTTAAGAGCTACACAAACTTTCTATCCAGTCGGGACTCGAACCCTGGTCGACCGCATCTGAATCTACAGTCCAATCCACTGCGCCAGACAACTGGACGTTCTTTGCGTCTTGAAGTGATCCAAACGGTGTTAAACTGATTCACTTACGCCTGCGCAAATACGTTCGCTGCTTCACGTATGCTCAACTGCGCGTAGGTGCAAGCGGGTCAGTTTAACACCGTTTAGATCACTTCAAACCGTAAAAAACACAGCCCTGAACGAACAGATTTGCGCAGAGGGGCAAGATTTATGTAACAAGTAGGGATAAGCACGTAACGGTAACTTTAGAGAGAGGATCGACTGAAATTTGGAATGAAGAATAAGGGAACGTGAATGGAAAGCACTTTTCTATGATTTTAGGAGGAACGCTTCTCTGAACACTAAAATTGATAATTTTTGACACTTACGCCATTTTCATTCTATATATAGGTAGCAATAGGGAAACTGACGGTAGTTTTAAATTCTCTTGATTCTGCTGGGAAATTTTTAAATGGGGTAAATATTATGAATGTATTGAAGAAGACCGTAATAAAATGAACCTAGGTTTTTCAAAGACCTTCCCGGTGAAACTTAGGAACATTATGCAACATTGTAGACAAGTCTTACAATTTTTGCAATTTTTTTCGTCAAAATTTACGTTAAAAATCATCAATACCCCTACTGATAACGTATTTTTCCCCGATATTTTTTCAGCTATTCTGACAAAAAATAATCAATCACCATTTTTATATTTTACATCACCTTAAATAATATTAAACCCAAATTGACGCAATATTCCATAAAAATCAATCTCAAAGTCAACGCAAATCACTCGCTCCATTACTTAACTCCTGATTTAATGCAATTTCACCAACCAATTAATTTTCGAATTTAAATTTAACAGAACATGACTATGACGACGGAATTACCTAAATTATGAATCGTTGCATTAGCCGTAGTCGAAAATCAATGAACGAAGGGGAAAAGCCCCCCACGTGAAAAAAGGGGAATATAGTATCCTCGATTTTTCGGCACTAATGTCCCAAAGAATACGAAGTCTTTCGAAAGCTAATGTCCCTAAAATACCCAACACACTAGAGAATCCCCCCTGGCACGACAGTTGAAATATTTAGGCACATTTTCTTATTTGTCTTCTTCATTAAAAATAGAATGACTTAGCCAAGAATATATTCTAGTACACATCGTGCAGCTTAATGAGAAAATACGACATTTTATTTATTTATTTTTCGTTCAACTTCTCTATTACATTAACACTTCTCAAAAATTTGCTTATACTCATGAAGAATTATTGCTTTCCTACGAAAGTCATGACGAATTGTAAATGATAAATTAGAAATGGAGGAAGAACATTAGTTACAGCTAAACAAGTGACTAATGATAATATATTAACATAAATTTTTCTTTTTTGAATTCTCAAATTCTGACTGTGAATCACTGTTTTGATCTATTTACATGCTCTTCTATTCCATCCTGTGTCGTTTACGCAGGATGAGTCAATGTGCAGCTGACTCTCTGCTCTAAATAATATGAATCAGTCTTATTTTTCTTGAATTTTTTCCTTTTGCTTCCGAATGGAAGCTATGTAATCATCAGAATTTTCAATAGAAGATACTTAAAATGATCTAAGTAGAGAGAAAATGATATTTTTTAGCGCATGTCTGTATGTGCATAAAAGTCTCAATTACAGCAAAACAGTTTTATAGAAAAATTTAATATTTTGTGGAAAACTTCCTCTCGACGAACTCTATTTTTTAAGCTTCATTTCATGAGAATCCGATCGATACTTTTTGAGATATGTCCATTTTTCGAAAATCAGTTTTTAATGGAAGTTCTGGAAATTATTCAACTGATGTTATTTATACTCATATATCATCTCGAGAGTTGTATCAGTTAGATGCCTGTCAATTTTGAGCTCATTTGCATGATTAGGTCTCAAGTTATCGCCGTTTTAATGAATTTCTTCAAAATTCGATATTTTGATGATGGTTTGAAAAAAGTTGGATCACTTCCATTCGAAAGCATATTGCTAAAGTATCAGCAGAAAAAGCTATATCAGTTGGAAAGCAATGCTATTATCCACTTGTTTTTCCACAAAAATTATTGGAGCTTGAAAAATTTCTCCTGATTGAATTTTCCTCACGTGGAAATTTAGTTAGGATCCTAAATTAGGACAACTTCAGCACCCTTTTTTTTTAGGGGCATGATGGAAGGTAATTAAAAGCGACGAATTTAATACGATGGCATTGAGGGACTAGCTTTATAAATAGAAAGGGACATCACAGGGGAGGCTATCGATTTTCCGTTGGGGATAGAAGAGACGAGGGAAAAAGCCGAAGGAGAGAATAAAGCAAATGTGGTCACCATGCAAAACTTTATGTATGTGTATGTATATGTCATAATTCAAACAAATTACATATATTCCTATATTCCTGTAAACAAATGAAAGAAAAAAGAATTACGAGTGAAAATGATTTATCCTTGATGTCTATAAAAGTAAAATTCAATGGATACTCTTGTCTCAAGGACAGCAACAACGGAAAATAATAGGCTCATGTAATTACAATGCAGGGGATCGAACCAACACTTTTTTTTCTTTCATCTTCACAATTTAAAAAAAAAAAACGAAGAAAACTTGTCTTTTTTTAGTAGAAAGAAGCAGCCACAGTGAGAATCAAGTATGCACAGCTCGTTTCGTTTCACGCTTCCTTCAGATGTTGTCACAGCCACTTGACTGCTCAAGTAATAGGACGTATATATAATGCTAGTTTATAGGATGATAGGAAGATTTACGTTATCTCAATTATAATCGTTTGTGTTCATTTTTAGAGTATGCAAGATGAAGAAGAACACGACCTCATTGTTCTTTGGATGAGTTAATTGTGTTTATTAGTTGAATTTATGATTTTGTAGTTGTTACAAATCAATGAGGTTTTTATGATTCACTTAAGGAAAGTGGCTTCAATAGAGATAAAATTTCAACGGGATGAGATAAAAGTCACTTCCACTCAGTCCAAGAATGAGATGAATCAGTTTTCCCTATTTTCCTTTTTTCTTTTGAAAATTGTAAGAAATAGAAGAGGTTTAACAATGAATTCTTTCTCTGTTATTATCTTCTATTCTTCCTATTCATTGCTTTATCAGTTTTTTGAAAGTATCTCGGAAAATAAGCGAGATAAAGCCCTTGGCTGGAGTCATGTCTGTTATTAATTCTTATAACTCTTCTATTCATTTCGAAAACACATCCACTTATTTTCATAAATTTTCAAAAATTCTTCTATTCATCCACAAAACGAATTAGATACATTATTAATTTGAAATTCATTCATAGTTTTATATTCATCGCAATAACTTTCAGCCATTTGAAAGCTGGACGATTCTCAAAATCAATAACCATATTATACAAGCGTTCATCATAATCAGCATATAGTTTTGGAGCATAAAAGTCTCAATTACAGCAAAACGGTTTTAAAGAAAAATTTCACAATTTGTGGAAAACTCTCTCTGTTCTTTTTGAGATAGGTCCATTTTTCGAAAATCAGTTTTAATGGAATTTCTGGAAATTATTCAACTGATGTAATTCATAATCACATATTATCTCGAGAGTTGTATTAGTTAGATGTCTGTCAATTTTGAGCTTATTTGCATGATTAGTTCTCGAGTTATGGGCGTTTTAATGAATTTCTTCAAAATTCGATTATTTGATGATGATTTCAAAAGAATTATATCACTTCCATTCGGAAGCATATTATCCACTTGTTTTTCTATGAAATAATTTGTGTAAAAGTTCTTCAGATGTGCTCCAATTTTGCCCTTATCCTCTTTTGTAACAAATTTCAAGAGCTACAAAAAAGGGTTCAAGTAAAATCGCTCTATCTCGCTTAGTTTCCAAGATATTCTCAAAAAACTGATGATAAAATGAACTAAATTTGTCTGAAAAATTTGTATGATAATTCGATGAGTTTTATCAACTTAAAAAATTATGAAAAGCCGGAAAATCAGTGTCAATGAACTTTCCTGATTTTTTTTTTCCAATTCAAGAAGCATTGAGTAAGTTTCCATTGAGGTTGTACGCAACGATAACCATGAACATGTAATTGTGTTTTTTTTTTTCTTTCATTCTCTCAATCAATATTATTATGGAACCAGACATCAGCTGCATCAGTTCCATAGATGTACGCAAGGTTTACGGAATCCCGTCCCTAAACGTTAACCACGATATATGCTGAGCCACTATGGTAAACTAACCGTCAGACAGAATGGCGCCACACGCTAACAAGAATACAAGAGAGGGGAATTGAGAGAGTTTGAACGTTAACAGAAAAAGAAAAAAAAAGAAAAAAAAAGAGGTGTACAGAATAAAGATATTCAAGTACTTGTATGGTTAAATGTATGAGTTTTTAAAAAGACACACGTAGCATTGAGCCATGCTATGATACTGAAGGTGCTCGTTGTTCTGTCCACCGAGCTGGCAAAATGCTTTCACCGTAACTACCAAGAGATTCGCTTTGAGCCAAGTGGAAGAATTATTCACCTCAATAAAAGCTGTGATGAGGAAAAAAAGATGAATTATTGAGTTTTGTTATATATTTTTTTTTTGTTATGGAGACATGAGTTTATTATGCAAGAAAGAGTACAGTTGCACTAATACATGGGGATTTTTCTTCCGTTCCTGATTGATTGACTTGGGAGAAAGGTTTTTAACCCGAGACTGATCATATGGGGAATTCCCTGCGTTCCACCGCTTTTATTTTTTTATGATCAATCGGATGAGCGGAAGATTTTGGAAAAAATTGTCTTTATGAATTGAAGTGTTTAAGAAAGTGTTATATCGTGGTCCTAGAGTGGAAAGGGTGTAACAAGATAAGAAATGTGCATCATTTACGCCCTTTTCACTCTAGGACGACAATATTCTCTAAAGTACATATCCTACAAAGTTGATGAAAAAATAGTATATTATCTAACAAGTACGGGAAAATACTTTTCTGACGAGTGTGAGGCATTCAGATGAAAGCGAAAATATTTTCTGCACGTATAAAGTACAGTATTTCATTGCACAGCGTGTAAAAAGTGCCACTGATCGCACGCTACGTGCGTAAAGCGGCACTTTCTGCACGGCGTGCGATAAAAAAAGTAGAGCTTCCATTCCGAAGCAAAGATAAATTCAAAAGTAGTCTTTCTTGTAAATGTAAGCAGAAAAATTAATGATAAATAATAAACTCTACATGTATTTTACCTCATAGAATATCCACAAAATTAGTATTGCAAAAAAAAGCAGAAAAAATTATAAGCCGATATAGATTCTCATTTGTATAAGACTATTATGTTGAAACAAATTAATAAATAATAAAATTCAAAAGTAATTAACGGAATTTTTCTCATGCTAAATGAGGTTATTCGGTGAGCGATGTTGCCGAAAACACGTTAAACGCAATTTGGCGCTGAAGAATGGAATTGGCAACGTTGCAGCCGAAATAACACGAGGGGGAATCCCTCATCACTCGACCAAAGTCGTTAAGTCGCTCCTAGTAACTAGTCTAGATTTAAAAATCAGGTGAAAATTCTGCAATGATTGCACAATTTTCAAGTGACCTATTTGAAAATAATTACTTCATATTATTTCATCCCTACGTCTTATTCATCAAATTTTTTAAAAGAAATTCTTGAAAAAGAGTTCATAGTTCCTCTTGAAAAATCTAAAAATACTTTATTGAATAGAACAAAAAAAAAAGGGTCTCTCGAAAGATTTTCATGGTCTTTGAGAGCATGAAATTAAAAGGATGCACTTTATCCACATCCCGGGGGCTTGAATGTGTTATGGGTCAAGTGGCCTGTTCAAAGTAAGAGGTCAAAGAGCACGATGAAATATTCTCGTTGTTCTCATCAATTTTACCGTGACACAGATTATAATGATCTTCATGGTTGGATAAACATTAAGTAATTTTGGTTGCCTATTTTACAAGAGTCATTTTTCAAGAGTTTAAAATTATTTTGAAATTACAAATGATCAATCATGCTATCGCACCTAATTCTTCATACCTTCTAGAAAAGCACTTTATTACTAATGAGACAGTAAACGACGTGACTTTATTTCCGTGCTCGTTGTTGCTGTGCGGCAACTACTTCATATACGTGCCAGTTTTCAACGCTGAGAGTTTTGTTCGATCGATTTTAAAGCGAGCAACGAGAGTGAGAAAGAGAGAGAGAGAGAGAAAAGAGGAGTGGGGAAATATACTCCTTGTTTCCAACGGTTGAACCTGCTGAATAGTAGAAAGATTCATTTAGCCTAGATTATTCACATTGGTCCATTGCTGTTATCAAAATTACTTTTGTTAAATTCATTAAGGGATTACACCACTGTAAAAGCCTTAGAAAAAGCGTTTTTTAGACTTTTTTTTCTATAGAAAAAAAGCAATAAAATAATATTTGAGGGACTGATTGAGCATATATTTGAATCTTCAGAAAAAAAAATTCATCAAAAAATATCAAATGACGACACAAGAGCCATTCTTGCGAGGCTCCTCGAATTTAAAACACTTTGCGGCACGCAGTGTAATTGCTGCAAATTTCAATTGAAAAAGAAAAAAGGCTCAGTCTAGATGCACATAGCTACAGAAATACGTAGGGGATTTCAAAGATATTGTTTTTTGTGTAATTGGTGACCATTTGAATGGAAAAATTCAAATTCCGACGAAAAAACTGGAAATTTTTTATCAATAAAAAATGTGCAAATCAATTTTTTAAAAATCCCCTACGTATTTCTGTTCGAAATATTGTTTTCAAGATGCTGTGGATAATTCAAATAAAAATAATGAAAATTATTGGAGTTATGCTGCGTGCCAATTTGAAAAATCATGTTTCGAGAAACACACGATGGAAATTTTGACTTAGGCTATGAATATGAAGAAATGCCTCGGGAAAAATTCAAAATTTCATGAGAAAAAATGGGTTTCAGATGATAACTTTTTTTTTCCAGTATTCTGCAAAGCCCAAGGTAATTTTTGAAGCAAAAGAAAAATCGATTTTTTGAAAATTCTACAGTGGTGTAACCCCTTAAATCATTTATGATCCAAGTGTTTGGAATAAAAAGAATAAGCTCATGCATGTTTTTATTCTGCGCTTTTGATGTTTCCTTTTTTTTTTCCTTTTCCTTATTCCCTCGATTCTCTGAGGCGTTCAAGTTGAAAGACTAGACTATATACTGCATGTGCAGTAGAAGTGTAGGGCTCAAAGTTGGTCTTCTTTCAAGAAGTTAACCAAGCGTCTCACTCTCTTTATTTTCCTCCGAAAAAATAAAACCTTCTACACTAAATATGCCTTCTCTCCTCTTCTTTTATCCCTGATATTCGCTTGTAGAGAGGGGAGGCAACTTTACACACCCATATAGAGTTCATGTTTATTTTTAGGTAAAAGTTTATTCTCTCTCGATCGCTTTTTCTTTCTCACTCTCTGCAACTTCTTCGGCATCTTACGATTTAACTTTTACCCTCTACGATAATTATAAAGTCATTGCTTTTTTTTTTCTTGTTTTTCCTTCTTCTTCCTTCTTTCTTAATTATATTGAGAGAGGCTCGACAGATTTAAGGCAGTTAATAAATTTTATCTTTGGGGGACAGTTGTAAACTGTCAAATCTTTATTTGAGGAGAAAGTTTCAACGTGGAAACCTCAACTCCGAGGGGCCATGTGATGTCCAGATGGGTGAGTACACGGTTTTTTTTTTCTTTTCATTCCTCTTTATGATGAGGACACAATGGAACAGAAGAAACAACGCACACTTCAGGCATTCGATGGGGTAACACACTAAAATTCAATCGACTGGGCAAAGGGAACCAGGTAAGGTATTTTACTAGCCGCACGTGGTACATGTGACGCACAGACATCACAGATGTTTATTATCCCACGTTCATTTTTGAATAAATTAAGTACCCAAATTTTTCCACTTTGAAGAGTAATTGCCCGGAGAAAAAAAAATCAATGGCAAATGATTTACAGGAAAGGAGAGAAAAAAAAGAAAAGAAAGTGAGAGAATTTGATGGAAAAATTTTGCTTGGATACAAATAAAATGATATTAAAAATAGCAAAAATATGACAATTTTTAGTATTTTTTTTTTTATAAATAAATTATTTTCCAAAAAAAATGAAAAAAATGCAAGTACAGAAAATTCAAAAAACTGTAAGTGCAAATTTTTTGGATATTTTTTTTTGTAATAATTTATCCACTTAAAAAATTGCTAAAATTAGCTTAGATGCATGTTAATTTCATTATCATTCAAAGCACGGGAGTCTAATTATTATTGTATGCAATATTATGAAAAAATTTAACAACAAATGTTGCTCTTCAAAAATATTATGATTGAAAAAATCACTATTTACAAATAATTTTTTATTGAAAATATACTGTAGGGTAAAATATGAGGCATTATGGACCTACATGGCTATATAATCCAGGATTTTTTTTTCAGAGTCAAAGAACTTGATGCAGAATCTTTAAAAAAATTGAGAAGATGCTCCAATATGTGGACATTGTTGCTGAATTTTTTTAATTTTTTTTAAGATCCCTTCAATCGAAAAAAAAATCCCAAATCATTTTGAAGAGCAGGTTCATTTTGCCCCAGTTTCCCCTATATTATTATATATCTTCGCCTTAGAATTAAAGGGGCGTAAGTTTTATGCTTATATATAGCACTTACGCCACTTTATTCCTAAGACAACGATATAATATACTATATAATGAATATAATTATAATATGAAATGATTTTCCTATATTTTTTTTGGATTCGTGTATTTTTGTTTTATTTCAGTAATATTTAAACATGCAACTCAAAAAATTGCCTCTCTTCAACAATGACAATATTTTCAACAAAAAAAAAATGTATACAAGTTCAACAAAACATACGGAGCACGTTTTGTCACTTTGTGGCACTCAAGTTTCCCCTAATAATTTCGTCGTCAGAAGGAGAAGGAAAAAATCAATAATACAAGCACTGTGTGTAGTGTGCCAAATGCGCAAGGGGATGAATTTTATAGGAAAAAAGAAGTACGTATTTATTGTAAGGGTTCCCAAAAACCAATGAAAAGCCGATTCTAATGAAGAATGATCTATGACATTTGTTTTTTTCTCAGTATTTCCAATGTTTTTTCATTGATCATTGATTGAGACATCAAAAACAATGGGAAAACGTGAGGATTTTAATTCAGAGTGACGACTGAAAAACTAATTTCAAAATCCCCTGACTTTTCCCTAACTAAAAATAAAATTTCAAGACCTACAAAAAAAAATTATTCGAATATACGTTAAAATTCTCAGTTATTCCTGAAAATAATTTTTTCATCAGAATTTAACAATTATACCCGAAACTGCATTAAATTCTTAGAACTGCGATTTTCTGTTAACCTTTTTGCAGATTTTCGACTAATCGAAAAGTTCAATTTTTTCCGATTAAATAGCTTTCTTTCTTTCTTTATTAATATATATAAATTTCAGGTTTAAAAACCCATCGAAGCCTTTTCAAATAATATTACAGTGTTAATTCTGCCATTACAGTATATAAAAATAATAATAATAATAATTGCTGTTATTGTTGTCGTCCATCATGATATAATTAATTCAGAGGTTAATTGGGATATTGGACAATTAAATAAATTTTCGAAGTCAATCTTCACATTTATATTTATAAAATCGCGAGGTTTTGCTCCTGATTAGGAGCTTCTTCAGACTCTTTAGATTAATGTAAATTGTCATGATAATATTGAACTTGAAGAATGGTATCGTATTTTAACACTTCCCATCACGATTTTAATGATATAACATTTAATGAATAAATAAACAAATTGATAAACTCAAATGAAACATACAACGATTAAAATAAGAGTCTCATCAGTTTTAGAAAAATAAATGTGAAGATTGACTTCGAATATTCATTTAATTGTCCAATATCCCAATTAACTTCTAAATTAATAATAATAATAATCATGATAAATAAACATAATGATCACTTCTCTAATCAATTGAAAAAATGAACAAAAAGAACAATTAAAATAATATAAAATATAAAATAATATAAAATATTTTGTTTGAAGAATCCTGGGAAATTGGAAGGTTTTTCTTCTATAACAATAATATGAATTTAAATATTTATTGTTTTATATATTCATGTTTTTTTGCTAATTTTTCTACTTTCTGTACTTCTAGCACCTTTATTAATAAACTAATGTAAAGAGCCGAAAGGCTATCCTTGGAAAATAAATAAATAATAATAATAATCTTCATGTTTTATATGTTCTTTATGATTTTGAGGAAAAAAGTGATAATTTTGTAATTTTGGTTTACAGAGCCTGAAGCTTAGATTATAAGCGAAACGTCGTCAATTGACAATCTTTTAGCATTGTTATTATAAAAAAAAAAAACCTTCCAATTTCCCATGATACTTCGAACAAACTATTAACAACATGGAAATGTATCCGATTATTAATATAAAATAGGGGAGAGTGGGGCAAAATGAGATGATTCTATTGAGATGCTGAGAAAATTTTAGCTGGAAAACGAGTGTCAGATGTATTTTTTTTGATTTTTTTGAAAATTCGATATTTTTCGGCATTTTTGAGGAATAAAAGCCTTTCTTTATTTGAAAATTTTCAGTTTTTTGCAAATATCTCTGGTTCTATTGGTTGTAGCAATTCGGGGTTCGTCTCAAATGAGAGGTGAGCTCATTTCCCATCGATTTATGGGGTTTGAATTCAAAAATATCATTTTTTGGGATATTTATAGGCCAAAAACTGTTTCATAAAAATGCCCATAAATACCTCAAAAATCGAAATTTTTTAATTGAAAACCCTATGAATCGATGGCAAATGATCTCATCTTTCACTTCCTGTCGGAATTTCCAAACTACGACAAATAGAACCGAAGATATTCTCAAAAAACTGGAAATTTCCAGCAAAAAGAATGGTTTTACCCCTTTAAAATGCTCGAAAAAGTCAAAATTGCCAAAAATTCAAAAAAATTAATTCTGGTACTTGTTTCCCAAATCAATCAAAAACAATCTACCGCCAATATTTCTATCAATTCAGACAATTTTCCACAATATTTGCCTCAAAATTTAGATGTGTCCATTTTACCTCTGATGTCCATTTTGCCCCACCTTCCCCTATCTATAATTTTTTAAAATATGGAGATAATAAAAAATAAACTACAGATTTTCCTGACTAAAATTGAAAATTCCCTGACTTTTTCTTGACTATTCCAGAAATTTCGAATTCCCTGACTTTTCCAGGTTTTCCAGGCTGATCTCCACCCTGAATTAATGTTAATTAAACATTGAAATGATTTTTCAGTTAAAAATTTGCATCAAAAGGGAGACTTTCCTTTTCTCAGAGATAAAGACATCCTGTTACAAATTGATCGTGACAGTTGCTGACTACGTGACATCCGTTGCAGTGAAAATTTTTCATCATTTATTTAAATTAATGTATTATCAATGTCAATTGTAATTGAAAGCCTGATTTTCTTTTATTATTAACTATTATTAAAGTGAAAAAAAAAAGAAAAAAAGAAAACTATAAAAAATTTTCAATAAATTTCTCGAATTATTGGTGCATCAATAATTCGTTAGAATATAAATCATTTGTTTTTTTCTTCTTTTTTCCAATTCAATCAACAGGTTATTTTTAAAATGGAGAACTGAGGTGGTGAAAGTCAACGATGTCAAAGGAGAATTTAGGTGGTAAACAAAGAAGGAAACACAATTTTCCTTTTTGATTCATCAATTGAAATATTAAATATCCAACAATTGATTCTTTAATGGGAATTGCTGCTTTTTTTTCTCTTTCTTTTCGATAATACGAATACATTATTCAAGTAGATGAAATTCTTGGTGAGATTGGATGACATTCCCCAAGAGTTGAATCTTGAAACTGAAGATAAATATTCATGAGAGAGAGAGAAAGAGAGAGACAGAGATCAGTCTAGGCTCTTTGTTATAACTTCGTTCCTCTTAATTTTTTGAATTTAAAACTGAAGAAGAAAAAATGAACAGTTAATTTTTTCTATCAAAAAAAAATTGGTAAATGGGAAGAATAGCTCTGCCAACTGCAAAATATAGGAATTTTACATTTTTAATCCGAATTTTTATGATATACTGAAAATAGCAGATTTTTCAGATATTTGCTTTGTTATTTATTTTTTTGAAAAAAAAGAAATTACCTTTTTGAAAAATAGAAAATTCGTTTTTTGAAAAATAAAAAATTACTTTTTTGAAAAGGAAAAAAATTCGTTTTTTGAAAAATAGAAAATTACTTTTTTAAAAAATGAAAAATTACTCTTTTGAAAAATAAAAAATTCCTTTTTTGAAAAATAGAAAATTCCTTTTTTTGGAAAATGAAAAATTACTTTTTTGAAAAATAAAAAGTTATTTTTTTGAAAAATAAAAAATATGCACATGTAAAAAATTCAAAAAACTATAATCGCTAATTTTTTCAAATATTTTCTTCGTAATAATTTATTTGTTAAAAAAAAATAGAAAGAAAAGAACATATGTTTGCTAATTTTGTTATCATGAATTTTTTTGATCTCTCTTGAAGCAATAGCTTGTTACTGTTGTCATTGATTTTGATAATAAAAAAAAAATTGATTTTAATAAAATTAAAAAATAAGTTGACTAGTGTTGATGTTTTTTTGGAATGTTCCATTTTCACTAAAAGAAAGAGGAAGACCAGTTGAATAAGTGTGAGTCCACTCTCGTTTGAAAAATGTATTTAAAAAAGAAGAAAAAAAATTCGATAGTCCACTCCTCTGGGTTCCATGCCCGTTTGAATTTTAAATTCCCTTTGTTGTGATAAAATAGCCGATCACATATTCTTTTTTCCCTTTTTTTTCCCTCTTCCCTTCTCCCTTTTTTCTTTTTTTACCAACAGAGAATCGTTAAAGGCCAATGAACCGATAGGAATTTCATAATCCCTGATAAAAAAATATGTAAAAAAAAAAAACAAAGTTTTAGGGTTTTACGTAAAGTTTTGAGTGATAAACGTTTTTTTTTTGTGAAGGAAGCAGGAAAAATGAAGGTAATAACGGAAATGATGATGTACATTGGGATAAGATATTGTGTTATCAAAAAAAGAAAAAAAAGGGGGCAGACCAAAGAAAAAAAGAGAGAAAAAAGGAGGAAAAATTAAAAAAAAAGTAAATAATTCAGTGATTTCAGGGAAAGAAAAATCTGGTAAAGAGTGAAGAATTCTTATTTAATTTTTCTTTGATTGAAAGTATTTCGTGAGAAATTCGTGGATAAAATTAAGTTGGAGGGTCAATAATTACGTATCACCGGAAATCAATGTTCTCTATTGTGATATTGATACTGTAGTTGCACTCAATGAGTTAGCAATGGCTGTGAGGCAAAGGAATAATGCTGTTAGCATGAGGCCCAATGGTGCCTTCTATATATATAACATATAAAGCAATTTATATTCTCTAACCAAAAATATTTAATATTTCCTTTAAAATAAATCAAGTGCATGATGAAATAAATAAATTGTAAAAAAAGGGATAAATTACCTCATTTTTTCATTGAATGAATAATCTCTTCATGTAATCCTTCTTTGTGGATTCAATTGAACTCAATTGAAAGATTGCCAAAAAAAAAAAAATAAACTCAATGTCCACTGTAAACCAAAAAATCACTTTTTTCAATGGGTTAAAATCAAAATTTCATGTTTAATGTTACTAACAGTTGAAATAACAATGAGAAGCATGAAACGTTCGGTTTGATGCACCACGAGCGAACTGTCAGTCATAACCCATAGCTCTGCACTTCTCTACTGCGCCTACACACACACACATACACACATAAAAACACACAAACACATTACTCACCTATTTTCACTAACACGTAATGTATATTATGGGGCTGATACACTCCCACCCCCCTCTCACTCTCTCTTGTATGTGCCTATATGTGTGTGTGTCTCTCTCTCTCTTGCCTGTGCTTATGTGTGTGTGTGTATGTGCCTCTCTCTCTCTCTTTTTCTCTCTTTCTTTCTCTCTCTCTCTTTCTTTCTTTCTCTCTCTCCCTCTCTCTTTCTCTCTCTCTCTCTCTCTCTCTCTCTCTCTTTCTTTCTCTCTCTCCCTCTCTCTTTCTCTCTCTCTCTTTCTTTCTCTCTCTCTCTCTTTCTCTCTTTATCTGTGTATGTGTCTGTGCCTGCGTCTGTTTGTATTGAGAAAAGAGAAAGAGAAAGAAAATTGACGAAAGACGAGGCGAGAAAGAGATGCAGAAAATCCTAGAGGGCTGCTCTTGCGCAGCCTGGCACTGTACTTATTGCCTATATATATACATATATATATATATATATATATATATATATATATGTATATATGTAGAGTCGTACTGGCCAATGAAGTAACCTCGGCAATATTCGGCTCCTATACTACAGCTAGAGATGGGCAATGACGGTCATTTTTGGACCGACGTCATATGACCAAAAAATGACCGTCTTGTGATGGTCACATGACGTCACAAAGTTTCAAATGAAAAATGACAGTCATAATTAAATTTATGCTTGTCCAAGACTGGAAAATGAGTGAGATAGTAAAATACATCTATATAGATGTAAAATGACCGTCATTAAATTTCTTTCTTCTGTGACGGTCATTTTTTTCAGTCAATTTGAAAAATCAGTAAATATTCAATACATTTGATTGCAATATGAATTTTCTGTTTTTCAATTCAAACGGATTTCAATTGAGTCTTTCATAACCAAATTCATTTACACTTGCCAAGGAATGAAAAATAATTGATGCTAAAACATCTATATAGATGTAAAATGACCGTCATTCAATTTTTTCAATTTATGACGGTCATTTATTCCGTTAATTTTATAAATCTGTGGGAATTTGATACACTTGATTTGAATGACGGTCATAATTTATTTTCCTTTTATGACCGTCATTCAGTGAAATTTTGTGACCGCATTCTGTCACGGTCACAACTACTTCGTCGCGTGACGTCACATGACCGTCATATGACCGTCTTGTGACGCGTCATGTGACGGGCGCCCATCTCTAACTACAGCATGTAAATTTCAGCTTCGGGTTGACTTCGGAAATTACCTCTTTGGCTAGTTCGACAATATATATATGTATATTACATATATATAGCTTGAGGCCCTTATTCACATGTCCTCACACATACACACCAACACCTCGCTCTTCTCTCTCTTCCTCTCTCTTTCAACCGCCCACTAGACGCCATTTTCATGGGTTCTGTGAACCCCCCCCCCCTCCCTCAAATCCACGACCACCATAAAGAAAGGCAGGGCTGTACTAAAATTGGTTCTCATTTTTTTCTTTGATTTTTCCCATAAAAAATTGGATTTTCCTTTTCTCTTTTCTTTAATTTTGTATAAGAAAAAATAAAATTCTAAAATTATTGAATAATTTTGGAGCTACTGAGAATTTTTGGAATTTTTTTTTTCTTATTTATTAATTTTTTAATCTTCTTTTAATTAATTAGTTATTTTTGGGGGGAAATAATGAGGTATTAAGGATGGGGTCAAAGTCCTTTTATTGGGGAAATTTGGAAGGTTAGTTGACCGGCCGGTAGACGTCTACTGCGCATGCGCAGTTTCTCATTTTTTGCAAAAATTCAAAGTAGCCAACATAAAGACAATTAATTCTTGGGAAAATCCCACGATTTTACACGTTGTTTAACAGTTATTTTTGTTTATTCAATTTTCGTCCTTGAAATGTCACTTTGTATGTGCAACAAACACATTTTAGTGCCCTGTACTTCAGTGCTCAGTCGGTGCTGTAACTTGAGGGAGTTTTGATAAAAAAATTGGGTTAAAAAACATGGCAAGCTTCAGGATATTTGGGGCATTAGTACGTTTTTCAAAAAATCGATACAATTCAATCACTAGATCAGGTAATTTTATCAAATTATTTTGTTAATTAATACAAAAATCATTTACTTATTAATATTATCAACGGTTTTTTTTTCAAATGTTTTTTATGGCATTGTTGAGAATTAACCTTTGTACCCAAGTTAAAGATCTTTGATTGTTGATTTCGAACACTTGCAAAAATAGAAAAAATACTTGCAAAACGATACTTCTGGTTATTTCTTTAATTTTGTTAATTTTGATTATTTTTAATACAAATTACGTTAATTACAGGGGAATTTTCTCAATGAAAAGAGGCAAGAGGCTATAAAGGGAAAAATAAATAAATAATAATAAATTTTTTTGCAAGACTTGAAAAGAACAAAAAAAAAGAAATTAAATGAATTTTTTATTAATTTTTTTTTAAATTAATTTTTCAATAAAAGAGTAAAAAAGTCGATTTTTTTATTTATTTATGAAAATATTTTTTTATTCAAGGACTCCAGATTTCTGCAAGATGTGTGGCAAGTGCAGCATCAAAGCACACACAATGCACGATTATCGACGATGTAGCTGTTATAACAATGAATTCTCCTGGAGTGAAGGTAAATCAATTTTTCAATTGATAATCGAATTCATCTTCATGTTAATGATAATTGATTTAAAATTGACTCTCTAGTTTCTTATAGGTAAATTGGAAAATCATTGAGAACATCAGTTATTGTCAAATCGTGACGATTTGCTGAATAATTTCAGTTTTTTCAAGCTCTGGAACAAAACGTAATTTCTTTATTTGTGGCTGTATATATAATGTTTTTATACAAATGTGTAATTCAGCTAATTTTTTCAATTTTTATTGTTGAAGGTGGCATTTTAGGTCTCTGCTGAGACCTAAAAGGCCATCTCCAACAATAAAATTATAAAAAGGTCGTATATCCAAGAAAATTGTCAATTTTCTAATTTATAATGTTCATTTGACGAAAGATATTTTGTAATTACAAATGAAGAATTTATTTTTGGTTTCAGAGCCTGAAAAAACTGACATTGTTCAGCGAAACATCGCGATTTTTATATTAATTTATGTTGTTAATGATTTTCCAATTTCCCTATGAACAACTAGAGTGTTAATTCAAAATCAATGGGAATGAATTCGATAATTTATTGATTATTTTTATCTATAATTAATTAGGAGAAGGTGGGGCAAAATGGACACACCTAATTTTTTAGGCAAATATTATGGAAAACTCTTGAAATTAATAAAAAATATTGGCGATAGATTTTCTTTTGATGATTCCATTAGAAAGCTGAGGAAATTTTAGGCGGGAAACGAATGCCGGAATTAATTTTTTTGAATTTCTGGTGATTTTTACTTTTTTGAGCATTTTAGAGGGGTAAAACTCTTTTTTTTTTGAAAATTTTCAGTTTTTTGAGGATATCTTCGGTTCTATTCGTCGTAGCGTAAAAATTCTGACGGGAGATGGAAGGTGAGATCATTTGCCATCGATTCATAGGGTTTTCAATTTAAAAATATCGATTTTTAAGGTATTTATGGGCGTTTTTGTGAAACAATTTTATGAAACAGTTTTTCACCCGTAACTATCTCAAAAATTGAGATTTCTGAATTCAAAACTCCATAAATCAATGGGAAATAAGTTCACCTTTCATTTGAGACCAACCCCGAATTGCTAGGACTAATAGAACCAGAGATATCTGCAAAACCTGGAAATTTTCAAAAAAGAAAAGGCTTTTACCCCTCAAAAATGCCGAAAAATATCAAATTTTCGAAAAAATCGAAAAAAACACATTTGACACTCATTTTCCGGCTAAAATTTCCTCAGCTTTTCAATAAAATCATCAAAAAAAATCCATCTCTAACCGTTTCATTACAGTGTCCATTTTGCCCCACTCTCCCCTATATTGATAATTAAATAATTAATTATTTTATTAATATTGATAATTAATTGATTATGAGTATTTTAAAGTATCATGGGAAATTGGAAGGTTTTTTTTTTAAACACAATATTAAAAGATTGTCATTTTGTGAATTGATAATTTTTTAGTATTGTAATTTTTAAAAAAAACCTTCCAATTTCCCATGATTTTTTCAATCAATTTTTGAATTTTTTCCTGAATAAAAATAATGGCTTCTTTTTCTGTCTTTTACACTTTTAGGAGAATACATTGAATCGCGAAATAATGGATGAAATGAGGACACTATTGAAGGAGATTGAGAGCAACGTTTCGGTCAAGTCAACAGTGCTAATTAGTGGTAAACCAAATAGTTTCATTGCAGGAGCTGATCTTACGATGTTGCAGAGTGCCAAGAATGAAGAGGATGCTTATATTATATCAAAGAATGGCCAGGAAATTCTTAATTCTATTGCTGAATCAAGGAAGCCAGTTGTAGCTGCTATTCAAGGCACTTGTTTGGGTGGTGGTTTGGAGGTAAAGTTTTTGATTCATGAGGAAATGAGGGGGTGAAGAGATAAAATGGGCTAAAACGATTCTTTCGAAAGCGAAAGGAGATTTTTGTGGGAACCTTTTGTTTTCAGGAAAATCAGGATAATTAAAAGATATCTTCATTTTCAGACGAATTTATTTCATTTTGTCATCAATTTTTTATATATGCATCGGATTCTAAGCGAGATAGAGCAATTCTCATGATGACATTTTCGTAGCTCTTGGAATTCTCTATAAAAAATTATGGCATGAAAATTGGTCTATCTCGCTTAGGTTCCAATATATTTTCGAAAAGCTGATCATGAAATAAATTTGATTTGTTGGAAAAGTTCATAGTCATCAAAAAAAACGTTCTTCGAAATATTTTCTTATCTTGGTGAATTTTCGAAATATTTAATTAGGAATTATTATTAAAAATAAACTGACTTGTTTTGTTTAACTCTTGGGAGTGAAAAGATTCCTGAAAATATGCTCTTTTTCTCATATATACGTTCCTCTTCAGTTTAGGGATGAAACTGGAATAAAAAGATTTTCTTTTTTCGATCAACTTTTGTGGAACAACTGAAAATGTTGAGGGAATTATTAGGGGAAATGAGACAAAATCAGTGAATTGTTTGGGATAGATTTTTGGAATAATTTGATTGAAAAGCTGAGAAAATGCTATTATTTTGATTGAAAATCGCAAATCTTTCTTTTCATTTCCGGATTTTTTTTCATCATTTTTCAATAATCTCTGATCGTAATTATTTTATGGCAAAAAATAAAAAACGAGCCAAAATTAGCATTTTCAGCAAAAAAATAAAAAATATTCAAGGAATTTGGCAAAATAAATTCTGAGACTGTCCTTTTATCGCAAATTTTCTCAGCTTTTCAGTGAAAATATCAGAAAAAATCCATCTGTCTTATCATAATGTCATTTATTCGATCACTTTTCCCTTTTATAAATCTAAAAGGAAATTAAGAAATTTAGTTGAAAAACTATTTCGTGAACTTAAATTGAAAAAAAAGGAAATGAATTTTTATAACTGTTATTTTCTCAACATAATTCCCGAAAATTCATCATTAATGCAGTTAAATAATAGTGAGAAACTAGACGAAAATTTTTTTACAGCTCCCTATCATAAATTTCAATTAAAAAAAAAATTAATTTCAACAAAATTTTTGATCTATGAAGGATTTTCCTTCATCTATTCCTTTTTCTATCATTTCATGACTCCAAAAAAATTAATTTATTTTATTTTTTGACAAGAGATAAATTGAAGAAAATATAAACTGAGAAAAAAAAATTTTTGTTGTAAGTAAATTTACTTAGTTGAAAAAAATCTACTTCACTCCAGAAAATTTCAATATATATAGATATAGAAATTGTGCAGGGAAATTTTGTTAAAAGGCAATTTTTTTGCTACAAGAATTCTTTTTTCTCAGTGTACCGAGTGATAGTAATCATGACAACTCTTTTATTCTGATCTGTTTAATTATTATTATTTTTTTTTTCTCATTTTTTCATAGGTTGCTCTTGCTTGTCACTATCGCTTAGCTGTGAACGATAAAAAAACGGTATTGGGGCTTCCAGAAGTGCAGCTAGGTCTTCTTCCTGGTGGTGGTGGTACTCAGAGATTACCCAAGTTGACATCATTACCAAATGCTCTAAATATGGCACTAACAGGCTCACGTATCAAGGCTGATAAAGCAAAGAAATTTGGAATTATTGATATGGTAGTTAATCGCTTAGGACCAGGACTTGCTGAGCCTGAGGAAAAGTGAGATTTAATTTTAGTCTTTAACTTATTCATTCTATAATTTTTATGAACACATTATCACATTCAGATAAATAATTTTTTTTTTTCAATATGAAAGCCAAGTTTTCATACACTTTTAGAAAAAAAAAATTGAAATTTCATAGACGTGAGATTGAATTTTTTTTTTGATGGGAAAATTGTTATGAAATCTGTGAGTTTCAGAGGAAATTGAAAGGAATCTATAAATCTTAAGTAGAATTGAGACGAAAATTCTACAACTTACTTGAATTTTCAACTCAACATGAATATTCAGAATCAAAATGACTTGAATTTTCAATTTTTTTTTGAATTTTTCCGATTTTCACTAAATTTTCAAGAAACAATTAGACTGAAATTTACAAATTTCATTGAAATCCAGGCATGAAATTATTTGAAAATCTATGCTGTGTTGATTTTTCAATGACGTGATTATCTGGAATTTCAGTAGAAATGTGACTTGTTAGAAATTTCCGGGATTTTGCACGGAAAATTTAGACGGAAATTTTTAACAGTGTAGAATATTCGAAAATTTAAGCGAAAAAGGATAATTTTTGTGGGGAAAAAAGACTCTGCGAAGAGATTTCCTTTCTTCATTTATTTATTTACGCATTCAGCATTTTACAGAGTATAAATAGAATATATTCTCCAATACTAATAAATTTCTTAGACTGTAAAATATTCAATCAAACCAATATTTTTCCCATTATCTTCATTTCTCCGCAGAAATTCTGCATTGTTTGCAATAAAATTCAGATTTTATATAACAGCAACGATGAATTTGAATAAAAATCAACATTTTCTTTTAAAATTCGGAAAAATAATATTTCCACCCACTTTGATGATTAAAAAATTTTTTTACGTTTAATCCCACTCTTTTCCCTCTGTCTCCATGATGAAATGAATAATGAGTCTCTTTACAGTACTAAATTCAAAAAATTACAAAAATTATTCAAATTTTTCAAAAAAAAATCCGTAATTTTTCATTTTAACTCAATTATTCAATTTTTTTCTTTCCAGTACCCAGAAATATTTGAGAGAAATAGCAATTAAAACAGCAAAGGACATAGCCAACGGTCAGTTAAAAATCGACCGAACCCCGAAATCAGCGATCCAAAAGCTCCAAAATTGGGTATTTGGCTTGGACTTCGTGAAGGACCAAGTATTCAAAAAATCAAAGGAACAAGTAATGAAAATGACGAATGGCCTTTACCCAGCACCTTTAAAAATCCTCGAGGTAATTCGCACAGGACTGGACAAAGGTTCAGTAGCTGGTTATGAAGCTGAAGCACGTGGTTTTGGCTATCTAGCAACAACACCACAATGCAAGGGTCTGATAAGTTTATTTTTCGGCCAGACTGCCTGTAAAAAAAATCGTTTTGGTGCACCAAAGAATCAGGTGCAAAAAATTGCAGTTGTTGGAGCTGGATTGATGGGTGCAGGAATAGCACATGTTAGTATAGACAAAGGCTACACTGTTGTACTAAAAGACACAACAGACTCTGGTTTATTCCGAGGTGTTGGACAAATTCAAGATGGTTATCAAACAGCGGTCAAGCGAAAACGCATAAGCACAGTTGAAAAAGGACGAATAATGGCTAATCTTGTGCCAACACTTAGTTACAATGATTTCAAAAATGCTGATATTGTTATCGAAGCTGTATTCGAGGATTTATCTATAAAACACAAAGTCATCAAGGAAATTGAAGCTAATACACCGGAAAACTGCATTATTGCTACAAATACATCAGCAATTCCAATAACAAAAATAGCAGCTGGCAGCAGTCGTCCAGACAAAGTCATTGGAATGCACTATTTTTCACCAGTCGATAAAATGCAATTACTTGAAATTATTACACACAAAGGTACATCAAATGAAACTATCAAGACTGCTGTTGATGTTGGACTTAAACAGGGAAAAGTAGTTATTACTGTTGGTGATGGTCCTGGTTTTTATACAACTAGAATTTTATCTGCTATGCTGTCGGAGACACTTAGACTATTGCAGGAAGGTGTAGATCCAATTCATTTGGACAAATTGTCGAAGAAATTTGGATTTCCCGTTGGTGTTACGACACTTTGTGACGAAGTGGGCATTGACGTTGGTGCACATATCAGTGTTGATCTTGCTAAAGCACTTGGGGAAAGATTTCAGGGTGGAGACATTAATATCATGACTGATATGGTTAAAGCTGGATTTTTAGGTTTGTATAATTTTTCTTTTTTCGTTTTTTTTTAGACTCATTTTTTTAGTGGATAATCCGGTGTTTTTTGCTGCCGAATGGAAGCTATGTGATCATCAGAATTTTTGGTTGTAATTTTTTTAATAAAAGTTAAAATACTTAAAATGATCTGAAAAGAGACAAAATGATATTTTTGCTAAAGTATTAGGAGAAAAAGCTATATCCGTTGGAAAGCAATACTATTATCCACTTGTTTTTTATTGTAGGACGTAAATCTGGAAAGGGAATCTACGTTTATGAAGCTGGAAGGAAAGAAAGAGACCTTAATCTAGGTGCCCTAGATATCTTGAAGAAGTACAGCGTGACACCAAAAGGCAGTACAGCTGATGAGGACTGTCAACTGAGAATGGTCAGTCGGTTTGTCAATGAAGCCGTTTTGTGCCTAGAAGAGGGCATTCTTGCTAATCCTGTAAGTCATTTTTTTATCTAGTTATGTAAGCAATAGTCAAACGATTTTCTTTACTCTTAGTGGGGTAAAGGGAACGTGCCATTTTTATCTCAGTTGAAATATCTCATACAATAAAGTCTCGACAAAAATTTCACAATACAAAAATATTTCAGAAAAATAATCTCAGACAAACAAAACTCATTCATGAATTTATTTTCATAAACATTTCATCAAGTACCAAAATACCATCATTCATTAGATATATATAAGTGGAATATATTGATAAATAGTCCCCATTAAATGCGTTGTCGAATATCTGAGCCAATGGCCTGTCATGACCACCTGTGCTCCAAATGGCCCAAAATAAGAAATTTAAAATGATTTTTCTTTTTTTTTTCAATTATCTTCAATTGCTGCTAATGCAATAGCAGTATGCTTACGAATGATTTTTCATAAATTTCATGTCAATTATTTTTGCATTGGCTTGAGTAGAAAGGATAGATTTGCACTGTATAATCACTGATTGTCCTACCACATATAAGGTGCGCCCAAAAACGCCTCAATTTTCGGAAATCATTTCAAATACGAAGTAAAGAGGAAAATTCTGTTTTCTTTTTCCTACATTGTTTATTCACCTTTGAATTATCTAAAAAAAAATTGAAACTATTTTTTTTCTCCTCTAGTACCACCATATATAGTTCAAAAATTCAAATTTCGGCCAAAAAAACGGCAATTTTTTATCAATAAAAAATGTGCAAATCAATTTTTTGAAAATTCCCCACGTATTTCTGTTTGAAATATTGTTTTCAAGAAGCTGTGGGAAATTCAAATGAAAATAACGAAAATTAATGGAGTTATGCTGCGTGCCAATTTGAAAAATCATATTTCGAGAAAAACATGTGTAACCCCTTCATTCACTCATCAGCTAAGGATTTTTTACGTAATCTCCTGAATTTACGGTATTTCACATCCACAAATGAAATTTCCAACAAACTCGATTATCTCGTAAATGATTTGATAGAATATTCAGAAAATGTGGAACATGTGATGATTGAGTACTTTTTAAATTCAGTTTTCAACAAACAACACATAGAGAAAAAATTCACATTCAATTTTCTCATATAACTAGCAATAATTCATTTTTCCAATCCATCAGAATAAAAGCAAAATCATCAGTTCGAGACATAGGATAGTACGAGTATCGCGTGACTGAGAAGTGTACTGAGATCATCTCATTGTGATAAAAAAAAATTAGTTGGGTGTTAGCAGGAAATGAGATTAGAGTCGAAAGAAGCGATAAATTATTGAGAGACAGACGGAAAATTATCAATAATCAATTATATCGTCAGAGGCGATAGAGTTGAAATAAAATTATTAAAGCAGTATTTTTTTCTCAATTTGCAACTTTGTGGAATTTTTGAGAATTTTCGATAAATTTCAGGTTTTTCGATTTTTTTCCAGAATTTTGCAAAATTGAATTTCAGCAATTTTTCTCTCTCCACATGATCTTTAAAATATCGTTTTTTTTTCAATTTGAAATTTTTCGGAGTTTTTCAGAATTTTCGAAAAAATGTGATAATTTTTGACTGTTTTCAGAATTTTTTCAAATAGTATTCCGGCAATTTTCCTCTATCTACATAATTTTCGAAAAATTTGTATTTTTTTCCTCAATTTGAGATTAATTTTCCGAAGTTTTCCAAATTTCCGAAGTTTTCCAAATTTCCGAAAAAAATCAGAATTTTTGAAAAAAATAAAAATGATCGAAACAACAATAAAATTTCCCAAAATTGAGCTCCAATGACCTTCCGCAGCCCACGGAATGCCTTAAAAATCAATATTTTTTCCCAAATTTGTGATTTTCTATAGTTTTCCACAATTTTCGAAAAATTTCCAAAATTTCCAAAAAACAATCGACTTTTCAATGAAAAATTCAATTATATCATTGAATTGCATTCATTTCTCTTTAAAAAAAAATGATGTATCATTCTTTCAAATTATGAGTTTCTCATAGAACTTTACAAGACTTTATTTATAGCGTCTAGCCATAAAAAAAAATTAAAATTGACTCCAAATTTCTCCAATTCACTTTCATTTACTCTTATCCCCTACTCGATTTTTTTTGTAAAATTCAGATTCATTAATTACAATTTTTCAATTTTTGTACTGTATTTCTATATGAGGCATTTTTTGAGAGTTTTCAAAGTTGTGTTTCGGCCATTTGTTCATTAAGTTTGTTGTTAAAAAATAGAAATATTAACTTTCAACTTCTGGACTAAATTTTATTGCAAAGTATCACTATTTTTCGAGAGAAAAGTATTCTATTTTTTCTCCATAAAACTAATATTAAAGAAAATATGAGTAGGGGTGTGCGAATAGTGTTCGAATCGAATCGAATATTACTATTCGATTCGAATTTCGAATCGAATAATTCGAAAATTCGAATTATTCGAAATTATTCAAATTATTCGAAAATATTAGAATTGTTCGAAAATACGAATTATTCAAAAATTCGAATTATTCAAAAATTTGAATTATTCAAAAAAATTCGAATTGTTCGAAAATTCGAATTATTCAAAAATTCAAATGATTCAAGGAAATTTGAATTATTCGAAAATTCGAATTATTCCAAAAAAATCGAATTATTCGAAAAAATTCGAATAATTCGATAATTCGAAATATTCGACAATTCGAATTATTCGATTCAAATTTCGAATCGAATATTAATATTCGATTCGGTACGAATAATTCGTGGATTCGAATTATTCGCACACCCCTAGATATGAGCATTTAAAGTTACACAGAAATGAGTACATGTGCCATTTTTCCAAAATCAAAAATGGTCATAATTTCGTCAAAATTTTATTTTTTTTCTCGCAAATGACCATGTCATATAACCATGTCAACGACATATTCAAAAATATACAAAATCAAAAAATACGACCCGGAAAGTGAGTGAAATAGCGTGGAAAGCCTCATATATCACTTATGACCTCAGTAGTTTAATAGCGATATTTAAATAAATTAAGGAAAAAAAATTAATTAATTTTTGAAATTTATTTTTGCAATCAGCTCGAGGGTGACATTGGCGCTGTATTTGGCCTTGGCTTTCCACCGTTCTCCGGTGGTCCATTCAGATGGCTTGATTGGTATGGTGCTGGCAACTTCGTCAACAAAATGGAACAATATCGCAGCCACTATGGAGACTCATTCAAGCCCTGTCAAACCCTCTACGACATGGCAGCAGATACAACAAAGAAGTTCCACACCAAGTAGATTGCGTAACAAACGTTTTTTTGCAGATTTTCATAGCATCACGCAGTAATCATCGAGCAAATCACAGCAGAAACCTAAGTGATGAAGGTATATTTGATAAAACTCCTTTTTTTTTCATATTTTTTTTTTGCAAACTTATTTGCCGCAAATTTTTTATATGATAAATTGTTAAATGAAGGTTGCATTTTCATATTTTTGATAAATATCGAAATATTGTTATACATATATATTTTTTAGATAAAATTAAGATATTCTCGTAATGAAGAGGATGATAAAAGCTATTTGTAAAATAAATTTTTTCCATGAACTTAAAAGAAATATTTAATTACTTTCAATTTCTTTTTATGGAACATTCGTGGATTCCCCCCCCCCCCTTCGGTTATATCCCTAAAGAACTATCAGGCAAAAGAGAGCGTCAGGAAAATTTTACCGTCCCGTAAAAAAAATGTTAAGTTTTTTTTTACCGTGAGACAAAAAAAAACCTCAGGAAATTCTTTGTCTGACGGAAAAAAAGACAATTTTATAATAAAAAGAGATTAATCGCGATTAATCATGATATTATCGTTGATAAATAAGCCCTGACCTTCCTTCAACAAATTAAAAAAAAATCATATTCATCTGATTCTTCACACTTCCGATGATTTCTTCTTATTTTAGCATAAATCGTAATCGATAAAATTATTGTAATAATTGTATTGGTAACGAAGAAGGCATTTTGCATCATTTACCGGTCCTGCACACCTTGTTAGGTGGTATTTATCATGTAAAAAAAAGAAAAAATACAGTCCTTGGCTGATGCAAGTACATTAATAGTTTCACCAGCAAGGAAAAAACTCTTGTACACCGTAAAATAATCAAACGATGAATTTCATTAGTGACAGGACCCGAAAGATTAATGAATTGTTTGTATGGAAATTAAAACAAGGCGTCAATCAACGCCCACAATGCTCATTTGATTGTTAAAATCGGTTTACGGTTGGATGAATCATTTGCCAAAGTGATGATGAAAATAATTCATTTATTGCGTTTATTGAGATGGAAAAGAAAAAAAAAAGAAAAAATTTTGAGAAAAATCGGATGAGAAAAAAAATTGTTTTTAATAATTTACTCATTAAAAATCAATATTTTATCGCAATTTTTGGGCGAAAAAAATATTTATGACGTCATTTTTTTGCTTATCGTTCAGTAACATCAAGTCATTATTTACTCTAATATTTCTCTGTAATTAATTCATGAATATTTGAATATAAAATTGATTTACATAATTCAATTGAAATTCAAATATTTAATTTTTAATTCATTCATTTCATATTTGTATGTATAATTTTATCACAAATTCCTACTTTTAGTAAAGAATGTTACAATTGTCCTTCGAACTAGATCCGATAATTTCGTATCGCAGAAGTGTTATTTTGAAACCATAAAAATTGAGTAATACAGTCAATGTGTTTCATGGTTTATGACACGCTATGGTAATTGTTTAGTTCAAGTCATGAAGTTAGATAAGGCACAAGTTGGCATTGAGATGATTTTGTATGAAATGTATCAGAAAATTATGTAGAAATATTTTTTCAGGAATTAGGAAGAGTAAAATAAGAAACGGCGATTTTTTTTGAGATTATTTTTTAATTAAATAAGCTGACTTTTTTTTGGATTTTTCTTTTTTTAACGAATGAATTATAAAAGACAATAAAAAATATGCGCATGCAGAAAATAAAAAAAAACTACATGTTCAGATTTTTAAAATTTTTTTTTAATAATAATTTATTTGTTAAAAAAAATCTAAATCGTAAAATGTGCGCGGAATTTTCATTATCGTGATATTTGCTGGGATTTTTTTTATTGCTTTGATTTTCCTCGACAGAAAAGATAATTTCGCTTAAATCCTTTAATATGCGATATTCCGAAAGATTTCATAAAAATTTCTGTATTAATTTCTAATTTTTTTTTGGCGAATAATTTCGAAAGAACTAGATATAGCAAAAATTTCAAGAATTTTTTTATTGAAATTCATTTTTTTCCGCCTTTTCAAAAATAGAACATTTATCTCATGACCCTTCTCCAATTTGAGCTATAAAAAAAAGGTCATCACAAAAATTTCTTCCCTTTTCTTATCTTCATAGATATTTCAATAATAAGAGAAACGAGAATGCGTCTCGATATTCGTTAAAAATAGAAATATAATCGTGCGATAATAGTTTTTTTGATTAAACGGCGCCACAGAGGCAGGTAATTGGGGAGAAAATATATAATATCATAAATTTCATATCTTGTAAATGACACGCGGTCACATTGTAACTGTTGCGCGATCTGCGTGATGGAAACTTTTCACTTCTAACAAAAATATCATCTATCTGAAGTCAAAATACGAACTACCAAAAAACCATTGCCTGCAGCTTTTTTTCCATCGACTTCTTTGTCTACACATTTATGGAGTGAAAAAGCGTTCAAACAAATTCATGTATTCGTATGAATTAAAATTATGTCTCGTCTCTTGTGTAGAAGAAGACGAAGAAAGAGAGAGAGAAAGAGGAAGGAAGATACCATACCCCGTTCACGTGCTACGAACACGTAATTCTTTGTGGGCTGCACTCGACTATTCCGTGTTCTTCCAATCACTTCTTTCCTTCTTCTGTGTCGTCACATTGACCTCCGGCCATCCCTTGTTTTGGCATCGAATGAACGCATTTTTGTCTTGAACTTTCATTATTTTCTTTAAATTCAATGATTATCAATGAAATAATAATCATAACCACTTTGACTATATGGGATAATATAACAAAATAATATCGTTGCCTTAGAAACAAAGAGGCGTAAGTGCTGTGTATAAGAATAGGACTTACGCCCCTTTAACTCTAAGACGACGATATTTATGAAAAGTTGATGGAGATGATTTTTCTGGCATTTATGAAATGTGAGAGATTTGGAAATTCCCATTGAAAAATTCTGTATCAAATAAAAAGCTGGTTTTGGCACCAAATAAACTATTTTTTGCCTTGTATTTTCTCAATTTGGATAATTTCTTGGATTTTCAATGAAATAATAATCATAATCGCTTGACTATATGGGATAATATGACGAAATGATATTTTTCAAAAGTTGATGATGATTATTCTGGAATTTATGAAATGCAAAAGATTTGGGAATTCCCATAGAAAAATGCTGTATCAAATAGGCTTTGATAAGAAGAAAAAAAGACTTTATGAAAAAGTAAATAATGCTTGTTTTGGCACCAAATAAACGATTTTTTTGCCTTGAATTTTCTCAATTTGTCTAGTTTCTTGGACTTTCAAAAACATGATAATCATAATCGCTTGACTATATGGGATAATATAACAAAATAATATTTTTGAAAAGTAGATGAAGATAATTATTCTGGAATTTATGAAATACGGACGGTTTGGGAATTCCCATTGAAGAATTTTGTATCAAATAGGCCTTGATAAGAAAAAAAAAAGATTCTTTAAGAAAGTAAATAATGCTTCTCCTGGCACCAAATAAACTCTTTTTTGCTTCGAATTTTCTTAATTTGTCTAATTTCTTGGATTTTCAACGAAATAATACTCATAACCGCTTGACTATATGGGATAATATAATGAAATAATATTTATGAGGAGTTGATATAAATGATTCTTCTGGAATTTATGAAATGTGGAAGTTTGGAGAATCCTCATTGGAAGATGTGGTATCAAATGAGCTTTAATAAGGAAAAAAATATTCTTCAAGAAAATAAATAATGCTTGCCTTGGCACCGAATGAACTCATTTTTGTCTTGAATTTTCATAATTTCTGTAATTTCTTGGATTTTCAATGAAATAATAATCATAACCACTTGACTATATGGGATAATTAACGAAATGATATTTTCGAAGAGTTGATGAAAATGATTCTTCCAAAATTAATGAGATGCAGAAAACTGGGGAATCCCCATTGAAAAATGCTGTATCAAATGGGCCTTAATAATGAAGAAAAAAGAAAAACATTTTTTAAGAAAGTATATAATGCTATATTAAATCTTTTATATACAAACTATGTACAAAATAATTCTCATAAAGAGTTCTCAGTTCTTGAACTTAAATTAATTATACAATCTTTTCTCATTTAATCAACATAAATTAACTACATTACATTAATTTTTCCTCATGTTTGATTTAGTTTTTATGTCTGTCTCGAATAATGATTTCATTGTTTTCATTCACATCACAGATCAAACTTACATAATTAATAATTACTTGTTCTTTCGATTAGTACGAAATATTATTCCAATGCTGTAATACCTAAGTACGAGTTTTTAAAAAAATTTAAATTAATCAATGACTTCATTAATCGAAAATTACAAAAAAAAAACCGTCTGTTTCACATGCTTTCATCAAGAATATATCATTTGCCATTAATTTTTCCTTGAATTTCATCAAAAAAAAAACAAAAAAACGTCTAATTTTTTCTCATCATCATGAAATTACTATTCCGCACGTACATCTTCATAGAACCGGTCAAAATAAATGACTAGAAAAATGATATTTGTGTGTAAAAAAAAAAACATTTATGCAGCAAGCTGTGGTGGTATTATACGCAATGAATCATTGATTCTTGGTGCAATAACAGGAAGCAAATTGAGCCTCAACGATGGCTGTTGTATTTCCGTCAATTGTTGATTCAATGTTTTTGTACTAGCACCAGACGATGCACTATTACTCGTCAAATTTCTGTCTCTCGTATGTCTCTTAACATGTTTAGCTAAATGATCACTTCTCATAAATCTACGTTGACAAACAGTGCATACAAATTTTTTTTCACCCGTATGTGTTCTCTTGTGTCTTGATAATTCATCACTCCTTGAAAATCTCCTACCACAATCATCATATGGACATGGAAATGGCCTTTCACCAGTATGCGTACGCTTGTGTGCCTTTAGATGCGATGATTTGAAATAATTTTTACCACATCCTGGATGTTCACACTCGTAAACACGTCTTCGTCCACCGTTATCCATTGGCATTGTATTATTATGAGCTACTGAGGGTGCTGTTACTAATAGCAAAGGTGTCCTCGGTAAAACAAGTGGTGTTCCAAGTAATCCAGTTACTGGCAACATTGTAAGTTGTCCAATTGCTGGCGGTTTTGGTGCTAATAACTGTAATCTTTGTCCATCAATTCGTTTATCATAAATTTCACGATCTGTATTCTTGCTGTTAACGATAATTTCCTCCTTGCATATACTCATTTTGTATTTCAAACTCTTCAATATATTCTCTGGTTGCGAGTATGTACATCTTTGTTTTGATGATTCAATCGTTTTAGTGATTGTAGGTATATTGTCATGTGTCATTGGTTTATTCAATGGGAGGATTGCTGGAGTACAGGTACCATCACGATTAGCACGCATTATCACGGATACACGAGATGGCTCGGGACTTGGGGGCGGTGTACCATCCAGTAGTATCTGTTAATTAAATTTTAATAATTAATAAATTGAGGTCAAATAAAAAGTTAGAGTAATTTTTAAATTTAAAATGTGATAAGGGGATTTTTTAAATAAATTTTTTGGGCAAATTACTCTTTTTTTAGGGCATTTTGAGGACTATGAAAAAAAGTTTATACAAAAATTTTCAAATTAATAATTTTAAACTGAATTACCTTGGCCAATTCACAGTGTTGCTCGATGCAACGACGTTTATGTGCTGGCTGCTGCTGCTGTTCGTCCTCCTCATTGTCGGATGGTTGGGGTGTGGGTGGTAAATTTGGACGTATATGCAATGGCTCTTTTCGTAGTAATGCAGCAACACTAAATGATGACTGAAGTGGTTCGACCTGAATTGAAAGATAAAAAGGAAGATATGAATATATATATATATATATATGAAAAGAGAAAAAGTGTCTTTTTAAATTTCGCGGGTTGACATCTGCGCGCTACATTCGCGCGCTCCAAATTCAAATGAGGGCCAAAAGTTTTGTTTTGTATTTTAATTAAAAAAAAGGATTAATGAAAAAATTAAAAATTTGAAAACTTACATGAACTTGTTTGAGCTGCGGTGAAGCTGGTGGTGATAGTACACTTGACGAATCCATTATTTAAATTTAAATTAAATTTCATTAAAAAAAAAAATTCTTAATAAATTAACAATAATCACTGAACAAAATTTAAACTGTTTGTGTGTCTTTAAATTTAAACATTAATTGGTAAAACTTTTTTTTTTTTAAATAAAACAGTGACAACGTACTCGTTTGGACACTTGTCGGGTAATGAAGCTTTCACAGTTTCTGTACCTTGATCGTAACTAACACGATGTGTTATTGTGTCCCAACTGTGTTGGTGATCATGCGGCGTCCATTTGCCTCAGCCAATGGGAGTGAGGGGCTCGATTCAATTCACCAATGAAATTAAAGACATCACTTGGCTAACGCGTGATCACTAGCGTGTTGTTCACGTGCACAATGCCTGACTCTGGTCGTGATCGTGACGTCATGCTGCATGGTAAAATAACCACTCGAATACGTCACAGCGTCCTGGCGCGCCCCAAGCGTCATGCAACTTGCTAACTTGGCCAATGCACTTTTTTTTTTCTCATTCTTTCTTTGGCTTTTTTATTTTTTTTACGAGTGGGTGGTTGAACTGATGACATGGGTGTGTAGAATATATAATTCCCGAGTATTATTGCAACTGCTTGGTTTTTTTAACGTCGAGGATGTCGAGCCTCCAAAATGGAAAATGCATTTTTTTTTAAGGGAAAGTGGTGAATTTACTGGGAAAAACCCAGTAAATTTCAAATTTTTAAATCCATTGTACAACAATAATTATGTTTTTGTTTCATGAAATACCAGAAGTATCGACTTTCTTTCAGGATTTCCTTCGTCAGTCGTTGGCCACTTTTTTTTAACGATAATATTAATAAATATCGTCAAATAATTAGTTCAAAAATTCAATTTAGGGTAACATGACCAACAGAGATCGGCGGTATCGTTTTTTTTTCGTAACGATTTTGATTATATTATTAATTTTTTCAAAAAATTAGTATTTGGCTCGGAAATATTACTAATTTTTTCTAAAAAATGTCACTAATTATTTTCGAAAAATTAGTAATTAGGAAAAAAAAATTTCTAATTATTTTCGAAAAATTAGTAATTAAGATCCGATAATAATTAGTAATAATTTTTTCCTAATTACTAATTTTTCGAAAAAAATTAGTAAAATTTTCTCGCTAATTACTAATTTTTTGAAAACATTAGAAATTGGAAAAAGATTGTTTTTTTTGCCGATCTCTGATGACCAATAGATGGACGGTTAAGGAAATATTAGACTTTATTAATTCATATGAAATAGGCAAATCACGTTAAAAAGTTTCAGGAAAGAATGATGTACAGAAAAATATACAGTGAATCGACTAAAAATCAATTAAACTCGAATAATGCAGAAATAATTAAAGAAAATCAAGGAAAAAGGGGAAAATAACATAAACTCCCAGTAGATGGACAGTTGCATATTTGCAGTGTTATGATTTCAAATTTCGATCAATCGTTATGTAATAAATAGTTTATAAATCTATATGAATGTAATAATCTGGAATTGACGTGAAAAGTTTAAGAATCATTCATTTATTTATGAAAATCCTCGATAATAGAAACCGTCCATCTTTTGGTCAGTGTCCATCTATTGGTCGTGTGACCCTATACAATATAAGGCAAATTTCGAGCAAATTAAGAGGAGGCGCCTTCAATTTACAGAAACTTTGGACGGAAGCGAAATGTGAGGAGCTATCATTTTTCGCTGTAACTGCAGTGAGAAAGAAAATAAAGGATGTGAAGAGGTCAAATGCGCTTATTTTTCTTGCCTATCTTTTCTTTTGGAGAATATGCCGAAATGAATTTTGAGAGCTAAAAAAAAAGGTTTGAGAAAAAAAAACGTGTTATCTCGTTTAGTTTCCGGAATATATCCTGTTTCACGTTTTCCCAAGAAATGCAAGAAATAAAGGAAACTCTCAGAATTTTGAGTAATTTCGTTCGTTGCTTTTTTGGAAAAATTTAATTAGGATTTTGTCTGTTTGCCTCGAAATCTTGTTACTGACCTCTGCTACATCAAAATACATCAAGTTAATTCAAAAAAATTTTGAAAAAATAATTAAAAATTTTTATTATATTTGGCAGAGTAAAACTGATGAATTACCGATTTTTTTAAATGAAAGAAAATTCAGTAGTTAATAGGAAACCTTATTTGAGTCATTTTTTTTGCAATGTGATTTTTTTCGGTGTTTGAAATTCTGGCGCTGAGAGTTAATGTCTCTCTCCTTGCTTTTAAATATAAAACACAAGTAGTTATTTAAACCACTCATTGGCCTCTTTTTGTGAGATGATGGTCCGTTGGTAGAATTGAATTTTAACAATTGTTAATGTTGACTCAAATAATTACACAATTCTAAAATTTTTGAAAAAACTGGAAAATTTAAAAAAAAAAAAAGTTTATTTATCTTTCTATTTTTAAAAAAAGAACAGTTTGAGAAAAAATCATCGAGATAAAAATTCGCAGTGTAAATCGTTGAATGGGTCAACGACCTTCTTGTTATTGGATGTATTTTCTGAGTCGCAAAAGTTCAATTTTAAATCGATCAATTCAATTTTTCCTCTTTATGTTTGTTCACTCGCGAGTGACCCTCTTGGGCGAGTTCCTAACGAAATTGTGTCAAGGTCACGAAGAAAAACCGTTAAATTTTTTGAATTCAAAATTTTATAAAAAAACAATAAAAATTGATGAAATAATTGTTTAAGTCTTTTTTTTCTATCAAATTGCGAATTCATTACTTTTTTCATGTTTTTCCTGTCTTTTCTCACTAAAAAAAGGGTAAAACTCTTTAACGGTCACGTGTGTTTATTACGAAATGCGCCTGATAATACACACAATGTCCGCAAATGCCTCATCGGTTACCGGTTTCATTTTTCCATCTTTTTTTTCACTTCTTCTCTCACTTTTTTTACTCTATTCCGAGCAGAACTCATTATTATTATTATTATTTATTTTCCAAGTATAGCCTTCCGGCTCTTAATATTATTACCAGGATGGACCCAGTTACCGGACGGCAAAACATACTAATAATTAATATTCAAGTGAAAAAATCTAGTTTTTCAAATACTTTTGCAAAAATATTAAAATGAAAATCAAGTAAATTGTTTGATTTAATTTAAATTTTTCATAATTTTAATTATTAAATTGTATTTTGTCCGGAAACCGGTACCATTGCCTTAACCGTCCCAGTTCCCGAACACAGCAGCAAAACATACTAATAATTAATATTCAAGTGAAAAAATCTAGTTTTTCAAATACTTTGCAAAAATATTAAAATGAAAATCAAGTAAATTGTTTGATTTAATTTAAATTTTTCATAATTTTAATTATTTAATCGTAATTTGTCCGGAAACTGGTACCACTGCCTTAACCGTCCGGTAACTGGTGCCTTCACGGTACTTATCGTCGCCTTAGAGTCAAAGGGGCGTAAGTCCTGTGTATAAGCATAGCACTTACGCCCCTTTGTTTCTAAGGTAACGAATATGAGTTTTGTATAGATGCAAAGAGAGGAGAAAAAGTAGAAAAAGGGTAAAAAAAAATTTTCTCTCTTTTAATGAGGAAAATAAATAATTATAGTTTTTTTTATTGAAAATTATTTATGTTCCATAGTTTTTTTTTAAATTAATTGCGAAGTATCACAAAAAAAACGTTTCTATGCCCAGGTAAACTGCGCGAAACTTATGTTTTATGCAAATACAATTAATTGAAATAATTATTTTTTTTTTTTTTTACATTTTCAAAATAATTCATTTAGCAAAAAAAATGATCATTGATTAATTTTTTTAGATCAGAAATTTGTAGAGGGGAATCATAAAAAAATAAAAAAGAATTGGGAAATGAAATATCATGATCAGGCAGACAATGCGTGAACAAAACCGATTTGTGTTGACTCTTCGTATCACTTACGCATTCGTTGCTTCCATCGAAATATTTTAAACTGTTAATTTAAAAAAAAAAAAATGGAAAAATGCAGTCGTAGAAAATATTTTCGCAATAATTAATTTGTAGAGATATATATATATTTTCGTGGTACTTGAATTATATTAATAGAGGGGCAAAACGGGATATGGGGTAGCATAAAATAAAATAGAAAAAGGGGCAAAATGGGATACCGCGTATTTTTGAAATATGGAAAATATGAGAAAAATTGCTGTCAATTCAAATTAAATTTAATTAAGTTAACTTATCGCTTTGAAAATGTGAATATTAGAATATTGAAATATTGAAAATTACACTGGAAAAAAGGGGGGGGGGGAATATGATGTAAGGGAAGGGTCACTATACATTTACACTTACACTAAATGTAATTTTTTGCATTTAATTTACATTTACACTAAATGTAAAGAACCGAAAGGTTATACAAGGAAAGGCAATAAATAAATAACAAAACAATAATATGAGAAAAATTGTGTTTTTTTTGCATCACTTTTTTCTTTATATTATTGTATTGAAGCGGGGATTAAGGCGCGCGTGTTCATCGCATGAATGGATCATTCGCTTGGCGCGTGAACACAAGAAATTACGTATTTTTTAGTGGCGTGCTGGATCATCAAAGATTTACTGGATTCAAGAATCATCTAAAAATAGAGAAAATGAAAAAAAATTATCAATTATTTTTTTTTGTTAATAGTTGAGACGCAATTAAAAATAAGAAAACAAAATAAAATTAAAAAAAGTCAGTTTTATTTCAAACAATACAATTTGAAATTAACCAGAAATCTTAAAATTTCGAGATTTTGTGAGATTTTTTGTAAATTCAATATTTTCCCAATTTTTTCTCGGAATTTCTCTAAAATTAAACTGAAATGTAGTTTCTTTCTTGTGTTTTTATTTTTTTTTTACGAAAATTAAAGTCAATGAATTTTTTTTTCTCTTCAATTTATAATTATTCAATTATTATTGATAAAATATTATTGGAAAATATGCATTGCGTAATTTTGAATGAATTTAATGAGTTTTCTGTTTCCTCGAAGAGTCAAATTGATTCATTGGTTTTTCATTAACGTCACTCATTAATGTCTTGAATGAAATTTTATATGTTTTTACTGTTTTAATGCTGTTTACATTTAGATAATGAAGTTAATAAATTTTTAATAAGTACTTTTCCATATATATATCTATATATATATATATAAGCATTTGATACGCACATGATACAAAGTAAAGATTTACAATTGGTGGCATGATAGTTGATAGTTTTGGAGGGGAATGAGGGGAGAGGAGGGGGGAGGAATTTCATGGACAAAATACTATTTATAACCGATTTGACCCGACTTTTGAAATTAATTCCTGTTTACGATCGTTTGAAAAAGGAAAAAGGCGGGAAATATTAGGTAATTGTGTCGAAGAGGGGGGAGGGGGGGGGGGGGGGGGGGGAGAAACTTGCGGAAAGTGTAAGGCGCATCAAGTATTTGAGAAAAACCCATTGTAAAAGTAATGAAATGAAAAAAATAAATTAAAATGTGAAAATTTCTCATTTTATTATTATTATTATTAATTTTCTTCGATTTAATTATTAATTGAAAATTCAGTAGTGAAGAGTTTTAATGGGATGAGGCGATTTTTTAGTTGTTAGTAATTATTGTGGAATAACTTGTAATTTAGCGAGATAGCGCATTCACTATCCGCACATTTTTTAAATCTCTTGGAACGGAAATAGGTGAAACGGAACTATCAAATGGAATGCGATATCTCGAATTCAAATCGAGATATCGTATCGATTAATCGAAATTTTGAAACCTCTTTAAACTAGAATCGATGATTTCCCCAAATTAAAAAGGGCGAAACGAAATGGAATTATGGGCCAATACGAAATTCGAATAATCGAATCTTGACATCGATTAATCGAAATCTTAAAATTGATCGATTGGAAATTGATGTGATAATGTTTTTTTCTTCTCAAAATCTCGAATTTATTGAAAAATATCGCATTGATCAATAGATTTCTCAAAATGATCGATCGGAAGCTGCTATTTTTAGAAAAAAAGAAGAAATATTGAGGAACGCGTGCGTAGCGCACACTTAATCGCTCTAAAAATAGAAAATAAACAATATTGGATAAAAAAAAGAAACAATTCAATTTTCGAGGTTCTCTCTTCAAATTGTTTAAAAACTAATAAAAGAAAAAAATGATATCGACGAAGAAAAAACAAAACTACTGCCAATTTCCGTTTCAAAAATTACAATCTTTACCAAATTAAAGGAAATAAAGAAAATATCATGAATTAGAAAATACGATTTTTTAAGAATAATAATTGGAATCAGAAAATCGATGGATCGATAAATATCATTTAATACTTCCGTTTTACCGGTTTCACATTAAAATCCTATTTTTTATTCTTGTCCGAAAAAAGTCGATACGATTTCTTCAAAAAACAATCGAAGAATCGATTAATCAAGTTTCTTAGAATCACCGGAAAAATCGATTAATCGAATTTTTTCAGAATCGTCCGAAAAAAACGATTTTTAAGAAAATAAAATCGTCCAAAAAAATAGATTTGCAAGAAACAAGAATCGCCCAAAAAAATCGAGTTGTGAGAAAAAAAAATCGCCCAAAAAAGTCAATTTTCAAGAAACAAGAATCATCCAAAAAATTGATTTTTGAGTGAAGAAAAAATTGTTCAAAAAAATCGATTTTCAAGAAATAAGAATCGTCTAGAAAAAATAGATTTTTGAGAAAAAAAAATCGCCCAAAATGATCGATTTTGGAGAAACAAGAATCTTCCAAAAAAATCGATTATCAAGAAAAAAAAATCGCCCAAAAAAATCAATTTTCACGAAACAAGAATCGTCTAAAAAGATCGATTTTTGAGAGAAAAAAACTGTCCAGAAAAATCGATTTTTGAATGAAAAAAAATCGTTCAAAAAATCGATTTTTAAAAAACAAGAATCGTCAGAAGAAATCGATTTTTGAGTGAAAAAAAATCGTTCAAAAAAATCGATTTTCAAGAAAAACGAATCGATCTTGCCAAAATTGATTCAAAATCACCCATCACTACACATGCCCCTCTGTCGTACCAATCCCACACTATAACCATAACTGCACAGTAGTTAACTTACCATAAGAGCAACCCACAAAATAAACACTAACCCTCACCGCAATTGGCGCTGACATCACTTTGTGAAAAACACCTTCTCTCGCAGTCCAATAAAAAAACAGCTCCCAATGGGATTTCATACGAGCAAGTGGCAGCCGGCACGTGCGATACATGGATTGGTTGTTGTGGCAAATGACTGCATTGTCTGTCTTGTTAACCGAAAAAATTCCAAATTCTCCACAATAAACGATTTCTCCATCAAAAACAATAAACGCAGAAGGTAATTAAAAAAATTCAAAAATTCTTAAAACCACAAAACCAATAATCCAATTAACTTTAAAAAAAGCATTATACACACATTGATTTTTTTTTGTAGATGTGGCATCTTGGTCTCATCTGTCTTCTGCTCATCCTGACAAATCCATCAACCAGTGAAAAGAAAATTAACAAATACGTAACAACTCACATAAACGCAAAATGGAGAGAAACTCCAATATTATTGGAAGCTGCTGAGTACTTGAATGACAAAAATCCAAATTATTTTTGGAAATACGTTGACAATGTATCATCTGAAGAAATCAATGATAACAATGAAACAGATAAAATTAAGTATGAAAGAGCAATTGATTATGCTGGTAAATTCCTCACAAAAACGGAAATTTCCCTCTTAAAATTAACGTTATCACTCAGAACATATTCAGCACGTGTTGAGATGTTCTCGCAAATGGCTGAGAACACAAAAACCGAAATTGTTGAAAATTGTGTTAATTTCGTTGATATTAATGGTAAATTAACATGCAATATCGATGAAATTGACTCATTATTAGCACTAAACGATGAAAAAGTCAAAAAAATCGATATTTACTCGGTTGATCATCAGTATCCCGTTGCAACCAAGTCAAAATCATCGAATTATGCGATTCTTTATGGCAAAATTGGAGCCGATGACTTCAATGCATTCCACGAAAAGCTAAAAATCCTCGCTGATAACGGAAAAATCGTCTATATTTTACGTCATTACGTCAAAATACGTCCGAATAATCCACTCAGATTATCCGGTTATGGCGTTGAATTGCAGATGAAATCAACTGAGTACAAAGCAACCGATGATTCTGATATAAATGATCAAAGTGGCAAAGAAGAGTTTGAAAATGAAGGAGTTGAAGAAATTGATGGAATTAATTTTAATCTATTGAAGAATCTTTATCCAGATAAACGCAAGGAACTCGATGATCTAGAAAAACATCTTCTCGAGACAAGTGACGAAGTCAGTGCATTAAAAGTCTGGCAATTCCAGGAATTGAGTCATCAAGCAGCCGAAAGAATCCTAAAATCATCATCGTCCGAGGCTATTAAAGTCCTAACAGATATTGCCCAGAATTTTCCAATGCAGGCAAAATCATTGATTCGTACTAAAGTAAGCAGCGAGATGAAGAAAGAAATGAAGAAGAATCAAGAGTTATTTTTTCAAAATTTACATATACAATCAACTGATACAGCGCTATTTATAAACGGTTTATTTTTCGATTTAGATGCCATTGATATTTTAGGATTAATCGAAACACTTCGTTCTGAACTATCAGTCATGGAGACACTTCATAAAATCGGTTTTAACAACAAGAAAATGGAAAAATTATTAGCCCTTGATTTGTCGAGTTCTCATAATTCGGATAATCAAGATTTTGCCATTGACATCAGAGACTCTGCAGTTATTTGGATCAATGATCTAGAAAGTGATGCAAAATACAACAGATGGTCGCCAAGTTTGACTTCACTATTACGTCCAACATTTCCTGGGATGCTGAGAAATATTCGTCGAAATATGTACAATTTGATATTAGTCATTGATCCATTGAGTGAATCATCTAAGCATCTTGTTACAATTGCCGAGGCACTTTATTCTCACTCAGCGCCAGTCAGAGTTGGTTTTGTCTTCAATACGAATTTCGATACATCATTGAACGGTCAAGATGACGCCAGTGTCGCTGTCAACAATGTCTTTCACTATTTGCTCGAGAGCAAGGGTCCAAAAGAAGCTGTTAACTTCCTATCATCTCTCGCAAATTCCTTAGACAAGAAGAAGAACGAAATCGACAATTCCGATGATGTTCTTCATGTTTCCGATGTTATTAAGAACCTAAAAGTGCGAGATGCATCGGCTAATATTGACTATATTTTGGGCGAAGAGTCGGAATACGATGTTGGAAGACACTTGGCCAGTGATTTTATCAGAAGAACTGGATTCAAGAGCTTTCCACAGGCTTTGTTAAACGGTGTACCATTGGAAGGTGTCTCCAGCATCAATGATGCCGAGGTTTTCGAGGAAACCATGTTATCAATGATAATGGCGCAAACACCAATGCTACAAAAAGCAGTCTACAAAGGCGAAGTAACTGAAGGTGATGATATCGTTGATTTCATCATGAATCAACCGAACGTAATGCCACGATTAAACGAGCAAATTCTCAAAAACGACAAAACTCAGTGGTTGAATTTAGTTGGAGAAGCACCGAATAATGAGGAAATTGTTAGCTGGAGCTCGGAGGAAACTTGTGCATGGATCATAATAAACTCGGAGTATCTATATATGCCGAGGAGAAAAAGCACACAGCATCTTTACACTTATTGGATCATTGCGGATTTGGATGAAGCTTCTGGGAGATTATTGATGCGAGAAGCTTTTGAATATCTTCAGTCGAACGCTGATGTCAGACTTGCTTTTATCGTCAATCAGAAAAATTCGGATTTGATGAGCTTGAACAGAATTGTTTTGTCTGCTTTTAAAGCTCATTCTTCGGAGAATCAGGACAAAGTTATTAATTATATTCAGAAATTGATAACAGAAGAAAGTGCGGAGGGTATTAAAAATGGAGAATTTGATAGGGAAGAGTATGAAAAAGTCATTGGACGTGAATTTGAAACTGATGAATTTGTTTTGAGGGTTCACGAGAATTTTGTGGAATCTTTGGGTATTGAGGCGAATCAACGTGCGGTTATTTGCAATGGAAGGATCATTGGACCACTGGATGATGAGAGCTTTTCAAACCAAGATTTTGCACTTTTAGAACGATTTAGTCACAGTTCTTATGGCGAAAAGTTGATTAAAAATTTGGAACTAATTCAGGGACTTGATGATGATGATGATGATGATATTTCGGATGATGATATTATGAAAATTGCGTCATTGCTTGTACCTAGGCCACAAACAAGAAGTCGTTATGAGGTTCCAGCCAGTGGTGAAGAGCACAGTGTTGTTAAAATTGCAGCTGATAACCCGGATCAAGTGGCTTTCAATATAATTGCCATTGTCGATCCAGTTTCACGTGGTGCACAAAAACTTGGGGCTATTTTGAATACACTTCAGCATGCAGTTAATTGTAATATCAAGATATTCTTGAATTGCGTTGATAAGAACAGTGATATGCCGCTGAAGAGCTTTTACAGATTTGTTTTTGAACCGGAGCTACAGTTTGGGGGGGATGGACAGTTGATTGGGGCTATTGCTAAATTCACCAAGCTACCGACATCCTCGCTGCTGACACAGAATATTCATGCACCGGATAATTGGATGGTACAAGTTGTTAAGAGTGTTTATGACTTGGATAATATCAAGCTTGATAATGTTGCGATGGGAGTGCACAGGTAATTTGAAGGGTTTAATCATTAATATTTTGGTGAATAAGATGATATTGAAAATAGCAGACATCTGATAATTTTCTGGATTTTTTCAAACAAATAGATTATTACAAAAGGAAAATATTAAAAAAGTTTGCACTTGTAGGTTTTTGAATTTTTTATATGTGCATGTTTTTTTTTTTTTTTTTTAAAATAATTCATTTGTTAGGAAAAAAATAAGAATAAAAATTGTCAGATTTCTGCTATTTGCAATATTATGAAAATAAATAATATTGAAAATAGCAGATATCTGACAATTTTGGGTTTCTTTTTCTCAACAAATAAATTATTTTAAAAAAATAAAAAATATGCACGTGTAGAAAATTCAAAAAACTATGAGTGCAAATCAATTACTGTTCAATAATAATTTATTTATCGAAAAAAATTGTCAGAAGTGTGCTCATTTTATTATCATGAAAATAGCAGAAATCTAAAATTTTGAGTTTTTTTTTCTTTAACAAATACATTATTTAAAAAAATAAAAAATATACACATGTAGAAAATTCAAAAAACTACAAGTGCAAATATTTTTAGGATTTTTTATAATTATTTATTTATTTGAAAAAAAAATCCAAATATTGTCAGATGTGTGCTAATTTTATTATCATTAAATAATGAGGGCTAAAGAGCTTTTGGAGAGATATTTCTCGATGACTTTTAAATTTTCAGAGAAATCGATTTTATTCGATCATCAGTTTTTTGAAGCTATCTTGGAGAATAAGCGAGATAGAGCAATTTTCGTAATTACCTTTTTTGTAGAGAATTTCGAAAGCTAAAAAAAGGTCATCATGGAAATTGCTTTAATCTATTGCTTGATTAAATTCCAAGATCTCCCCACAGAACTGATAAAATGAAATCGATTTATCTCAAAATTTCATATTCTTTTTTTTTTTAATTCTACAAAAACTAAAAAAAGTGGAGAAATTTTTGTGAGATTTTTTTTTCTAGTTCTGAATCTATCACAAAAAAAGATCTCTATTTAAATTTCTCTGTTCCATTTAATTTTCCACCGCAATTGAGAAATTAAAAAAATTAAAAAAAAAAAATTAAAAAAATTAAAATTAATTTTTCATCTCTTTTTAGTGAATTTGAACTGGAATATCTTCTTCTCGAGGGCCACTGTTTCGAAGCAACAATGGGAAATCCACCACGTGGTCTTCAAATTGTTCTTGGCACTGAAACTCAGTCAGTAATGGTCGACACAATTGTCATGGCTAATCTTGGTTACTTCCAATTGAAAGCAAATCCTGGTGAATGGATTTTACGTTTACGTCAAGGCAGATCAGCTGAAATTTATGATATAACATCAGTAGATGGTCAAGACGTTATTCACAATGGCAATGAGGTCAAAGTACTGATCAATTCATTGAAGAGTCACGTTTTGAAGATCAGAGTCACGAAAAAACAGGACAAACTTCACATGGATCTTTTGGCTGAGGATGATGAAAAATCATCGGGCATATGGGATTCAATTTCAAGGTAATAAATCAAAAAATTTATATCACTCAATTTTTATTCTTCAAATATTTTCTTGAAAATATGAAGTTTTTAGAAAAATTTATTTAATTTCGTCTTTTTTTTTCTAAATATCTCGGAATCTAATCGAGATAGGGCGATTTTACCCAAATCCTTTTTTCGGAAATTTCGGAAGCTATAAAAAAAGGATTTAGGGCAAAATCGCTCTATCTCGCCTAGTTTCCTAGATATTTTCAAAAAACTGATAATTGAACAAAATTGATGCACTAAAAAAAAAAAATTCATCTGAAAACTTTATAGTTGTTATTTTCTGTGATATTTTGTCTACTTTGTGAATCTTTAATTGACGAAAAGAAAAAAACAAATGTAGATGAATGATTTTGTTCTAGCTTTCCCGATTATTGGTAAGCTTTTTTCATTTCTTCACAAATTCTGTAATCTTATGTGGTTTTGATACAACTTTTTTATGATAGAAGACATTTACTGAATATTAGAATAGACAATTTTTGCAATAATTTCATTGAAAAGTTGAAGGAAATTATCCACGAAAAAGAAACGTGTGAAAATTGATTTCTGTGATTTTTTTGGAAAATTCAAATATTCTGATCAATTTTCCATGAATTTTCAATAATTTTTGATTCACGTAAGAAAAAAAAATCTCATTTTCATGGAAAATTATCGAAAAAATGCTTTATCAAAAAAGATATTTGCAAAAAAATCGAAAAATTTCTGAAATTTTCAGTTTTACCTTAATCAAATTCGTCAAAAAATTCAAAAATCAATTTTAACACACGTCAATATCCAAAATAATCAAAGAAATCAAATTTCAAGCCATTAAAAAATGCATTTCCCTCCCTTTACCCCCCAAAAAAGATCAAAAACCTCGTAAAAATTAACAAAATTTTTTTTTTCAATTAGGACCTTTGGCAGTGAGGATAACGAGGAGCAAGAAGAGAAGATAAACATATTCTCCTTGGCATCTGGTCATCTTTACGAGAGATTCCTGAAGATAATGATGCTGAGTGTGATGAAGCACACGAAGAGTCCCGTAAAATTCTGGTTTTTGAAGAATTATTTATCACCAACAGTAAAAGACTTTTTGCCTCATATGGCTAAAGAATATGGATTTGAGTATGAATTGATCCAGTACAAATGGCCAAGATGGCTTCATCAACAAACAGAAAAGCAGAGGACAATTTGGGGCTACAAAATACTTTTCCTTGATGTTTTGTTCCCTCTAGATGTTAAAAAAATCATATTTGTTGATGCTGATCAAGTTGTTAGGGCTGATTTAAAGGAACTTGTTAATCTGGATCTCGAGGGTGCACCATACGCTTATACACCATTCTGTGATAGTAGAAGAGAAATGGATGGCTTCAGATTCTGGAAACAGGGATACTGGAAGACACATTTACAGGGAAGATCCTATCACATCAGTGCACTTTATGTTGTTGATCTCAAACGTTTTCGTCGTATTGCTGCTGGTGACAGATTAAGAGGACAATATCAGGCACTAAGTCCTGATCCAAATAGTTTATCCAATTTGGATCAAGATTTACCGAATAATATGATACATCAGGTTGCTATTAAAACACTGCCACAAGAGTGGCTTTGGTGTGAAACTTGGTGCAGTGATGGTTCTAAAAGATATGCTAAAACCATTGATTTGGTGAGTTTTTCTCCATTTTTTCTGAAATTTCTTGTTTCTGAGTTTTTCTTCATTTTTTGCTTCCGAATGAAAATAGTTTTTTTTTTTTATTTTTCTTTGAAATTTTAATTTTCATGGGAAATTAGTCGAAATGATTGAAAATATCGAGAAATAATAGGCTGAAAAAATGTTGCCATAGATTTATGTGGGTCTGTTATTATGCCTCTAGACTAAGAAAAAAATAGTGGTAAAAACTATCAAATCTGAATGAATTTCTATTATTTTCTTCGGTTATTGAAAAATGCACATTTTTCCCTCTGAAATGAGTCTGTACTTGTCTTCCTAGGACAATCAATTATTATACAACATTTTTTTTGCTTTTCTTTTTTTTTTATTAATTATCCTTAGCGGAAAGGTGGGGTAAAATGTGGACACTCCAATCGAACGGTTCGAGATCGAAATTATCTGATGATTCCATCGAAAAGCTGAGAAAATTTTAGGCAAAAAACAAGAATTAAAATTTTTTTCTTCTCAATTTTTGAACAAAAATCGTTTTTTTGGCCAAGTTTTGCAGGGGTTTTCCTTTTGAAACTCGAAAAAATTCACTTTTTCGGGGATATCTCTAATTCTGTTGGTTGGAGCGATCTGGAGTTGATCTCATATGAGAGGTGAGCTCATTTCTCATCGATTTATGTGGTTCAAATTTTTTTTAAATCAATTTTTCCAATATTCATATATCATTTTTTGATTCAATCAATTTTCGCCCTATAGATACTTGAAAAATTGATAATTTCCTCTTTTCAACCACATAAATCGATGGAAAATGAGCTCACCTTACATTCAAGATCAATCCCAGGTCGCTATGATCAATAGAACCAGAGATATTCCCAAAAAACTGAAATTTTCCAAAAACAGAAGTCTTTCTACCTTCAAATCTTGCGCAAAAAATGAAATTTTTGAAAAATTCCAAAAAATAACTTCCGACATATGATTTCCATGTAAAATTTCCTCAGCTTTCCAATGGAATCATCAGAAAAAACCTATCTTCAATATTTCCACCCATTTCGAGTAAATTTCATAGTATAAATTACCAAAATCAATTACCAAATCGTTTTACCCCTTGTGTCCCGTTTTACCCCACCTGCCCCTAAATTATTTTTCAATTATTCACAATATCATCGATCTAGAAACGAAAGGGCGTAAGCGCCAAAAAACCCACTTTTCAAAAAAAAAAGGGCGTATGTGCAGAACATTCGCCCTTTTGTTATTAATTATGACAGTAAATTTTTGGAAAGTTATGAAAATTAATAACAGTAAAAGGGCGTATCTTTCAAACATACGCCCTTTTGTTATTAATTTTATTCTCAATTGCGCGATCCTGCTATATAATTTATAATAACAAAAGGGCAAATTTTCAATAAATATGCCCTTTTGATTTTATTTTTTTTCCATTCGAACCATCATGCAGAAAATGCTTAGTAGCAAAAAGGCGTATCTTTTGCACATACGCCTGTTTGTTTTTAAATATTTTCCTTAGCTATGAATTTCTTTTGGGAAAATCATAATAACAAAAGGGAGTATGTTTGAAAGATACGCCCTTTTACTATTATTAATTTTCATAACTTTCCAAAAATTTACTGTCATAATTAATAAAAAAAGGGCGTATGTGCAAAACATACGCCCTTTTGTTATTATAAATTATATAGCAGGATCGCGAAATTAAGGATAATCGATAGAGCGAAAAAAAAATTACGCACTTTGTAATTAAAAAAAAAAAAAATGGCACTTACGCCTTTTTGTTTCTAGGTCGGCGATATAATTGATAGATTCGGCAATTCTTCTATCTAATATCGAAATCGATAATCGCTAAAAGATCTATACTAACGCGCAATTGACCTTGCGTATTAATTATTCAAATTAAATCATTTCTCAAGTTAATTGTTACTTAACCCGAATCATTTTTTTTGTTAAACTCTTTTTTTTTTTCTTTCCAGTGTAATAATCCAATGACTAAAGAGGCAAAGCTACAGGCAGCTATGCGAATTCTTCCAGAATGGACTGGCTATGATCAAGAAATAAAGGCACTTCAACAGAGGATAGAGAACGAGAATAAACAGATTGAGAGAGAAGAGAAAGAGGAAAGAGGTATTTAGTAAAAAAAAAAAAAAAAACTTTGATATTTCAATAATTCTAATCATCAATAGTGACATAACTCAATGAATTTTCTTATTTCAATTCTACAGATGACAGTACGAAGCACGAAGAATTGTAAATAATTTAAATTTTCCAAGTGATTGAAGATTGTGCATAGAAAAAAAAAAAAAAGAAAAGGAAGTAATAAATATACAGTTGTCTTACAAATTGGATAACTAGGAAAAATCGTCACGACGCCAATGGGATCTCATTGATTGAATATAAATTAATTCGCGATATGAACGCGTTTCTCATAAATACTAAAGCAGCCTGTCATTTATTGGCTATTATCAACTGATTTTCAAGGTAAATGAATTTGTCGAGAAGACAAAAAAAAAAAGAATTTATGTATAAAGGAAGAAAAAAAAGTCCAATGTGTTCCAGAGAGGTCGGCCGTTCAATGATAATGACGATTAGAAAAAAAAAATCATCAATTCAATAGCGAAGAGGTACAACGAGATGATTCGATTTATCTTTGCAGTCATGTTTTTTTTTATATTTGTGGGAAATAGAGGAATTTCTGCAAGATCCTGGAAAACAGCAGATATCCAACGATTTTGAGATTTTTTTTCTTTTAAAAAATAATTATGAGATGAAATAAAAAATATATACATGTAGAAAATTCAAAAATGTACAAGTGCGAATTTTTTATATATTTTTTTTATAATTATCTATTTCTTAAAAAAAAAAAATCTAAAAAATTGTCCAATGTCTGCTAATTTCTTTATTATATCTTTGCAGGAATCTTTACTGTCGCTCTGATTCTAAGAAAAAATTGTCGATTATTTTCTCAGATTCTCTTGCGAATATCATTGAGGCGAATGAATTTAGAAAAAAATTGTCTATTGACAAATCAGTAGTGAAGAGATAAACAGGATAAGTCGATTTTTTCCCCTTTTTTTCTGCGAATCTCGCGGAAATTAATGGAGATACGCCTTTTTTTGTAGAAAATTTCAACAGCTACCAAAATCAATTATATTTCTTCCCTAGATGTTCTCAAAAAAACTGGTGAAAAAGAAAAATCCTCTTTTACCTTTTCACTACTGAAATTATCTTGAATTTCATTATCTCAAAGATAATCTCAAAATAATCTTCAAAAAAATGTTTTGATAAATATTTCTCTATTTCTCTCATTTTTTTTCTAAGAAATCCGGAGAAACTGCTGAAAGAAAAAGGCAGTTATCTCATTTTATCTCTTCACTAATTAACAATATGATGAAATTTTGAAAATTTCATTTATTAATAACACTTAATAACTCATTGCTTTGTACAATAATTGCCATAATTTTGTAAGTAAATTAATTTTTTTTTGAGATACTTTCTCAATTGAAAAAAAATTTGATCATTGGAATGATATAATAAATGAAAATCACTATTTGGATAATTTTATCATCTTTTAACAATGATTTTAAATATAATTTTTCCAATTATTTATAAAAATTTATTTATCAAGAAATTACTTTCATCAAGATATGCATTTTCTCTATTGTTTCGAAATATTCACTAATTACTCAAGTAAAAGATAATTTTACTTTTTCATATACGTTGACATTACGATCAAATCGAATTCTCAATCACATAAATATTTATTTTTATAAAATTTTCATTGTGTAAACATAGGGGACAGAGGTGTGTAGCAACTCATCTATTGATATTCTTGTACTACTGACTGGTAACTGTCAGTCAAGTACAAGTCGTGAGTGAGTTGGGATATCTTGTCAATTATAAAAAAAAAATCAACAAGAATTTTTTAAAACATTATGGATAAGTGGAATAACGAGAATTGCAGGTAAGTTGTCTGTTATCTGTAGTCATTAAGAGAGATTATTTAATGATGGAAAAATAATTTATCATTTTCTTGGATTTTCTCATCTCAGACATTGTCAATATTTACATTAATAATTGTACTGTAATAATATTGTGTTATTATTAGGGGTGTGCGAATAGTGTTCGAATCGAATCGAATCGAATATTACTATTTGATTCGAATTTCGAATCGAATAATTCGAAAATTCGAATCAAATAATTCAAAAATTCGAATTATTCAAAATTAATCGAATTATTCGAAAATATTAGAATTATTTGAAATTTTTGGAATAATTCTAAAATTTTCGAATTATTCGAGAGGTTCGAATTATTCGAAAAAATTCGAATTATTCGAGAAGTTCGAATTATTCGAAAAAATTCGCATTATACGAGAAGTTCGAATCATTCAAAAATTCGAATTATTCAAAAATTTGAAAAATTCGAAAATTTGAATTATTCAAAAAAATTAGATTTTCGAATTATTCGAAAATTCAAATTATTCGAAAATTCGAATTATTCGAAAAAAATTAATATTCGATTTGGTACGAATAATTCGTGGATTCGAATTATTCGCACACCCCTAGTTATTATATTTTGCTTATGACCTTAGTAGTTAAGTTAGTATCCCAGTGAATTCAATTACGGTTAATTTATCATTTTTTTGATGCTCTATCAAAAATGCTATTTTTTTTTACATTTTTCTGGATTTTTATGAGATATGAATTATTAAAGTTACTAAAAATAATGGTGGTGGAGACGAAAAGCCTTGAATCGGACAGAAATAATGAAATTACTAAAAAACCACAGGGTTGACACATTATTTAAAAACAATTGGCGAAGAGAACAGCATTTTAACTAAATAATAGAAGAAAAAAATATTCAATTCTCCGGATAGTTATTGAGAAATTTTAATTAGAAGGTAATCGTAACTATTTGCCTCTCTCTCGCTCTATCTTATACATGTGATAGGAGATTAATGTAAAAAAAAGGCGAGATAAAAAAATTATATTCTCAAGCTGAAGATATGACTTTCGAATAGTTTAATCATCTTTTTCGGGTAAATTAAAGCACATTTTTCCGAATTATCAGCAATTAATTGGAAATAAACATACAAATCCTCATTTTTTTTCTGTTTTACCAGAAAAAAATAATAAAAATAAAATAAAAAAATTATTTCCTGATTAATAGAAATGCAAATTGAATAAAACTTCAATATGAAAATTTTTTGTAAAAAAAATTCACAGAAGAAAAAAAAATTCGATTTTTTAAAAAATTTTCTTTTTTCCTAAATATTTTAGGAAAATTGATTAAAAATAGAAAATTTATATTTAACATTTTTTTTTATCATTCTATTATTGAATTAATGGTCATTAACACTTGCTTTGTCTGATGATCTCTATCTAAAATTTCTTAACATTGTTGATTGATCGATATTCGAAGTAAATTTAATTTACAAGCGCTACAATTAAATTTTTCCATGTTGACCCAGGTTTTTGCGTTGTTTCGAGTTACTAAAATTAGATCACTTTTTTTTATTACTGTGATTAATGTTACAGTCTATTTAATAAATAAGCACAGTTAATGCCCAATGATTTTAATTGATAACAAATAAATTAATGGAATCATGATTTTTTTTATGAGACTATGTGTTCATAATAATTGTCAACAAGGGAATTGTTCAGAATTAGATAAATCAATAGGAAGGAGTTAAAACGAGATAAGTTCGACTTATTTTCATGATAAATTTTCCATAAATTATCTCGAAAAATAAAGGAAATTGTGAAATTTTTTATGGAATTTTTTTTTTATCTCCGATTTTTTTTAAACAAAAAAAGTTCTAAAAAAAAAATGAAGTTTTTAGATAAAATTAATTAATTTTTTCAGTATTGTGGTTTTTTTAAATATTTCTCGGAATTTAAGCGAGATAGAGTGATTTGTTTTAAATCATTTTTGTAGAGAATTTCAAGAGCTACAAAGAGGATTTCGGTGAAATCGTTCTATTTCGCTTAAATTCCGCGATATTCTTGAAAAAGCTGTTGATGGAATGAAATTGATTTTTTCGAAAAATTTATATTTGTTAGAAAAATTGATTTCTTCTGTTTTTTATTTTTTTGGATAGTGAATTGAATTTAATAGTGATGCTGTAAAATAGGATGAGTCGATAAATTTCTTGGAAATTCTTTAGCAAATATCTCTGAAATGAGTGAATAAGGGAAAAATCTCAGGAGACCTTGATTGGAGAGAATTTCGCTGGCCGCAAGAAAAATCTCTGAGTGAATTTTCCTAAATCTCACAGTTTTGGAAATATTTTGAAGAGAGCTGTTTAGGATTTTCAGTTCTTATTTCCTTTACAAATATGAAGTTTTCATATTCAATTCTGATTTTGATTTTCCGGAATAAAAATCGATTTTTTTGAAATAAAAATCGATTTTTCTAAAATAAAAATCGTCTTTCTGAAATAAAAATCGATTTTTTAAAAATAAAAATCAATTTTTTGAAAAATGAAAATCGATATTTCTAAAATAAGAATCGATTTTTCTGGAATGAAAATTGATTTTTATTTTTAAAAAATCGATTTTTATTGTGGAAAAATCGATTTTTATTTTAGAAACATCGATTATTATTTTTAAAAAATCGTTTTTTATTTTAAAAACATCGATTTGTATTTTAGAAAGGCCATTTTTTTTCAGAAAAATCGACTTTCATTTCAGAAAAATCGACTCTTATTTCAGAAAAATCGATTTTATTTCAGAAAAATCGATTCTTATCTCAGAAAAATCGACTTTTATTTCAGAATAATCGATGTTCATTTCAGAAAAATTGATTTTATTTCAGAAAAATCGATTTTATTTCAGAAAAATCGATTTTATTTCAGAAAAATCGATTTTATTTCAGGGAAATCGATTTTTATCGCAGAAAAATCGACTTTATTCCAGAAAAATCGATTTTATTTCAGAAAAATCGACTTTCACTTCAGAAAAATCGACTTTATTTCAGAAAAATCGATTTTATTCCAGAAAAATAGATTTTTATCTCAGAAAAATCGACTTTATTTCAGAAAAACCGACTTTTATTTCAGAAAAATCGATTTTATTTCGTTATCAATATTTTTTGAGAATATCTCGAAAACTAAGAGAGATAGAGCGATCCCGATCAAATCTTTTTTGTTATAGCTCTCAGAAATATTTCGAAAAAAAAACTGGCGAATGAAAATTTCATATTAATTTTTCCTGAGAATTTCATATTTTCTTGTCTTCTATCATTTTTCTTATAAACTTCCTTTTCCCTAAATATCTCTAAATCTCTGACAAATACAGAAATTTTGATACCGATTTGTTTTTTTAAGGAAAAAAGTTGCAGAGGTTCAAAACTTAGAATTTCTCTATCTCCTAGAGCATGTTCACAGTAATTCAAAGATACAGATCAAAAAAACTGAAAAAAATAATTTAATTTTACCTCTTCACTATTTAACTCCTAATTAATTTAGTTTGAAAATAAAACTTGATTGATAAAAATCGTAGTGATAAATGAGACAAAAAAAATTGGGACTCCCCCCCTATCCGAAATGATTTCCGCAGATATTGAAGGCTGGGTCATGGAGATCCGATAACATGAATAAAAGAATAAAAAAAAATTAAAAATGAAATAACAAAGAACGTAAATGATCAATATTATATAGGTAGTTGTTGCGGTATTAAATCAGTCTATCGGTGAAGCGAGCTGACTGAGAATACATCGATTAATTCAAATATATGTACTTAAATATAGAAACCTGTGTGCATAAACACTTAGTAGTTAGTTTATTTGCGTTACCTCAATTAGTTGATACAGGAAGTGAGAATTTGTTTAAAAAAAAAAACATTACTTCAATTGAATGCAGAAAAATTTAGTGCTGAAAAGATTAATTTTTTTTTAAAATAAAAAACGATTTTATTTTGTAAAATAATTGAGTTCGATAATCTGATATGGAGCTGAATAGGTATGGATTTAAAAAAATAATTACCAATTTCCGAAAAAAATTAATAATTTTTCTGGGAAAAAGGTTTTTATCTTTTCGAAAAAAAAAAGTTATTTGTTGAATTTTTACAAAAAGTCAGGATTTTTTTTCGAGTAAAGGATTTTAAGGAAAAATCGGAGAAAAAGGGGGAAGATGCTTCATTATTTTTGCATTATTGAGGAATTTTTTCAAATTTTTAAAAAATGTGTACTCTCAATCTTAGCCATTAGCAATTATTAACAATCATCAGGCTTACGTCTGAAAAATTGTTGAGGAATCAAATTTCGGAAAAAATATGGAATGCGCAAGCGAGGTTTGAATTCACAACCTTCAGATTACATGTCTAATGCTCTATCAATTGATTTAAAAAACCGTAAAATTTTTATTATTATTGAATAATAAAGATTTCGAAAAAAAATTTTATGAAATTTTATAAAAATTTCATAAAAATTTCATAAAAATTCTATAAAAATTTCATAAAAATTTCGAAAATTCTGAAAAAATCTCAAATATTAGAATAAAACTGATTTTTTGTTTACTCTTCAAAAAAAATTCCTAATGCAGGAGTAAAATAGGATGAAGTTTATTTCGAAAATCACTTGTAAACAGAAAGGCTTAAGAGAATTTATGAACAATCCTTTTTCATAGCTCTTCAAATTTTCTACAAAAAAAAGGTCTCTTAATATTTCTTCCTGAATCTAATCGATTTAGAAATATTTGCAAAAAAATCTACATTTCGTCACCTTAGAAACAAAGTGGCGTAAGTGCTATGCTTATACATAACACTTACGTCTCTTTGTTTCTAAGGTGATGTAATTTAATTTTCAATTTTTTCGATGTTATTATGGCAATTGAATTATCACTCATTCGAAAATGTTTTTGAATAAAAAAAAACATATTATTGAAAAAAAAAATCAAAAAATTTTCATTTAGTTTTTTGAATTCTTCTACATTCGCATAATTTTCTTTTTTTTCCAATTCATTTGTTAGAGAAAAGAAATTTTTTTTTGCTATTTTCTTAATGAATTTTTTCAAAAATAGAAAAAAAAAGAAATTCATTTTTGCTATTTTTTTAATAAATATTTTCAAAAGTAGAAAATAACAAAAATTTTCGTTGAAATCTTTTTTTTTTAAACTCTGAATTTTTCTACGAAAAAAATGCAATAAAAATGTTTTTTTCCCATTTTAATCATTAATTTATTGAAAAAATCGAATAATTTAATTCGACTTCATCTGAATATTTCCACAAAGTTATGATTGATTGGATTATCATGCATCCCTGAAATGATACTGTGTTGTCATGCAGTTTCATGACAATATCGTCTCCATATCATGTTACATACATCGATTTACGCATATATGCATGAGCTTTTTTTTTTTTGCATGAACAAGTGAATTAAAATATCACAGATTGGCTATACCGTGAAGGCACCAGTTACCGGACGATTAAGGCAATGGTACCAGTTTCCGGACAAGTTATTATTGAATAATTAAAATGACAAAAAAATTCAATTAAATGAATTAAACAATTTACTTGATTTTTATTTCAACATTTTGAAATTATTGAAAAACTCGATTTTTTCACCTAAACAATTATTATTACTATATTTCAGAGATCGGCAAAAGAAAAATTCGCATTTTTGATTTTCTAATTTTTTTTATTTCTGTAATTTCCATCGAAAAAAATTTAATTACTTTCTTAATGAAAAATTTGGATTTTTAAATTTTTCATTAGTTTGAAAATTAATTTATTTTTTTAAACAATTTTGATTACTATTGTAATTAAAAATTTGACTGATGAAATTTTATAATTCTTTTTCTTATTCGAAATTTTGATTCTTTCTTACTTATTAATTGATTGGAATAATTAATTTTATAATAAAATCAACGCTACTATGTTTAATCTTCCCAAATATAATCGTCTTTCAGACAAAAATTTTGAGCTGAGAGTGTTAACTAAATGTAACACAAATAAAAACTTATAATTTAATCCAATCTCAATGCCGCTTATATGACATTTATAATTCAATTTAACTAATAAAAATGTTAATAAGTTTAATAAAGAAAATAATTATGAAATTCCATCAGTCAAATTCTAAATTACAATAGTAATCGAAATTGTTAAAAAAAAAAATTAATTTTCAAACTAATGAAAAATTTAAAAATCCAAATTTTTCATTAAGAAAGTAATTAAAATTTTTTCGATGGAAATTACAGAAATAAAAAAAATTAAAAATGCGAATTTTTTTTCGCCGATCTCTGCTATATTTTGCTGCTGCATTCGGAAACTGGGACCTGTCCGGTAACTGGGTCCACCATGCTACAATGAATGAAATGCAATTGTGTTGTTTTTCAATAAGAAAAAAAAGAACTTCTATCGATTAGATAAATCGAATATTGATAACTCTAGTAAAATAAGATATCACAAAAGGCGAAGATTGGTCGAGGTAGAAGATTTGAAGCACATGAGAATAAAATGAAGAAAAAAAAGTAAAAAAAAAAAAAGTTTGTCTTTTTAAGAAGAGGGGAATACATCCATTGTTGCCTTTAACTTTGAACGCTGATAAATTACTGTTATTTATTTTTTTCCAATTAATTTTTTTTATTATTTATTTCGATTTGTCTGAGTTATTCAGTTGAGGGAAAAATCACAAACAGTTTTATTCATTCATAACGCAATAGTAGTGTTATTACATTATACTCTCTATAATTCAATTTTAAAGACAATTTATAATGGAACGTAAAATTTATCGATAAAAAAAAAAAAAAAGGTAAATTCGTGTCGTGTGCACTTTATTTCTGTGTGTCACACCTTACAATAATAATTTCATTGATTTTCATTGTGTAATTTTGGTGATTAAAATGCCACGAACCAGTCACGATGATGAAAAACTTTTACTGTGAGTTTTCATGTAATTTTTTCTATTAATTCATTATTTATTGGATATAAAATGCAATTCTTTTTTGGTAATAAAAAAAGAAAAGAAAAAAAAAATACTTTTTTGGTATTTTGTTGAAAGAATTTTTGATGGAAAAATATCGTTGTCTTAGAAACAAAGAGGCGTAAGTGCTGTGCATAAGCATAGCACTTACGCCCTTTTGTTTCTCAGTCGATCATATTTTTCAGATTTTTTTAAAGGGTTTTTTAAATTTGATTATTTTGAATGAAAATGGAAAATGGAAGATTTATTCTATTTATTGCAGCTTTCAACCGGTTTTTCATTTTTTTACACTTTGAGTATTAAAAAAAGACTCCACCAATAGTTGAAAAAATGATTGAATTACAAAAAAAATGTGAAAAAATTAAGTTTCATGTTCTTTCTTTCGAAATTTCATCAGTTTTTCAATGGAATTTCCTTAATTTTCTGAAATGGGGGAATCTAACCGATTTTTAAGCAAAATGTGGGCAAACAAAAAATGGTTCGAGTTCAATTTTGAACGAAAGTATTAAAAAATGAGTTTGAAGAAAAAAATTGGAAAAGAATTTCCTCAAAAAATAGAAAATAATCCCAAAAATTCTGAAAAATTTCAAATAGAAAAAAACTCAATGATTTTCAAGAAAAAATGGGGGGAAAATAAGATTGCCAGATTTCTGCTTGAGAAAATTTCGATAAAAAAATTACGACAATAATTTCGAAAATTCTGGAAAATCCCAAATCGGGAAATATAACTTATTTTTAAGGGAAAAAATGTGAAAAAATAAAAATTGCAGAGTTGAGTTTGAAAAAATTTTGAAAAAAAATCGAAATATTAAAATTTTAAGAAAATTTTATAAAAATTTCGAAATTCCTGAAAAATTTCAAATATTAGAATAAAACTGGCTAAAAAACAAAAAAAAATTTAGAAAATTCGGGAAAATCTCAAATAAGAAAATATAACTTATTTTTAAATAAAAAAATGTGGAAAAAGGAAAATTGTAGAGTTAAGCTTGAAAAAATTTCGAAAAAAAAATCGAAATATTAAAATTTTATAAAAATTCCATAAAAATTTCGAAATTCCTAAAAAATCTTAAATATTAGAATGAAACTGGTTGAAAAAAAAATAATTTCGAAAATTCTGGAAAACCTTCAACAGGGCAATATGATCCACCCCCCTCCCCCCTCCCCATTTTGTAAAGAAGACAGCCCTAAAAAAGGTCCTCAAAAATTCGCTCATCTCCACTAATTCCTAGCAAAAAATTATGAAATATTTTCACAATTTCCAAGTTTTTCGTACCAAAAAAAGTAAAAAAATACCTTGGATTTTCTGAGTCATTATCACGATAATCATGTTTACCTCAAAACCAGTTTGCTGATAATAACAAGCGTCTCATCATTACACAAATAAAATATTGTTGCATTAAAAAAGAAAAAAAACAATGAATAAAAACACATTATATCATTGAAAAAAACGCGAGTCTCTGAGAATCATCAAATTGATGAATTTGAAGAGGGGTACAACAAGTGAGGAGTATCGTTTGCCAGAAAACTTTCCTTGTAGCAGTAGTTCCACGTTCGCAGCAACGAACTGTCGACTTTCTATAATTCTCGATTAGTCGTTATGAAAATTTTCGAACAATTTAATTGTAAACGAGTGACACGTGTACGATTTTTTCCCCTTCTAAATTTGAAAAAAAAGCGCGCAATACTCGAAAATTTGAATAAAATGACGTTTTAATTGGTCACGTGATGAATTTATGAGTGAAATAAATATTTAATCGTGTTCGATTAATTGGCGAATTTGCATAATTTTTTTTATCTACTTGTTATAAAAATTTAGTGACTCAATTAATTAAAATAATTGCATTTTTCAAAAAAAAAAAAAAAAAAAAAAATTGTGCAGGACGTAATTTTTAGATAGTGTCTTCTATCTTCACTGACACTTTTTTGTATCACCGGAAAAAACACCAACGCACATTGCATGCTAGATCAATTCAAAGAGCATGAAGCATCGATAATTGAATTCATTTGGAATAAATTTAGTGACTCAATAACAGAGAAGAAAAAACGATCGATAATATGTGTATTATTAATTTTAAAAAAATAAGTTTTTAACAAAATTCAGAATAAAAGTTTATAAATGCCGGGTTACATGAGACTAACTCACGAGGATGATTGTACAAATGCCTCGAGATTGAGGAAGAATAAAAAATGGGAGGATGATACTGAAAGTGAAGGGGAACCAATTCATGGAGTGTGAGTATCAATGATTTTTGAAACTGAGAAGACTCGTGGCTGAGAAAAAATGAAATCCACGGAATTGTTTCTAGTTGTGAGGAGATAAAGTTCATAGATTTTTTTGAAAATACCGCGAAAAATAAGCGGGATAGTGCGATTTTTGTTGAATCCTTTTTTAATTTGTTTTTTCTTTGAGGATATTCATTTTATGAAATTTGCGATTTTTTGTTGGTTTCCTTTTTGAAGAATTTTTTTTTTGTTTTTTTAAAGGATGTTCATTTTATGAAATTTGCAATTTTTTGTTAAATCCTTGTTTAATAATTTTTTTTTTAAGGATTTTCATTTTATAAAATTTGCAATTTCTGGTTGATTTCCTTTTTCAAGATTTTTTTTTTCCTGACAAATATTTATTTTATGACATTTGGAATTTTTTTGTTGAATCATTTTTTAATTTTTTTTTTTTTTTAAATGATATTTATTTTATGAAATTTGAAATTTTTCGTTGGTTTTGGAAAAATGGCAGAAAATTTGTTTGGAAGGGAAAATTGAACTGTCCACTTTTACCTTTTGATTACTCATTATCTTCGTCATTTTTTTCTTTCTTTCTTGCTTATTGCGATTCTATAAAGATTCACAATTGTACAGTTGCGACTAACACCTAACATTGCATCGTGAATTCTTGAAGGACAAAAAAATCAGACTCAATCCAGGGACACTCCACTTAAATTGTTAGAATTAAATGGTTATGCCTTTTAAACACATAATAGATAAACGTAACTTGAATTTTGTAATTGAAGAATTTTTTCTAAACTATTAACAATTTTTCCTCTTTTTTGTTTTTCTAACAAATAAATTATTTAAAAAAATTAAAAAATATGTACATGCAAAAAATCAAAAAAACCATAAGTACAATTTTTAAAAATTTTTTTTTATAAAAATAATTTATTTGTTTAAAAAAATCCAAATAATTGTCAAATTTGTTTAATTATCGTGAAAAATGCCAATATCCTTAAATTATGACTGAAGTTTTCAGAAAAATTGTTTTTATTTGATCATCAATTTTTTGGGAATATCTTGGAATTTAAGCGAGATAGAGCAATTTTTTTGATAATAATCTTTTTTGTAGCTCTTGAAATTCTCTGTAAAAAGGGCATTAGTAATATTGCTCTATCTCGCTTAGATTCCGAGATATCTGAAAAAAACTGATCATAAAATGAAATTGGCTGGAAATTTTGTATTTAATAATAACAGCAATAATAATTGAAATACTAAAGAAATCAATTTGAAAAAATCGTCAAATATATAAATTGCTTACAATTACGAAAAATGGAAAGAAGCCTTTTTTCATTGAACGTGTAAAATTGTTAATGATTATAGAATGATTATTAATAATAATGAAAAAGGTTTTTGCAAAAAGCGAAAGTTTCTTGAAATTTTAAAAATTTCAGTAGAATTAAAATTTTTTGTTACTTTTTAATAGTTGGAGAATTAGGGTAACATGACCAATGAATGGACGGTTAAGGAAATATTGGACTTTATTAATTTATATGAAATAGGCAAATCACGTTAAAAAGTTGCAGAAAAGAATGATGTACAGAAAAATATACAGTGAATCGCCTAAAAATCAATTAAACTTGAATAATGTAGGAATAATTAAAGAAAATCAAGGAAAAACTGGAAAATAACTTGAACCCCCAATAGATGGACAGTTGCATATTTGCAGTGTTATGATTTTAAATTTCGATCAATCGTTATGTAATAAATAGTTTATAAATCTATATGAATGTAATAATCTGAAATTGACGTGAAAAGTATAAAAATGATTCATTTATTTATGAAAATCCTCGATAATAGAAACCGTCCATCTTTTGGTCAGTGTCCATCTATTGGTCGTGTGACCCTATCAATGATTCAAAATTTAAATCAGTAGTGAAGAGGTAAAATAGGACAATTGATTCTTCTTTGCGATCATTTTCAATGAAATATTTTGAAATATCTCCATTAACTTTAGTGGAGATACGCCTTTTTTATTCTAATCATTTTTGCGTAGAGAATTTTAATTGCTACATAGATTGCTTAGGACAAAAAAGCGTATCTCCATTAGTTTCCGTAATTTTTTATGAAAAACTGAGAAAAAAAATGAATTTACACTGAGGGAATTTTTCTCATACTGCCCTGACTATTTGTTTATAGTCAAGATGAAAATCAACTATTTCAAACTAGTTATCACGCCCAGAATTATAATGTTAGGTTTACTATTTGAGATCAACTGCATTGAATGAAGACGCGCAACATATTAATTATTATATTTTAGTTCTGTTAGCCATTTCCATATCATAATCCACACTTTGTGAAGTATTAGCTCGACTGCAATAGAACAGAATCGATTAAATCATATGTGATTTACTAATAATTGAGTAAATGAAAATTCTATCTGTGTAAATTTGTCATTAATATCCGATTTTTCTGAAGAGTTTCCTAGCAGAAACAAAATTATAAAAAACTTTGAAAGTTATAAAAAAGGAAAAAATTATAAATTGTCTTCTTTTGGGTATCATAACTAATTTTGTACTACAGCTATGAGAATCAAATTTCACACAACGAAAATCAATAGTTGATACTCATGTCTTCTATCTGATAATTATACTTGAAGCTAAAAAATTTATTTTCAGAATAAAAATTTATATTTCTGATCACAATATTTACTAACTATATGATTATAGTCAAGGCCTTTTTCTACTATATTTTTTAGTTCCAGACACCGAAAAATTCTCTCTGTGTATTCTGTTTTACCTTTTTTCTACTAAATTATTTTCATGGTAGAATGAGGACAGAATAATTTCATGGTCGTGAAAATTAATCGTGACACTGTAATATCAACTTTATATTTTGCAATTATTATCGAGCACTCTGTAATTATTCTTGCAGTTGTGATGACTTTAATGTTCTAGCCTTATCAGTTTACACAGGACTGTCAGAATGTGCGGCTTGATAAAGAAAAAAAAATTTTCGTTATTTTTTTTATCGAAAAAATTGAATTAACTCGACATTGTCAGTGTAGAAATTTGCAGAAAATTTATTTTTAATTCATAGAGTGTCGGAAGTGTTTTGTCACTGTGAAAATGGAGATTCTTCTGTGTCCATCGAAGTATGATTCTGTAATAAATTATGAAAAAGCCATAAATCAATTTTTTTAATTAAGTGGAAATAAAAACGAGAAATGTCAATTTTACTTTGATTGTGGTTTTATACACTGTTAAAAATTTTCGTCTGAATTTTCCATGCAAAATCCTGGAAATTTCAAACGAGTCACATTTCTACTGAAATTTCAGATAATTAGGTCCTTGAACAATGAACCCATCATCGATTTTCAGATAATTTTACGCCTGGATATTAATGAAATTTGTAAATTTCAGTTTAATTGTTTTTTTTAAATTAAGTAAAAATAGGAAAATTCAAAAAAAAAAATTGAAAATTCAAGTCATTTTGATTCTGAATATCCATGTTCAGTTGGAAATTCAAGTAAGTTGTAGAATTTACGTCTTAATTCTACTTAAGACTCATAGATTCCTTTTAATTTCCTCTTAAACTCACAGATTTCATAATCATCTTACCATTAAAAAAAATTAAATATCACGTTTATGAAAATTTCCATCAAATTGTCTATGAAATTTCAATTTTTTTCTAACAGTGTGCTTAAGGATGATTGAGACGTACAATCGGAAAAAAAAGTTGAATTTTTGTGTAAAATCGTTAATAACAATCTATACAAGATGAAATTCTCGAATCTGATTCGGTAAATCTATAAAGAATGTAATGAGAAATAAAAAATGAGCCCTAGAAACCAAAAATTAATTGAAAATTTGAAAATTTTCATTATTTTTTACATTTCTTCAAATGTTTCAAGATTTAAAGGAATTTAAAAAATAAATAAAATTTTTCAATTTTCAACTAATTTTTTGTTTCTAGGGTTGATTTTATTCCTCATTACATTCTTTACAGATTCACTCAATCACATTTGCGAATGTCATCTTGAATAGATTGTTATTAAGGATTTTACACAAGAATCCAACTTTTTTTACTCTCGTCTGGTCCCCTCATGAAGAAATTCTCCACGTTTCCCTGTTTTTATTTTTCTATGCTCAATCGGTTGAGCGAAAAATTTTGAAAAAATTTGACTTCATTCATTTAACTGTTTAACAAATTATCATATTTTTTCAAATTACCTATCCTGCAACTTTAATGGGAAAATAAAAATAGTTCTAGGAGCTAGCGAATTTTTTCTTACGCTAATTTAAGCTGTCCGGTAAGCAACGTTGCCGAAAACTCGCTAAACGTGCTCGGGCAGTGTAGAGAGGATTCGGCAACGTCACAATGGGAATAACACGACGGGGAATCCCTCATCACCCGACCAAAGTCGTTAGGTCACTTCGGATGACCAGTCTAGGGTTAATTTCTGAGATATTCTTCGAAAAAGAACAACAAAAAAATCCAGTTATTCCGGTTTGCCTTTTCACTACTGATATATCTACTGACTGTGAGCAAGAATCCAAAAATCCTTTTTTTTTTGTTTCCTCTTGAAAAAGGATAGATGATAGGAAAAAAAGAAATGGAGCCATTTTTGAATAGCGCATTGAATTCTCTATAAATTAGTCAGTAATGGCATTTTTAGTAAAATAATACCATTATTATTAAACGGTTTAGACTCTAATGGTTTTTTTTTGTAGTGAATTTAATGCCCAGCAAAAAAAAACGTTCTATGACATTCTTGAGCCGAAAATGAGTAAGAATTTTTTTTCAGAGTGAGAAACATGCTTTAAAAAATTGAAAAAATTACCCAACAATGAAAATGAGGCAGAGCCCTTACACAATTTTTTTAAAAATTTTTTTGTGAAATCTTTCCTCTAGAAAAAAAAATCGTGGACCATTGTGCTCTGGTCGCTCTTTTTTCTACTATTTTCTGATGAACATAATTTTTTTTTCTCTTTGTTTTTATGAAACAGTTTCAAAGATCAGGCAGTCTTTGGATATGGCACTAGTATACCTCCAAATAATAACGAGTACGATGGTAATGATGCATCGAAGAGGGTAATTTTTTGTGTTCATGGAAAACTCTCGGGCTGTTGTACAGTCGTTAAAGGAGTCAGTGATGAAGCTATTGTACCAGCAGATTATGAACAAAATATTGGACAGTGTGAGTTGATACTGATAAATTATTTGTACTGTGATGGCCCCGGTTTCTGACAGTATCCCAGCAATTGCCAATTTTTACAAATATCTCGGTTCTATTTAAACGTACAATAAGTTGCTGGATATTCAATTGTTGAGCTCGTTTAGTGCGATAAATATGTATTAATACAATTAAATTCCATTCAATAAGCAAATCGTTATTGCCTTCAATTGAGGCTCCCAGAAACTAGCTCTAAGGTGTCAGAAACTGGGTCCACTACGAAACGTCAAAGAACATTCAGAAAATAAATTTAAGATTTTAGAAATTTTTATTGTAAAAGTGGATAATAGTATTGCTTTCCAACTGATATAGCTTTTCCTGCTAAAACTTTAGCAATATGCTTCCGAATGGAAGTGATACAACTTTTTTCAAACCATCAACAAAATATCAAATTTTGAAGAAACTCATTAAAACGGCAATAACTCGAGAACTAATCATGCAAATAAGCTCAAAATCTGCCGAATAGGCCTGAAGGCCTGGAGGCTATATAATGAAAGAAAAAAAAAAAAAATAAGCTCAAAATTGACAGGCATCTAACTGATACAACTCTCGAGATAATATATGAGTATAAATAACATCAGTCCAATAGTTTCCAGACATTCCATTAAACTGATTTTCGAAAAATGGACATATCTCAAAAAGTACCGATCGGATTCTTTTCAAATGGAGCTTAAAAAATAGAGTTCGTCGAGTAGAAGTTTTCCACAAAATATGAAATTTTTCTATAAAACTGTTTTACTGTAATCGAGACTCTTATGCTCACACAGACATCCGCTAAAAATATCATTTTCTCTCCATTTAGACCATTTTAAGTATCTTCTATTAAAAAAATTACAATCGAAAATTCTGATGATTACATAACTTCCATTCGGAAGTAAAACAGAGAAAATTCACTTCATTCTATCATCAGTTTTCCAGGAACATCTCGGAGTTTAAGCGAGATGGAGCGAAATCATCTCATCCCGTTTAGATTCCGAGATACATGTAAAAAACTGATAATTTGAGTCAAAATGATGATTTGCCTGCAAATATCATATTCTTCAATTTTGTTTTTAAAAAAAAAATGAACTTTTTGGTAATTATGTACCTTAATCGGGCGCTCTACCGATTGAGCTATCCAGTGCTATACCAAGGGCATGTTCCGAAATTCACTGCCAGTACTGAAAATGTATAGTTTCTGTCACTGAAACTGTACATTTCCAGTACTGGCAGTGAATTTCGGAACATGCCCCAAATTTCATTCGAATTGTCTTGAAATCTCACTCAACAGTCTTATCCCCACTCCGCTGATCTTCAAACAGCAATTTTAAATTAAATTTAATTCATTATTTGGAAAGACTGAATGAGATACAGAAATAGGTATACTAATGTAAATAATTATCAACTTTTTTTTTTCCACAGTTGAAGATCATTGTCATCGTGAACGTAATGAAGCCATAGATAAGAAAGCAAGAAAAAAATTGATAATTGCATGCATACTGTGTGTAATATTTATGATAGCAGAAATTGCTGGTGGTATATTATCAAACAGTTTGGCAATAGCAACAGATGCAGCCCACTTATTGACTGACTTTGCGTCATTCATGATATCTCTTTTTTCTATATGGGTGGCCGGAAGACCAGCGACCCGGAAAATGCCATTTGGATGGTATAGAGCTGAGGTGAGGGACGATTTATCAGAAGATAAATTGTAATGCTGGACGCACAACTTAACTCTAGACTTGTGACCCTAGATGACCCAATGACTTTAATCGGGTGATGAGGGATTCCCCGGCGTGTTTTCTCGTTTGCGATGTTGCCGAATCCCCTCTACACTGCCCACAAAACGGTCATATGACAGTCATATGACGTCACGGAGTAGTAGTGATTGTCACAAAATACGGTCACAAAATTTCAGTGAATGACGTTCATAAAAGACGAAAAAACTATAACCTTATCGAATGAAGGAGATTTAAGGGGTTACATCAGTGTAAAAGCCGAAAAAAGGAGTTTTTTGGATGTTTTTTTTCTACAGAAAAAGTGGCAATAAAATAATGATATTTGAGAGAGTGATTGAGCATATATTTGAATCATCAGAAAAGAAATTCATTAGAAAATATAAGAAAATGACGACACAAGAGCCATTCTTGCGAGGCTCCTCGAATTTGAAACACTCTGTGGCACGCAGTGTAACTGGTGTAAATTTCAATTGAAAATAAAAAAAATTGGCTCAGTCTAGATACACATAGCTACAGAAATACGTAGAGGATTTCAAAATTTTTGTTTTTTGTGTGATTGGTGACCATTTGAATGAAAAAATTCAAATTTCGGCCAAAAAACCGGCAATTTTTTATCAATAAAAATGTGCAAATCAATTTTTTAAAAATCCCCTACGTATTTCTGTTCGAAATATTGTTTTCTAAGTGCTGTGGGAAATTCAAATGAAAATAATGAAAATTATCGGAGTTATGCTGCGTGCTAATTTGAAGAATCATGTTTCGAGAAAAACACGATTGAAGTTTTGACTAAGGCTATGAATATGAAGAAATGTCTCGGGAAAAAATTCAAAATTTCATGAGAAAAAATGGGTTTCAGGTGATAACTTTTGTTGCCCGTATTCTGGGAGGCCCAAAGTAATTTTTTAAGCAAGAAAAAGAAAACGATTTTTTGAAAAATCTACAGTGGTGTAATCCCTTAATGACGATCATTTTACATCAAATATAGATGTATTTTACTATTATAAAAAATTTAATTTCCTGATACTCATAAATTCAGTTGTGACCGGCATTTTCAATTCAAAATTTCCTGACGTCATGTGACGATTTTTTTTTGTGTCATATGGCGTTAATTGAAAAATATAATAGTTTGCTTACTGTGCTTAACACTTCAATGAATGAAGTCAATTTTTTTGAAGAATATTCAGATCAACCGATTGATCATAGAAAAATAAAAACAGTGGACTTCGGGGAATCCCTTATGAGGGACTAGTCCAGGGTTAAAACATCACGTGGAACTTCTATTCCAAATGCCTTTGAATTAAGTAGATTTGGAGGAAAATGTCATGGAACCCCATTTGTAGGTTTCCTAATAAATTCTCAAGACAGAGGGATATGGTACATACTCCCAACAGGGAGTCTAGCCAAGAAGGAAAAAGAAAAAAAGACCGAGGGATAATTTTGAATTATTTTTGATCATTTTTCTAATGCATAAGTTTTTTCTACAAATAAGATCTCTTGTGATTTCCTCCTAAACCTATTATTCCTTGAGTACTCTCGTGTTTTTTAGTATCTCACTTGCACTGCAGTCACATCTTATAAGATGGATGTTATTGCTTGAGAGAAATTCTTATAGCGAGAGTGCTCAAGTGTTATTTTTGATGATTTTCGATAATATAGTGGACAATTTATTGACTTGTCGTCTTTTATCACTTCAATTAACTTCCGAAAATTACTTCCGCAGTAAATTTATCAACTCTTTTCTTTTAACTCTAAGGTATTATCTGATCATTAACTTTCAATGTTTACAGGTAATTGGTGCACTTACCTCAGTTCTCCTGATATGGGTCGTTACAGGAATACTTTTCTATCTGGCTGTTGAAAGAATTGTAAACAAAGACTTTGAATTGGATGCTCAAGTTATGCTCATCACATCTGCAATTGGTGTTGCAGTGAATTTAGTGTTGGTACATTTCTTTTAAATTACAAATTCATGTCAAATCTATTACTTTTGTTTTTTTTTTCGTTGTTTTAATTGGGATTCGAGGTTTTTCTCAATGTTAAAGAATTCAAATAGAGTCAGTAAAGAAAACATATAAAATCCTTAAGGACAAAAATTATAAAAAACAAATTTAAAAAATTATCATTTTTGATATGGCATCAAAAAATATGATAATGAGATCAGAACACATTTCCTGATATTTTCATTTTTTCAAACAAATTAATTATTATTTAAAAAATATTCACAAAATTCGCAATTACTCAGTTTTTCAAATTTTCTACATATGCATATTTTTTATTATTCCAAAATAATTTATTTGTTTAAAAAATAGAAATGATAAGACTTGTCAGGTGTCTGCTATTTTCAATCAATATCATAAAAAAAAATTAATTGTACTTGACTTCGCTGGGATACTATTATCCTAATAATTTTTTTTCAGCGAATATCTGAAGATTTTCACTTGAATTTCATAATTCATGAATTAAAAATTATTCACAGAATGGGTTTAACACTTCATCAACATGGTCACAGTCATGCCGGTGGCCATGGTCACAGTCATGGGAAAGCTGATGACCAAGCTTCTGACAGGAATATAAATGTTCGAGCAGCTTATATTCATGTTATAGGTGATTTTATCCAAAGTACTGGTGTACTTGTTGCTGCCTTGGTTATTTATTTCAAGGTAATTCATTAAATTCAATAAAATGAATTTTTTCTTAACTTTCTACAGTTAGGGGCCGTTCATAAATTACGTCACACGTTAAGGAGGGGGGGGGGGGGGGGAGGTCTCAAATTTGTGACAAAATGTAACAGGGGGGGGGGGGGGGGTATTGAAGATTGTGATGTCACAGAAGTCAAATCTAAAAAATTAGGAATTTTTTAAATATATTTTTGAAATTCCAGATTATTTCGAAATAACAATGTATTGTTACTTTATTACCATAATATTATTAAAAAATATTGAATAAAGTCTTGAAGATGTGACTAAAAATGAAGTTAAACTTGAAATCTGTCAAGTTGCTCTAGCTAAGATTAATTTATGCAAAAAAATCCTATAATCATTGAATCTGGGGTATGAAAGGGATTGTGTGACGTCACAATGCGGAAGGAGGGGGTGGGGGGAATGAAAATATGACATGGGGAAAGGGGGGGGGGTGTCTAAAAACCTTAAAATTCATGTGACGTACTTTATGGATGGCCCCTTACAAATAAATTATGATTAATATTATTTGCACGTATTTACAGCCAACTTGGAGTATTGTGGATCCAATTTGTACGTTTTTATTCTCTATCCTTGTTCTATTTACAACTATAGCGATTATCAAGGATGTTATGAATGTATTGATGGAAGGAATACCAAAAGGATTTGAATATTCAGCAGTTGAAAATACATTTATGGAAATTGATGGTGTTGTTAAAGTTCATAATTTGAGAATTTGGGCATTGTCACTCGATAAAACTGCACTTTCTGCTCATCTTGCTATCAGTAAGAATTTAACTATAATAATAAAAAATTTAAAAAAATTCTATTATTTCAGGTAACTACTGTTGAGAGGAAAAAAAGTACTAAAAAGAATGAAATGAATTGTTTTAATAGTTCCTAGCGGATTCATTTATACCAATTTTTTGAGTATTTTTTGGGTATAATTCCAGTATAGTAGACATTGTGGGTAGGATTTTGGTATAATTTTCAGATTATACTCAAATAATGCTAATATTTTCAGTATATTTGGGAAATTTTTAGACCCAAATTCCCCCGATAAAAACCCCATTGTTTCCCTTTTTTCACTACTAAAATCAAAATATCGTTAATTTTCAAACAGTGAATTGTGAAATTCTTTGATTAAAACCAATGTGTGATTAAGAAAAATATAAATTGATCAGCCCAATTAATCTGTATCAATTTCGTCGCCATAGAAGCAAAAAGGCGCAAGTGCTATGCTTATATATAGGACTTACGACGCTTCATTCCAAAAACGACGATATACTCCATGGTCCATTTTTTGAATATCTGAGCCTCAAACTGGCCATAAAATTGTGACGATTGAAATTCGATTATAAAATATCTAAATACCAGCTATCTACTCAGTTGCAGATTAGCAGACTAGTAATCCAAAGGTCCTGGATTCCATCTCCGCTCAGATTGCTCCATTTTTTTTGTATTCTCCCTCTATAAATTTCACTTTATAGTCTTTTAACGGTCCATGCAGTATAGAAATACCAATTAGACTGAAATTTGATTTGAAGAAAAGACGGTATAAATTGGGTAGGGAAAATTCACAAATATACCCAAAATAACGGTATTTTTTGGGTATAATTTGGATATGTTTCCAGCATTATTATACAGGAAAATCACTGAAAATAAACCTTAATCCGAAGATAATTTGGGTATTTTTCAGGTCGAAACGAATTCGACAAATATTTTTTTCTCAAGTGATCGAAAATTTGTTGAATCTGGTAAGTTTATTAAAATCAATAAATTTTTTGATTGTTGAAAACAAATATTTGTTCGGAACTAATGAAACAAATGGTAAATTCGATATATTTCGTTGAAATGAAAGAACAATTATTGAAGTTTTTTCTCCGACCATTCTTCAAATTATTATTAGGTTGATTATTGGCCATTATGGTCACTCCCAAAAAAATTTTAAAAATTTTGAATTTAATTTTCAAAGGCACCAACGTTTCGTCGTTTTCAAAGAACAATTAATTGTTAGAAAACATTATTTGTTAACGACTATTGAAACAATTTATTTAATTAATTAATTTATTTACACTGCTTTCTCGATACAAGATATCAGTATAACAAGGGGGAAGGGGGGGGGGGAATTTTTTATAACAAAGTTAACTCAAACATGGTAGTATCGAAAACAAAAAAATTATTTTTAAATAAATAAAAATATTTTTACAATTCATTCAGTCATTTTTGCTACTTTTTCTGTAAATATGCAGAATAGAGATCTCAAAAATGAAATTAATTTAAATTTGCGTCGGGAAGAGGGGGGGGGGGGAGGGTGGAGAAAATGAAGTAATACATCGGAATCAGAAATTTGAGGGTAAAATTCGATGCTATTCTACATATTTAGCCTTTTTTCTATCACATTAGTCATAAGTCATTTTTACGGGCTAATAATTGACAATAATTAATTATTTATTATTATCATATTAATTAATTATTTTTTTTTTGTAGAATCTGATGCTAGTCCCCAACAAATTCTCCGAACTGCAACGCGGAATATCCACAATCGTTACAATTTCTTCGAAATGACACTTCAAATTGAGGAATTCAATGAAAAAATGGAAAACTGCAAACAGTGCAAAGCCCTGCAGTAAAATAATAATCAAAGAATTATTTTTGTCTTTCAAAATTCCGGAATCATTGCAATTAATATTCAGTGATAATGCGAAAATTGCAAAGAAACAGGAAATTTTTTTGAAAAGTACTTTTTTTAGGAAAATTAATATTGAAAAACATTTTTTAAGAAATTAGTTCAAGTACTTCGCAAAATTTCATTACAGTACACATTGAAGAATAAGGACTTTCATTCAAATCATCATTTTTTTTCCAGTGAAAACTCTTTTTATACGAATTTTCCTCATTTCTTCCATTAATTGTTGACAAAATTCCGGATTTTTCTATCTTTTATCATCGCCATTACTTTCATCATCATTAGCTTTTCCATTTGCGTCTAGAAAATTAAATTTTTTGAACTCTCAGAAAAATAAATTTATAGTAAAATATCAGATAAATCGAGAAAAATTCAGTATCTTGTCCTTTTGTATTTATTTATATAGTATCGTGCACTTTTTCATTCGAATTTTCTCAGATTTTTCTGAATTTTCAGAGATTCACATAAATCCTTCATAATTCTCTGAAATTTTCTAAATAATTCCAATAATTTTTGTTCAAAGTAACTGGAAATACTGCATTTATTGACATTGTAAATCAATCATTTGTTAATAATAATTAATTGAAAAAAAGGCCGAAAAAATTAACTAGATAATAAGTAAATTTATTATAAAAATATTAAATAAAGATTATTAAAAACAGTCTTAATTAATTTAAATGATAGAATTTTTTTATTTATATCATAATATTTTTCGACAAATTTATCTGGCAAATTTTCGAAAATTTGTACAATTAATTAATCAGGAGATTTCGAGTTTTTTTGTCCTTGATCATCGTCCTTATTTTTATTTTCATTAATTTCGTCATTTTCGCTCTCGCTGTCTTCACTCGGTGGAAAATCGCGCAAAGCTAAAAAATAAAACAATTTGATGAAAAAAAAAAAGCAAGGAAAATATAAAATTTCAAGTGAATTTTCAAAAATTACATTGTCTTTCAGCTTTTTCTTGTCTAGCATTAGCCAAAAATTTCTCCTGTGCTATGATAATTTCCTCGCTATTGGAGCATTCAGCATAAGCAGCAAGTAATTCAGCATTGAGCTCCAAAAATGAGTGTCCCCATGAGAATTTACCAAGATAAAAATCAGCTTCATTTGGAAAACCAGTTATTATCATTGTAGCAGCTATTGCCTCTACACAACTCAATTGACATGGTTTACCATAATTTATTGGATTTGCAGCAACAAGAAATGGCAAAAGTCTTGGATATGGACTGCGCATTCTGGTGAATGGTGTATCATCTAATTTTGCCCAACTGCAATCTACAACTGCACAACCATGTTCCTGAACTATTTCACGATCAGTTGGTGAAACACACTGAATATAAAGAAAACACAACATATTATATACTAACTGGAGGGCTTTGCCCTCGCTGGCTTAAATCGCTCCCTCCCAAAAGTAAAAAAAAATATATTTTTACCTTAGGAATAAAGGGGCGTAAGTGCTGTGTATAAGCATAGCACTTACGCCCCTTTGCTTCTAAAGTAAGGATATTTTTTAGCACATTTTCTAGTGTTTAGTAACAATGATAAATTTACTGTTACTGCATAAGGGTGGGAAGAGCCTGTTTCCATGATTTATCAAGATATTTACCATAAAACAAGTGGATGATAGTATTGCTTTCCAACTGATATAGCTTTTTCTGCTAATACTTTAGCAATATGCTTCCGAATGGAAGTGATACAACTTTTTTCAAACCATCATCAAAATATGAAGTTTTGAAGGAATTCATTAAAACGCCAATAACTCGAGAACTAATCATGCAAATAAGCTCGGAATTGACAGCAGACATGCGTTGAAAATATCATTTTCTCTTTATTTAGATCATTTTAAATATCTTCTATTGAATAATTTGCAATCGAAAGCAAATTCGGAAGCAAAATGACAAAATCATGGAAAAGGCAAAAGCTGATGTGGCTGACTACTCCACTGTATTTCTTGAATTTACGAATAAAATAATAGTTGCAATCATGATGGAAATGGATTTTTCGAAATTCTTTAAAAAATAACAGATTAAGATGAGAACGACAGATTTTTTTAAGAATGTAAAAAATTTTGATAGTTCATCAGAAAATTTTGTGATTTCCAAATTTTCATTTAGATCCTCCACTTAACATTTCTCAAAACCATATCTGTGTCAGATTCATGTTAGTTCTTAATAACTTGATAAATTTTTCCCTTTTCTAATCATGAAAATTAAAAAAAAAATATGAAAAATTTTTTCATGTACCCTTCATTAGAATATATTAGTGCTTTTTAAAAATCACTATTTTTCGAGAATATATGAAATTCTCAGACAAATTGATTTCACTCTGTTACAATTTTATGAGGAATACCTCGGAAACTAAGCGAGATAGGTCAATTTTTTTATAGTCCTTTTTTTTGTAAAAAAAAAAAAAAAAACAAAATATATGGAAATTTTTGAAAAATCTAAAAATATTGAAATTAAATCTCAATTAAAAAACATTTTGCTATGAGGAATGTGTCACTCCACTAGCGAAAAAAAATATTATAAGAGACATCAAGATCTCCAAAAAAGGATTCCAGGAAAATTGCTACATCTCGCTTTGCCAACATTTTGTCAAAAAGCCGATGATGGAATAAAATCAATTCATCCACAGTCGTTTTTTTGGATCAAATTCCCCCCCAAAAAAAAAAAATCTTTGGTTCTAACATCTTGATGAATGTCATTTCTACAATTCCTCAGAGGAAATGATGATGAAAAATTCTTTCAAAATTGACAAAAAAAAATAACAAACATTTCAATCAGGCTCTTCATAATTTTGTCCAGCACCTGCAACTATTATTTTTCCCAAATTAACTGTGAGTCAACGGTTGATTTCTGAATTCAAGAAATACACTACTTGTTACCCTCTTATTGATTGACATACATTTTTTCCAACTGGTGTTAGAACTAATCCTGAGAATCTCGTTCCTAATCTCAATGTTTTAATGAGTCCATGTCGTGATAATTTTCTTCCAGAACATTTTTTTGGATCACAGTGTTCAAGATCCCACATAGCGACTGGAAATGAAATGATTGATTGTGCTTCGTCCTCTGAAAAAAAAACCATGTCATTGTGTTATTATGAATTAGCTAATACTCGCGAATGATCTAACCTGACTCAACGTCTTCATCCTGATCAGATTTATCTCTTTCTTGCCTGTACCTTTCCTCTTTTCCAACAACTTGGCGTTTCCTTTTCTCATATGTTTTTCCTTTGCTCTTTTTTTTACTGGACATTGTCAAATTTTTTTTGGGTTCAGACAAATTTTTAATGTAAAAATTTAAATACACTTGTGCAACTTAGGACTTGAAAGCAAGTAGGGTTATGTTGTTGATCAGTGGAGTGTATTGTCAAACTACAGTCGATCCAGCCTAGGGTTTCTCGATTCAGATCGATCTTTATCAAGATCGATCTTTTAGTCGTCGATTCTCGATTTTTTAGATCGATTTTTGTGGGTTCGATTAATCGAGTGAATCGATTCTTTTCCAACAGAATCGATCCATTCAACGCTTTCTTGGTTCACGTGGTTCCATATTCTTTTTCGTAATAACATCGAACTACCATGAAGAATATTGTTGAAAATTCTATCGTAAACAAGTATGTATCCAACTAATTAAAATTACTATGTGGTAATTTCTGAATTAATGAATATTTTCTAGTTTTTCTAAATTAATTTCAGAACATGCACAAGGTTCAAGGAGATTGTTCTCCATTTATATACAGATAAATTGACAGGATCCTTTTGAAGTTGATAAATTGAGTCTCAACACTTATTTGCGATTAATGAGTTAATAATTATCCATTTAATTCATAAGGATCTGATGCAATATTTTGAGGAAAAAAATGAACTAAAGGTTGATCCAATTGCTTATTGGATACGTCAACGTGATTATGGTGTCTCTCCTACGTTAGCAAATATTGCTTTGGAATATTTATCAACAATTGGCAGCTCAGTGCCATGTGAGAGACTTTTTTCGCAGGTTTCCAATATTGTCACGGAGAACCGTAGTTAATTGAGTGCTGAACACATCTCCATGCTGATATTCTTGAAGTAACTCAAATTTCCATGGTGGCACTTGAATGACACTCAAATGGTTGGTAGAGAAAAAATGATGAAACTATAGAGAAAATTCCGTTTTTTTATATGAAAAAAAAATTACTTTGTATGTAAGATGTTTTATCTTATTTGAAAGTTCATAATAGAAGTTCATGAGTGAATAAAAACTCTTGTATTGTATAAAATTCTCTGTTTCTCGCAACTATTGCCGATTCTTTCCGTTCGCACAATAAGTATAGGGGACAGTGGTGTAATTCTGGGCCTTTTTCACATTTTTTTTCCTCATTAATTTAATGCCGCATTTTTTTGTACTTTTTCTTCAACTTTAGTTTTTTAAATGAAGAATAACGATTCGATTTTTCAGAAATCGATCTTTTCACGTTCGATCTGATTCTGAATCGATTTTTCAAACATCGATTCGATTCGATCCATGGAATCGATTCTTTACCCCTAGATCGAGAAACCCTAAATCTAGCCAAAGAAGTATCCTCCGAAGCAGGGTAACCAGACTTTTCTGCTGACGAGTAGCCTGGCTGTGGCGCTGAAGTAGCCGAAAGTAGCCAGAAATTATTTTAAATGAGGGACATGAAACCAATAATTTTTCTGTACAATTGTTATTATTATTATTATTTAATATATATCACTAAATATTTATTTCGATAATCATTAAATTTTCAACCTTTTTTATTTTTATATTTAATTTATAACAAGTATATTTATTCAATAGAAGAATATAGAATTTTTCAATTTCTAGGCAATCAAAGAAATCTGAAAATTAAATATTTTTTAATACTCGTAAATATCATCAAACAACTCATCAATATTATTGTCTTCCGCATATTTAATTAAATTGAGAGCTTTGTCAATGTCCTCATCATTAGTTTAGTTATCATTATTATTATGACTGTCATCTTTGGTTTCAATTATATTTTAAGACAGCACGATCGATACTTTCAATCATATTTCGAATAATATGTTGATATAACATGGTGCAATAAAATGTGGTGGTAAATTTAAATGGAAACATTCATTGTATTCTCATTTTCACAATTCATTCTTATTCTCATCATTTTTCATATTTTCAGGTAAATAAAATTGAAGGTCGAAAAAAAAAATTCTCACTGAAATAAAAAAGTAGCCTTGTGGCGACCAGTAGCCTTCCTCCGAATTTTAGTAGCCGGCCAATTCAAAAAGTAGCCTAAATAGCGATAAGTAGCCCCATATGGCAACCCTGCTCCGAAGTCGACCCAAAGCTGAAATTTTTATGTTTTGTTGCGTAGCCCGCTAGTTATCATCTAGTGTCACTAATTACCTCCATTTTTTACTAGAAACATACCGCGAGAATTGAAAATGAAAATTAAATAGAAAGCGAATAATAAATCTGTTGATTTCAAGAAATAAATGAGAAGAAGAGGCACGTGCACAACATTCGGAGAGAAAGTCATGGATTTAGAGTAAACAGAAAAGAGCAATAAAATTCAAACTCCAACATTCCAATGTACAGTAGAACGTCGATTATCCGAACGTCAGTCATCCGAAACGTCAATTATCCGAAAGATGATGGCATTTATCCGAAAGTCAATTATTCGAATGGTGATTTGGGTTATCCACAAATACTAATTATCTAAACAATAATTCTTTTCATTCGAATGCTCAGTTATTCGAACGATTACGCCCTGAATAACTTGCATTCGTTTTTATCTGAAGAACTACTGTTTCTGCAGACTCAAGCGACTTGTGTCTCCGCATTTCGATCATTTTTGAATACATATTTAACTTCGTTCTATACCATTCAATGATACAATGGTTATAATGGAAATTCACCACAAAATGTTCTTGTATTATTAATGTTCTTTGTATTCTTGAATACAGGGTGACGTCAGCATCCACCTTACAAATTTTTGAGATAAGAAAAATGAGAAATGACAATTCCAATGGTGTGAAAATGAATCAATTTGGAGAATAACCATCTGATTTTCTATCTGATTTCATTGATTTTGACGGTATTAGAATCATAATTGTCTGTCCTTCAAGCCCCTGAAGTTTGTGAGGTGGACGCTGACGTCACCCTGTATATATATTTCATAACTTTGAAAGAATCAACTTTTTTTTGCCCACGAAATATTAGTGTTCGGTTATCCGAATTTTTGATTATCCGAAAGGGGAGATAATCGACGCTCTACTGTAATACGACAACCCGAGAATAGAGCTCCCTTTCTATTTTTATTTTTCTCTCAATTTTCCGATGCATTTTCGAGAGTAATTCAAAACCTTTCGTAGAGTCACAAAAGTCGTGAAAGTCCTTCATCAAGTTTCTCCAAGGGTTTTTCAAGTGTCTCTTCTGTCTCTCTCTCTTTGCACATGTGAGGTCCCTTTGTTTGGAAACACGTGGGTCTGAGATGGGGCCAGAGGAATGTTGGACCTTTAAGGGCTCAAGCACAATGATAAAACCGTTCGGTTAGAACCTACATATGACGTCATATGTCGGAACGAAATGGAAATAGAATCGATGCTCGCGCCCTCTACTTTTCAGCCGTGAAATTCGAATTGGTAAACAATTTCTTACGCATACAGACAATTTTTCACAATTTTCAATCACTTCAGTGTTTAGCTTAGTGATGGGAGCCGAAAAAGTGACGGTCATTTGACTGGTCAAATATTTTCTAGCAGTCTATGAGAGCTGCACGAAGGCTAAATGAGTGTATTGCGGCCCATTCTGAGACTAAAAAACTCGACTCGGGCTTGTTGCGGATATCATCGAAAACAGTCGAGCATAGGCTTCTTGTGTATGATCATGTAAGACTCATTAATGCTCAGTCAGACGGTATAAATACGGAATTGTTGCAGCATTCTCAAAACCGTTGGGGCTGAGAATATTTGGGTACATTAATGTGTGGGGTCCCTAGCGGTTCCGAAAACACGGTATAAACACCGTTTAAAAACTGTGTAAACACTGTGTTTACACCCTTTATTTGTGCAGTTTTTTCACAGTTTTTCTACAGTTTTTACACGGGATATACACAGTTTTTCCATGGAAAGTACACAGCGCTTACACAGTTTGTAAACGCAATTTAAACAGTGTTTACACAGTTTTTGAACGGAATTTACACATTGTTTAAGCGGCATTCACTCGCGTATCGCGTTTTCACCACAAATTTACATTTTTTATTGATTTCTCTCTTAATCATGTGCTTAAAAATAAACCATCATGACCGTTATCCTAATTTCCTAAAAACGAAGTGAATAAAAGAAGAAAAACAAGAATTTGGCACAGTAGTTCGTGAAAACTCCAAGCGGTCACCCATCCAAGTACTGACCAGATGTAATGCTGCTTAGCTTCGATAACCGCCTGGAGATTCCTCGTTGTCTGCTGCTAATTTGAAACATATAACTTCAGCGATTCTAATTGAGCTCAAATATGCTTCACATATTTATACTATCATCTTCCAAAGAAATGACTGATAGTTGCTGTCAATTTTTTTAAAATGACTATAGGAAATCAATTTTAAGAAAAACAATGAAAAAATACGTTGACAATTTTTTTTTTTCACTTCATTTCTTTTGGGCAAAATGATCATTTTCCTTCAAACTCTCAAATTTTCTTCCGAATTCTCATTTTTTCTGTTTTTTATTTTTATTTCATCTCAATTCCCAATTTCAATTAAGAATAAGTGGGGTAAAATGGACATTTTCAAATTGACAACTTCATAAATCATCCGCGAATGATCTCACTTTCCACCTCCATTCGGAATTTTCACGCTACGCTCATTAAAACTAATGGTACTTACGAAATTGTTTTTCTCGAATTTTGTCTTCAAATCTCGACCAAGAAGTAAAATTTTTTAACAATGACAGAAAATAATTTCTGATACATAAATTCCACCGCAAATTCTCCGCAATTTCTCCTAGTTTCCAAGGGTATTATGAAAAATAATAAATTTATAATATTTTTTACTAATTTCAAACGTTTTTCATAATTTTGATCTAAAAACGGTAGAAAAACTGTGGAAAAACTGCACGAATAAACGGTGTAAACACAGTGTTTACACGGCGTATACACGGTGTTTACACGGCGTTTACACGGTGTTTACATGGTTTCTACACGGTGTTTACACGGTGTTCACACAGTTTCTAAACGGAATTCACACAGTTTTTACACAGTTTTCAAACGGAATTCACACAGTGTTAACACAGTTTTTATACGGAATTTACACCGCATAAATCTTGCACAGAAAAACGGTATATATTCCGTGTAAATTCCTTGTAAACACGGTTTTTACACTGCAACGGTGTATACACGGTGTTTACACCGCATTTTCGGAACCGCTAGGGGTTACATTTACAAATATGATTATTGTTTTACATTATTTTAGAGGTCTTAGACTTCTTGAGGTCTTTTGGATCATAAAATCATTACCAATACGAAGAAAAACATTAAAAAATCTATGTTTTCAGAGATTCAATTCGATCTGAATGAAGCTGAATTCTTAAGAATTTATTGAATTTGAGATATCACATAGCATTTGATAATTCTTTTGGACTTGTCTCAGTTCAATCTGCTTAAATAGCTCGAGCTATTCATTCTAAATAGTTCGAACTATCAAGAGTTCGAACTATCTGAATACTCTAAATGATCAAAATAGTCCACTTTTCGCTCAAGAAATCTAGAATCTATAATGCACTTATTCCGTGAGACAAATTTCTCATTTTCATCCTATTTTTACTTACCAACGATAATGTATATGTACAATCCAGACAAGATATGTTTACAATAGATAAAAGATATGGAACACACTCATATCACTACGCTTTGATATTTTTAGAATGCCAGAAGAATATTTTATTTCTGTTAAGGCTGGAGCAATAACTCTTCAAACATTAGACTACAATTGAAAAAAAAATTTCAGAATAAATTTCAACTACCACAAAAGGGGGATTCGATGTTAATGCTACAATAAAATATACTCAGTTTCATTATCTCGAAACGTTTCAGTGCTCTTCAAATCCATGTGTTTGTTCATCCGCTTTGGATTTTGTTAGGATGTGTTAAAAACATTTGGCGATGGTGACGATTGGATTGGCTATACCTCTCCTTAATTTCGCGTGTTAGCTGTATTGTGTAGAAGATAAGAGGCATCGGAATTAGAACGTTCTGTTTTATTAGCAAAGGCTTCAAAAACGGTCGAGCCCAGTTTTTCATATTCGTTAAACCTTCTCATTGCTTTAACAATTAAAATTTCTGTTCGGATTCGATAATAGGAATGAATATGTTCAAAGGACAGCTTTTAATATTTCTCATCATCTATATAAGTGAATCATCGGGTGTCATGGACGCCCCTCTTGATGCAGGTAATTTGAAAGAATCAGTACAATCATTATAACATAATGTTTATTATTATTGAATAATAATTGTTGTTTCATCAGGCAAAAAAATACGGAAATTTTACGCAATGCTAGATGAATTAAATTTGACTTGTTCAGCCAATCCCAGAACAGTTAGCGAGCTTCTTAGTGATGATCATGAAGTGATGAAAAATATCATCAAAGATCAAGTGACTGCAATTCACGTGACATTGCGTGAAATTGAAAACTCCATAAATTCTAAAATGATGGATACTTTGCTTAATTTTGTGAAATTTGCAATCTTTATATACGAGTCTGTGGATAAAATGGGAATATTCATTAGAAAAATTGCTGATGATTACGAAAGATTTTATCAGATAATAATTAAGGATGTAGATATTCACGATCGTTCACTTGAAAATTTAACGACATCAATTTTTCCGGATATTGAATCAAACATTGGAATGATACGAAAAATTATGACAAATCCGCAAGAATTGTTACCGGTCGAGTCAAGTTTGATAACGGCTATCTTTCGTTACATAGAGGTGAGAATCTCTCAGCAATAATAATAATAATAACTCAATGGTGAAGAGATAAACAAGATTAGTCGATTTTTTCTGCAAATTCTGAGAAACAAGCTGGATATTCTTCAAAAATAAAAAGCAAACTCATCCCACTTTCTCTCTTCACTACTGCATTCCAATAATGAATATTAGTTGAACATGAGCTTTAATAAATGATATTTCGTCTCTGATGAATTTTTTGGAAATAGACTCAAAGCCCGGAAACATGTAACATCCATCAATCAATCGATGATATCCTAATTTACCTGTTCAAAGTAGTAATGATAGCAGAGATAAAAACAAGTCTCATGTTGCCTTTTGCAAATTTACATCAATGCAGAAATAATGAAGGTATTATTATCTGAATAAATTGTCATTCACTTTTGAGAAATATCTCGGAAACTAAGCCAGATATCGCAATTTCGCCTGTATTAGTCGTTTTCGTAGAAAATTTCCAAAGCTACATGAAAGAATTCAAGTGAAATTATGCTATCTTGCTTGGTTTCCAAAATATTATCCAACAATAATAGCAAAGAAAATAGACTTACCGATTGAACATCTTACTACTCAATTTGTTCATTTTGTTTATTGCAACAGAATGGGAGAAACTAATGGACGATGCTATGGCAAAATTTCAGAGGTATTTTAGGAGCTACGGGAATCTAATGCATGAAAATTTGAATCCAACGAAAGATCTATATATGAGAGCGTGTGATCCGAGAAATGGCGCTTGGATCCTGAGTATTTTTTTTTATTGACAGCTTGAAGTGGCAGAGTGATTACCAGTTTTTTCTAATGAAAAAAAATTTGCAGATATGAATTATTATGAGCTCATTGAGACGACGCAGCTAACAATTTTTCGGTATCAGCCGACGGGATGCGAGCATGAGTCCTGCCAGAATATGTGGAAACAAGGAGAGACCCGATGTGACGCAAAATATTACGATGAACGAAGTGGCTGTTCGAGTACACCCACTTCGTGTCAGAACTTCGGGCCTATGAATGCTTGTGTATTGGTGAGAGAATACTTTTGAAAATGTTCAATAAAACATTTGTAATTTATTAGAAAGAAGTTTACCGGGAGCCGTCGAGCGAAGCAGTCGTTCGGCTATTCTGTCCAAGCGGTATCTATCAGCACATCCAGACATACCTCTTTCTGCATCTTTCTTTTTGTCTCTTTCCTTTATTTCTTTTCCCCCATTGAAATTTAATTCCTAAGACGCTTCTGAAAATTAATAGTAGTTTCAAATACCACCGGTGGACTTCAAAGTGAATTTAATAGTAGAAGTCAAATATCTGATTTTGGAAAACAGACTTTCGTTGTTTTTCCTCTTTGAAATTACAACAAGAATTCACGAATAAATATCAAGCAAGGAGAGAAGGGATAAAAATAGTAATAAAATATATCTGAAATAAAATTTTAATTTACGAGGTAGCCTCCATCAGTGGGCATTACCATATATTTTCCTGAAAATTCGATGGTTTTAGCAAAAAATTTGAGGGCTGAACGCTTGTCATTTGCGAAATTCTACTATTTTTGCCCGTAAATCTCAATCCAAACCGTAGAATTGAAATAATTCCCTGTATTTTCTATATCATTGAAACAGAAAAATGGTCCCAAAAAATTCCAATACATACAATCATCAAGATTAGGTTTTTTTGGGAACAATTCCAATTGCCCGCAAGATGATGGTTATATGATTGATAATAGAAAGGGCCCGCATTCCGGGTATGCTACATGTGGCTGCCAGTGCCATGAAAATGATAAGATCAGTCTTCTAATTATGCTTAGCCGAATGGATTACAATGAGTAAGTTTCTGAATCATAACAGACGATTAAGAATATCTAATTATTTCCGTAATGAGGTTGACATTAATCCATAATTTCCTTGAAGAGTCATCATTGGTCTACGATTCAAGCAAAAAAATAAAATTCTACATATTCAACCAAGAGTGGGGAAATTGATAGCTAATGGCTACATCCAGAGATATTCCGAAAGGTGGTTACATATCCCCAATGATATTCACGCGTCTCAGATTCAATCTGCAAATGAGAATAGCATATTTTTCTTTGACAATATCCTTCTACCACCAAAGTTCGTTCTAACAGGTATTTCCGAATTGTGCTCATCAAATATTTAGACACGAATGGTGGCCATCTACGATTATTTGATTGAATCATGATATTTTCAGGAGTTAAATTCGAGATAGCAGGAAGGGGAACTGTGACAGGATTGGCCATTTCAATAATTGGCGTACCGTTTAATTACAGAAGTGGCCAATTAAATCCTGAGGGGGCAATCCAGTTATCCTTGAGGACCTACCCAGGGTAGCAAGATCTATATATCCATAAAATTTGCATTCTGCAGCAAATGCAATAAATAACTGATAAACTTTTAATTTTGAATTTTTCTTTAATCCACAGACGACCTCTCACATTTACTCCTGTGAGTTCAATCCCGTCTGAAAATTCTAATGAACCGATTTCGACTGATGTGGGATACATTCAACTCAAACAATCACTTGAAAAAAATAACTCTGGACAGTTATTGCTACCACTATTTGATGCCGTTCCGGTTACGACTGACCCGCCATCAGCATTGAGTGGGTTTGGAATATTTCATAAAGGTAGAGCGAGTTATGCCGGCTTTATTGCACTCAGGATACATGGAATCATCTATAAACAATATTTTGAAAATTTCACAATTGTGGGTTGAGCATCATTATTCACCTAACTGCGACTTGACTGAAGATGAGTGTGATAATTTCATCTATAATCAAATTCTTTAATGGAGAGATTGCTTTATAATATCAATTATCTGTTTAGAAAACATGAAGAATGTAGAATCTATAATACACTTACTTCACTAAGTACTTGTCTTTTATCTGCTCATTTTCACGTTTTACTGGAGCGATCGATTCCCTAATATGACACTATAATAAGAAAGAATATTGAAGATAAGAATAATTAACGTGTCGAAAGTTTACCAAGAATCTGTTCTAACTACAAGAAAAAGAATTTAATGGTCACGCCAAAATTTAATGGTCACGCCACTTTTGTCTTTGATTCACGATATCTCGTGAACTACTGATCGTACTCTGAACGGATGATGGGTGTCGTAAATTTGAATCAGTGTTCTGTAAGTGTCTTGTGTTGTTTTGTCGGAAAAAAAATGAATTTTCATTCTTAAAATTGGTTTCAAGAAGGACTAAATAAAAAATGAAGTTTTTTTGTGTTTTTTTAAAATCGAGCTGCATTTTGCAAATATTGCAAAAAGTGCTGATGTTTCAGCGTTTTTTTCCTAGCTCAATATGTGCCTAATTATCCTGTAAATTTTGAAGCCAATTGGTTGGATTTTTTTTTCCCTGAATGGCCAAAGTTGTACCGAACATTATAGGAACGCTTTTTTGTTGAATTCTCTCTCACAGTTGAATTCTCTGAGGAAGAATATATTAATAAAAGAATTTTGAAACCTTATATCGAAAATTTTAACCACGCTCATATATCCTTATTGCCACGATGAAATCTATTTAGTTTCATTATCTCGAAATTTTTGAGTACCCTTCCTCCTCAATTCTGTGTGTTTGTTCTTCTTCAAATAGAAGATAAGAGTTATTGGAATCGGAACGTTCTTTTTTATTAGGAGAGGTTTCAAAAACCGTCGAGCATAGTTTCATCACTTTCATTACATTTTTTTATTACTTGAACAGTTACAATTTCTGTTTTAATTTGATCGTAGGAATGAGTATGCTCAAAGGACAGCTTTTGATATTGCTCATAATCTATATACGTGAAACATCGAGTGTCATCGACGCTCCGTATGATGCAGGTAAGAAGAAGGAATCAGTACAATCAATAGAACATAATGCTTATTTATTATTGAACAATAATTGTTGTTTCGCCAGCCGAGAAAGTATGGAAATTGTACTCAATGCTAGATCAATCAAATTTGGCTTCCTTAGCCGATCCCAAAACAGTCAAAGATCTTTTTGGTAATGACCCTGAAATGAATAAAAAAATCATAGATCAAATGTGTGAAATTCATGCGATATTGCGTGAAATTGAAAATTCCATAAATTCTGAAATGAAGAATAATTTGCTCAAGATTATGGAACCTTCCGTCATTGCACACAAGTGTCTAGATTCAATGGAATTATTCTCTAGCACAATTGCTGAGGATTACAATACATTTTATGAAACAATAATTCGTGATGGGTATATCCAAGATCGTTTACTTAATAATTTAACAGCATCAATTTTTCCGAATATTGAATCAAACATCGGAATGATACGAAAAATTATGACTTATCCAAACGAATTGTTACCGGGTTCACCAAGTTTGGCAGCTGCTATTAATCGATACGCAAAGGTAAGAATCCTCTAGAAATAAAAATAACATTAACTCAGTAGTTAAAAGATAAACAGGATGAGTCGATTTTCAATGATATTTAGTGGAGAATATCCTGAAAACAAGCGAAACACTCGTCAAAAATTAAAATCAAACTTATTCGGCTCTCTCTCTCTTTACTACTGAATTATGATACTTAATATTGATGAATTAGTTGAACATGATCTTGAAATAGAAACTTTTTTTATCTTTTCTATTAATTATTAATTTTACCTTTCACCCAAAGCAGCCTTGATCAAGGGCTGTCGAGGCTCAAGAAATTTTATTAAGTTGGGCGCTAGTTCGAAATCCTGTATATGTTATATTTAAATGAAAAATTGACTTTTTTTGATTGTTATGAGGTCGGTCACCTAGCTTGAAGCAGAAACAAAATTCTAATTGAATTTTTTTTGAAAATACAATCACTTTTTACTGGGAAGTTTAACCCATTAAAGAACCAAAAAATCGAAAACACTAAGAATTGAGATTATTACCACGTTTTGCATGATGCGAGGCCACGACGGGGACGTAGTGGTGTATAGGCTTCAAAAAAACCTAGCACGGCCTACCCTATGCGAAACTCAGAATTTAGATGAAGAAACTTATTGACTCAAACACCGCCCACCTTCTTTGGGCTTTAAAAATTCAATTTTTAACAGATTGAGAAAACAAGCACATCGAGCATTAAAATGCATACTTTCTTCTCTAGTTAATAACTCGAATGCTTCACGTGAAACAATATCAACCCAAATTTTTTATCATACATATTCGAAAAAAAAATGATATTTTGTCTATAATGAATTTTTTGGAAGTAGACTCAATACAAGGAGAAATGTAATACCTATCGATCAATCGACGAAATCCTAGTTCACATTTTCAAAATAGCAAGCGTGGCCGAGATAAAAGTCACTCTCATGTTACCTTTTGCAAATTTACATCAATGGAGGAATAATGAAGGTATTATTATCTGCAAAAAAATTGTCATTCACTTTTGAGGAATATCTCAGAAATTAAGCCAGATAGCGCAATTTCGTTTGTGTTTGTTTTCTACAAAATATTTCCAGAGCTATAAAAAAGAATTCAAGTGAAATTAAGCTATCTTATCTAGTTTGCAAGATATTATTCAAAAAGAACAACAGAAATAATAGACTTAGCGGTTCGACCTCTTGATACTCAATCTGAATATTTTTTTTTACAACAGAGTGGAAAGGTGTGAATAGGGATGCTATAACGAAATTCCAGAGGTATTTTAGGAGCTACGGGAATCAAATGCATGAAAATTTGAATCCAACGAAAGATCTATATATGAGAGCGTGTGATCCGACAAATGGCACTTGGATCCTGAGTATTTTTTTTTATCAACTGCTTAAAGTAGGAGATTGCTTACCAGTTTTTTCTAACGAAGGAAAATTTGCAGATACAAATTATTATGAGTTCACTGAGACGATACAGACAACAATTTTTCGGTATCGGCCGACGGGATGCGAGCATGAATCATGCCAGGATATGTTGGAACAAGGAAAGATCCCATGTGACACAAGATATTACGATGAACGAAGCGGCTGTGCGGGTATACACACTACCTGTGAGAACTTCGGTGCTGTGATTGCTTGTGTACTGGTGAGAGAATACTCTAAAAATGTTGAATGAAGTATCGGTAATTAATCAGAAATAATCGGGAAGGCTGGGGTAACATTGATTATTGTGATTTTTTTGAAAATTCAATGGTCTTAGCAAGACTTTGAAGGTCGAACGCTTTACATTCTCGAAATTTTGGATTTTTTGTCAATAAATATCAATTCAAACAATAGGATTGAAATAATTCTGCATTGAATACTTTTTGCCCCTTCACTTTCTTCATAATTTTTTTTCTCTCATTGAAACAGAAAAATGGTCCCAAAAAGTTACAATACGTAAACTCAGCAAAATTAGGTTTTATTGGAAACAATTCCAATTGTCCGGAAGATGATGGTTATATGATTGATAATAGAAAGGGACCGCATTCAGGGTATGCTACATGTGGCTGCCAGTGTCATGAGAATCATGATAAGATCAGTCTCCTAATTATGATGAGCCGAATGGATTACAATAAGTAAGTTTCTGAACCATAACAGACGATTAAGGATATCAAATTATTTCGGTAATGAGGTTGACATTAATCCATAATCTTCTTGAAGAGTCATCATTGGTCTACGATTTAAACACAAAAATAAGATACTACATATTCAACCAAGAGTGGGGAAATTAGTAGCTAATGGCTACATCCAAAGATATTCCGAAAGGTGGTTAAATATCCCCAATGATATTGACGCGTCTCAGATTCAATCTGCAAATGAGAATAGCACATTTTTCATTGACAATATCTTTCTACCACCGGAGTTCGTTCTAACAGGTATTTCCGAATTGTGCTCATCAAATATTTGGAGACGAACGGCGGCCATCTATGATTATTTGATTGAATAATGATATTTTCAGGAGTTAAATTCGAAATAGCAAGAAGAGGAACTGTGACGGGACTGGCCATTGCAATAATTGGAGTACCGTTTAATTACAGAAGTGGCCAATTAAATCCTGAGGGGGCAATCAAATCATCCTTGACGACCTTTCCAGGGTAGCAAGATCTATGAATTTATAAAATTTACATCCTGCCGCGAATGAAATGAATAAGTGATATACTTTTAATTTGGAATCTTTCTTTAATCCACAGACAACCTCTTACATTTGCTCCTGTAAGTTCAATCCCGACCGAAAATTCTAATGAACCGATTACGACTGATGCGGGATACATTCAACTCAAACAATCACTTGAAAAAAATAACTTTGGACAATTATTGCTACCACTGTTTGATGCCGTTCCGGTTACGACTGACCCACCATCAGCAATAAGTGGATTCGGAATATTTCATAAAGGTAGAAAGGATTATGCCGGATTTATTTCACTCAGGATATATGGAATCAGCTATAAACAATATTTTGAAAATTTCACAATTGTGGATTGAGCATCAATATTCACCTAACTGCAACTCGATTGAAGATGAACGAGATAATTTCATTTTTAAGTAATTTCTCGAATCGAAGGATTGCTCTATGATATTAATTGATCTGTTTAAAAAATATTAAAAGTATAGAATTTATAATACACTTATTTCACTCAGTACTCGTCTTTTCTCTCCTCATTTTCACGTTTCACTAAAGCAATCAATTTTCTAATATGACATTATAATAAGAAAGAATATTGACGATAAGAATGATAAACGTGTCGAAAAATTTTCCCAGAATCTATTCTAACTACAAGATAAAGAATTTAATGATCATACTAAAATAAATTATATTCAAATCCATTATCTCAATGTTTTGCCCCTCAATTTCGTTAGTTTGCTGAATTTTAAACCTTACAAGACAATGAAAAAAGTAGTTCGAATGTATCCTTGATTACCGGGACCAGTTATTTTATTCTCCAGGTGGTTATTACGATGAAATGACGTTTCTGTCTGGGAGGCTGACGGTCTTAAAGACGCATCAATGACCCTCCAACAACGCATCATCAACAACAATGATTTTACAAGCTACATTGATGGGACAACACAAGCTCTATTGATGGGATCAGATATGCCCCCCCCCCCCCCCCACCCGGTGTGAAAGGCTTAAGGAGTAACGGAAGGCCTTGTATATATCGAATTTTTGAACTAATTGTTTGACAATATTTAGTAATATTTTCATCATGAAATACTGTGAACGACCAAAAAACGTAATTAAAAAATCAATGTTTCTGCAATTTCATGAAAAAATTTGATAATCATTGCTAAAAAATGAGTTTGAAAATTTACAATTTATTGGTCTTCCGTTACTTCCTAAGTGGAAGGTGGTAAGTATTGAAACTGGGACGTCCTGTCTTGTTGGGAATATCATCGAAAACAATCGAGCATAGGCTTCTTGTGTATGATCATGCACGACTCATTAATGCTCAGCTATACGGTATAACTACGGACTTTTTGCAGCATTCTTAAAACCGTTGGGGCTGGAAATATTCGGGTATATTTTAATGTGTGGGGTTACATTTACAAATGTGATTATCGTTTTACATTATTTCCCTTGCGGTTTCGGAAAAACTATATAAATTCGAAATTAATACGGTCAGAGTTCAGTCTGTATTCCGTATTTATACCGTTTATCCGTGCAGTTTTTATACGGTATTGATTAGATACTGTTTTAATACACTCTCTGTATTTGATATATACAGGATTCTTTTTTACCGACCGTTGGAATGTAGCATGTATTCGGTATCAGCGTAGTATTTATCTAGCATTTATACGACATTTATCCAGCGTTTATACGACATTTATCGAGAATTTTCATGAAGTTTATATGACACTTATACGAAATTTAAGTTAAACTTATGTGACAGTTATTCGACTTTTATACACAATTCATAGGGTTCATAATCAGTCGATAAATCGTAGATATCATCTTTATATGTCATAATTATATCATTTTCGCGCAGGATAGAAAGAGAGGACAATAGGGATAATAGACTCATGACATGGTGATTGTACGGAGAAATCAATATCATTTATTGTACTCGCAGAAACTGAATTGATATTTTTAGAAGAAAAAGTACAGGTCTTAGACTTCTTGAGGTTTTTTGAATCATAAAATCATTACCAATACGAAGAAAAACATTCAAAAATCTATGTTTTTGGAGATTTAATTCGATCTGAATGGTGTTGAATTCTTAAGAATTTATCAAATTGGAGAGATCAAATGACATTTGAAATTTTTTTGGAATTGTCTCAGTTCAATCTGGTCAAAGAGCTCGAGCTATTCATTCTAATTAGTTCATACTATCCGAATACTCTAAATTATCAAAACAGTCCACTTTTTGCTCAAGAAATCTGGAATCTACAATGCATTTATTCCGTGAGACAGCTCTCTCATTTTCCTTCTATTTTTTACGTTTCAACGATAAAGTATGTATACAATCCGGACAAGATATGTTTACAATAGATAAAAGATATGGAACATACTCATATCACTACGCTTCAATATTTATGGAATGCCAGAAAAGTATTTGATTTTTTCCAAGGTTGCAGCAATAATTGTCCGAAAATTAGACTACAATCTAATTGTATACAATTGAAAAAAAAAAATTCAGAATAAATGTCACCTACCACAAGGGGAATTCAATGTCATTGCTACAATAAAATCTACTTAGTTGCATTATCTCGAAACGTTGCAATGCTCTTTCTCCTCAAGTCGATGTGTTTCAGTGAAAAAGCTGGATTTACCCGGAAAATATTATTTCAACGGAAAAAGCCGAAGGAAGGTCGGTGTAGGAGAAAAACAAATAGCTTTTCAGTGAAAAAGCTGGATTTATCCGGAAAATATTATTATTTTTTGTTTTTGCTTCCGAATGGAAGTTATATAATGGTAATTTTTTTTGAGTTTGAGATTTTATCATAACATGACTGCAAATGACCCGAAACGTCAAGGACCACCGTTTTGAGAAAATGTCTGTGTGTGTGTGTGTGTGTGTGTGTGTGTGTGTGTGTGTGTGTGTGTGTGTGTGTGTGTGTGTGTGTGTGATGACGCATCTTCCGCTTTACTCTGAAACGGGGCTAGCTAGTGATCTGAAAATTGTACCGTATGGTTACCATGCGTGCCCCAAGTTTTCATCAAAATTTCAGCTGAATCGGCCGGATAGTTTCTGAGAAAAATGAAAATGTCAAAATATCATTTTTCCGACTTTTCTCGATGAAAAATGAAATTCCAGCGTCCACTCTCATCGAGGAGATGCGCGCATATGAGCTGCATATTTGACCCCCGAGGTGGCGGGAGCCCAGATTTTTAGTTTATCCAGTATGAAGCTTTTGAGAAATTTTTCGTAAAAATCTTGATACCTCTATAACTTGACAAATAATTGAGCTAGAGACCTCAAATTTTGTGAGGTTATACATCTGATGAGTACAAAGTTCGGTATTGAAACTGAGCGGAATCGGTCCAGTAGTTTCTTAGATATTAGCATAAGAAAATCCGAAAAAGTAAGCTATATCTTCAAGACTATTCATCTGATAATCTTTGGGATGATCTTAACCCTCTGGAGCCTATCTTGGTTTCCCCATTCCACGCACAGATCGATGATGGTAGATTTAAAATTGAAAAATCCATTCGGAAGCTTTCTACCAATTGCATTGGCAGAATATTAAATGTACGATGTTCAAATTACGCACAAGTAGTGGAGCTCCTGCTTGTTTTTTGTTCATTCGCTCTGATATCGTTGGAATGTCTTGAAAACATTCAACGATAGTGATGATTGGTGTAATAGGCTATACCTCTCCTTAACTTCGTGTGTTAGCTGCATTTTATGTAGAAGATAGGAGGTATCGGTATTAGAACGTTCTGCTCTATTAGAAAAGGCTTCAAAAACGGTCAAGCATAGTTTTTCACATTCGTTAGACCTTCTCATTACTTTAACAGTTGGAATTTCTGTTCGAATTTGATGGTAGAAATGAGTATGTTCAAAGGACAGCTTCTAATATTTCTCATCATTTATATAAGTGAATCATCGGGTGTCATAGACGCTCCGCTTGATGCAGGTAATTTGCAAAAAAAATCAGTACAATCAATATAACATAATGTTTAGTCATTATTAAACAATAATTGTTATTTCATCAGGCGAAAAGATATGGAAATTTTACACGATGCTAAATGAATTAAATTTGACCTGTTCAGCCAATCCCAGAACAGTTAGCGACCTTCTTAGTGATGATCGTGAAGTGATGGAAAAAATCAAAGATCAAGTGGATAAAATTCACATGACATTGCGTGAAATTGAAAACTCCATAAATTCTGAAATGATGGATACTTTGCTCAATTTTGTGAGATCTGAAATTTTCATATACGAGAGTGTAGATAAAATGGGATTATTCATTAACAAAATTGCTAATGATTACGAAAGATTTCATCAAATAATCATTGAAGATATGAATATGCATGATCGTTCACTCGAAAATTTAACGACATCAATCTTTCCGGATATTGAATCAAACATTGAAATAATACGGAAAATTATGACTCATCCGCACAAATTGTTACCGCGTGAGTCAAGTTTGATAACGGCGATTATCCATTGGACAGAGGTAAGAAGATTTCAGCAATAATAATAAAAATAACTCAATAGTGAAGAGACGAATGGGATGACACCCACGGGATGACTCGGTTTTTTTTACCAATATTTATTGGAGATTCTGAGAAATAAGCTAGATATTTTTCATAAATAAAAAGCAAACTTATCCGACTTTCTCTTTTCACGACTGAATTATGATAATGAATATTAGTTGACTATGATCTTTGATGAATGATATTTCGTCTATGACGAATTTTTTGGGAAATAGAATCAAGATCCGGAAACATGTAACATCCATCAATCAATCGATGATATTTTAATTTACCTGTTCAAAATGGCAACAATAGCAGAGATAAAAACATGTCTCATGTTGCCTTTTGCAAATTTACATCAATGCGGAAATAATAAAGGTAATATTATCTGAATTAATTGTCATACACTTTTGAGGAACATTTCGGAAAATAATCCAGATATCGCAATTTCACCTGTATTCGTCTTTTTTCTAGAGCTATAGAAAAGCGTTTGAGTGAAATTATACTATCCTGTTTGGTTTCCAAGATATTATCCAAAAATAATAGCAAAGAAAATAGGCTTACCGGTTTTACCTCTTACTACTCAATTTGTATATTTTGTTTTTCGCAACAGAATGGGTGAAACTGAATGAGGATGCTATGGCGAAATTCCAGAAGTATTTCAGGAACTACAGTGGAAAAATGCAACAAAATTTGGATCTAACGAAGGATCTGTATATAAGAGCGTGTGATCCGACGAATGGCGCTTGGATTCTGAGTATTCTTTTCTATTGACAGCTTGAAGTGAAATAATAATTATGATTTTTTTCTAATGAAGGAAAATTTGCAGATGGAAATTATTATGAGTTCATTGAGACGACGCTAGTCATATTCCGATATCAGCCAACAATATGTCCGTATGAGTTCTGCGACAATATATGGAAAAAAAGAGCGACCCGATGTGACGCAAGATATTACGATGCACGAAGCGGCTGTTCGAATACACCCACTGACTGCATGAATCTGGGTGCTGTGCAAGCTTGTGTATTGGTGAGAGAATACTTTAAAAATTTTGGAAACATTGGTAATTTATTAGAAAAACGTTCACCGAGAGCCGTCAAGTGGAGCAGTTGTTCGGCTGTTCTGTCCAAGAGGTATTTGTCAGAACACCCGGACATACCTATTCCTGCACCCATTCTATCTCTCTCATTCCTTCAATTCCGTTCTCTAATTAGAATTTAATTTCCTTTGACACCTCCGAAAATTAATAGTAGTTTTAAATACTACCGGCGGACTTCAAAGTGAATTTAATGGTAGAAGTCTTCTTCTTCTTCTTTTTTGGGCTGCACGTGGCTCAGCTGGCTTTTAGTCCACTGACAATACAGCCATATTGAAATAGTAGAAGTCGAATATCTGATTTTGGAGGAAAGGAAAAACATTGAGAATCGAGGAGTTTTTCCTCTTTAAAATTACAACAAGAATTCACGAATGAATATCAAACAAGAGAAGAAGAAATAATAGGATATTTTGTACCTAGGCTGAAAAAAAGGCAAAATTTGCTTCCCGAGCGAAGGTTTTTCGCAGTTGACTTTTCCACGGCCGAGGTACTATTTTTTGTACCGAGGATACGAAAAAACGACTTTTCTAGATGTGAAAAGATATTAATCAAATATATCTAAAATGAATTTTGAGTTCACGAGGCAGCCTCCATCGGAGTGCATTACCACACACATTACTAGAAGTAATAGAAGTAACAAGTATTTTCGTGGCACTTGCCCCTCAAGGGGATATAGCTGTAATATTTATTATTGAGATTTTTCTGAAAATTCGAAATTTTGATATTTTTGCCAATAAGCCTCAATCCAAATACTAGAATTGAAATTATTCTGCTTTGAGTACTTTTGTCCTTCATTTTCTGTAGAATTTCCTTTTTCACTGAAACAGAAAAATGGTCCACAAAAATTGCAATATGTAAATTCAACAAAGTTAGGTGTTTTTGGAAACAATTCCAATTGTCCGCAAGATGAGGGGTATATGATTGACAATAAAAAAGGCCCGCATTCTGGGTATGCTACATGCGGATGCCAGTGTCATCAAAATCCTAATAAAATCAGTCTCCTGACTATGGCTAGCAGAGTGGGCTACAATGAGTAAGTTCATGAATCATGACAGACGATTAAGGATATCAAATTATTTGGGTAATAAGGTTGACATGAACACATAATCTGCTTGAAGAGTCATCATCGGTGTACGATTCAAGCGCAGTGTTGACATTCTACATATTCAACCAAGAATGGGAAAATTAATGGCTAATGGCTACATTCAGAGGAATACCGAAAGATGGTTAGGGATTCCCAATGATATTGACGCGTCTCAGGTTCAATCTGCAGATGAGACTAGCATATTTTTCTTTGATAATATCCTTCTACCACCAAAGTTCGTTTTAACAGGTATTGCCGAATTGTGCTGATCAAATATTTGGAGACGAATAGGAGCCATCTATGATGATTAGATTGAATAATGATATTTTCAGGAGTCAAATTCGAAAGAGCAAAAAGAGGAACTGTAACAGGATTTGCCATTGGAATAATTGGCTCACCGTTCAATTACAGGAGTGGCCAATTAAATCATGAAAGGGCAATCCAGTTATCCTTAAGGACCTACCCAGGGTAGCGATATCTATAAATCCATAAAATTTGCATTCTGCAGCAAATGCAATGAATAACTGGGAAACTTTCAATTTTGAATTTTCTTCAATCCACAGACAACCTCTCACATTTGTTCCTAGAAGTTCAATTCCGTCCAAAAATCCTAATAGACCGAGTTCGGGATACGATGCGGGACACGTTCAACTCAAACAATCACTTTCAAGAAATCACCCTGAACAGTCATTGCTACCACTATTTGATGCCGTCCCGGTTACGACTTACCCGCCATCAGCATTAAGTGGATTTGGAATATTTCATAAAGGTAAAGAGGGTTACGCTGGATTTATTTCACTCAGAATACGTGGAATCAGCTATAAACAATATTTTGAAAATCTCACAATTGTGGACAGAGCATCAAGATTCCCCTAACTGCAGCTCGATTGAAGATGAGCGTGATAATTTCATTTATGAGTGAATTTTTGAATAGAAGGCTTGCTCTATAATATCCATCATCTGTTTAGAAAATGTAAAGAATGTAGAATCTATAATATACTTATTTCACTCAATACTTGTCTTTTCTCTACTGATTTTCACGTTTCACTGAAGCGATCGATTTTCTATTATGACACTATAACAACAAAGAACATTGACGATTAAAATAATTAACGTGTCGAAAGTTTTCCAAGAATCTATCCTAACTACAAGAAGAAGAATTTAATGGTCATACCAAAATCAATTATATTCAATTTTATCATCTCTAATCATTTCAATGTCTTCCCCGTCAATTTCATGAGTCCTCCAGGTAGGTATTACGACGAAATAACGTTCTGTCTGAAAGAGTGCCGGTCTTAGAGACGCATCAGTGACCTCCTAACAACGCATCATCAACAACAATGATTTCACAAGCTACATCGATGGGACAGTACAAGCTCCGTTGATGAGATAAAATATATCCCCCCCCCCCCGGTGTGAAAGGCTTAAGAGGTACCAGGAAGCCTTGTATATGAGGCATTCCACGCTATTTGGTTCACTTTTTGGGTCATATTTTTTGATTTTGTTTATTTTTGAAAATGTTTTCAAAATGGTTATCAAGAATCATTTTTAGAGAAAAAAAACAGAAATTTTTTTTTTCTGACCAAATTATGAACATTTTGGATTTTGAAAAAACGGTGCATGTGCCCATTTCTGTGTAACTTCGAATGCTCATATTTCCTTCAATATTTGTTCCATTTAAAAAAAAAAAGGAGTACTTTTCTCTCGGCAAAAGATGATACTTCGCAATCAATTTTATTGCAAAGTATCGCCTTTTTCTAAGAGAAAAGTATTTCATCTCTTTTAAGATAAAACTAATATTGAAGAAGATATGAGCACTTAAAGTTACACAGAAAGGGGCACATGCGTAATTTTTTTAAATCAAAAATGGTCATAATTTGGTCCAGAAAAAATTCTTCTTCTTTGGAAATGATTCTTGATAATCATTCTAAGAACATATTCAAAAATAAACAAAATCAAGAATATGACCTGTAAGTGGAATAGTATGGAATATCTCATATATAGGATTCTTGGACTAGTTGTTTGACGCTATTTATTAATATTTTCATGATCAAAGACTGTGAAGGACCGAAGAACGTTAGGTAATTATTTACATTAGCACACCTATTCTGTATCTCATTCAGACTGTCCAATAATGAATTAAAAATATTCAATTTAAAATTGCTGTATGAAGGTTAGCGGAGTGGGGATGAGACTTGTTGAGTGGGATTTCAAGACAATTCAAATGGATTTGGTATTGCACTGGAGTGCTTGATCGGTAGAGCCCCCGACGCGACATCGGAAGATCCTGAGTTCGACTCCCGGTGCAGGACTATCCAATTTTTTCTCGAAAAAACTTTGGAATATGGGATAGGTGTGTTAAGATACATAATTACCGAACGGAATTAAAAAATCAATGTTTCTGCAAGTTCATAAAAAAAATTTATAATTATTGCTGAAAAACGGGTATGAAAATTTACAATTTATTGGCTCTTTCATTATGTCTGAAGTAGAAGGTGGAAAGTATTGAGACTAGGACGTTCTGTCTTGCTGGGGATATTATCGAAAACTATCGAGCATAGGCTTCTTGTATATGATCATGCACGACTCATTAATGCTCAGTTATACGGTATAACAACGAAATTTTTGAAGCATTCTCAAAATCGTTAGGGCTAGGAACATTTGGGTACATTTTAATGTGTGGGGTTACATTTACAAATATCATTATCGTTTTACATTATTTTCGAGGTCTTAGACTCTTTGAGCTCTTTTGAATCATAAAATCATTACCAATACGAAGAAAAACATTCGAAAATCTATGTTTCTGGACATTTAATTCGATCTGAATGGAGTTGACTTCTCAAGAATTTATTAAATTCGAGATATCGCGTAGCATTAGATAATTCTCTCGGACTTGTCTCAGTTCAATCTGCTCAAATATCTCAAGCTATTCATTCTAATTAATTCGAACTATCTGAATACTCTAAATTAACAAAATAGTCCACTTTTTGTTCAAGAAATCTAGAATCTATAATGCACTTATTTCGTCCGACAAATTTCTTATTTTCACCCTATTTTTACTTTCCAACGATAATGTATATGTACAATCCAGACAAGATATGTTTAAAATAGATAAAAGATATGGAACATACTCATATCATGACGCTTTGATATTTTTAGAATGCCAGAAAAATATTTGATTTCTGTCAAGGTTGGAGCAATAACTCTTCAAACATTAGACTACAATTGAAAAAAAAATTTCAGAATAAATTTCAACTACCACAAAAGGGGGATTCGATGTTAATGCTACAATAAAATATACTCAGTTTCATTATCTCGAAACATTTCAGTGCTCTTCAAATCCATGTGTTTGTTCATCCGCTTTGGAATTGCTAGGATGTGTTAAAAACATTTGGCGATGGTAACGATTGGATTGGCTATACCTCTCCTTAATTTCGCGTGTTAGCTGTATTGTGTAGAAGATAAGAGGCATCGGAATTAGAACGTTCTGTTTTATTAGCAAAGGCTTCAAAAACGGTCCAGCCCAGTTTTTCATATTCGTTAAACCTTCTCATTGCTTTAACAATTAAAATTTCTGTTCGGATTCGATAATAGGAATGAATATGTTCAAAGGACAGCTTTTAATATTTCTCATCATCTATATAAGTGAATCATCGGGTGTCATGGACGCCCCTCTTGATGCAGGTAATTTGAAAGAATCAGTACAATCATTATAACCTAATTTTTATTATTATTGAATAATAATTGTTGTTTCATCAGGCAAAAAAATACGGAAATTTTACGCAATGCTAGATGAATTAAATTTGACTTGTTCAGCCAATCCCAGAACAGTTAGCGAACTTATTAGTGATGATCATGAAGTGAAAAAAAAAATCAGAGATCAAGTGAATGCAATTCATTTGACACTGCGTGAAATTGAAAATTCCATAAGTTTTGAAATGCAGGTTACTTTGCTCAATTTTCTGAGATCTGCAATCTTTGTATATGAGTGTGTAGATAAAATGGGATTATTCATGAACAAAATTGCTGATGATTACGGAAGATTTTATAAAATAATAGTTGAGGATGTGAATATTCATGATCGTTCACTTGAAAATTTAACGACATCAATTTTTCCGGATATTGAATCAAATATTGGGATGATACGGAAAATTATGACTGATCCGCACACATTGTTACCGGGTGAGTCAAGTTTGATACCGGCTATCATTCGTTACACAGAGGTAAGAATCTTTCAACAATAATAATAACAATAACTCAATAGCGAAGAGATCAACAGAATGAGTCGATTTTTTTTGCCAATATCGATTAGAGATTTCGAGAAATAAGCTAGATATTCATCTAAAATAAAAAGCAGACTTTTCCCGCTCACTCTCTTCACTACTGAATTTCGATAATGAATGTTAGTTGAACATGTGCTTTGATAAATGATATTTCGTCTATGATGAATTTTTTGGAAATAGACTCAAGATCCGGAAACATGTAACATCTATCAATCAATTGATGATATCCTAATTTACCTGTTCAAAATGGCAATAATAGCAGAGATAAAAACAAGTCTCATGTTGCCTTTTGCAAATTTACGTCAATGCAGAAATAATGAAGGTATTATTATCTGAATAAATTTTTATTCACTTCCGAGGAATATCGCGGAAACTAAGCCAGATATCGCAATTTCGCCTGTATTTGTTGTTTTTCCAGAGCGACATAAAGAAGTTTGAGTGAAATTATGCTATTCTGCTTGATTTCCGAAATATTATCCAAAAATAATAGCAGAGAAAATAGGTAAAGGGGGAGTAGAGCTCGGCCAACTAAAAGTATATATTTTTAACATTTATAATTCGAATTTTTTGATCAAATTTCGGGCATAGCTAGTTTCGACTGTCGCATTGACTATAATAATATGGAAATTCCATTTTGCAAAGTTTAAAATAGGATTGTTAAATATTTCGCTTTGGGTTAAATAGCTTGGAGTAATTTGATTGTTTTCAACAAAGCAATGAATAAATTTTAACAATTTTCATAATTTTAACTTCTGAAATGTGAGAAGAATAATTATTTAATTTAAATAGAGTCGATTATCATTGTTTTGATTGAGTAAAGAGAGAGGGAACTGGATGAAAGGTAAGGGGTAATGAAATAATCGATATTTTTCCTGACAAAGACAGTTGGTGTGAAAACACAATGATAAACAGAGACCAATGGTCTCAAGAAAACGGCGAATTTGGTAATTCAACCACATGAGTCTTTTCTGGGCCAGTTTGATTTTGGTTGTCTGCAGTGAAACATCAAAACTGTGTGTTTTGTATTAAAAGTTAGTTGCCACCACTGCGGGTGATTTTTCTTGAAAAATCCAGATTTCAGATGAGTATTTCGAAGTTTTCATTTCATCCGTATGAAATTTATTGAGGTTTTTTTTCGCTTTGTTTTTTTTTTCGTTTCAATTCATATGAGGTAGTCTTTTTTTTTTTTTTTTATTTATTCCATATGTATGACCTCTCGGCCTTTTACATTTGTTTCCCTCCATTGTACCGCATTCGCCGAAGGACGAGGGAAAACCTCATTTTTTGAGGAAAACCTGCCCAGATACAGTCGTCTCTTGCGAGACTCCCGCTCGGTTAAGTGAAACTGTGAAATTAGAGCTTTTTTCAATTTTTGGCTTACCCTCACCGGGATTCGAACCCATGATTTCTGCGTGCCAAACCCCCCGCTCTAACCACACAGCCACTGCCGTCGGTATATATGAGGTATTCTTTGTTTGATATTGTTCCACGCGATGTGTACAAGTTATTGACTACAGGAAAAAAGTACGCATTTTAATGCTCTATGTACTTGTTTTCTTAATAATTAAAAATTAAAATTTTTAAAGCCCAAAGAAGGTGGGTGGGGTTTGAGTCAATAAATTTCTTCATCAAAATCCCGAGTGTCGCATAGGGTGGGTCGTGTTAGGTTTTTTCGAGGCCTATGCATCACTACGTCCTCGTCGTGGCCTCGGGTTACGCAAAACGTGGTGATAATCTCAATTTCATCTAATAGTTGTTTTTTTTTTTATTCAATTGGTGATTGACTTCCAACAAAAGTCCGTTGTTTTTGTAAAAAATTTAATTAAGATTTTGTCTCTTAGCCTTCAAATCTTGTGACCGACCTCTGTTCAATCAAAATACATCATATAAAAACAGAAAAATTCATAAAAATCATGGAAAATTTAGTTTTGTTTGGCTGAGTGAAACTACCCCATTACCGAAAATAGACTTACCGGTTTTACCTCTTACTACTCAATTCATATATTTTGTTTTTTTGCAACAGAATGGAAGAAACTGGATGAGGATGCGATGGCGAAATTTCAGAGGTATTTTAGGAGCTACAGTGGTATAATACAACAAAATTTGAATCTAACGAATGACCTGTATATGAGAGCGTGTGATCCGAGAAATGGCGCTTGGATCCTGGGTATTCTTTTCTATTGACAACTTGAAGCGAAAGAGTGATTACCAGTTTTTTCTAATGGAGAAAAATTTGCAGATATGAATTATTATGAGCTCATCGAGAAGACGCAGCTAACAATTTTTCGGTATCAGCCGACGGGATGCGAGTATGAGTTCTGCCAGAATATGTTGGAACAAGGAAAGACCCGATGTGACGCAAAATATTACGATGAACGAAGCGGCTGTTCGAGTACACCTACTTCGTGTGAAAACTTCGGTGCAGTGAACGCTTGTGTATTGGTGAGAGAATACCTTAAAAATTTTCAATGAAACATTCGTAATTTATGAGAAAGAAGTTCGCCGGGAGCCGTCAAGCGGAGCCGTTATTCGGCTGTTCTGTCCTAGCGGTATCTATCATCACATCCAGGCATACTCCTTTCTGCATCTTTCTACCTCTCTCTTTCTTTCATTTCTTATCTCCCATTGAAATTCAATCCCTAAAACACTTCCGATAATTAATAGTAGTTTTGACACTACCGGCGGACTGCAAAGTGAATTTAATAGTAGAAGTCAAATATCTGATTTTTGGAAAACCGGAAAAACATGGGCAATCGATGTTTTTCTTCTTTGAAATTTCTACAAGAATTCACGAATAAATATCAAGCAAGAGAAGGCGGAATAAAGATATTAACGTAATACCACCGATACTGCCCTAGTCAGTGCACTAACCATGGTTATAGTATCTTGTTTGAATTACGCAGTGTTTGCACACTAGCTAGCGTTCAGGTGAGTAAGAGAGAGAAAGAAAATATAAAAATAAAGTTTTCATGGTAATTCACTAACCCGAGTGGAAATTGGTTAAGGCTAGCCTGATTCAGTATCAATTTAGGATCAGTACGAGATAAGCCTAAGCCTACTCGGGAAACACTGATCAAGAACTTATCAGTTTCATATCAGGGTTACCTGAATATGGAAATACTGATCAAATACGGATCCTATTCATATCCGGAAAAACTTAATGTTATAGTATGTAGAGAAGCTATCTCGTCAGTTAGGCCTTACTGATCCAAAACTTATCCGTCTCGCACCAGGGTTGCCTTAATAGGGAATACTAATAGAATACGGATCCTATTTGTATCCGGAAAAACTTAACGTTGTAGTATGTAAAAAAGTCATCCCCTCAGTCAAGCCTTACTGATCCAAAACTTATCCGCCTCACATCAAGGGTTCCTTAATAGGAAATACTGATAGAATACGGATTCAATGCATATCCGGAGAAAACTTCACGTAGTGGTATTCAGAGAAGCCAACCCTCAGTCAGGCCTTACTGATCTATAACTTATCCGTCTTGGATCAGGGTTTCCCTAATAAGGAATGCTGACGAAATGCGGATCCTATTCGTATCCGAAAAAACGTAATGTTGTAGTATGTAGAAAAGCCATTTCCTCGATCAGGCCTCACTGACTGAAAACTTATCCGTTCCGCATCAGGGTTCCCTTAATAGGAGATGCTGATAGAATACGGATCCAGTTCGTATCCAAGAAAACTTAACGTTGTAGTATTCAGCGAAGTCACCCCTCAGTCAGGCCTTACTGATCCAAAACGTAACCGCCTTGGATCAGGGTTTTCTTAATAAGGATTGCTGAGGGAATACGGATCCTATTCGTACCCGGCAAAACTTAATGTTATAGCATGTAGGGAAGCCATCTCTTCAGTCAGGCCTTACTGATGCAAAACTTATCCATCTTCGATCAGGCTTTCCTTAATAAGGAATGCTGATGGAATACGGATCCTATTTGTACCCGGAAAAACTTAATGTTATAGCATGTAGAGAAGCCATCTCTTCAGTCAGGCCTTACTGATGCAGAACTTATCCATCTTGGATCAGGCTTTCCTTAATAAGGAATGCTGATGGAATACGGATCCTATTTATATCCGGAAGAACTTGATAAGGTGATCCTAAAAAAATCTAAGTCTGATCAGTTCATCCTGATCCGGAGATGTTCCGGGTAGCATCAGGTTCCCCGGATGTTCATTTGTTTTTATTAATTTCTTCACAATCACCTAAATAGTTATTCTGAGCTCCCTGGTTTAATATCGTACGCCGAATATCCGTTAATGCCCCCTTTATAGAAAAAGGTAATGTAGATGATTAGGCCGACTGATACTATAACTGTGTCATAGTCTAGTGGTTAGCGTGTCGACTTGGTGTGCGGAAGGTTCCGGGATCGAATCCACCCAAGTGTAGATTAATTTCATAATTTAAAATCTGTTTTCAGCGAAAAAATGTCATCTCACGTTCAAATACAATGTATACATGTAATAAATAATGTGATAAATGTAATAAATAAATATACGGCACATACTCCCACTGATTAAACGAAATATTTTTTGTTATTTAGATCCCTGATACAATTAGTATCAGGATTCCTGATACTAACAGTATCAGGCTATTTGATCAGTGACTGATCAGGCATGTAACGTTATTTTGGGATACTATTAGGATCAGAAATCCTGATACTATTAGGATCAGGAATCCTGATACTCATAGTATCAGGGATCCCTGATGCTATTGATATCCGGATACGTGATACTATTAGTATCAGGATTCCTGATCCTAATAGTATCCAAAACAGCGTTACAGCCCTGATCCGTCACTGATCTGATAGCCTGATCAGTAACTGATTACAAATCAGTTTGGGCGGATCAGTAACTGACCATAAACGTATCAGAATTTCCACTCGGGAATTACTACTGTTACATGCTCGGAAGCTGCATTTTCAAGAGTTTTAAATGTTTCATACATTTTTCTATCATGTCCTTTTTTTATCCAATCGGGACGGTCAATTTTGTAGAATATGATAAAATGTGCGATTTTCCATGAGGCTCAATGTTAAACTCGTGAAATTTCAAGTGTCAATATCTTTCGAGTCGTTCTCACTAGCCCTTCAAAAATTTAACTAGATCATTATCTTATCATAATCTACGAATGTATCAAATTTCAGGGATTTAGGAACGGTCAATTGAGTACCGGCGGTCATACCTTAATAAAATATATCTGAAATGAAATTTGAATTCACGAGGTAGCCTCCATCAGGGGCTTCCTCCATCACTAGAAGTCATAAGGATTTTTGTGGCAAATTCGATGGTTTTAGCAAAAAATTTGAAGGTTGAACGCTTTTCATTCCCGAAAGTCTGCAATTTTTGCCCGTAAATCTCAATCCAAACCGTAAAATTAGAATAATTTCCTGTATTTTCTATAAAAATTTTTTTTCATCGAAACAGAAAAATGGTCCCAAAAAATTCCAATACATACACTCAGCAAGATTAGGTTTTTTTGGGAACAATTCCAATTGCCCACAAGATGATGGTTATATGATTGATAATAGGAAGGGCCCGCATTCCGGGTATGCTACATGTGCCTGCCAGTGCCATGAAAATAGTAACAAAATCAGTCTCCTGACGATGGCTAGCAGAGTTGACAACAATGAGTAAGTACATGAATCATGACAGACGATTAAGGATATCAAATTATTTCGGTTGCCATTAATTCATAATTTGCTTGAAGAGTCATTATCGGTCTACGATTCAAGCGCAGTGTTGGTATTCTACACATTCAACCAAGAGTGGGAAAATTAATGGCTAATAGCTACATCCAGAGGAATTCCGAAAGGTGGTTAAGAATTTCCAATAATATCAACGTCTCTCAGACTCATTCTGCAGATGAGAATAGCATTTTTTTCTTCGACAATATCTTTCTACCACCACAATTCGTTCTAACAGGTATTTCCGAATTGTGCTCATCAAATATTTGGACACGAATGGGGGCCATCTATAATTATTTGATTGAATAACGATATTTTCAGGAGTTAAATTCGAAATAGCAAGAAGAGGAACTGTGACAGGGCTGGCTATTGCAATAATTGGATTTCCGTTCGATTACAGAAGTGGCCAATTAAATAATGAAGGGCCAATCCAGTTATCCTTGAGGACCCCCGCAGGGTAGCAAGATCTATCGATTCGTAAAATTTACATTCTCCAGCGAATGAAATAAATAACTGATAAACTTTCAATTTTGAATTTTCTTTGATCCACAGACGACCTCTCATATTTGCTCCTGTGAGTTCAATTCTGCCCAAAAATCCTAATGAACCGAGTTTGACTGATGTGGCATACGTTCAACTCAAACAACCACTTTCAAGAAATGACTTTGGGGAATCATTGCTACCACGATTTGATGCTGTCCCGGTTACGACTAACCCGCCATCAGCATTAAGTGGATTCGGAATATTTCATAAAGGTAGAGAGGGTTATCCTGGATTTATTTCACTCAGGATACATGGAATTAGCTATAAACAATATTTTGCAAATTTCACAATTGAGGACACAGCATCAATATTCATCTAACTGCATCTCCATTGAAGATGAACTTGATAATTTCATCTATGAGTAAATTCTTGAATGGTTGGACTGCTCTGTAATATCAATTGATCTGTTTAGAAAATATCAAAATATAGAATTTATTATATAATTATTTCACTCAGTACTCGTATTTTCTTTACTCATTTTCACGTTTCACTGAAGCGATCAATTTTCTAATATGACACTTTAATGAGAAAGAATATTGACGACAAAAATAATAAACGTGTCGAAAGTTTTCCAGGAATCTATTCTAACTACAAGAAGAAGAATTTAATAATTATACTAAAATAAATTATATTCAATTTCATCATCTCAATGCCTTTCCCCTCGATTTCGTTAGTTTGCTGAATTTCAAACCTTTCAAGACGATGAAAAAACTAGTTCGAATGTATCCTTGCTTACCGTGAGCAGTTATGTTCTCTTCCAAGTGGTTATAACTATGAAAGAAGCATCAATGACCCTCTAACAACGTCTCATCAACAACAATGATTTTACAAGCTACATTGATGGGACAGTACAAGCCCTATTGATGGGATATGATATATCCCCCCCCCCCCCCCCCCCCCCCGGCGTAAGAGGCTTAAAAGGTAACGGAAGGCCTTGTATATATTGAATTTTTCAACTAATTGTTTGACGATATCTATTAATGTGTTAATCATGAAAAGCTGTGAATCACCGGAGAATGTGATTGAAAAATCAATGTTTCTGCAATTTCATGAAAAAAAATAGAAAATTATTGCTAAAAAACGGGTTTGAGAATTTACAATTTATTGGATCTTCCGTTACGTCCTAAGTAGAAGGTGGTAAGTATTGAAACTAGGACGTTCTGTTTTGTTGGGGATATCATCGAAAACAATCGAGCATAGGCTTTTTGTGTATGATCATGCAAGACTCATTAATGCTCAGTTATACGGTATAACTACGGAATTTTTGCAGCATTCTCAGAACTGTTAGGGCTAGGAATATTCGGGAACATTTTAATGAGTGGGGTTACATCTACAAATATGATTATCGTTCTACATTATTTTCCAGGCCTTAGACTTATTGAGGTCTTTTGAATCATAAAATCATTACGAATACGAAGAAAACCATTCAAAATCCTATGTTTTTGGAGATTTAATTCGATCTGAATAGAGTTGAATTCTCAAGAATTGATCAAATTCGAGATATCACATGGCATTCGATAATTTTTGTGGACTTGTCTCAGTTCAATGTGCTCAAATAACTCGAGCTATTCATTCTAATTAATTCGAACTATCAATAGTTCGAATTATCTGAATACTCTAAATTATCAAAATAGTCCACTTTTCCCTCAAGAAATCTAGAATCTATGATGCACTTATTCCGTGAGACAGCTCTCTCATTGTCCTCCCATTTTTTACGTTCCAACGATAATGTATATGAGGCATTTCACGCTATTTGACTCATTTCTCGAGCTTTTTTCGATTTTTTTCATTTTTGGATATGTTGTTGGAATTGCTTAGGAAGGTCATTTACAATGGGAGCAAAAAAAAAATTTTCTCAAAAATTGTGACCATTCAAAATTTTGAAAAAACTCTGAAGATGCCCATTTCCTCTAGCTTTGATTGCTTCTATCTCGTTGAATATCAGTTTTATGAAGTGAATGCAAGAGTACTTTTCTATTGCGAAAGAGCGTATAATTACAACGAAATTGATTTCAATTTTTGGAACTCAATATCTCTATTTGCTGTAAAAAAATTAAATAGAAAAATCGCTACCGATCGCTGTTCTCACCATTTTGAAAATCTGGAAAAAATGTATGATCTAGATTGAACTGTTTCTGATTCTTCTCTAAATTTTCATTACACCATCTCTAATGGTTCGGGAGACATCGCTTTCTTCATCTCCTTCCTTCGTCCACGGCCGGGTCAGAAAAACGATGCGCATGCGCACAGTCTCTAGCCGCGAGTCACGTGGTTACTGGCGCGTAAGTTGTGTACTGTACGCATGCCCATGGTTCTTCTGACCCGGCCGTGGATGGAGAAAGGAGATAAAAAAAGCGATGTCTCCTGAACCATTAGAGATAGTGTAATGAAAATTAGGAGAAAAATCCGAAACAGTTCAATCTATATCATACATTTTTTCCAGATTTCAAAAATGGGGAGATCAGCAATCGGTAGACATTTTTTCATTTAATTCGTTAATAACAAAAAGAAATATTGAGTTTCAAAAATCGAAATCAATTTTTTTGTAATTATAGGCTCTTTCGCGATAAAAAAAAGTATGATATTTAACGAGATAGAAACAAATAAATTTATTAATAAATTAATTTTTTATTAATAAATTTTTTAAGAGAATCAAATTTCGGAAAAAATATGTAATGCGCAAGCAGGATTTGAACCCACGACCCTCTGATTACATGTCAGGTGCTCTGACCACTGAGCTATTGCGAGTTACTATATTTACCTTCGAATTTTGATTCTCACATCTTTTCTCCACCTCCCATCCACGAGGCAATGTCGCCATTAAACAAATAAATTTATTAATAAATTAATTTTTTATTAATAAATTTTTTAAGAGAATCAAATTTCGGAAAAAATATGTAATGCGCAAGCAGGATTTGAACCCACGACCCTCTGATTACATGTCAGGTGCTCTGACCACTGAGCTTTTTTTTTATTCCTATTGGAAATGACCTTCCTAAGCAATTCCAACAACATATCCAAAAATGAACAAAATTAAAAAAAAAACTTAAAAAATAAGTGAAATAGCGTGGAATGCCTCATATATAGAATCCGGACAAAATATGTTTACAATAGATAAAAGATATGGATATCACTACGCTTTAATATTTTTGGAATTTCAGGAAAATATTCGATTTCAGTCAAGGTTGGAGCAATGATTGTTCAAACTTTAGACTACAATTGAAAAAAGAATTTTAGAATGCATTTCAACTATCACAAGGGGAATTCGATGTTAAGGAGAAACTTCAGTAACTCAGAAAAAACAAAGAATTGCGACAGACTGCTTAAACTCTATGAACACATTCATTGATTGATATATAGTATACACCAATTTTTTGAAATTAAGTTACCGTTATTATAAGAGAAAGAAAAATTATTGAAATAAACTTTTTTGCCCATGGCGCTGGAAAAATGGGTTTCTAACCTCACTTTGCTTGGTTTGAAACGCATTTTTCCAGCACCCTTGGGCAAAATAATACTATACGCACCATGGGTGAATAAAAGTTAATTTCGACAAAATTTTCTCACCCTCGCTTCGATCGGGAGAAAATTTTTGTCAAAATTAACTTTTTTCCGCCCTAGGTGCGTAATGTACTATTTTTACATGAGGTTGAATGGGTGATGGGTAATTGTAGCACTATTACTTTATTACCGACTGATGACATATGTAGAATTTTCACGAAATTGACCGAACGCCTAAATAGGCCTATGTAAAAAGTTCAACTTTGATATTTATTTTCTCCCTTATTACTAAGGCCGTGAAGTTCCACGTCTTAAAAAAATCTAGTAAAGTTGCTAAGCTACCGAAGTTTATAAATATTGTGAAATAGAACCGGTCATCATACAATCTTCAAACGGGGACTCTAAAATTTTCTATTATATGGGAGAGATTATGAGCTGTACTTTTGGGGACATCTTAAGATGCACTTTTGAGCACATCGCAAGGTGCGCTTTTGAGCACATCTCAAGGTGCACTTTCAGGGAGACTTTGAGGTGCATTCCCAGGGCCAGCTTAACCCTTTAACGCTTATGGGCGTTTCCCCCACTCTGTGGCCTGCTAGCAGGCGGGGCATATCTGCGTTAGTGTGTATCCGTGAGCTCTGGGGGCCTATTCTCGACGCATGGGAAACTGTTTTCGTTGACGAAATAAAATTCGTGAACGAATCAGACAATTCGTGCATCAATTTCGTTAACGGATTTACGATTCCCTCACGAAATGGAAGTTCCCAGATGAAGAATTCACATAACCTATTTTCTCTTTCTTGAAAGTGCAAATATTAACCCTCTAACGCTGAAGTCGGACTAAGGGCTCAAGCACAATGATAAAACCGTTCGGTTAAAACCTACAAATGACGTCATCGGTAGCAACATGAGACCGGACTGAACAGGGACTGTGGACTTGAACTGCGTTAATGGCGACTATTTACCGTGGAATACAAGTGAAACATTGTGTGCAAAATAAAGCTAAATACTGCAAAGTGATTGGAAATCATAGAAAATTGAAAATTGTGAAAAATTGTTTGTATGCGTAAGGAATTGTTTCCTAATTCAAATTTCAACAACTAAAAGCAGAGGGCGCGAGCATCGATTTCATTTCCATTTCGTTCCTACATATGACGTCATTTGTAGGTTTTAACCGAACCGTTTTATCATTGTGCTTGAGCCCTAACTCGTACCCACGGCGCTAGAGTGGGGATAGCCAATCACGTGCGCTCTCAGTCCCCACTACCTCAATTTACGAGACTCAGGCTCGATCATTATCGTGCTACACACGTCTGATGGGTTCCCTCAGTGCGCCCTTCTTAGTCATTCAAATAGTCTTGAATTATCTTTTTTTTTAAATTATTTCTGATGATGTCGAACGAAAAATTATAAAAAATGGAACGTAAAAATTCAAAATTATTGACTAACAATAACATACCCGGTAGAATTTCTACACAAACAGTAACCTCATAGTAGATACGGTATTGCTCACCAGAACTCACGGATACACACTAACGCAGATATGCGCCGCCTGCTTAGCAGGCCGCAGAGTGGGGGAAACGCCCATAAGCGTTAAAGGGTTAATTGCGGCCGAATGTCATGAGAACATTTATGAGTGAGAAATGAATTAGGTTTGTCATCTAGTGAATCTTGAACTTATGGAAGATGTGTAGCTCCTCGATGAAGAGGATCATCCACCACGTCTAACAAGGAAGTGACATCCGTAAATAAATCGAAAAGTCGTTTCGTCAACGAAACTTTTTCGTGTGGGAATATCTCCCGTGAACGAAATGCTCGTGAACGAAGATACTATATTCGTTGACGAATCCTGTTCCCATGCGTCGAGAATAGGCCCCCTGGCGAGCAATACCGTACCTACTATGGGGTTACCGTTTGTTTTGGAATTTCATCGGGTATGTTTTTGTTAGTCAATCATTTTTAGTTTTTACGTTCTATTTTTTATAATTTTTCATTTGACATCGTCAGAAATAATTTAAAAAAAAAAAGATAATTCAAGACCATTTAGATAATTAAGAAGGGGTCACTGAGGAAACCCATCAGACGTGTGTAGCACGATAATGACCGAGCCTGAGTCTCGTAAATTGAGGTAGTGGGGACTAAGAGCGCACGCGATTGGCTATCCCCACTCTAGCGCCGTGGGTACGAGTTAGTCCGACATCAGCGTTAGAGGGTTAAGGGATACTTCCGGGGACATTTTGAGATACACTTTCCGAGAAAATCCAAGAAAACCTCGGAATTTTCCCAGAAGTACACTTCAAAGTGTCCTTAGATATACACCTCATGTTCCTAGAGGTGTACCTCGAGGTATCCTCAAAAATATACCTCCAAGTCCCCCCCCCCCCCACCCCATTTATTGAAAAACTTCATAATTTTTTTCTTCAATAATATTCTGCTCCGTTTAATTATTTATGAAGCAGGATATCCGGATTAAAGCTTTTCATTGCGACCATATTTTCAATTCATTGCAAATTCAATTAGTCGAATTTCAGAAGTAATTTTTGACGTTTTTATTAAAAAGTTAATTTTTTGTCTGAAATCCTAAATAACAACTTATAAATGATAAATGTTCCAAAACTGAAGCAGTAAGTATTTGAAAAATTTAATGAAGAACAAAATAAGCCCTAGAAACGGAAAATCAATTTTGAATTGAAATTTTTTCACCATTTTTTTTAATTCGTCAAGATTTAAAGGAATATGAAAAATGGTACGAATCATTCAGTTATCAATTAATTTTGTGTTTCTAGGGCTTATTTTATTCTTCATTACATTTTTCACAAATTCACTGATTTACATTTAAGAATTTCATCTTGTATGAGTTGGTATTAACAACTTTATACAAAAAATTAACTTTTTTTCCGATTGTACTCTCAAACATCTTCGAAACTGATTAATAGTTCCCTCTTCCTCCACATTATCTTTCTGTTCTTGGATATTGGATAATGTTCCTATTTCCCTCACATCATCTCTGTTTTTTAACCTTAGGTAATGTTTTCCTTTCCCCCGCATTCTCTTTCTGTTCTTCAACATTTGGTAATGTTCTCCTTTGCCCGACATCGTCTTTCTGCATTTAATATTGGATGATGTTCCCGTATCCCCCACATTATATGTCTGTTCTTCAACATTGAATAAACTTCTCCTTTTCCCCACATTATCTTTCTGCTCTCACTTTAGAAGATATTCCCTGTTCTTCAACATTCTCTTTCTGTTCTCTAGCTTCGGATAATGTTGCCTTTTTCCCCACATCATTTTTCTGTTCTTCAATATTAGATAATGCCCCTGTTTTTCCCACATTATCTCTCTGTTCTTTAACATTGGATAATGTTCTTTTTTGCCCACATTATCTTTCGGTTCTTTAACATTGAATAATGTCCCCGTATCTTCCAACATTATCACTTAGTTCTTCGACGATGGATAATGTTCTCTTCTCGGCCAAGTTATTATTCTGCTCTTTAAAATTGGACAATGTTTCTTCCTCCACAACATTATCTTTCGTTTCTCAAACATTAGATAATGTCCTCTTTTTCCCCACATTATCTTCCTGTTCTTCAACATTGGATAATGTTTGGAAAGAAGGCTTTTCCAAATTATCGTTCTCTTTTTATTATATGAGAACGATCACGTGCCTTGCTCACCTCAAACGTTTGAAGTGAATAAAAGAATAAAAATCATTACGATCATGGAGAAATTTTCATGATTGTGATGATTTTCATTGGCTGATTGGCTGAATGGAACAGCCAGTAGGAATGAGGATGAACGTACACTGAAAAAAAATAGTGTTAAAAACAATCAAATATTGAGTCCACTGGTCCTTAGTAAATATTTTTTTTTAATAATTATGAAAAAAAGGGGTTGAATTTACTGAATTTTGTCCAGTCTGAATAGATTAACAGTTTGAATGGACGAAATTCAGTAAATTCAACTATCTTTGATTATTTCAAGAAAAATATTTGTTAACGACCAGTGGACTCAATATTTAATTGTTTTTACCACTATTTTTTTTCTCAGTGTGGAAGAACTCGTAAGTGAACTGATGTTCATTTCGTTTTTCATAAAAAGATAAAAGGAAAAGAATGAATGGAGCAGTAAAAAATATCTGAGAAGGAAATTGAAATTAACAAAATAAGGGAATGGTCTGGTTTTCATCAATATTAAAATGTCGATTTTCATTTATCCGTATTATCTTTATTTAGTATCTCTATCTTCAATCAATCGCTGTACAATATATGGTGAATCATCTTAACAGGTATCTACATATCTTTTTCATGCATTCATAAATATCTGTATCTGTACCTGGTCTCGGTGAAAGTTTTCCTGGGAAAAAATGATGATTAAAATTCTATTTTTTTTTCTCATGGTTTTTAGACCAATCTATTTCATTGCATCATCATTTTATTGAGCAATTTCACCTGAATCTTTCATATAGCTCTACAAATCTATATGAAGAGGATTAGAACAAAATTGCTCTGTCTCATTCAATTTCTGATATTAGCCTTAAAAACTGATGATGGAATAAAATCGATAATATCGATAGTACTTCGATAATGGAATTCAAAAAGTCGATGCTTCTGTTATTCAATTGGAAAATTGATAATTCTTGCTGAAAAATAAGTTTGAAAATCTACAATTTACTGTGTCTCTCATTATCCTTCAATTGCCACTTGTTAATTGAAATTTTTTCAAATCGATTCATAATTCCATTTCTTTCAAGTCGATTATTTTCTTTTTTCTTTTTATGAAGTAAATAATTGAAGGAAATACCGAAATGTGTCGTTGCAATGTTTCAAGAATTCAAAACTCACCAATGGCATCGAAAAATTCCCTCAATTCTCTCAAATATTATTTAGAAAAATTGATGAATTTTGTCAATTTAATGATGAATTCATTTATTGATAGGAAATATTTGAATATTGAGCGACTGATACATAGCTCACAGAGAGCGATATGAATGAATTTCAGGTTAGCTCCGGAGCACTGCGGAGATTATCGATGTATTAATTACTCAATTTGATATTTAATATGTAAAATACTCACATGTGTTTACCGCGTGGCTTGAAAGTTCCTTTTTTCCGTCACTGGCAAACTCATAGTTTAAACATAACATAATAAATGAATTAAATAATTATTTTCACTCGCGTATTGACTGACATGCGCCGCCATTTGCATTCACGTAAAAACACTTGAAGTGAGTCGTCATTCAGCGCGCCAAGCGCGACGATTCCTATTGGCTGATGAGATATGAATCAACCAATAGGAATGAGAATAAAAGTGTCACAGCTCTGAAGTGAACCGTTTGTCATGTCCTTTTTATGAAAGGAGGATGAAAGGAGGACAGACTAGAGTTACATCGCGCGCGGAGCGCGCGCTGAGTTTCTATACTATAACTGTGGATGTTCGATCTTCTGAATCTTTATGTCTATTGGCCGTCCAGTCCCGTTGTCATTACGCTCTTATGAAACTTTTGCCAAATTTCAAGGAAAACCTCGTATCTCCAAGAGAAATGGGTGAAAAATGACTTTGAAAGGAAATTATATTCCGAAAATTGGACAAACAATCGATTTTCTGAATCGTTTCCTATTTTCGGTCCCCTAGGTTTCCCAAATATCGTGCTTCTGTGCGACTTTTGCCAAATTTCAGGGGAAACATCGTATCTCCAAGAGAAATGGGTGAAAATGACTTTGAAAGGAAATTATATTCCGAAAATTGGACAAAAAATCGATTTTCTAAATCGTTTTCTATTTTCGGTCCCTTAGCTTCCCCAAATTTCGTGCTTTTATGCAACTTTTGCCAAATTTCAAGGAAAACCTCGTATCTCTAAGAGAAATGGGTGAAAAATGACTTTGGAAAGAAATTATATTCCAAAAATTGGACAAAAAATCGATTTTCTAAATCGTTTCCTATTTTCGGTCTCCTAGGTCCCCCAATATCGTGTTTTTATGCAACTTTTGCCAAATTTCAAGGAAAACCTCGTATCTCTAAGAGAAATGGGTGAAAAATGACTTTGAAAGGAAATTATATTCCGAAAATTCGACAAAAAATCGATTTTCTAAATCGTTCCCTATTTTCAGTCCCCTAGGTTCCCCAAATATCGTGCTTTTATGCAACTTTTGCCAAATTTCAAGGAAAACCTCGTATCTGCAAGAGAAATGGGTGAAACATGACTTTGAAAGGAAATTATATTCCGAAAATTCGACAAAGAATCGATTTTCTAAATCGTTCCCTATTTTCAGTCCCCTAGGTTCCCCAAATATCGTGTTTTTATGCAACTTTTGCTAAATTTCAAGGAAAACCTCGTATCTGCAAGAGAAATGGGTGAAAAATGACTTTGAAAGGAAATTATATTCCGAAAATTGGACAAAAAATCGATTTTCTAAATCGTTTCCTATTTTCGGTCCCCTAGGTTCCCCAAATATCGTGCTTTTATGCAATTTTTGCCAAATTTCAAGGAAAACCTCGTATCTGCAAGAGAAATGGGTGAAAAATGACTTTGAAAGGAAATTATATTCCGAAAATTGGATCAAAAATCGATTTTCTAAATTGTTCCCTATTTTCGGTCCCCTAGGTTCCCCAAATATCGTGCTTTTATGCAACTTTTGCCAAATTTCAAGGAAAACCTCGTATCTCCAAGAAAAATGAGTGAAAAATGACTTTGGAAGGAAATTATATCCCGAAAATTCGACAAAAAATCGATTTTCTAAATCGTTTCCTGTTTTCGGTCCCCTAGATTTCCCAAATATCGTGCTTTTATGCAACTTTCGATTTTTCTCGAACCAATCACAGAGCGAATAAAACGATGACATTGCCAACTTCACTCTTATTCCATCTACTTTATTATATAGGGATTTTTTCGAACTTTTCCACCACCTAATAATAAACGAAAATGATTATCAAAGCTGGAACTTATGTATAGGACGATATGAACAGCGAGGGGACTTAGCAAAATTGCTACTTTAGCAGCACGTTGGTAAAGGAGGAATTAAGCTAAGACCTTCAGCGAGCCATATAACACTGAGTGAAAATTCTAATTTCAATAAGCATTTTCGTTTATTATTAGGTGGTGGAAAAATTAGGAAAAATTACTATACATTCCGGGATATCTAATGAGCTTGTCCCTGAAGTTTCATGAAAACTTGACCGTTTTTAATTTTAGTACGAAAACTGATGTTCCTCCTCAAGCTACAATAAAATCTACTCAGTTTCATTATTTCCAAACGTTTCAGTGCTCTCCCTCTACAAATCCATGTGTTTGTTCATTCACTTTGATATTGTTGGAATGTCTTGAAAACATTTTACGGTAGTCACGATTGGATTGGCTATACCTCTCCCCAACTTCGTGTGTTAGCTGTATTTTATATAGAAGATAAGAGGCATCGGAATTTGAATGTCCTGTTTTATAACGAAAGAAAGACGAAAGACTTCAAAACCGTTCGAACACAATTTTTCACATTCGTTAAACCTTTTCATTGCTTTAGCAGTTGGAATTCCTGTCCGAATTCGATAATAGGAATGAGTATGTTCAAAAAACTGCTTTTAATGTTTCTCATCATCTATATGAGTGAATCATCGGGTGTCATGGACGCCCCTCTCGATGCAGGTAATTTGAAAGAATCAATACAATGAGTATAACAAAATGTTTATTTATTATTAAACAATAATTGTTGTTTCATCAGGCAAGAAGCTATGGGAATTTTACACAATGCTAAATGAATTAAATTTGACCTGTTCAGCCAATCCCAGAACAGTTAGCGACCTTCTTAGTGATGATCGTGAAGTGATGACAAAAATCAAAGATCAAGTGGATCAAATTCACGTGACATTGCGTGAGATTGAAAACTCCATACATTCTGGAATGATGGATACTTTGCTTAATTTTGTGAGATCTGCAATTTTCATATACGAGAGTGTAGATAAAATGGGATTATTCATTAACAAAATTGCTAATGATTACGAAAGATTTTATCAAATAATAATTGGAGATGTGAGTATGCATGATCGTTCACTTGAAAATTTGACGACATCAATTTTTCCGGATATTCAATCAAACATTGGAATGATAAGAAATATTATGACTCATCCACATACATTGCTACCGCATGAGTCAAGTTTGATAACGGCGATTATTCATTACACAAAGGTAAGAATATTTCAGCAATAATAATAAAAATAACTCAATAGTGAAGAGATGAATGGGATGACACCCACGGGATGACTCGGTTTTTTTTACCAATATTTATTGGAGATTCTGAGAAATAAGCTAGATATTTTTCATAAATAAAAAGCAAACTTATCCGACTTTCTCTTTTCACGACTGAATTATGATAATGAATATTAGTTGACTATGATCTTTGATGAATGATATTTCGTCTATGACGAATTTTTTGGGAAATAGAATCAAGACCCGGAAACATGTAACATCCATCAATCAATCGATGATATTTTAATTTACCTGTTCAAAATGGCAACAATAGCAGAGATAAAAACATGTCTCATGTTGCCTTTTGCAAATTTACGTCAATGCGGAAATAATAAAGGTAATATTATCTGAATTAATTGTCTTTCACTTTTGAGGAATATTTCAGAAAATAATCCAGATATCGCAATTTCACCTGTATTTGTCTTTTTTCTAGAGCTACATCAAGGCGTTCAAGTGAAATTATGCTATCTTGCTTGGTTTCCAAAATATTATTCAAAAATAATAGCAGAGAAAATAGACCCAACGGTTTTACTTCTTACTACTCAATTTTCATATTTTGTTTTTTGCAACAGAATGGGAGGTACTGAATGTGGATGCTATGGCGAAATTCGAGAGGTATTTTTGGAACTACCATGGAAAAATACGACAAAATTTTGATCTTACGAAGGGCCTGTATATGAGAGCGTGTGATCCGACAAATGGCGCTTGGATTCTGAGTATTTTTTCCTATTGACAGCTTGAAGTGAAATAATAATTATGAGTTTTTTCTAATGAAGGAAAATTTGCAGATGAAAATTATTATGAGTTCATTGAGACGACGCTAGTAATTTTCCGATATCAGCCAACAATATGTCCGTTTGAGTTCTGCGACAATATATGGAGAAAAAGAGCGACCCGATGTGACGCAAGATATTACGATGCACGAAGCGGCTGTTCGAATACACCTACTGACTGTGTGAATCTGGGTTCTGTGCAAGCTTGTGTATTGGTGAGAAAATACTTTCAAAATTTTGAATGAAACATTGGTAATTTATTACACTGAGAGAACGATTCGTTTGGCTGTAACGAGCCTCGTTAACTGTTAACTAATATTAGTTGGGATGGCAACCAAACTAATATTCGTTAATAGTTAACGAATGGCTCGTTCAGGGGGTTTCTGTTGAGGCACGCAAAAATTGCTACATTTTCCTCATTTTTCGAGGTTAGTTCGAAGTACAGAAAGCAGTTTCTGTTCAAGTGTTATGGAATAATTTTCTTCTCTGAATTTCAATTGATTTTACTAATTGATTTCACTAAAACACAAAGAGAAAAACGTTCAGGCGGAAAATTTGCGAATTTATCGGTCAGGTGGCGCACGACGCCTCAAATGCGTATTAGTTAACAGTTAACTAATACGCTGTTGGGTCAACTGGGTGAAGTTTTTCGGTTCAACTCAATCCGTGAGTTAACTGTTAACGAATCGTTCTCTCAGTGTAGAAAAACGTTCACCGAGAGCCGTCAAGCGGAGCAGTCGTTCGGCTGTTCTGTCCAAAAGTTATTTATCAGAACACCCGGACATACTTATTCCTGCACCCATTCTATTTCTCTCATTCCTTCAATTCCTTTCTCTAATTGAAATTTAGAATAAAATTTAGAACCAATATTAACGCTCCGATATTGTTTTGTACTTTGGCCTTTGATCGACTTGCCCAAAATCGTATGAAATAACTTTGCCCAAACATCCGCCACCCCGTGAATGTCGGGGAAATCCTACATGGGACTGCATAACCAATAAGGAATAAGAAGGAGAAGAAGAATTTGATAGGAATACTCGGAGCGGGTGGGATAATATGAATTATTGAGATTTTTCTGAAAATTCGAAATTTTGCTATTTTTGCTAATAAACCTCAATCCAAACAGTAGAATGAAGATGATTCTGCTTTGAGTACTTTTTTCCTGCATTTTCTGTAGAATTTCTCTTTTCACTGAAACAGAAAAATGGTCCACAAAAATTGCAATATGTAAACTCAGCAAAGTTAGGTGTTTTCGGAAACAATTCCAATTGTCCGCAAGATGAGGGGTATATGATAGACAATAAAAAAGGCCCGCACTCTGGATATGCTACATGCGGCTGCCAGTGTCATGAAAATCCCAATAAAATCAGTCTCCTGACTATGGCTAGCAGAGTGGACTACAATCAGTAAGTTCGTGAATCATAACAGACGATTAAGGATATCAAATTATTTAGGTAATAAGATTGACATGAACTCATAATCTGCTTGAAGAGTCATTATCGGTGTACGATTCAAGCGCAGTGTTGACATTCTACATATTCAACCAAGAGTGGGAAAATTAATGGCTAATGGCTACATTCAGAGAAATTCCGAAAAATGGTTAAGAATTCCCAATGATATTGACGCATCTCAGGTTCAATCTGCAGATGAGAATAGCATATTTTTCTTTGACAATATCCTTCTACCACCAAAATTTGTTTTAACAGGTATTTCCGAATTTTGCTTATCAAATATCTGGAGACAAGTGGGAGCCATCTATGATTATTCGATTAATAATGATATTTTCAGGAGTCAGATTCGAAGGAGCAAGAAGAGGAACAGTAACAGGATTTGCCATTGGAATAATTGGCTCACCGTTCAATTACAGAAGTGGCCAATTGAATCCTGAGGGGGCAATCCAGTTATCCTTGAGGACCTACCCAGGGTAGCAAGATCTATAAATCCATCAAATTTGCATTCTGCAGCAAATGCAATAAATAACTGATACACTTTTAATTTCGAATTTTCTTCAATCCACAGACAACCGCTCACATTTGCTCCAAGAAGTTCCATTCTGTCCAAAAATCCTAATAGACCGAGTTCGGGAAACGATGCGGGATACGTTCAACTCAAACAATCACTTTCAAGAAATAATCCTGAACAGTCATTGCTACCACTATTTGATGCCGTCCCGGTTACGACTTACCCGCCATCAGCATTAAGTGGATTTGGAATATTTCATAAAGGCGTAGAAGGTTATGCTGGATTTATTTCACTTGGGATACATGGAATCAGCTATAAACAATATTTTGAAAATCTCACAATTGTGGACTGAGCATTAATATTCACCCAACTGCAACTCGATTGAAAATGAGCGTGACAATTTCATTTATTAGTAAATTCTTGAATAGAAGGCTTGCTTTATAATATCAATTATCTGTTTAGAAAATGTAAAGAATGTAGAATCTATAATACACTTATTTCACTCAATACTTGTCTTTTCTCCACTCATTTTCACGTTTCACTGAAGCGATTGATTTTCTAATATGACACTATAATAAAACAAAATATTAACGATAAAAATAATTAACGTGTCAGAAGTTTTCCCAGAATCTATTCTAACTACAAGAAGAAGAATTTAATGATCGAACAGTGGAACTTCTATCATTTTCACCTCCGAGATATTCCACCGCTCCTCAAAGGAGGAGGAAGAGCGTCCCCCAGTTTCAATCATTTTTCGTTGTCTCTCTTTCATCTATGGCTATCTCTGTTTTCTTGAGCATGCGAAGACTCGCGCGAAATGACAAAGACTTACGTAGATGAAAAAGAGTCAACAATAATAATATAGTAGGACCAGCCAGAAAGGGAACCTCTGGAGCTGAGATTTACACGTTGTAGCATAGGGGAGCTGAGGTTCCCTTTTTGGCCAGTACAACTATATAACCGTTGAAGAGAGAGCCACGTATTGTCTTCTCTCATTCTCAAGCTGACAGAGTGGGGACGCAGAAACTGAGTCGGAACCTCCATCATTTTCCAAATGTGAGCCTCGTGCGAGGAACATGATGGAGGTTTCACTGTACTAAAATGAATCATATTCAATTTCATAATCTCAAATTATCTTAATGTTTTCCTCCTCAATTTCGTTAATTTGCTGAATTTTAACCTTTTCAAGACGGTGAAAAATTAGTTCGAGTTCTCATATTGTGTTCATAAAAAGGTCAAGAGATGGCACTTGTCTTTAATTTGATGAGATGTCGAGTTCGACTTTTCAAAATCGCGATGTTTCAACTCTCGAATTTTCGATTCGAGCATTGATTTTTTTTTGGACGGCACTGTTCAATTCGAGATGTGCATGCCATGTCTTTTACATAGTAGGATAGTATGATTGAGATTTGCTTTTCTTGCGTTTCATTTTTCTCCCAGGCAAGGTTATTAAATACCCATGTTGGGACTAGAGATGGGCAATGACGGTCATTTTTTGACCGACGTCATATGACCAAAAAATGACCGTCTTGTGACGGTCACATGACGTCACAAAATTTTAAATGGAAAATGACAGTCACAATTAAATTTATGCTTGTCCAAGAATGGAAAATGAGTGAGATAGTAAAATACATCTATATAGATGTAAAATGACCGTCATTAAATTTCTTTCATTTGTGATGATCATTTTTTTCAGTCAATTTAAAGAATCAGTATATATTTAATACATATGATTGCAATATGAATTTTTCGTTTTTCAATTCAAACGGATTTCAATTGAGCCTTTCATAACTAAATTCATTTACACTTGCCAAGGAATGAAAAATGATTGATGCTAAAACATCTATATAGATGTAAAATGACCGTCATTAAATTTTCTCAATTTGTGACGATCATTTATTCAGTTAATCTTATAAATCTGTGGTAATTTGATACATTTGATTTGAACGTCGGTCATAATTTATTTTCTTTTTATGACCGTCATTCAGTGAAATTTTGTGTCCGAATTCTGTCACAGTCACAACTACTTCGTCGCGTGACGTCACATGACCGTCATATGACCGTCTTGTGACGCGTCATGTGACGGGCGCCCATCTCTAGTTGGGACAGAGTCATGTAAGACTGGAGAAAGAATCAACACCCGAAGCTGTACCGAAGCCGAAATTTACATGGTGGAATAAAGGAGCCGAAAAAAGCCGATGTCCATTCTTTCGCTAGCCGCACAGTATAATGGAACTAGCGAAAGAATAGACGTGGAGCTGAATTCCTTCTCCATGGCGCTTCCTTTACTCCTGTGCTTGTGGCCAATGGCAGAGCGTCCGTCGGAAACGGCATGAGTGCCAATTGGCCACAACCAGAGAAGAAAGGAAAGAGCGCGTCGGCCGGATGAGCTTATTCTCAGAGTCATAAAAAAGGAAGAAGAAGAAATCAGTGTTGGCAGATGTACAATAATTATTACATGGACAATAATTTCATGATTTGTCCAATCCGCAATCCTAAGTGTACAATAGGGAGGAAAAGTACAATAATTCTGAGCCATAGCTATTTTATGAATAAAATGATTTCAAAAAGAAAAATTTCAAATAACAGGCAAGTTTCATCTTCATGCCATATAACGGTGGTGAATATTCTTATTTTATAGCAAAAAGATAGAGTACTGGTATTTTTCTCGCGATGATATCAGTCTATGACAGCAACAATTTGGAAAATACATTAATATGATTAGTTGATTTTGAAACGATTAATTTAGCTATCATTAAATGATGAAGATTGAAACAAATATTCTTAAATGTTGATTTTTTTAACAATTTATTCTCATAATCTCTTTTGTTCTTTACGACGTGAGTGATTAAAAAATTAATATTATCAATATTTCATTTTGATTTTTGGATTGAATCTCCCGCCATATATATATCAACCAAATCCCATGATCTCACCTTTAAATACAATTTTTGAATGATTTTAGTAAGAAAAATCATCAAATGATTTCAGATTCCTACGCGTAAATATTAATAAAAATATTTGTACTGTGTTTCCAAAAACTAAGGTGATGAGATGAATATTAAGACCAATTTCCGAGTGTACAATAATTTTACTGAAAATACAATAATTTTATGATTCTGATACAAGGACAAGTTTCCATATGTCTGCCAACAGTCGTGTTTTTCACTATTTGAAGTGATCCGAACGGTATTAAACTGATCCGCTTGCGCCTGCCCAAATATTAAGGATGTAGGATCGAGAGAGTGAGGGAACTGTGAATTTTGATGGGTTCGGATAGGCTCGAAAGGTTGCGGGGTGAGCTGAAGGGAATGACTACGTGACGTGTACTGTGAATCTGGCCAATCACGGCAAAAAATGAATGATGAAGTGAAGCAATTCGAATTCCAAACGGCCGGATGACTACTAGCCGGAGCCAACAAAAGAAGAAGAAGAAGAATTCCAATTCTGTTTTTCTCTTCAGGATGAATGGATACATTGTATTTTTTTTAAATTGCCGAATTACTACAATATCCATTTTTCTTATGAATATTTGTTCTTTGTACTACGGGAGCTTGAAAATTGGATATTTATTAATTTACGATCATAATCTCCATTCCTCCATAAGAGCCCATGTATTTTCTGTCAATTTCCAATCATTTTTGTCCTATCTTATATAGATGGTTACCTACCCCAGACGTTTTATAGTAAAATTCCATGAGGAATAATCTAACTCTAAAAAAATTTCAAAGCCTTAAATCGAAAATTCTTGTCAGGATTTCTTCTTCTAAAAACAAAAAATGTATGAACCTATAGACACTAATTTCGAAAACATACATCTATAAGATAACATCAGCAATTCATTTGGGTCCATTTCTGTTCACGTAAGCAGGTATAATGTGACAGATATCATTTTTGATGATCCACAGACCTTCGAGTCTCAATCAGTTTTTCACGCTAGCTTCAAAACTCCTGTTGATAATTTGGAATTGATCATGGACAGTACAAACCAGCCAAATCGCCAATTGCATACATTCATTAAAGTGCACTGCGCACACAATTTATGTTGCATTACGTTTGCATCCATTGTGGTGTCTCCCTAATAATAGTTGTGCGCAGGCGCATGCGAGGTAGCAAAACTCATTTGCGCAGGCGCAAGTGGATCAGTTTACCTCCGTTTGTATTCACTTGAAAACAGAGTGACCAGATTGGGCTATTTATAGCCAATTGAGCTATCCGGGATGGATTTTGGCGGGTTGATTCTCTTTAAGGGCTACTACCCGCCATTTGGACTATATATTACCTACAGATGATGGTTTTTTTTCGATTGAGAAAATAAATTTGAAGGTGGTTGAACTGATCATAATAAGAACCACAATTTATGATATGCTATCTTTTTCCATAATACTTCGTTCGTTCGAGTTCGTTTTTTGAGTTCTGTCACTTCCTATTAGTAACCCTGAAGTAGAGAGAGTTTTCAGCATAATGACAAATACTAAATGCTGTCAGAAATATGAACGAACAAAAGATATGCTTCCTCGTCTTAATAAAACTATGTATGGAGAGGAAATACTGAACGATTCAGAATCTGATCAGTCTCTTGAAGGTAATTGAGGTATTTGAAGCATCAGTACTTGCTGCTGAACAAGGTGAATTTGTACCCATACGTTTAATTTCATCTCGTGTAATAATACAACTGGAGAAAAAAAATGATAAAATAACTCTTCATCACGCTTTGAATTATACTTGAGCTGATTATATGTAGAATTTATGATTATGGGAATGAGTTGAATCACAAATCCACGATTATTAATGAACTTATATTTATTATTTATTTCTCAGTTTATATGGAAAATACACTTTTAATTGAAATTGAATGTGATTTTGCACGAGAATGAAAATTGCACGTGAAAACCGTTGGAGGTAGAATGAGAGAAGATAAATTAATGGGAACTCCACAGCTGTGGGTGTCGCCTCAGTCTGCCCGCCTGAGAATTAGGATTTGCTTTCGTGGCTGCCGTTAAGGTAGAGAGCTTCCCTTACGTGGATCAGTCGGTGATGCGGACGGGGCTATGCCGCCACATATATCTCTAGTTTAATGACATCTACTTCTGAAATCATCGATTCATGATTTGAAAATGATTATTTTTTTTCATTACACTTGGCGGGTAATAGGCGTTTTTCAAAAAAAATTTGGTTGGCTAGTGTAGGCTATGTCAGCGCCTTCCAGTGGCGGGCTGAAGCTCAGTCCATCTGGTCATCCTGCTTTCAAAACGTAAAGAACACAACCCTAAAGATGGGAAGCACACGTGGAGAGGGGGAAATCAAGTTCCACGTTTATTCTTTCATCAGTTTGACTCTACATTCAAAAATAACAAGTGGCCATTCGGTTTCTAGTCTCTCAACAGGTTCGCACACACACGAATCAATTCTCCACTATTTTTATTAGTTTTTAATCAGTGATACATTGTTACTCTCCTTTTTTTTTGTCCATTTACGGATCAGTTTACCAATTGATGGGGAACGTCAATATACGTCGTTGAAGAGGATATTAATTGATTAATAAAGCAGTTGAAGTAAGTGGAATTATATTTTTTGTTGATTTAAAAACAGGTTAATTGTTAGTTAATTTAATTTTAATTTAATATTTAAAAAAAGAAATATGGATTTCAATAGATTTCAAAGTGATGTAAGTTTTTGGTGTTTTTTTTTTCTTCAAATAATGGAGTACTTTGTTAATTGATAGATGTTCAATGTAATCTTTTGATTTAATTTTTTGCTTTGAAATTATTCACTTGTTCATGCCGCAAAGGATTATGGATCCAGGTACAATCCTGAATCACATGTAGATTGATAGACGCTGATCTTTCCTATCTTTTCTATTATTTCCTTCCTTTTTTTTTTCCATCTACATAAGCATTTGATAATTTCTTCCCTCTTTTTTTTTCATTATTTCATAACAAAAGAGAATATAGGCAAAGAAGCGATACTGAGAGTCACTGATTGGCTCAAAGGAATTTGGGAAATGAAACGACGAGGGGGACCAATACAACAATGGGTTGATTCAATTCCATCACCAACAAAGTCAACAATTGACATACAAATTGATTGTGATAATAGTCCAATTGCCGAATCAACTCCTGAGCATTTGAATAATTTAATGTACAATAATAATTCAATAATGACATTGTCAACGTCAATATCAGTACCCAATTCACCAGCAATAACAATGAGCAGTATACCAAGGTAATTAAATTTATTATTTAAAAAAAAAACACAAGTGGATAATAGTATTGCTTTCCAACTGATATAGCTTTTCCTGCTAATACTTTAGCAATATGCTTTCGAATGGAAGTGATACAAATTTTTTCAAACCATCATCAAAATATCAAATTTTGAAGAAATTCATTGAAACGACAATAACTCGAGAACTAATCATGCAAATAAGCTCAAAATTTACAGGCATCTAACTGATACAACTCTCGAGATAATATATGAGTATAAATAACATCAGTTGAATAGTTTCCAGAAATTCCATTTAAAACTGATTTTCGGAAAAATGAACAAATCTCAAAAAGTACCGATCGGATTCTCTTCAAATAAAGCTTAAAAAATAGAGTTCGTCGAGAGAAAGTTTTCCAAAAAATATGAAATTTTTCTATAAATTCGTTTTGCTGTAATTGAGACTTTTATGCACATACAGACATACACACACACGCAGACATGCGCTAAAAATATAATTTTCTCTCTATTTAGATCATTTTAAGTATCTTCTATTTAAAAAAATTACAATCGAAAATTCTAATGATTACATAGCTTCCATTCGGCAGCAGAAAAGGGTTTTCGGACGATTTTTGAAAATATTAATAAAATAATAGATCTATTTAATTATTGAAGGTGGCTTTTTTAGTCTCTGTGGATAAAAGGCCAGCTCCAACAATTGAATTATGAATTGAGATCGTATATCGAAAAAAAAACTTGATAGATTTTTTGTTTATGGTACATTGAAAATATGAATTTTTCAATTTAGCTTTTATCCATTTACACTGTTAGAAAAAAATGGAAATTTCATAGGCAATTTGATGGGAGTTTTCATGAACGTGATATTGAATTTTTTTTTTAATGGGAAGATGATTATGAAATCTGTGAGTTTCAGAGAAAATTTAAAGGGATCTATAAGTCTTAAGGGGGGGGGGGGGAGAGGGGATAGGGTTAATTCGGTCAAAAAAAGGCATATTTTTATGAATTTTTATTGACGAAACAGTTAACATAAATGATGTTGTTCTCATGAGGTATTCTTAAGTCACATTTCAAGAAGACTCTGTGAAACTTTCGTGGAAAAATATAAAGATTTGAGCCAGTGGGAGTAACTCTTCCAGGTGCCTCGGAAAAAAGGCGTTTTGAAGCGATTCTGTTAGTTGATAAGATTACCCAGGTAACCCTGTCGAGAAAATTATTTTTTTTACATTTTTGGATTTTTGGTAGCATTTTAAAATCAAAAACCCGATTTTCAACTAAAAAACCAACATTCAAGCCCGTATAAAAAATACTTAAAATAAAAAAAAATAAACTCGGCAGCGTTACCTCGCTAAATATGTTTGAAAAAAGTGTGCGAAAAATCAAATCGATCGGTTCAGTTGATTCCGAGTGAAAGTGGGCACCGACTTTGAAAAAGCAAGTTGTGGGAAAATCGATTTAAAATTTGAGCTTAAATTTCTAAATTTAAACTTTTGATTTACATAGAGTCGTCAATTCCGCGTCCGTATAATATGGAACTGTCATCAGAGGTGTCCAGAATACGTTGGTGCTCTTGTCTACGGCTAACCCGACCTTTTTTACTTTGAAGCGTAGTTTTGATTTTAGCTCGATTCTAAACCATTCATACTAAAAATGCTGTATTACCGTCAATTTTTCTCGGATCAACTTGAAATTTTCACAGAATATTCCTGAAATATGGTACTTTTAGATCAAAATTTTTCAAAAAAACGAGAAAAAAAAAATTAAATACCCTACCCCCCCCCCCCCCCTTAAGTAGAATTGAGACGGAAATTCTACAACTCACTTGAATTTTCAACTGAATATGAATATTCAGAATCAAAATGACTTGAATTTTCAATGATTTTTTTTAATTTTTCCTATTTTTACTAAATTTTCAAGAAACAAGTAAACTGAAATTTACAAATTTCATTGATATCCAGTCTTGAAATTATTCGAAAATCGATGATATAGGGGAGAGTGGGGCAAAATGGACACTGTAATGAAACGGTTAGAGATGGATTTTTTTTGATGATTCAATTGAAAAGCTGAGGAAATTTTGAAATTCTTCGATTTTTTTGAAAATTCGATATTTTTTGGCAGTTTGAGGGGTAAAAGCCTTTCTTTCTTAGAAAATTTTCGATTTTTTGCAAATATCGCTGGTTCTATCGGTCGTAACAATTCGGGGCTGGTCTCAAATGAAAGGTGAGCTCATTTCCCATCGATTTATAGGGTTTTGAATTCAAAAATATCATTTTTTGGGATAGTTATAGGCCAAAAACTGTTTCAGAAAACTGTTTCACAAAAATGCACATAAATACTTCAAAAATGGATATTTTTAAATTGAAAACCCTATGAATCGATGGCAAATTATTTCACCTTTCACCTCCCATCGGAATTTTCACGCTACGACAAATAGAACCGAAGATATTCTCAAAAAACTGAAAATTTTCAAAAAAAGGAAGGGTCGTACCGCTTTAAAATGCTCAAAAAAAGGCAAAATTGCAAAAAATTCAAAACAATTAGTTTCGGCACTTGTTTCCCGCCCAAAATTTTCTCAGCTTTCCAATGGAATCATCGAAAACAATCTACCGCTAATATTTCTATTAATTTCAAGAGTTTTCCATAATATTTGCCTAAAAATCTAGATGTGTCCATTTTACCCCTGATGTCCATTTTCCCCCACCTTCCCCTATTCATTTTTCAATGATGTAATTATTTGAAATTTCAGTAGAAATGTGACTCGTTTGAAATTTTTAGGATTTTGAACGGTAAATTTAGACGGAAATTTTTAAGGTACTTCCGCAGTAAGTAAAGGGGAATAGATCCGAATGTGCCACAGATTTGAAACTTTGATGATATATTCTTCTCATAAATAGAAATATATCTGAAAGTTTCATAACGATCGACCACGTAGTTCTTTTTTATTAATTATTAAAATAATTAATTTACACAGGCCCTAATGACACGTACTTATTTTTTAAAATCATCGACAATGTGCTGCAGTCTTACCCGCGCGCGAAATCACTTCTCATATTATTTATAAATATAACTTGATAATTTTTTTGATATTTTACCACTTAATTATTGAGGAATATTAATTAATTCGTGTGTCACCACCATTTTACCATATCCTCATAATTATTTTATGGATTAATTGATATTTCTCAATAATTACGTGGTAAAATATCAAAAAAATTATCAAGTTATATTTATAAATAATATGGGAAGTAATTTCGCGCGCGGGTAAGACTGCAGCACATTGTCGATGATTTTCAAAAATAAGTACGTGTCATTAGGACCTATGTAAATTAATTATTTTAATAATTAATAACAAAAAAAACTACGTGGTCGATCGTTATGAAACTTTCAGATATATTTCTACTTATGAGAAGAATATATCCTCAAAGTTTCAAATCTGTGGCACATTCGGATCTATTCCTCTTTACTTACTGTGGAAGTACCTTAACAGTGTAGTTGAATGAATTGATGTACAAAAAAAACCAAAACTTGAAATTAAATATTTCTATTTTCATCGAACTGAATGAAAAAATACGGTGAATAGGGTAACATGACCAATAAATAGACGATTGAAGAAAAATTTGGATTCATCGGAATGTATCAAATAGGCAAATCATATAGAGAAACTGCAGAAAGAAGCGATGCATAGAAGAATATATAATAAAAAGTTGAACATCAATTGAATTCGAATAATGAAGGAATAATTAATGAAAATCGGGAAAAAACTGGAATATATGAGGGAAAGTGGGGCAAAATGGGCATTTTAATGAAACAGTGGTAGATGGATTTTGTTCGGTGAATGCCAAAAACTCCGAAAAAGGGGGAAAATCTTCTAATTTTAGTAGAAAATAGAATTTTTGAAGAAAAAGGTTCGGATAGATCTTTTCCATTTTTTCCAATATCTTAAGAATCCCTTTATCATCAAAAACTTCCACAAATTCAATAGTTTTGATAAAAGAGTCATAATACTCGTGTAAACGTAATCTTGTAACTTATCTCATTTATTTATCATTTTATTTCTGAATTTGAGTATTTTTAGTATGAGTTTTTCATTATCAAAATTCGATTGTAAGTAAAAAATTCATGGAATTTACTGAAGACATAGCGATAATAAAATGTTATTAATGATAAAAATGGTAAAAATTGAATGCTTCTAAATTTTTATTTATTTATCTATGAAAATGAGGCTTTTTGTAGCCCTGTGATGCGAGTACACTTGTACATGAAATCATGTGATGTAACGACGATAATTTTTTTTCCTTCAAACACATGCTTCTTTTTATTTACGACTCTTTTTCTCAAAAAAAGCGGTTTTACCACTGGAAAAATCAGAATTTTATCGAAATAATCGTCAGTTATACTGCATATTTATTTAAAATATAGTGGATGAGGAAAAATAAGTTTAATAATGACGTTGTCTATTGGTTTTGTACTCAGAGAAGGAAAAATTCTGTATAATTTCATTTTATTTTCTATTCTGCATAATTTTTCCATTACTTTTCCTTCAATTTTTATCATAAATTACACTCTGATTTTTTGAAACTCTCAATATTTTTTTTTTGGGAAGTTTCAGAATATTCCGATAATTTTTTAGGATTTTTTGATAAATTTTGAAATTTTCTAGACATTTTTCAGAATTTTATGGAAGAATTTGGATTGAAGCAAAAAGCAAAACCTTCGAAAATAATTAAACATTTCAAAAGTTCTCGAGATGATTTAAAAAAAAAACTGAAAAAATGGGGGTCAAGTGCATTTGCAACTAAAAAATTGATGAAAATGAAAAAAATTTTATGTGAAATCATTTTCTTTATATTTTATGCATTTCATTCAATAATTCATTTTTCTTCACAAAAATTCGAAAAACCTTTTAGTTCCTTTTAACAAATGAAATAAAAATGACAAAAATGCATTTTTTTATTCCACTTTTTTTTTAAACCATAAACGAAAATTACAGTAAAAAGAAAATTGTTTAATTCAAACAAAATCTTTTAAAAAATTTCTAAAAACAATCTATTTTCCCATTTTACTAACTTTTTCTCTCTCTCCCGCAATATTTTTTGAAAAAATGACTAAATTAGTCTTCATTAATCATTTTCATTTTCGTAAGTGAAAAGAACTTGAAAAATCGATTGAATATTTTCCAGTCCCGGTCCGCACAGTAGATTAGCAAGAGATCCAAGTTTGCAATCAGACAGTAGTCACTGCAGCAGTGTCGAGAGTCTTCTAGAGCTGCGTCGAGCTGATCCTGAGGCGATTCTCTTGGGCCTTGGATTCGGTGGATGTCCAAAAGCATCCCAGGACAATGGACCACTCTCACGTATCCCCAAAAGATTTCTCCAGCCATCAAAATTAAAGGGAATAACCATCAACGATTTCGTGAAACAGCAGCAAGAAACTACGGAATCAATTGATTCAGCTTCTTTGGGATATCGCGGACTTACTGGTGCGTTTGAAAAAATTAATAATCACTTCAATTACTAAAAATTCTTTTTTTTTTCATGAATTAACATTATAATTAAATTAGCACATATCTTATAATTTTTTGCATTTTTTCAAGCAAATAAAGTAATTATAAAAAAAAAAATATTCGAAAAAAATTGTACTTGTAACTTTTCGAATTTTCTACATATGCACATTTTTTTAATTTTTAAATAATTCACATGTTAAAAGTAAAAATTATAATATTTTCAGTATCATGAAAATAGCAAACATCTGACAATTTTTTTTTTTTTTAGCAAATAAATGATTTTTTTTTAAATAAAAAATATGCATGAGTAGAAAAATCAAAAAATTATAGGTGCAAATTTTTTGAATATTTTTTAAATAATAATTTATTTGTTTAAAAAAATGCAAAAAATTGCCAAATGTGTGCCAATTTCATTATCATAATTAATCGCTTCTAAATGAGACTAAAAATAGCAGACATCTGACAATTATACCTTTTTTCCTTTATTATTAATAAATAAATTATTTTTAAAAAAATAAAAAATATGTACTTGCAGAAAATTCAAAAAAAAAATAAATGTAATTTTTTCAAATATTTTTTTTGCAATAATTAATTTGTTCTAAAAATTTTTTTTAAATTGTCAGTTATGTGCTAATTTTGTTAGGATGATTCTCATGGGATTTTTGCATATAGGCGGAAATAAAAGGAGCAATAGGAACATTGAAAAAATTAATCTGAAATAACATTTTTAATCGTCTTTTTTATCTATGTGCTGTGTAATAATATGAATTTTGTAGGTAGCAATGATACGCTGAGCGTGCCGAAACGCGTATCACATCGTAGATTTTCCGGGCCTAATGATTTAGTAAGTTCAGCGTTCGAAAAACCGTTTGATGTTCTGGTGCTGTAAAAATAACTGCTGAATTCACGTATTTTTTTAACTGGATTCATTTTGAGTAGGGGCGAGTGAGGCGAAATGGACTCTTCAATAGAAGCGTTTGAGATGAAATTTTTTCTGATAATTTTATTGGAGAAATGGGGAAATTTTCGATGGAAAACATGTTTTTTTTTTGAGAAAACGAATTTTTTTTTTTCTAAATAGCAAAAATTAATTTAAAATCACTCATTTCTCTTGAAATGAACTCATTTTGGAGATGCTCTCTATTTTTTACGTTACGACAGTAAAAATCACCTGAAAAATACATTAAAAAAAATATTTTTATTCGGAATTTCCTCAGTTTTTCAATAAATTCATCGAAAAAATTATAATATAATCAAATTTTATCTGAAATCTAAATGAATCCATTTTACCTCTAATGCCCATTGTTCGCTGTTGTTTTATCTTGAAATTAAGTTGAATAATTATTTTTTATGTTTTATGAGTTATTATCTGTTATATTTGTTATGATGAAGACCCAAAATATTTGAATACCATTTCCCTCACAAATTTAATTTGCAAGAGTGGAAACATTTAATTTTACTTTGAGAAATTCTCTCAAAAATTTCGAAATTCGTTTTTCCATTCTACCAAAAATTTTGCACCGCATGTAAAATCTCATAAATTATTGTAGTAGTGAAGAGATAAAATGGGAACACTCAATTTTTCGTAGATTATAAATCATTAAAAAATCAGTAATTACTTGAATGTAGCATTATCTCAGTTTTATGTAATTCACGCAGTAAAATGGTAAATTAGGATAAATTGAAAAAAGTAGCTTTTTCACAAATATTTCTTAAATAACGAGACTTGAATCAATTTATTAAGACATTTTTTTCAAAAATTCATATGCGAAAAAAAGTCTCTTGATAAATTTTCTTAAACTTTTCTAGTAGTTTTCCCTTGGATTTTCGAAAAAAATCAGAACTAAAAAAAAATTTTCTACGAAAATTTGTCGACTTTCCTCTTTTTGCCTAATTTTTTTTCACAAATATTTCTCAAATAACGAAACTCAAAGGAATTTATTAAGTGATATTTTTTTCTTTTATTCATAATCAAAAAAAACAATTCTTTCGATGAATTATTTTGAATTTTTCTAATAATTTTGGCCTAGAATTTTGGTAAAATTCAGAGCTAAAAAAGAGTTTTCTACGAAAATTTGTCAACTTCCCTTTTTTTTTTGCAATAATATTTCTTAAACAACGAAACTTGAAGGAATTTATTAGGTGCCATTAAAAAAAAAAATATGAGTGAAAAAAATTCTCTTTATAAATTTCTCTAAATTTTTTTGATAGGAAAGATTTCCTGTCCCTAGAGTTGAAAAAAAAATTCAGAGCTACAAAAAAGTTTTCATCAGAATTTCTTCGTTTTTCCTCTTTTTGCCTCTTCGCTACCCATTTCATTCTCATTATGTCTTGTTAAATGTCGTGAACACGTTACGTAGGTGTTAATGTATCACCAGGTCCATTGTACTAACTTATTCTATTAATTTCCTCAGGATCACCATATGTAGCACCATCAGAAATAGTACAAAAAATTATGGAACGCCTACGTGAACACGAGAGCCACGAGTTTGATGCCTATACCGCCTACAATTCAGAAACTTACAGTACTGTACCAGTACAGGAAGGCCGGCTCTCTGTATTGTCACCAGATAATAGACAATTTCTTGAAAGACAGCGGTCGAAGAGTCCCGATATGCGAAACAAACGTATGATCATTGGTAAGTGATATATCATTTGAAATACACATGAATTTTTATACTGAGGATTGTATAATTTCCGTTTCTTTTACGCTTCAAGTAACTCAACAAAAAAGCGTCTGGATACTTCGAATATTGCTTCGTGCACTTAACGCTTCAACTATTTTTACATTTATTTATAAACAAATGATTTGAAAAATGTTCATTATGAAATGAGTAAATGTAGAATTAGGAAAATGGGGGGAAAATGGGGCAATTTCATTTTGGTATATTTTTCTTTAGGATTATTTATAAATAAATTATTTATAATTAAAAAATCTTTATATTTTTATAAATATGTTTTTATATTTTTAAAAAATATTTCTTAATTATATTTTCGTATATTTTCATATTTTTAAATTATATTTTCATATTTTTTAAAAATATATCTTCAAATTTTTATATTTAAAAAATCTTTATTATGAAATGAGTAAATTTAGAATTGGGGAAAATTAGAGAAAATGAGACAATTTTATTTTGCTACGTTTTTTTTTACGAATTCAGTAATGAAAACGTAACTTAGAACAATTCCTTTTTTTTTTTAATTAATTTTTGGAAATCATTTCGGAAATTATTTCGGAAATTAAGCGAATTAGCGAATTTTTTGTGGCTCTTAAAATTCTCTACAGAAAAAGAACTTCATCAAAAAAAGCGCTCTCTCGTTTAATTTCCGCGTTTATTTTCCAAAAATTAATTTTAAAAAATCGATTTATCTCGCTGCACCTTTTCGCGCCTGAATTTCAATGAAATATCGCAAAAAAAAAGGCTTTTTTCATTCAATACTAGGGTAACATGACCAATAGATGAACGGTTAAGGGAATATTAGACTTTATTAATTCATATGAAACAGGCAAATCACGTTAAGAAGTTGCAGAAAAGAATGATGTAGAGAAAAATATACAGTGAATCGACTAAAAAATCAATTGAACTTGAATAACGTAGAAATAATTAAAGAAAATCAAGGAAAAACTGGAAAATAACTTAAACCCCCAATAGATGAACAGTTGCATATTTACAGTGTTATGATTTTAAATTTCGATCAATCGGTATATAATAAATGGTTTATAAATCTAAATGAATGTAATAATCAGGAATTGACGTGAAAAGTATAATAATCATTCATTTATTTATGAAAATCCTCGATAATAGAAACCGTCCATCTTTAGGTCAGTGTTCATCTATTGGTCGTGTGACCCTACACGTTCATTCATTGACGCGCAATTATTTTTAATGATCCTCCACTTTACCCCACTGTTCCATATTTCCCCGTTTTCCCTCTCCGATAACGGGAATTATCTGACGAGAATGACGCGCAATCAATTATCCCCTTCGCCAATTGCCCGCAAAAAATTCAAATAATTTTCATTCATGCCAGAACATGACGTCCACCTTCCTAGTGACGTAAAAATGACTAATTACCGCATGAATTTAATTTCCCCATAAGCAAAAGATAAAAACAATCATTTTTATTTCCATTTTGTAAAAAATAATAATAATGTTATTTTCCAGGTAAAAAATCATTTGCATTCAGTTGTGACGGTGACTTGATTGAGATAAATTCAACGGCAAATGTTAATACACAAGATTACGTTGATGACGTCATTGATTCATATGCATCAACATCAACAAATCCAGACTCTTGCTATGGACAATCTCCAATAACTCCACAAGTATCAACAAGTAATGGTGAATCAATTGATTCCGAGGCAAATTCATCCGATCAAATTTTCCCGCTTAAATATTCAAAAAATCCGGATGAACCTGACAATGATGATATAATTAAAACTTCGATAAATTTGAGAAATAATAAATTTAATGTAGTTAAAATTAATTATAATTCAGAGAGTGATGAGGATAATTCACGTACAAGTAGTCCAAGAAGAGCAAGCGACAGTTCTTGTGATATTAAACAAATTAATTTTGATCAAAATGATGGACGTAGATTTAGTGATGGAATTATTAAAATTAATTCAATTAAATCACGTAGAATTAAGGGAAGAAGCTTAAAAAGACAGGCAAGAATAAGTGAATCAGATGTGCCAGATTATTTTGATTCTGAGTCATCTAATCAAGTACTTATCGATAAATTTGATGGATCAAGTGATTTAAATTGTTCTGAAAAAATTGAAAAATCAGGGGAAACAAGTAAAAATTGCTTAATTAATAAACAAACATTTTGCGATCCTAAAAAAAGGCATTTGTGCTGTAAAAATGATGATAAAAAAATATGTAGACACGATGATAATTCAAAGGAATGCTGTTATCATAAAAATACAGTTAGTTGTTGGAGAAAAATGAGGAAAATTATGGAGAAAAATGAAAAATTAGAGAATATGGTTGTTAAAAGTAGACAAGAAATGGCAGAAATACGGGAAATGTTGAATAATGTTTTGTCAGTGAGAATGGAGCCTGGTTTTTAATCAAATTTACTTAATTATTCTATTGATAATATGAAAATCTTTGTACCTCGTTGAATTCAGTAGTGAAGAGGTAAATTTTTACGCTAAATGTAATTTTAAAATATTTTGAATTTTCAAAAATATTTTTATTGAAATTAGAATAAGTTTGAATTTAATTTGTTTATTTTTGGTAAATATTTCGAAAATTATGGGAATTAAGAGAATTCATAGTCCACTAAATTTTTTACAAAAAAATTATCTATTTTTTTTGAATAATTGTTTCAAAAACTATTAAATTCGCACAAAAATCCTAAAAAAATTCATCTTTACTTTTAATTCAAACACATAAATTTAGATAATTGAATTTTAAATGCCATTTATTCGAGTTCTTCACTACTGAATTACTTCAAATTTATATCTATAGTAATCTTAATATTTGAATTTTTGAAATATTTATTTTGATACTTTGAAAAAAAAATGGAAAATTTCAAAATCAGTGAATCTCAAGTCTGAATGTTTTCAATAATGCAATCAAGAAAAATGGAACATTCTAAATTATATGAAATTTCTAAAAATTCCAATAGTTTTAATCAATATTGGAAGTGAAAAACACTAATTGGTCAATTCTTCATATCAATCTAGCGCAACAATTTATTCATTGATTGACCACTGTGATCCTATTAGATATTCAAGAAAATATCAATTTATATATTTTTATTAGGCCTAAACATTGTAGATCGATGTTTATTCTTCAAATTTTAAATATATTAATTTATGGAATGATATATGTTCCAATCTATGCCTTTATGATAAAATGACTATGGATTTTTTAATTAATATTTTTATTTGATATTTCAATTTTTAAGGTCAGAGTCCCAAGTAGTGCCATATGGATCCATTAATGATAGTGGAGATATATTTTATTGAATTTTGCGCAAGATCATTCCGAAAAAAATCATCTTGGAAAGAAAGTGGCACAAGTGCTATGGTCATACATAGCACTTACGCCACTTTGTTTCTAAGATGATATATATATTTTTTTTCTTATATGGGGGAGAGTAGGGTCGAATGGAATACAGTACTGAGTTTAGCCAGTTTTGCCCCATATTCCTTTTTTTTTTATAAATATCCTTTTTTTTAGGATAAAGTTGTAAAATTTCGAAATTTGAAATCAAGAAGAGAAATCAAAAATTGAGATGAATTCTTCAACTTTAATTTTCCAGATTTATTTTTAATCTAAAAAGGGGGAAGGGGGGGTGTATTCTAATATTTTCCATGGATCGTTGTATTTCTTTGTTTTTTTTTTTTTATTGAAAATGAATTTTTTTAACAATTTAGAAGCGGAAAGATAGAACAGGAAAAGCCAATTTTTTTAAAAACTCGTTTTTGAGAAATATTTCGGAAACTAAGCGAGATAGCACAATTTTTATCAGATTTTTTTGTTTAAGAAATTTTACAATTTAAAAAAAAGATCTTGCACAAAATTACGCTAGACTTCTCAAAAATAAGGAGTAAGAAAAATAGACTTGTCCTTTTTTCCACCTTTTCGCTACTGAATTACTAAAAGATGAAGGAAATTTATGATCTATAAGGATTCTTTCAAGAGCGAACAATATTCATAAAATATGGAATATATTTTATATCGTATTTTCTACCCATTCTATTTTTTTCCGTTCCATTCGCTCCACTTTTCTCTAAAAATCACAAAAAAAAATAAATACGTAAATGATTTCCAAGAAATAATTGATTTCAAAATTCATGCATTTCATTGCGTCATAGACAAAGTTAATGCAAAGACCAAATTTAATCATAAGGATCAATAGAATCATTCATTATTAGTGAATTAACTTCTGTACGGAGCTTATACTGGCACTATGATAGGGACTTACCTTAGTGTAAGTAGAAAACTTTTCGATAAACCAGAAAGACCTATTTCTATTTTTTTTAAATTAAGATGATAACTAAAAGAGACAAATATTGATGTTCAAATTGTTCTCAATTTTTTTGTAATTGAAAAAATACGATTCCATGAAATATTTGTCTTGCATGAGGTTTTTTCATTCCTAAATACTGAACTTAATATTTAAAAAATTAAAAATAAGTGAAATATATTTAAAATTAAATGAAAAAAAAGCAAATGTTAATATGTGGTAATAGTAATAATGTATAATTATTATATCAATAGTGATTGAAATACACTTGAAGTGTCAATAATATTTTTAGTATTTATTTCCAATCAACAAAAGTTTATTTCCTTGCTTTCTTTTTTTTCCAATGAAATTTCCAGCATTCTAGATAAATAATTTGCTGTGATTATCATTGAAACATGGTCTTTGTGTTAAAAATTTCAACACAATAACAATTTTTGTTTTTTTTTGTTAGTTTTTTTTCATGATAACAACGAAAATTACAGGATGCACTTGATATAATTGGAATCAAAGTGGCAAGTTTATTGAAATCCAGAAAAATTCATACAAAATAAAAGAAAACGTAACATAATTGATTTTTTTTTGTTTTTTTTTCAGTATAATTACTGCGTCATTGTTTTTGTAATTCGAGAAGTTCAGATTATTGAAAGGAAAAAAATTATATTCCAAATTATTTTACGAGTTTTATCCTTCTTTATCTACCCTGAAAAAAAGAAAGAAAAAGAGCAAATTACTCAAATTGTTGGTACATAGATTTAAGCGCATAAATAAAAAAAAAAAGATCGAGATGAATAGGCTTTTCAATGAGAGACTGTAAAATTAATTTTTCCTTAACTTCGTTGTTGGAGAAATGAGGAATTTCTGATGGAAAACTTGAGTCAATATTAATTTTTGGATTTTTTTAGTTAAAAATCTGACGATAAAAAACAGTAATTTTCTTGAAATTTTCTAAATTTAAGGAGTTTTTAATCATTTTTTTTATTATCTCGCCGATAAATATAGATAAAAAACTAATTTTCACAAAATTAATAGAAAGTTCCAAGAAATAATGAAGAAATATGCAAACTGTTTGTGGTAAAAATGGAATATACTCCAAAAATTTCCAAAATTTAATTCTAAGACGTGTTTTCCATCGAAAATCTGCTCAGTTTTTCAATGAAATTATTGGGAAAATTTGACCAGAAATAATTTCTCATTTCCTCTATTCATTTCATAATTAAAATTTGATAAATGTCTGTTATTCTTAGTTGGAAATTAATTATTTTATGCCTTACTTCACAGTTTCTTCTGCTTGCTGATTAAGATGAAGTTCAACAATTGTCTCATTTCTATTTTGCACCTTGAATGTAATCTTTGCTGCCAAATATTTGTCTTTATTATTCACAGACCATCCAGAGTACTGCAAATAAATATTGAAGGAAATTATTTCATTAATTAATTTTACGAAATTTTGGTATTATTATTGATAAACTGGTCTATCAAATTTTGATAGGCAAAAACCAAAGCGAATTGGATGTCCAGTGCAAAATGAATTAATTTTTCTTTTTCGAAATGAAGAACTTCGCGAAAAAATACGAAAAAAACTACGAAAATGCTCCAAAATTTCTACATTATTGTGTAATTTTTGCAAATTTTTTCGTAGAAGGCTTTACTCCAAAAAAAATCTCCATTTATTTTGTTTATCCGGTCCATTTCGCCCCCCGTCTCCCCTAATGAAGTTAAATTCTTCCAAAAATTCATAGATTTGGCTATTATTACAGTCACTGCTCTCTTTATTTTATTTGTTTGTTTGAAAAAATATCAGAAAAAAATTTCTAAAAAAAATTCATAAAAACTTTATGAAAATTTCGAAAATTAGAATAAAACTAATTTTTTTAAAATTTATTTGAAAATAATTACAAACGCATTACGTTTCGACCACATCTGTGCAGTCATATAATTACTGCATTTGTAATTATTTTCTAATAAATAAAATAAAGAAAACAGTAACTGTAATAATGGGTAAATCAATGAATTTTTGAATGAAGCAATGAACAGTCGAAAGAAAAAAAACTCAATTAAATTCTTCCAATCGAATAACGTGAATGTAAAAAAAAATAGTAGTTTTCATGAAATATATGTGAATTTTGGAGAAATAGAATAATTTTGATAAAATCCTTCTTTCTAGCTCTCAATATTCACGATAATCAAAATATTATAAAAATCACTCGAAAATATTTCGAAATATCATCAAATTATCATAAAGAAACTGGCGATAAAATTAAAAATTATTAAAATTAATTAATAGTGGAATGAGATAAGTCTGTTCAATTTTTTTTGCAAATATCTTTGAATCGAGTATCTTGCGAGGAAAATATCAAAAGACTTTTTTTTGCGGAGAATTTTTTGAGCTGCAAAAAAATGTTATCGATAAATACCTCTAGACCTCGACAATTACGAAATATTCTCAAAAAAAATGCCTAAGACGTAACTTCTAGTCTCTCCCTCCATTAAAAAAAATGAATAATTCAATTTTTTTACTCCGCTCCCAAATAAAATAATTAATTACCGTAGATGTGCTTTTGTACAGAGTTTTTCCTTCCTCCTTGAATGGTAAAAATTTTTGTAACAGCGCCTTTCCATCTATCCTCCACAATGTTGGATCACTGTCACCTCTAACATCCGCTTTTGCGATAACAAATGCTCCGGACTGAAAGAAGATATAATCATTTAAATAAAAAAAATAAAAAAATGAGTTAATAGGCGAAATGAGATAAGTCTGTATTCTGTTCGCCGAATCTTGAAGAGTGAGTGAGATGAAATTTCCGTCAGAATCTTCTTCTTTCAGTAAAATCAGATATTCTGAAGACAACTGGCCTCATCTTGTTTTACCTCTTCGCCACAGAATTACAGAGATAAGATAAAACAAAAAATGAGACTAAAAATAGCAGAAATCTGACAATGTTTAGTATTTTTTTTTCTTAACAAATAAATTATTTAAATAAATTTTTGAAAAACATGTAAAAAAATGAGAAGTGTGAATCTATGACAAAAAAATATGGAGATAATAAAAAATAAACTACAAATTTCGCTGATTGAGATTAAAATTCCCTGACTATTCCAAAAATTTCAAATTTTCTGACTTTTCCAGGTCAATCGCCACCCTGACTGTATCATATTAAGTGGTTACACCACTGCAAAAACCTAAAAAAAGACGTTTTTGGATGTTTTTTTTTATAGAAAAAGTGGCAATAAAATAATGATATTTGAGGGACTGATTGAGCGTATATTTGAATCTTCAGAAAAAAAATTGATCAAAAAATATCAAAAAATGACGACACAAAAGCCATTCTTGCGAGGCTCCTCGAATTTGAAACACTCTGCGACACGTAGTGTAACTGGTGCAAATTTCAATTGAAAAAAAAAAAATTGACTGAGTCTAGATACACATAGCTACAGAAATACGTAGGGAATTTCAAAAATATTGTTTTCTGTGTGATTGGTGACCATTTGAATGAAAAAATTCAAATTTCGACCCAAAAACCGGCAATTTTTCATCATTAAAAAATGTGCAAATCAATTTTTCGAAAATCCCCTACGTATTTCTGTTGGAAACATTGTTTTCAAGATGCTGTGAGAAATTCAAATGAAAATGATGAAAATTATCGGAGTTATGCTGCGTGCCAATTCGAAAAATCATGTTTCGAGAAAAACACGATTGAAGTTTTGACTTAAGCTATAAATATGAAGAAATGCCTCGGGAAAAATTCAAAATTTCATGAGAAAAAATGGGTTTCAGGTGATAACTTTTCTTGCCCGTATTCTGGAAGGCCCAAAGTAATTTTTAAAGCAAAAAAAAAATCGATTTTTTGAAAATTCTACATTAGTGTAACCACTTAAATGAAAAATAATTAAAAATCCATACAGTATAGTCTTTTGGTGGTATCCCTGATGTATCATTGAAATTATTATCATCTGAATCCTCATCATCCTCCTCTTCCTTCTTGGAGCGTCGTTTTTTCTTAGGTTTCTTGGCTGAATCTTCATCATCAGTGTCATCTGATTCTTCCTCATCTACTTCATCGCCTTCATCCTCCTCTGGTTCTTCATCCTCCTCTCCTTCCTCCTCCTCTTCAGAATGATGGCGTTTTTTCGCGCCTCTCTGTGGTCTCTTCTTCGCTCCACTCTGCAAGAAAAAAAACGTAGTAAATAAATCATTACTCACATCTGCCTTCAAACATGAATTTCAATTAAACTTATAACACACAATGTAGTCATCAATAAGTGACTATCACGTGGAAATATTGATTTTCCCCAATTTCTAGAGCATCACCTAAATTACGAAATAACCGACAAAATAAACGTGCAAAACAAATTCGTTGAATTAATCACGACAAATTAAAAAAAAAAAACAAAATTCAAATAATGCATAATAAATGCTAAATGTTAGTGAGTTTATCAATAACATTAGGCATTTTTTTTTGCTCTCAACAAGTTTCGAATGTGTGTGTTTTCATTTTTTTTCTCTCGCGTTGCAAGTATTAATGGACGCCCCCTTCGAATAAAACCGGAAATAATTATCGAATTATTGAAAATTCATTAATAAAACTGGAAATTAAAATGAAAAAAAATTAGAATATTTTGTAATTGATTTTTTCATGATATATAGATATATAAAGGCATTACCTCGGCATTCCAATCCTCCTCTGATGCACTCTCGACTTCATCTGGATCGTCAACTGAATAGTCGTCCTCATCATCAGATACATCCTTGTTTTTCTTCATACTGCTTTTACGTGAAATTTTGTTATGATTACTCTTACCACGTTGCATGCAAAATCCCTTTTTTTAGTCAGTTGTTATTAAATTTTCTTTACTATTGTAGTTTTTCTTTTATTGTTTTTTTTTTTTATAGTATTATTTATTATTAATTCAATGACGCTTTATTGACGCTGAACAAAGTTTTGTTCTTTTTTTTTTTGCTCTATAAAATAGCCGATGCCCGAAACACTTGTGCTCGTGCGCAAACTTATTTTCGAGAGTGTATGGGTGAATATGTGCAAGGGAAAAAAAACAATATGGCGGATGGGGGAGAGAGTGTGTTTGAGTTTGCCGGCACCGCCATGAAGCTTTATTTTGAGCGCTATCTAACGGCCATTGGTGGAGAGAATTTGATGGAGAAATTATCAGACATGTGACCGATTTTTTTGAATTTTTTTTAACAATTGAATTGTTATAACAAGAATATTTGAAAAATTTGTATTTGTAGTTTTTTGAATTTTCTGTACATATTGTTTTTGAATTTTTTTTTAAATTTTTTATTCTTTAAGAAAATATTTTTTTTTTTTTTTTAATATTTTTGATTGGTTTAATTTAAATAATTTTTTTTATTGAAATAATAAAAATAAGAAGAATTGTCAGATGTCTGCTATTTTCAGTATCACGAGGGAATTTCTATTTTCATTTTTTAGGGGGATTTTTGGAAGAGCGCGGGAAATTAGGGGAAAATTTGATTGATGTTAGGAAAGAATGCGTTGGGATAGGATTTTTTTTTTTTAAATGATTTTTGGAGAAAACGTTGGAGAGTTATGGAGATAATGTGGGGCACAATTGGTTTTGGAAATTTTTCAGAAATTTCCTATTTTTAATTTAAATTGTAGGAAATTTCCGAAAATTTGGAAGAATATGAAAAAAAAAACTTAAATATATTGAATTTTTTTCGAAATTGATGTTCTGGGAAAAATGATTTAGTAGTAAAGGGATAAAGCAGGATAAGTCAATTTTTTTGGTATAATTTTTTGATATCATTTTTTTAGACAATATTTCGGAAACTAAGCGAGATAACGTAGTTTTCACTAACACTTTTTTTTTTTAAAGAATTTCAAGGAAAAAAAAAGGAATATGAAATTTTTTAGAAAAATTGATTTCAATTTGTCACCATTTTTTTTTGTAATATCTCGGTATTTAAACGAGATAGGTCGATATAGCGTTAAGACTGAAGAAGCATATATTCAACAATTTTTTTTTTCTTAACAAATGAATTATTTTTAAAAAAATTAAAAATATGCACATTTAGATAGTTCAAAAACTATAATTGCAAATTTAAGAACAAAATTTTGTAATTCATTTGTTAAAAAAAATCTAATTAATTGTCAGATGTATGCTATTTTCATTATCATTTAAATCGCGCTATCTCGCTTAGTTTCCAAGATATTCGAAAAAAATTGTCGACAAAATAAAGTCAATTTGTCTGAAAAATTCATAATTTTTTAAAAAAAAGGTCTTCAAAAAAAAGGTTTCCAAAATATTCTCAAAAAATTGTTAGATGCAAAAATCGATTTATTCTGTCCCATCTCTTCGCTACTGAGTTGTCAGAATATCCCAAAAACTATCGAATTTATAAATAAACATTTTTTCAAGAAGCAGCAAATTTATTCTAATTCTTCTCATTTCAAAGACATTCGCAAAATAATCTACATGAAATTCTTTTTTTTTTTCAATAAAAATTAAAGTTTTCGGTGTATTTTCATTTAACATAGTCATTCAGTTCTTTATTTCGTTATTCTCTTTTTACCATCATTAAGGCATTAATGTGTAAAAACAGTTATACGTTTTTATTAACATTTTTACACTATCATAGTTACATTACAATTTTTCTTTCCATTTTTTCTTCAATTTTTTGTTTTTCACATTCAATTATTATTAATTGTTTTTTTTTTATACAAAGATTAATGTATTAGGTAGACAATAAATGGGTATGAGGATTTTTTATTTTTGTTTTAATTTAAATTTTATATATCACAAATAATAACGCATTAGCTTTATTTTTTGTTTTCGCTGAATTTTATTTCATTTTGCATTTGATAGAGAATATCACTGTTTTTTTTTTCAATTTTAATGATATTTATTAATTATTTTGTGGCCATCACAGCCTTGATTTTTCCTTCACACAATACCTCATTTTGTTAAACACATAAGTTTCTATAATTTTTCATTAATTTCATTCGATAATTCAATTTTATTTAAATAGTTTTACTCTTCAGATTTATTTTTTAGCCATTTCTTCAAAAAAGTTAGAAAAAAAAATATTAAAAATTTTTTATCTCCAAATTTGATTTTTCTCGCCGAATTAACGTAATATACGTGTAAGGACGGCACTAATAAAAGTAGAAGAGAATAATTGTTTTTAGTTGAATTATCAAGGTTGTCCCATCGTTCTCCTGTACAATTAATCTTTTATTTTTTCACATTTACTCCGAAATTAATATTACACATATCAGAATTTGTTCAATAATTTGCAGAAAAAATTTTTACAAGATCAGAAAAATTAATTTAAAAGTGGAAATTCAAATTTTTAAAATTCCAAAAATTAATTTTCTATCCAAAAAATTAATTTTGGAAAAAAAAAATCGATTTTTCTTCTCGAAGGGGAAAATTTAAATTTTCAATATTCCAAAGATTTTTTTGACAGAATTTTTTTTCTCCAAAAAAAGTAAAAGCTTTATTTGTTCAAATTTTGGAAATCTGATTTAATTTTTCTATCCATAAAAAAAATTATTCACGAATTTCATTTTTTTTCCTGATTTATCGGTCGAAATTTGGAATCATTCTTTTTTTTTTTTTTAATTTAATTTAATTCAATTTTGGGACCTCACCTTAATTCTTGACAAAACTCTTTTTTTTTTTTTTTTGATTATCATATTTCGATGCCAAATTTAACTTGAAAATGAAAAATTATTTAAAGTTTTACCTATTGATATGAACACGCGAATGAATTTCATCTGAGCCAAAGCTTCAGTCTTAGTGCATCAACGCCATTCAAATAATAACGAAATAATCTCTTGTCTCTGACAAATCCAAGATTTTCATACAATCTTAATGCTGTTACATTAGTTATTTCTGTTTCTAAAACAACTTCATCAGCATCATCTTCAATCATTGCACGTATTGCTCTGCGTACTAAATTTGATCCAATTTGACGTTTTCTGTATTTTATATCGACAGCCAACATTGCAATGTATCCACGTTTTATTACTTTTCTGTGGATATCAAGCTTGCAGACAATTGCACCGACACATTCATCTCCATACATTGCCTGTAAAAAAAAATTAAGAAACAATATTATTTCAATGAAACTGATGGAGTTAGTGAACACTGTGAAAAAAAAATTCTTGTAGCAAGAAATTTTCCTTTTAACCAAATTTTCCTTCATTTACATCTATATATATTGAAATTTTCTGGAGTGAAGTAGATTTTTTTCAATAAAGTAAATTTTCTTACAAAAAAAAAATTGTTTTCGATGAATATGAGAAAATATGCAGATAAGACTACGGAAAAATTGATATTTCTTAAGAATCTCAAAATTTGAGATTAAATTGTCATTTTTATTCATATTTTTAAATTCAATTTGATTTTTTCTTTTGATTGAGATTTTTTTTTTTTGAAATATCTTTTGAAAATGATTGAATTTATGGAAATTTACGAAGAGCTATTTTTTTCAGCATAATTTTTAAATTATCTGTCGAAGATATTTTTAGAAAAGAGAGATATTTAGAAAAAATCACTAGTTTCTTTTAAAGATCTGTGAAATGAATCGGTTTGGATGAAAATGTCAACTGACTTTTTTTCATAGAAAATTTTGAAAAATTCAAAAAAAGGTCTTTTGATAGATCCGTGTAAATCTAATTATTTACGCGATATTTTAACAATAATCTTTGCATGATTGTTTATATTTATTCCGAAGGGTTAATTACTTCTAAAATCTGTGTACACTGAAGTTTAAATTACAAAAATTCAAAGATTCTCAAATTTTCAGCAGATTTCGTGAAAATTCATGGGATTTTCTGAAATCTATGAAAATTGAACGGATTTCTGAAGATTTCATGGATTTTCGTGAAAATTCAACGGATTTCAGGGAATGCTGAGATATTTCAAGATTTTATGGCAGAAGAGAAATATCTAAAAAATGAAAATTTGATTAAAATCATTTGCAACAAAATTCAAAATCTTCTATGATTTCTTTCAAGTTCTCAAATCAATTTTTCAGATATTGTCACTATTTATCCTAAATGAAATTCCAAAGTCTTCACAGATTTCATAAAATTTCTATAGGATTTCTCTAGTTTGTTAGCGATTCCAAGACTCTTCCAGATTTGATAAGATTTCAAAAATTCCAAAATTTTAGGAATCTTTGAAAAAAATCTGAAATTTTCTTGAAATTTCTCATTTGAATGTACACCAGATTTTACAAGTGATTCCCCCCCCCCCTCGATTTATCCTGTTTTCTTGTAAACTTTCATGGTTTTTGCTTCCGAATGGAAGCTATGTAATCATCGGAATTTCCAATTGTAATTTTTTCAATAGAAGATACTTAAAATGATCTAAATAGAGAGGAAATTATAATTTTAGCGCATGTATGTCTGTATGTGCATAAAAGTCTCAATTACAGCAAAACGGTTGTATAAAAAAATTTCATATTTTGTGGAAAACTTCCTCTCGACGAACTCTATTTTTTAAGCTTTATTTGAAGAGAATCCGATCGATAGTTTTTGAGATATGTCCATTTTCCGAAAATCAGTTTTTAATGGAATTTCTGGAAACTATTCAACTGATGTTATTCATAATCATATATTATCTCGAAAGTTGCATCAGTTAGATGCCTATCAATTTTGAGCTTATTTGCATGATTAGTTCTCGAGTTATTGCCGTTTTGATGAATTTTTTCAAAATTTGATATTTCGATGATGATTTCAAAAAAGTTGTATCACTTCCATTCGGAAGCATATTGCTAAAGTATTGGCAGAAAAACCAATTTCAGTTTGGAAGCAATACTATTATCCACTTGTTTCAATTGGTATTAATACAAAAGAATTGACTAAAAAATAATACTCACCAAAAAACACAATTTTGGCCAATTGTGAATGAAATATCTATAGGTGTAAATTGAATATGGCTCGCTCAAATCTTTTTGAATTAATTTCATGATATCTGGCATTTGTAATTCGCTGGTATAGCTAACATAATCTATGTTAATATCTTCATTTTTACAAGTAGCCTCTGTTTTATCTGCAATTTACTTGAAATTAGAAGAGAAAAAAAACAAATCATGGAAGACTAGGAAATATTTGAAGTGAGGCAAGTCGATTTTTTTATTATTTTATTTCTATTTAGTTCTTGAAATTTCCAGCAAAAAAAGTTTCTTAGTATTTTTTTCTGAGTCGACTCAATTAAAAGATTTTTGCAATAGAACCCCCATTTAATTTCGAAAAATTCAAAATTTTCATATGAATAAATTTCATTTTGTCACCAGGTTTTTTTTTAAATATCGCAAAATCTAAGCGAGACAGGGCGATTTTTACCAGAAGCTTTATTTATAGAGAATCAAAAGATATAGGAAAAAAATTAGAACAAAATCATTCTATCTCGCTTAGTTTCCGGTATATCCTCAGAAAAATGAGGATATGCTTACAATGAAAGAGAATCGATGTTTGAAAATTTCATAGTAATGTAATTTTCTATTGTTTACCCATTTACCACTTTAAAAAAAAACGGAAAACCCAAGAAATTAAAATTTTGCAAAATCATTGTTCATCCATAATTACTATTTTTTCGTAAAATAACAGAAGCATGAATTCCCTAGTTAACTTCCTCAGTCGTTGACAATCTTTTATTGCAAACTATAGTAAATAATAATTTAAATTAATTTAATTTGTATATTATGTGAATAATTTGTAATTTCGTTTTCCAGAGCCTGAGGAAGCTTAAATAATAAGCGAAACGTCACAAATTAACAATTATTTAGTATTGTTGTTTACAACATTCCAATTTCCTATGAAACTTTGAAATAATAATTATGAATACGGAAATGAATCCACCGATCGATTAATTTGAAATATTAATAAATACAGTCAAACAATTTATTTGATGAATTTTCAAAAAATCTATTTTCTTTGTTGTTTTAAAAATTACTTTGGGCTTTCCAGAATATGGGCAAGAAAAATTATCACCTGAAACCCATTTTTTCTCATGAAATTTTGAATTTTTCCCGAGGCATTTCTTCATATTCATAGCCTGAGTCAAAACTTCAATCATATTTTTCTCGAAACATGATTTTTCAAATTGGCACGCAGCATAACTCCAATAATTTTCATTATTTTTATCTGAATTTCCCACAGCATCTTGAAAACAATATTTCAAACAGAAATACGTAGGGGATTTTCAAAAAATTGATTTGCACATTTTTTATTGATAAAAAATTGCCGGTTTTTTGGCCGAAGTTTGAATTTTTTCATTCAAATGGTCACCAATCACACAAAAAACAATATTTTTGAAATCCCCTACGGATTCCTGTAGCTATGTGTATCTAGACTGAGTCAATTTTTTTTGTTTTTCAATTAAAATTCGCACCAGTTACAAATCTGCGTGCAGCAGAGTGTTTCAAATTCGAGGAGCCCCGCAAGAATGGCTCTTGTATCGTCTTTTTTTGATATTTCTTGATGAATTTATTTTTCTGAAGATTCAAATATATGCTCAATCACTCCCTCAAATATCATTATTTTATTGCATTTTCTTCTGTATCCAAAAAACGCCTTTTTTTTAGGTTTCTACAGTGGTGTAACCCCTTAAATTCCTAAATATTAAAAAAAACTGCTGACAAAATAAAATCAGTTCGAAAATTTCATATTTTTTCAGAAATTCGTAGGTGCAAGAAATTTTTTATCAGAGCCTTTCTCGTAACCTCCCTTCCCTCCATAATGAGCAGCCACCAAAATTCTTCTATTTTCCTCATTCCAAGAAATCCTCAAAAAAAAACTGCAGTATAAAACTGCAGTATAAAATCGACTTGTCTCATTTTACAAAAATACCTCTTCAGTTTTCTTTTATTTTAAGGTAAAGTGCCCAGTAGCTCCTCAGGAACTAGTACCTGCTCACTCGACGTATTTGTATATCTATATTCATAAATTATTAATAAATATAGATATACAAATACGTGAGTAAGCAGCTATTAGGTCCTTTACTTAAAAAAAAAAATATTCACCTAGTTAGCTAACTTTTCACGAGATATTGGAAGATTATAAATTACAATACTGAATCATTGGTGCAACTGAGTGTAGGGGATCGAGAGAAGTGCAATAATAATTTACTAAATACTAAAAAGGGAAAAATTGATTGTGTATTAACCATTCAGATAATTTGCAATGTTGTTAGGACTTAACATGAACTTTCTTAGGATTAATTTGACAAAATACTAAAAATCTCAAGAGCCTGAAGAAGCTTAAATTATACAATGCTAGATGTACAAAAGTGCCTTTAATAAATGCATTGAATTCTCTGTATATAATGTTAGTGTCTCTAAGTGTCATTTAAGTGTACGTAAAGTGTAAGTAATTTAACATATAGGGGAAGGTGGGGCAAAATGGACATCAGGGGTAAAATGGATACATCTAAATTTATAGGCAAATATGATGGAAAACTCTTGAAATTAATAAAAATATTGGTGGTCGATGGTTTTTGATGATTTCATTGGAAAGCTGAAGAAATTTTAGACCGGAAACAAGTGCCGGAATTAATTCTTTCGAATTTTTGGCGATTTTGACTTTTTTGAGCATTTTAAAGGGGTAAAAATTCTTTCTTTTTTTGAAAATTTTCAGTTTTTTGAGAATATCTTCGGTTCTCTTCGTCGTAGAGTAAAAATTCCGATGGGAGGTGAAAGGTGAGATCATTTGCCATCGATTCATAGGGTTTTCAATTCAAAAATATCGATTTTTAAGGGATTTATGAGTATTTTTGTGAAAAAATTTTGTGAAACAGTTTTTGGCCTATAACTATCCCAAAAATTGATATTTTTGAATTCAAAACCCCATAAATCAATGGAAAATGAGCTCATCTTTCATTTGAGACTAACTCCGAGCTGCTACGACAAATAGAACCAGAGATATTTGCAAGAAACTGAAAATTTTCGTAAAAGAAAATGGTTTTACCCCTCAAAAATATCGAATTTCCAAAAAAATCGGAAAAAATACTTTTGACACTCGTTTTTCGGCTAAAATTTCCTCAGCTTTTCAATAGAATCATCAAAAAAAATCCATCTCTAAGCGTTTCATTACAGTGTCCATTTTGCCCCACTCTCCCCTATAATGTTAGTGTCTTTAAGTGTCATTTAAGTGTACGTAAAGTATAAGTAATTTAACATATACTCAAAAGGCACTTCTGAACCTCTAGCCTCCCTCCAAATTATAAGCTAAAAAGTCGCAAATTGACAATGATTCAGTATTTTAATTTATAACCTTCCAATATCACCTGAAAATTGAGCTAATTACTATATACATGGAAATAAATTCTATTATCAAATCACCTAGTTGATTTAAATGACTAGGTTCTATTCCTTGAGGCTTAGTTACATGTGTATTAGTTTCAGAATTACGTCTAGATGTATCACAAATTCCATTAATAGTAACCATATACAATCCATTAGCACGTGGTTCATCATTAATTTCACAATTTGATTGTGGATTAAGACGTGATTTAATATCTAGTGTTGAAATGTCAGGCACTTCACACTTGGCCAAGGTTTCTTTATTGACCTCAGTCAATTTTTCATCGCACTCAACAATTTCTCTTTCCATTATAATTTTTTTTTTCTTTTTTTTTTTTGGAAAAAACACACAAATTTTTGGATCGATGAGAATAAATATATATAGAATAGAAAAAGGTAGTGGATGTTCCTCTTTATTCTTTTTCCTTTTTTTTTTTTGGCTGAGTTGAAAAAATCACTCAACTATGATTACTTCGTTCAGACATTTGACACACACGTAATAATTACACGCGCGATATTTAAATCCCATTTTTTTTTTAAATTGAATTTTTTATTTTATGGAAGATTATGCTTTCTCTGTTTTTTTTTGCTGCCAATGATTTTTTTTTTCTAATTTTTTTTCGCAATTTTAAATACGAATGCATGAAGTCAACCGCTCAACGACAGACATGTTAGATTTTTCCAAGTAATACCATGTGCAATACGAAATACAATAGTGTGGAATTTTCGTCTGTGGATTATTATTTTTAGTTTCAGTGTTTTACCGTTTGTATGATTGTGGCGCTTTTTTCAAAAAAAAAAAAAAATAATATTTTTTTGTGTGCAAAAGGGGTTTTTCAGGTTTTTGACGATAGAATAGAGAACTTCAATGAAAATTAGAGCGGGAAAAAATTGAATTTTCACATTTTTGGATAAAAATTTGAATTTTTTTTTTTTTAATGTAAATATAATTATTTTTTTTCAAATTTTGAAAGAAGGAAAAAAATGCATTTTTTCTTCAATAATTTTTATTTTTTGAAAAATTTAGAAATAATTGATTTTGATGTTTTTTTTTTGGGGGGAATTTTTTTTTACGGTTATTTGTATTTTTTCAAAATATTTTTAATTTAACGACACGTGCTCAGTCGGTAAGGCAGAGCGAAAGCGGAAGGAACGCACGAGGGCAGGTAATAAAAAATTTTGAAATTAAAAAAAGAATTCATTTACGTTTTTTTAGTCAAGTTTATTTAATGTTTTAGGTTGTGGAAAATCTTCCAGAAATCTATGAATTTTCAGTGGAATCTGAAAATTTTGGGGAAATAATTCTCAGCCAATTGAACCACCGATTCCAGGAAGTTGTCAGGTGAGTTGTGATTTTTGAATGAAAAAATTCTTTTTTCCATGGGATTTAGTAGTTTTTCATTTATTTGTGTTATCAACAAGTGGATCGTTAATGTTCAATAATAATTCCAATTCTTGTTGTGTGTTGTCATTTGAATAGTAAAATTTGACATAACCTCTGCTCTGTTGAAGATGAATTCAGCAAAATTTCTTAAAAATGACAAAATCTGACGAAAACAACTAATTTTGTTGAATTGTGACAAATTTTGACAATTTCTGTAAAAAAAAATGAAATTTTTTCTATGTGGAAAATAAGAAGAGGGAAAAATATCAATATTAGGGAAGATTGGGGCAGAATGGGTGAAATGAACTATTTTTTTTTCAGAGGGAAGATGTATACGAAAATATCTGGAAAAAATGGAAAGATACTCCAGCATATCTCTATTGCTGCAGATTAAAAAAAAACATAAAAGGCTTTTTTTCACTTCGGAAATGAAAATCGGGGTCATTTCACCTTGTACGTCCGTTTTGCCCCGGTCTCCTCTATAATGAAAAACGCAGTATTATAGTATTGAAGCGTATCCCTCTTCTAAATTGATTTGTAGAAGACAAGAAAGAACTATGTCCCTATAGAAACAGAGGTCTTTTATTTAACAACAAGAAGACTGGACTTTCCATTGGAATTTGTGAGAAGAAACATCAACTGTCATCAAAAAAGCATATTTTCAAATATTTTTTTTAGAAGATACAGATAATGTTGGTTTAGTTAATGACCTTCTATATGATAATATAACATATTAACTATATTTTTTGAAATTTCCAGGGCAAAATATTGATAAATGAGCCGTTGCCAGTAAATATCCACAGGCACCTCCAAAAAAACCGGTGTACACTAGAACTATTCACTGGATGAACAGAAAATAAAAAATTTAAGTGCGTTGATGAGGTAAGATGTTTCTTGAGGTAATGTCGTCGAGTTTCTTCTTTTTTTCATAATCATTCATTATTTTACAATAATAAATTAGTTGATTTTTTCAAGTAAAAATTGCATTTTTGACTTTCAAGTGCTACCAAAAATTGAAAAATCGATTAAAAAAAAAAACTCGACGACATTACCTCAAGAAACATCTTACCTAATCAACGCACTTGGATTTTTCGTTTCTGTTGATCCAGTGAAGAGTTCTAGTGTACACCGTAAAACCGCTTTTTTTTAGGAAAATTTGGGAGAACATAGTTCAGATGTTATATTATTATATAAAAGCTGATTAAATAAACCAGCATTACCTGGATCGTCTGGAAAAATTCTTGAAAATATGTTTTTTTTCACTGCTCAAACCCTACCCCCGCCCCTCTTAAACTGGACTATTCAATTATTTCAAAAGGATAACGGTATTATATAAATTTAAATTATAATGAGACATTGGAAGGTTTCAAAAAACAGTACTAAAAGATTGCCAATTTGCGATATTTCGCTTATAATCCAAGCTTCCTAAGAAATAAAACGCAAACTGTTGATTTACACTCAATTTCCTGCAAGTGTACAATCGCTCACTGCCCCATTAAGGTATGACTATCACCAGAGGCTTGAAATACGAAAAATCTGGAAAAATTCAGAGATATTCTTCACAGGAAACCCAACAACTTTTCCTCATGGTGAAAAATTTTCTGACCCGTGGAATCCGAGATATTGAATTTCAAAAAGTGCATTTTTCCCATAAAAAAACGAGTAAATTGAGTCGCGATTCAATCATTATAAATTTAAAGAAAAACGGCATTTACGGGGCTTCTGAAAAAATTGTAGTCCATAGTCACCACTTTTAAGAATTTTTTGAGACCAAAATCAGTTATTTCTGACCCATAGTTTTGGAGAAAAAAAAATAAACGATTAATGGCAGGCCAGCACCGCTATGTACGTACACGCGGTCGCTCTGTATGTGTGTACAACTACAGGAGTATTCTCTAGTGTGCGCGCATACGTATACGCGTACATTAGTGTGCGTAGGCAGGCCCGTATCGGAATTTTAAAAAATGGTTCTTCGAAAAAAAAATCAAAATATTAGTAGATATAATTATTTTGATTAAATTATGCTTTCATATGAAAACAAGAAATTATTGAGGCTGAATAGCATTATAGGTTGAACAATTTCTCCCTCCTTTAGTTGTTCCAAATGATTTTTTCCTAACCTCCCTTGCCCCCCCGCTTAGTGGTGACGTGAGCGATAGTTTTACCTTAAATATAAAGATTCAGTCAATATTACTTGAGTTTTTGCGAACATGAAATATAAAAGTGTAACTGTTTAACTGATCTTATTTATTTTAATTTTATTTTCATACCGAATGGACCAAAATAGGTCTGGAGGCAATATAATTAAAAAAAATTCAAGCTCTCTCAGGCTCTGTAAACCAAACAATCACAAATCATCACTTGTTCAAATGATAAATAACAACAAATACAATAAAATATAAAATATTTTTTTTTGTTATTTATTATTTAAACAGGTGATGATTTGTAATTTTTTGTTTTACACAGCCTGAAAAAGCTCAAATTATAAGCGAAACGTCGTGAATTGACAATTTTTCAGTATTATTTTTTGAAACCATCCAATGTCCCATGATACTTTCAATTTATAATTATTATTTTTTCTTTTTATTGGTGTTTATAATTATTAACAGGGAAGTAAATCAGAGTATCATAGTATTATATTTCCAAACATTTGTTTACATTTTCTTTTTCATTATTATAGATGATCAAATTATTCCTTTGGAGATATGAAAAAATGTTGACAAAAGTTGACATTGTCTTGTTATAGAATGTCCGAATTCTTTAAAAAAATATATAACTTGATATTCTCTGAAATTTAATGTTATTTTCAACAGAATATAGTAGATTCTGACAAACGATTGAAATTTCCGAACTAAAAACCTCCGGTTTCAACAGAAATTGTCAAAATATAGGAATTTATGTATTCTTTAGAATATATTAACTTTTATTAAAAAACCAATTTTTTTGTCAGATTCTGCTGAAATTTTTGAAAAATCAGAGATGAAATTTCCAACAAGATGCATGTCTATTTTTTATTCGCTCATTTTGTCACTTGCCGATAAAAAACACATCATTTAGATCATTTCCTTCAGTCTATAATTCTTTATATAAATTGAGTGGAACTCTCTTTCATAAAAACATAAAATCTTGAGAAAAAAAAGATTGTTTATGTAATATCCGAATCGTTTTTAGAATGGCTTGCACATTTTACTTTTGACTTTTATGATTGAGATGAACTTAAAAATCATCATTTTTATCGTGATATTTTTATTTTTATGCTTCAACCTTTTTTGCATCCAATTGTTTGACATTTATGTACTTGAAAATCATTTTAAAAATCAAGTTTCACCAATTTTTCTTCTAATCCAAATTTTTCAAGTAAAAAATAAGGAAATTGACGTTTTTTTTATCATTAGAAGTTAAAAATTTATGACACTGAAAATAGCAGACATCTGACAATTTTTAGATTTCCTTTTCTTTTCGCAAATAAATTATCTCAAAAACAAAACACAAAATATGCAGATGCAGAAAATTCAAAAAAATAAAAATCCAACTTTTTCAAATATTTTTTTAAAAATAATGTATTAAAAAAAAAAATTCGAAAAATTGTCTCAGATGTCTGCTAATGCCATTTATCATAAAATTTCTCCTTAAAATATAAAAGCAATATTATTTATCATCCGAGAATCAAAGTGGCGTAAGTACCATTAAAAAAACATAACTTTTACGCCCATTTGATTCTGAGCCACTGATTTCTAGTAATGACCACTGAAATATTATTTAAACACAAGCCATTAATCTAATTTATTTCCGAATTTCAAACTCGTGCATGCTGATTAATGAATAACTAGCGTTAAACTGTATGAATTCTAGTTCATAGGTGATATTCGAGTGACATGAAATGTGGTCTCAGCAAAAATAAATTGCGGGGGTGTGTAGGACGTTTGCCAGAATAATTTATACAAATTTCTCTATTGCGTGGTAACTCGATTTTATTTTTTCCCCTTTTTTTTTTTTCTTCGAAACTCTTTCCTTTTTTTTTCTCTGTCTCTCAAAAATTTTAAAGCTATAAATAAAATGAAAGATATGAAAATAATCTTGTACTGTTATTTCATTGGTTGAACAATTATAAATGTTATTCTTATTGGTTAGTCGGCACGTTTCAACAATTTACACAAGACAGTGAAGATCTATTTGAAACTTGAATGAAAAACCACATTTCTCAGTTTAGCATCAAGCTGTGATAAACTTGGAACAAATAGCAAATTTTATTCACATTTGCGATACTTATTGTTAAATTTACATTTTTATCAAAGGATTCAGTATAACTTGTTGCTTTAATGTTTTGGTTTAATTGCATATTAAATTTTTACTTGTTTTTTGGGTAAGTAGCGTGAAAGAATGATTCTTCTTTGTGGTTCAGTGACATGCAATTCGGTGACTTTAATAGCTTCAGAAAAAAAACCATTAATTTATTCATATTGTCGAAAAATATGTCGAAATCTGGTGGAGAAACGCATTTTTTTTGCTTTTGCAGTATCTTGCATTGATTCCGAAATATTTTTTATTTTGGCAAAATTGCTCAAAAAATTTCATAAAAATATCTAAAAATGATTAGAAGCATTGGATATAAAATTTTATCAATTATCCCATTGTTTTGGGACTTCCATTGCTGAGGAAATTTCCGATCGAAAAAATGTATCAGAGGTCATCCTTGTAGATATTTTAAATAATTGATAGTTTTTGTTAAAATTCATTCGGAAATATACAATTTCCTGGCAATATCTCATGTTTTAATTTCCGATAATTGAGAGAAGAATTTTAAACCTTTAAGGCCCTACTTTTTCAAAGTAACGCAATTTCCGTCACATTATTTAGGGGTTTGGAAATTTTGAAAATTTAACATCGAATTCGTAATCAGCGACCCCGAAAACCCTTGAGTGATCATTTTTATGAGCCTAGCTCCACATAATTTGATGATTTGCTGCTTTTTTGCAATTCTTACCACACACATTCATTTGTTTCTATTGTTATAACTACAAAATTGTTACTAACTTATTGCAGTATGAATTTGTGTCTTATTGACGTCTAGAAATCAAGAATATTTTGATTTTTGACAAAGTTATAAACATTTGAATCTAAAAGTGGTTTCGATCGAAACCGCTGGGCCTTAAAAAGTTAATGTTTCTTGGAGGAAATATGGAGGACGTTTTCCTAAATATTTCAGACGAATTTCGAACATTGAATTATAATTATGTAAGATGATGTCAGAATTTACGACCAATTGTTCACGTGAAATCTCTTAATTCAAGAATTGTTTAAATTCAAATGATTTTTCAATTATTGAATATTTTCAGGCATGTCCTTCGTAAATAAAGAGGATCGTCAGCATTGTTGGAATACACGGGACGAATATTGGAAGTGTTTAGATGACGGAAAATCCGAATCTGAGTGTCAAAATCTACGTAAACAGTATGAAAAATTTTGTCCCTCACAGTGGGTAAGGATTATTAAGAACATCTTGTTAAGGGGTTACACCACTGTAGAATTTTCAAAAAATCAATTTTTTTTCTTGCTTTAAAAATTACTTTGGGCCTCCCAGAATACGGGCAAGAAAAGTTATCATCTGAAACCCCTTTTTTCCCATGAAATTTTGAATTTTTCCCGAGGCATTTCTTCATATTCATAGCTCGAGTCAAAACTTCAATCGCGTTTTTCTCGAAACATGATTTTTCAAATTGGCACGCAGCATAACTCTAATCATTTTCATTATTTTCATTTGAATTTCCCATAGCATCTTGAAAACGATATTTCGAACAGAAATACGTAGGGGATTTCCAAAAAATTGATTTGCACATTTTTTATTGATAAAAAATTGCCGGTTTTTTGGTCGAAATTTGAATTTTCTCATTCAAATGGTCATCAATCACACAAAAAACAATATTTTTGAAATCCCCTACGTATTTCTGTAGCTATGTGTATCTAGAGTGAGCCATTTTTTTTTCAATTGAAATTTGCACCAATTACGCTGCGTGCCGCAGAGTGTCTTAACCCTCTGAAGACAAACTCCTAGCAATCCCTGTCGTGTGAACTAGAGAGAGGGAATAGCCAATCGTGGGCACGCGTTCACTGTGTTAGTGCGTGACGTCATGAGATGGCTGCCCCCTCTCCTACTATCCCATGCCCGTACAGAGCTCGTGAACATGTGGGTCCTGGCCGGTTATGATTTTTCTTATATTTTTTCTCGTTTCCAAGTTCATAATAAAAATAGAAATTTATGATAGAATTGTTTAGACTAAGAAAAAAGTGTTTGATTTAAAAATACTATTTACTGGAGAAGAAATAATGGAGACGCGTCAACAAAAACGGAAATTAAAAAAAATTCATTTGCAAAAATTCTTCCAGTTATAAAAGTGAAGAACGAAAAAAATTCCATCAAAAATCCTTCTTCGTCGAAATCGAAGAAAATACATGTTTTAAAAGAGTCCGCTGTCTCAAAACCGATCCATCTTTTATTTATTTTTCCCGGCTGATTGTATTTTTTTTAAGCAGTGATTCGCCCGGCCCCCCGTGTGATACGCCGGCACTGGATGTTGCGCCCCACCATAGGGTCGAGTCACTCACCCTTCGGTCTGATTCAGTGGTGGGGAGACGGAGTTTGTCTTCAGAGGGTTAAATTCGAGGAGCCCCGCAAGAATGGCTCTTCTGTGGTCATTTTTTGATGAATTTTTTTTTTTCTGAAGACTCAAATATATGCTCAATCACTCCCTCAAATATCATTATTTTATTGCCACTTTTTCTATAGAAAAAAAAATATCCAAGAAACGCTTTTTTTCAAGGCTTTTACAGTGGTGTAACCCCTTAAGCTCGTGAAATTCTTGAAATTAATTTTCCATTCAATATTCCTCAAGGTAAAGCATTTTGATCGAAAAAGAGAGTATTTGAAATTCAAAGCACAAATTGAGCAAGACGGGTACGTTGAAGAACATCTGCCAAAGCATACTGCCCAAGATTAGTTCATTAAGTAGAAAAAAAAAAATTAACTTTACTAACAAGTGTGATTGTTGATGACATTTTTACGTTATAGTTTTGTTTGAATAAATAAACTTTTACTAAGCAGAAACGAGTATTTATTTCTCTACCATCATATTGCTTGAATGAGCTTGCGCAAATCATTTACTACTATTGCTCTTATTATATATATTTGAATTTCATTCAAGTACGGAAGTGATAAAACAGTTCGAATTGATTTTTGTCAAACAAAGAGTGAAGCAGTTGAATAATCGATATTTTAATAATATTGTTACTTTTAATGAATGAGAACATGAACACACAATCGATTAATAAGAAGCGGCAAACAATTTAGCAATTATTTGAGAGGAATATAATTGCTTGTCAATGGCTTGAGGTTTCCCAAAGGAATGAATATCCTAGAATCAAGTGATAATCCTCTCTTTTCCAAGCTTCATAGGCAGCCTTCAAATGTTTAACGTTTTGAGATTCGAAGGGGGATACGTAACAATATAATACCGTAGACTTACAACAAAGTTCTGCCGATTAAAGTTCCTCTTCCGTTAAAGTTCTCAGGATTCTTCTATTAAAGGTCCTTGTTAACGAGGAGTCTTTTACTATGTTTTTTTTGTCGGTCAATCAGAATTGAGTTCAGAAATGTGGCACTTGAAATGTATTTCTGCACATATTTTGACATCCTGCGCAATGAATTGCGCAGAGGAAACTGCTCTACGTAAGAGTAGAGAACAGAACTTTGATGGAAGGTCCTAGACAGACGAAGTAACTTATTTGGAAGTCTACTGTAAAACTCTGTTCGGCATTGTTTTCTCCATGCATGCCGCGGTAACCTCGCAACCTACATCGCAGCCCCATGAGGACTATATTTCGAAGATCTTCTTCTATTCCTTAATGGTTATATCCCTTATGAGAGGGGTAAGTACCAAAATATTTCGAAGATATGAGTGTCATTAAAAGCATCGCAGCAACGGGCTTCTTATGGATCAAGAATGTTCTAGAATGTTCCAGGCTGTTTTAGAGTGTTCTAGAATGTTGCAGGCTGTTTGCGAGTGTTCTAGAAAGTTCTGGCTCTTAGAAGAGACTTCTGGTTCCGGAATGTTCGAAAATAGTCTAGAATGCGCCAGTACGTTCTGGAAATCCATCAGAGGGATTTCCGGTTCCGGAACATTCAAGAGCGTTCTAGAGTGTTCCATTATCCTGTTATGGTGGGTATAATTCCGCAACCCATTCCTCTCCGTAGCCTCATGGGGTTATATGGTAAGGGAGCCCTCCATTACTCATGTATGAAGAAGATTACGGTTAGAGACGGCGGTGGCTAGGTTCAAAGATATGGGTGTCAAAAGATGGCATCACACCAATGGATGCCGCATGGGAATTAGGTGAAGCAGCTGGGAATCGGTTGCCGAAGTGGCCGGGACTGGACAGAATGTTACTGGAGGTTCTAGGAGGCTCGAGAATATTCCAGAATGCTCTAGAACTTTCGAGAATGTTATAAAATGTTCCAGGATATTCAAGCGTGTTCTAGAATGTCCCAGAAGGTTCTGGACGTTCGAAGGGACTTCTGGTTTGGGAATGTTCGAGAATGTTCTAGAATATTCCCGACGGTTCTGAACCATCAAAGGCAGACATTTGATAAGAATGGGCCGATTTTCTCGGTGTAAGCGAGAGTAGCTCTGGCTAGTTGAGAATACAAATATTTCACCAGTCTTAACATTTTACATGGATAATTATCATTCATTCATCCATCATGGATAATACGAATTATAACAGTGGTGAGAGTATCTTCAAAATATAAACAAATAATGAAAAATAAGAAATAAAAAATAGTGCAATTGAGTGGTCCTAAGTGTTGGATCAATTGACACTTTAATAAAGAAAGAAAAATTGAAAATCGCCCATGAAATTCCTTTCTATAAACAAATGCGTCTATCCTAATGAGTCTATCCTAATAATTGAGGCTGAAATCAACTTGAACTGTTCTATCACTCTTTTTTACAAAATTGACAGTGAATTGCTATTGAACTTGTACATTTCTAGATATAATTGTAGGGACGAAAGTGGTGCTTATCCTGAAAAAACCGAAACAACTGTTCGATCACTCTGTAGGCGACCATTTTCTCAGCGAACTCGGAATAAGGACTAATTTTACGGGATCCAAAGTTGATATCAACTGGTGAAGGCAAGGGAATTTATGAGGAATTTGAAGAGAATGAGGGAAAAGCCCAGATTTCTGGTGTTTCTGAGGAAATATTCGAGGATTCCATAGGATCAAAGGACATTGGCGGAAGAAAAGCTATGATGCTCGTTTTATGTTAGTAAAATCGAACGGAAAAAAATAGAATTTATTCATTTCGATCGCGTAATGATCTGATATGTATTCCTTTTCTAGTGAACTTTTTCGACAATTGAGCATTTTCGATGGATTCAAAGCAGACCAGCCAATTTCTCGATTGACTCATCAAAATTGTTTAGCAAATGAATAAACAATTTTTTATGGTCACCAGATACCATATTCATAAATATTCAGCATTTTTGAGTGGCTATTTTACATTATATGATTTTTACAAATGATTATTCAGAAACTCAATTCCAAGAGGAAATGATGCCACATTCCAGAGAGTCTTGAAAATTATTTTGCCAAGAGGATATATTTTATTGGCAAAGTGCGATGGGCAGTTTGGATGACATTGACAAATTTATGGAAATATAAGTTTGAAGTTTTAAATAGATATACCTAAATAAATCATGAAAATTTAACCATTTTGTCTGATGAAAAATTACATTTTAAATATAATAAAGTTCATTCTGTTTTTTTTTTCATAACTAAAAAAAAAAAGAGGGATTTATAATATTATTTTCAATTTTTTATAAGAAAGTTTTCTATAGAAAAATTCATTAAAAATTGATGAAGAATTTAGATGCGTGCGAGTGGCTCTGCATTTTATCTGTTTCGCAAATTCGTTCAAGAAATAGATTTTCACAACCAAAAAGTGTTTCATTTTCCTGTTGTGATGGCGATACGTTCTACTTCAAAAAGGTATATATCATCACCTTAGAGTCAAAGAGGCGTGAGTCTTGTGTATAAGCATAGCACTTACGTCCCTTTGTTTCTAAGGTGACGATATATATATAGACGAATGGCTATATGCTGCGATAGATGTAGCGAATAACAGAGAAAATATCCACTTCAATTCAAAAATCCTAACAAAAGGCTTAAATGAAAATTCAACATATCCGGGAATTTTGTTTTATGATTCGATTTAATTATATCTAATTCTATCTAATTAGATAGAATTAGATATAATTAGATCTGCAGTCATATCTCGATAGATACGACGACACATATGTGGAAATATAGGTCAGATCTGCATCAGATATGCCTATATATATTCAGATTTTGACGGATCTGTAATTTGATAGAATTGAAATCTGATCAGATCTGGAGTTTAGAATTTTCCTGCACTTTTTGAGATATAAATATATCTAATTAAAATTAATTACATCAGAATTTTTTTTCCCAGGTAGAACTTAGATGATATTTTTTGCTAATTTGATAGAAACGATGAGAACCGATGTTGTCGCGTTATTTTGCAGCTACCAATTGAAAATTAAAATCTATGCTTTTTCCACAATCGAAAGTCCTTTCACTTGTGCACGATTCAGCTTCCTCGTCTTCATTCGGATGAATCTTGATCAAAATGAGAGTCAGTAAATCAGTGTCGAGAAGGTCAAGTTGTAGCGGATGACCCGATTTCAAAGTAAGCAATGTACAAACTTTCCATTTTCTTTCATCCACGCGCTTCTTCGTCCATCGGGGGAAAAAAACTGAGCGTCACAATTTAGGGTCATCTCAGGTGGATACAGCTTGTTGAAAGCAAGAGGAAAGTTCGAAGGAATCTTCGATCTTACTATGATGAGCCTTGGGATTCTACGTAAACTGGAGATGGAAATTATTGAATCGACATGGTGGAGGACAAGAGCTGCAGAGGGAGAACGACACAGGTAAGATAGAGAGAGTTTGAAAGTAGGACTCCAAGTTCTTTCAGTCAGTCGTTGACTGCGTCTCCGGACGATTGGACATACTATCATGGTAAGTTATTATTTTTTTTTTTCCTTATATTCATCATTCAACCGGTTTACCTCGGCCCCTCATAAATGTTTGTAAACTTTTTCTATTCATTTTCATAAGTGTTGTTCTCAATAAGCTATTAGTACTAAAATGTCTCTGATTATCACTCGAGTCATGGACAAAATTAATTTTAATGACAGTTAGATTAATTTCTGTCTTCTATTCGATTGATTCAATGAAAAGTAATTTCCGCTGGTTTCATGTCACCAATTAATTCCGGAAGACTCAAATGGTATTTGAACATTGCTCATCTGTGTCAAAGCAATAAGACTGAAAGTTAGTTTAACTTTCATTCTCATTTTCTATGTTGAAGATTATGTCAAATAATACCTTTGACTCTGTTTCGAACTAGAATATTGAAGAAGATAATTCCAAAAAATTGGAAGACATTGAAATAAAATTCAAGAAGAATCGAATACTAAAAAAGTAATTTCTCAATAATTTATTATAAAATACCGTAAGGATGAGGGTAATGATAGGTGCGTATAATGAGAGTCATCCGTGACCACAGTTGCGTACGAATGAACTTTCTCGATCAGTCACAACAGTCAAAGACCTTGAAGCTCTTTTTTTTTTCCTGTACAGATATAATGAATGAATATTTCAAGTCATCGGGAATGAGCAGGGGGTCATTATGGCAATGACCCTATGGTGACGTTGTTATTTATACCTTTGGATAGATGAAGTGAAGGATTGGACTTAATCGACTCGAATTGAACATCATTAAATTCAAAATTTGAATTGAATATTCGAAAAATTGATAGTTGATGGCTTTTTCGATTTTCAGTGCACTATACACCGGTGTAATGTAAAATTGATTAACCTGAACTGAGTGCTTTTCATTGTCGAGACCGATTAGTGAATTAGCTAAATACACTGTTAGTCTGTAAAATGATTTTCAATGAAATTAATTCCCAACAAGTCCAAAAACGGAAAATATTAGAAAAATTAATGTTGGTTAATTTTCCGTTTTTTCTAAAATGAAATATATGTTTTATTTGAAACGAAATTTTGGAGCATCTGCCAGTGTGAGGATGAGGTTTGTCTTATACTGGATCTGTGTATCGCAAATCAAAAAGGCCATGAATTATTCCATCAATTCAAAAAAATTTGAATAATTCGAATAAATTTGAATAATTCAAATAGTTAATATTAATATGAATGCAGAATTTATTTTGTGTCATTCCTCTCGATTATCGCAAGATTGACTAATGTATCATTAGCAAGGAACTCTTCTTGATGCAATCGAAATATTCATATACTCATGTACTCATTCGAATTATTAGTTGAGACAATTGATGATATGATGTTATAGAAGTTAGGGAAGATATAGGGGAGACCGGAGCAAGATGGACCTCTAGGGCAAAATGATACGACATTTTTCTTAAAAATGACGGACTCCGTAGAAAAATCTGAAAAAATTTAGGAAGATGCTATAACAAGTCTCCATAATTGCGTAATTTTTTCAATTTTTCCTGAAGAAGGGTTCTCTCTACAAAAAATTTCTGATTCATTTTACCCCACATGTCCATGATAATTGATAACACTTGTTTGTCAGGTAGTTGTCTTTAATATAATTAATCAATAGTGTTTTTCGATATCATGACAGAGTTAAAAAATTCGTATATTATTCACTCTTGATAATCATTGTGATGACAACTATATTGAATGGTATCAATGCATCGTTATTTCTCTTGATTTAATGCACGTGGATGGAATCGAAGGGTGAGAAACTGTTCTTCCGTAGGCGAAGGTTCATGAAAAATGCCAAATCCAGATAATAATACATCATGGTTGTCTACAAACGGATTACGAAAAAGTGGTAAAGTTGATTCTCCAAAGTCAGCTTCATATGTTGATTGTTTAAGTTCTACATATTCATAATTCACCAGAGATAGGTGGCTGTTAAACTTTTTCATCTTATTAAGTCCAAACGGCATCTGAGAGGCTACATACCTGGAAATTGAAAAATTAGAAATGCAAAATGACTGAAGGCTTGTTTCTGTTGACTTTATCAGTTTCTCATTGATTAATTTTATTTACCGCGGAGTAGTAAGATTAGGTTTGATAGTTAACATGCTTCCTGGTCTCGAATCTAATTTGCCATCATCGAAAAATGGCTGTCCACTCACACTAATTCCAAATCCTTTGACCTGTTTTGGATTTGTTACTTCCATGTATTCGAATTTAACACCTGAAATGCAGGAAAATGGATCAAAATAAGGCTACCAATATAATAGAGATTGAAAATGTTTTTTTCTTTCAATATTCCCCAAAAAATGTGATTTTTCTCGATTCTCTTGAATGAACACCTATGGTACTCAAAATGAATTATTAAAAGTGAGAAAGTTATTTCTTAATCTTCTCACTAAATTTATGGTTAAGATTTTATCTCAAATTCTTGCTCAAAAAAAGTCTTCACCTGTTAAGGCATAACCTTCATCTAAGATCAAATCATCGAGGAAGAAATTAACAGATACGGAATCTACTCTGCGAATTTTGGATCGCTCAATTGGTAGAAGTATCCAAGAAAGGCTAGTAATTGTGTGGTTGGCTTCTAATTTTCCCTCAGCTGGTTGAAGATAAAGTACTTGATCGTGGAGAATGAATCGTATACCGGCAATAACACTATAGACAAACGAAACGCAATATAAAATTTCATAAAACCTAATTACTCATTATGAAGTAACTCACTAATTAGAATGTAAGGATCATAGGTCGTTGGAATTATTAAGTTTAACAATACTAATGATTGTCAAATGAACGACGTTTCGCTCGCTCTATTCAGGTTTTCTCAGGTCCTTCTTGCCACAAATAGAGTGACATTCGAGTTACACACATTGCAATATTAATAATCGTTTTGCATGGGTTTTATTTCCGATTGGAGAAAAATATCTTCAAGCTGACTACACACTGATGATATCGAAAATGTGAGGAAGCCTGAATAAAGTGGGCTAAACGTCGTTCATTTGGCAATTATTAATATTGTTAAATTTAATACTTTCAACGTCCTATGATCCTTACATGTTAATACAATAGAACATCGATTATCCGAATCAATTGGGACCGAGCCCCTTTCGGATAATCAAAAATTCGAATAACCGAACACTGATATTTCGTGGGCAGAAAAAAGGTTGATTCATTCAAAATTATAAAATATATATACAGGGTGACGTCAGCGTCCACCTCACAAACTTCAGGGGCTTGAAGGACAGACAATTATGATTCTAATACCGTCAAAATCAATGAAATCAGATAGAAAATCAGATGGTTATTCTCCAAATGATTCATTTTTACACCATCGGAATTGTCATTTCTTATTTTTCATATCTCAAAAATTTGTAAGGTGGATGCTGACGTCACCCTGTATTTGAGAATACAAAGAAGATTAATAATACAAGAACATTTTTCGGTGAATTTCCATGATAACCATTGTATAATTGAATGGTATAGAACGAAGTTAAATATGTATTGAAAAATAATCAAAATTCGGGGACACAAGTCGCTTGAGTCTGCAGAAAGAGTAATTCTTCAGATAAAAACGAATGCAGGTTATTCAGGACGTAATCGTTCGAATAACTGGGCATTCGAATGAAAAGAATTATTGTTTAGATAATTAATATTTGTGGATAACCCAAATCACCATTCGGATAATTGACTTTCGGATAAATCCCATTTTCTTTCGGATAGTTAACGTATCGGATGACTGACGTTCGGATAATCGACGTTCTATTGTATATGAACATGGAAATGAAAATCGTAACTCATAACTCACTAATTTTCGCGTTCTCTACTTTGCATTTGGCCCACGTGAATGCCCCAGTTATTCTGAAAGCAGTTACAGACACAAACGCTACGATCGTGTCTCGATCGATACAGTTCTACACCCTCTTCTGTATTGCAATTATCAGACTCTCCATAAGCATAGGATTGTCCATCTCGTTCTGCTTCAACCCATCGGATCTTGGATCGACCTACGGTCTATTTAAATCATCATTATTAAAGAGTGAAAGTTTAGTCACCAAAAAGTCTGATACAATAGTTAATGGCTTTGTCCGCACGGAAAAAATATATATGCGAACATATATGTGACATATATAAAAATCATACGACATATATGTTTGGCAAAAATATAATAATCGACATATATATCTAAGGAATATATTTAGCGATATATATATATGACATTTATATATTCCATATATGCGCATACATGTGAAATATATTTGGAATATTCATTCTTTATATTCATATATGTATGCGTGTACATATATAAATTTCCATGCAGGCCTGCATACCCGGGTATGAATATACCTGCACGGTTTCAGAACCGAGTGAATGTGAAGAATTATTAACAAGGTTGCACGGTAAAAAAAATTGAATTGTTGATTCCACATTTGTTATTAATTTTTCAACTGTGAAATTGTTTTTTTTTGTTTTTGATATTAACATCATTTTCTACGGGTATACATGGATTAGTGATGAAAACCATGGTGTCTCCTTAATCCGCATCATAATTTCACCAAAAGTCATCCAGTCAGCAGAAATAAAAAATAATCTTGTAAAATGATGTAGTAGTAATAACCTGATAGAGAGATTGTTTTTTTTACCAAAAATGAAAAAATCACAGTATTCCAAACTTTAGTATTACTGTGCTGTTAATTGTTGCTATTGATAATATCAGGATAATGTTTCATTTATTAAGGGATATTATTTAGATTTACTTACTGATACACAGGCAGTGGTAGTCCCCAGCCATGCACAGCTCGTTATATCACCGAGACAGATATTTTTTTCGATAAATGGTCGTACGTCATGATTTCTAGGTCTATTCACAACTATGTTCGTGCAAGATGATGTTGCTAGAATGATATTGTAATCGTAAAGTGTCTTCCGATAAACTCCAAATTCGACAAAAGATTCCTCTGAAATAGATAAAATAGATTATTTGAATATTTTTCTGACCGTAGTTTCACGAATAATTACTCTTCATGTATATAAGGGGGTTTACCCCCTCCCCCGGATTTTTTTTACCCGGGAAATATCAAAACCCGTATCTGCTAATTTTTTCCGCTCTTTTGATTGCAATTGGAATCTCATTTGAATACAAGCAGTGACTTTTTTGTTTAGAGAATTTCGATGATTTCATCCCTTCCAATATCTTCAGAATTCATTCCTTATAAAGTAAGTCAACTTCATCCCACGTGGGTTTTCTTACAGTTTATTATCTATTCGATCTTATTCGGAAATAGCAATGGTAAATATATGAAATTGGTAAATTATGTCATCTGTGAGCTCTCAACTTCAGGGATTGATTCCACACCCTAGAAATGTTATTCCGCAGATGAAAAATACTACATTATCTAATAAGTGCGGTAAAGTACTTTTCTAACGAGCGTGAGGTCGCAAAACGAGCCAAAGGCGAGTTTTGTAATCACACGAGTCTGAAAATCTTTACCGCACTCGTAAGGTACTGTTTTTTTAAGCACAACGGTCAGTGGCACTTTCCGCACGGCGTGCGGTAAAAAACTTATGACTTGGGTTTGATGGGCTATAACATATATCAAGAAAAATGAAATCGGCGAGGACCACCTGGGACGGTTTCCTTGTTTGAATAAAACATTGAAAATATGAAGCGGCAAATGAACTCAAGTTTTCATATATTATCGGAATTATATGTTGATGCAAGTCATCTTTTTGAGAGTGAGCTCAGGATGAATGCAGTTGTAGAGTGTCATAATTAGCAAAACTATTTTTCAGTATTCTATGAATGATTAGTTTATTACCTACTTCCAAAGAATTCTTAGAAAAAGAGCTAGGAGTATTTGATATAAGGAACAATATCAAAAATTGTGCCTTCACCATTTTTCAATTCAAGTATTTTCAGTTTATATTAACTTTGCAGAATGCGTTCGGATTGCGCACTTGGTCTCTTTAAATACCTCTGATACTCTTATCGTGCTATAGCCTCATAAATGGAAGTCTACATTAGAAGATAAGAATGTATTTCTAATTCGTGAGACAGGTGCAAGTAAATCCAAGGTTTGTCCGATGTCAATTCAACCGTCACGGGAGTTTTCGAAACTCGATTTCTATAATTATAAAAATGACCAAAAGTTAGAACATTCTTCTTGAAGAGCAATATAAATTAATCACGGGAAAGCAAGAAGTTTCAATTTCAAGACATTCTACCAGAAGAAAGAATGGATTTCTTTACAAGACAAGCTGACTACACTTCGTAATAATTTTTGAAAAACCTTATACTCTGAGGAATCTTGAACTAAACATAAAAAATTTCCGCATTTCCTCTACGAAGCTCACGACTTTGAAGGAAACTTTAGGCTTTCGATGAGGAAATGAAAGGATGATGTCACTCGAAAAATATTCTCATAATCTTTCGTTTGTTTCGTATAAAAAAATGTCTTTCAATTTCTCAACACGTGCATATATTCGAGGTCATTCGCAGTGGATAACCATTTTCAATATGTAGTAGTATTTTGGAAATAATAAACAATCAATGATAAGAATTAATGATTATTGATCAGTGATTAATAATTATCAATTAGATGTTTATTACAGTAAATTTCGAATGAAGTTCTACCCACTAAAGTTACTCTTTCATGAAAGTTTTGTAATGCTTTGCAATGCTTTGGTGGGCCAATCAGAATTGAATTTAGAGGGGCAGCATTCCATATGTACTTTCGCACATAGCAAAACATTCTGTGCATTGAACTGCGCTTAAGAGAATGCTCTATAAAAGTAAGGATAAGGACAAAATGTTAACTTTAACGAATGATCCGGGACGGACTTGTGGTTTTTCTGAAGTCTACTGTAAATCACTAGGGATTTTCTAATGTCGAACTTGATCATCAATACTCTCAATACTCTATTCATTTCGAGTTATTCCCAACCGAGTAAATTTCATCTTCATCTCATCTAATCACCCTAGTTCCTCCAATATTTCCAAGAAATTCTTTACTTAATTTTGAAAATGAAAGAAATCTTTTTTTCAGATTCTTCTAATATACTTCCTTACGGTTGTTGGTCTTGGACGATGTTTAGATCAGCTTCCGTCTAGACTAGAGATTGAATCCTCAATCAACAGGACAATTGAGGAAGTTGAGCGACTTATCGAAGCTGATCCAAGCCTTCCAAAACTCTCAAGAAGTCAAATTGTTGGTATCTTGGAGAACATAACATCTCAAGATATGAAAACGTACCAAGAATCAGTAGAACAAATGAGGTCAAACTATGATCGGGCTTTGATGGTTGTACTGCCTTACAACTCAAAAGATTCATCTGAGGATCTCAACGATTTGTACACAAAAGCACCGATGGTCCAGTTAATTCCAGATTCCGGGACGATGTTACCGTTTGCATCAATTCAAGAAGAAACTCCCAGTCAATTGAGCTCCACGTCAGGAGAAAACAATCCGAAAAATTCAGGAAATACGAGGAATCATTTTGGGACGTCATTCGAACACAAGAACCATCGTTCGTCATACACTGAAGTAAATCTGAACAGTGTGCCTGAGAAATTCAGTTTCGACCTAAGCAATTTAAATCACGCCAACTCAAACAAATCCCCCGCCAAATCTACGACCAAGTCCAATTTGGAAGTCATCTACAGTACCGGCGTAACTCAAGAACCGACAAGAAAATCGACAACTCCAACTACCACTGACATTGAACCAACAATGCCATCAACCAAATCCGTCGTTATTTTGACGTCTGACCAATGGAGATACAATGCACCACCATCAACAACTCCTAGAACAACTACGCGGAGCCCTCAGACCACAACTAGACGTTCGACAACGACGTCACCTCCATCAAAGACGACGAAGGCATCAATCAGAAATAAGCCATTTCTCCCAACTGTCATATCCGAAGTTCCGAAAAGTAGACCACTGCCGCCAGTCAAGAAATCGTTTCCGTCTACCTCCCAAGCCCCTGAGATAATCGAGTTCGACCTGGCGGATATGGAGATGATGAATGATGCACCTCCAGCTCCTCTGTACGTAACTCCCATGAGTTCCTCTACAACTGGTAGCAGTCACTTTGTTCCTACTGTTAGTTCGATGGAGTCGAGTGCAGCTTCGAAGCCACCGATGAGGGAAGAGGTAGCAACGCTGCTCGCCTCGATAGGTCTTCGTCCCCAAGGAGAAAATACTATTAACAAAGACCTCCATGACATACCTAAGGACGACATCTTCGGGGAGGATTTCGTGGTTCCAGAAAGCAACAATGTCATTCCAAATGCCATAGTCGGATTAACAGCAACTACTGCAGATTCTCCATCAATATCGAATCAGAATACATTCGAGCCCAATCAGGATTTGGGCAAAGGTCTGAGCAATCTATCTCCAGAAGTGCAGGTTCTTTTCCAGAGATTTGGTCTTCCAGTTTCTGGACAGGAAGCTACAACCACTGTCAAGCCAGAGCCAACACGTCCTACAGTCACGACCAATTCCTGGAATTCTTTCAGACCACTTCCTAGTACTGAGGTTAAGGATGAGGGAATGAGGCAGTTCCTCGCTGCTTTTGGACTTGGAACGGAAAATCGGCACAAAAAGGCTATGGAAGCTGCGAGAACGACCGCTCCATCGGTAATTGATGCTGTTCCCAGTGACATGGAGCACATTTTAGAAAATATTGGTCTAATAACGAGATCAAGGACACTTAAACGGACAGATAGACAGAGTTCTACCACTGAAGATCCATCGAAACTCCACATTTTCAAACCTCACGAAGCATTACTTAGTGACGATAGACAAAAGAACAGAATTAATGAACTCTTGGATAAAGTCAAATTGGTCCAAGAGGGCAAAGCAGATGTTTCTGATGTGCGGAATATTGCCAATGAGCTTGTAAAGAATACGAAAAAACTTCAGGATGGTCCTGATCCAATGAGTCTTGAGGAAATCCTTCAGAATTACAGCGAGAACTTGAGAAATGAAGTCAAAAGACAGGAAGCAAAGGATAATATCAATGTTCCAGATAAGGCAACAAATGGTAATAATTTCTTGATTTTTTGGGGAATTTTTTTGAAAATTATTTGAATTTGCGTAGCGCGAATTTTTCTTAGTCTAGCCTGTTTCTTGGTAAATCTATCAGCAATTATCGGCACTCATCACTTTTCAATATTGTTTTTTTCCTTCCACTAAATTGCTCTCACTTTTCTCTGAATCGTCTAGTCACGTAATTCATTATTGCATCAGAGAATTTGATACATGATTGCCACTTGTAACTCTCAGGAACTTGCGTGTTTGTGTTCATTGCATGACGGCAACAAGTTAATGACGTTTAATGGAATACATAGCTCTTGTATTTACAAACTATTTTCATCAATTTTACAAATCACTTGATAATCTCGTGAAATTGGGATAAATTAACTAAAATGAACTAAGATTTTTTTCCCTTTGAACAAATTTCATGATCAAAAAATCTAACAAGTTACGGGGCAATGAAGAGACATTTTGAAGTATTGCCACATTTTTTGAATCAAAGCCTCCTCTCCGAAAGAGAATCTTACTCCATTTTACCCAAAAGTACGCATGAAAATAGTTTTCTTAGATATCGATGGATGTCGTTTTTTTTCGTATCTTTTAATTGCCCTTCTCTACAATTTTAACGTAGTACCGCCGATACTGCCTTAGTCAGTGGTTATATTGTCTCGTTTGATTCATGTAGTGTTTACACACTAGATATCGTCCCGAGTGGACTAGAGAGAGAAAGGAAATGTAAAAGGATCACGCTATTTGCACAATGCACGCAAAAGTCACGCAAAGTAACTAGTACGCAAATAATATACCAAAAATATGATTAAAATTTAATTTAAATTACTGCATAAAGGGTAGAGGTGGGGATATATACTGAGCGAGCGACTTATCAAGGCAATTCGAATGGAAATTTGGTATGGAACTGGATAAGTTAATCGGTAGAGCGCCCGACGCGACATGGGAATATCCTGGGTTCAACTCTTGGTGCAGGACTATCCAATTTTTTCTGGAATTGTTTTGAAATGTATTGTGCGAATAGCCAAATTCAATATAAAAAGTACAATTTTCATAGTTATTCACTAATTACTACATGCTCTGAAGCTGCATTTTCAAGGGTTTAAAATGTTTTATACATAATTTTATATCATTTTTTTTTCTAATCCAAATCGGAACGGTCAATTTTGGAAAAATGTCCAATTTCTCATCAGGCTCAATGTTAAACTCGTGAAATTTCAAGTGTCAATATCCTTTGACTCATTTTCTGGAGTAGGGACGTTCGATAACGGAAAAATCGATTCTTTCCAGATCGATTTTTTTTCGATTCTTCAGCTTTTTAAATCGTGAAAAATTAAAATTTTAAAAATGCAAAAATCGTGTGATTTTGTGGGTTTTATATGATTCTTTCCTAAAATCATATGATTATAAAAAAATATATATTATTTATAGTTATTGAAACTGAGTTTTTTTTTCTTGAATACTCATACTATAAAAATACTTTGAGATTTTTTCTGCAAAATGAATTTGGATACAATGCTGGGATATTCAATTCAGTATCTTTGTTATTTAATACTCTTTACATGAAATGGAGAAATTATTTGAACACATGGAAAAATAGTTTACGTTTATTCATCTTTCGTAAATGAAAGCAGAATTTACCTGTCTACTTTGGATCGTTAAAATATATAAGAGCTCATGAAATTTTTTCCTAAGATAATATATATTGTAAAGATTTTAACGATTTCGTATCTTAATCGTAATAAAAGAAGATTGATCAACAATCGTTCGAGTGCCACTCGTCAAAACTAAGAGACTTCAGAGAAAATTTTCATTTGGCTGCTCTGGAGTTAGCAAAGCAAAATTGAATCGATCTCGCCCCGACAGATTCGATTTGATCCATTCATCGGCTGTCAAAGCGGATGCAAAAAATCGAGGATTGCTATCAAAAGAATCGATTCAAGTGGAGATCGATTCGAATCGAACAACCCTACTCTGTAGCCCTTTAAAAATCTAACTGGATCATGATCTGATCATAATCTACGAATGTAACAAACTTCAGAATTTTCGGAAAGGTCAATCGAGTATAGGCGGTACTACCTTAATGGAAAAACATATAAATAAGGATGCACGATGTTGACTGATATATCGAAGTTCTCGATAATTTCATTCGATTAATCGGTATTTTTTGAGCCATGTTTTCTCAATTCGATTAATCGAATATCGATTTTTTCCGTCACATCGAAGGTCCACTACAAGATTTACTCTTTCAAATTCGAATCTACGACATTTAAAATTCTTACAGTCACTGGCATAATTTTAGAAGCTCATCCTGCAGTTACAAGTGCGATATTTACCAAGAATCATTAACAAGACCAATTATTGTTGAAACGCGACGTTTCGCTGAACAATTTCAGCTTCTACAGGCTCTGAAAACAAACTTGATTTTTTAAAATTTATTTTCTATTTGTAACTAAATTTTTTTCTTCATGAAAATATTTGAGATAATTGAATAAATTGAAAAAGTGAGAATTGAAAGTGTACAAAATAACTGAAGTTTATGCGAGTAATTTCATGAATTTTATGTCCATTGGGAAAAAAAAACTCGAAGAGAAACAAAAAACCTCAAAAAGGCAAAAAAATCGATTTATCGATAATTCGAATCTTTTGTCTCGATAATCGAATGCTGTATATCGATTGCTTGAATGATTATCGATATTTCCGATGTCGATTTTTTTTTCAATATCGCGCATCCTGACATGTAAAACCTCCAGCGCTTCGTTTGTAGCACTATGGAATGTAGTAAGCTCTTTTTTTCCTTTATGTGAAAGTTTAATTAATATTTATTCCTTGTAGATTCAGCGGACTCGGGAATGTCTTCTGCCACTCTCTCCGAGAGTTCATCGAATTCTACAGATGTTGCCAAGGACACATCATCATCTTCAGATTCATCTGGAAGTCTCACTGACTTGGATGGTCGTATCGTTGCAAGTGGAACGACAACGGCAAGCCCATTATCCGCAACAGAATCTCTAAACTTCGAAGAATTGGCGGATTCATTTGGAGGTAGTACCGCTGAGCCAGATCCAGTCTTACCGACACCTAGACGCTCAGGTCTCTATTTTCTCGTTGATTGGAATACATTTTTGGAAGTTGGTGAAGAAGATAAGGATAAAGTTAATCTCAGATTTGCTCCAAAAGCTGGAGACAAAAGTAGATTTATACCTGTTATTATACCTTAATTTTGCATTTGTTGAAGCACGTATGAAAAAATTCAGAAAAAAAGTACCAAAATATTCGATAATAATTTTTTATTGAAAATTGTCTCTGACTTTTTTTGATTCTCTTGAAAATTCCACATTGATTTTAATTTTCTCGGCAGTTTTTTTTGAGTTTCTTGTGCCGTCTAAATTTGATTTTATTTTTTGATTTTAGATATTTTTCCATATTTTTTTCAAAAATTCGGAAAAAAGTGTATTTTTTTTTAAACTTGAAAAAAAATTTTAGTTTGGTATATTTAAAAAAAAAATACCTTTCATTAGAAGAATCAAAATCAATTATTTTTTTTAGAGGATATTTTCTATTTGAAAAAATGAATTTTCAATAAATGAAATTCTCGAATTTTTTTATTCGTGCATCGTGCAAAATTTCTTTTTTATTGTTGCTCAAAACTTATAGATTAACAGAAAAAAGGATACAATTACGAAAGCATTTATCCTGATGAGGCTTTAAGATCAAATCAAAGATTAAACAAAACAATTAAGACTAGAAGGGTTTTAGTTGCTAGAAATAAAAAAAATGTAATATATAACCAGAATTTTTTTTTGTGTACAGTTTTCTTTTTTTATTTTCTTGTCAGTAATGTTTTTTTTTTCATGAAACACTGAATATGTCCAATCGTGTATATTCAACGGTAATAAGAAATTATACGTTCGAATCCTGTATTCAGAGTAGAAAGTATGTAATTTGGATTTTCTATTTAAGCATATTATTTATAATTACTTCTGTTCGATTTGACCATACAGAATAGTAAAACGCTTTTTCCTTCTTATAATAAAATTTTATATGTTACGTTTATAAGAATTTTGCCATTCCACTCATTTTTTATTTGAAATAAAAAAGGTGTACAGTTTTTTTGTGTCATATGATAAGTTCTATATTTTTTATATTTTCCAAACAGGTAAATTTTTAATATGTAACAATTCTTGCATCCAAGAATTAACTTATGGATGAAATATTATTACGTATAGATGAAATTATCACGCTGATGTTTAATCGAGTTACGGTTAGGTGAATAGTTGTAATCGATCCTCAATTGTGTGAGCAAATGTGAAATTTTCAAAATATTGCGTATATCTGATACCATATGCTCTGAGTGAAATAAATCCACCATAACCTTCTACGCCTTTATGGAAAATTCCCATTCCACCTAATGGTGATGGTGGATCAGTCGTCACTGGGACAGCATCAAATAGCGGCAGCATTGACTGTCCAAAATCACTTCTCAAAGCTGACTGTTGGAGTTGTACGTATTTCCGGTCAGGTGAACTTGGTGTATTAAGCCTCATTGCCTGGAGTGGACTTATTGGATCAAATAATAGAGGCCGTCTGCAAATTGAAAAAAAAATAAAAATGGAAAATTTATCAATTATTTTTTGATTATTTTCCGAATGCAAAATTTAGGAATTGGCAGCTCTTGCTACCCTGGATCGCTCCTTGATGAGGCAAACTGGAATTTCCCTCGGAAATATAATTGGCCACTCTCGTGATCGTACGGTATGCCGAATATCGTAATAGCAAATCCTGTTACAGTTCCTCTTGTTACTTTGTTGAATCCAACTCCTGAAAATATCATTATTCAACCTAATAATCATTGATGGTCCTCATTTATTTCCAGATATTTGATGAGCATAATTTGGAAGTACCTGTTAAAACGCTTTTTGATGGTAAAAGAAGATCGTCAAGAAAAAATAAGCTATTATCTTTATCAACAGGATGAATCTGAGATGCGTCAATATCATTGGGGATTGGTAACCAGCTCTCTGAATTTCTCCGAATGAAACCATTAGCCATCAATACTCCTACTCTTGGCTGAATATGTAGAATATTATTTCTGCGCTTCAATCGTAGACCAATAATTACTCTTGTAACAAATTACAGATCAATGTCAACTTTATTACCAAAATAATTTGATATCTTCAATCGTCCATAATGATCAGGGCCCAGAACTTGGGATAACTAACAGAATCGGTGATTGTAGCTAATACAGTAGAACGTCCATTATCCGAATGGTAATTTGGGTTATTCACAAATATTAATTATCTAAACAATAATTCAGTTCATTCGAATGCTCAGTTATTCGAACGATTACGCCCTGAATAACCTGTATTCGTTTTTATCTGAATAATTACTGTTCCGCAGACTCAAGCGACTTGTGTCTCCGAATTTTGATTATTTTCAAATACATATTTAACTTCGTTCTATACCATTCAATGATACAAGGGTTATTATAGAAATTCACCAAAAAAATGTTCTTGTATTAGTAATGTTTTTGCGAGTATAGGTTCTGAAACCCGTCAGCTCTCTGGAACTTATGGTCTTTAGGACGAAACTTAACTTAGGAACAAAATTGCTACAGAACGCCACATAGCGATGAATTGTAGAACTAAGTGTTGTGTTGATGCTCGGATTATCCTGATTCCTTCCTAGTGAGGATATCATCTCGAGTACCCGATCAAGAATACAAAGGGGATCACCTTATAAGTTCCTAATGATGAACTTTGTTGGGCGAAACCATAATCAGGTCAACCTCAGTAAGTCCCGATATGGATGCTTCGGGGAACTCCTGACTAGGCACTACCCCATGAAATCCCGATACACAGTTGGCTCTGCCCTCTGAGTTTCCGACAATGAACTGACTTGGTCTTTCCCGATCAGGTGAGCCTCACGTCGTTCCCATAATAACCTGATAGGGTGTAGGGACAGGCCTGACAGAATTTCTACTCGGGAAGGGGATTCGCAAAATATTTTCTAATTCCAAAAATTCAATTGAAGCAAATACAAATCTAAGTGAAATTTGTATTTAGTTTGGCATTTTTCCTCATGGCTAATTGATTCTGATAACTAAGGTATTAGTTACGACTACCGATACTCTTAGTTGTACTAAGTTTCGGGTTCTGGTTATGATTCATAAACTTACTCATTGAAGTCCCCCCTGCTCTCCATGATCACGAGACTGATTTTATTATGATTTCCATCACAGTAGCAGCCACACGTAGCATATCCGGCATGTGTGCCGTTTAGATTATCTAATATATAACCATCATCTTTCGGACATTTGGGATTGCTTCCGAAAAAACCTAATTTCGATGAGTTTACGTATTGAAATTTCTGGAGACCACTGTTCTGTTTCAATGAGAAAGAAAAATTTATACATTGAGAAAAAAATCCGCTACAAATTAGTGTGCCTTCCCACCAACGCATGGGACGTATCGGAGGGGGGCCTAAAAAGTAGCGAGCATTTTGCACAAATTGGAGTCCGGCAACTGCAATCCGAACTACCTCTCTACAAATTTTCGTATGTGGCATCCTACTTTTGTCAGCTCTTTAAAAATTAATATGAGGAACCGTTCTTTCATCGTACCGGACATGGAAATATGGTAGACCTTCTTTAAATTTTAGGGTGCCACTAACTGAATTTTCATAAACCGCCCAACAGTCAGTGGTGACCTCTGTGATCTAAACAATCGATTGGTAGGACAATTAAATTGTTAATAACCCAACCTTCCAGTTTCCAACATGGAGTAGCCTAATTTGTAGTGGGAGATCACCATTTTCCATTAAGTCCATATTTTTTTCTCCAATATGGCTACCCCCCCCTCCCCTTGTGGAAAGTGCTAAAATGTTCTCAGTTACAGGGAATCGTAATGACTCATTCAGTCGATATCCCTGATATTAGCAAGTTTCTCTTCAAAAAATGGATGTAATTAGTTGATAAGTTTCGAGCATTTTGACTGAAATCTATTCACAAAAGCTGCCCAATTTCGGTAAAGAGAGCGTTTGATCTGTAAATTCTCGCATAAACAGACGATTTTTCAGAAAAAAAATTCCTCTGATTCATTTTACTTTACTCTCCCCTATTATTTCTAACACATCACAAATGCTCCATTGAACATTTTTGAAGTGTCCTCTCACCAATACGCAAGCTTGCATAGCACCAAAATCCTCACAGTCAGTTGGTGTACTCGAACAGCTGCTTCGTTTATCGTAATATCTTGCATCACATCGGGTCGCTCTATTTTTCCATATATTCTGGCAGGACTTAAACGGACATGTCGTTGGCTGATACCGAAAAATGATTGCCTGTGATATTCCGTCAAGCTCATAATAATTATCATCTGTAAATTTTTCCTCATTAACAAAAAAAAATTGTCATTTCTCTTTTACTTCAAGTTGTCGATAAAAAAAAATACTCAAGATCCAAGCGCCATCAGTCGGATCACAAGCTCTCATATATAGGCCTGTCGTTAGGTTCAAAGATTGTTGCATCGTAGTCACGTAGCTCTCAAAATGCTCTTTAAATCGTATCTTAGCAAGAGTATTCATCATCTTCCTTGCTGTTGCCAAAAAGAAAGAATAGATTCAGTAGCAAGAGGTGAAATTGGTGAGTCTATTTTTCCTGCTATTCATTCGAGGATATCTTGGAAACTGAGCGAAATAGTGTCATCACGCTTCAATCCTTTTTTATGGCTCTTCGAATTTTTTATGCAGAAAGTTACAGGCGAAATTACACTATCTCGCTTTGTTCCGCCCAAATTCTACTTTTGGACATTAGATGGACATCTATCGCATTAGCGGGTCAATCAGTTACTTCGACTGACACCATCGAGGAAACTCAAGATAAGTCGGGCCAATCTTCGGTTTGAGCCGTCTTTTAGGGGAGAATATTGCCCAAAAGACTACTCCTTCTCTGCTCGGCGTTCATCAAGTCAACTTTTCTTCTCGGTTTGGTAGCCAACGAGTTAATACGTCTTCTCTAGTGTGGTTATCACGGCCATAACGAATGTTATATCAAATTACTAAAACGTATCTTTATCTTCAATTCACGTCTAATACATCGGGTTTCAATATCTTATTAAGGATGTATGATCACGACAAAAATTTTCGATTTGGGGCGTCAAAATTTTTTTATAGTTAGATTATTCCTCGAAGAATTTTATCGTAAAAAGTCCGGGGTAGCTATCCATGCATATAAGACAGAAAAAAATTATTGAAAATTGACAGAAAATACATGGTTTCTTATGGAGAAATAGGGGTTACGGCCATAAATTAAAGATGCTAATCATGACAACAATTTTCGATTTGGGGCGTCAAAATTTTTCTATAGTTAGATTATTCCTCGAAGAATTTTATTGTAAAAAGTCTGAGGTAGCTATCCATGCATATAAGAAAGAAAAAAATTATTGAAAATTGACAGAAAATACATGGGCTCTTATGGAGGAATAGGGGTTACGGCCATAAATTAAATAAATGTTAGATGTTCAAGCTTGCGTAGTATGAAAAATTACTATGCATAAGAAAGATGGATAGTGTAGTAACTTGACAATATTTTCAAAATACTATGCATCCATCCATCCTGAGAAGAAAAATCCAATTGAAATTCAAATTATTCCATTTAATGCTTCTTTTCTCGTCATACTCGCCATTTTCTGCTCTCATGAGCGCCACAGCCGGCCAATAAGAGAAACAGAGGAGAGCCCCGCAACCCCCCGAGCCCATCCCCACCACCGCTTCCCCCACTCCCTCGATCATACATCCTTAATTGAGAGAAACGGTCTAAATTATGACGATTGACGCTTCAGATATCATACAAACCTGGCCTTAGTTACCAACTACCCAGCGCCTAAAAACTATCCTTCTAGAAACACGCTCAGTTTTCGAGATATTTTCCAAAAATGAATAACACAAACAATAGAGTTATCTGATTTTACCTCTTCGCAACCGGATTAATAACTATATCTTGAGGAGTAATATTAATTCAGCGATTAATTACTGAGATGATGATACCTTGATACTCCCTGTATTGATGTAAATTTGCATAAATCAACATAACACTGGTTTTTATCTCGGCTACGATTGATATTTTGAACAGGTAGACTAAAATTTCATCGATTGATTGATAGATGTTACATATTTCCTCGTATCGAGTCTATTTCAAAAAAGTTCATCACAGACAAAATATTATTTATTAGATATTATTGTCGACTGATATTCATTATCATAACTCAGTAAAGAAAGGAAGCTGGATAGATTCCCTTTTCATTTCTGAGGAATATCTCGCTTATTTCTCAAGATATTTTCCAGCAAATATCGGCAAAGAAATCGACTCATCCTTTTTTATCTCTTTACTATTGAGTGATTGTTATTGTTATCTCTCGAAAATTCTTACCTTTGCGTAATTATCAATAGCAGCTATCAAACTTGATTCGCCCGGGAGTAATTCGTTCGGATGAGTCATAATTTTCCGTATCATTGCAATGTTCGATTCAATATTCGGGAAAACTGATTCTGTTAGATTATTGAGTGGATGACCATAAATATAATCATTTTCGACTACTATCTGATAAAAAATTGTGTAAGCTTCATCAATACTCCTGATGAATATTTCCATTACATCTTCACACTTGAGTGCAATGACTGTGGATCTCACGATCTTGAGCAAGTTATTCTTTATGTTAAAATTTATGGAATGTTCAATGCCAAGCAATTTCACATGAATTTCAACCATTTGATCTTTGATTTTTTCATTTATTCCGTAATCATTATCAAGAAGCTCTGCGACGGTGCTGGGTGTGGATGAACTGATAGAACTTAATTCATCTAGCGTTGCGTAAAATTTCCATACTTCTTCACCTGACGGAATGACAATTATTGTTCAATAATAAATGAGCGTTATTTTGTATCGATTGTACTAATTTTTTTTCTATTACCTGCATCATACAGATCGTTGATGAGACATGATGATTCACTTATATAGATGATGAGGAGTATCAAAAGCTGCTTGTTGAGCATCTTCATTCGTATGGTTGAATTTAAATAAGGATTCCAACTTTTAAAGCAATAAAAAAATCTATTGAATATAAAAAACTATGCTCGACTGTTTTCGAAGCCTATCCCAGAAAAACAGAGCGTTTTACTTTCAATGCCTCCTATCTGCTCCATAAAATATACCTGAGACGTAGATTACGACTGGAATCGTCACTGCGGTTAAATATTTGTCTGACCTTCAAGAAAATTGAAGACTATTCTTCACTGTTTTTAACATTTTTCTTAATCAAACACAATATTGTAGGTCTAATGCCTTTTATTTTCTACTTGAAATTAATCAAACACGTGGAATTAAGGAAAGAGGGCATTAAAACGTTTCGAGATGATGAAAGTGAAAATATTTTATTGCTGCAGCAATATTAAATCTGAAGGGGGGGGGGGCAGAAACTGAAGTTTCTGTAACAAAAAAAACCTGGCCAAGTACACGTTCGTGAGAATACTTTAAAAAAAAAATGAAGTAATTCGGCTAAACTGAAGGGTTCATCGTTCAGGTGGTTCGGACCCAAGGGGGCATAGTTTAACAGGTGCACGCTGTATGTGAGTTTTCTCATAGGCTTTATTACTTTTGACATGGTTTTTGTCGGTTTTCACCCATTTATTTCTCAGTATCTTACACGTATTTCATACGTATGACGTATCCACTCTAACGTTAAGGGATTCCGCAAATTTAATAAAACATCCTTTTTTTTCTTTTGGAAACTTTTTTCGCCTGAGCAGATTGTCGTTTGTACTCGATTTCATTAACTCAATTACCAGTAAATTCCCATTTCTGGAATGCCACCCTGCGGAGTCTTTCAATGCGGGAAAAGTCTTTACCCCACCAGGCTACAGGGTTTCTGTGAACTGAATTTTTCACTATTTATTTATTTGGAGTAACTCTCTGTATCGTCTCTGTAATTACTTTGCAAAAAAAATTGTACTTCTGCCTGGGAGAGAGACTACTGAAATCAGATTCTAAGAATTTGTTGAATTGCGAATCTATCAACTTTGTGTATTTTTCCCAATCAGTTTCTTCCGAACTAATCTGAAATGTTCCCTTACGATAAATCGATTTTTGAACACTCAAAACAACTAAAAAAGTATAGTAGAAAAAAGCCATGACTATAAATATATTAGTAGCACCTATTTTGTTGTTGTACAACAATTTTCATTCTGAGAATAAATTGTCTTGAGTTCAAGTAGAATTATCGGATAGTTATCATAAATATAATTCTTTGATTCTCAGTTGTATGCGGATTTAGTTATGGCAACTGAATTTGGTTATAGCGATTTAGTTATATCGACTGCGGATTTCGTTATAGCAATGGATTGATTTCGCGGTCAATTGTATGTTTAAAAATCGCCCCCCAGCACGGTTATTCTAGTTTTCTGTTAATGAAATAAATAAAAATAAAAAAAAGAATTCGGTCTAGTAGTTCTCAAGATAGTCCAGGCGGTCACCCATCCAAGTACTGACCAGATCCAATGCTGCTTAACTTCGGTGATCGCCTGGAGTTCTCTCGTTGACTGCTGCTAATCTGAAACATATAACTATCTCGAGCCTCATTGCGCCTTTTAGGGTCTTTGGAAGAAAAAAGACAAAATAATAATGAATCGAATTTATAATCATAATCAATAATAAATCTAAAATAGTGATTTCGCCTTACATTGGAGACGTAAAGTCGAAATACGGCGAAAGGAAGGTGAGATTCTGGGGGGACTTCTTGGACATGAAAGAAATGTACATTGAAAGTAAGTTGGAAGTCGAAATGGAGGGTGAACGAGCCCAAAAACTTTGACTTGGGATATAATTTTAATTTACTTGAATAAATTCTTGTATTTTTTCTTCACTTTGTGTATTATCACTCTCAACAAAAATAATTACAATCGTTCAGCTATAAATTCATGCATTCTGGGTTACCCCAGTTAAAAAATCTTTTTCAACGTATAGATCACGATATAGGAATCATCAACGGAACTGAACATTTATAACAGTAAGAAATTCCGATGGAAATTAGCTGAGAGGACTTGCTGGAGTATTTCATGTATCCTGATTCAATATAGCGGTCGTGATCAGTAACCTCAACATTATGATTCTGAGTGCCATTACTAATTGTATAGTTCGTTTCGACCATGACTAAATAATAATACAATCGGAAGCAAAACGAGCCATCTCCGCAGCTATCCGATGCACACTATCAATAGATAGTCATGCCCGTATGAAAAAATCCCCTCAGTGAATGTCGACCGGATAATGGTCGAATCCCCAGGATTCTTCACGTAAATTTATATTAATTTTTTCTGCCAGTGGAACAGTATTGAATATTAAGTCTGAGTTAAATTTTTCAACATGAGTAGTAGTGCACGGACTGTGAAGCATTAAATCATACTTCTCCAAGCAATTCCCAAATCTTTCACCAATCACATCGATTCTTCTACAGTTCCAAGCCTGATAATGGACGTTTGAATCCCCCACCAACAAGATATTTTGTGATTTCCTGACATGGGAAACAAATTTGTCCCAGTGACTCTGGGTTAGTGTGTAATTAGGCACTCTATAGCATACGATTATATTAATCTCAGGAGTTGTATTGGTGAATCTGATACCGCAGATTTCCACATTTCCGATCGAGTTATCAATGTCTTGTATGTCAATGAACGCTAAATTTTTCCTTATTCACATCAATATACCCCCACCCCGACAGTGAATTCTGTCCCGTCGATAAGTCAAAAAGCCAGGATACTGAAATTGATTATCCGGAATTGCGTCTGGATTGAGCCACGATTCTACACCGATAAAACTGTCTAAATTTTGTATAATACTCTCAAGTTCTTCCTTACACCGTATGATGCTCCGAGCGTTCCAGAATAAAGCCGCAAGGTCACAGTTGATCGTTTTAACGTTGGAGGTAGTAGATGAGGAGGCTATTGTTCGGCTGTTTTTTTATCTAGATCGTCATCGGGAGATGCGTCTCCCATGGAGTCTAACTCCATTATCTCCCCAATAATTTCCTCATATATTTATTTATTTATTTATTTTCCAAGTATAGCCTTTCGGCTCTTTACATTAGTTTTTTAATAAAGGTGCTAGGAGTACAAAAAGTAGAAAAATTAGCAAGGAAAATGTCCTCTCTTCTGTTAAGGAAGATGACGAGTAATTAAAGTTTTTAAAGAACAATTATTTTACAATTTCCTCATATAAATTTGAGATAAATTCCCTGAGCCCTGTGTCAGTGATGAGCTCAGGTGCTACTTCGAGCATATGAGCCAGTCCCGCTTTATCTTTAGTAAATGACAGTACTAGATCACTGGGATCTTCATTCGTTAGGGATTTCTCCATAAACACCACAAAATCGTCGAAGTTCATTAGGTATCTAAATTCATTTAGGTCGAAATGTTCTCTAGCCGGTGCCATGTGTTTTTTAATGTCTTGTGCTGAAATGACTGGAGCTGGTAGTGTTTTGGGCTTTTTGGTTGGTCTATAGATCGGTTTGTCATTTCTTCCAGCTATCGTACTTGGTTTTCTAGGCTTCTTCGGAGGAACCAATTGTACTGGCTCTTTTTGACCGATTGGTGTGAGAGACTCGTCCACTTCTGGGTCAATATTGCTCGTTGGTAATGATGAAACGCTGACAGTAGACACAGTCAGCGGGCGCTCAGCACTCGTTCCGATCGGGAGCCCATCATTCATGAGAGGTGCGAATGGGGGAACTACCGCATCAAAAGAAGGGACCGCTGGAGGGAAATGATTCTCCGTTTCCGAGTCCAGTAATGTTGTGTTTTCTGTGCTGTCTTTGTTATCGTTTGTAATGAGTTTGTCCATCTCGTGAACGGGAGTGGGGGCATCCTCCTGTATTTCCGGCTATTGTGTGTCAATTGTGTCTTTCTCTGTCCTTTTCTCTCGGTCAAGAATTACGTAGGCGATTGAATGATTGACGTTCAGTTGACGTGATAATTCAACGTTCTTGCAGTCATTAGTTTTGTGCCCCTCTTCTTGACAAAGAAAACATTCAAGTTTTCCATTGGAAATAAACATAAACCTAGAATTTTTTTCAAACTTTATTTCCATTGTAACCGTACAGACGAACATTAACCGATTATTTCATGTTCGGTTCTGCTGTTGACTCGATTCCTTGAATTAATCTTAATTCAATCAGTCCAGTCAATCGGTTTGCCCGCAGATCCGGTCACTAGGTTTTTTTAAATCATAAACAAAAACACCAAAAATACAATGAACAAAAAAGATAACTTTATTTTATATTCAAAGCACATTTGAAATTACATTGTTACACACTAATTCACTCAATCCTATGACCCTTAGCACTAACACTTATGATTTTCTATTTTACCAGCCAAAGGTAAATGACTCGCTATTCGTAGAGAGTTCCGGCGTGTTTGAAGTTTCGAGTAAGACTGCCTACTCCTGCGGTTCGTGCGCCTCTTTTATAGCCCACTGGGCTATTTTTCATCTTGGATTTCTCAATTATGACTGCTTTATTAACTAAACATATATTTTCAGAATCCTCATTATTTGGGGATTACTTTAATATATTTCATTAGAAGCTAAACCCTATTTGAAACAATATCCACAATAATAAATTGTTATTGAATGATATTATAAACATCCAATATTGTTCAGAATTTGACTCGCGCTGTCCCAGCATCTAGGTCTGGGATCAAAGCATGCTCAGATTTTAAATATCAATACGGCCACCATTGATGTTTTCACGTGATTCATTGGCATTTTTAGTGATTGGTATAATTAATAGACATTCTGACCAACAAGAATAGATACATACGTCATTGATGGGGCGTGAAAATGGGAAGAGAAAAGACAAGTACCTAATGAATGAGTGTATTATAAGTTCAACATTTCTTATATTTTCTAAGCAGATCAATTTATAATATGTAACAATCCTTCCATTCAACAATTAACTCATGAATGCAATATTATTACGCATAGACGGAATTATCACGCTGATTTTTAATCGAGTTACAGTTAAGTGAATAGTTGTAATCGACCCTCAATTGTGTGAGCAGATGTGAAATTTTCAAAATATTGTTTATATCTGATGCCATATGCTCTAAGTGAAATAAATCCACCATAACCTTCTACGCCTTTATGGAAAATTCCTATTCCACCTAATGGTGATGGTGGATCAGTTGTAACTGGGACAGCATCAAATAGCGGCAGCATTGACTGTCCAAAATCACTCCTTAAAGCTGACTGTTGGAGTTGAACGTATTTCTGGTCAGTTGAACTTGGTGTATTATGCTTCATTGTCTGAAGTGGACTTATTGGATCAAATAATAGAGGCCGTCTGCAAATCGAAAAAAAATAAAAATGGAAAATTTATCAATTATCCATTTTGATTATCTTCCAAATGTAAAATTTATGAATTTGTAGCTCTTGCTACCCTGGATTGCTCCTTGATGGGGCTAACTGGATTCTCCGTAGGGAATATAGTTGACCACTCTTCTGATCGAACGGTGTCCCAAATATTTCAATAGCAAATCCTGTTACAGTTCCTCTTGTTACTTTGTTGAATCCAACTCCTGAAAATATCATCATTTAATCTAATAATCATTAATGGTCCTCATTTATTTTCCAGATATTTGATGGGCATAATTTGGAAGTACCTGTTAAAACAAATTTTGGTGGTAAAAGAACATCGTCAAGAAAAAATAAACTATTATCTTTATCAACAGGATGAATCTGAGATGCGTCAATATCATTGGAGATTTGTAACCAGCTCTCTGAGTTTCTCAGAATGAAACCATTAGCCATCAATACTCCTACTCTTGGCTGAATATGTAGAATATTATTTCTGAGCTTTAATCGTAGACCAATGATGACTCTTGTAACAAATTACGGATTGATGTCAACCTCATTACCAAAATAATTTGATATCTTCAATCATCTATAATGATCAGGGCCCAGAACTTGAGATAACTAAAAATATCAGTGGCCGTAGCTAATATCGTGGTTATCTAAATCAAAAAAATCGTGACGAAAAGTGTTTCAAAAAAATACAAATATTATTTACATTGATGTTTTTTGAACTTGACTATCTCGAATCAATATTCTTTTTTTCTGTCTAATTTTCTGACTTAGGAGTCAGCCCTGGAAGATATAGTGGAGTGAGTCCTATTATCGGGAGTATAATTTTTTTCATTCAAATTTCGACCCAATGAGAGAATGGGATTTGACATTATCGCGTCATAATGAACGAATCTTTATTCCAATGTCATTTTTTCAAATGATCTTTCAATGAACGTGGGTTGGAATTCGTTGGAAAAACTTTTATTTGCTGTTCAGCAACAACCGGGGTATAATACACAAAGGGGATTCGCAAAATATTTGCTAATTCCAAAAATTTAATTTAAACAAAAACGAATCTAAGTGACGCTTGTACTTAGTTCGGCATTTTTCTCCATGATTTATTGATTCTGAAAACTAAGGTATTAGCTACGACTACCAATACTCTCAGTTGTACTAAGTTTCGGGTTCTGGTTATGATTCATAAACTTACTGATTGAAGTCCCCCTTGCTCTCCATGATCACGAGACTGATTTTATTATGTTTTCTATCACAGTAGCAGCCACACGTAGCATATCCAGCATGCGTGCCGCTTTGATTATCTAATATATAACCATTATCTTCCGAACATTTGGGATTGCTTCCAAAAAAACCTAATTTCGATGAGTTTACGTATTGAAATTTCGGGAGACCACTGTTCTGTTTCAATGAGAGAAAAAATATATAGAAAAAGATTAGGTAAAATTGACTCAAAGCTGAATTATTCGAATTTGAGCATTTTGACTGAGATCTATTCACAAAAGCTGCACAATTTCGGTAAAGAAAGCGTTCGAGCTGTAAATTATCGTTGAAACAGTCGATCAAAAAAAACCCTCTCATTCATTTTACTTCACTCTCCCCTCTTTTTACACATCACAAATGCTCTATTGAACATTTTTGAAGTGTCCTCTCACCAATACGCAAGCTTGCATAGCACCAAAATCCTCACAGTCAGTTGGTGTATTCGAACAGCCGCTTCGTTTATCGTAATATCTTGCGTCACATCGGGTAGCTCTCTTCAGCCACCTATACTGGCAGGACTTAAGTGGGCACATCGCTGGCTGATACCGAAAAATCATTGCCTGTGATATTCCGTCAAGCTCATAATAATTTTCATCTGTAAATTTGTCCTCATTAACAAAAAAAAATTCTAATTTCTCTTTTACTTCAAGTTGTCGATAAAAAAAAATACTCAAGATCCAAGCGCCATCAGTTGGATCACAAGCTCTCATATATAGGCCTGTCGTTAGGTTCAAAGATTGCTGTATCGTAGTCACGTAGCTCTCAAAATACTCTTCGAATCGTATCTTAGCAAGAGCATTCATAATCTTCCTTGCTGTTGCCGAAAACAAAAAATAGATACAGTAGCGAGAGGTGAAATTGGTGAGTCTATTTTTCCTGCTATTCATCCATGGATAATATCTTGGAAACTAAGCGTAATACTGTCATCACGATTCAATCCTTTTTTACATCCTTTCGAATTTCCTGTGAAGAAAGATACAAGCGCAATTACACTATCTCGCTTCGTTCCGTTCAGATCCTACTTTTGGACATTAGATGGACATCTATCGCATTAGCGGGTCAGTCCGTCACTTCGATCAACACCTTCGAGTAAATTCAAGATAACTTGGGCCAATATTCGGTTTGAGCCGGCTTTTGGGCAGGATATTGCCCAAAATACTACTCCTTGTCGACTCGGCATTCATCAAGTCAACTTCTCTTCTCAGTTCAGCAGCCAACGAGTCAATACGTCTTCCCTAGTGCGGTTATCACGGCGATAACGAATATTATTTCAAATTACTGTAACGTATCTTCATCTTCAAACAACGGCCAACTCATAAAGTTTCAATATCTCATCAATTGAGCAAAACGGTCTGGATTATCACGATTGATGTTTCATATATCATACATACCTGGCCTTCCTTACCAACTATCCAGCGCCTGAAAACTATCCCCCTAGAAACACGCTTAGTTTCCGAGATATTTACCAAAAATAAATAACACGAATAAAAGACTTATCTGGTTTTACCTCATCGCAACTGAATTAACCCTCTGAGGCCGAATCCGTAGTAATCGGTAGTGCGGCTCCTAGAGTGGGGCTAACCAATTAATGTACAGTACGCTATAAAGTTACACGCACCCCACTCCATGTCATGAACAGCCAGTCGTGGAGTAGGGAGACCAAAATCGGCCTCAGAGGGTTAATAACTATATTTTGGAGAGTAATACACTCAGCGAAACAATTAAAGGGGCAGAATTTTTTCCCCATTTTTTCAGTGTTTTTCAAAGGACTGTAATTTTGCGGAAAATGATCGGATCGGGATGAAAAAAAAAGAAAAATGAAGCTTGGAGTGTGTACTTTTGAAATCTTGGGATAGAAATTTTTTTTGAACATCATTTATGGCACGAAAAAAGCAATGAAGGCAAAGAAATTTTTTTTGTTTTTTTTTTTCAATTTTCAAAATGATCCACGGGCTCCAAAAATTTTTTTTTGACTCAGCCAGTGACAGGGTCTTTTAGTCTGATTCTTTAGCTTCAATTCAAATTTTTTTTTTTTCTGTACGACCCTTTGTCACTAAGATATCGGCAATTGAATGAATAAACACCTTTTTGTCTTTGATCATCGATATCTCGTGAAGTACTGGTCGCACAGCGAACGGATGGTGGGTTTCGTAAACTTGAATCAATGCTCTATGAGTACCTTTCAAGCTTTTTTGGAAAAAAAAATTTTTTTCATTCTCAAAATTGGTTTGAAAAAGTGGCAAAAAATGAATTTTTTTGGTGTTTTTGAAAAACGACCTGAACTTCGCGAATATTGCGAAAAGTGCTAATGTTTTAAGGTGCTTTTTGAATTTAAGATATGCCTAGACACCCTGCAAAATTTCAAGTCGATCGTTCGAACGGTTTTTTTAAATCAAACTCTCAAAGTTCCAGCAATAATTTAAGGAGCACGTTTTCGTTCCTTAAACGTGAATTAACGATGATTAAGGTAATAATTTTTTTTTCATCATTTTTTTCGTCGTTCCGCATTAAATGATGAACATTTTATAAACAATCATCAAAGCTAAGAAAAAAATGATTTTTATAATTTTTTTTTCAAATTTAAGGGAAATTGAATTTTTTTTTTAATAAAAAATTGAATTAAAAAAAAATCCAATTTCCCTTAAATTTGAAAAAAAAAAAATTCAAAAGTCATTTTTTCTTAGCTTTGACGATTGTTTATGAAATGTTCATCATTTAATGCGAAACGACGAAAAAAATGATGAAAAAAAAAATTATTACCTTAATCATCGTTAATTCACGTTTAAGGAGCAAAAACGTGTTCCTTAAATTATTGCTGGAACTTTGAGAGTTTGATTAAAAAAAACGGTTCGAACGATCGACTTGAAATTTTGCAGGGTGTCTAGGCATATCTTAAACTCAAAAAGAACCTTAAAACATTGGCACTTTTTGCAATATTCGCGGAGTTCAGGTCGTTTTTCAAAAACACCAAAAAAATTCATTTTTTGCCACTTTTTCAAACCAACTTTAAAAATGAAAAAAAAAATTTCCCAAAAAAGATTGAAAGGAACTCACAGAGCATTGATTCAAATTTACGAAACCCACCATCCGTTCGCTGTGCGACCAGTACTTCACGAGATATCGATGATCAAAGACAAAAATGTTTTTTTTCATTCAATTGCCAATATCTCAGTGACAAATGGTCGTACAGAAAAAAAAAAAATTTTGAATTGAAGCTAAAGAATCAGGCTAAAAGACCCTGTCACTGGCTGAGTCAAAAAATTTTTTTTGGAGCCCGTGGATCATTTTGAAAATTGAAAAAAAAAACAAAAAAAATTCCTTTACCTTCATTGTTTTTTCGCGCCATAAATAATGTTCAAAAAAAATTTCTATTCCAAGATTTCAAAAGTACACATTCCAAGCTTCATTTTTCTTTTTTCTCATCCCGAACCGATCATTTTTCGCGGAGTTACAGTCCTTTGAAAAACACTGAAAAAATGGGAGAAAAATTCTGCTCTTTTAATTGTTTTGCTGAGTATATTAATTCAGCGATTAATGATTGAGATAATAATACCTCGATTCTCCCTGTATTGATATAAATTTGCATAAATCAACATAACACTGGTTTTGATCTCGGCTACGATTGCTATTTTGAACAGGTAGACTAAAATTTCATCGATTGATTGATAGATGTTACATATTTCCTCGTATCGAGTCTATTTCAAAGAAGTTCATCACAGACAAAATATTATTTATTAGATATTATGTTCGAATGATCTTCATTATCATAACTCAGTGAAGAGAGGAAGTCGTCTCAGTTTCCTTCTCATTTTTGTAGAATATCTCGCTTATTTTTCAAGATATTCTCCAGCAAAAATCGGCGAAGGAATCGACTCATCCTATTTCATCTCTTCACCATTGAGTAATTTTTATTATTATTTATAGAGACTTCTCACCATTGCGTAATTATCAACAGCAGCTATCAAACTTGATTCACCCGGGAGTAATTCGTTTGGATTAGTCATGATTTTCCGTATCATTATGATGTTTGATCTAGTATCCAGAAAAACTGATGCTGTTATATGAGCATCTTCAATTATGAGTTGATAAAGAAGTGCGTAAGCATCATCAATACTCCTTATGAATATCTCCATTACATCTACACACTTAAGTGCAAGTACTTCGGATCTCACAATCTTGAGCAAGTTATTCTTTATGTTATAATTTATGGAATTTTCAATTCCCAGCAATTTTACATGAATTTTAGACATTCGATCTCTGATTTTTCCATACAGTCTATAATCATAACCAAAAAGCTCTGCGGCTGTTCTGGGATTGAGTGAATGAATCACATTTAATTCATCTAGCGTTGAGTAAAGTTCCCATACTTCTTTACCTGACGGAATGACAATTATTGTTCAATCATGGAAAGCATTATTTTGTATCGATTGTACTGATTTCTTCTCTATTACCTGCATCATACAGATCGTCAATGATACATGATGATTCACTTATATAGATGACGAGGAGTATCAAAAGCTGCTTTTTGAGCATCTTCATTCCTACGATTGAATTTAAATAGGAATTCCAACTTTTAAAGTACTAAAAAAATTGATTCAATGTAATAAACTATGCTCGACCGTTCTTGAAGCCTTCCACAGATGAACAGAGCGTTTTACTTCCAATGCCTCCTATCTGCTCCACAAAAAATACCTGAAACGCAGATTATGACTCGAATCGTTACTACAGTCAAATATTTGCCTGACCTTCTAAAAAATTGAAGCCAACGAATGCGGAAGACTACGCTCCACTGTTTCTACCATTTTATTTAATCAATTTAATAAATTTAATCTTCTACTTGAAATTCATTAAACACATGGAATTGAGGAAGAAGGGTATTGAAAAGTTTCGAAATAATGAAACCAAAAAGATTTTATTGTAGCAGCAATATTAAATCTGGGGGGGGGGGGGGGGGGGGAGAAACAGAAACTGAAGTTCCTGTAAAAAAAAGAGGGTGCGTGGACGCCTGTACGCGTGAAAGAAGTTATACTTCTCTAGCGTGATCTGAAACTTATTTTTAATCAAATTTTTAATTAATATCCTTGAGCGAAATTATAAAAGCAATGGAGAGAGATATTAATTAGGCTTGATCAATTTTTGAATCGAATTTCAAGAATAAATATTTTCTCAACTTCCTCATTAGGAAAGTTCATGTATCTGCCCCGAACATGAAAAATAGATTCTTTGATTGATCTTCACGTTTTGAGACTTCTACAACATTTTCTGAAAGTTTTTAGGACCATGTCTGTATGCGTGTGAGCTTGTGTGTGTGTGTATGTGACCAATTTTCCATTCACGTTTTCTCATCGATCGATAATGTGATCGAGGTGAGCAAGTCGCAATCGAAGCATCTCGATATAGATTGGTGCTGATGAGATATTGGTTGAAATGAGTCCAGCAATTTTTTTGCTTCTTTATTTCTACGAACCAAAACTGAGTCGGGAAGAGAATAATCTCGGTTACGACTACCGAAATACAATTTTTTTTTCAAAATAATGTGAGATTCCGATTTATCACGCTTTTTGCTTTCGAATGGAAGCATTGTTTTCGTCGGATTTTTCGATTTCGAGATTTCATCGGAATATGACTACAAATGATCCAAAACGTCGAAAAATCATATTTTTAAAGCATGTCTGTATGTGTGTATGTGTGTGACTGTGTGTCTGAGTGTATTGCCATGTATCGTCGTTCTCTCCGGAACGGTCATACTTAGCGCTCTCAAAATTTGACTGTATTTTTCCTCTGCGTGCACAATGCTGTTATAAAAATTTCAGCGAAATCGGTTGAATAGTTTCCGAGGAAAATCGAATTTTTAAAAAAACGTTTTTTTGAATTTTCTCGATGGTAAATTAATTGGTAGCGCCCAATTTGGGCTATGATATTCATCTCATTAAAACTCACATTTTTGACTGTTGTCAAATTTTTCACTGATTCTTAGTTTTGGAAATTATTTCAATTTTAGTGATTTTCAGTTCATATTTTAGCGGAACAATAACTCGATAAGTATTTGAGATAGAGACTTTAAGGTACTTCCGCAGTAAGTAAAGGGCAGTAGATCCAAATGTGCCACAGATTTGGAACTTTGAGGATATATTCTTCTTATAAGTAGAAATAGTTTCATAACGATCGACAACGTAGTTTTTTTTTATTAATTATTAAAATCATTAATTTACAGAGGCCCTAATGACACGTACTTTTTAATAAATTGTTTAAAAATCATCGACAATGTGCTGCAGTCTTACCCGCGCGCGAAATCACTTCCCATATTATTTATAAATATAACTTGATAATTTTTTTGATATTTTACCACGTAATTATTGAGAAATATCAATTAATCCGTGTGTCCACACCATTGGGGAGCCGTGTGTCACCACCATTTTACCATAACCTCATAATTATTTTATGGATTAATTGATATTTCTCAATAATTACGTGGTAAAATATCAAAAAAATTATCAAGTTATATTTATAAATAATATGGGAAGTGATTTCGCGCGCGGGTAAGACTGCAGCACATTGTCGATGATTTTTAAACAATTTATTAAAAAGTACGTGTCATTAGGGCTTCTGTAAATAAATGATTTTAATAATTTATAAAAAAAAACTACGTTGTCGATCGTTATGGAACTATTTCTACTTATAAAAAGAATATATCCTCAAAGTTTCAAATCTGTGGCACATTCGGATCCATGCCTCTTTACTAACTGCGGAAGTACCTTAAATTTCGTCAGTTTGTATATCTGATGAAGGTACAGAGTGCTATTGAAACTAGGCGAAATACGTCTAGCCGTTTCTGAGATATTTGCAAATAATGATTTTTCTTCAAAGGCGTATTTCTCAAAAACTACGCGACGGATTTGCACCAGCTTGTACTTAAAAAATTCGTTATAATGAAAGGAATGAACTCTCTAGATTCCCAATTGATTGGTCAAGTATTCATTTTCATTTTGGAAAAAAATAATTTTTTTATAAGAAATCGGAAATGTAAATTTTTCTCAATTTTTTCCCAAGAACACATATTGTTTTTATTTCATGTTAATAAAATATATAATTTTCCGAATAAAATGAGACAATTTTCATCCTGATATGATGATGAGAACATTGAAAAGTTGAATCATCAAATTCAGAAATTAATTAATTCATGTTAATTAAAATGGTCATTATTGGATTAGAGATTGAAAATTCCATTCGGAAGCCTACTGCCAATTGTATTGGCAGAATATTAAATCTAAGAATTCAAATAACCCACAAGGAGTTAACGCCTGCTTGTTTTGAGATCAATTACCCTTTTAAGACGCTTCCCTATCGCTTGATAACATGAAATACCGTTTATTTCGCATGAAAATTCTTCCAACCTTAAGAGGCTTCAAACCGCTTGACCCTACGATTCCTAAACCTGGTGCTTACAAGAACACCATTGGAAAAAAGATTGAAATTGAATTGTTCGAAAACTATCATCAATGATTAGATAGATCATCAGGAATATTGTTGATTAAAAATTGATTACCAAGGAAACATTGAAAATTGAATGACTCAATCGATATCCGCAAAACATCAAAATAGAATTCGCAGTGAAATAGCAATTCGAATAAAATGATTGATTATTAATTCAAATTAAATTATTAAATATTCTTCTCCTTTTAAATTTGAACAAAAATGGAAATTCATGTGATACGATTTAGTGAAATGGAGAAAAGGGAATCCATTTGGAAGTGACTTGCTAATAAATTAGCAGATAAAGCTATAATGATATAGAGGATGATGCAAGTTTCCACATGTTTGTCTAAGTTATCATGAATATTCTAACTATTCCGATTTCGTAACACTTTACTGATATTAAAACAATATCCACAATGATAAATTATTATTGAATGATATTATGAATATCCAATATTGTTTAGAATTTTACTCGCGCTGTTCCAGCTTCTAGGACTGGGATTGAGGCATTCTCAGATTTTAAATATCAATATGGCAACCATTGATGTTTTCAGGTGATTCATTGGATTAATCGCCGCTATCTGTCCGGTAACAGGCATTTTTTGTGATTAGTATAATTAATGGACATTCTGACGAACAAGAATAGATATATACGTTATTGATGGGGCGTGAAAATGGAAAGAGGAAAGACAAGTACCTAATGAATAAGTGTATTATGAGTTCTATATTTCTTATATTTTCTCAACAGATAAATTTATAATATGTAACAATCCTTCCATTCAACAATTAACTTATGAATGAAATATTATTACGTATAGATGGAATTATCACGCTGATTTTTAATCGAGTTACAGTTAGGTGAATAGTTGTAATCGACCCTCAATTGTGTGAGCAAATGTGAAATTTTCAAAATATTGTTTATATCTGATACCATATGCTCTAAGTGAAATAAATCCACCATAACCTTTTACGCCTTTATGGAAAATTCCGATTCCACCTAATGGTGATGGTGGATCAGTCGTAACTGGGACAGCATCAAATAGCGGCAGCATTGACTGTCCAAAATCACTCCTCAAAGCTGACTGTTGGAGTTGAACGTAGTTCCAGTCAGGTGAACTTGGTGTATTATACTTCTTTGCCTGAAGTGGACTTATTGGATCAAATGATAGAGGCCTTCTGCAAATTGAAAAAAAATAAAAATGTAAAATTTATCAATTATCCATTTTGATTATCTTCCGAATATAGAATTTATGAATTTGCAGCTCTTGCTACCCTGGATTGCTCCTTGATGGGGCTAACTGGATTCTCCGCAGGAAATATAGTTGACCACTCTTGTGATCGAACGGTGTGCCAAATATTTCAATAGCAAACCCTGTTACAGTTCCTCTTGTTACTTTGTTGAATCCAACTCCTGAAAATATCATCATTTAATCTAATAATCATTAATGGCCCTCATTTATTTTCCAGATATTTGATGGGCATAATTTGGAAGTACCTGTTAAAACAAATTTTGGTGGTAAAAGAACATCGTCAAGAAAAAATAAGCTATTATCTTTATCAACAGGATGAATCTGAGATGCGTCAATATCATTGGGGATTGGTAACCAGCTCTCTGAATTTCTCAGAATGAAACCATTAGCCATCAATACTCCTACTCTTGGCTGAATATGTAGAATATTATTTCTGCGCTTTAATCGTAGACCAATAATGACTCTTGTAACAAATTATGGATTGATGTCAACCTCATTACCAGAATAATTTGATATCTTCAATCGTCTATAATGATCAGGGCCCAGAACTTGAGATAACTAAGAGTATCAGTGGCCGCAGCTAATATCGTGGTTATCTAAATCAAAAAAATCGTGACGAAAAATGTTTAAAAAAAATACAAATATTGTTTACATTGATGTTTTTTGAACTTGACTATCTCGAATTAATATTCTTTTATTCGATAAGTGAGTCCTATTATCGGGAGTATAATTTTTTTCATTCAAATTTCGACCCAATGAGAGCATGGGATTTGACATTATCGTGGGATAATGAACGAATCTTTATTCCAATGTCATTTTTCCGAATGATCTTTCAATGAACGTGGGTTGGAATTCGTTGGAGAAACTTCCATTTGCTATTCAGCAACAACCGGGGTATTATACACAAAGGGGATTCGCGAAATATTTGCTAATTCCAAAAATTTAATTTGAACAAAAACGAATCTAAGTGACTCTTGTATTTAGTTTGGCATTTTTCTCCATGGTTTATTGATTCTGAAAACTAAGGTATCAGCTACAACTACCAATACTCTTAGTTGTAGTGAGTTCCGGGTTCTGGTTATGATTCATAAACTTACTCATTGAAGTCCCCCCTGCTCTCCATAATCACGAGACTGATTTTATTATGTTTTCTATAACAGTGGCAGCCACACGTAGCATATCCAGCATGCGTGCCACTTTGATTATCTAATATATAACCATTATCTTCCGAACATTTGGGATTGCTTCCAAAAAAACCTAATTTCGATGAGTTTACGTATTGAAATTTCTGGATACCACTGTTCTGTTTCAGTGAGAAAAATAAATGTATAGAAAAAGATTGACCAAAATTTACTCGACGCAGAATTATTTGAATTCGAGCATTTTGACAGATCTTTTCACAAAAGCTGCACAATTTCGGTAAAAAAAGCGTACGACCTGTGAATTCTCGTTGAAACAGTCAATTTAAAAAAAAAAAACTCTCTCATTCATTTTACTTCACTCTCCCCTATTATTTCTAACATATCACAAATGCTCTATTGAACATTTCTGAAGTGTCCTCTTACCGTTACGCAAGCTTGCATAGTACCAAAATCCTCACAGTCAGCTGGTGTACTCGAACAGCCGCTTCGTTTATCGTAATATCTTGCATCACATCGGGTCGCTCTATTTTTCCATATATTCTGGCAGGACTTAAACGGACACATCGTTGGCTGATACCGAAAAATCATTGCCTGTGATATCCCGTCAAGCTCATAATAATTTTCATCTGTAAATTATTCCTCATTAACAACAAAAAAAATTGTAATTAATCTTTTACTTCAAGTTGGCGATAAAAAGAAATACTCAAGATCCAAGCGCCATTAGTTGGATCACAAGCTCTCATATATAGGCCTGTCGTTAGGTTCAAATTTTGTTGGATCGTAGTCACGTAGCTCTCAAAATACTTTCGGAATCGCATCTTAGCACGAGTATTCATAATCTTCCATGCTGTTGCCAAAAGAAAAGTACAGATTCAGTAGCAAGAGTTGGAATTGGTGCGTCTATTTTTCCTGCCATTCATTTGTAGATAATAGCAGCTGGGAAACTAAGCGAGATAGCGTTATTTTGCTCAAATCTTTTGTTATAGCTCTCGAATTTTGCTGCGGAGGGAGATACGAGCGAAGTTACACTATCTCGCTTTTTCTCTCAAGATCCTACTTTCGAGCATCAGACGGATAGCTATTCTGCATTGGCTGTATAGCTGAAAGGCTGAAGATCAGCTGCGCGTGCACAGCACAAATAAGAAGAAGAAGACGGATATCTATCGGGTGAGCGTGTGAGTCAGTCACTCTGATTAACACTTTCGGGTAAACTCAGGATAACTTGCGTCAATCTTCGGTTTAAGTCGACTTTCGAGCAAGATATTGCCGAAGGGTCTACTCCTTCTCGGCTCGGGCTTCATCAAGTCAACTTCTCTTCTGAATTTAGCAGCCAATGATTTGACACGTTTTTTTTATCTAGTGCGGTTATCATATCCATAAAGAGTGTTATATCAAATTATTGTAACGTATCTTCATCTTCAATTCACGACTCACTTATTGGGATTCAATATCTTACTAATTGAGAGAAACGGTCTTAACCCTAGACTAGTCCCTCCGTGAAGGAAAAGCCGACGTTAGACGTTTTCATTTTGTCATGATTATTTGACAGAACGTAAAATTCTGAGAAAATTTGAATGCTTTCATGGAAATGTTTAGCGAATTATTTTAATTTTTGGAAGACATATTCTGCAAAATTGATGGAGAAATAGAATAAACTCTACTACGCTACAAAGGTTTTCCCATGTTAAATGGAATTGTCAGCTGAGCGACGTTGCCGAAAGCTTGATGAACGCGCCCGGGCAGTTTAGAGTGAATGCGACAACGTCGCAGCTGGAACAACACGGTGGTGATTCCCTCATGAGTGGACCAGAGTCACGGGGGCCCTTTAGGTGACCAGTCTAGGGTTAATGATCATGGTCGACGCTTCAGACATCATACATACCTGGCCTTACTCCCCAACTCCTCAGTGCCTAAATTCCATCCTTTTAAAAATACATTCAGTTTCCGCGATATTCCCCAAAAGTGAATAACACGAAAAATAGACTTATCTGGTTTTACCTTTTCGTAACTGAATTAATAACTATATTTTTAAAAGTGATATTAATTGATTGATTGATCTTGAGATAATAATACCTTGATTCTCCCTGTATTGATATAAATTCTCATAAATCAACATAACACTGGTTTTTATCTCAGCTACGATTGTTATTTTAAATAGATAAACTAAAATTTCATCGATTGATTGATAGATGTTACATATTTCCTTGGATCTAGTCTATTTCAGAGAAGTTCATAATAGATAACATATTATTTATTATATATTGTGTTCGACTAATATTCATTATCATAACTCAGTGAAGAAAGAAAGCTGGATGGATTTCCTCTTCATTTTTGGGGAATATCTCTCTTATTCCCAAGATATTCTCGGGCAAATATCAGCAAAGAAATTAACTCATCCTATTTCGTCTCTCCACTATTGAGTGATTGTTATTATTATTTCTAGAAAATTCTTACCTTTGCGTAATTATTAATAGCAGCTATCAAACTTGATTCACCCGGGAATAAATCTTCCGGATGAGTCATAACTTTTCGTACCATTCCAATGTTCGATTCAATATTCGGGAAAACTGATTCTGTTAGATTATTGAGTGGACGACCATAAATATAATCATCTCCAACTACTATCTGAGGAAGAATTTTGTAAGCATCATCAATACTCCTGATGAATATTTCCATTACATCTACACACTTGAGTGCAATGACTGTGGATCTCACAAACTTGAGCAAGTTATTCTTTATGTTAAAATTTATGGAATTTTCAATTTCAAGCAATTTTACATGAATTTCAACCATTTGATCTAAGATTTTTTCATTCATTCCATAATCATTATCAAAAAGCTCTGCAACTGTTCTGGGAGTGAATGAACTAATCAAATTTAATTCATCTAGCGTTGAATAAAATTTCCATATTTCTGTACCTGATGAAATGACAATTATTGTTGAATAATGAATGAACATTATTTTGTATTGATTGTACTGATTTTTTTCTATTACCTGCATCATACAGATCGTTAATGATACATGATGATTCACTTATATAGATGATGAGGAGTATCAAAAGCTGCTTTTGGAGCATCTTCATTCCTATGATTGAATTCACGTGGCAATTCCAACTTTTAAAGCAATGAAAAAATTTATTGAATTTTAAAAAACTATGCTCGATCGTTCTCGAAGCCTTTCCCAGAGAAACACAGCGTTTTATTTCCAATGCCTCCTATCTGCTCCATAAAATATACCTGAGACGCAGATTATGACTCGAATCATCACTACGGTTAAATATTTGTCTGACCTTCAAAAAAGCTGACGTCAACGACTGTGGAAAACTATACTCCACTGTTTCTACCATTTTGCTTAATCAAACACAGCATTGTAGGTCTAATGCCTACTACATTCTACTTGAAATTCATCAAATATATGGAATTGAGGGAGAAGAGCATTAAAACGTTTCGAGATAATGGAACCGGAAATATTTTATTGTTGTAGCAATATTAAATCTGAGGGGAGGGGGGAGAAACTGAAGTTTCTGTGAAAAATAAAGTGGCCAAGTACATGTACGTGAGAATCCTTGAAAAAAAATGAGATAATTCGGTGGAGCCAAGAATTTGAACTATTCCGCGACAGTTGATGAGAAGGAAAAGGAACACATATGATTAGATGGAAGATTATTTGTTAGGAAAAATCAGAAACTTGCCTTTTTTACATCCGAAATCATTGATGAAAATCGAAAAGGCCAAGCTTCTGATTTTCTCTATCACATGAACTTCCATCTAACCTTCCATTTTTTTACAAATAGACTCAGTTATGTCGCGGAAATGCTGGTCAGAAATGGAAGGCAGAACATTCTAGTTTCAATACCTGTTACTGTTATGGTTCCAATATCTACTTAAAATTCAGCAAAAGGACGGAATTGAATGAGAAAGACGCTGTGATGATCCGAGATAGTGGAACTGAATATATTCCATTTTAGTATGAGCATTGAATTTATCTTCTTGTGATTGGAATATATCCTAGGGAAACTTTCGACACATTAGTAATATTTATTGTCAATATTCTCTCTCACAAGAGCCCAATATTAGAGGAATTATCACTCTAAGACGTGCCGTTTTTGCGTTCTACACTCAGCAAAAAAATTGAGAAAACAGTCCATTTTGTCATTTTTTGTCACTATTCTCGAATGGCTGTAACTTTGCCAAAAATCATCGGTTCGGAATTTAAAAAAATGGCTGGAAAGTTTGAAATTCTTTTTTTTTTAAATCTCGAGATGAAATTTTTTTTTGAACAATTGTTATAACAAGATGAAAGGGTTGAACGTGAAAAAATTTATTTTCGTTTTTTTTTCATCTTCTCAAATTGGTCCACGGACTTCGAAAAAAAAATTTCGACTCAGCCTTCGTCAGGCTCGTTTAGCCTGGGCCTCTCTGCTTCAATTTAGTTTTGTTTTTTTTTTTCCTATGACCATTTGTTGTTGAGATATCGTCAATTGAATTGTGACGTTGAAATTCGTTTATTGTTTCAATTCACTGCTTTAAATATTAATTGATTTCTTTTATTGATTTATTGATTTAATTCTGTATTGTTCGGGTTTTTATTTTATTAAAGATTATTATGATCTCACCTGTTTAATTATTACTTGAAAAGAGATCAGAGAGTATTTCCTCCAAAAGGAAATAGAATTGTTCGGGCTTTATTGTTTTATTATTTGAAATAGGAAATGTTCGGGATATGATTATTTATGGAATTAATGTTTGGGCATACGTTGAAAAAATATAGTATTTGAGGCGATTTGAGATGTTTGAATTTGACAAGATTTATTTAATGAAAATGTCTATTCAAGAAAACTTTTCACACACCCGGCACCTTTGTACACCGAGTGTACCGGGCGTTGATATATGCTGCGTCCAGCGATATCCCCACTCACTCGTTCTGTCTTTCTCACACTTGCACGCAACCCTATCCGTAAATTACAATTGTCTCTATTTGCAAGATAAATATTATTTCCGGGGAAACTTCAGTCCCAATGCTTTCAGATAAATATCTTCGATTTTTCTGTGCCTGCAACTTAATTGTCCGGATACTAGTTATTGCAATATTCGGGTTTTCCGTTTATTCGCCACGTGGCGATACCCAAGTGGCCAAGATGGCGTCACCGGAGAAGCCGGGGACGTCGCAATTGCAATAATTATTTAAGTATACTTGACGGGCGCACTTGATAGTTGTAATTTCCTAAACCGATTGTCAGTAACCGACTTCGTGCAACAACAATATTTTCGGGCTCGTTCATTCTCTTTATTTCCTGTAATCGCTACGGGAAAACACGTGGTTCACCTATCTTAATTTCACACACACACCTGTCACTTTATGCAACAATTAAAGTGTACTCACGCACAATATTATGCTCAGATTTGCTCTGGATATACTGCTAACTTCGGCAGTACTTTTCTGGTTGGTTTTGGGTCCTCTATTTCAATTCACCTATCTTAATTTATTATAATAAAAATAGATAAATTAAGAAGTGAACCAAAACGTGTGAAGACCAAAGTGTCTAGAACTAACGACTAGAGTGTCGTTGTCTGGGTTCAGGGAGCCAACCACAACTTTCTTCTCCCCGGCTTATTTATTTCGGCCAGTCCTGGTGAAGAATTCCCCTTTGTCCGTGGCTCATTGGCTGGAAGTTTCTCCGGTATCGATCGAGGTGCTCTGCGGCGCTAATCGATACCTCAGGCCCAGTTATCCAGTCGATAACTGGGTCAATGTCAGGACAGATGGTAATTTTCGTTTTGGCCTTGAATCTTCTCATTCCTGGAGCAATGACCGAATAGTGCTGTCCTCTAGCCTTTTGACGGTCTTTTCCTCATATTTGAATTGACTCTAAGCTATGGACGACTTCTTCGAGATTTCTAGACATTCCTCTGGCCTTGGCACTTTTGAGGCATTGCTGCCCTCCTCTGTTGTCCTCCGGGTGATGACTCCTCCTCTTCAGCACTCCGGGCGTATTATCGTCTCAATCAGTCATCATAAATTCCATTCATGCATCACATTTATTCTTTTAGTTTAGAGTAGGGAGAGCCAGGAAAGTACTCTCATTTTAACTAACCAATTTCATTGACGGGCATTTATTTCCGTCACAGAATCAAGAACCACTCTTTTGTCTTTAATCGTCGATATTTCGGGAACTACTGATCGCACAGCGGGCAGATGGTGAGATTTGTTAACTTGAATAAATTTTCTGTAATGTTCTTGTACTGTTTCATTTTAAAAAAAATTCAATTTTGGTTCAGAAAAGTACCGAAAAATGAAGTTTATTTCTTTTTTTGAAAAATGCGCTGAATTTTGCAGATTTCGTGCAGACTACGAATGTTTTCACGTTTTTTTTTACTTTGCTGTGTGCTGAAACATCGCCTAAATTTTTAAGCCAATCGGCTGGACCGTTTTATCTTGAAGGAATGAAGTTTCAGCAACAGTACACGGAACACTCTTTCGTTCCTTAAACATCAATTAATGATGATTAAAACCGGAGATTTTTTTTTTTTCGTTATATTTTCATGATTTCTTATGGACCACTCGTTGGATTTCACATGCTCACTCCCTCTCCCTTGCGCACCCACTCACCCCATTCACAGCATCCACACATGAAGAATTACGGAAGAATATCGAAAAAAACATCTCTGATTTCAATCATCATCAATTGATGTTTGAAGAACAGAAGAGCATTCCTTCAATTTCTGCTACAACTTCGACCTTTCGGGGAAAAAACGAGTAGAAGCCCCACTCTCTGTGCATTATTTATAAACCCCACTCCTTGTGCAACATTTAATATTTTGCCAATGCGATTGGCAAAATACTGCCGAATGGAATTTCGAACACAATTAATCGAATCGCTATTTATCTTCTCCATTGCTCTAAAAATAATATTATTTTAACAAGAACTATGCATTTATACATTCCTGCAAACGTTGCTCCAGACTGTATCGATCTGTTCAGGATTTCATCTGCGGTACTTCAAGTCAACTTGGAACTCAAAATTTCCGCTCAGAATAATCGATTGAACTTCACTAATGTCATATGATACATAAAAATTCAATATTAGATGAAAACCCAGATCCTACGATGGAACTTTAGAATTGAAGTTCAAATTTCAAATAGGATTTCTATTTTTCCTGACTGAAAGAATGAAAATGAGCTCATTCTGTAGGAGAAATTGTCTACTTTCGAATGGTAAAGTAAAAAATAGTAGTGTTCCTAGAGAAAAAGGGGAGAACAACCGTGATTTTTGAAGAAAAACTAATTCATCAAACACTCTTCTGAGAGACTTGTTCTGAACAATCTGAAATTCTCACCATTTGTGGAAATATACCCAAATTTTTCCCAAAGAATACCGTTATTTTGGGTAAATTTGTGAATTTTCCCAACCCAATTTATACCGTCTTTTTTTAAAATCAAATTTCAGTTTAAGTGGTACTTCGGTACTATATAGAACGTTAAACGATTATGAAGTAACATTTATAGAGAGGAATAACAAAAAAAAATCGAGCAATCTGAGGGGATCGAACCCAGACCCTTCGGATAACTAGTCTGCTACTCTGCAACTGAGCTGCCGGGTATTTACATATTCCCTATTCTAATTTCAATCATCACAATTTTATCGCCATTGAGAGGCTCAGATATTGGAAAAATGGACCATGGAGTATATCGTCGCTGTTTGAACAAAGAGGCGTAAGTCCTATGTATAAGTATAGCACTTGCGCCTCTTTATTTCTATGGCTACGATATTCATACATATTAATTGAGCGAACCAATTCGTTTTTTTTTAAATCACACATTGTTTGCAATCAAAGAATTTCACAATTCTCTGTTTAAGAATTAACGATATTTCATGATTTTAGTAGTGGAGAAAGGAAAACAATGGTGTTTTCGTCGGCATAATTTGGGTATCAAAATTTCACGAATATATACTGAAAATATTAGTATTATTTGAGTATGATTTGGGTATAATCTGAAAATCATACCAAAATCCTACCCAATGTCTACAATACCGGAATTATACCCAAAAAACTCGAAGAATTGGTATAAATGAATTCGCTAGGGAGGAGCCTTGCAGGAATGGCTCTTGAGTAATTTTTCAACATTTTTTGATGAATTTTTCTTTCTGAAGACTCAAATATACACACAGAAAACACTGAGCATAGGAGACGCTCAGAAGTGCGTAGTTACTGCACGTGTAGGCGTACTTCACGTTATCATAATCGAACGTGATGTACGCACACTCGGTGCGTGATATACGCACACTCGGTGCGTGATATACGCACACTTGGTGCGTGATATACGCACACTCGGTGCGTGATATACGCACAGTTGTGCGTGATGTCCACACACGGTAAATAAGCGAAATAGACGTTAATATGCGATCAGGAGGGAGTTTTTCCAGTTTTTCGTGATTATCTCGGTGAATAAGCAAGATAGAGCGAAATGGACGTTAATATGGGATCAGAAGGGAGTCTTCTCAATTTTCACAATTATCTCTGTAATTAAGCGAGAGAAGGCGAAATAGACGTTAATTCAGTATCAGGAGGGAGTTTTTTCAGTTTTTCACGACTATATCGGTGAATAAGCGAGATAGAGCGAAGTAGACATATGGAATTATGAGGAAGTTTTCACATGAAATAATATCCTCTTGATCCCAAATTGACGTCCATTTCACTCTATTTCACTCATTAACCGCTATAGTCGTGAAAAATCTAATGAACTCCCTCCTGATCCGAAATTAACATCTATTTCGCTCTATCTCGCTTATTCACCAAGATAATCGCGATAAGCTGGACAAACTCCCTCCTGATCCCAAATTAACGTACATTTCGCTTTATCTCGCTTATTCATCGAGACAATCCCGTAAAACTGGCAAAACTTCCTCCTGCTCCCATATTAACATCCATTCCGCTCTATCTCGCTTATTCACCGAGATAATCGCGAAAAACTGGAAAACTCCCCGATGATCCCATATTAACGTCCATTTCGCTCTATTTCGCTTATTTAACATGTGTGGACATCACGCACAGCTGTGCGTACATCACACACCGAGTGTGCGTACATCACGTTCGATTATGATAACGTGAAGTACGCCCACATGTGCAGTGACTACTCACTTCTGAGCGTCTTCTACGCTCAGTGTTTTCTGTGTGTATGGTCTATCACTCCCTCAAATATCATTATTTTATTGCCACTTTTTCTATAGAAAAAAAAAATAGCCAGAAAATGCTTTTTTTAAACTTCTACAGTGGTGTAACCTATCTACTTTTTTTTCTAAGGTATCATGAATATTCTAATCATTCCGATTTTGTAAAATTTTACCGATATCAAAACGATGTCCGCGATAATAAATTGTTATTGCATGATATTATAAATATACAATATTTTTCGGAATTTGACTCGCACTGTCCCAGCATCTAGGACTGGGATTGGAGCATGCTCGGATTTTCAATATCAATATTTTCGCCATTGATATTTTTATGTGATTAATTGGATCAATCGTCACTATTTGTCCGGTAAGAGGCATTTTTCGTGATTGGTAAAATTAATAGACATTCTGACTAACGAGAATAGATATATACATTATTGATGGGACGTGAAAATTGAAAGTGAAAAGACAAGTACCTAATGAATAATAAGTGTATTATAAGTTCTATATTTCTTATACTTTCTAAACACATAAATTCATAATATGTGACAATCCTTGCATTCAACAATTAACTCATGAATGAAATATTATTACGTATAGATGAAACTATCACGGTGATCTTCGATCCAGTTACAGTTAGGTGAATAGTTCTAATCGACCCTCAATTGTGTGAGCAGACGTGAAATTTTCAAAATCTTGCGTATATTTGAGACCATATGCTCTAAGTGAAATAAATCCACCATAACCTTCCACGCCTTTATGGAAAATTCCCATTCCACCTAATGGTGATGGTGGATCAGTCGTAACTGGGACAGCATCAAATAGCGGCAGCATTGACTGTCCAAAATCACTCTTTAAAGCTGACCGTTGGATTTGAACGTATTTCCGGTCAGGTGAACTCGGTGTATTGGGCTTGCTCATCTGAAGTGGACTTATTGGATCGAAAAATAGAGGCCATCTGCGGATTGAAAAGAAATGGAAATGGAAAATTTGTTAATTATTCATTCAATTGGTTTTTGAATGCAAAGCTTATGGATTTATAGCTCTTGCTACCCTGAATTTTTCTCTGATGAGGCTAACTGGATTCTCTGCGGGAAATATAGTTGACCACTCTTGTGATCGAACGGTGTGCCAACTATTTCAATAGAAAATCCTGTTACAGTTCCTCTTGTTACTTTGTTGAATCCAACTCCTGAAAATATCATTATTCAATCTAGTAATCATTGATGGCCCTCATTTATTTCCAGATATTTGATGGGCATGATTTGGAAGTACCTGTTAGAACGAATTTTGGTGGTAAGAGAACATCGTCAAGGAAAAATAAGCTACCATCTTTATCAACAGGATGAATCTGAGATGCGTCAATATCATTGGGGATTCGCAACCAGCTCTCTGAATTTCTCAGAATGAAACCATTAGTCATCAATACTCCTATTCTTGGTTGAATATGTAGAATATCATTTCTGCGCTTCAATCGTAGACCGATAATGACTCTTGTAACAAATTACGGATTGATATCAACCTCATTACCAAAATGATTCAATATCTTCAATTGCCCATAATTATCAGCACTCAGAACTTGGGATAACTGAAAGTATCGGTGACCGTAGCTAATATCGTGGTTATCAAAATCAAAAAAATCGTGACGAAAAATTCAAAAAATACAAATATTATTTACATTTTCTTTTTGAACTTGATTAGTTCGAATTAATATTCACATTTTTTTCAATTTTCTGCCTTAAGAGTCAACGCTGAAAGATATCGTGGAGTGAGTGGTAGTATCCGAAGTATAATTCTTCTCATCCGAATTTCGACCCAATGAGTACACGGGACTCGACATTACACTCTAAAAAAAATATACTAGTGACAAGTACAAACTTGTAATTGGGTACAGTAGTCTTGTCACAAGTATAAGAAAATACTAGCGATGAGTGTAATTCGGTACTCATCATGAGTACAATGGCCACGCATGAAGTATAAAAAGTACTTGAGACGAGTATAAAAGATACTTGAGACAAGTATAAAAAATACTTGTGTCAAGTATTGCTTTGTACTTACCACAAGTATTTTCTTGTACTTGTCACAAGTATTTCCTTGTCCTTGTCACAAGTATTTTCTTGTACTTGTCACAAGTACTTTTTATACTTGTGACAAGTAGTTTCTCGTACTTGGCACAAGTACAGTCTTATGCTCGTCAATTGCATTCGTTTAGATATAATTACCCCTATCTCGGTAAACAAGCGACATGGAGCGAAATGGATGTCAATATGGGATTATGGGGGAGTTTTTCGTAATTATCTCGGTGAATAAGCGAGATAGAGCGAAGTAGACGTTGATATGGGATCAGGGGGGAGTTTTTCGCTATTATTTCGGTAACTAAGCGAGATAGAGCGAAATGGACGTTAATTTGTGATCACCATAAGGTTTCCTCAATTTTTCGCGATTATCTCAGTGAAAAAGGGAGATAGAGCAAAATAGACATTAATATGGAATTATCAGGGAGTTTTTCCAGTTTTTCGTGATCATCTTGGCGGATAAGCGAGATAGAGCGGAATGGCTGTTGATTTGGTATCACCATAGAGTTTCCTCAGTTTATCGCGATTATCTGGATAAATAAGCGGGATAGAGCGAAATGGACGTTGATATGGGATAAGCAGCGAGTTTTTCAGTTTTTCGTCATTATCCCGGTGATTAAGCGAGATAGAGCATAGTAGGCGTTAATATGGGATCACCAGGGAGTTTTTCCAGTTTTTCGTGATTATATCAATGAACAAACGAAATGCAGCAAAATAGACGTTAATATGGGACCAGGAGGGAGTTTTTACAGGAGAAATATCCTCCTGATCCCAAACTAATGTTCATTTTGCTCCACCCCGTTTATTCACCGGGATAATCACAAGAAACTGATAAAACTTTCTGCTGATCTCAAATCAACGTCCATTTCACTCTATCTCACTTATTGACCGAGATCATCGCGAAAAATTGAATGAGCTCCTTGCTGATCCCATAGCAAAGTATAACGTCCGTTTCTCTATATCCCTTATTTACCGAAATAATCGCGAAAAACTGAGGAAACTCTATGGCGATTTCAAATTCACATCCATTTCCCTCTATCTGGCTTACTCACCTGGAAAAACTCCCTGATGATCCCATATTCATATCTATTCCGCTCTATCTCGCTTATTTTCCGAGATAATAGCGAAAATTTTTCACAAAAGTATATACTGCGAGTAGGGAAATCACGGACTCAAGCGCGAACATCACGCACACGTGTGCGTACATCACGCACCCAGTATGCGTACATCACGTTCGTGATAGACTCGCTGGGAGTATTTTTTAGACTTGAATCAAGTATATGTTATACTCACATCAAGTATAAAAAAAACTTGACATAAGTACAACTTATACTTGATTCAAGTATATTTAGTACTACTCTCTAGTATATGTAGTACTACTGTCGAGTATAGTTAGTACTTGTCACAAGTACAATGTATACTAGCACTGAGTATACTTCTCATGAGTATATTCGGGATTAAGCTGATATACTTATGAGAAGACCATTTCATACTCCGGACGAGTATAAACAGTTACTCAAGCCCAGATTTTCCAATGTACTTGTTACAAGTACAATTTCTACTTGCCATGAGTATATTTTTTTTAGAGTGTATCGTGGGATACTGAACAAATTTTCATTTCAATGTCACTTTTGTTCAATGATCCGTCAATGAATGTGGGTTGGGATTCATTGGAAAAACTTCTATTTCCTGCTCAGCAACAGCTGGGGTGTTATACCCAAATGGGATTCACAAGAGATCTGCTATCTCCAAAAATTTAATTTAAACGAATATAAATCTAAGCGACGTTTGTATTCAGTTTGGCATTTTTCCTCATGGTTTATTAATTCTGATAACTCAGGTATTAGCTACGACTACCGATACTCTCACTTGTACTAAGTTTCGAACTCTGGTTATGATTCATAAACTTACTCGTTGAAGTCCCCCCTGCTCTCCATGATGACGAGACTGATTTTATTATGTTTTCTATCACAGTAGCAGCCACACGTAGCATATCCCGCATGCGTTCCGCTCAGATTATCTAATATATAACCATCATCTTCCGGACATTTGGGATTGCTTCCGAAACAACCTAATTTCGATGAGTTTACGTATTGAAATTTCTGGAGACCACTGTTCTGTTTAAATGAGAAAAAAAAATATTGGGTAAAATTTACTCGAAGCTGAATTACTTGAATTCGAGAATTTTGACTGAGATCTATTCACAAAAGCTGCACAATTTCGGTAAAGAAAATGTTCGACCAGTAATTTCTCGTTGAAACAGTCGATTTTCCAAAAAAAAAATCACTCTTAACCATTTGATTTTACTCTTCCCCATTATTTCTAACACATCACAAATGCTCTATTGAACATTTTTCAAGCGTCCTCTTACCAATACGCAAGCTTGCATAGCACCAAAATCCTCACAGTCAGTTGGTGTAGTCGAACAGCCGCTTCGTTCATCGTAATATCTTGCATCACATCGGGTAGCTCTCTTCAGCCACCTATACTGGCAGGACTTGAGTGGGCATATCGCTGGCTGATACCGAAAAATCATTGGCTGTGATATCCCGTCAAGCTCATAATAATTATCATCTGTAAATTTTTCCTCATTAACAAAAAAAAAATTGTAATTACTCTATTACTTCAAGTTGGCGAAAAAAAAAATACTCAAGATCCAAGCGCCATCAGTTGGATCACAAGCTCTCATATATAGGCCTGTCGTTAGGTTCAAAGTTTGCTGCATCATAGTCACGTAGCTCTTAAAATACTCTTGAAATTGCATCTTAGCACGAGTATTCATAGACTTCCATTCTATTGCAAAAAAAAAATCTAGATTCAGTAGCAAGAGGTGAAATTGGTGAGTCTATGTTTCCTGCTATTCGATTGTGGATAATATCTCAGAATCTAAGCGACATAGAGCCATTTCGTTTCAATCGTTTTTTATAGCTCTTGGAATTTCCGACGCAGAAAGATACAAATGAAATTACGCTATCTCGCTTTATTCCATCTAGATCCTACTTTTGAGCCTCAGACGGATATCTATCCGGTAAGCGGGTCAATCCCATGTAGGGTTTCCCGACATCCACGGGGTGGCCGATGTTCGGGCCAAATTATTTTATACGATTTTAGGCAAGTCGATCAAAGGCCAAAGTACGAAACAATATCGGAGCGTGGATATTGGTTTTGCGAATAAGTCCGACATTCTTCCCAAAGTCGAGCCCTGTATATAGGGATGGTGAGTTAGTATCGTAACTCGATTCTATATCGAGTAGCCGAATATCGGTAACCCTATATCTATCCGAAATTCGGACCGAAGTCATGACACCCATATCGGCACAACAAATTCGAAACGATTATCGCACGTAATTCGCGTAACCGAAGTTCGGCTGCTCTACTTTTGACAAACATATTTCCAACATCGCTCCCCCGAATTCCGATCGATATCAATCTTGAAATTGCCCAATAATTTTTTACAATCGTTTATTTTTTAATAATTTTTTTTTTGATTAATTTTTATATTTTTTTATACTCTAACATAACGATTGGAAAGTCACGGCATAATTGATTTTCCTTCAATTATTCTTCTTACTAATGATTAATTCGTGAACTAAATTTAAAAAAATATAAAAATAATGAATAAATGTAAAATAGAATAGATAGAAAAATTGATCAAAAAAAAAAATCTTCCCTTTCTGCCATCAAATGATTCGATTATCAATAGAGGAAGAAATAATACCCAAATAATAACTTTAATTTTCAAAAATAGAAGAATTTTGTGTAAAAAAATGAATATTCCATTGTGAGGAATATGTAGTTTTGTTTCTCGGTTCTTACTTCAATTTTGTTATTATATTCCTCTCAATAAGGATATCCATATAAACAATATAAATATCGATATGAATTTGAGATCAAATGACTTTCAGATTCATATAGACAGTACGATTCTGTCAAAGTCAAATAGAGTGATGGTCCAGTCGGCAGCGTGCAAGTTTCATCATCCGACGATCGAGGGTTCGAAACCACCTGTGGGAACTAAAATTTGTAATTCCTAAAATGACTTTAAAATGATTAAAATTGAAATATTAATAATAAAAATATAAAATTACGGAATCTCAGAAAAAAAAATAATAATTTTCTTTTTATTTTATGTTTAAAAATTGTTTTTATATTATTGAGCGTCTGTCGAGTTCGATATGGGATTCGATATTGGGCGTATATCGAAGCGCTAAGTTGAAATTCGTCACATTGAATTTAGCCCGACGTTCGGGCCGAACTCGAAATCCTATATCGCGTCGAAATCGGATGCGATATACGCCCTATTTAGTTTTTGATTTCGTGCCGCTGTGACATGCCATTATTGGCTGGAGTTCGAACCAATATAGCTTCCCTATATCGAAACTCGGCAATTCGACATTGCCCCGAATTGCGGCCTATTTCGGTTTCCTACATGGGATCAGTCACTTTGATTGACATTTTTGGGTAAACTCGAGATAACTTGCGTCCATCTTCGGTTTAAGCTGAATTCCGGGTAGGATATTGCCCAAAAGGCTACTCCCTCTCAGCAGCCAATGATTTAACAGGTTTTTTTTACTTAGTGCGGTAATCATGGCCATAACGAGTGTTATATCAAATTATTGTAACGTATCTTAATTTTCCAATTCACGGTGAATTCTTCGGGATTCAATATCTTACTAATTGAGAGAAACGGTCTTAACCCTAGACTAGTCCCTCCTTTATTTTTTCATGATTGTTTGACAGAACGTAAAACTCTGAAAAAATTTGGATGCGTTCATTGAAATGTTTAGCATATTATTATAATTTTTGAAAGACATATTCTGTAAAATTGATGGACAAATAAAATAAATTCTAATTGGTGGCAAAATTTATCCCATGTTGGATGGAATTGTCGGTTTAACGACGTTGCCGAAAACTCAATAAACGCGCCCGGGCAGTGTAGAGTGAATGCGACAACGTCGCAGCTGAAATAACACGGTGGCGATTCCCTCATGAGGGGGACCAGAGGGGGACCAGTCTAGGGTTAATTATCATGATCGACACTTCAGACATCATACATACCTGACCTTACTTACCAACTCCTCAGTGCCTAAAATCTATCCTTCTAAGAACACATTCAGTTTCTGAGATATTTCCCAAAAGTGAATAACTCGAAAAATAGACTTATCTGATTTTACCTCTTCGCAACTGAATTAATAACTATATCTTGGAAAGTGATATTAATTGATCGATTGATGATTTAGATAATAATACCTTCATTCTCCCTGTATTGATGTAAATTTGCAAAAATCAACATGACACTGGTTTTTATCTCGGCTACGATTGTTATTTTGAATAGGTAAACTAAAATTTCATCGATTGATTGATAGATGTTACATATTTCCTTGTATCTAGTCTATTTTAAAGAAGTTCATTACAGACAACATATTATTTATTAGATATTGTGTTCGACTAATCTTCATTATCATAACTCAGTGAGGAAAGAGAGCTGGATGGATTTGTTTTTAATTTTTGAAGGATATGTCCTTTATTTTTCAAGATATTCTTCAGCAAATATCAGCGAAGAAATCGACTCATCCTATTCCTTCTCTTTACGATTGAGTGATTGTTATTAATATTTCTAGAAAATTCTTACCTTGGCGTAATTATTAATAGCGGCTATCAAACTTGATTCACCCGGGAATAATTCTTCCGGATGAGTCATAATTTTCCGTATTATTCCAATATTTGATTCAATATTCGGAAAAACTGATTTTATTAGATCATTGAGTGGACGACCATAAATATAACCACCTTGAAGTATTATTTGATAAAAAAATTTGTAAGCATCATCAATACTCTTGATGAATATCTCCATTAGATCTACACATTTGAGTGCAAAGACTGTGGATCTCACGATCTTGAGCAAGTTATTCTTTCTGTCAAAATTTATGGAATTTTCAATTCCAAGCAATTTCACATGAATTCCAACCATTTGATCTCTGATTTTTTCATTTATTCCGTAATCATTATTGAGAACCTCTGCGATTGTTCTGGAATTGAGTGAATGAATCACAGTCAATTCATCTAGCGTTGAGTAAAATTTCCATACTTCTTTACCTGACGAAATGACAATTATTGTTCAATAATAAAAAGCATTATTTTGTATTGATTGTACTGATTTCTTTTCTATTACCTGCATCATACAGGTCGTCAATGATACATGATGATTCACTTATATGGATGATGAGGAATATCAAAAGTTGCTTTTTGAGTATCTTCATTCCTACGATTGAATTTAAATAGGATTTCCAACTTTTAATGCAATGAAAAAATTTATTGAACATAAAAAACTATGCTCGATCGTTCTCGAAGCCTTTCCCAGAAAAACACAGCGTTTTACTTCCAATGCCTCCTATCTGCTCCATAAAATATACCTGAGACGCAGATTATGACTCGAATCGTCACTACGGTTAGAATTTGTCTGACCTTTAAAAAAATTGACGCCAGCGCCTGCGGAAGACTATGCCCGACTGTTCCTAACATTTTTCTTAATCAAACACAACGTTTAGATCTAATGCCTCCTATCTTCTACTCGAAATTCATTGAAAACACATGGGATTGAGGAAGAAGGGAATTTGAACGTTTCGAGATAATCAAACCGAAAATATTTTATTATAGCAGCAATATTGAATCTGTGGGGGGGGGGGGGGGGCAAAACTAAAGTTTCTGTAAAAAAAAACGTGGCCAAGTGCATGGTCATGAGAATCCTGCTCTTTGAAAAAAAAAATGAGATGATTCGGTGGAGCCGAGAATTTGAACAATTCCGTAACAGCTGGTGAGAAGGAAAAGGAACACATATGATTATATGGAAGATTATTTGGCAGCAAAAATCAGAAACTTGGCCTTTTTCATCCAAAATCATTAATAAAAATCGAAAAAGCCAAGTTTCTGATTTTTCCTACTAAATAATCTTCCATCTAACCTTCCAGTTTTCAACAAATAGACTAAGTTATATTGCGGAAATGCTAGTCAATCCAAAGATGAATGTAAAAAAACTACCCCCGATGTTTTGCATAGTGTCCCCAACAAGACAGAACATTTTAGTTTCAATACCTGTTACTGTTATGGTTCCAATATCTACTTAAAATTCGGCAAATGAACGGAATTGAAGGAAAAAGGCACTGAGAAGATTCGAGATAATGAAACTGAATTTATTTCATTTTAGTATGAGCATCGAACTCATCTTCTTGTAAATGGAATATATCCTAGAAAAACTTTCGACACTTTAATCTGCATGTAATTAATGCAACGTGAATATTCGGAGAGAAAAGACAAGTAACCAGTGAAATAAGTGTATTATGAAGTCTGTATTTCTTATAATTTCTGAACAGATGAATACATATTACATAGCAATTCTTCTATTCAAGAATTAATTTATAAATACAACATTATCACGTATGTATGGAATTATCATGCTCATCTTCAATCGAGCTGTAATTATGTAAATAGTTGTACTCGACCCTCAACTGTGTGAGCTGATGTGAAATTTTCGAAATATTGCATCTGTCTGATTCCATATGTTCTGAGTGAGATAAATCCGGCAGAACCTGCTACACATTTATGGAAAATTCCAAGTCCACCTAATGGCGATGGTGGATGAGTCGTAACTGGGATAGCATCAACTAGCGGCAGCATTGACTGTCCAAAATCACTTTCTAAGAGTGATTGAATGAGTTGAATGTATTTCCGTTCAGGCGGACTCGGTGTATTGAGTTTCTTTGTCTGAAGTGGACTTACAGGATAAAATAATAGAGATGGTCTGTAAATTGAAGAAAATTTGAAATTGAAAATTTATCGATTATTCATTTGATTCGCTTTGGAATGTAACTTTTATGAATTTATAGCTTTTGCTACCCTGAATCGCTCCTTGATGAGGATAACTGAATTATGCCTTGAGGATCTAATTGGCCATTCGTGTAATCGAAAGGTACGCCGAATATTTCAATGGCAAATCCTGTTATAGCTCCTCTTGTTACTTTGTTGAACCTAACTCCTGAAAAAATCATCATTACATGAAATTATCATCAAAGAACATCCATTCATTTCCAGATATTTGATAAGCACAATTTGTAAGTACCTGATAAAACAAATTGTGGTGGTAAAAGGACATCGTCCAGAAAAAAGTAGCTATTTTCCTTATCAACAGGGTGAATTTGAGATGCATCAATATTATTTGGGATTGGTAACCAGCTCTCTGAATTTTTCTTAATTTGACCATTAGCTATCAATTTTCCCACTCGTGGTTGAATATGTAGAATATCATTTCTGCGCTTGAATCGTAGACCAATAATGACTCTTCCAACAGATTACGGATTAATGTCAATCTCATTACTAAAATAATTTCATATTCTCAATTGTCTATTGTGATTCATAAACTTACTTATTGGTGAGCCATGGGCTTTCCATAATCATGAGACTGATTTTATGATGACTTTCATTACACTGACAGCGACATGTAGCATATCCAGCATCCATACCTCTCAAATTATCTAATATATAACCATTATCTTCTGGACATTCAGAATTGCTGCCATAAAAACCGTATATCGATGAGTTCACGTATTGAAATTTGTGGGGGCCACTTTTCTGTGTCAATAAAAAAAAAGTAGTACAGAAAAAAATATACTCAAAGTAGAATTATTGTAATTCTACCGTTTCGACTGGGATCCATTCACAAAATCGACAAAATTTTATGGATTGAAAGGGCTCGACCTTGAAATTCTTGGCAAAACTGACGATTCTTCATAAAATTCTAGTAATTCATTTTACCCTACTCAAATTAAGCAAATTTCTAACTGATTACAGATGCCTTATCAAGCCTTACTGGAGTCTTTCCTCACCAATACACAAGCTTGCACAACTCCCAAATCCTCACATTCAATGGGTGTACTCGAACAGCTGCTTCGTGTATCGTAATATCTTCCGTCACATTGGCTCGCTCTCCTCTGCCACATATTCCGGCAGGACTTGGTTGGGCATCCCGTAGGTTGATATCGAAAAATTATTTCCTGTGTCATCCCCTCGAACTCGTAATAATTTTCATCTATGAATTCTTTCCTCATTAAAAAAAGAACATCGCTCTTTCACTCCAAGTTATCGATAAAAAAAATAAATACCCAAAAACCAAGCGCCATTTGTTGGATCACAAGCTCTCATATATAAGTCAGTCGTTCGATCCAAATTCCGTTTTATTATACTCACGTAGCTTTCAAAATACTGCTGAAAGTGCGTCTTGGCCAAAGTATCCAGAATCTTCCGTTCTGTTGGCCGAAAAAAAAAATAGCAGGTTCAGCAGCAAGAGGTAAAACTGATAAGTTTATTTCCCTTGCTATTTATTTTCAGATTAAATCTCGGAAACTAAGCAAGATTGCGTTATTTTTTTCCAAACGTACTTTGATCTATTCAGATCTGATTAGATCTGATTGAATTGGAAAATTTGATATGAATAGATCTGATTAGATCTAACTAAATCTGATCGGATCTAACTAGAACTGATTAGATCTGAACATTTTTTCCCGGGTAGTGACATCAGCTGAGCGATAATTCATTGAGATAGTATACCTTGATTCTCCCTGTATTGATATAAATTTGCAAAAGGCCCTATGAGACTGGTTTTTATTTCAGCTATGATTGCTATTTTAAACAGGTAGATTAGAATTTCATCGATTGATTGATAGATGTTACATATTTCCTGGTATTGATTCTATTTTAAAAAGTTCATTACAAATAAAATATTATTCATTAAATATGATGTTAAATAAACATTCATTATCATAACTCAGTAGTGAAGCGAAAATCTTGGATGAATGTGCTTTTCATTTTTGAAGAATATCTCGCGTATGCTTCGAAATATTCTTCAACAAATATCGGCAAAAATTGACTCATCCTGTTTCATCTCCTCACTATTGTTATTCATATATTGTTTATCATATGTTGTTATTATCATGTCTAGAAGATTCTTACCTTAGCATAATTATTTATAGCATCTATCAAACCTGACTCATTCGGCAGTAATTCCTTTGGATGAGTCATGATTTTCCGTATTATTTCAATGTTCGATTCAATATTCGGAAAAACTGATGTTGTTAAATTCCCAAGCTGACGATTATAATTATAACGATCTTGAATTATTGTCTTATAAAAATTTTTGTAACCATCATTGATACTTTCAATAAATATTCCCATTTCATCTACACACTTGAGTGTAAAAATTGTGGATCTCACAATCCTGAATAAATTATCTTTTATTTCGGGATTTATGGAATCTTCAATTTCACGCAATTTCACATCAATGTCATATATTTGATCTCTGATTTTCTCATTTGCCTGATGATCATCACCAAGAAGTCTTGTAACAGTTTTGGGATTGACGGAAGAAGTCAAATTCAAGTTATCCAGCGTTACGTAAAATTCACATACTTTTTTGCCTGATGAAACCAAAATTATTATTCAATAATAAATGAGAATTAAGTTCCATTGATTGTACTGATTTTTTCCAATTACCTGTTTCATACAGAGTATCGATGACATGCGATGATTCACTTATATGGATGATGAGGAATATCAAAAGCTGTCCTTTGATCATCCTCATTTTCACTATTGAACTGAATTCAGAAGGAAATAACAATTGTTAAAGTAATGAGAAAGTCTATTGAATGTGAGAAAATATGCTTAATCGTTCATGAAGCCTTCTGAAATGGAACAGAGCGTTTTAGGTTGAATACCTCTTATCTTCTACATGAAATACATTTGCAATAGTGAATTGAGGCGGGACTTAGCCTTATGTTCCGAGGATTATGTGTTCAATTGTTGAAACAGTCAAATACCTGCCTTCCAAGAATTGTAAAGCGAATAAAATTGGAGAACTCTGCACGACTTTTTTTGATATCTTCCCCAATCGAACAGAATGTTGTAGTTTCAATATTGACTATCTTCTATTCTATTCAAACAACACGTGGAATTCAGAAGGAAGGTCATTGAAACGCTTTGAAATAATGAAACAGAAGAATTTCCATTTTAGCATCAATATTAAATTGTTCTTGTGGTAGTTAAAATGGTTACATAAAGTCCGGAAAAGATGTCTCTAGATTGACTAAGGCAGTGGGTGCGTGTTTAACACGTTTGATGAGCGTGGGAGTCGGATAGAGGGAGGGAGGTTCAATGCGTAGGCAGTTGATGCGTTCTGAACATGTTTTATGAACGAATATTACGAATATTCTCCAAGAAATTTTAGAAGAAGATTTCTTTTTCTTGCAGAGATATTTTACGAGAAATTTCTACCTGAGAAATAGTCAGCTGTCTTCCACGGAGGTGATTTTATCGGGGAGATTATGGTCAGGGAGATAATACGTTTCACCAGTTGGAAGTCATCCTAAAAAAGTTCTTGATACGTGAATTATTTTTATCGTCGATATTTTTTACGGTAGTTCGATACTAGAAAAAAATATCGCTCCAATCTTCACATTGATTGACTATTTTACTGGCATTTTAGAAGTATGATAGGACTGTAGTGATAAGAGTAGGTTTCACACGTTTTATCTATTACAAACATATCTTCCCCGGATTCTATAAATATAATATCGGTGACACGTGGAAAATGAGAGGGAAACGACCGAGGTGGCTCATGGACTGATTGTATGAAAGCACGTATCTTTTTACTAAATAGATAGATTTCACTAAATAACTAGACCACGAAAAATGATCTCATAATTTTTTTTTGATAAAATTCAACTGCTCAAATTTTTTGACGATTATCCTTTGTGTTGGATTGGAAAACTATTACCAATGACTGATAATTACTTAAAAAAATGGTTTTATCCTTCATCATCAATTTGTCTTTTTGAATCGAGCGTGCAATTTTGGTCAACCAATGAGGATTGAGGAATAGACACGACGATTTTAGCATCACAGTTGAAGTGAAAAAACGCGAATGTTAAAAAAAAAACTATGTTTGGCTGTTGTTGAGGATGTCTCCAACAAGACCGAACGTTCTAGTTTCAATACTCATTACCGTTGTGGTTGCAATACTTACTTGGAACTGAACAAAGATTCAATTCTTCTCTTTGCAGTTGGAATATATTCTAGAAGAACTCACGGCACATTGATCACTTCTATTATCAATACTTTTTTTATTAGAGTCTAATATTGAGAAATTATCGTTCTAATTCCGAATGTTCTAATCGAACCTCTTTTGGGTTCTATATGGACGTAATTGATGGAACATAGAAACGGGAAGAAAAAATACAAATACCTAGTGGAATAGGTAAAACAATTATGAATTCTATATTTTTTATATTTTCTAAACAGATAAATGTATATTATATAGCAATCCTTTCATTCAAGAACCAACTTATGGATGTATTATAATTACGTGTGAATGAAACTGTAATGCTTATAGTTAATCGAGCTGCGGTTAGGTAAATAGCTGTATTCATCCCTCAATTTTGTCGTCAAATGTTAAATTTCTGAAAAATTGCGTACTTCTGATTCCATATATTCGGAGTGAAATAAATCCGGCATAACCTCTCACGCCTTTATGAAAAATTCCGACTCCTCCCAATGCTGATGGTGGATCAGTCGTAATGGGGACAGCATCAAGGAGTGGTAGTACTGTCTGTCCAAAATCATTTCTTAACAGTGATTGTGTGAGCTGAACGTGTCCCTGGTAAATCAGACTCGGTGTATTATGTCGTTTCGTCTGGAGTGAACTCACTGGAACAAATAAAAGACGCCGTCTGTGGATTGAAGAGAAAATTAAAAATTAAAAATTTATTGATTAGTCATTTGATTCGCTTCAGAATGCAAATTTTATGAATCTATTATAGCTTTTGTTATCTTGAAGGAGCACGCTATTTGCACAATGCACGCAAAGTATAATATATCAGAAATATGTTTTGAAAATTCAATTTAAATTACTGCATGATGGGCACAGGTGGGATTATAGCTATACGAGTGACGTTTCAAAGCAATTCGAATGGAAATTCGGTATGGAACTGGATAGCTTAATCAGTAGAGCGCCTGACGGCTAGTGTGGTTTTTATTTCTATGTAGGATAAGTAGAAAATTTTACACATTAAAAATTAAAAAAAAAATAATATACGTAAAGCCAATAATGCCTGAGGCTCAAAAGTTGATGCAACAAATATCTTTTGTTTTCATTATTGATCTAACCCTTTGACTCGACAAACGCACGAAAGTGTATCGGTGTGAGAAGAAAGGGGGCCAGCCAATCGTGCGCGCCTGTATAATTGTAGTAGTGCGTGACGTCACGATGGCAGCCCCCACTCTCGGCAATCCAGGTACGAAGTTATTCACACAAACGGTTGGGGCTCCATCGAGTGCAAAATATTTCTTTAATGTTCCAAAAAATTGACCTAATTTCGTGGAATTCTGCAATATGAATAATAAAAAAAGAAAAGTCATCAATGATGAGAATTCAGAGCCCAAGCGTCCAAGATTAACGGAAAACAGAAAAGGTAAAAAACAGAAATCAAAGAAAACAGAGATAAATCATTTTGAACCAAACCAAACGAAGCAAAATGCAACAGATAGTACCACTACTAAGTGTGAGTAGTCACTCACAATAAAAAATCATGTTCGAAGGTCATTTCTTCAAGACGAAGGTCCTGTACATAGTCTCATGCCTGGAAGTGAAGAACAAGCATTTTTTGAGTTGTTTATTTCTCCAGAAGTCCTCCAACTTATTTCTGACCAAACCAATTTGTACGCAGAACAATGCCAGATGAAAGAAAGGCAGCGTGACAAGAAGTGGTATCCAACAACCTCACGTGAAATCAAAGCTTATCTCGGTATACAAATATACATGGGGATTGTCCACTTGCCTGAGAATGTTGATTATTTTTCGAAATTATTTGTTATGTGCCCAATGGTCAGTAGAGCAATACCATATCTGCGATACTTGAAACTCACATGTTACTTGCATTTAAATGATCAGCAATCCGTTTCTGCTAGAAACTCACCAGATTTCGATCCTTCATGGGAAGTCAGACCTGCCTTAAATGTAATGGAGAAATTTCGAGAATACTTCAAACCTGGTTGTGCTTTATCCGTTGATGGAGCAATGATTAAATATAAAGGAAGAGTATTGTTCAAACAGTACATGCCCGCTAAGCCAGAGAAATGGGGAATTAAAGTATGGGCAATAGCAGACAGCAAGACGGGTTATCTTGTTCAGGGAAAAATTCATTTGGGGAAAAAGGAGACAAATAGTAATGATCTATTATTAGGAGAACAAGTGATACTTGAAATTTTTTTTTTTATTACGGCTTCGAGGGATACTTGAAATGTGCGAAAATTTCAAGGGATTATTTCATATCTACCATGATAATTTCTCCACATCTATGACTCTCATGGATCATTCATTAGAACAGGACACTTATGCATGTGGTAAAGTGAGATCCAACAGGAAAGAACTCCCAACAGAATTCAAAAATGTGAAAGAAACGAAATTGCAACGTGGGGAATTCAAACAATTCCAATCAGGACAGGTCACAGCTCCTATATGGCATGATAACAGAGACGTTTGCTTGTTATCTACAAATCACGATGCCTACCAAGAAGAGCATGGCATACGAAAAGAGTCAAGGACAGGTAACAAACAACCTATTCGATGTCCATTGCCTGTTGTTAAATACAGAGAAAATATGGGAGACGTTGATTGTAGCGATCAAAAAAGATCTTACTATCCTTTTGGAAGACCTTCAGTGAAATGTTAGAAGTATGTTTTTCATTTTGTGCTTGATGTTGCAATTGTGAATGCTTCCATTATCTTCGACTTGACCAATCGACCTCAGAATACAAGCAAAGGTAACCGTCCATCGACATTTAGGATCAAATTGGCAGAGTAATTGATAGGTAATTTTGTGACACATAAACATCAAGCTAGATCTCCCACACCATCCTTACCAAAACAAAACTATTGTGACGTCCATCAGTCGTTCATTTTACGTAAATAAATAGATAAAAAATATTCAAAATATCGAACAAATGAATACATTTTTAGAAAACAATTCTGGTTGCTTTCCCACGATTTTTGTGGGCTAGCAATGAATTTTAGAGACACTGTGTCGTCTACTCAAGTGTCTCACTTTGAAAATTCTCGTTTTCGGAAAGAGATTCGAATTTCAAAACGCGTAACAAAAAAAATTAACAAAGAGAAAATTCGAGTAAAAGGAAAAGCATGTACGGGTTCTCAAGTGACAGACGACTTAGTGGCGTCGGGCCCACTCTCGTTGTCTCTCGCTTCTTACGACCCTCTCATCTGGTCCAGGGGGTCCGTTGAAACTTTCTCTTGAAAATACTGTCTAGACGTTTCTACAAGTGTTCAGAATTTTGGAGACTACAAAAATTTAACGGAAATTATTTGGAACAGATGTTTTTTTTTGACTCGAGAAGCTTAGAAAATGATATCTTGTGGAGGGGAGAATGGGCCTCCCCAAAGCAAAACATAAGTTCGCCTACATTTAGAAAATTAGGATGAGACCATGTAGAGGGGATGGAGTGACCCTGAAGCATTGGTCCAGAAAACCTTTAAGACGGAAATCTAAGACCCGAGTGTTACGTCATTGGTCTTCGACTCCTCTCCTTTCAAAAAAATAAGGGAACGCCTTAAAAATTATTCAGAGGACTACAGAACTGTTTAATTTTTAGTCAGTCAAGTTTAAGCTCCGAAACCGTCAAGTTCAATTTACAAGTGTCAACCGATTTAGTCTACAAAAATGAGAAAAAAGAAAAGGAAGAAAAAAATTACTAAGTGAAATAAGAATATTTGAATACCGTTCTAGAAGTTAATGATCGAGTAAATAATTACAAACATTTTTCAAGTTCATTCAAGAGAGTTCATATTGAATGGAATTGTTTAAATTAAATGACAAGTGAAATTTTTTAATCAAGTGTGAATCAGAATAACTAAAAGTAACAAGTCGACAAAAGGGTTTTATGTTTTTGTAAAATCGCGTAAATAGTTAAAATATAAATCAAATTATTGTTTATTAAACATAACCGTGTTTTTCTTTCGACTCCCTAATCCCAGTCTATTGGCCGAAAGGCTAGGGCTAAAACAGGGAAAAATTCAGTTGATCGGATTCTTGTTTAATTTGGGATTCATAGAAATACTTCTTTAAATCTCAATAAAATAAAGAATCTTGTCAACAGTTATTGTCATTCCGACATAACACTATGGTCAGCATGGGATCGAGAAAATTAATGGACGCGCCAGAGTCTGTGTCCATTGTTCCAAAGAAAAAAAACGTACACCATCGGGGAACTCCAGTCGTACCAGTTTTAGATGCGAAAACTGTGATTTGGCTTCATGTAAAGTGGATTACTCCCAAGAATATCATAAAATACGACTTGATTGATGCAAGTTCATACGTAATCATTTTATGTGATAATGCATTTCTGCAATTCATTTTCAGAGAATTTATTAAATTTCGTACTAAAATATTAGTTCATAAGCTGAGCATAGAGCTCTGTGCAGTGATTTCTCTTCAAAAATATTCGAAGATAAATGTAAGCTTTAGACTTTTATTGTAGTTTGTAAATGAAATATTATTTTTGTTATCAATGAAACAGTTTAGAATAATTATGAGAGAGTAGAATATAATAACATTACTATCGTTATTATGAATGTATGAGTCTTTAATAAAAAAACGAAGTTAAATGATAGCTATTGAGTTTCATTAGTATTCAGGGGCCCGGTGAAACATCGTACGGTATTGCTGCCGCGCGTATCTCAGCGCCATCACGTGATTTTTGCCATGCCTCCTTGCGCTCTGGTCGGTGGTGGGGACCCGGCGGTCGAGTCATAGGGCTAAGGTAAAGTACCCAGTATAGCTGCTCAGGAGCTAGTACCTGCTCACTCCACGTATTTGTATATTTACATTCATGAATTACTTATAAATATAGGTACAGAAATACCACAGTGAGGAACTACTAGTTCCTGAGCAGCTATAAAATCCATTAACGTACATAGAAAATGTATATTAGACTGTGCCAAATTTAACGACTATTTTTTTTTTCGGCTCCCAAGTGAAAATTACATTTTCCGTTACGAAAAAATAAGACTCCCCAAATCCGGGCTTCCTATCTTTTTTTTCCAGTTAGCGCTCGCGTAAATAAGCATTTTTCAAGGGAAAATTTTTTTTAAATGATTGTAAACCTCAAAATTCATTTAACCCTCTGAAGACAAACTCCATCTCCCCACCACTGAATCAGACCGAACGGCGAGTGACTCGGCCGTATGGTGGGGCGCAACATCCAGTGCCGGCGTATCGCGCGGTGGCCGGCGAATCACTGCTAAAAAAAATACAATCAACCGGGAAAAATCAATAAAAGATGAGTCGGTCTTGAGACAGCGGACTTTTTTAAAACATGTATTTTCTTCGATTTCAACGAAGAAGGATTTTTGATGGAATCTTTTTTGTTCTTCACTTTTATAACTGGAAGAATTTTTGTAAATGAATTTTTTTTTTATTTTCGTTTTTGTTGACGCGTCTCCATTATTCCTTCTCCAGTAAATAGTATTTTTAAATTAAACACTTTTTCCTCAGTCCAAACAGTTCAATCATAAATTTCTATTTTTATTATGAACTTGGAAACGAGAAAAAATATAAGAAAAATCGTAACCGGCAAGGACCCACACGTTCACGAGCTCTGTACGGTCATGGGATAGTAGGAGAGGGGGCAGCCATCTCATGACGTCACGCACTAACACAGTGAACGCGTGCCCACGATTGGCTATTCCCTCTCTCTAGTTCACACGACAGGGATTGCTAGGAGTTTGTCTTCAGAGGGTTAATATGATCTGTAAACATTCAAAACAACGCATTATTCCGTCGAGAATTCAATGCCCAACGAAGATAACCATGAACGAAGTCAAAACAATGGCCTACATGCCTTGTAGACCAAATAGAAAGCGAATTTTTCGTTAATTTATTACTAACATTCATTCTTATACTAGACTGTGCCAAATTTGACGACTATTTTTTTTTTCGGCTCCCAAGTGAAAATTGCATTTTCCATGACGAAAAAACAGGGACTTGGAACGTTACTTTCGTTTAGTTTAGTTAGCGGGCGCGTAACGAAACGAAATTAATAACGTTAGTCGCAATATCAAAAGTAGTAACGAAAGTCGAGTAACGTTAGTCGCAATATCAAAAGTAGGAACAAAAGTCGAGTAACGTTAGTCGCAATATCAAAAGTAGTAACGAAAGTCGAGTAACGTTAGTCGCAATATCAAAAGTAGGAACGAAAGTCGCGTAACGTTAGTCGCAATATCAAAAGTAGTAACGAAAGTCGAGTAACGTTAGTCGCAATATCAAAAGTAGTAACGAAAGTCGAGTAACGTTAGTCGCAATATCAAAAGTAGGAACGAAAGTCGAGTAACGTTAGCTGCAATATCAAAAGTATGAACGAAAGTCGAATAACGTTAGTCGCAATATCAAAAGTAGGAACGAAACTCGACTATTTTTGTTATTGCTTCCTCTTTCATCTACTCTCCCATCACTGCATGTTCGTCCCGAGAAGCTCGTTTCTTTGAGTTTCATTTTCTCAATATTTCCCGGGAAATAAGCGAGATAAAGCGATTTTGCTTGGGAACTTATTTGTAGCTCTCGAAATTCTCCACAGAAAAACCTCAGGGCGTAATTGAAATATGTTTTTTATTCCTGAGTTTCATTGATATCACATTTTTTCGTTGGAGAAACAAGTTTATTTTGATTTTTTTGAAATCGCATAAAAAAAACAGAATTTCGAGAAGTTGAGTAAAGAATTTTTTAATAAATGAACACAAATCACCACGTAATTTGCATTGTTTCACTCTATTTTCCAGTGAAAATAAGGATATTCAACAATTTTTACCTTTTTTTTTTTGAGTGGATATAAATTATAAAATAGAATCATGAGAAATTATTTAATTTTTTCAATTGAAAAATTATGAAATTAATAAAAAAATAACAAATTTTCCATTCCATTTCTTTAGAATCAACTGGGCGTAAGTCCCTTTTTTTACTCACTTTTTTTATTAGAAATCATTTCCATGAAATTAAAATATGTCTAATAACAAAGGGGCGCGGCTCCAGAACTTGCGGCCTTTTTTTCATTAATAATTAACAATTTTACAAATTGTATTTTCATGAAAAAATTTTATGATTGGTTTTTTCTCTATAACTATTCGAAAAATCAATATTGTGGAAGTCTCGATGATATAAATCGATGGAAAATGATCTCAGCATTCATTTCAGACTAGTTTCGGGTTGCTACGACGCATAGAACCAGAGATATTCGCAAAAAATTGAATTTACTCAAAAAACAGAAGGCTAACAAGTACCCAAGAAAACAAAATCTCAAAAAATTCCAGAAAATCATTCAGCGCACCAATTTTCCGCATAAAAATTTGCTCATCTTTCCAATGGAGTCACCAAAAAAAACTCTATCTCCCACCCTTCCATTCCAATGTCCGTTTTACCCCACCTTCCCTTATGTCTATGAATAATTTGAAAAAAATACCAAGCCAAAAAATATAGAAAACATTATCATGTTAATAATATGTTTTTTTTTATTCAACAATTATATAATTAAGTGAATAGAGGGTCCATAATAATAATAAAGTAAGGAAAGAAATGGAATGGAAAATTTGTTATTTTTTAATTAATTTCATAATTTTTCAATTGAAAAAATTAAATAATTTCTCATGATTCTATTTTATAATTTATATCCACTCAAAAAAAAAAAGGTAAAAATTGTTGAATATCCTTATTTTCACTGGAAAATAGAGTGAAACAATGCAAATTACGTGGTGATTTGTGTTCATTTATTAAAAAATTCTTTACTCAACTTCTCGAAATTCTGTTTTTTTTATGCGATTTCAAAAAAATCAAAATAAACTTGTTTCTCCAACGAAAAAATGTGATATCAATGAAACTCAGGAATAAAAAACATATTTCAATTACGCCCTGAGGTTTTTCTGTGGAGAATTTCGAGAGCTACAAATAAGTTCCCAAGCAAAATCGCTTTATTTCGCTTATTTCCCGGGAAATATTGAGAAAATGAAACTCAAAGAAACGAGCTTCTCGGGACGAACATGCAGTGATGGGAGAGTAGATGAAAGAGGAAGCAATAACAAAAATAGTCGAGTTTCGTTCCTACTTTTGATATTGCGACTAACGTTATTCGACTTTCGTTCATACTTTTGATATTGCAGCTAACGTTACTCGACTTTCGTTCCTACTTTTGATATTGCGACTAACGTTACTCGACTTTCGTTACTACTTTTGATATTGCGACTAACGTTACTCGACTTTCGTTACTACTTTTGATATTGCGACTAACGTTACTCGACTTTCGTTCCTACTTTCGTTACTGCGACTAACGTTAGTCGACTTTCGTTCACACTTTAGTTTCGATATTTTTATGTTCCCAGTAACGAAACGCAAGAAACCGAGTTTCGTTTCGTTACTGACTTTCGTTCCCAGTCCCTGCGAAAAAATAATGCTCCCCAAATCCGGGCTTCCTATCTTTTTTTTCCAGTTAGCGCTCGCGTAAATAAGGATTTTTCAAGGAAAAAATTTGAAAAAATGATTTTAAACCTCAAAATTCATGGAATATGATCTCTAAAAATTTTAAAAACGCATCATTCCATCGAGAATTTAATGCTTAACGAAGATAATCGTGAACGAAGTCGAAACAATGGCCTACACGCCTTGTAGACCATATAGAAAGCGAATTTTTCCTTAATTTATTACTAACATTTATTCTTATACACATATCAAACAATGAATGTGTAATTAAAACTTGTGAATTTCATTTTCTAGACAATCCTCGTGATCCATAGAACTAATTTTTATGCTCTTTCCATTCTTCTTTGCACTTTTATTTAAACTGAAATCATAATGAAAAATACTTGACACCTGTAAAGTTCGGAATAGAAGGAGGGTGCGTGAAATTCACGCACGGCAGAAGTGAAACTTCTTGATGATCGTCCAAGGATCAGTGCAAAAATACCCTATTTTGCTTAGATTCCGAGACTTTCAAAGAAAATTGATGATAAAGAGCACTCAAATTGTCTACAAACTTGATATTTTCCCCTTCCTCAACATCCTTTTTTTTTCAAGAATATTTCGGAAAGTGAGCGAGATGACGAAATTTTTCTGAAGATTTTTTTTTTCAGAGAATCTCGGAAACTACAATAAGGGTCTCTACAAAAATTTCATTATCTTGCTTAGTTTCAGAGACATTCATCAAAATCCTACGACCAGAACATAGACTTATAGATATATCAAAATCTAACGGAAAAACGCCCTTTTTGATTCAATTTCTTCTGAAGCTCTTAAAATTTCCAACAAAGAAAAGATTAGGGCAAAATCACGCTATCTCGTTTAGTTTCTGGGATATTTATCCAAAACAAATAACAAAAAATAGACTTATTTTAGAAAGAAAAGTAACTTCATTCCAATGATTCTTTGAGAATATCTTGGAAACTCAGCGCGGTAAAGCCATTTTGACCTAATCCTTTCTAATTGCTTGTCTTGAATTCCGAAAAAAAAAATCAGAGTGAGATCGCTGCATCTTCCTCCGTTTCTGAGTATTCTCAAAAAAAACTTTCGGGAATAAATAATTCAACTAACAAGAAAAGTAGGTTTCTTTTTGTCAATAGTATTTCGAAAATAACTGGGAAACTAAGCGAAATACAACGATTTTACCTGAAGGCCTTCAGTAGAGAATTTCCAAGGCTGTGAAGAAGAATTTGAGCAAGATAACGCTATTTTACGTAGTTTCTGACATATTCCCAGAAAATAATCAACAAAAAAAAACATTTTCCTGTTTTTTTGGTTTGTTTGACAATTGTTTCTTGAGAATATCTCGGAATCTGAATAAGATAGAGCAGTTTCAACTTTGAGCTTTCTTGTCGAGAATTTAAACACCTACAAAAAAGGAAGAAAGCAGAATCACTCTATCCCACTTAGTTTCCGAAATATTCTTGAGTAACTGATAATAGAAAAGAGGGTGCGTGGAATCCACGCGCGGCAGAAGTGAAACTTCTTACTCATGAAAATTCCACGGATTTTTTTATAGAACAAAAGATAATAGTTGACAATAGTAAGGATATGGGTATGATCTCGAATGAACACAACCTAATGTACAGTTTCACACATTTAGCAATGCAATTGACAACAGACAAATTTATTTCTCAAAGTCATAGTTCTTCATGAATATCTCGGAAATTGATCGAAATAGAACGATTTTTTTGCATTCCCTTTTTGTACCTCTTGAATCTCTCTTCAAAAAAGCATTCGCACAAAATCATCTTATCTTGCTTAGATTCCGAAATATTCAAAGAAAATTGATGACAAAATTAAATCAACTTGTCTGAAAACTTTATATTTATTTTGCCATCCGCTTTCTTTTTCAAATATCTCGGAAACTGAGAGAGATAATGAAATTTCCCTATTGACCTTTTTTGTAGGGCATTTCGAAAACTACAAAAAAAGCTCCAACTAGAATTGCATTATCTTGCTTAGTTTCCGAGATATTCATCAAGATTCCGTGACAAAAAAGCGACTTTTAGATGAAGTCTCTGTTTCAATGGTATCTTTGAAGAATATTCCGAAATCTAATGGAGATACGCTTATTTGTCTCCATCGTTTTCTAGCTTTAGAAATTTTCTACAAAAAAGAATTAGGGCGAACTCACGCTATTTCGCTTAATTTCGGGATATTCATAAACAGTCGTACTACAAAAAATAGACTTATAGATGTAATTCTTCTGTCAATAGTTTTTCCAAGAATCTCTCGAAAACTACGCCGGATAGAGAGATTTTGTTCTAATCGATATGCGTAGTTCTTAAAATTTTCTACAAAGAAAAATTGCAACGGAATTATCCAATCGCGCTTGGATTCCGAGATATTTATCAAAAGAAAGTAACAAAAAATCGACTTATTCCAGAAAAAAATGACTCAGTATTCTGATGACTTGCTGAGAATATCTAGGAAACTAAACGAGGTAGAGCGATTTTTCCCTGATCTCTCTTTATGGCTCTTGAAATTTTCAACAACAATCGTTCAGAGTAAAATCGATTTATTCCCTTAATTCATGAGTATTCTCAGAAGACTATTGACAAGAAAAATCCACAAGACAGAAAAAGTAAAATTTTTCCTATCAATAGTTCTTTGAACATATGTCGAGAACTAGGGAAAATAGAGAAATTTACGTGTGAATTTTCAGGTAGAGAATTTCAAAAGCTACTCCAAAATATTGGGGTAAGAATGCCCCATTTCACGTAATCTACGAGATATTCTCATAAACTATTCAAACAAAAAATCTACTCCTCCTGTTCATTGGATTTTTTTGTCAATAGTTTCTGGAGAATATCGGATCCAAGCGAGATCGAGCAATTTCACACTGATGTCTTCTTGTAGAAAAGGTATAGAGCTACAAAATAGGAATCGAGCACATTCACTCTACCGCACTTAGTTTCCGAGATATTTCCAAAAAACTATTGACAAAAATTGACTCATTGAATTTACTGCTGCGTTATTTTTACCTCTCCCCTGCCGTCTCCCCTATTGGCCACAACACTAGCACGGAGCATGCTATGTTGTGTGTCTATCCCCCCGCCCTCCTCGCCGTCTTGTCTCTCGACTGCTAGAGCATGCGTCAGAGTGGTATAGCCACTGACGCACTCTCCTCCTCTGACGGCTCCCCACCATGTACCCAACTATTCCCCTCACCGGATCTTATTTTTCGTGACGCTCGAAAAATGTTGCCCCCTCAGTAAAGAAGTTTCACTTCAAAATAAACAGGAACACGACAGGTATTGTCGTACTAACGAAAAAATCGACACACGAGGCATGAGGAAGCCAAAGATTATTTGGTGGGGCATGGACGTCGAAGAAAGCCGATGTCGATCCCTTTGCTAGTCCTACTATGACGAGCAATGCTGCAAGGATACGAGTGCGCATGCGCACATTCGTTCTCTCTCTCTTTTTTTCCCCCACCACCAAAGCGTGGAAAAGTAACGCAACGGCGTTAAACGCGAGGACTTCGTATAAGAAGTTTCACTTCGAGAAGAAGCTAGCAACATCTTCTGACTAATATTTGGAGTAACATGTTGGTGGATCATTCGCGAATGTCAATCACTATAATTGGTGCCATGAATATAAGCATCAACACTATGAATATTGATTAAAAACTTCTGAGTCAATAAAAGTTGTGAGTAATGAGTGATGAAATGATATCATTTTTTTTTATATTGTTTGCTATTATTATGATTTTTATTTAAAGAAAAAAATATAGAGAAGAATTGAGGGACGAAAATTAGTTCTTTGGATCATGAGGATTGTCTAGAAAATGGAATTCACAAGTTTTAATTACACATTCATTGTTTGATATGTGTATAAGAATGAATGTTAGTAATAAATTAAGGAAAAATTCGCCTTCTATATGGTCTACAAGGCGTGTAGGCCATTGTTTCGACTTCGTCCACGATTATCTTCGTTAAGCATTGAATTCTCGATGGAATGATGCGTTTTTAAAATTTTTAGAGATCATATTCCATGAATTTTGAGGCTTAAAATCATTTTTTTAAATTTTTTCCTTGAAAAATCCTTATTTACGCGAGCGCTAACTGGAAAAAAAAGATAGGCAGCCCGGATTTGGGGAGCATTATTTTTTCGTCATGGAAAATGTAATTTTCACTTGGGAGCCGAAAAAAAAAATAGTCGTCAAATTTGGCACAGTCTAATGTATATACTCTAGAAAGTAGAGACATGGCAAGAAGCCACCAAACTTTCGATTAGACTCATATATAATGTTAAGGTTTTTGTTCGCTCAGCTTATTATACATATATGAAACAAATGATATAACTCCTTCAATTTAATAAACTTAAAAAAAAAAATAGATCACCCGACGCGACATCGGAAGATCCTGGATTCAAGCCCCAGTACAGTGCTATTCAATTTTTCCTCGAATTGTCTTTAAATATATTGTGCAAATAGCTACCGCCTACCTTGAATTGTACTCTGATGCGGATAACGGGATTCTTCCTTCAAGATCTAATTTGCCACTCTCGTAATCGAACGGTACGCCAAATATTTCAATGGCAAATCCAGCTACAGTCTCTCTGGTTACTTTATTGAATCTAACTCCTGAAAATATCAAAATTCAATCGAATAATCATTGACGGCCTCCAATTATTTGTAAACATCTGATAAGCACACTTTAGGAGTACCTGTTAAAACAAATTCTGGTGGTAGAAGGACATCGTCAAGAAAAAATGAGCTATTTTCTGTATCAATAGGATGAATCTGAGATGCATCAATATTGTTGGGGATTGGTAACCATCTCTCTGAATATTTCTGAATGTAACCATTAGCCATCAATACTCCTACTCTTGGCTGAATATGTAGAATATTATTTCTGCGCTTGAATCGTAGACCAATAATGACGCTTTCAAAAGATTACGAATTAGTTTCAACCTCATTACCAGACTAATTTGATATATTTAATCGTCTCCCATGCAGGGTTTTCCGACATCCATGGGGTGGCTGATGTTCGGGCAAAATTATTTTATACGATTTTGGGCAAGTCGATCAAAGACCAAAAGTACGAAACCATATCGGGGCGTTAATATTAGTTCCGTGAATAAGCTCGATATTCTTTCCAACATCCATCCCTGTATATTGGGATGGTGAGTTAGTATCGTAATTCGATTCTATATCAAGTAGCCGAATACCGGCAATCCTATATCTATCCGAAATTCGGACTGAAGTCATGACACCCTTATCCGCACAACAAATTCGAAATGATTATCGAACTTAATTCGCGTAACCGAAGTTCAGCTGCTCTACTTTTGACGAAAATGTTTCTAACATCGCTCCCCCAATTTTGCGGTATGAATTCTAATCGATATCAGCCCAACGCTTTGACATACAATTATTGGCTAGGAGTTCTCAACAATATAGTTTCCCTATATCGAAACTCGGCAGTTCGAGATTGCCCGGGATTGCGGGCTTATTTCGGTTTCATGCATGGGCTGTTATGATTCAGGAACTTACTTATTCGAGTCCCTTGGGCTCTCCATAGTGACGAGACTGATTTTATGATGATTTCCATTACACTGGCAGCCACATGTAGCATATCCACTATGCGTGCCGTTCAGATTATCTAATATATAACCTTCATCTCTTGGACATTCGCTATGGCTTCCATAAAATCCTGATATTGATGAATTTACGTATAGAATTTTGCGGAGACCACTGTTCTGTTTTAATGAAGAAAATATTGCATAGAATGATTGTATAGAAGAAGATTGAGTAAAATTTACCCAAAGTGAAAATATTTTTATTCTACTGTTTCGACTTGGATTTATTCACGAAAGGTGCACAATCTCGGGATCGAAAAGATTTCAACCTTTAACGTAGTACCGCCGATACTGCCCTAGTCAGTGGTTATAGTATATCGCTTGAATCATGCAGTGTTTACACACTAGATAGCGTTCCGAATGAGTAAGAGAGAGAAAGAACATATAAAAAGTACAGTTTTCATAGTTATTCACTAATTACTGGTATCACACGCTCGGAACCTGTATTTTCAAGGTTCTCAAATGTTTTAGATATATTTTTTTATCACTGCACTTTTTTTTATTCAAATCGGAACGGTCAGTTTTGTAAAATATGAGAAAATGTGCGATTTCCCATAAGGCTCAATGTTAAAGTCGTAAAATTTCAAGTGTCAATATCTTTTGACTCGATCTCGCTAGCCCTCTAAAAATTTAACTGGATCATTATCTCATCATAATCTATGAGTGTACCAAATTTCAGAATTTTCGGAACGGTCAATCTAGTACCGGCGGTACTACCTTAAACTCTCACCAAGACAGCCCAATTCTTCAAAAAGTTCGGGTACAGTTGACTCTCTATATAAGATAATATCAGGAGCCATGGAAGAGGTAAATTATAAGAATTGAGCTACCCCCACTTTACATATTACTACAGAGGGGAAAGATAAATCTTAAGATTCTGTATAAAAAGCTCTCTGATCGCGGCATTTTATATAAAAAACTTACTGAATTTTTTTTTGAGGATTAGAAATATGAAATAATTCATTCCTCTATCATTTTTTTGTAATTCTGTTCTGATTAAATCTTTCCCTCCCACTCTTTTTTGTCATGCGTGCTGGCAGACATGTTACATGCATACAAGCCCCACAGAGCCGGTACAAGGAACTCATAGGCAAATAAAGTGAAATGAAAAACAGGAGAAGAAACGTAAAATTGTTTCTAATCGCATCATTTGAAATATGTCAAGTATTCGAATGATTCTATGAGCTTTAAAATCATATCTAAGAAATTTGAACTGTTCGTTGCTATGTGATGCAGCAATCTCATCATTATTCCAAGTTTGTCGATAGACAAATGAAAATAAAAATTTATTTTGTCAAGCCCATCAAAGTGCAATGATAAAAATAATTTAAAAAAATACAAATGTACAAGGGAAAGTGAAGATGATCCCATACGCTTCGAAGCTGGAAGTTTCTTATATGAAATTCCCTTATACAAAGAGTCCACCGTAATAAAGTTTACCCAAACCTCTTCGATTATTTCAAATAGATCATAACAGATCATAGATTCATTATTGTACATTTTTCAAGTATTCTCTCACCAATACACAAGCTTGCACAACACCGAAATCCTCACATTCAGTAGGTGTACTCGAACAGCCGCTTTGTTTATCGTAATATCTTGCGTCACATTGAGTCGCTCTATTTTGCCACTTATTCCGGCAGGAGTGATACGGACATGCCATAGGATTATATCGAAAAATCATTGCCTGTGTCATTCCCTCGAACTCATAATAATTTTCATCTACAAATTTTTCCGCATTAAAAAAAAAAACATGACTCTTACACTTTAAGCTGTTCATAAAAAAATTCAAATACTCAAAATCCATGCTCCATCTGTCGGATCACAAGCTCTCATATATAGATTTTTCGTTAGATTCAAATTCCGTTGGATAATATTCACGTAGTTTCTAAAATATCTCTGGAATTGCGCTGCAGTGAAAGTATTGAGAATCTTCCATTCTGTTGCCAAAAATAAAATGATAGATTCAGTAGCAGGATGTAAAACCGGTAAGTCTATTTTCCACATTGTTCATTTATGGATAATATCTCGAAAACTAAGCGAGATAGCGTTGTTTCCCTTGAATCCTTCTTTGTAGCCTTTGGAATTTTTGTAAAACAAGATGCAGCAAAAATTGCACTATCTCACTGAGTTTTCAAGATATTTCTCAAGAGTGAATGCGCCGAAGAGAGACTCATCTTGTGTTATCTCCTCGCAACTAAATCCATGATTATTAGGGCCGAAGACTTGATTTTTGAAAACGGCCCATTGATCTGAAGTTTGATCTAGTATCGAATAATTCGAATGTTTATGACAGATACGTCAAGACATTGAATTTATTGGAATGTTAATCTGTGGGGATTGTGACAATCTTGATTCGTTCTTCCTTTTTTCAGGTGAATCTCTCATGCTATTCAGTTTGTCACAATCTCCGCAGATTAACTTTCCAATGAATTCAATGTCTTGACGTATTTGTTATAAGCGGGCCGCTTTCAAAAATTAAGTCTCCGACCCTAATGATTATGCATCTGCGAAGTCATATCAATTGAGCGATGATCCATTGAGCGATAATCCATTGAGATAATAATACCTTGATTCTCCCTGTATAGATGTAAATTCGCAAAAGGCCACATGATACTAGTTTTGATCTCGGCTATAATCGCTATTTTACATAGGTAAATTAGGATTTCATCGATTGATTGATAGCTGTTACATATTTCCGCGCATTGAGCCTATTCCAGAAAGTTCATTAAAGACAAAATATCATCTATCAAATATTATGTTCCACTAATATTCATCGTCAGAATTCAGTAATGAACAAAGAAAGCCAGATGAATTTGCTTTCTATTTTTAAAGAATATCTCGCGCATTTTTCAAAATATTCTTCAACAAATATTAGCAAAAAAAACTATTGATCTATTATTATTATTATTTTTAGAAGATTCTTACCTTTGCGTAATTAGTAATAGCAGCTATCAAACCTGACTCACCCGGCAGTAATTCGTTCGGATCAGTCATAATTTTTCGTATCATTCCAATGTTTGATTGGATATTCGGAAAAACTGATCTTGTTAAATTATGAAGTGGACGATTATAAATAAAACCATCCTGAATTATTATCTGATAAAAGATTTTGTAAGCATCAGCAATACTCTCGATAAATATTCCCATTGTATCCACACACTTAAGTACGATGACTTCAGATCTCACGATCTTGTTTAAATTATGCTTTGTTTCGGAATTTATGGATTTTTCAATTTCACGCAATTCCACATGAATTTCATACATTTGATCTCTAATTTTTTCATTCGTTCTATAGTCATCACCAAGGAGCTCTTGAACTGTTTGAGGATCAGCTAAAGAAGCCAAACTTGATAGATCCAGCATTGAATAAAATTTCCATACTTTCACAGCTGACAAAACGAAAATTATTATTATTATATTATTTATCAATAATAATCGATCAGTATTTTCAATTGACTGCACTGATTTTTTTCTATTACCTGCATCATGAAGGGCATCGATAGCACACGATGATTCACTTACATAGATAATGAGGAATATCAAAATCTGTTCTTTGAGTATCCTCATTTTCATTATTAAATTCGAAAACAAAATCCAACTGTTAAAGTAATGATAAAGTCTATTGAATGTGAAAAGTTATGCGCAACCGTTCTTGATGCCTTCTTCACTAAAACAGAACGTTTTAGGTCCAACAGCTCTTATCTTCTACATGAAAAATAGCTCATGGACGGGATTAAGGAGGGATATAGCCGAATTTTTGGAAAATTATGACTCCAATCGTCGCTATTGTCAAATATTTACCTAACGTTTCAGAAATATTCTCCATAATTATACAGCAGGCGGTTTTTCAATAGTTACTATCTTCTACTTAGGGGCCATCCATAAATTACGTCAAACGAATTTCAAAAGTTCTAGACTCCCCTCTCCCCTCATGTCACATTCTGTCACAGTTTCATTGCCCCCCCCCCCCCCTCGCCTTGTAATGTTACACCATCACTTTTATATTCTACAATTTAACAATTGTAGTTCGTGTTGCTGCGATAGACGAGAGAAACGAGACAAGACGAGACTATAGTGACGAGAGACGAAAAGAGAATACAGATTCATAATTCTAGGCACAACGAGACAAGACGAGAGGATTGGTACGAGAGACGATATGTCCCGTCGAGAAGTTGAAAAAATAAATAGACAAAAAAAAATCGAAACGACCCAATTTTTTTGCCCCATTAGGTTTTATTCGCAATATTCCATTTATTATCAAATTGCCATTAGATATTCTGCTCTTTATGATATTTTTCAATTAAATGGTACGACCATCGCTTTCTTAAAGGGTTAGACCACTGTAACCACCTCGAAAAAACGGTTTTTTCGGCATTTTTTTTGAGGGAACAAGGAGAGTAATAAATTTATACCATTTCGAGAACTCATTGGTCATCTATTTGAGTTCCCAAATCCAAAATTTCATAGCGAAATATCAAAAAAGGGCGACACGACAGACATTGTCCCGAAGCTTGTCAAATTTTCGGCGCTCCACTGCACGCAGTGTAGCCGGTGTAAATTTGGATTGAAAAATAAAAAAATTGGCTTACTCCACATGCCCACAGGTAGCGAAGTACGTGGCCGATCTGGGAAATATCACTTTTTCAGTAATCAGCAGGCATTGGAATAGAAACGTTCAATTTTTGACAAAAAACTGGTCATTTTTTCTTGACAAAAAGAGGGCAAATCATCATTTTGAAGAAATCCCCCGTACTTCGCTTCGAAATGTCATTTCAAAGAAGCTGTAAAAAATTCAACTCGAAAAAATTAAAATTGTTCGAGTTATGCTGTGTGCAATTTTACAAAATCGTGTTTCGAGATAAACGCTTTCAAAGATTTGATACGTGATATAAATATGAAGAAATGTTTGGGGAAAACTGAAAAATTTAATTAGGAACAATGGGTATCAGGTGATGAACTTCCTCCCTACACCTTTTCGTGGCTCGAACTATTTTTCGAGCCAAGGAAAAGAAATCGATTTTTCGGGAATTCTATAGTGGTCTAACCCTTTAAGAATTAAATTACTAAAATATTTGATATTGCACCTCTGAGTGACGAGTTTTTTGAACACGTGAACCTAGAATGAAGGCATAAAAGTACTTCCACATGAGCATTGTTCAGTCGATTCCTGTGTTCTCTTCGGATCAGTTCAGCTCTGGAGAAGAGTCGTTCAGATGCAGTACTTGAGGCACACATAACCAGCAAATCTTGAGCCATCTGAGCTAATCTTGGGAAACATGTTTCATTTTTCTTCCACCATTCCAAAAACATTTACATTGCGATTAGCTACTTGAATAGACGAGAATAACGAGACGAGACGAGAATGAATTCGATTCTCGAGCCGTGAGACGAGACAATACGATAACTGGTATAGAGATGACGATACGAAACGAGAGTTATCAAATTCTTGCCTCGTCTCGTACCGCGGCAACACTGAATGAAAAACGGGACCATCTATAGGAAAAAGGATAATTTTTTTTTGCTAAAAATGGTTTGATTGCAATTGTTTCGTCCAGATTTTTTCTTGACTTACATTTTAGAGTCTAAAATGTAAGTATTTTAGTCTGAAATTTGGACAAAAATAATGACAGCGTAAAATCTAAACTAGGGGTGCGTAGTTGCTCGCTCGCTACGCTCGCTCGCGAACAGAGGAGTGCGTAGCTGCTCGCTCGCTACGCTCGCTCGCGAATGGGGGAGTACTTTGCTGCTGATGAGAAGGAATTAGTAAGAATGTATTGTGATGAGTGTGACTCTTTGAGCCGCACTAAGAACTTCCCGATAATTTCTCTCATTTACTATTAGGAAAAATGTTGAATGAAAAGAATGATAAATAACAACAGACATAGTAGTAAAAACTATCAAAAAAAGTTGGGGAGATCGCAATATATGAGATTAATAAAAAAATCGATTTTTCCTCCTCGGGGTCAGTACATAGACTTCGCTTATTGAGAAGTTAAGAAAAATTTACTCATGTTTTTCTTAAAAAACTAAGAAATTACCGGATCGATTTCGGTCAAAATCTAATGACCGCAAGCTTATGTCAAGAGGCTTCGATTACGACATCGATCACTTCGATCACATTATTAATTTATGAGAAAACGTGAACGAAACATCTGTTTACGGACATACACACACACACACACACACACACACATACAGACATGATCGCGAAATCGATCAAAAAATGTTCAGGAGGTCTCAAAACATGGAAATCGATCGAAAAATCGATTTTCCATTTTCGGGGCCATTACATAAACTTCCCTTATCGGGAAGTTAATAAATAAATAAATAAATATTTGACTTTTATGACATTACAAATTCCAAAACCCTCTGACCCCCTCAGTCACACTTTATCATAAAATCTGCGATGTCCCCCTTCCCCCCTCCCCCTCCCCAACATGTGACGTAATTTATGGATGACCCCTTTGGGCGAGACATTGCTAATAGGCTATGCTTCTCGTTCGTTATCCGCTCTCCGCTTCCCACCTTGATACCAATTTTTTCGGATTTTACCCATGAATTATCATTGGAACGCAGGAATGGGAGGAAAAAATGAAGTACCTAGTGGAAGAACTGTATTCCTAAATTCTATATCTCTTATATTGTCTGATTAGATAAATTCATATTACATGACAGTTCTTTCTTTCAAGAATTATCTTATAGATGTAATCTTATTACGTATAAATAGACTCTAACGGTTTCTTGATCACGGTCGAATCACTGACAATTGATCATGAGTTACTGAGAAATAAACAGTCGTAAAGCGATTGAAGTTTGGTGTTTTCACGGTGAATAAATAGTGAGTTTGTGCAGAACTCTCACTCGGCATCTACCAGACATACTTGGTGATTCAACGGTGAGAAGATGACTATTTTACCGACAACTCACCGTGAATTCATGGGACTTTGACTGGCGAACTACCGTAAACTGGAAATAAATGTAATATATAAATATAATTCGTTTCCTAATATAAACATCATTCATATTGATATTATATGAACATAATATATCAGATTTCATTCCCTCAATAACAAAATTCTTCATTAATAATGAATTTTAATGAACAAAAAAAATTGCACTCGGTTGGAATCGAACCCGGGACTCTGACATTGGGAGCCCAGCACTTAACCATCTACGCTATTCGCATTTCACTTACCTGAGTGGGGAATTTTGATGCTGATATATTGATCAGTGTCTTTCTGACTTAGAAAAATTGAATTCAACTGAATTGGTTCGATCATTGAAAATAATTCAGTAATCATGGAAAAGCTGATTTTCGAATGTTGTCAGAATTTTCAACCCTCAAATTAAGCAGAAATTCACTAACAGACCGTGCATTCGCCATTAATTATTTAAATTTACTATTTTCACATGCTTATATGAAATGAGTGAGCGTTTCTTTATATGTTTCATATATGCTCATTATTAACAATTGCACTTCACGCGGTAGTATCAAGAACAAAATTCTTTATCAACACTGAAAAAATGAAATTTGAAAACAGAAATAAATTTGCCACTGGCAATTCACCGACTATTCACTTCTACCTTACCGACAACTCACTCGCATTTCACCAGCAAGTCACCATCAATCGTCGGAAAAATCACGGTCAAACAACGGTAAAAAAATGGTCGACTCACCGTCATTGTATGATGCCGAATTTGCACAAACGCACTACTTATGCACGGCACAACAACTGGCGTTCGACGGTGAATGTACGGTGATTTGTCGGTAAAATCAAATCACCGTCAATTCACGACTTCTTCACTAAATTTTCACCATGATCAAGGAACCGCTAGGGGAATCATCATGCTCATCTTTGATCGAGCCGCAGTTAGGTGAATAGTTGTAGTCGACCCTCAATCGTGTGCGCAGATGTGAAATTTTCAAAATCTTGTCTATATCTGATTCCATATGCTCTTAGTGAAATAAATCCGGCATAATTTTCTATACCTTTATGGAATATTCCAATCCCACCTAATGCTGATGGTGGATCAGTCGTAACTGGGACAGCATCAAATAAAGGTTGCATAGATTGTCCAAAATCCTGTCTTAGAAATGATTGTCTGAGTTGAACGTATTTCCAGTCAGTCGAACTCGGTGTATTACGCTGTTTTATCTGAAGTGAACTTATTGGATCGAATAATAGAGGCCGTCTGTGGATTGGAGAAAATTGAAAATTGATCAATTATTCTTTTGATTGGTTTTAGAATGCAAAGTTTATGAATTTTTTAGCTCTTGCTACCCTGAATCGCCTGTTGACGAGGATAATCGGACTGTTTCTCCTAAATGTAATTGACCACTCCTGTAATTGAACGGTACTCCGAATATTTCAATGGCAAATCCTGTTACAGCTCCTCTTGTCACTTTGTTGAACTTAACTCCTGAAAATATGGTTGTTCAATTGAATAATCATTGACAGCCCCATTCATCTCTACATATTTACTAAGTACAATTAGAAAGTACCTATTAAGACAAATTTTGGTGGCAAATGGACATCGTCAAGAAAGAACAGGCTATTTTCTTTGTCAATAGGATGAATCTGAGATACGTCAATATTATTGGGGATTTGTAACCATCTCTCTGAATATCTCTGAATGACACCATTAGCCACCAATTCTCCCATTCTTGGTTGAATATGTAGAATATTATTTTTGCGCTTGAATCGTAGACCAGTGATGACTCTTCTAGTAGATTACGGATTAATATCTTTAACAAAATAATTTAATATCCTCAATCGTTTGTTATGATACATAAACTTACTTAGTGGAGTCCACTGTGCTCGCCATAATCGCGAGACTGATCTTATTATGATTTCCATCACAATGGCAGCCACACGTCATATATGCAGAATCTGAGCCCTTTCCATTATCAATTATGTAGCCATTATCTTCCGGACATTTGGAATTGTTTCCATAAAAACCGAATATCGTTGAGTTCACGTATTGAAATTTGAGAGGACCACTCTTCTGCGTTGATGGAAAAAAAAATTTGTTTAGAAAAAAGTTGGAGAAAAGGTACTCAGAGTGAAACTATTCTAGTTCTACCATTTTAATTGCGATTTTTTTCAGATGAACCGAAAAATATTCGGACTGAAAAATACATGACCTTCAAATTTTCACCAAAACAACTGAATTTTCAAAAAATTCCAGCAATTTATTCCACCCCATTCTACCATATTATTTCTAGCAGATGACAGATGTTTTATCTAACATTTTTGAAGTATTATCTCACCAATATACAAGCTTGAACAGCACCCAGATTCTGACAGTCAGTGAGTGTACCCGAACAGCCACTTCGTTTATCATAATATCTTGCATCACAACGGGTCGCTCTATATTTCCATATATTCTTGCAGGACTGATAGGGGCATACCGTTGGTTGATACCCAAAAATTATTGACTTTGTAATCCCATTCAATTCATAATAATTTTCATCTGCAAATTTTCTCTCATTAAAAAAAGATATAGTGATTATTCTTTCATATATAAAATTGTTGTTAAAAAAAACTAATACTCAGGATCCAAGCGCCATTTTTCGGATCACAAGCTCTTATATATAGATCTGCCGTTAGATCCATATTTTGTTGCAGTATAGTCAGGTAGGCTCCAAAATGCCACTGGAATTGGGACTTAGCAAAACTATTCATAGACTTCCATTCTGTTGCCAGAGAAATAATATAAATTAGTTGCAAAAGATGAAGTTAGTGTGTCTATTCTCTCTGCTATTCATCTGTAGATAATATTTTAAAAACTGAGCTAGATGGTACGATTTCACTAGAATCCTCTTTTGAGACTCTTGGAATTTTTGTAAAAAAAAAAATACATGTGAAATTGTACTATCTGACGTAGTTTTCGAGATATTACTCACGATTGAATGACGCGAAAAATAGAATTATCCTGTTTTACCTCTTTACACTTATATTTATAATTATCTATTTAAAAGTGACATAAATTGAGCGATAATTCATTGAGATAATAATACCTTCATTCTTCTTGTATTGATATGAATTTTCGAGAGTCCACATGAGACTGGTTTTTATTTCGGCTATGATTGCTATTTTGAACAGGTACACTAGGATTTCATCGATTGGTTGATGGCTGTTACATATTGTCTCGGGTCGAGTCTATGTCAAAAAATTAAGTAATTGAAAAATTGGATGTCAGGACAGTTCATTACAGACAAAATAACATTCATTGAATATCATGGTAAACTAATATCCATTATCATAACTCAGTAGGGAAGAGAGGAAGCCAGATAAGTTAGTTTCTCATTTCTGAAGGATATCTAGCTTTTTCTTTTTTGCTTTTTTTTTATACTCATTCAAGGTCGCCATCTTTACACTAAGATTATGCCAATCAGTGACGGCGGGTCATGATGTGTCTGTGGACAAAGGACTTGTAAATAATTTTTAGAGTGGTGCTTGTATCATTTGGCAGAGACTGGGATTTGAACTCGGAGCTGTGAGTTGGCAATCCGACACTCTACCGAACGAGCCACCGTTCACTTCAGAATATCTAGCTGATGTTTCAAAATATTCTGCAACAAATATCAGCAACAAAAAAAAACGACTTATCCTGTTTCATATCTTTCCTATTGAGCTACACTAGTCAAAAAAATTAAAGGAACAGTATTCTGGCTCCTTCAACCCTAATTAATGAAGTTTTTTTTTTAAGAATTTCGCCTTAAGGGCTCACCTAATGATAGGGAAATGAGGAGAAAAAGACATTGCACGGAAAGAAATTATCAGTTAAAAGTCCCGAAAAATCTTGCTAACAATTACCGAACTCTTCGGAATCGTGGGACATTTCGTGATGTGTACAAAATATTGAAAAATTCCATGGCAATTTTTCACAGGAGTACATCAAAAAGTCACATCTGAACATCAAAAATGGCGCTGTTAGCGCGTCAAAATTTAACGAACATGGTTCAGTAATTCTTGACGAGCTAACAGCGCCATTTTTGATGTTCAGATGTGACTTTTTGATGTACTCCTGTGAAAAATTGCCATGGAATTCTTTCAATATTTTGTACACCTCATGAAATGTCCCACGATTCCGGAATGGTTCGGTACTTTTTACTCTGATCTTTCATTATATTTTCGTTGGAATTTCTCTCCGTGTGGAACATTGGATATCGGAACATTTTGTTTATTAAAAATGAAGTTGATAAAAACTGGAACTTGCAAGAATATGTGTGTACGTGTGGAACAAAACGCCTACAAGAAAAAAACCTTCATCAATTAGGGTTGAAGGAACAAGCATATTGTTCCTTTAATTTTTGCTACATCTTTGATCGGTCGGGTAAAAAAAATGGCTGAATCGATTGACTTGAAATTTTCGAGGGCGTTTGGGCATACATTCATCTGAGAGAAAAAGTAAAGACATGAGCATTTCTCAGAAAAATGACAAAGTTCAGGTAGATTCACGGAAAAACTGCATTTTTTGGTAACTTTTCGAACCAATATTACGTATAAAAGAAATTGTATGAAAAGTCAAATTCCAAAAACCACGTATAGAGAATTGATTCAAGTTTGCGAAACCCACCTCCCGCTCGCTGTACGATCAGTAGTTCACGAGATATTAATGATGAAAGATAAAAAGACGAATTTTCATTCAACAGTCGATATTTCAGCGACAAATGATCGTATGAAAAAACAACAAAAAAAATGAAATTGAAGCTAAAGAGTTGGGCTAAATGATCTTTGCATTGGTCACGTTGCACAATTTTTTTTTGGGCCCGTAGACCTTCTCAAGAATTAAAAAAATTTTGTTTTCTTTCTCTTCGCTTCTTTTCTTTTTTTTCAAACATAGCCAAAGTTCCAAAAAAACTTTCCTCGAAAGAGTTCAAAACTAGACATTTCAAGCTTCAAAACTTTTTTTTGGTTCAATCCGATCATTTTTCATGAAGTTACAAAAATCACTCAAAAAAATGAAAAAATTCTTTGATCCTTTAATTTTTTTGACTAATGTATTTCGTTAGTGTGATGATTTACAAAATGGTTAATGGTTCAACACCGGATAATCGTTCGAGAATGATCATAAGACGTGAGCACAGTTATGATACTAGAAGAAGTGATGAACTACATATTACAAAAGAGAGACCAAAAACTGCCGATAAACCAATCAATGCATATTGCTTTTTTTCTACAACGAATTGAGTGAATAAATGAAAGATGTAAACAAACTAGCATTATTCAAAAGACTCTTGACAAAGGCAATTAAAAGTGGTGGGATATAAAAAAAACACACGTAAGACAAAATGTATCAACGAATGTATCAATTGGTAGCTATTGACTAGATAAACACATTATTATTATTATTATTATCATTATTATTATTATTTCTGAAAGATTCTTACCTCTGCGTAACTCTTGATAGCAGTTATCAAATTTTGCTCACCCGGTAGTAGCTCCTTTGGATGAACCATAATTTTCCGTATCATTTCAATGTTCGATGCAATATTCGGAAAAACTGTTTTTGTTGAATCATCAAGTGAACGATCACGGAAATAACCATCCTGACTTATTATTTGATAAAATCTTGTATAATCATTATCAATACTCTCAATGAATATTTCAATCATTTCTATACACCTGATTATGATAATTTTAGATTTCACAATCTCGATTAATCTATCCATCATTTCAGAGTTCATAGATTTTTCAATTTCACTCAATGTCCCATGAATTTCATGTATTTGTTCTCTGATTTTTCCATTCGCTCTATGATCGTGACCAAAAAACTTTTCAACTTCCCTGGAATTGCCTAAACAATTTAAATTTAATTCATCTAGCGTTGAGTACAATTCCCATACTTTTTCACCTGATGAAACAAAATCATTGTTTTATAATAAATAAGCATTATGTTTTATTGATTGTACTGATTCTTTCCTATTACCTGCGTTATACAGGGCTTCCATGACACACGATGATTCACTTACATAGATAATGAGGAATATCAATAGCTGTCTTTTAAGCATGCCCATTCTTACTATCGAATTCAAGAACTATTGTCGACTAGTTTTGAAGCCTCCCCTAACAAAAAAGAATGTTCTAGCCTTGATGTCTAGAATCTTCTGCTTGAAATACAGCAAACACACGAAATTGAGGGGGGATATATCTAGCTATATATAGCTTAATATTCGAAAAATCATCACTCTAATTCTCCCTCCTGCTTAATATTCGCATGACTAAAAATAGCAAAACCAATGAGCAAACACACAGAACTGAGAAGAATAGGCACTGTCGAGATAAGAAAACTGAATGTATTCTAGTAGTATAGCGGTCACTATAGCGCCCCCCACCCAAAGTCAGTCCCCCACCACTATCCCCCACCTGAACGGAGTAGGAGCGTACTCTGCAGCTGGGCGATAGTGGAGGGGACTGACCGGGAAAGTAGAGAGCACTGTAGTGGCCGGTACACTAGGAGATACCTTTATTGGAGATGACAGGGAGGAGTCTCTAAACACTGTAACGTCTTATATATACAAAATTTAACATTGTACTGATGTGACTAATTTTTTTGCGACAGCGCCTGGTCTCGAACCCGGGCCTGCCGCATGATACGCTCGCAGCCTACCACTCGACTGAACAAGATAAGAGTAGGGGCTACAGAAGAATACCCCATTTAATCAGCCGGAGTGAGAGAATTACTTAATTATCAACTTTACCAAGAGAGAATTAATTATTGAATATTACCAAACTCACCCGTGAATGAATAATAATCTTTGTACAGAGGAATACACTGTTTTTTACTGTTCTTTATATTTGAATTATTATTTGTTACATTCAGTCATTTCAATACTGAATAATACACTTAATAATAAGCGTTCGAAACAACGTCTTTTCCGATCATTTAGAACTGAAACTATTCACTACACTCTTACTTCATTGTTCAATCCATTTCTAAGTCCTACATGACTACTCCTTCATCGTATTCATCATCATCATCAGCAGGCTAATCGTTAGGGGCTAACACCGCACAACCCTTTGTGTGAACGTAATATTTACTAATTAGGAGCGTTTTAGAGACGTTCAAGACGTTACTGCAGAGACGGTTGGAAAGAGACTGATGAAGAAATGACAATAATCTGACTAAGCGGCACGTGCGGGAGACAGAAAAATGACTAAATGAAAATAATTTTGGAGGAGAGTGCGAGAGAGATGTATAATGAATAATGTAACTACATTATTCATTAGTGCTCATAATTCGGTATGTACTTGAATAATGAATAAATGTGTGTTTATTGCGGGAGAAGAAGACAATCCGAATTGTCTCTCGAATCTCCCACAATTCCGATGATTCATATCCACTGTTAATGGTAACAGTGGATATGGATATCTTGGATCTGGATAACAGTGGATATCTTTCGAATCTCCCACAGTTCCGATAATTAATATCCAATGCTAATGGTAGCCGTGAAATCGTGAACCACTCTCGTTACGCGAGGCTGCGTTATCACCGTGCGCCCTGTCCAAGCGGTTTTGGGAGAATCGCTTGGAACTCCTAGAAAATCACCTAATTTCAAACATGGATTAGGCAAGAAAGCCGTATCTCACTCAATTTCCTAGACATTCTGAAAAAATTAAAACTTCAGTATTGAAATTGATTAAAATTGAACGAGAAACAAAAATCAGTAAAATAAAATGTCGTCAATATTTTCATACAAACGTTATTGTCAATATAAAATCATTGCTTCAACACAAAGATGGATGATATAACTTGGTAAATTAATAACACAAAATATCCAGATACGCGATAGCGTATCGGCCAAGTACATGTTGAAGGGCCGAGCGCTGAGCGTATATATTCCCGACAGAACTTCCCCCTCCACTACTCTTTTTTCTTTATTATTTAACTTCGGCTTGTGTCAAAATTTTGGATGTTATTCGTATAGAAATTTATGCTGAGAATAGTAAAATATAGTTTTCGGAAAATAAAAAGTAAGAGCTAGAATTGTATTAACTGACGTTGGCATTACAAAAATTTGTATGCCAGAACCATAAATTTTACTAACCTCACCCGTTATTCAAGCGTCGACTGTTTCATACTTTTGAATCGTTGCATCATAAATTTTCTTAGAAAAATCACAAAGATTCCTTGTTTTCATTGAAGAGATGAATTTGTGCACTGCTAATAATTAATCAGTTAACTTATTAATTGTAAAATAAGAGGCAGGGTGGGAAAAAAACATTATATGAGGTCTTTATTTTTTTTAATTTAAACAAATTATGATTATCTACATTGATCACCACCACTTTTTCGATGATAAATTTGTCTTTCATGCACCTGACTAAATTCGTTATCGACCACCAAATAAATCTTCATCAGCCAAAGTGGCCCGTTCATCCACACTTTCACTAGTATTATGTACAGAAATAATCAGTTCATTTCTCAGAAATGTTGATCACAAGCTGAAAATAAAAAAATGAATTTTGCACAATAAAACCACAAGGAAATATTTGAGGTGATCGCTCGGGATTGGAGATTGAATCACATGGTTAGACAATTATTCCATCTATTTTATGGAAAGATGAACCATCCCAATTGTGAGATATTGATAAGACTGAATTTCTAAGCATTTTATAGATTGTATAATATGTCTTTCAGAAAAGTTAAAAACCACAAATTAGTGAGAAAAAAATAGCTAGCCTCTAAACCACATGCTTCGATCCAAATATTAATATTGAATGAATGAAAAATATACCTGATACTTGCAAAAAGAACCGACTGTCACAAGCAATTGTTTCCTGTATCTCTTTTTCACGGAATTTCACGTTGTCTCTCAATCTAGAATCAATACAGTATGCACTAAAACTGCAACCGTTGATCATGATCTTATTCGACTATTCTCGAATATTTCCGAATGTCACACGATCACGAAAATCTCCGACTGGTTCCGAATGCATAGTTCGGCATTGGAAAAAAATATGAGTATGTTAGTAATTTTTATGGTTCTGCATAGCAGAAATTTCAAGTACCATAATAAAATATTTGGTTTGTTCACAGACATTTCAACAGTGTTTGTAAAACAAAAGTTCAAAGATTCATACTAATAAAATGTAACATCAGTCCAGTGGAAATTAATAGAGTATGTGTAATTTGTCGAAATTATGCATACGATTTCTGACAGACGTATCATAAAATTTATCCAAAATGGGAAAAATTACGGTTGGCCCAGTAGAAAGTACTCAACCGAAATCATGATATTAATCGTTCAGATCTCAATTATTCGTATGTTTTTTTGCATAATTGGCCTGAAATGCTGACCAATACAACATTACTGTTCTGGAATGGTAATTTTTACAATAATTTTCTTTCCATGTAATAGGGGATATAACCATTGAGGAATAGAAGAACGCGTCGACGCTGAAAAAGGAAGCTGAAATAAGAAATAATAGAGACGCTGTTGACCCGTCTCCATTATTTCTTCTCCAATGAATATCATCACTCAATCGAAAATACTTTTCTCAGTTTAAATAGTTTCATTATAATTTCTATTGTTATTTTGAATTCGGAAACAAGAAAAAATATAAGGAAAACCATAATCGGCAAGGACTCGGATGTTCACGAGTTATCTACGGTTATAGGCTAGAAGGAGATTGGGTAGCCATCTCATGACGTCACGCACTACCACAGTGAACGCGAGCGTACGATTGGCTATTCCCTTTTTCTAGTTCACACGACAGGGACTGCTAGGAGTTTGTTTCCAGAGGGTTAAGGATATTCTATCGGTATTTTATCAAAATTAAAAATGATAAGAATTCGATGAAATTTTTTTCCAAGGTTCTTCAATTCATAAAGAAACCATATGCAAAATTTTGAATTTTTTTTCATACTTGGTGTAAAACTTGTGTCGCCAGAATTTCCTATCATGCGATGCTATTTTCAAGATAATTCTCGAACTAATTGAATAAAGAACAAAAAAATTATCAGTGAAATGTAATGACAGTGATATGATATTTGAACAACCGCGGCGTTCCATAATTCCCTGAAAATAATTTTAACAAGGAATTTAAAAACTCATTTTTTCATGTTGAAAGATTGAAACACTGACAAAATTCTTGAATAAACACCTTCATTTGAACTTCTTTATATTCAATGAGTGATGAGAAATGGAAAAAAACCGCTGTGGTATTCCTCCACGTGTCACAATAGATATATTTGAACAGCTGCTTCGTTCGTCATAAAATCTTGTGTCACATCGAGTCGTTCTTTTTTGCCACATATTCTGGCCGAACTGAAACCAGCATATCATTGTCTGATATTGAAAAATTGTTAGCTATGTCCTCTCGTCGAGCACACAACAATTTTCATCTGAAAATTTTTACTCAGTGACGAAAAATGATGATCATTCTTTCACATCAAGTTGTAGTTGAAATTTTTTGGAAAATCACAATCCAATCGTTATCTTTAGGATCACAAGCTCTCGTATATGGACCTATCGCTATATACAAATTTCGATGAATTATACCCACGTAGCTTCCAAAATACCTCTGTAATTGCATCTCAGTAAGAATATTCGTGATCTTTTATTTCCTTTTACTGAAAAAAGTACAAATTCAGTAGTGAAGAGGTGGAAGAGAATAAGTCAAATTTTCCTGCCATTCATTATTTTCAAATATTCCAGAAACTAAGTGAGTTGGCGTAATTTTTCTCGAATCCCTGTTTTTAGCGAGGTGATTTTCTGTTGGATTTCAGGGTGGATTGCAGGAGGCGGTTAATGATAGTGAAAAAGAAGTAATAGTTGAGATTTACACTGAGCCGCAAGGCAAAACCGTTTTATTTGGAACGGACAAAAGCCTGCTCGTCAATAGATAATATACACTTGAAATAAATAGACGAATAGTTCAATTTTACATTATAGTTGAATAAACTAGTTGAGTTGCAATCACTTTGAGAAAAGTCTTTGAATATTAACACTTTAATAAACGATAGAGTTCATCGAGAAAAAGACACGTCGAACCGTATCCTTTGAGAGTTCACGCGTAAGTAAGGTAGTTGGAGGGGGGAGATTTCGTCTTCTAGCCGAGGGTCGAGGTGTCGCTGACCCCCCTCTCCCCCGGTCAGGTGACTTGAGAATTTGGTTACGTTTTAAACATCCTCCCCCCATTCAGCAGTGAAAGGCTGCTGAATGTTCTCTTGATGACTTTCTGTTGATCCTCATCTTGTTGGTCCCCCTCTTGATGATTCTCTACTTCTTGATGATTCTCTAGTTGTGCAGATGCTCCCTGGACCAGGTGGTTGGATTGATGATTTCTGTCACGGGAAGCCATCCGTATGACAGCCTTGTTGGTTGTTCTAGAGATGAGCATTGCAATGTTGATGTTTCTGCTAACAGTTTTGATCATGGAGTTCTGATCTTGATAGATTGTTAGCAAACACAATTGAGAATTGCTGGACAACTTCATTCTTGATGATTCGCCCGTAGTTGTCAGCTTTTTTCGGTTGATGTCTCCGTTGTTGACGTGTTCGTTGTTGATGCCTTCTGAATCAGACTGCAGATTTGTCTTCTTCGGCTAGTTGAAGACCTGTTGAGTTGATCGAGGTTGATTTACACGGGAATGATGACAGTCCATTGAGATATGGGCGCTCAGTTGTGGCTTCTGAATAGAGTAGTCGCTAGAGAGTGACTGTCACCCATCTTCTCGTGTCTTCTGACTTGTTGGATTTCGGTGGACTCGGCCGCTCAGATGAACTTGAAGGAGGCGTAAATTCCCCAAGGTCAGCTGGGCTCCTGTTGATGGAGCGCGAACTTCCGAGTTGATGACCTCTTGTTGATGAGAGTGAATGGAGTCGATTCTCCATTTTCATCTGCTAGTTGGTTTATCTTAGCTGGAGGTTTCACAGCATTCCCTGTGTAGATGCTGGATCAGTTGAGAAAATGCATGTTCTTCATGCAGTAACTCATGTTGGGCGTCTTCTTCGTTGATGAAGAGGTAGATTGTTGAACTTGTTGTTTAGCTGCGTGGTTGACTGTCGTTGCTGGAAGCTCTCCAATTCACGAACTTTTCTAGCCTGATTCTTGATGACTCGGCGTCCCTGTAGCTTCAGAAGAGGCGTAAATTCTTCGTGGCTCGGACCCGTGGTGAATGGCTCCAAGTTGACCTTGAACAACTTGGAGTTCTCGAAGAAGTTGAAGTTCTTGAAGATGTTGAAGTTCTTGAAGAGTCCCATTCATTGAGGATTGGGTAGTTGACACGCTGCTACTGATTCCACCTCTCTTTGTTGAAGACGATGGAGACTTGTTGAATGACTTCGATGTCTCTATCAATAAAAACGAGTCTTTGCGGAAGTAATTTATGTGAGCAAGGTATAAAAAATATATGGACTTGACTCACCAGATTACTCCTCATTTTCTGTTGATTGACTCGTTGAACTCGTTGATCTAGCCGCTGCTTCTCGAGATAATTCGTTGATGATTTCTTCGCCACTGAAGATCTGATTGTCGTTGACCATCTGATTGAGCTTCAAGGGTTCGGTTTCAAGTTGACCTTGAAGGAGGCGTAAATTCCTCAAGTCTGCTGGATTCCATCTTAAATCCCTAGATGTTGATGTTGTTGGAGATCATCGTTGAGTCCCACAGGTGAAGAGTCTTCAGTGGAAAATATCGTTGTGCGTCCAATCAATTCCCTCTCTTTCTATCATTTTGAAAGATGACAGAATGTAAGTAGAGAGTGAGAGAGATAGAGCTGCTATACCACGCGTTGAGTCGCGTCTCAGTCAGCTGTAGTTGGAAATCAATAATTGGGCGGAGCTTCACTCGTCACTTCTGCCGCGTTAATTGAGAATAGTTGAAGGAGAGGGGATGGAAGACCGCTCGCACTCCCGAAGATGTCCGAACTCGTAGAGAGAGAAATTCAATTTAATTTTCTCTCCTCGTTGGTTTTCTTCGTTGTTTTATTTCTCAAAAGAATTAAATTTAATTCAAATTGAGAGATAAATTTTATTCCAGCAATTTCGATCGGTGTGGCTTGTTTTGTTGCCCTCTCTATTGTTGAGTGTGAGCTGCTCTGTGGGAGAATGTGTTGGTGTCCAAACGTAAACACTGTTGGAGACCTTGACGCTAGAGACACAGCAACTCACTCACAAATATAATATTCGTTGGGTTTCACATTTATCACACCAATTTAATGTCTTTGAAATAGCTCGTGTGAACCCCGAAAATCGTTCACCACGAGGCGTCCCTTTTTTCACTTCACAAAAACTGCACTTTTTATCGCCCTGCACATCCGGCTACTCGAAGGACCAATGTTTTTAGCGAGGTGATTTTCTGTTGGATTTCAGGGTGGATTGCAGGAGGCGGTTAATGATAGTGAAAAAGAAGTAATAGTTGAGATTTACACTGAGCCGCAAGGCAAAACCGTTTTATTTGGAACGGACAAAAGCCTGCTCGTCAATAGATAATATACACTTGAAATAAATAGACGAATAGTTCAATTTTACATTATAGTTGAATAAACTAGTTGAGTTGCAATCACTTTGAGAAAAGTCTTTGAATATTAACACTTTAATAAACGATAGAGTTCATCGAGAAAAAGACACGTCGAACCGTATCCTTTGAGAGTTCACGCGTAAGTAAGGTAGTTGGAGGGGGGAGATTTCGTCTTCTAGCCGAGGGTCGAGGTGTCGCTGACCCCCCTCTCCCCCGGTCAGGTGACTTGAGAATTTGGTTACGTTTTAAACAATCCCTCTTTGTAGCTCTCGAAATTTTCTATGAAAAAGGATTTAGACAGAATTACACTGTCAAAACAAGTGTTTGAAATTAAGATATTTTTTTAGACACTTTTAAAACACTTTGGGGGCGCTGTTATTCGTGATTGGCAGTTTTAAGATATTCTTTAATTTTAAAACATTTTTTCCCAACTGATATCTTAAATTAAGATACCTGTTTTTACAGTGTGTACTTTCTCGTTCAATTTCCGAGGTGTTTTTTGATGATTAGTAACGATAAAAATAGACTTATCCAGTTTTACCTCTTAGCAACTGAATTTATTACTATGCGCGGAAGAGTCACATGAATCGCGCGATAATTAATTGGAAGAATAATACCTTGGTTCTCCGTGGATCTATGTAAATTTGCCAAAGTCAACATGAGTCTGGTTTTTATCTCGTTCATGATTGCTATTCTAATTAGGTCACCTAGGATTTTGGCAATTGGCTGGGAGCTATCATATGTTTTCTAATATTACATCTACTTTACGAAAAAATTAAATTACTAGAAATTAGCTCTCATAGCAGTTGATTAGTGACAACATACATATGATTTATTAAACATGCTCCAGTAATATTTATTGTCACAGCTTACTAGCGATGAGTCTCTGTTTCTCGCTAATTATTTTTGGCGAATATCTTGGAAAGTAAACAAGATAGCGTGATTTTGCCGTAATCCTATTTTATAACTCTCGAACATAGATAATGAGTAGGGCCCCAGACTTTAGTTATTATTTCGTCCGGTATAGTTGCTAGGTAACCGTTCGCACAATTTCAAATGTGTAGAATCAAATTTGTTAGAATGTTGCAATTTTAGGGGGAATTTGAGGGGGATCTCAGGGGAAATTGGAGGGGGATCTCAGGGGGATTTGAAGGGGATCTCAGGGGGATTTGAAGGGGGATCTCAGGGGGAATCGGAGGGGATTTTGGGGGTAATTGAAGGAGAATATTAGGGGGAATTCTCATTTTAATTACTTAAATGTGTGAAACAGTCTGACAACTTAACATTCAACACATTTGAAATCCGAACGGTTGCCTAGCAACTTAACCGGACGAAATAATAACTAAAGTCTGGTGCCCTAATAATGAGGAATAAAAAAAGTTCTTTTTTCAACATCTTCGTTCCTAGAATCGAATTAAAATAAAATTTCCAATCATTTAAGTAATCAAAAGATCTAATGAACGTTAATAATTATAAATGCTATATTTTTCATATTTTCTGAACAGATAAATTTATATTATATAACAATTTTTCCATCCAAGAATTGACTTATTAATAAAATATTATTACGTATAGATGAAATTATCACTTTAATCTTCAATCCAATTACAGTTAGGTGAATAGTTGCACTCGGCCATCAATCGTGTGAGTAGATGTGAAATTTTCAAAATATTCTTTATAGCTGATTCCATGTATCCTAAGTGAAATAAATCCAGCATAACCTTCTACGCCTTTATGGAAAATACATACTCCAGTTAATGCTGATGGCGGATCAGTTGTAACAGGGACAGCATCAAATAGCGGCACTATTGACTGTCCAAAATCACTTTTCAGAAGCGATTGTCTAAGCTGAACGTATTTCCGGTCAGGCGGACTCGGTGTATTATACTCTTTTGTCTGGAGTGAACTTACTGGATAAAATAATAGAGGCCGCCTGTGGATTGAAAAAAATATGAAATTGAAACATTTATCAATTATTCACTTGATTCGCTTCAGAATGAAAATTTTATGAATTTAGAGCTCCTGTTACCCCAAATTGCTCTGTGATGAGGATAACTGGATTCTTCCTTTTAGATCCAATTGGCCACTCCTGTAATCGAATGGTACACCAAATATTTCAATGGCAAATCCTGTTACGTTTTCTCTTGTTACTTTCTTGAATCCAACTCCTGAAAATATTCAATCGAATAATTATTCATGGCCCCTATTCATCTCTAGATATTTGTTTAGCACAATTTGTAAATACCTGTTAAAACGAATTTCGATGGTAAGAGAATATCGTCAAGGAAAAATAAGCTATTCTCAAAATTAATAGGATGAATCTGAGATGAGTCAGTATCATTGGGAATTCGTAACCATCTTTCTGAATATCTCTGAATGTAACCATTAGCCATCAATCTTCCCACTCTTGGTTGAATATGTAGAATATTATGCCGGAGCTTGAATCGTAGACCGATCATAACTCTCCTAGAAGATAACAATTCGATATCAATCTTATTACGGAAATATTTGAATATCCTAAATCGTCTGTTGTGATTCATAAACTTACTCGTTGGAGTCCTTCGTGCTTTCCATAATCACGAGACTTATTTTATTATGATTTCCATCACATTGGCAGCCACATGTAGCATATTTAGAGTCCTTTCCATTATCAATTATATAACCATCATCTTCCGGACATTGAGAATTGCTTCCATGAAAACCTAATATCGATGAGTTTACGTATTGAAATTTGTGAGGACCCCTTTTCTGTTTCAATGAAGAGAAGAAAAAAATTGTACAGAGAAACGTTGGGGAAACGGTGCTCAAAGCAGAATGATTTTAGTTTTGCCGTTTTGACTGAGATTCATTCGCCAAAACTACAAAATTTCGGGAGAGAATTCGAGCTTCAAGCTCTTACCAAAACAGTCGCATTTGAAATAAAAAAAAGTACCGGTAATCTATTCTACCTTACTTTTCCCTATCATTCTTAACAAATTACTGATACTTCATTGAAAATTTTTCAATTATTCTCTCACCAAAACACAAGCTTGTATAGCACCCAGATTCTGACAGTTAATGGGTGTACTAGAGCAGCCACTTCGTTCATCGTAATATTTTGCGTTACAGTGAGTCGCTCTTCCTTGCCACATATTCCGGCAGTACTTGTACGAGCACGCCGTAGGTTGATATTGGAAAATTATTTCCTGTGTCAGCCCACTGAACTCATAACAATTCTTATCTGCAAATTTTTCCACATTAAAAAAAAATTATTCATCACCCTTTTACTTCAAGTTTTTGATTAAAAAAAAAAAATACCCAGCATCCAAGCTCCATCTGTTGGATCACATGCTCTGATATATTGGCCTCCAATTACATTCAAATGCCGTTGCATTATACTTACATAGCTTCCAAAATAGCTGTGGAATCGCGTCTTACCAAAATCATTTATATTCTTCCATTCTGTTTCGACCGAAAAAAAATACAGATGTAGTAGCAAGAGATAAAACCACTAATTAGATTTCCCATGCTATTCATTGTTGAATGATATCTCGAAAACTAAGCGAGATAGTGTAATTTCGCTTGCATGTTCTTTTGAGTTCTTGGAATTTTCTGTGAACCAATATCAAGCCAAAATTGAGCTATTTCGCTTAGTATTCGAATTACTCCTCAGAAGTGAATGACACGAATAATAGACTTATCTTGTGTTATCTCTCTGCAACTTAATTCATCACTATGTGTTGCAAAGTGATATCAATTGAGCGATAATTCATCGAGATGATCATACCTTTATTCCCCGCGGCGAGACATAAATTTGCAAAAGGCCACATGAGACTGGTTTTTATCTCAGCTATGATTGCTATTTTGAACAGGTAAACTAGGATTTCATCAATTGACTGATAGCTGTTACATATTTTTTCGTGTCGAGTCTATTTCAAAAAAAGTTCATTACAGACAAATTATCATGTTTGACTTATATTCATTATTATAACTCAGTAGTGAAGAGAGAAAGCTGGATGAAATTTCTTTTCATTCTTGAAGAATATTTTACTTATTTTTTAAAATATTCTCCAACAAAAATACAAAATAAAAATTGACTTCACCTGGTTCATCTCTTCTCTATTGATCTATCAATATCATTATTTCTGGAAGCCTCTTACCTTTACATAACCACTAATGGCAGCTATCAAACTTGACTCACCCGGTAACAATTCGTTCGGATCAGTCATAATTTTCCGTATCATTCCAATGTTCGATTCAACAGCCGGGAAAACCGATGTCATTAAATCATCAAGTGAACGATCATAAATATAACCATCCTGAATTATTATCTGATGAAATTTTTTGTAATCATCAGCAATACTCCCAATAAATATTCCCATTACATCTAGACACTTGAGTACGTTGGGTGAAGGTCTCATAATCTTAACCAAGCTATTCTTTATTTCTGGATTTATAGAATTTTCAATTTCACGCAATATCATATCAATTTTATACATTTGATTTGTGATATTTTCATTCACCCTATAGTCATTACCAAAAAGTTCTTCGACTGTTCTGGGATGGAATGGACAACTCAAATTTGATTCATCTAATTTTGCGTAAAATTCCCATACTGTTTTGCCTAATTAAACAACAATTATTATTCAAAAATAAATAAGCATTATGTTCTATTGAGTATACTGATTTTTTTGCTATTACCTGCATCATACAGGGCATCCATGACACACGATGATTCACTTACATAGATAATAAGCAATATCACGAGCTGTCTTTTGAACATACTCATTTTGACTATCAAATTCAAAGAGGAGTAGCCAGCTTTTGATTTAATAAAAAAGCCTAGTGGATGCGAATGACTCTGCTCGACCGTTTTTAAAGCCTCGTCTTGTAGAACAGACTGCTCTAGATTTAATATCCCTTATCTTCTACCCAAAAGAGAATCAACACACTGAATTGCGAAAAAAAAAAAACTAATGTACCAAAAATTATCACTCAAATCTTGCCACCAGTCAAATATTTGCCTAATATTCCAAAAATATGAGAATAAATGAATCATCGCTTGACAGCGGGGAGTTATTCAACTCGGTGTCGCATGATGGGCTTCTCCATCAATTAATTAATTTTAATATTTCAATGTTTTTTTTTTTGAAAAATTATTAAATCCTATTTGGGGAGCCATCGCTTACGACTCAGAATTTCTACCTCGTTATTGGACTCACAAAGCATATGATCAATGAGGGTAAAGATGGAAAAAAGGAAAGACGCACGTACTCAGTGAAATGAGTGTATTATAAATTCTATATTTCTTATATTTTCTGATCAAATAGATTGGTATTATATAACAATCCTCTTGGACTATTTTATGTATAGATGGAATTATTACGCTTATCTTTATTCGAGTTGCAGTTAAGTGAACAGAATTACTCCGCCTTTAATTGTGTGAGCAGATGTGAAATTTTCAAAATATTGCGTATATCTGATTCCATATGCTCTAAGCGAAATGAATCCAGCAGAACGTTGTATGCCTTTATGGAAAATTCCGATTCCACTTAATGCTGATGGTGGATCAGTTGTAACAGGGACAGCATCAAAAAATGGTAGCATCTGCTGTCCAAAATCAATTCTTAAAAATGATTGCATGAGCTGAACGTATTTTCGGTCAGGTGGACTCGGTGTATTATGCTTTTTTGTCTGAAGTGAACTCATCGGATTGAATAATAAAAGCCGCCTATGGATTGAAGAAAAAATATGAAATTGAAACATTTATCAATTATTCATTTGAATCGCTTCAGAATTAAAATTTTACGAATTTATAGCTCTTGTTACCCCGAATTTCTCTGTGATGAGGATAACTGGATTCTCCCTCGTAGATCCAATTGACCACTCTTGTAATCGAACGGTACACCAGATATTTCAATGGCAAATCCTCTTACAGCTCCTCTCGTTACTTTCTTAAATCCAACTCCTGGAAAATATCATTATTCAATCGAATAATCATTGATGGCCCTTATTCATCTCTAGATATTTGATGAACATAATTTGTAAATACCCGTTAGAACGAATTTTGGTGGTAAAAGAATATCGTCGAGAAAAAATAAGCTATTCTGCGTATTAATAGGATGAATCTGGGATGCATCAGTATCATTGGGAATTTGTGACCATCTCTCGGAATATTTCTGAATGTAACCATTAGCCATCAACTTTCCCACTTTTGGCTGAATATGTAAAATATTATTTTGGCGTTTGAATCGTAGCCCAGTGATGACTCTTCTAGCAAATTACGAATTAATGTCCAGCTTTTACCAAAGAAGAATTTGATATCATCAATCATCTATTATGATTCAAAAACTTACTCATTCGAGTTCTCGGTGCTCTCCATAATTACGAGACTGATTTTATTATTATTTCCATCACACTGGCAGCTACATGTAGAATATCCAGAATCCGAGCCCTTTCGATTATCAATTATATAACCATCATTCTCCGGACATTTGGAATTGTTTCCATAAAAACCGAATATCGTTGAGTTCACGTAGTGAAATTTGCGGGGACCACTTTTCTGTTTCAGTGAAGAAAGAAGAATTATATAGAATAAGGTGAGAAGGAAGGTACTCACAGCAGAATCAACACATGAATTAAAAAATTTTGGGGATAAAAAGACCTCCCCCTCAAATTTTTGACAAAATTATAGAATTTGGGGAAAATTTCCAATAATTTATTCTACCCAGCATATATATATATATATATGAATATAAAGAATGAATATGTTGGATGTATTCCACATATATGCGCATATATATGATATATAAATCACATATATGTATTTTATATATATATTGGAAATATATGTATTGAAAATATGTCAATTATTACATTTTTTGTCACACATATATGTCGTCTGATTTTTCTATATGTATTATATATATTTTTTCTATACGGGTCTCCCTCATTGTTTCTAATAAGATCGCAAATATTTCATTTAATATTTTTGAAGTATTCTCTCACCAATACACAAGCTTGTACAGCACCTAAATTCTGACATTCAGTGGGTGTACTCGAACAGCCACTTCGTTTATCGTAATATCTTGCGTCACATTGGGTCGCTCTTCTTCTCCACATAGTCTGGCAAGTCTTATCCCCGCATATTGTCGGCTGATACCGAAAAATTATTGTCTGTGTAATCCCATTCAATTCATAATAATTATCATCTGAAAATTTTTGGTCATTAAAAAAAAATTGTAATCATGACTTCAATTCAGCTTGTTGTTGAAAAAAAATTAAATACTTAAGATCCAAGCGCCATCTTTAGGATCACAAGCTCGTATATAGAGATTCGTAGTTCGATCCAAATTTCGTTGCATTATATTCACGTAGGTTCCAAAATACCATTGGAATTGTGTCTTATCACGAATATTCATCATCTTCCATTCTGCTGCCAAAAGGAAAGTACAGATTCAGTATTAAGAGATAAAATCCATATGTCTCTGCTCTCTATTGCTATCCATCAGTGGATAATATCCCAAAAACTAAGAAAAATAGCGTAATTTTGTTTGCTTCCTTTTTTTGCAACCTTGAACGATGCAGAGAAAGTTGTCTAATCTCACTCAGTTTTCCAGATATTGCTCAAAAGTGAATGATGCAAAAAATAAATTCATCCCACTTCATGTCTTCACAACTGAATTTATAGCTGAATGTTCCAAAGTGATATCAATAGAGCGATAATTGATTGAGATAAGCATACCTTGTTTCTCCCAGTATTGATCTAAATTTGCAAAAGGCTTCATGAGACTGGTTTTTATCTCGGCTATGATTGCCATTTTAAACAAGTCAACTAGGATTTCATCGATTGGTTGATAGCTGTTGCATATCTCTTCGTAGTGAGTCTATTTCAAAAAAATTCATCACAGACAGAATATTATTCATTAACTATCATGTTCGATTAATATTCATTATGTTCACTTAGTAGTGAAGAGCAAAATCCGAATATGTTCGTTTTTCATTTATGAAGAATTTTGCGTTCATTTACGGAAATATTCTCCAACAAATATCGGCAACAAAATAGACTCATCCTGTTTCATCTCTTCACTATTATTATTATTCCAGAAATATTCTTACCTTTGCGTAATCTTTAATAGCAGTTATCAAATTCGGCTCACCCAATAGTAAGTCGTTTGAATGAGACATAATTTTCCGTACGATTTCAATGTTCGATTCGATATTCGGAAAAACTGATGTTGTTAAATCATTCAATGAACGATTAGAAATATAACCATCCTGAATTATTATTTTATCAAATTTTGTGTAATCATTATCAATACTTTCAATGAATAGTTTCATCATTTCTATACACCTGATCATGATGGCTTTAGATATCACAATCTTGAACAAATTATTTATTGTTTCAGAATTTATAGATTTTTCAATTTCACGCAATTTTACATGAATTTCATACATTTGATCTCTAATTTTTTCATTCGTTTTATAATCATGACCAAAAAGCTCTTCGACTGTCCTGGGGAGAGCTAATGAAGCCAAATTTGATTTATTCAATATTGAATGAAATTCCCACACTCTTTTACCTGACGATGAAACAATTATTGTTAAAAAATAAATAAGCATTATGTTCTATTGATTATACTGATTTTTTCTTATTACCTGCATCATACAAGGCATCGATGACACACGATGATTCACTCACATAAATGATGAGCAATATCAAAAGCTGTCTTTTGAGCATCTTCATTCCTACTATTGAATTCAAACAGAAATTCCAACTATCAAAGTAATGAGAAAGTCTATTGACTGTGAAATACTATGCTTTGCAGTCTTTGAAGTTTTTTCCAATAAAAATGAACGTTCTAGTTCCAATTCCTTTTATCTACTACGTAAAATACCGAAGACACATGAAATTAAAGAAAGCTTATTGAGGTTAATTGAGATAATTAAACCAAACAAATTTCAGTTCAACATTAGCATTAAATACTCCATTGGGTAACTGAGATGTATTCTAATGAATTACTAAACATACATTTCAGTTAAATATTTGCTTGACGTTCCGAAATTATCAAAACAAATAAAAGCGTAACAGCATTTGCAACATGTGCTTGACGGCTTCGAATACCTCTCATAATTGAACAGAACGCTGTAGTTCCAATATTGACCATCTTCTGCTTAAAATTCAGCAAAAAAGGAATTGTAGGGAATGGATATTGAAATCTCCGAGATTATGATGTCTAAATGCTGTTCGACTCCCTAATCCCAGTCTATTGGTCGAAAGGCTGAGACTAAGACAGGAAGAAATATCGTTGATGGTATTGTTGATTTAATTTGGGATTACTTGAAATACTTCTTTGGATTTCAGTTCTTATCAAACGGCGAGGCCAAAGAGGGACGCAAGATTCAAGCAGTGATCATATTAATAATAGTATAAAGACTGTTGATGGCAATGTGGTATTACCTGAACTGTAAAGGAGACAAACCAAAATTGATATAAGCTGCGTAATTGATTGAGTCATAATTAAGATAAGTTCTGTTTTCTTTTTTTTTTGTAACGAAGGGAGGGGGGGGATGTAAAAAGCTGAGAAGCCATACGTGTGCTAATAAAAATAATAAATACTTCTTTGAATTTTGATAAAATGGAGAATCTCATAGACAGTTATTGTCATTTCGAACATAAAATTACAGTGTAATGTGTGTGTGGAAAAACGAATGAATATTTGTGAAAATGTGTGAGTATCGGTAATTATTAATTGTGCAGAGTAAATGGGTATGAGTATGGAGTGGTCGTGGATATTTATTCTTTATTTTTATTTCATCAAAAATCAATCAAGTTTTTGAAAAATTTCAAGTTTTATCATAGAATCTTAGTTTTCATCTAATATTGGATTTTCTGGATCAAATGACATTATTGCAACTAAAATGATTATATTCAAGCTGAGAGTTCAAGTCCCAAGTTGAGTTAAAGTACCGCAGATTAAGGGCCAGTTCGCCGGAGTAAAGTTAGCGCTAACTCCGGTTTAGCGTAAACCGAGTTTAGCTTGAACCCGGTTTAACGTAACCCTCGTTTAAATTCAAAAATGGAGGGACAACAGTGTCACCACAACGAGCTGCCAATGGGGGACTTAGAAAATTTTGAATCAACACAATTGTCAATAAGAAAATTGAAAAAATCGCTTGTCAATCATCCAAGTGAGATTAATTGACCAGCCCTTTCCTTATTTGTACCGGTAGACGTCAAGAATGGAGTGGGTTTGGCCGAGTCGATGTTCAAATATTTTTGTTACGGCAGATCCGCCATTTTCGAATTTAAACCAGAGTTACGATAAACCGGGTTTAAGCTAAACTTGGTTTAAGCTAGACCGGAGTTAGCGCTAACTTTACTCCGGTGAAATGGCCCTGAATCCTGAACAGATTAATGAAGTCTGAGACAATATTTGTACGAATGTATAAGTTCGTATTTTTTGTGAAAATAACGTTTTTTTTTTACGAATAGCAGAATAGATAAGTTGCTATTCGAGTCATTATGGGTGAAATTCCATTCGAAAGCGTTTTGCCAATCGAATTGGCCAATAAATATCGCAAAAAGAGTGGGGTGAGTGAATAATGCACAGGGAGTGGAAATCCTGCATATTATTCTTCATTCTTTATTATTTTCCCCATTACCACATTTTTTATTTTTTTTTTTGTTTTTTCATTACCATATTATTATTATTTTTTTGGTTAATTACAATGAAGTTTATTTGATTTTGGTACAGAGCTACTTACATTACTTCACTTTCTTCATAATTTAGTTCTATATTTATTCTAATTCAATTCTATTATCTCCTTGTTTATTTGGAAATTTTGTACAACATAATGTACTCGAATCAAAAGCAATCAATTAATCAATGAATTAATCAACAAGCTTGCACAACACCAAAGTTTTCATATTCAGTAGGTGTATTTAAACAGCCGCTCTGTTCGTCGTAACATCTTGCATCTGTTACATGTCTAAAGATTATGCATCAAAATATTACCGAAATAAAATCACAGAATTAAAATATTGTAACGTAAAAATATTACGTAACAGAGAAGCACTATTAAAGAAAAAATTACCAAAATAGTTTCATTATTAAAATATTATCCATTCTTAAAAAAGAAAAACTAGGAAATGGAGAAGTTGGCTTTGATTTGTAGAACTCAAGATAAGTTCAGATAGTGAAATATTAAACATTTCACTAATGGTTAACCCCTCAACGTTCGCGCTATGAGCATTTCTCTCACACTTTTTTTCAGGGTATAGGAAAGTACTCTAAAAAGTGCAGAAAAATGACCGGGGATTTCTGGTATGCCTCACAAAACTCTTCTAGTTTATTTTAGTGAAAGAAAAAACCATTCACGAGTTGTTGTTTAGCAGAAAAAAAATATTTTCTACGACGCCGTCAAAATTTTCACGTGTTACGCGTACGGATTTTCATGGAGCAGTGCTGCCTGTGGCGAAATTTGGTACCATTCTCCCATAAGAATAATACGGTGAGAGAATCCCTCACGACGCGACTGAAGAACGCTGGGGAGATAGAGCGACCGCTGACGGGTTAAGAATTTCACCATTTGTGAATTATTAACAAATCCCCAGACTTACAACTGAGAAATCGTCGAAGAATCGAATTTTCGGAAAAAATAGGAAATGCGCAAGCGAGGTTTGAAATCCCAACACTCAGATTGGTAGAGCATCACATGTCTGATGCTCTACCAATTGATCCATTACGAGTTTCACCATTTACCTCAAAAATTGTGATTCTGATATGGGAGCACTTCTCCTATATTTTCAATTTATGGATATCTTCAATTTATTACTATAAATGAAAATTCAGTAATAATTCTAGCGTTTTTCACTTTATTGTAGACTCCAATTGATGAGTTATAAAATTTCATTCAGAGGTGTTCTGTCAATTATTATTATTGGCTGAATAATGAAATCGCATAAATAATGAGGTTGTCAAATTACACACAGGTCGTAGGGCTCCTGCTGGGTCCATCTTGAAAACCGAGTGCTAGGCTTAACTCCTGCGAGGGGTCGAAAGTATTTATCTATTTCATAATTCAAACTCTCATGGTTGTTTTTCGGACACTCCATTTTCGGAATACATTGCTTTGAGCCTGGAACTGGTCTCACAAATCCTTCTTTGCACGCGCAAGCATACTTGCAGTGCTGTAAAGTCAATGGTAGGTTATATAAAAATTTCTACATTCAACCAAAAAATTGTGAATATCTTCAAACTTACAGATCGAGATACCATTATATCATCCAAATGTAGATCAGCGCATGTTGGATTTAACAAATTGGCGCAGTCTCGGTATTCTTCGTCGTGACTGCAATTGCCCGGAACATCGATCAATTTAGAACCTGTTTAAAACACCAATGATCATGTATTAACCAGGATTTTTTTTTGGAGGTTCAAATCATTTTCTTATTATAAATGAAATTCACATAGCGACCTACCTACGAGCCCAACAGCAACAATGACGAGAAGAGATAAAGTGCGGCATATGATACCAAAATATATTGAGTCTGGCTTCGAATGGATCCTCATTGTATATGTGATCTGGATATTGGGCTGAAATGCAAAATAAATGATTAACGAGATTTGTCAATGTATCAAGGTAACTGCTAATATAAAATACAAGAGGATAAGCGGCATATCTCATTTGAATGAGATATAATCAATTCAAATCAGTTCGTTCAATTCATTAGATAAATCAAAAAGAGATTGTATGCATTTTGATTCATCCAAATATCCAAAAGGGAGAAAGACCATGCGCAGAGTCTCATTATCTATCGAAACTTCGGACAATACGGCGGTTCTATATCATGTGAGCTATGTGTCGGTTAAGACCAATTATCACTTTGTTTAATAGACAATCATCAAAGAGTCAATTTATTACACAAGACGATCACGGTTGTGTATTATCGATGAATAGTGATTCGTGGTGGATGAATGTTCGACATGCCTGGCGGCTAATACGTGGTGTTTTATTCGAAGTACCTTTTCATTTTCCCTAACCCTCAAACCTCCTATACACTTTTTCTCAAAACACACTTCATCAACGATTCTCCCTGTCCTCAGAAATACATAAGTCCAATTCTATCAAATGGGTCAATTTTTTCATAGAACGTCAGATTCCACGTCTTCTCAACATCAAAAAATTAACCCTTGGTGGCCACATCTCAGCCAGGCCACATACCCATGTAGGGTTACCCGACATCCACGGGGTGGCCGATATTCGGGCCAAATTATTTTATACGATTTTAGGCAAGTCGATCAAAGGCCAAAGTACGAAACAATATCGGGGCGTGGATATTGGTTTCGCGAATGAGTCCGATATTCTTCCCAACGTCGAGCCCTGTATATAGGGATGGTGAGTTAGTATCGTAACTCGATTCTATATCGAGTAGCCGAATATCGGCAACCCTATATCTATCCGAAATTCGGACTGAAGTCATGACACCCATATCGGCACAACAAATTCGAAACGATTATCGCACGTAATTCGCGTAACCGAAGTTCGGCTGCTCTACTTTTGACAAACATATTTCCAACATCGCTCCTCCCAATTCCGCAGTACGAATTCCGGTCGATATCAACTTTGAAATTGCCCAATAATTTTTTACAATTGTTTATTTTTTAATAATTTTTCTTTTTGATTAATTTTTATATTTTTTTTATACTCTAACATAACGATTGAAAAGTCACGCCATAATTGATTCTCCTTCAATTATTCTTCTTACTAATGATTAATTCGTGAACTAAATTTAAAAAAATATAAAAATAATAAATAAATGTAAAATAGAATAGATAGAAAAATTGATCAAGAAAAAAATCTTCCCTTTCTGTCATCAAATGATTCGATTATCAATAGAGGAAGAAATAATACTCAAATAAAAACTTTAATTTTCAAAAATAGAAGAATTTTGTGTAAAAAAATGAATATTCCATTGTGAGAAATATGTAGTTTTGTTTCTTGGTTCTTACTTCACTTTTGTTATTATATTCCTCTCAATAAGGATATCCATATAAACAATATAAATGTCGATATGAATTTGAGATCAAATGACTTTTAGATTCATATAGACAGTACGATTCTGTCAAAGTCGAATAGAGTGATGGTCCAGTCGGCAGCGTGCAAGTTTCATCATCCGACGATCGAGGGTTCAAAACCGCCTGTGGGAACTAAAATTTGTAATTTCTAAAATGACTTTAAAACGATTAAAATTGAAATATAAATAATAAAAATATAAAATTAGGGAATCTCAGAAAAAAAAATGATAATTTTCTTTTTATTTTATGTTTAAAAATTGTTTTTATATTATTGAGCGTCTGTCGAGTTCGATGTGAGATTCGATATTGGGCGGATATCGAAGCGCTAAGTCGAAATTCGTCACATTGAATTTAGCCCGGCGTTCGGGCTGAACTCGAAATCCTATATCGGGTCGAAATCGGATGCGATATACGCCCTATTTAGTTTTCGATTTCGTGCCGCTGTGACATGCCATTATTGTCTGAAGTTCGAACCAATATAGTTTCCCTATATCGAAACTCGGCAATTCGACATTGCCCCGAATTGCGGCCTATTTCGGGTTCCTACATGGGTAGTGGCCACATGGAGTAACTCATTACCCCACGCTGAAAAACCTCGTTGTACAAGCCATATGGGTGTTTCAAGGCTTCTAACCGATTGTTTTATTGAAAAGTTGATTTGTTAAAAAGTTCTTTAATATTTCCAATTATTTTTATTGGTCAATTTATAGATGGCGTTCAGAAAACTGGTCATTTATGTGCCCCGCTTTTCGGCTTCCTATGTCATGGAGTAACATTTCATACTTTTCTACTACCGACAGATGTAGTTACTTATATCAATTTCGAAGTTTTTTAGACCTGTAATTTCATCTTTTCGATACTTGGGGTAACTAGTTATCCCGGGTGGCCGCTGAGGGTTAAGCTTGAAAAAATAAATGAAAATTCACTAACCTGAACTCTTTTTCAAATTCTTTCAGTGTCACTTCTATACGTGAGAACGGATTCAATGGAACTACTGAACTAGACTCAATGAAAACAGCTCTTTTTATACTTCTTAGAAATAAGAAATGCGTATACTCTGTGACGTCAATAATTTAATGATATACGAAGATGCGATAAGCAGAGGCACGTGTGCCCTTGTTAAAGTTTTCGTTTAGGATGTTGATCTCATTCCACTCTGTGTGAAAATTAGTTTTCACCTATATAGAATCAAGGAAACTATTCAAAAATGATTCAGGAAGGCACAATAAAACCTCGTATCATAAAATAAATAAGCGAAAAACAGCACGAATTTTGCAACGAATTTCATTACGTCTCATTTCTGGAACGACAATTCAAAAGAATGTTATCGAAGACATGTGATATTTGGAGATGTGATGAACAGAAACACGTGTAACCCTGTTAGAGGTCTGCTTGGGACGTTAGTTTTATTCCACTGTGCGTGGAAATTGGTTTTCAACTAGAAATCAAGGGAACTGAGGCAAAGTGGCCCTGCATGTCATGATTGAGCATGATTTTCTTCTCAGTCGAGGCAACCTTGGAAAAATGTGTAAGGATGCTTCAGAATGTCCTCATTTTGAGTTATTTTATCAGATTTTCTTCGTAGAGGTTTCAATTTTTCTTCATTTGAAGGAATTTTAGGTTCAATCAGCCTCATCAGTCTGTTTTCCCTCGTTCTCTCTCAAAATTGGAAGAATATTTGTGTGATCTGTAGACAATTGATTGTACGTATCAGTAAAGGCCATAATAACATCTGTCCAAATAAGTATCCAAGGAATACGCGGAGCACGTGCTACCATACATATTCAGAATTATTCCTTCGCCTTTCATTGATTCATTACAAAATTATCGCTTAGAGAACAAATTATTTTTGAATAGAACATATGATCTTCGACCAAAGATATTCTGGTAGTTGCATCAAAAAAATAGAAAGTCTTCAATCATGAATGTCTTTCACTGAAATAATGAATTTTCTTGTCAAATTAGTCGTTGAGGAAGTGTTATGAGTCTTTTATCAATCTTCCTTGAGAAGTCAATGAAGGGTTTCAAAAACTCTCCACTTCGATCATATTTACAGAATCAAGAGGATAGCAATAATTTGACTTACAATCTATCCCACGTGATATTGTTATCTAATTGTTATTAGATCAACGAAATCCTCGATGGCCAGCAGAAATACTGCGTGGCAACGGGATACAATCAATTAATTATGTGTTGTGGATAAATTAATCATTTCAGAAATCTTAGATTAATCTAGATTTATTACAAAACAAATGGATTCATTCAATATAAAATGAGAATAAATAACAAAGTGATAATTTAATAGAATACATATTTTACAGAAGAGATCGCTCGTGTTTAGAGGCATGAACGCACGAACAACAAATGATTCGTGTTACTCATTCTAGTTATGCGGGGAATAATATCAAATTGGCCCACCTGTCCGTTTAGTATCTAATTTGGCGCTTGATGTTTCTTCGTGTTGATAACCGAGTAGTCGATCTAATTTTTGCGATGGGTCTAGAGTTTTTCTTCTTCGCACAATCTTTTATCGGAATACATTGCCTGGAGCCTGTGACTGGTCTCACCAATTTTTTTTTACAAGCGCAAGCATACTCGCATTCCTAAAAAGTTAATGGCGGGTTGGACAAAAATTTCTACACTCAACAAAAAAATTATGAATATCCTGATACTCACAGATCGAGACATCATCAAATCACCTAAATCTGGATCCGCGCATGTGGGATTAAAAAAATTGGCGCAGAGGAAGTATTCCTCGTCATGACAGTAATTAGGCGGAGCAGTAATTCCGTTAGAAGCTGTATAGAACATCAATGATCATGTATTAACTAATGGGTGGAATTGAGGCAGAATGCTCTTGCGATGAAAATGAATCAGAAGTTTTTCGAAGATTCATATAATTTTCTTGTTATGGATAGAATCTACATAGCAACATACCTGCGAACCCAACAGCAACAATGACAAGAAGAGAGCAAGTGATAAACGTGTTACTGGAATAGACTGAGTCTCGCTTCAAACGGATCTTCATTTTATATGCGATCTGGATATTAGACCGAAATACAAATGAACGGTTAACAAAATTTGTCAATGTGTCAGGGTAACTGCCAACATAAGATACAAAAGAGTCAGTGGCAATATCACATTTCAATAAGTTCTGATCAATGCAAATCAATTGATTCAATCCATTAAATAAATTAGAAGAAGATTGGATCCATATTGATGTATCCAAATATATATCCATAGATTTTCTCTCGAGGCACGATGAGATCAATTTGATTTTTCTCATGAGATTTCCTCCCTCGGAATCAACTTGTTCCACGCTCACCGTAAATTTCGACTAAAAAGTGTTTAATTTTCAAGTAACAAAAGGTTAATAACATAAAAAGAATATATCATGAAATGTATAGCAGAATAGAAAAATTTGATGTACATTGTTTTTATATTCCTTGCATATTTCCCAAATATATGTTTTTTACATCTGATTCTATAAATCTAACACGATTATAATTATATTTCCACCGTAAATAAATGTTATCTCTTCATTTGTAAATTTTATGCATGAGATACATCTCAATTCCGGGAAAAAACTCAATACTTGAATTATTCTTTTTCGAGTTCAAATTTTTGCGACGGATTTGATCAACTTTTAAGGTATTTCTTTGATATTTACAAATCAGACTCATAAATTTTTAAAATCAGTCAATACGCGATAAAGGATATTTTGCCTATAAGATCATCATTCACGATTTTTCCTCCCTTAAAAAATGCATAAGTCTGTTTGTATTGGACGAGTCAATCTCAAAATTCAACAGAATACTTTCCATGGCCTCTAGAAGCCCCTCATGAGGAATAGTAACGATATCTCAGAGGGTTTCAGAGTCCCTAACAGAGTAAATTTCGATATGAACGTCTTTTTCTTATTATGATGCAGCGTCAAATTACATTTTGTCACAACATAAAAAAATTAAACGTAAATAAATAAATAAAAATTCAGTAACCTGAACTCTTTTTCGGTTTTCTCGGTGTCAATTTCACAAGTGACAACAACTTCAATGAAACTACTGAACTAGACTGAATTAGAACCGCCTCTTTTATAGGTCTCAAAAGTACCAAATAAGTATTCTCTGTGACGTCTGATTATACCTTGTGATGTCTAATTATACTTCATGACGTCTTATTCGCAAATCAATAATTCAACGATATTTGAAAATGTGATAAGGCACGTACTACACTGTTAGAGTTTTTGTTTGAGACGCTGGTTCCATTCCGCTGTGTGTGAGAATGAGTTTTTACCTAGAAATCAAGAGAACTAGAGCGAAGTGGCGCTGTATGGCACAACAAACCAAAATTTTTTTTGTAATGGAAGTATTTTCGTGAAATCTGTAACGATACTGCAGCATATCAGCATTTTTGGTCATTTTTCCGATTTTTTCAGCTTAGAAGCCTTCATTAGAATGGAACTTGAGTTCAATTACCCTAGTCGATTAATTTTTCTTCGTTCTCTCCTAAAATTTGAAAAATATTCATGTGATTGTTTGATGTCGATTGGACGTATCATTAAATAAATACCATCTGTCTAAAGAAGTATTCGAGGAAAAAAAACAGGGCACGTGTTAACAAGCACGTTGAAAATTATTAATTCGACTTCAATTGATTTTGTGACATGTGTAGCAACGCACATCACGATATTCTGTCATATTCTTTTGTTTTATGTTTGAACATGTTTATTCTATTAGTGTAATAATGGATGAGGATAGTTTCCGAAAACTCAGTAGATTTTCCTCGGAAGCAAGTGGACTGGATTGGTTGGGAGTTGAGTCCAATTTGGAAAAATGAACATTGTCACGACACTGTTGAGATTCTGTCAATTATGTTTCTTCATTCCGTTGATAAGCCAAGTCGATACATAAAATATAGTGTTATTGGTGTTTTAAACGAGGGAAATGAAGAATTAATTGACTGTTGGTGTACTGTTGGTTTTGGTAATTTTCTGAACCGTTGGACAACTTTGAATTGCTAAGGGTGATTGACCGCACTGATTCTAGTACAAGAAATTCCGTATTAATTGCAATTTTACACTGTAGTAATGAATCGTATTAGATAATTAATAGAAAACCGTAGACATAGCCGTAAAGAAGGTAAAAGAAAAGTCGTTGAGAGCGCAATTAATAGCGGTGAGTCTTAAAAGACCGTTGAGAAATCCGCGTTGATGTAGCCGTGATGCTGATTCACGTTGTAGCTAACATAGTTGAACAACCGATACGCACCTGAGTATCATAAGAATACGTTCGATTGAAAAACCCATGAATTAACAAAAGGTTGAACTAGTTGAATATCGTTGACCGTTGGATAACCGCGAAGTGTTGAACGATCTCATAACTGAGATCCCGATGAGTCCGTCTTCAAAAAGGATGTTGTTTCGTTGAAGGACCGACGCGTACTGACTAATTGAAGTCAAGAGGGGGGTTAATTCGAAAGCGCCTCGAATCCCCAGATTTCTCGAAAATCTCGCCCGATCGCTGGAGATTTCAGCGCTAATTTCGAACAGATAGTACAATAAGAAAAACAAATTTGTTGTAAAAAAATTTGCTCATTTGTTGAGAATTTAGTTCACTCCAGGAAATTTCAATACATATAGATATAAAAATTGTGAAAGAAAATTTTGTTAAAAGGCAATTTTCTTGCTACGAGAATTTTTTTTCTCAGTGTACGCAGATGCGAACATAGTATTATCACACGCAAAAAAAGCACAATCCTCTGAGAAGTGCTTGGAAGTGCAAAAAATGTTAAAGACAGTCTTTTCACACTAAAGGATTGTCGCAACTGTGAGAATTTGTATGCAAATTTTGCACTTTGAAGGTGACGAGAAAGAGAATAAATCACTTTCTTCTCGTAATACGTCTTGACTTCGAATCACCAACATCACTAGGAGAGCTTAGTCTCGCCTACGGACTTATAAACTTATTCGTATTTTCGAATCCTCCTCAAACACTATATATATTATCAGTTCTGATTATATCTAGTGTGTTATTATTTGGCGATTACCCTCTGAAATTATTCAGATTCCTTCCATCACGAATAAATCGAACCGTGAGCTTTGTCCAGCAAACTAGTCGAAGAGCATTCATTCATACTGAATGAAAAATCGACAAAAAGCGTTGATTGAAAGAAAATAAACATTTCATATGAAGTTAAAGTTAATTCACGTAACAAATTCATACAAAATTATGAGTTACAGAAAAAATTATCTCTGAATAAAACATATGATCTTCGACCAATAAATTCTAATAGTTGTACCGAAAATATAGAAACTCTTCAATTATGAATGTCTTTCGCCGAAATTATGGATATTATTCTTGAATTAGGTATTGCAGAAGTTTTGAGAATATATGATCACGAATCATTGATCATTTTTCGATTTTTCCACTGTATTCATTTGTAAATCAATCAATGAATTTTTTGTGAAACTTTCTACATCAAATATTTGCAGATATGAATTCATTTAAATAACTCCCCCGATGACTGACTCCGTTCCTTGGATTCAGTAGAATTCAGTAGCAAAGAGATAGAAGAAGAAGTAGATTGGTTTATTTTAATCATTCTTCTCGAATATCTCGGAAATTAACAATTTTTTGGTGATACTACATTTTTCGGGTTAACTGAAACACATATTTTCAACTTGTCAAGAATTTATTAAAAAGTAATTCACAAATTGTCATTTTTTCTATTTTATCAGTCGATAGTTGGAGTTTTGTCTCAAAGCTTCTTCGGACAATCCGTCAGCGGAATACATTGCGTTGAGGCTGAAGCTGGTCTAACCAATCCATCCCGACAGACGCACTGAGGCACACAGTTCTGAAAAAATTAATGGTAAGGTGTATAAATATTCTTACACTTAACAAGACCATTATGAATATTTTCAAACTTACAGACAGAGATATGAAGAAATCATTTAAATCTGGTTCAGCGCATGTGGGATCGAGCAGATTGCCGCAAGTGTGGTATTCTTCGTCGTCGCGGCAATTGAATCGCACCCGGAAACCCGAGCAAGCTGTGTACAACATCAATGATTATGTATTGATTAATAGGGAAAACCAAGGCAAAACAGTCCTGCAATGAAAAATGAACCAGAAGTTGTCTTTAAGATAGTACCGCTGGTATTCGATTGACCATTCCAAAAATTGTGAAATTTGATATATTCGTAGATTATGATAAGATAATGATCCAGTCAAATTTTTAAAGGGCTACAGAGAACGAGTCAAAAGATATTGACACTTGAAATTTCACGAATTTAACATTGATGCTTATGGGAAATCACCCATTTTATCATATTTGACAAAATTGTCCGTTCCGATTTCGATTTAAAAAAAAGGGGAATGATAGAAAATTATGTATAGAATATTGTAAACCCTTGAGAATGCAGCTTCAGAGCATGTAATAGTAGTAATTAGTGAATAACTATGGAAACTGTACTTTTTATATTTTCTTTCTCTGTCTAACTCACTCGGGACGCTATCTCGTTTGTAAAAACCACATGAATCGAACGAGACACTAAAACCACTGACTAGGGCAATATCGGCGGTACTACATTAAAAAAAAGCAGAGATGAGCAAGCTTCAAGTATCTGGGACTCCTGGTAATTTTGTTTCTTTTCCATTCAAATATTTGTTATATGCATATGATCAATATTTTGACATCTCAGTTTTAAGCCTTTGGCGGCCAATATCATTTTTAATGTTTTTGGCTTCCGGATGGATGCCGCGTTGAGTTTCAGCGTTGCGCCAACGTTTGATTGTCAAAGGGTAGTCCTTATATACCCTCCGGGGGAGTGGAGGGGGTAGGTAGGGGTGTGGGCATGTTGACGTCCATTTCGCTCTACCTCGCTTATTCACCGATATAGTCGCGAAAAACTGAAAATAAATTCCCTCCTGATGCCAAATTAATGTCTATTTTGCTCTATCTCGCTTATTGACCGAGATAATTGCGAAAAACTGAGGAGACTCCTTCCTGATCCCATATTAACCCTATAAGGAACTGGGCGTTTCTCCTACCAATTCACCGAGTAGAGCAAAAATAGAGTGGGGGTGCTCACGGACCAGTCCAAGCGAGCGCGCGCACGCCGGTGACAGTACCGTACTTTTCAAACATAAAAAAATGTGGGGTTTAATGACGTGAATATACACAATGAATACGCTGGCACGAACACTGTCATTATTGTTATGACGGAATAGAATTCATTAATGGAAAAAACAAAATAAAATTTCATCATAACCAACAAAAAATATGATGATATGTAAATAAGGGTGAAAGCCTCAGTTAGTACGGTCCTGGGCCGACGAATATCACCGCGCGATTGACTATCCCCAACTACGTTTCACTATGACTTATGTCTATTTTGCTCTATTCACTCATTTATCGATATAATCGCGAAAAACTGAATGAACTACCCCCTGATACCAAATTGACGTGTATTTCGCTCTATCTCGCTTATTCACCGAGATAATCACGAGAAACTGGAAAAACTCCCCGGTGATCCCATATTTACGTCCATTTCGCTCTACCTCGCTTATTCACCGAGATAATCATGAAAATCTCTCACGAAAGTATGTACTGAGAGTAGTCAAACGACGTACACAAGTATGTACATCACGTACTCAAGTGCTTACATCACGCACCCTGAGTGCGTACATCACGTTCAATTGTCAGAACTTGAAGTACGCCCCGCATGAGCAGCGACTACGCCCTTCTGAGCATCGCCTACGCTCAGGTTTTTCTGTGTGTAGGGTTAAACAGGTACATGTTAGTTCTGGTATTGCATACTATGAAAATTACTAGAAATGAATGGAAATATTGGAGATTTTTTTCTCTGATGATTCCATTGGAAAGATGAAGAAATTTACCATGGAAATCGTCTGTCAGAAGTTATTTTTTGGAATTTTTAAAAAATTTCATTTTTTGCACACGATTTGAAGGTGAAACTCTTCTTTTGTTAACAAATTTCAGGTTTCAGGGAATATCTCTGGTTCTATTGATGGTAGCGACCTAAGGTTGATTTTGAATGAAAGGTGAGCTCACTTCCCATTGATTCATGTGGTTTAAAAGAAAAAATATCAATTTTCTAAGTACGTATAGTGTTAAAAATCCAGGAGATTTTTTGACGTCTACCGAAGTCACTTATCGTGTGGACCTGATAATTTACTTTGATGATCTTCAATTTAGTAGACGGTATTTCTAATAGGCTCGTACTCTCTTCGCCTGGCTGCGGCAGGAAGAGAATACAAGGAGCTGGCTTTAGGATTTATCTCGACAATTGCATGCATGAAATAACTGGACGCGACACATGTGATTTATAATAAATATATCACAGATTTTAATGATGATTTTTAACGACTATTCACAATATTTACACTGATTTGACTGATAATGTTCAATAGATAATTCACTGATAATTCTCATTAGCCGGGTGTAAATCGATCTAGTTCAGGGATAATTGTTTAATTGATAAGAAAGTCTTTTACGATCCTGATAAATAAGTTTCATGATAATGCACGGACCACGTTTTGGCGTGGGTCTAGCGATGATTTTACTGATACGCGAAAAAACGTCTCTACTATTTCGTCTCAGAATAAGACGATGAGCTTCACGGTGACGATGCCACCCTGGATAATGATCGGTCATCAATTGAACTAATTGATGACCCGCGGATCGGCTGATAACTCTGGCTCGGACGATAACCTTGCCCGGATTTTTAACATATAGGGCTGAAACACATTCTCAAAAGATGAGGTATGAATATTTGAAAAATAGATTTAAAAAAAAATTAACCCCAAAATCGATGAGAAATGAGCTCGTCTTCCATATGAGATCAACTCTACATCGCTACGACCATCAGAACCAGAGATATCGCCGATAAAAATGAATTATTTCGAGGAGCCTTTCAAAACTTGGTTAAAAAAGTAAAATCTTCAAAAAAGTTGAAAAAAAATAATTTTAAAACATGTTTCCCACCTAAAATTTCTTCAGCTTCTCAATGAAATCATTAGAGACGAGACCGATGGCGCGCTCCGCGCGCCCTATTCACATTTGATACTTTAATATGACAGCTTACATTTTTTCCTGATTTGTTCTGCTTAACCTAATTGACTAATGAGGAATCAATTTCACGTGTTTCGCTATAGTATTCCGACTCTAACGATGTTCATTCCTCTTTTTGACCAATAAGGAATCGGTCTTACGCGTTTCGACTCTCGCGATGTTCATTTATGTGTATGAACTTTCATAAATAGGAATCCCTTTCTCGAACCGTTCAATTGGAATGTACACTCTACCCACTTGCCCCTACGCCGAAAAAAAATTTTGACAGATTAATTACCGCCAGGTCCATTTTGCCCCATTTTCTCACTCATCTAATAATATCTCCTCTTTCCAAGACTCATGCAATTTTTTTATTATCTAAAGATAATTCACATAGTCACATACCTGTGATTATAACAGCAACCATGAAGAGAAACGGAAAAGTGCGAGACACTTTACAGATGTCGACTGTGTCTGGCTCCAAGTGGATCCCCATTTTATATGTGAATTTAGATACTGTGCTAAATGATTAACGAAATTCCACAATGTGTCAAGGTCATTCGCCAATATAAGATATCAGATAGCTATTAATAATTAGAATGTTGCGATCCATACGATTTTACGGCTTTCGATAAAAAGCAACAGTCAATCTGCATGATGATTGGCCCAAAATGTGGAACATTCCGAGTGGTTAATCTCTGCTATTTGCTCTGGATAATTCACGTCAGATAACCTGAAAGACTAATTCCACATATCAATTGTAGAAAAGAGTTGATTTTATCACTTTGTATGAATGAAGAGTCAATTCTATAAGAACAGTCCAAAATGTGCCAGCACATATTCGATTTTGGATAATCTCACTTTTTTTTCATTCTAAGGAAAGGATAAATAATGCAATTTAGATAATTCAAATATCCTTTGAATTGTGAAAATCCATCTTGATACATGGAATAGTACACTGAGGAACTGATTCGTTTGGCTAAAACGAGCCTCGTTTACTGTTAACGAATGGTAGTTAGAATGGTAACCAAACTGATATTCGTTAATATTTAACGGATGGTTCGTTTAGGGGGCTTCGATTGAGGCAGGTGGACTCAATAATTCGAATTACCCAAAATGTACCGTTTTTGACGAAAAAAATGAAATTTCATGAAAATACTTAAAATTAATTACTTCAACAAGGAAAAACACATCCAAGCAAAAATGACGATTGTATTTGCCCATCTTAGTGCCTCAACAGTATATTCGTTAATATGTAACGAATACACTGTTGAGTGAATCGGCTCAAGAATTTGAGGACATCTAATATTCGTTCAATGCAACTAAATCCGTCAGTTAACTGTTAACGAATCCTTTTCTCAGTGTAGTTTCATGGATCGTACATTTCATCGATCTCGAAGAGAAAATGGAAAAAAAAAATAATTTAGCATTTTCGATAAAAAAAAAAAATAAAAAATAAATACTCATAGATTTTTACGGGGAACTCTATGAATAATATTTTAGTAGCATTCAACGGAGGAAATTACTTTAATATTTTGATTCACCTTATTTTTTGTTGGATTCATTGATTTTTCTTTTCGTTCATGTTAAAGTAATCCTAGTGGTTCCGGCAATCTATTTTTCCCTTTCAATTTTGGTCACGTTCGATAGAGTAGCATGAGGAGTTTTTTTCCCAAAATTTGGTTTACTCCATGTTACCGGATAAATAATGCAAAAATTAATTTTGGAAAAAAATTAAATTAAGACCCGCATGGAGTACGGTTATTTGAAAAAACGTAGTTTTCACTTTATGAGGTCGAAAATGGTTCAATTTTCCAAAACTCAGTTCAGCACTGGTGTCACGACTAAATATCACAGTCAAAATATCACACGACTAAATATCACTATGAAAATATCACACGTCAAAATATCACATTGTCAAAATATCACTGTAAAAAAAATCACATGGTCATAATGTCACATGGTCAAATTATCACAAGGTAAATTATCACATGGACAAAATATCACAAGGTAAATCATCAGCTATTGATATTAATCATGCACAAATTGGTAAATTTATTAATTGTTTGAAGAGTGAACAAGACTTCACTGAATTATCTATTAAGCAACAGGCTGTGGGGCGAATCGCTGTGAATACTAGACGTAAGAAGTATGTTAATTATGATATTCGTCTTAAAAATATTGTTGCTGATTATGATCCATCACAAATGCTCGATTTCCTACGTGGGTGTGGACACAATGTTGTCTTGTAATTTTTGATTTTTGTAATTATGTTATTTTAATTATTTTAATTTCGATTTTGTATCATTTCAATAAAATTTTGTAATAATTTAACGTGTGATATTTTATTTTGTGATATTTTGGTCATGGGATATTGTATTTTGTGATATTTTGGCCTTGTGATATTTTGGCATTGTGATATTTTGACCATGTGATATTCTGACGTGTGATATTTTGACTGTGATATTTAGTCGTGTAACCTTATTTCCTTGTATAACCATGTATATTCTTGTTCGTCAGAATATCTATTATCTTTTGAAATCATGAAAAATGCATGTTACCGGACATACAGCGACGATTAATTTAATTGATTACATGAAAAAATCAATGGCGGCAATATTGGTATTTAAAATCCGAGGATCCTCCATTCTCACTCCTCGATGCTGGAACAGCGTGAGTCAAATTCCGAACAATATTGAATATTTATAATATTATTCAATAACAATTTACCATTGTTGATATATTTTTAATAATGGTAAAATGTTATAAAATCGAAATGATTAGAATATTCATGATAAATTAAAAAAATAAAAATAAAAAAGTAGATCATTTGGACCTGCCACAAGGATTACCTTAATCCTAGAAATTTAGTGACATCCAAAATTTCATTTCATTTGTTTCCAAGTATTTCTTAATGTTTACGTTTCGCAGGGGCTTTTGGATGAGTAACTGATCAATTGTCAACAGGCTCAGTTAGCCAAGAGTCATGGCAGTGACTAGAACTCTTTTCGTTGTGATCCTTTTTTTGTTTGTGAAATGTGTGTGTGCAGATTCTACTTGGAGTGAAATTAAACGTATGTCAGATTCATTGAAGAATGTACCATCAAATTTAGAGACTAAAAAAATCCCAGAATTAGAGGAAAAAGATGAAATTTGGAACGAGTTCATTCCAAGTTCCTCTGATATTTACGGTAAATTTTTATTGCAATATTTATTCGAAAAATTCACTAGAAAAAAAAAGAATTATTCCATAAAAAGGGGCTAAAATGGGAATTTTAATGGAAATTAATGTTTTTTTCCCAAGATTCTGTGAAAAAAAAAATTGAAAATATTTTCTTTTTACTCTTCATTTCTCTATAAATCATTGCCTTAGAGTCAAAGAGGCGTAAGTCCTAGGTATAAGCATAGCACTTACGTCCCTTTGTTTTTGAGGCAGTGAAATTACTGAAGAAAATTATTTTACAGAATTACTCGTGACAAATATCAACAGCCGAACAGATGATTATCTCTTTGAAGAGACTGAAAATTACAAATTTTTCGAAGACAATGAAAAACTCTATTTAGCTGGTTCAACTTCGTCAATGTTTATGCTGAATATATTGAATCGTGATGAATCCAAAATTTCGAAGCAATTTCATATTTTTCATTCTGAGAAAATACTCACATTTGAAGTATTGAATATTTTTAATGAATCACAAATAATTGTTTTACTGTCAGTTGAAATTGCTCATGGCAGTGAATTACATTGGTACAAATTGATTGATGAAAATTTTGAACCATGTGGATCACGGCGTATACCAACACGTGTCGAGCATTTACATTACTTTAGATATGATAATAAAAACAGATTATTGACAATGGAAAGAGCAAGAGATTATTCAGAAAAACGTTATTCTCATATTGACATATTTGGTTTTGGCTTCAATAGAAAACTGTCTGACTTTTGGTAAATATATATTTTATTTCATTACATTCATAAATAATGCGTAAACACCTTGACAAATTCTTTTTATTATTATTATTATTATTATTTGAAAATATAGATACGTTGGAGCATCTCCACAATTTTTTTTCGAATTCTTTAATGAAGTATTTTACTAAGAAAAAAAATCTAATTAATTTGGCCACTGCCTTTGCAATTAAAAATTATTTTTATAGAATTAAAATAATAAAAAAAAAATCGAATGTATTCACTTTCTATGATGAAAATTTAAATACTCTTTGAAATATGAAAACTCCAAAAAAGCTCTTATTTTCTATTTTTCGCCACTTTTCTAGATTTTAATTTTTTCATACACGAAAACCCGGAAAAGTTCATGTCATCAAAATATAGTAATGTATGTCGTTACCTTAGAAACAAAGTGGCATAAGTGCTGTGTGTTAGCATAGCACTTACACCCCTTTGACTCTAAGGTGATATTATGAATACACCATATTCATAATATATTTCTTAAATATCAAATTCGTATTTCATGTTTGTGATGAAATATATTATTTTATATTCGAAATATATCAATAGTGAAGAGATAACAGAGAATGAGTCAATTTTGCCTGTTCATCATTTTTTGAGAATATTTCGGGAATTAAGAATGTTAGAGCAAGATGGTTGGACATAACCTTAATTTTCTGTTTAAAATCGTAAATAACAACGTATACACAATAAATGTCTGGAAAATCATTTTGCTAATGTTTGGAGAATGTAATGAGGAACAAAAAAGCCATAGAAACAGAAAATCGATTGAAAATTGAAAAATTGGCTATATTTTTGACATATTTCAAATTTATCTAGATTCAAAAAATGTAAAAAAAAGCAGCCAATTTTTTCAATTTTCAATCAACTTTTTGTTTCTATAGCTTATTTAGTTTCTCATTGCATTCTTTAAACATTAGCAGAATGATTTTTGAGACATTTATTATGCATACGTTGTTATTTACGATTCTATACAAAAAATTAAGATTATATTCGGCCACCGCGCCCTAACATCCTTAAACGCGAGAGATGAATACTTATGAAAGCCTTACTTATGATGTATCTCTCAAAATTGTCTACGAAGGAGGATGCAACAAAAAATACGCTATTCCATTGAATTTTCGAGACATCCTTCAAAAAAAATTGGCAAAAAATCGACTTATCCTATTTCCCCTCTTCCATTACTGACTTTTTATTCATTGATTTATTCAGGTTGACTCGGAGGCTTCCAGACAATGAAATCATCGATGTAAAGATCTGCTCAGCATCTGGAGTGATGTTGGCAGTGCAAGTTCCCGATAGCATCCACATTTATGATTACACTGATGAAACTTCGAAAGAAACTCCTTTCCAAACGCTAACGAATGTAAAATCTCTTGGATTAAAGAATTTCGTTTGTTTTCAAAGTGGAAGCATCTTCTATCTCGCTACATCAGGTCCAACAACGACTATTTTTACGTTCAATAAAGATGAATTTGAGGAGAAATCACCCCAGCATCAGATTATCAATGAAGAAACTGCGTGGATTGAGACTATTCGGTTGGACACGTGGAGAGAAGAAGTTATTTTATTGGTTCAGTTGATGAATTCATCAATAGTTGGTTTCGAATGGCAGATGGAAGGCTTCGAGAGAATTCCTCTGCCATCAATTGGAATCACTGATTTTGCACTGTCTAAGATTACTGTTATACCGAAATTCGGATTTGTTTATGAAAACAAAATTGTGAAGATGGAAACGATATTAAAGCAGCTGGACTCACCGGTATACAAAGAAATGGAGGAATTACTGAAAGTGAAGAATGCATTGGCGGTAAGTCTTACTATGGAGGATGATGAATTTCCCGGAATCTTACCGCTTTTGAGATATTTTTGAAATGATTTGAGGGGTAACACCACTGTAGAATTTCAAAGAAATCTATTTTTTTTTTCTTGCTTTAAAAATTACTTTGGGCCTTCCAGAATACGGGCAAGAAAAGTTATCACCTGAAACCCATTATTTCACATGAAATTTTGAATTTTTTCCAAGGCACTTCTTTATATTCATAGCCCAAGTCAAAACTTCAATCGTGTTTTTCTCAAAACATGATTTTTCAAATTGGCACACAGCATAACTCCAATAATTTTGATTATTTTCATTTGAATTTCCCACAGCATCTTGAAAACAATATTTCGAATAGAAATACGTAGGGGATTTTCAAAAAATTGATTTGAACACTTTTTATTGATAAAAATTGCCGGTTTTTCGGCTGAAATTTGAATTTTTTCATTCAAATGGTCACCAATCCCACAAGAAACAATATTTTTGAAATCCCCTACGTATTTCTGCAGCTATGTGTATCTAGACTGAGCCAATTTTTTTTGTTTTCAATTTCAATTTGCACCATTCACACTGCGTGCCGCAGAGTGTACTAAATTAAAGGGGCCTCGCAAGAATGGCTCTTGTGTCGTCATTTTTCGATATTTTTAGATGATTTTTTTTTCTAAAGACTCAAATATATACTCAATCACTCCCTCAACTATCATTATATTATTGCCCTTTTTTCTATCGAAACAAAAATTGCAAAAAAAAACACTTTTTCTAAGACTTTTACAGTGGTGTTACCCCTTAAATGGTAGACGAATCCGTTACAGCATTACTAGAGAGGAATAAACACATTCGGAATAGTGTATTACACATTTAGGGAGAGAAGAAGCTTACCCCAAAAATTTGCCTCTCAAGCGAAGATATCGCTGAAGCTAGCCGTGAGAATATCCGTAGATTTTTCGCTCGCTTCGGGTCTCATATCAATAATGAGACCCACAGCATTCACTCATTTTCACTGATTTAAGGGTATTTTTCATACTAAAAACCGTTCATCTCCGTTTTTATTCGAAGAGATTTTATAAAATAGGAAGAACAAGATTGGCTGACAAAAAAATCAATGTTAAAATTTTATGTATCTTAGATTAACGTACTGGAGAGACTGTGAAGGTTTAATTTTATAAGTCCGTCCCTATGGCGAATTGAGAGACAATTTTCTTTGTAGTGCAAAACGATGATATTGGGTAGCCCCTGGAATTGGAAATTTGAGGGACGTCATATTAGGAGGGAAGATGGAATTTTTATAAGTTAAAAATTTCTAATTTTTTGCTGATTTTTTTTTATAAGTCCAGTCCTATGGCGAATTGAGAGACAATGCTATTTAGGGTAAAGGACAAAAGTATTTGGGAGCCCTAGGCACCGGAAATTTGAGGGATGTCATATTCGGAGGGAAGACGGAATTTTTTTAAGTTCAAAATTTCTCATTTTTTGCATATTTTTTTTTATAAGTCCAGTCCTATGGTTAATTGAGGAACGTTTTTTTTTGCGGTGCAAAACGAGGATATCTGGGAACCCTCGGAATCGGAAATTCGAAAGATGAAAAAAAAATTCGCAAAAAAAGAGAAATTTTGAACTTATAAAAATTCCATCTTCCCTCCAAATATGACGTTCCTCAAATTTCCGGTTCTGAGGGCTTCCAAACACCTTTGCCCTCTACCCTAAAGAGGATTGTCTCTCAATTCGCCATAGACCCGGACTTATGAAATTTATTCTTCCCAGTATCTCCAGTACGTTCATTCAAGATACATAAAAACATCGATTTTTTTGTCAGCCAATCTTGTTTTTCCTATTTTATAAAATCTCTTCGAATAAAAACGGAGATGAACGGTGTTTATTAGGGGAAATACCCTCAAATCAGCGAAAATTAGTCAATTCTGTGGGTCTCATCATTGACATGAGGCTCAAAACGCGCGAAAATCCTACGGATATTTTCACGGCTAGCTTCAGCGACATGCGAAGCGAGGATGCCAAATTATTATCGAAGATGACTATTTCCCATCTGCGGTGTGTATGATATTATTTGGACCAAGGAAGCAAAAAACTACGAAAATTAGTTCCTTACTCCCTAGTTGTAAAAAAACTGATTTCATTCAGAGTGAAATACATTGAACAAAAAAAAAAGTATTATCAACAATTTCATATTTGAATTGAAGAAAAAAAAAAAAAAAAGATAATTATCAACAGTTATCCATATTTTAATTCCATACAAATTACAATTTTTTAAAATCAATTAACACTTTGATTAATGTTAAGACTCTTATTTTATAGTAGTATATTTATTCTCAAAACAACCGATAAGATGATCAGCTTGAGAAATCTCAAATATATATTAAATGATTAATGAAAATAAGTTCATTCCGAACGAGATATATTCAATTTAAAAAACGCCTCATTACTTTTCATGAATAGGTTCTTGAAACTAATAATGTTTTATTTTTTTTTAGTCTCAACAAATTTCTTGATTGGGAAATTTTTTTTTCTCAGTGTAATAATTCAACTGTAACGAATTCAATTCCAATAATGCTTATATTTTGTTCAAAGCTTGCAATTGGAAATTTCCAATATTCCTATTTCTTGATTCAAACCCAAATTTCTCAATAACATACCCTTTTTTCCTCTCAGTGTAATGACCAGCCTTTGTTCATAATTTCAGGAAATCATGGAGAAGCAACAGTTGGTTTTCGACGAGACTAGGAAACGCGTGGAGACTAGTTACCTGAAGAATTCGCACATAACTGGATACTGGGAGATAAAGGAATTACGTTCGCAGAACGTGATCATGATGAAGGGCGTCAACTGTGCGAGTGTTTCAGTCGCAGGAAGAAGCTTTCAACTGGAAGACCTTCAGTCGGATCTCGTGCAGACTTGGAGCAGCTTGGAGAAACTTCAGCAGCAGCTGTTCGAAGTGAAGAACAACCGAGTGAAAGCAATACCGAAGAATGCAACGGAAATCACATTTCCTGGAGATGTTGAGGTGCTCGGCGTGTTGACGGTGCACGGAATGATGACTTCTAATAATGTAACCTTCGAAGCACTCAACGATCAGCCAATCGCCGAAATATCCCTTGATCTGTTCGATCACGGTGATAGTTCTATTATCAAAGGACACAAGGTGTTCCCTTCCATTGAGGCTGAGAAACTGACTGTAAGTCACATCAACGGCGTTCCCATCGAAGACATCGTTTTCGATAAAGAAAACATTCAATACCATCAGATCAACTTTGAGAACCTGAAAAAATTGAAGATCGATGGGAATTTGAATGTTTCCACCATCAACAGTTTCAATTGGCGAGAGTTGATAAGCAGTATTGTTTCAAAATCCGAACCGGCAGAAATTCCCGGGAAAACTAAGATCAACGGGGTGATGACTGCTTCTCACATTTATGTGAATAGACTCAATGGGTTGATGTATCCAGATGACTACATATTACGCAGTGATACGGATGCGGTTGATGTGCCTGGTAGGAAATTTTTCAAGAAGCTGAGCGTCAGGAGACTGGATAACCTAACGACGATCAATGGCATCTCGGTTGATGAGTTTGTGCTTCTGAGTGAGAATCACGACTTGACCGAAAAGATAACGTTCGAAAATTTGGAAATACTGGGGAGCCTTCAGCTCGATGGCGATATTAAGGGCGGAGACATTCAGGAATCAACTGGTCTTCTCAACGAAACCACGAGAATAGCGTCACCCGTAATATTCTCGCGGATTAAAGTCAAAGGGAAGATACAGATCGAGAAAAATTTTAATAACAAAACGTGGAATGATTTTCGGGATTTGGTGATGAGTTATGAAGAAAATGTTGAAATCAACGGGAGGAAAGAATTTTTTGATGTTGTGATCGAACCGAAGATCAACATAACTTCTAGAAGAATCAACGGTCATCATGTCGACGAGTTTGTGACACTGGATACTGAACAGAAGCTGAGCTTGCAGATGATCGATGCGAACGTAACATTCGGTCAATTAACGCGTGGGGATTTGAAGCATTTGGAGGAGATATTCTCGCCTTCTCAGAATGCACCTGGATGTCTCAATAAATTCTTGACGTTTCAAGTACCTCCAGTTGTTGATAAGCTCTTCGTGGAAACATTGAATGGAGTCACGTCCGGTCTAGAATTCGTCAGGAAGCTCAACGAGAGTTCAGCTCAATTCATCTACAAGAATCTCACAGCTAAGAATTTGAATATCAACCGAATCTCGCCGGTGAACGTGAATGGTATGAATTACGAGCAATTTATTTCCCGGAGGATATCAAAAACAAAAGCGCAAGTGTTGACGGGTGATTACGAAATTAACAACTTGAATGCTGGAATGCTACATGCAGAGACGATCGATGGAAAATCGGTGATGGATCTCGAAAAAATGCGGAGAAATCTTGATGACTTGTACGATCAAATTGTTAATGGGAGTGTCTCGATAAATAACTTGTCCGTAACTGGTTTCATCAGTGCTAAGACACTGAACAACGTTGATCTTACTGGCATCTATGATCCTAAAACTATGGGAACTGTTATCTTCGAGAGTGACGCTCGCATTCGAAACCTGAACATCTCCGGTCTTCTGAACCTAAACTCATTTTCAGAGCTCGTCAATGATTCCGTCAGAAAGACGGACAGGAACATCACCGTCCATGGAGAGAAACGGATCAACCAGATCGTCTGCGAGATCCTGGAGGTTTTTGCATGGAACCACTGTCCAGTCGATCTGTTCTTAAATCCGTTAGTTTATCAGGTACTTACCGGTCCAGTCATCGTCAAGGGAAAAACCATAATCGAAGGACACTTCAACGGAACCAACAGAATCGGCAGAATGATGGTGGATGACATTAAAAAGAGGTTCGAATACGTTACAGACAATGTCTTTGTTCTCAACGGAAATTTTGAGTTTACGGCGAACCCTGTGAGCATTGAGAACCTTCATCTGACCGGATCTATACAGGAAACCGACTTCAACGAACTTTACGACTCGCTCGTCTTCCTGAACAGCGAGGACGTCTCGATTACTGGCTCCAAAGTATTTAAAAACGCTACCTTCTCAAAGTTAATGGTCACAGAAAAATTCAATAATGTCGATCTGAAAGAATTCTACAGATCAGTGGTTCTCATTGATAGGCCCCTATTTTTGAGTGACGTCAACTGCTCTGAAAGTATCATTATCGATGGAAATCTCGTCGTAACAAAGAAGATGGAAGTTGGGAAGCTGATGGATGTAGACATGAACGAGATGAAAGCAAGTGCAATTCACCTGATGAAACCAGAATTCGTGCCTGGAACAATTACCTTCGAAAATGCAGTTTTCACGTCGAACATTAGGATCGAAAAGTTCAATGATGTAAATATGAACAATCTAATTCCACTGAAAGAGGATAAAATTATTTCTGGTGTTCTCCGGTGTATCGACATCTCTGCCGGTAACTTAGAAATCGAAGGGAAAGTGAATAACCAGGATTTAGCTGCCATCTACAGTGACACATTTCAACTCAATGGAGCACAGAATGTAACAGGAAATTTGATATTCTCAGCTGATGTTAATATCCGTCGTGACTTTGATACTCAGTACATAAACAGAATTGATCCTACACGTTTCATCACACTCTACGATAACGAAACAATAACCGACAACTTTATTTTCACCGATAAAGTAATCTTAAATGGAAGTTTGAGAGCTTTGAAGCACTACAATGGAATCGATCCTCTAACATGGCAGCAAATTGCAGTGACAACTAAATTTCCGTTCAAACAAATCATTTCCGGTTTGTGGACGATAAATGGTAGTGTTCATTTGAAAGGTAATGTTGTAAGCTCAGGTGTCATAAATGGAACGGATTTACGGAAATTGGTCGATGATTTACGAGCAAATGACGTATCTATGTCATCGCTTATCGACGCCAGAAAGAAAGACCTGCAAAGTATGTGCAGTGATATCGAAGAATTAAGGATTCACGCGAAAAAGCAGATATATAAATTCAAATTTTTCGAATATCTTCAGATCATGACATTCAACAATTCAATTGTCAGTGTTCATTCCTTCGAATTGAATGATTTCCACTTTTTATTCATCAGTTTGGAGAATCGCCAATTGAGAGGCTACGTTTTCGTCGATAACCGTTTTGTCGAACAAGCGGTTATCGATGATTTCGGAGCTATTGAGGACTGGATATCGCTTCATTATCGAGGGGATAAGTACTTCGTTACGTTGGGGAAAACAGGGTTCGGCAGGAGGCCAGGAAATTTGTGGCGACTAGCAAATAGTAGTATGACGAAGGTGATTGACCTAAGTGACACTACAGGCGCTAGAAAAATTAATGATTATGAATTTATCACGGTGATTAATGGTAGTTTCTTTCATTATTCGCTTGAGGATATTTTTAATGATCAAATGCGTTATCGAAGGTTGTATTCATTAGGAAATGAAACTATCAAATTTGTTGAGAACAGCGATCGAGTGGTAGCTATTGATGACACATCGATCTACACTTTGGAAAAATCTGGAAATTACACGATAACACCGAATTTTTATGGCACAAAAGAGATCATCAGTCTTCGAGCAGGAATATCTAAGAAAGAATTGATGACTTATTACGATGAAAAAATTTCGGAGGATTATATATTCATATCGGATGCTTCTGCACAAATTTCACAGACAATTGCTGCGTACAGAGTTAGTTCAATTGTCATGATGAATTTTGATGGATTCGTCGAGAACTTTCTGATCTACATCGAAGACGAGAGCAGAATTCGCATTCATGAATACGAAGGGATCACGGGTTTTCGTTATCGCGAAACGCTGCAATTGAGGGGCGGGAAATTGTTGACTTTTAAATTAAGGAGGCGTCGAAATGTTGTGGAGAGAAATTATTTGGGAGTTATTGATGGTAATAAATTTAAGATTCTCGAAGCACAAATGTACGGGGAAAGAATTGATGCAGAAGATATTCCGTGTGATTGAGGACTTTCTGCGAGGGGAAAGAGAATTTTTGAAGGGAATTGAGGGATGCTGAGAGAAAACTGAGAAAAAAAATTGTGGTAAAAACGATCAAATATTGAGGCAAATCATCTTTAGCAAATTTTTTTTTGAAATAATCAAAAGAGTTGTTGAATTTACTGAATTTAGTTAATTCAAACGGATTAACTAGTTGAATTGACTACATTCCGTAAATTCAACAGCTTTTTATAATTTATTTCAAAAAAATATTTTCTAAGAACCAATGGCATCAATTTTTTTACCATTATTTTTTTCTTAGTGTACAGTGGATTCAATGCAGAAAAGGGGTAAAACGGGATGGCAATTTTTTTGAATTCTTCAAGATTATCTCGGAAATTAGGCGAGATAGCACAATTGTTGTAGAACTCTTTTTCGTAAAAAAACATTAGGGGTAGAAAAAAAAATTCTCAAAAAATCTGAGTAGTTGTCTTAATTTTCGGGATATTCTGAAGAGAAAAATTGCAAACACGAGTTATTCCTGTTTTACTTCTTTACTGAATCAAAAAAAGTCGAGTTCTTATTTGATGAATATCTCCGAAATGATGAAGTTTAGATGAAAATGTCAAAGAGACCTTTTTTGTAGAGAATTTGAAGATTTACAAAAAAGGTTTTTTGATGAATTTTCCTAAATCTCACCGCGTTTGAGATATTTTTGAAATGATTTGAGTGTTATACGAATCCGTTACAGCATCACATTCAGCCTTTGCAGAAAGTCTCAGGTCGTACCTGAATTTTTTTTAAATGCAAACAGTGCATATTGTTAATCCATCATATTTATCCTACAAAAATCAATAAAAACGTGAAATTTTCTTCATAATATTTGATAAATCTTCTAATAATTCATGAATATCCTCTTCCTCCATTACTTTTAATACACTTATTTTTTAATTAAAACAATGAATTGACAAATAAAATTAATAATAACTACCGGAACGTTGAGCCTTATAGAAAGCAATAATTTCTTCATCAATCTCCGAATCACCAGTGAGAGGTAATGATTTTTCAAAATCATCATGGACCACTTCATTATTTTCCATACCACAACGATAATCTTCATCATTACCATTTTTATTAGATTCAAGCTTATATTCGTCTTTATTCTTAATAAATGTGAGCCCTTTCACTGACTTTCTTTCATTACATAATTCAATTTCGTTCGAATTATCCCGAGACTTTTGAAAGCTTCCAATTAATTCGATAGGTGTTTCATATTGACCATCTGTCACGTGACATGCCTGAGCATTCCAGGAGTTTAACACTGATGGTGTTTTTGTTTCACAGTACGAGTGATGAGAAGGTAATAATTTTCCATTTGATGGACATCGTAAAATTTCCTGACCATTCAAATTAATTCCTGAAGTTTCTACGTCTTTCGGAATCACTGGACTTTCGATTTTTTTTATTACTCGCTCAGTTGGATTGAGAGGAATTTTGGGAATTTCTTGGTTGTGGCCATCTGCAAGTGGTGAGTGAACTTTTGTTTTTTTTGGAGACTTCAATTCGCAGCTGATGACTGGCTGAATATTCACAATTATTTCGTTTAGACGAATCTTCAATTTTGGTTTATCAGTTTCGATCATTTTATCACGACTTCTTTTAGTCTTCTCCAGCTTTTGATTTTTCATCATGCTGATTAGATGGGCTTAATAATAATAATAATGATTGAGGAATCGTCAAAATTTCGATATAAAACAAATGGATAATAGTATTGCTTTCCAACTGATATAGCTTTTTCTGCTCATACTTTAGGAATATGCTTCTGAATGGAAGTGATACAACTATTTTAAAACCATCGTGAAAATATCAAAATTTGACAAATTCATTAAAATGCCAATAACTCGAGAACTAATCATGCAAATAAGCTCGAAATTGACAAGCATCTAACTGATACAACTCTCGAGATAATATGAATATAAATAACATCAGTTGAATAGTTTCCAGGAATTCCATTAAAAACTGATTTTCAAAAAATGGACATATCTCAAAAACTATCGATCGGATTCTCTTCAAATAAATCTTAAAAAATAGAGTTTGTCAAGAGCAAGTTTTCCACAAAATATGAAATTTTTCTATAAAATCGTTTTGCTGTAATTGAGACTTGTATGCACATTTCTTCTCTATTTAGATCATTTTAAGTATCTTCTATTAAAAAAATTAAGATCGAAAATTCTGATGATTACATAGCTTCCATTCGGAAGCAAAAGGGATAAAAAAAAGTGACTAAAAAGGATACAAATTTCTTGATCTCTCTGCAGAACTAAATTTTTGTAATAAGCACTCTCCTTCTGGACGTTGATTTCATTAGACTAGGAAGGAAAGTGTCGAGTAATTAAATTATCGATAAAACAATTAGAAAACTATGGGAAACTAACTTGTTTGTTCTTGAGCTCATTAATCACTTTCTTGAGTCTTTCATTTTCAATTCTCAGAAGCTCAATCTCAGTGTCGACATTACTGTCGGGAATTAGTTTAGCGTAATTTTTAATTAGTGCAACTCTTTGAGAAAATCTGCAAGTTGATATCGTCTCCTACAGATTGAATTGAAATGATGAGAATACAGGCAAAAATGTCCTAATATTGGGCCATTTTTTTGGTTTATATTATGGAAACGGTATTTTTCTAATATCAACCTAAGTCCTGAACTCATCATTGAATTAGAATGAGTATAAATTCCACAATTTAACCCTAAACTGGTCACCTAAATCGGGACCTTGCATATTTTTTTTCTTTTTTTCTTGTAGGGAACAGTTTTCGAAATGAGAAAATCATGTTTTTTTCTAATTAATCAATCAATTAACTATGAATTATTGAAAATTGCATTTTGTCAATGGCAATGAATCGGAAGTGACGTCAAAATACTAAATGATTCGGCAGCGCTGTCTAGTGTGAGTTGAGAGAACTCGAATATCAGTGCTAAACAATTCATACACATCCCCAAATCAGCTTTAAGAATGTTTTGCGAAGATGCTTTCGTCTACCTCAGACATTACGTGAATAATAAAAATTCATAAACAAAATTCTAATGATTCTCCATATCCACTACATAACCTCTGCATCATACAGAGTATACGCGTTGACCAATCACATGAGAGCTGAAGCGCCAGCTAATGACACTTTTCAAAACTATATGGTATATCGACGTCACTTCCGCTTTCTGGCTGTTTGAAATTTATTCATTTTCAAAGAAAAAAAAAACATAAACAAACATTTTCAATCATCATTATTTTTTTTTATATACTCAACTAATCCTAATTAATCAATTGCAGTGAAGAAAAAAATTAAAAATTAAATATGCAAGTTCCCTATTACTACTATAACAGACTCTAAAGCTGCATTTTCCAGGGTTCAAAATGTTTTATATATAATTTTCTATCATTTCCCCTTTTTTTTATCCAAATCGAAAGGGTCAATTTTGAAAAATACGATAAAATGTGCGATTTCCCATAAGGTTCAATGTTAAACTCGTGAAATTTCAAGTGTCAATATCTTTTGACTCGTTTTCTGTAACCCTTTGAAAATTTAACTGGATTATTATCTTATCATAATCTACGAATGTACCAAATTTCAGAATTTTCGGAATGGTCAATCGAGTACTAGCGGTACTACCTTAAAGCAAGTCCGAGCTTAGTGCCAATATTTGGAAGCTCGACGTCAATAATAACTCAATAATTTCCGTTAATTAGGAAATATATAAAAATGAAAAAAAAAAACTCTTTATCCAACATTCACACAAGTACTTGGATTTTCTTATAAGTTCAATGACCTCAAGATTGTACACAGACACACTCAGGGTTGCCAGCATTATCGTAATACAATTTCCTCCGAGGCTGTCTCTCAGTATCCCTGTGAGCAATGAGTTCCTTCAAGGAAATTAATGAAAATTCAAAAGTAAACGGATTATTCAATCATTGAAAAATAGAGAAAAAAAGAATAGACTTGTAGAGTAAAATGAACCAGTTTTTGTTGTAGTGGTAAAGACTTTCACAAAAATATTTTCAAAAAATTGCAGAAAAGTAAAACAGGAAGAGTCTATTTTTTTGTCATTAGTTTTTGAAGAATATCTTGAAAATTTAGTGAAATACCGAAATTTTGTCTCAAACCTTTTTTTGTAGTCTTGAAATTTTTTACAAAAAGAGAGACTAACGAAAATTGGGCTATCTCACTTAGTTTTTGAAGTATTTTCCTCAAAACCAAATGACAAAATTGAATCATAGTCCTCAACTCAAGTATACTAGGGGGCAAAACAGATCTTTGGGGCAAAATGAACCGGATTTTTTTCGGAGTGAAAATCTTTATGAAAAAATTTGCACAAAAATGGGAAGATGCTTCAGCATGTCTACATAATTGGGAAATTTTTCCAGATTTTTTATGAAGAATAAAAAAAAAATTCGGTTCATTTTGCCCCACAAGTCGATTTTGCCCCGGTTTTTTCTACCTTCGATTGAGTAAAAATTAAAAATTAAAAAATAATCTTCATAAAACACCTGTATGGTACGTGACTAGTGTTTTCCTGTCCCAGGTAAACTATAACTTGCTCTAAGTAATGCAAACTCAGATTAATGTGCTTAGCTTCCACGAGAATCGTTCCAGTGATAGCGCATTTGTAGACTCTCTCAGATCTGAAAAAAAAAAAAAAAAACATCAACAAAATGAAACTGTCTATAAATTCTCCACAATTTTATTCGAATATGTTAATTTTTTTTTTATTACAGAATTAAAGTTCTACTGACCCGGCAAGGTCAACAAGATGCATTTTAGCTCGATTACAATGATTTCCATTGGATTTCTTTGATTTCAAAAGAATCGTGAAGATACAGTGAGATCGTGAAGAAAGTGGATTCATCGGTGTCTCTGAGATTGCGCTGATATGTAAATTTATGAGAAAAAAAAAGTGCATAAATTGTTGAAGAAATTTTAGTTTTGTTAGGTTTTTTTTTGACTGCAAATATAAACCGATTTCTGTTTCCAATTAGCAGCAGATCCATAGCCTCTCTTGCATTCTTCACAGTGTGAAACTTTAAATTTTTCAGGTGCATGAATCCTTCCTCGTCCTCTCGTATCTCTACTCGTCTACGAATTTAAGAGGAAAAATGGGGGAAAAAAAAAATAACAGAGAATTAGTGTTTACGTAGAATTATTGTGGAACGTGAGCGTGCCAGTGTAACAGGCCATCAGTGAATTTTTTTTTCATTTCTTAACACAAAATGCAACCACAGAGCGTGGCAACTTAAACTCAAAAGTGTCTTTAACAACGTAACAGGCGTGGTACAGACTTACGGTAGATCATCCAGACGAGATACTGACTCCCAGTGAGGTCGAGATAGAAGATCATATCCGTTCTCATTGTATATTTCGAGGTAGGACAGTTCAACTGTACATATATCATTTGTATTCTGAAATTACATTTAAATATTGATAATAATAAATAAAATTAATAAAAATATAAATAAAATAGAAATAAATTTGTGAATGAATAGATGAAAATAATTCTTGAAAAACATTAAATATAATTTAGTGAAGTGATAAAACAGGATAAGTCAATTTTTCAAAAGATTTTTTTGCAAAATGTCTTGAAAAATGCGCAAAAGTGCAATTTTTGCAAGGTTTTCTAAAAAATTGCACTTTTGCTTATTTCCCAAGATATTCCGCAAAAAAAACCGCAAAAAACCTTCTTCTAGAGGGAAAAGAGTTATGAAAAAGGTTCTCACATGAATTGCACTATTTCTCTTAGTTTTTGAAATATTTAATAAAAAAATTAAAAATCTTTTATTTCAATGCTCAATTATTTTTGGATTTGACACAAAAATTGATGAATCAATTATAAAAAAATCGAATATTTGTGGTTTTTTTTTGGTTTAAGATTGTCCACTATTTATCAGAGAAATGCATTAAATTGTCCTGTTTTTCATATTTTACTCATGAATTTGATTAATTCGAAAATCCATCGAACCTCTTCGATTGTTTCAAAAATATAATTCAATGTTCGCGGAAGAATTCCCTGCTTCACTGAATTTTCTGGTTCTCCTGTTATTGCGTAAGTTTTTCCACTGCCTGTCTGTAATAAATACTCGTTAAACTTTGGCGTATGTGTGAGTTTTCTGAACCGTTTCGGGTTACAAGTGAAAAAAGAAGAGAAAAAAGATCGAAAAAGGAAAAAAAACCACTGGAATTTAACGAAAAAATTGATTTAATGATTTTGCAGTGTTTTCTGTGTTGCACATTCCATTACTTGATATTTTATTTTAAATAACTATTTCTGTCAATAAAACCGCGAGAAACAACTGTCATGTGAACTCGAGAATTACATTGAAAAATTAATATTCTTGGATCGCTGCAATTTTTTCGCCAGAAAAATCGAATTTTTTGGCAGAATTGTAATTGCCAGATGTTTTAAAGCAATTTAAAGTGAGAATTCTGATTTTTTTCAAATTTTTTAATCTTCAACCTTATTAAGTAAAATCTCACAGTCAAAAAGGAATTCCACCCTATTACACTGAGAAAAGGATTCATTAACAGTTAACTGACGGATTTAGTTGCATTGAACGAACATTAGATGCCCTCAAATACTTGAACCGATTCACTCAACAGCATATTCATTAAATATTAACGAATACGCAGTTGAGGCACTACGATAGGCAAATACAATCGTCTTTTTTGCTTGGATGTGTTTTTCCTCGTTGAAGTAATTCATTTTAATTATTTTCATAATAATTCATTTTTTTCGTAAAAAACGGTACATTTTGGGTAATTCGAATTATTGAGTCCACTTGCCTCAATCGAAGCCCTTTAAAAGAACCATTCGTTAAATATTAACGAATATCAATTCGGTTACCATTCTAACTACCATTCGTTAACAGTAAACGAGGCTCGTTTTAGCCAAATGAATCAGTTTCTCAGTGTGAGTGCATCGAGAAAAAAAATACTCATTGCTATAGTATTTTCTATAGAAAATTGATTTAGTTGTAGAAAATTCACTTGGCTCAATTTTTTTTTGATATATCGTTGCCTCAGTAACAAAGGGGCGTAAGTGCTATGCTTATACACAGCACTTATGCCACTTTGTTTCTGAGATGACGATATATATCTGAAAATTTCAGGGGAAAATTGGGTTTTAAACAAATTTTTTTGCCACAGCATTTTTTTTTCTCGGTGTGATTAAGCAACGATTAATTATCAGTATATATAGCATATACACAATGTATTGCTGTGTCGATGCCACTGTTTATTTGAGCACTGTGCTCTTAACCATAAAAAAAACAGCATAAATTTTACCTGCCCATAAGCGAAGATCGTTCCATTGTATCCTTCGAAGAGACTGCAAAGCAGATAAATAAGGTTCAAAAAAAAAAAGGCCAAAACTTTCATTTATCTCAAACTATAAAAATAAATACTTGTGTACAACCGGACGAGCGACGTCGTTGAAGATATCCCCCTGCTCCGAATTGCCATCAAAAATCTGGTAAAAACTGTACCGGAAGGCATTAAAGTTTAAGTTTTCCTCATCTTTTACTTAAAGCTCAGTAGTAAAGAGATGAAACTGAATAAGTCACTTTTTTCTGGCTTTCCCTTGTTTCGAATGTCTTGGAAACTAAGCGAGATAGCACTATTTTGCCCAAATATTTGATTGCAGTTCTTGAAATTTTCTGCAGAGAAAAATATTCACCAAAAATCGCGTTATCTCGATTAATTTCCGAGATATTTTTTCAAAAAATGAAGAAATAATATGGTGGACCGGGTTACTGGACGAGTCCCAGTTTCCGGACGCAGCAACGATAATTATAGCATATTAATAATTAATATTCGAGTGAAAAAAATCTAATTTTTCAATATTTGCAAAATGTTGAATTAAAAATCAAGTAAATCGTTTGATTCATTTAATTGAATTTTTTCATCATTTTCATAATTTAATTCTAACTTGTCCGGGAACTGGTGCCATTGCCTTAACCGTCCGATAACTGGTGCCTTCACGGTACTCGACTTATCTCGTTTTACCTCTTCACTGAATTTTCCTTGTCTCACGAGAAATTCCAGGACTCCGGTCTATTATCAATGTGTTCATTCCCAAATTTTCTTGGCGAAGACAAAATAAGCAGATCCTCGTCCGGATAATCCTTCGGTCTTTTACAAATTCGATGTTTCTAAAAAAAATGCTAAAATCTCAGTCACTCTTATTAATTCATTACCTACAGTGAGAAAAAAGAATCTATTATCAAAATGGTAATGAAATTAGTATAAATCTCACAATTTTTTGCATTTTCTCGAACGAGTAAATTATTATAAAGACAATATTAAAAAAATTCGCACTTGATAGTTTTTCGAATTTTTTAAATGTGCATATTTCTCATTTTTGCTTCCGAATGGAAGCTATGTAATCATCAGAATTTTAGATTGTAATTTTTTTAATAGAAGATACTTAAAACGATCTAAATAGAGAGAAAATGATATTTTTAGCGCATGTCTCTGTGTGTGTGTATGTCTGTATGTGCATAAAAGTCTCAATTACAGCAAAACGGTTTTACAGAAAAATTTCATATTTTGTGGAAAACTTCCTCTCCCCAAACTCTATTTTTTAAGCTTCATTTGAAGAGAATCCGATCAGTACTTTTTGAGATATGTCCATTTTTCGAAAATCAGTTTTTAATGGAATTTCTGGAAACTATTCAACTGATGTTATTTATACTCATATATTATCTCGAGAGTTTTATCAGTTAAATTCCTGTAAATTTTGAGCTCATTTGCATGATTATTTCTCGAGTTATTGGCATTTCAATGAATTTCCTCAAAATTTGATATTTTCATGATGGTTTGAAAAAAGTTGTATCACTTTCATTCGGAAGCATATTGCTAAAGTATCAGCAGAAAAAGCTATATCAGTTGCAAAGCAATACTATTATCCATTTGTTTTAAAAAGTAATTTTTTATTTCTCTCATTGATATAAGGGAATGTGGGGCAAAATGGACATTGTAATGTAACAGTGAGAGTAAGATTTTTTTTGATGATTCTATTGAAAATCCGAGGAAATTCTAGGCAAATATCTAATGCCAGAATTATTTTTTTTGTTAATTTTTTCAGAATTTGATTTTTTTGGGCATTCTTGAGGGGTAAAAGCATTTTGATTTTTGAAAAAATTCAGTTTTTTTGAAATATCTCCGATTCTATTGATCGTATCGACGTGAGACCGATCTCAAATGAAAGGTGAGACCATTTCCCATTGATTTATGGAGTTTTTAATGTAAAAATACCAATTTTTCAGATAATTATGGGAACTTTTGTGAAAAATTATGATCATTAGTTTTTGCCTTATAACTATGTGAAAAATCGATATTTTTAGATTAAAAACACCATAAATCGATGGTAAATGATCTCAACTTTCATTCAAAATCGCTCGCAGGTCGCTACAACCAATAGTACCAGAGATATTTCTAAAAAAACTGAATTTCCTCAAAAATCGAAAGGAAAAAATGCAAAAAAAAAAAAATCTCAAAAAATTGAAAAAAAAAAATTTTGGCATATGTTTTTCGACTAAAATTTCCTCAGCTTTCCAATGAAAACATTCAAAAAAATTCATCTCCAATATTTTCATTCATTTAAAGATTTTCTCATAATATATGCATGAAAACTGAAATGTGTCCATTTTACCCCTTATGTCCGTATTGCCCCACCTTCCCCTATACTCCATCCATACCACCGTGTCTTCTCCAATTTCCGGTTTTATTCTTGCAAAAACTTTGATCGAATTCCTCGACATTTCTTCTCAAAATTCAATTGCAAAATAATTCCAAAAATTATCAATATAAAATTAATAAATTCAGTAAGTGAAAAAAAATACTGAATTTGGAATTAATCGGAGTTAAAACAGGGGCAAATGTGCGACAAGAACAGTCTCGAAGAGAGAAATGAGTAAAACGGAAAAACTGAAAGCAATAATATATATAGTGTGCGTCACCTTGACGACGCATGCGATCGTCGTCGTTGACGGACCGGCGCAGAAACGGTTTCGTTTTCATGAGAGAAGAGAGACAAAACCCGTAGTTTTTTTTGTTCACTTCAGTGTGTATGCCTTGACTGTTTGTGAGTGTACTAATATTTCCAAGAATTTCAATCTCCGAACACTACAATTTCCATCATTTTATATATTTTTCACATCAAAGCTTCTAACCTTGTGTGTTTCTCTGTTTTTTTCCTTTTTTTGTGACAATCGAAGACCAAATGTTGCTCTATATATTTTTTTCAATCAATTAAAATTCACCTTGTGTTGCAACAAATTGCCTTTTTTTTTTTTTATTTTTTTTATGGGTGACTATTCAATATTTTTTGATGCTGCAAAGACGCAAGAAGTACTGGGAGTACATGTGCTTCTTTAGTCTTCTATTGATCTGCACAACCGGCACGATACTGCGTGGGATTTTGACGTTTCTTAACAGGCCGGACCGAAAGTAAGTTCACACGATTAAAAACCTACTTTCTTCATTATTTTTTTTTAAATTAATTCAAGTGTTGAAAAAAAAATTGAAAAAAATTTCCTTTGATTTCCCAAATAACTTTCATTTTTTTCGTGAGTTTAATTGAAAATAAAATTGTTAATTTAGGAATTTTTTTAATTTTTCTTTCTAAAATTATATTTTGGTCCATTCGGCATAAATTTAGGAATTGATAATTTTTATTAAAAAATCCTCGAATTTTTTTTCGTTCAATTTGTGCTATCAATAGAGTCAGAAAGACGTAAGTTTCCTCTTTCTATTGATTCGTGCGCTGGAAGATTCTGCGTGGATTTTGACGTTTTCTGGTGGAAAATGACGCCTCTATTGTATTAATTCCTGTAAAAAAGACGATAAAAAAAAGCAATAAAAAGTGGAAAATGAAAAAGAAGAGATTAAAGAAAAAAAAGAGAAAATAAGAGAAGGGGGGGGGGGCAATGGGAAAATAGACGATAGTTTTTCGATAATCTTGTGTAGGCACAGTTTCCGCCTTTCTCCGAACTGATCTCCAGTGTATCCAATCGTTTCCTAATTAACCACTGCCGTGACTCTCTCAATGTCTTAATCGACTTTTTTTTTTCTTTTATTTATTTTTTTTTTTTTTTGAAATGAAAAATGATATTTTCTGTCTCACATTCAGGGGCACAAGAAAATATAATTAGAATCTTAATTAGGTACGTGTTTGTTTACGCTCAAAGAGAATGAAAATGAAGAAAAAAAGAAAAAAAAAAAGGGTGTATGTATGTGTGTGCATGTGTGCATATCGTATTACTGAATAGTCAGGAGTTGGGAGGTTTCAAGGGCATTGAATTTCAGCATGATAATGAATTGTTAGTTTTTGTTAACTTTTTTACCCCATTTTTACACATTTAATTATCATGATCCTAAAAATTACAGATATCTGAATTTTTAGGATTTTTTTTTGTTAAATAAATTATTTTAAAAAAAATGAAAAATAGACACATTTCGAAAATTCAAGAAACTATAAGCGCAAATTTTTAAAAAAAATTTTTTGCAATAATTTACTTGTTTAAGGACGTTTGGGAGGTACAATCGTAAAAAAAAGTCAAATTTTTTTATAAAATCGTTAATAACAATTTATAGAGAATGAAATTCTCGAATCTGATTCAGTGAATCTGTAAAGAATGTAATGAGAAATAAAATGAGCCCTAGAACCAAAAAATCAATTGAAAATTGCCAAAATTTCATCATTTTTTACATTCCTTTAATCTTGAAAAATTCGAAAAAATGTAAAAAATGATGAAATTTTTTCAATTTTCAATTAATTTTTTGTTTCTGGGGCTTATTTTATTCCTCATCACATTATTTACAGATTCACTGAATCAGATTTGAGAATTTCATCTTGTATAAATTGTTATTAACGATTTTATACCTAAATTTACTTTTTTTCCCGATTTTACCTCCCAATTATCCTTAAAAAAATCCAAAAATTGTCAGATATTTGCTATCTTCAGTATCATTCAATTATCATTTTTTAAATTTCATTAAAAACAATTAAAATAAAATATAGAAAATTAAGTACAAGAAAGCTCCTAATGGATGCAAAAATATACAATTAAAGATTATTACAAGAAAAGATTAAAAATCAATATTAAATTAATATAAATTTAAAAAAAAACACTGTCGAGATGAAAAAAAATGTCTCAAAAGACAAAGAGTAAATTATCAAGCTCCAAGATTCGTTCAATTCAATTATCTTCATGTGAATTATACAAAGTGAGGATAATGATGAATTGACTAATATTTGACATTGTTACATTACTAGAAATGACAAATATTTGCATTTGCAAGAGAGTTAGGATGATCGGAGAAAAGGCCACTTCTATGCGGCATTTGTAAATGTCAGTGCCTTCCTACATGGATTCCAATAGTTTGTGAACTCTCGTAATGCCGATTCCTATGCGATTTTAAATTGAATATATATATATATAAAGGTGGTATAGTCGCGAGCTGTTTACTGTACATACTTATACACGTTCACGTTATTCCGTCATTCCCGATCGATTAGGGCCGCACGAAACACACTCGCTGTTTTTTTCCTACTCATTCATTTTTTATTTTTTTTTCGTCTTTTTCTCCTCGTAACCTCAATTAATTTCCAGGAAATTTGAGGGTTTTCGAAAATTATTGCCGAATTTTTTTTAGATATTATATTTGAATTTTTAGGGATTATCGAATGGGGAAATTTTCAAATAGGCTTTTGAAAAAAATTTATCAATAATTATACAAAGTTACAAAAAAAATGAAAAATTGAAAAAAAAAAATTTTTTTGTAGACATTTAAAAAAAAAAAAATTAAAATTCAATTAGTTGAATGGAATATTCATTAACAAATTAAGTTATCATTATGATTGAATTTCCATTGATTATCGAAATTACGAGAAAATTGCGTTTTCCACTTAAAATTTTGAGAAGTGAAAAATATGTTAAAAATTGCAAAATAAACCGAAATCATTTTTTCCCTTTTCTTCTGAATATTCTTTCAAAAATTTTGAAAATTCAATTTCTTTACCATAATATTCATTAGAAAATTATGTTATCATTATAATTAAATTTTCATTAACTTACAAAATTATGAAAATATTGCGTTTTTCATTTAAAATTTTAAGAAGTGAAAAATATGCCAAAAATTGACAAAAAAAACACAAAAATCCGTTTTTTTTTTCTAAATATTGTTGCAAAAATTTTGAAAAATCAATTTTTTTTACGATAATATCCATAAAAAAAATCATGTTATCATCTTTCAAGTCCGCCTCATTCCCCGAAAGAATTATAAATAACAATAAGCCCAATTTACAATCAATCCCAAAAATAATCAACTAATTTTATTGTATCCTGACACGAAAAAAGGAAATGAAAATAATTATATTTGATTGATTTATTGAGTCATTGGTGTGTATATACCGGATGCACATAATCCAAGAGCATAAGGGCGATCACACATATATATATATATATATATGTGCCTCAACGTATTTAGTCTTGGGTCGAAAATAGTTTTTCGCGGGGTGCATGAAACAGAAGAATGAATGTGTGAGAAATTGCGAGGAGACAGAATCGAAGGCGCTCTACGCCTTAACCCCCCCCCCTTCTCCTCCCTTCTTTTACTGCTATAGGGAGCTCGTGACACGTGGCGAGGTCTGAGCAATTGCCAGAGGTTCTGCAGGCCTCTCCAAATATTTACAAAGCATTTCTTCCCTCTTTGGTATTCCACGGCTATTCCTTCATTTCATCATTTGGAATTACCCTCATTTTTTCCGCTTTTTCCTTGATCTCTAGATTTTTTATTAACTTGTGTTAGGTAAGGTGAATATTCTTCCGTAGATATTGTAAGGAGAGAATGGAATCGATGCCGGTTATCTGGCTTTCTACTGTCATAATGATTACACCATGTGGTCACGATCGCTCTCACAGCTGTCATCTGATTTGTATCGTTAGTTAAAATTTCTTTTTATTTCTTATTTTTCAGATTTTTTTAGGCTCGAAGAGTCGGAGAAAATATTTGAACTTATGCCTTTTTTACTTCGGCATTTTTTTCCCATCAAGACTCTTCAATTTGGCACTTACGCCTTTTTCATTCGTCATTTTTGTTTCGATCACGATTCTTTAATGTGGCATTTACGCCTTTTTCTTTCGACATTTTGTTTCGATCACCGGTTTTTAATTTGGCACTTACGCCCTTTTATTTCGTCATTTTTTCCCATCACGGCTCTTTAATTTGGCACTTACGCCCTTTTATCGCCATTTTTTACCCATCCCAACTCTTTAATTTGGCACTTACGCCCTTTTTCTTTCGCCATTTTTTTCCTATCACGGCTCTTTAATTTGGCACTTACGCCCTTTTTTATTGTAAAAGAAAAATTCGCACAACAATTAATCCTAAGGCCACGATAATATCTCGGAAGGTGTTTTCCTCGATTTTTTACTCACGGAATTTTTTTAAATTTAAACACATGTGAGGTAGCTTTTTCGGTTATCTATTCAAACGACCTTTCAATGAAACTCTTTGAAGATAAGAAAACGATAGTGCTATGCAAATAATTGTTTTTGAAATTTCTTGAAATTTGGAGACCTTCAGGTGATTATAAAACCAATCGAAATTTTTTGTTATCAAGCTCAACCCACTCAATAACGATTTCCCCCACTCTGTGTCATTTTCCTGTAGTGTGCGTGCGCTGATCGGGCTTTGTTACAGTCCACCAACACTACTGACAGTTCACCGGCTCATTCTACAACTAAACACCACATTTCATGATTTTGGTTGTTAAATAGGTTAAACGAGTCACGTACTTCAGGTAAACGATTATATCGTGAAATTATTCTTATCCACAAACATGAATAACAACAATTTTCCAATATTTTTTTGTTTATGGGTGGATATGAACGCACAGGTCTTATTGTCGAGGTCCGAAAAATTTGGATAAATATAAAAAATAGCACTTTTCTGCCCTCAGTTTGAAAAAAAAAAAAAAATTATTTAGTTTGTGACTAAAAGTTCAGTTATCGCACGTCGTGCGAAAAGTGCAACTTTATGAATGCCACACGTGAGTAAAGTGGCACTTTTGCACGTTGTGCAATAAAATCTGTACTTTACACGTACGGTCAAAATTTGTGGATTCGTGTGATTGCAAAAATTTGCCTTCGACTTTTTAGGGAATTAGTACATTATCTAACAAGTGCGGTAAAGTAGTTCCTGACGAGTGTAAGGTTTCAAAACAAGCCGATGGTGAAGTTTTATAATCACACGAGTCAGAAAATCTTTACCGCATGCGTAAGCTCCTATTTTTTATGCACAACGTGTGGAAAGTGGCTACTTTGCGCACGCCGTGCGAAAAATACTATTTTGCATGGTTGTAAGGCTAAGGCAGTTCTTTTCGCACCAAGACCCGTGCGTAAAAACCTTTTTTACGCACGAGCCGAGACTTTCCCCGAGTCTCAATGCATAAAGTTTTGGCTCGTGCGTGAATTTTTCTTGCACAGCTGCAAAAAAGTGCTACTTTTCACATAAGCATGAAAAAGCGAGTTTTACGTACTAGTATTTCTTCTTCTCTCCGAATTTCTTTCTCCTAGAACATTTAAAATCTAGAAAATAAAGTAGAGTAAGAAAATTTGCAGGCATTTTTCAGCAAATTGTTTTTTTATAATTACAAAAAGTTTCCCATCAAATTTTTAGCTGAGATCAAACATAAATCATTAAACAACCAATGGATCTGTATTTTTCTGAGTCACACGAGATCCCCTTCATTAAACCCTAAGGGGCTATTCACTCAACGAAATTTATACGATCACTCGAAACACAATGATATCACTTCATCCAGTGATCCGATAAATTTTCCACTTTAATCTCCTTTTTTCATGTCTCATTCCCATGAAGAAACGAAAGCATCTTGTGTGTCGTGGCTCTGCCCTCTCTGGGAGCACTCGTGATCGAAAGGTCATTCCCTTTTTCATCACTCGCTCATTCCCGTACATACAGAGTAATCTGACGAGTGTCTGGACGTCTTTTTTTTCTCCTTTTTACTTGATTTCCTTTTGTTACTTTTTTTTTTTTTTTGCTTTTTTCGCTGCCATTCTCTGGAAACTCGCTGTGTCGTTCTTCCGACATTCCTGCTTGTGCCTCTCGTGCAGTTTGTGCTGGGATTGTACATACCTAAGGCACATATAAAATTGTGTACATGGTAAAATCACAGCTTGGTAGAAGCGTTAGTCCAACACGTGGCCTCAATTGGCGTCAATTCGAGCCAATTGCCGGTTCGTTCTTTTCCCTCCTCATTTGAGGATATGCATTTTATAATTTTCATTTATTTATTTTTTCTTCTTTTCTCTTCTCTTCTCTTCTTTTTTCTTCACTCAATTCACGCATGCTGTATCATTTGTAGTCGTTACTGAATGTAATCTCGTGCATGAGAAAATTTCAACGTTTAAACTTTGCGAAAAATACGGAATTTCATGTTTTTTTTTGCTATTTGAGGTCTTTTTAATTCATCATCATGGATCTGGTCTCTTCTGATTGGCCAAAGACCTCGACCCGATCTTTACGATTCGAGTGTCGAACGTCAGACGCACCCTCAGTTGTCCTTAGCATATCGAAACAATTGTAATTTCCAATGTGACTGTGGTCATGAACGATACATTTAAAATATCTTCATAATTTGCATGTAAGTATCAAGCAGGAAGAGAGGTGTGGTGCTATTGGGCAATCTTATCGCTTGTCGCTCACTCTAGTAATTATCTTAGTGACTGAGGTGAAAAGCCTTATTATTGACGGGGAAACTATTGACACACTATTTTATTTCATTGTTTACTTCAGTTGGTATGTTGATTATATTTCAAGAATATCTCGGAATTTTTTTTTGATGTTATTTGAGGTAGTAAAATAGACGAAAATGAGGATTTGTAGGTTAGTTTACAATTAATTGCTGATAATTCGGAAAAATGTGCTTCAATTTACTCGAAAATGTGATTAAACTATTCGAAAGTCATATCTTCGGCTTGTGAATATAATTTTTTTATCTCGAATTTTCTTTACATTAATCTCCTATTACATGTGTGAGATAGAGAGAGAGGCGGATAGTTACGATCACCTTCTAATTAAAATTTCTCAATAACTATACGGTGAATTGAATATTTTTTTCTTCTATTATTTAGTTAAAATGCTGTTCTTTTCGCTAATTGTTTTTAAATAATGGGTCAACTGTGGTTTTTTTAGTAATTTCGTTATTTCTGGCCGATTTGGGGCGTTTCATCCCCACCACCGCTATTTTCAGTGACTTTGATGATTCATATCTCATAAACTAGACGGTCAATAATTATGAAAAAATTCAGAAAAATGTTAAAAAATAGCATTTTTGATATGGCATCAAAAAAATAAGGAGTTAAGCGTACTCGAGTTTGTTGGGGTACTACCTTAAGGGGTAAGAAAAAACCCTGCAAAATTCAGATTTTTAAATCCATTGTTTAGTAATAATTTAAATTTTTTTGCATTAATTATCAGACACATCGACTTGCTAATTTTCTTCCCCAATCATTGCCACTTTTTTATGATAAAAATATCAATAAATATCCTCAATCAATTGGTTTGAAAATTCAATAAATATGAGGTATTCCTTTACCCCTTAACGTGTTCTGTCCATACAGTAAAAAAAAGTTAAATTTTTGTATAAAATCGATAATAACAATTTGTACGAGATAAAATTCTCAAATTTGATGAGGAGAATATGTAAAAAATGTAATGAGGAATAAAATAAGCCTTACAAAGAAAAAATTAATTGAAGATTGGAAGATTTTCTGTGCTTTTTACATTTCTTCATTTTTTCAAGTTTTGAAGGAATTTTCAAAATCACAAGAAATTTTACAGTTTTCAATCAATTTCTTGTTTTGGAGACTTACTTTATTTCTCATTACATTCTTTACAGATTCACTTGATCAAATTTGGGAATTTCATCTTGTATAAATTGTTATCAACAATTTTATACAAAAATTTGAATTTTTTTGGACTGTATGGACAGAAACACTTTAATGTCTCATTTTCGACACCTATATCGTAATTGTAATCCTGATCTTCTATTCTATTCATTGAAACTCTCTAAAAAAGAGCATTTTCACCAAAAATCACGCTATCTCGCTTAGTTTCCAAGATAAGACATTCTCATAAAAATATCTTCAAAAAAATCAATCGAAAACTTTTTTATTAAAAAAACGAAGAATTTTCTCCATTTTCCAGTAAAATTATTTAAAAAATCCAATTGAAAAATTCTTCAATTTCAATAAAATGTTTAATTTTACTCCGATTCTCACTGTATTATTTTTCTCCACTCAGAAAAACTCGGATATCCAAATCCGGCTCGTGCGAGAGTGATTCAATACACAGTTGGTTAAACCAACTTAGCATCGAGAGGGGCAAGAGGAGGGGTTTTACGACAGATGTTTGGTCCACAGTACAGGGGTCCCCCCAGTACCCCATGGGGTGTCGTGTTAGAAACTACCCTTCGACCATATTATATTTTGAAAAGAGAAGCCCAGAGAACCAGAGCCTTGGGTTCAGAGCATTCGATCGATCCCGTTATTTTTCGAATTTTGTCCTGCACGTGTGGCTGAACATTTTACTCGGCAAAAATCCTCTACAAAATATAATTAAACGAAAAAAAAGATCAAATTATTTAAAAAAGTGGCTAAAAATAATATTATTAATTTATCCAAAATTAGAAAATTTTCCTCGTTGTAAAATCATTTAACGATTGATTTCTGAAGAAATGAAAGGTGAAAATAAGTGAATAATGTTTTGTAATCGTGGCATCATTACATTTCCGGTTTTTGTGGTTACAGGCAAAAGTACTCTGTCACATTAATCGATTTCCGGATATAAGCAAATAAGGAAATTTAAGTTATCCGGAATGTTATGTGAATATTTATCCAATAATTGTGCTAAAACGTAATGTATGAGTTCGATGAAAAGTGGATTTTATTTTAGTGCAATGTAATGAGGAAATGTGAACATTCGATTGAGGTAGTCTTGGAAGAGTTCAGTTGATAAAACAGGAAATAATGACGTTTATGTAGGTTAGTTACTTTTTCTGTTGTTATACTATTTGATTGAATGTTGTTTGAGTGACCTTGGAAATTTGTGGTTTGTGCACTGCTCAGGCACATTTTTGATACTTTCAAAGCTGATTCCGTTACGTTTACAACGAGCCATGTGCAATTTTTTGATTTGCGTAACGTTTTAGTAACGAAGAAGTGGAAAAGAATGAGTATCGATTTAATTGCCGATCTTTTCTTGGAAATATCGAGGGAAATAAGCGAGATAAGGCAATTTTACTTGACCCTTTTTTTGCAAATCTTGCAGTTTTTTTGAGGAGGGGGGGGGGTGGAAAAATTGGAGTCAAATCATGCTATCTCGCTTTGTTTCCGATTTTTTTCGTGCCGATCTCTTGAGAATTTTGACGAAAAAAACAATTTTTGTTTGGGTCTTTTCGCAATTAATTACTGAGTGGGTTTTTTCTTGGAGTGAAGACCTTCATGGAAAAATTTGAAAAAATTAGACAATATTGGAGACATTTTGGAGCATCTTCTCAATTTTTTTCAGTTTTTTTTTTTACTCGAAACGATTTCTAAAAAATTCATTAATGCAAAATTAACCATTCTACTAACTTTTAGTTTCTGATAATTTTTTTTCATTTTTTTTTTCACCTGAAGGCCGTTGAGGCCCAGCTCGAAAATAGTGCAAGGTAAGACCACGAAGAATGTTGCTCGGTGAGAATTCAGAAGTTGAAATAAAAAAAAAGAGGATTATGAACGTTAAAAATCGGTTTAGCAGTTTCATAGAATTTTAATACCATTGAAATTGATAATTCTTCCTCAATTCCTCTGAATTTTTTTTTTGTCGCATTATTCATCGAAATCTTCGTCTTTATTTGAATGCAAAATTTCTTTTTTTTTTTTCTATTTCCTAAAATATTTATATTTATTTATGATAAATTCAGAACAAAGAATCAACTGCGTACATTCACACACCCGGATCTGCAAAAATTTCCCACTCATTTTTCTCCCGAAAAAGTATAGGAACAGAAAGAAAAAAAACATTTCACGTACATGACTTGGTGTGTTGTGAAAGGAATTGCAATTGCTTTATATTTGATAATGCGCCAAAAATTTGCACTGTTTTTACGTGAACTCCATTCTTTATCTTGAGTCACTCTAGAAAATTCACAGGCATTAACTTGGATTATCGATTTTTCGGTTGGTGAATAGGGGCCTTTCATTTCGATGAGTCACTCAAGGATTGAGTGTCCAGATAATATCTCAATGTATTTATATATTAGTTTCTGAAAGGGCCAAAAGTCCATAATAATAAGTGAAGGATCTGCGTCATCGAAGAGAACATTTATATTTCCAAATATATAAGGAAAACCAGGGCAAAATGGACCTGTCTGTCAAAATGATTTGGGATTTTTTTTGGGAGTGAACGGGTCTTTAGAAAAATCTGAAAAAATTCACCAACAGCCTCCACATATTACAGCGTCAGCTCAAATTTTTTGAGATTTTTTAATTGAGTTCTTCTCCTTGAAAAAAATCCTGAATCATGTCATCTTGTAGATCCATTTTGCCTCAGTTTTCCCTATTTTTCAGCATTATCAGGAAATTGATGAGATCCATGATAAAAGCAGGGGCAAAATGTAATTGTGGGGCAGAACGGGACGGATTTAATACCATATCCCGTTTTACCCCATCTTCTCACATTCATTCATATCCCGATCATTAATTCAGTAGTGAAGAGGTGAAACCGGATGAAAAGTCTATTTTTTTAAATCTTTTTTTTGTACTTGTTATTAATGAATATTTTGGAAATTAAGCGAGATAGAGCAATTTTGCCCGGAATCTTTTTTTTGTTACTCTCAAAATTCTCTATAAAAATAAAGATCAGAGCAAAATCGTACTATCTCGCTTAGTTTCCGAGATATTCTCCAAAAAATATCAGGGAAAAATGTGGATTTTTAATTTTTTTCCTAAAAAAAAAAATTAAAATACTTTATAGTTAAATTGAGAAATTATTATTTGTGGAAAGATTTTTCAATTTTCCGATATGTCTCAATTAGAAAAGCATCTTCACTCTCACGCCCATTTAATAACGGGAGGGCTCAGCCTTTCTTTTCAGAACTAAAGGAATTATTCTGGTCACAGCCTTCAAAAAGTGACATGTCAATACACTGTTAGAAAAAAATGGAAATTTCATAGACAATTTGATGGGAATTTTTATAAACGTGATATTGATTTTTTTTTAATGTGAAGATTGTTGTAAAATCTGTGAGTTTCAGAGAAAATTCAAAGGAATCTATGAGTCTTGAGTAGAATTGAGACGAAAATTCTACAACTTACTTGAATTTTCAACTGAACATGAATATTCAGAATCAAAATGACTTGAATTTTCCAATTTTTTTCTAAAATTTTTCTATTTTTACTAACCTTTCAAGAAACACTTGAACTGAAATCTAAAAATTTCATGGATATCCAGACGTGAAATTATTTGAAAATCGATAATGTGTTCATTTTTCAATGACGTGATTACCTGAAATATCAGTAAAAATGTGACTTGTTAGAAATTTCCGGGATTTTGCACGGAAAAATTCAGACGGAAATTTTGAACAGTGTACCTACAAAATTACCAAAAGACACTATAACATAATTGTATTTTTAGACAAGTACGTCTAGAGTATCAATTATCATTAGTTATCGAATGATTTAGTCATGTGTTTATTATTGATTATTGCATGTTACATAAGATTAAGACTGTCTTCACCATTTTTTTTTTTATTAATTGAAACAAAAATTGCTTAGAACTATTTTTCTATTAATTTTCAACAGATTCTTCACATTTTTTTTCTCGGAATTTCCTCAATGAATGAATTATCAAGAGAAAAACAATTCTTGCCTCAATCCGAACATATTTTCAAAAGAGAAAACACATGTGACCTTCAAAATATTTTCCTTGTCTTCTTGACATTCTGTAAATATTTGAGATAACGAGAACGCTCGTAGAATAATATTTATCTATTTCCCACTAAAAACCAAAAACGAATTATTTAAAATGACTGATAATTTCGGATTTAAGGTAGTACTACCGATACTGCCCCAGTCAGTGGTTATAGTGTCTCGTTTGATTCATGTAGTGTTTACACACTAGATAGCGTCACGAGTAAGTTGAAAAGAGAAGGAAAATATGAAAAGTACAGGTTCTATGGTTATTAACTAATTACTACTATAAGGAACTTGCATATTTAATTTTTAATTTTTTTTTTTCACTGCAATTGATTAATTAGGATTTGTTGAGTATATAAAAAAAAAATAATAATTGAAAATGTTTGTTTATGTTTTTTTTTACTTTGAAAATGAATAAATTTCAAACAGACAGAAAGCGGAAGTGACGTCGATATACCATATAGTTTTGAAAAGTGTCATTAGCTGGCGCTTCAGCTCCGATGTGATTGGTCAACGCGTACACTCTGTATGATGCAGAGGTTATGTAGTGCATATATAGAATCATTAGAATTTTGTTTATGAAGTTTTATTATTCACGTAATGTCTGAAGTAGACGAAAGCATCTTCGCAAAACATTTTTAAAGTTGATTTGGGGATGTGTATGGATTGTTTAGCACTGATATTCGAGTTCTCTCAACTCACGCTAGACAGCGCTGCCGAATCATTTGGTATTTTGACGTCACTTCCGATTCATCGTCGTTCAAAAAATGCAATTTTTAATAATTCATAGTTAATTAATTAAGTAATTTAAAAAAAAATGATTTTCTCATGTCAAAAACGGTTCCCTACAAGAAAAACAAATGAACAAAAATTATACTAGTTCCCTATTACATGCTCTGAAGCTGCATTTTCAAGGGTTTTAAATGTTTTATACATAATTTTCTATCATTTCCCTTTTTTTTTATCCAAATCGAAACGGTCAATTTTGTAAAATATGATAGAATGTGCGATTTCCCATAAGGCTCGATGTTAAACTCGTGACATTTCAAGAGTCAATATCTTTTGACTCGTTTTCTATAGCTCTTTAAAAATTTAATTGGATCATTATTCTATCATAATCTACGAATATACCAAATTTCAGAAGTTTGGGAACGGTCAATCGAGTACCGGCAGTACTACCTTAAGATAGTATTCCAAAGTACGATCGATAAAACAGAAAAAAATGAGGATTTGTGGGTTAATTTTCAATTAATTGCTGATAATCCGGAAAGACGTGCTTCGATTTTCCCGGAAACAGTGATTGAACTATTCGAAAGTCATGTCTTCAGCTTGTGAATATAATTTTTTTCTCTCGAATTCTCTTTGCATTAATCTCCTATCACATGCATGAGATAGAGAGAGAGGCAAATAGCTACGACTACCTTCTAATTAAAATTTCTCAATAACTATACGGTGAATTGAATATTTTTTTCTTCTATTATTTAGTTAAAATGCTGTTCTCTTTGCCAATTGTTTTTTAATAATGAGTCAACCCTGTGGTTTTTTTTAGTAATTTCGTTATATCTGTTCGATTTAGAACATTTCATCCCCACCACAGCTATTTTCAGTAACTTTGATAATTCATATCTCATAAACTACATGGTCAAAAATTATGAAAAAATCCAGAAAAATGTAAAAAAATATTATTTTTGACACTGCATGAAAAAAAATAGGAAGTTTACTGTACTCGAGTTCACCGGCATACTACCTTAATACAAAGTAGTGTTCGTTATATACGAGTTAATTTTCATATTACAATAAAAAAAAAATAACTCCACAGTTTATCGAATAGCCATTGATTATCCTTTATCACAGACCGTCTGTTTCCTCTTGTATATGAACTTGAACGAAAAAAAAAAAAAATGATAAAAGTTATTCCACACCACAAGATATATCAGTAATCTCGTTCATACGTGGTCTTTCATGCGTTAAGTTTCCGATGTTTCAGTGCCTAGCGTAAAATAGATATAGTGATTGTGGGAAAAGTCCAGGAAAAGGCGTTACTCTATGCAAAAATACACCAACCCACTGACCCAGTATCCAAAACGATAACAGTGATAATTTTATTTGATTTTTATCATCGAGCTCATTAGTTCCAGTTGCTTTGTAAAATTCAATCAATCCCATTTGATTAATTTTTTTTTCGCAATTATTTTCGCTTTGTTCCTAACTAACATCTTCAATTGCATATTTCCTCGTCAGATTGTTATGCACGAATGAATCCTTGACCCAATAATCTCGAAGTAATGGAGATTAATGCAGTACAATGTTGCGAATGAATTTTTTGTGCAAAATTCGACAGCCGATAACTTTCCAACATTTTTTTTCTGGAAATAATTGTAATAATGATGATGAAGTTAGTAGTGACTCTATTATTGGTCGTTGGAATTTGTCAGAAAATAAAGGAATTGAAGAAAAATAATGATGATGAAATTAGCACAAATCTCACGATTTTTTGCATTTTTTTGAACAAATAAATTATTATTAAGAAAATATTTGGGAAATTTGCAATTGTAGTTTTTCGAATTTTCTTCATGTGTATACTTTTAATTCCTTTTACAGATAATTTATTCTTAAAAAAAATATAAGGAATAAAAATTCTTAGTATGTCTGCTATTTTCAGTATCATTAAAAATGACAGATTTTGGATGGAAATTATAGTTAAAATTGTCCGATTATGTAAAATTTTGGCAGAATATTTTATGACAGTTTCTATCAAATTTTTGAATAATCGATTCAATTTTTGACAAAAAGTGACATTTTCTCAGGATTTACTGAGAAATAATTCATGATGTTTGACACATTTTATCAACAACTTTATTATCAGAAAATGTCAGATTAATGTGAAAAAAAGTAGTATTTCATAGGTCATCATTTGACATTTGTTGACAATTTTCTATTCATTTTTAGCATCAAAACCAGATCCAACCCCGTCAAAATTTGCTATATTATGAAAGATTCTGGTCATTCGTAACATTGATTCACTCTAACGAACAATTCATTTCTCACTGTTGAATAATCACCAAATTCCGACTCTTTCCCCATCATAAATGTTCAGAATCCATTCAAAAAAACCGCCAAATTTGACATTCATCTTACGAATCTTGCCAGAAATCGTCAATTTATTTTAAAAAATCAAACTGCCAAATTCTATCAAAACCTTCCAAAAAAATCGCAAAATCGCACCAAAATGATCATCATATGATGCGTTTCTTTGGTCCAACCACGATTTTGAGTCTCATCATTTCAAGTCCTCCCAAAAAATTTGAAACTTCATCATTTCCTCTCTCCTTCCAAACAATCAGACCGTTAAATTGCCCCATCGATTCTCCAATATCTCCAACAGTTCTGTACTCATTCCAAAGCAAACTCCATCCTCTCGCGAAAAAAAACCCAGCAGTACCATCGATTTCTTCGAAATACAAAGAGAGTCTACATGTTCAGAATCTAATCATCTCATTCACCTTACAATTGGTAGAACACGATTATCTCGTATGGATTTGGGCCGTTGGGATTTCCGGTAGGACAAAACTCCTTATTTTTTTCAGCAAACTAACCTACAAAAGTAACCTCCTAGGCTGTGTCTCTTGCATGACAATTGGTATATATCGTGTACAGCGTTGATAATACATTTATGACAACTGTCACTCCTCATACGTGTCCAGAAGAGCCAATTTATGTGATTTCAAAACGGGAAACATTGTGACGTGTCGGTACTACAAGCAAACTACTGCATTAATTCTGATTAAAATGCATGTCTCATGCTCAAATAAAAAAAAAAAGAACATAAAAGAACATAACAAAAACTCCAAATAAAAAAAAACGAAGAAGAAAAAATAAGGTCCCAGGTTAGTGTGTCATGATCTTTTTCTTTTCAGTCTCTTCATATCATTTAATGACTTTTGATTACAATCAGAGATACTGTCCATAGTTTAAGTTCAGATTTGAACATACGATAGAAATTAAGAGTCCACGTAGGAATCTACCGTCAAAAAGTTGTTACAAGAAGATTTCGAAGAAATGAAGATTAAAGATTGAAACAAAAAAAAAACACTGGAGAAACCGGTATTTACAAATCAAATGATTCTCATGTGTGTGTGTAAGTGATCCATGAATGAGCTTACACGAACTCCTCTTTTAACTCATTCGAATTTCCCATCCTTCTACTATAAAACACTTCAAATAGACCTTCATGACGATTAAATTGGATGATGCTTGAAAAATTATCTCTACACATGTATTCAGGTATAATAATAATTTTTTAAGGTGAATAGTTTTGTTTAGGAATTGCCAAGTGTGTGTATGTGTGTGTTCTAAATGCTAGAATTGAATGTTTAAGGAGTAGGGGGAGAATATACGGTATATAACGGGTCTTTTGGCTCGGGAGTAGGTCGATACGTGCAGCAGTTGACACCGATTAGGACATCGAGGAAAATATATACTCTCTCTCTCTCTTTTTTTTTTATCTCTTTACCTGTTTACAAAACGTTTATTTCCATATCTTTAATTTCTTGGGTTTTTAGATTTTTTTTTTGTGTTTTTTTTTCTTCAATTACGAATGGATTTTTGGGTGGTCTTCAAATGCAAATGAATTAACGTAATCCAAACGAGTTCGAGAGGTTAAGGAGAGATCATTGATGGAGTTTCTTGTATTCCATTAGATATTTCAGGAGATATTAATGCCTTTTTTGATACAGATATTAGATGGTTTAAGTGGGGAAATGTAATCTTTTGGCGGTTTTTTTCTTCGTTTAGAAATTGTGGCTAATGACTACAATTTACCGTAGAACATTGAGGTTAGATAACCTTGCTATTAAGGACGCTGGGCGAGTACAGGCTGAGACTAATAAAAGATTTACTCTTACTAACGAAATGCTTGAGTGTGTCTTTGTCTTATGTATGTGCATGTGAACTGCGCTATCTCGAGATAACTGGAGAGATTTTCCACTTCACTTTGGAATTCAAATTTTTAGTGGAGAGACTCATCACGTCGCTGTTATCTATCATCGTAAGAAAATCGTGCATATAATGGAGATACGCCCTTTTGTGATTATGATTTTTATAGGGGAAACTGGGGCAAAATGGACCTCCAGGCTAACATGATTCATGAATTTTTTTCGGAGTGAAGGACTCCTTGAAAAAATCTGAAAAAATTTGAGAAGATGCTCCAATATGTGGACATTATTAGTGAATTTTCGAGAATTTTTCGGAACAGTCTTTCACTCTCGAAAAAATCCCGAATCATCTTGAACTGCAGGTCCATTTTGCCCCATTCTCTCTTCGATGCGCCCTGTTGTCGTTAAAAAAAATCGAAATTAAAAACGATTCTTGCGGCTTTTTGGTGAAGATATGTCAATATACGTTCATCATAAATTTGAATTTCCCGCCACTGTGACGTCATGCACTGTTGCCGCATTTCCTGCAGTAACGCTATTAATTCAGAAATTGGAAAAAACATTATTTATTCACATAAATCTTCAAAATCGCAGGAATTTTTGATCTCTTTTACATTTCTCTTTTAGAATTTTGTCTGAAGACTTTCATTGAGATCGAATCTGTAGAGCAACGTGTGAGGTTGCTAATAGCGCGTACTATCGCTCTCACCTTCTCATTCTCGTCACGAATAAAGCTAGTTTGAATTAATTGGTCGACGTATCGTGAATATTTCATTCCCCAGAAATCCAGAAATTCACCTCTATTTTAAAAAGCAAAAACGGATTATACGAATTAGGCAAATTTTTTTAGTAATTACTGGACAAATCATTATTTTTCAACTAAAATTTATTCAAATTTCTCTTGATCTCTCGCTCAGATATTCTAATGATTCTTAACGCTTACATCTTCATTCACTGAATCATTCTTCTACCAGGAAGAACAAGAATTTGAGAAATTATCAGAAAAAATTTCGAAAAAAATTTTTTATGGAAATTTTATAAAAATTTCATGAAAATTTTATAAAAATTTCATGAAATTTCTGAAAAATCTCAAATATTAGTAGGGGAGAGATGCTGCAATTGTAACATTCATCAAATCACTAACAATGCCATCAAAAATCATTATTTTTCTTTTTGTAACTTATTTGAAATATTAATTTATGAGGTGGCCAAAAGTTTCAGCTTTTAATAATATTTCAATATTTTAATATTTACAGTTCTTTAAAATACGCGTGAAAGCATTTTTTTTCACACCTCGCAACTTTTTCAGCAACAATTTTGTTTTTTAATATTATTATGCGGGGCTTGTATGAATACTTTAATAGACATATTGCGAATAATATATATCATAGTATTTTATATTAATTTTTTTATTGTTTTATTATAATTCGATTTCTATTATCAATTGATCAAAGGGCATTATGTTACAATTGTACCCCTTACACGCCGCCATCTTGAAGTCTGTTTTCCGTCAAATAAATTCATTTTCCAATAAGTTAATGTTAATTTTGAATTATTTAACCAAATCGGTATTATAAAGGACACTATAGAGTAATTCCCTGATAGAATAAGAATTCAAAATTTCGGAAAACAAAAAAGTATCAGTAAAAAGAAAATTTTTTGTTACAACTTCCAATTACAGCACTTCTTCCCTATAAAACTAATTTTCAAAATGTATATGGACAAAGTAAGATTGCCGTAGTTAAATTTGAGGAATCATCAAAAAAAAACCTGAGAAAATTTTTTTACGAAAATTTTATGAAAAATTCAGGAAAATTGCACAAAAATCTCAAAAATTATAATAAAACTGATTTTTTTAAACTTATTGAATAGTGAAAAATAATGAAAATTGAGAATTATTTTCCATACGATTGCGGATAATAATCTGGAAGCCGTTAGGTTATTACAAAACATTAGAAAATCTTCACATTATTTCTACTGTTTTAAGTTTAGAAGTAAATACACGCTCTTATCAGTAATTCGTGTATCCTGTCGATAGTAATGTACCCGCATGTACATTATACTTTTGTCTATCAGTAATACATCGAAAATACTGTGCCACTGAGAGGTCAGGTCAGGAGGACGTTGAGTCTGGCTAGTTGGAGGTGATAGAAAATCCGAGTATTAATGGATTTTCTAAATGAATTCCTTTCAGTTGAGTTGTCAATGAAATTATGAGTTACGATAATTCCATAAATTTCCTGCTGAAGTAAAAATATTTCAATTTATTCAATTTTTTTTTTTTCCAATCAAACGAGAATAATGAGAAATGCATGATTAAGCTTCCCGGAAATGGAGAGATACATTATGAAATTCCGAGATCAAATATTCAATGAGAATGTCACTCTCATTGAATGTGTTATGCCTTTGATCCAACTCAGCAATTTTTGCTTGAAGCTAATTGGATGTTCAATCAATTTCATCAAGGTTATTAAAACAGCAACAATCTTGCAGATTTTCTTGAAATTGAATTCCTTTTTTTTTCTTTGAAAAAAGGAATGATTTCTACAAATAATAATGATGAAAAAAATGACATCTTCGCCTTAGAAACAAAGGGGCGTAAGTGCCAAAAACATGCTTGATAGTGGAATTAAAGGGACGTATCTTTCAAAAATACGCTAAAATATTTTTTATGATGTTTTCGACATTATTTGAATAAATGACAATTTTAATAAAAAAACAAATGGATAATAGTATTGATTTCCAACCGATATAGCTTTTTCTGCTAATACTTTAGCAATATGCTTCCGAATACAGCTTTTTTCAAACCATCAAAATATCAAATTTCAAAAAATTCATTGAAACGCCAATAACTCGAGAACTAATCATGCAAATAAGCTCAAAATTTACAGGCATCTAACTGATACAACTCTCGAGATAATATATGAGTATAAATAACATCAGTTGAATAGTTTCCAGAAATTTAATTAAAAACTGATTTTCGAAAAATGGACATATCTCAAAAAGTACCGATCGGATTCTCTTTAAATGAAGCTTAAAAAATAGAGTTCGTCGAGAGGAAGTTTTCCACAAAATATGAAATTTTTCTATAAAACCGTTTTGCTGTAATTGAGACTTTTATGCACACACATACAGATATGCGCTCAAAATATCATTTTCTCTCTATTTAGATTATTTTAAGTATCTTCTATTAAAAAAATTACAATCGAAAATTCTGATGATTACATAGCTTCCATTCGGAGGCAAAAATAGCATAATTGCTGATGTCAAAGTGAAACGGACGTATGTCCATTCTCAAGTCACTTTTATTTTTTATTTTCCAGACTTTGGCTTGGACTTACGTCTCTTTTATTTCAAAAAAATTCAAATTTAGCACTTACGCCTTCACTGAGGGGATCTTTTCATACGGGCATGACTATCTATCGATAGTGTGCATCGGATAGTTGCGGAGATGGCTCGTATTTAATTCCGATTGCATTATTATTTAGTCATGGTCGAAACGAACTATACAATTAGTAATGGCACACATAATCATACTGTGGAGGTGACTAATCAGGACTGCTATATTGAATTAGGATACATGAAATACTCCAGAAAGTCCTCTCAGCTAAATTCCGTCGGGACTTCTTATTGTTATAGATGTTTAGTTCCGTTGATGATCTCTATATTATAATCTATACGTTGAAAAGGATTTTTGGACCGGGATAACTCAGAATGCATGAATTCATAGCTAAACGATTGTAATTATTTTTGTTGATAGTGATAATACACAAAGTGAAAAAAAAATCCAAGAATTTATACAAGTAAGTTAAAATTATATCCCAAGTCAAAATTTTTGGGCTCGTTCACCCTACATTTTGACTTCCAACTTACTTTCAATGCACATTTCTTTGATGTCCAAGAAGTCCCGCCAGAATCTCACCTTTCTTTCACCCTATTTCGACCTTACGTCTCCAATGTAAGGCGAAATCACTATTTTAGATTTATTATTGATTATTATTATAAATTCGATTCATTATTATTATTTTTTTTCTTTTCAAAGACCCTAAAAGGCGCAATGAGGATCGAAATAGTTATATGTTTCAGATTAGCAGCAGTCAACGAGAGAACTCCAGGCGATCACCGAAGTTAAGCAGCATTGGATCTGGTCAGTACTTGGATGGGTGACCGCCTGGACTATCTCGAGAACTACTAGACCGAATTCTTTTTTTTTTTTTTTATTCATTTTATTACAAGAAAACTAGAATAACCGTGCTGGGGGGCTATTTTTAATCATACAATTGACCGCGAAATCAATCAATTGCTATAACTAAATCCGCAGTCGATATAACTAAATCGCTAAATTCAGTTGCCATAACTAAATCCGCATACGACTGAGAATCAAAGAATTATATTTATGATAACTATCTGATAATTCTACTTGAACTCAAGAAAATTCATTCTCAGAATGAAAATTGTTGTACTACACCAAAATAGGTATTACTAATATATTTATAGTCATGGCCTTTTTCTACCATACTTTTTTAGCTCCAGACTCCCAAAAATTCTCTCAGTGTTATTTATTTCGACCTGATTTTGGAAAATAAGCCCCTTTTACTCCAGAAACGAGCGTTTTTCTGGCACTTACGGCATTTTATTTCTAATGCAATGATATATATCGATTCTGTGGGAGAAATTAATTGAAAGTGCATTGGTTTTTGAGATAATTCGAATGCGCTCCATTTCCTGGAGAATTGTAGCAGAAAAAAAGCATCGATCTCCCTTCTCTCTTTTTTTTTTTTAATCTTTATTAGCATCTAAGCACTTGGGCAGCTGGAAATCGAGGTTGCCGAAGCATCGAATTTACCATTGGTCTCGTAACGAGCAGTTGAACACTTATAAAATACGATTGTGCACCTCGCATCTTGCCACCGGGTGCGTACATTTCCGTTTTGCATATCTCTTCCTACATGTTTTACGATGTGCTCGAGAACCTCCAGCCGTGAGATTTAATGGTACTTCAAGAGTTGTATGTACACGAGAGAGCAAACGGCGAAAGCATCAAAAAATGTTTATATATATATATATATAAATACAGGATAAACGAGGCGAGTGAGCATCGTCATTTCACGAAGAAAGTCACACAAGTATGCATGTAAAATTTCATACAAGAGTAAGAATTTTTTTTCTTTTTTGGGTAAATGGAATTAAAAGGGCGAGGAAAGAGAAAAGTGGAGTAGAGTCGAGAGTCCAATAAAAATTGTTGGAGATAGAATATTTTCGATAATTTCACTGGAAAGTCGAGAAAAATTCGAACGGAATTGATCAGAATTAATTTTTTTTTTAATTTTTCTGTTTTGGAGGTTCATATAAAATCTTCTTTTTTAGCGCATCATCATTCAAAATTCTTGCGATTCAAAACCCTTCATAGACAAAATAAATTATGCCTCTGCAAGTTACCACAATAAAACTTATTCAAGTGAATTAATTATTTAAGCGTATGTAAATTTTGTCACCTTAGAAACTAAGTGGCGTAAGTGCTATGTATCAGCGTAACACTTACGCCACTTTGTTTCTAAGGTGACGAATTCAAAATGCACTTAAATAATTAATTTAATTTAAATTAATTATCTAAGTGCGCCTAACTTTATATGCACTTAAATAATTAATTTAATTTGAATTAATTATTTAAGTGCATATAAATTTCGTCATCTTAGAGACAAAGTAGCGCAAGCACTTGAATAATTAATGTCAATTAAATTAATTATTTAAGTGCATATAAGTTTTGCCACTTTAGAAACTAAGTGGCGTAAGTGCTATGTATAAGTATAACACTTACGCCACTTTGTTTCTAAGACGCCGAAATTTATATGCACTTAAACAATTAATTAAATTCAAATTAATCATTTAAGTGCATATAAAATCCGTCATTTTAGAGACAAAGTGGCGCATGTGCTTGAATAATTAATTTGAATTTAATTAATTATTTAAGTGCATTATGAATTTTGTGTGTTTAGAAAGAAAAGGGCGTAAGTGCTATATATAAGTCTAACACTTACGCCAATTTGTTTCTAAGGCGATGATTTGATAATTTAGTAGCAAAGAGGTAAGAACGAGTCACTTTTTCCGTAAATTTAAATTAATTTTTCACTATTTCCAAAAAAAAATAAGATTAAGTTTCAAACTTACGACCAAAGAAAACAGAAGTTTTTAAAAAAATTCAAAAAATTCTATTTTGACAAAGCTCTTCCCCTCTTTTTCTCCTCTAATTTCCGCACTCTTCAATTATGCAAATTTCTCACGAATAGATAAGTCAGCATGTGATTATTATTACATGAATTTTACGTAAAGTTATTACAAAAAAAGAAGAAAAATTAATTATTATTCCACGATAATTCAAATGAATTATTAATCACGATTATTAATGAATATTTCCTTCTTTTTTTCCCATATACCTACAATTAATGAAGCTTTCATCTCAATATTTATGCAAATAACATTTCAATGAATTAATCGCACCTTTCGTCAGTTAAAAGGTATCTGTATATATATATATGTTGTTACTCTGTATATATACTGTCATGTTGTGTGTAGGCCCCCAAGTAGGGCCCCCTACCATTAACCAATATTCTCTATCTTGTGTGCACGAGAAGAGAGAATATACCGAACATCGGTGTATGTGTGTGTGTGCTGCACCTGTGCGCCTCTCTGCGCCACACCACTCACTCCTTGAAGTCAATGTGTTGTATTTTCACCTGGTCAGTTGGTCGGTGAATCGCGAGTAGCCAACAACTACGTGCGATTACGTTCTTTGATACCGGAGACATTCACGTGTTATATTTTCCGAAAACATTCAATAATAAGTCCCAAAAAAAACCAAAATGAGTTTAGTTTTGTGATTTTTTTTTTTTTTTTTGCTAATTTTTGTGATTTTTTTTTTTAATTATGGTGAAATAATTTGAGTGAATTTTTTTTTTTTTTTGAAATAAACTTTCAATGCTGGATCTTATAATTTGGTGGAAGAGGGCCAAGGACAATCAACGCATTAGCGAATAACGGAGATATAAGTCTGGAGAGCAAAGTACTTTTATCGAATATTAACGAAGAAATTTTGCGAATTTTTACGAGGGGAAAGTAACCGAAAGGAAATTTTTCGATAATTTCGTTAATTTTTTTTTTTTTTGATCATTAAATTACTTCAAAATGGATACTATACTGGAGAAAATGGAAAAACTTAATCTGGTAACTTTCATTATTTTTTTAATGTTTTTATCATTTTTTTATTTATGAAAATTGCAACTCGTTGAGTTGTTAAATTGACCGTACCTCAATTTTGTATCATAAGAGAAGTCATCTTCCTAACGTTCTGATGTGGCCCGTTAGGTTATTCTTTATTTTAATGTTTTTTTCAGCAAAAATTGTGGATACGTTGTTATAATAAGTTAACTGTTCTAGTTGGTTTAAGTTGCATTAATTTTCACTGTAAACTGGAATCACTAGAGTTATTTAATTTTTTTTTCTATTAATTTCTTCGGTTTAATACAGTTTTTGAAATTTATAATTTTCTTCGGAGAGAAAAATCAATTGGAAATTACACCTTTGGAATATTTTCTGATAATATTGTAATGGATAAAGAAAATTTCCGTTTAACATAATTATGAAGTAGAGAAGAAGCCAGTTTCTTTGAAGTTCTTGATAGTCGTGTAATCCTGTCTTCAATTAGATGAAAGATATATAGGATAATCAATCTTGCTGAGTGATCATTATATTTCTTCAAAGATCCGTCAAACGTGTGTTAAGTAGCCTTTTCGCGCACAAACAGCAAAAGTGACATAGGCGCATGCGCACGCGTCGAAAAAAAATTGAGTTGTTAGTCGTGTTCTTTGCTACTCATCATTTTGATGAGTTTTGAGAACGCATGCGCATTGAGCATTGAGGTTAGGTTCCTCAGTTCCAAACCACGCGAATAATGCTCAATGCGCATGCGGTTTTCTTCGAAGATTAAAAAGAATTAAGAAATAAATTTGAGAGAAAAAAACCCCAAAGCCCCAACCGGGGGTGCGATTCTCAGGGACTTGCGGAAGTGTGGAAGGTAAGTTCACAATGAGGCCCGCAGAGGGCTACGTCTGATCCAATTCAATGGTGAGCATGCAACTCATTGAATTATAGTGAGCCATAGGCTAATGAACAGTCAAAATCTAACAATCGCTTTAAAAATGCGTCATTATACTCTTCATGCATTACAATGTTGTTTATTTCGACCATGATAAATAGTTTATTAATGCCTTTCAACTGAGAGTGTTCGTTTATGACACTTCAATCATCCCATGGCTTATCGTCATTCAATGAGTTGCATGCTCAACATTGTATTGTATCAGTCGTATCCCTCTGCTGGTTCAAGCATAAACTCACCTTCCAAACTTCCGCAAGTCCCTCAGAATCGCACTTCGGGAGTCGAACCCGGAACATCTAACCCTCCAGTTATGCCTAGATACTCTTCAAACTGAGCTACCGGGGACCCTCGGAATTTCTTTCTCAAACTCGAACTAATACCACCATCGTTCATCATACGGCAAATTAAAATAATTAAGAAATAAATTTGAGAGGAAAAAACCCCAATTACTTGGGGATATGTGCGATAATGCGCACGCATTCTCATAACTCATGAAAATGATGAGTAGCGAAGAATCCGACTTAGAGGAGAGAAACTTCGGAAAAATGGCGAAAATGCCCGAGCGGGGTTCGAACCCATTCGCCACTTTTTCGGGAGCTTCCGCAGAACTTTGCGATTGAGTTTTTGAAATTCTCATGATTTCCACCATCTTCATCGGAGATGCCTATCTTCATTAGACCAATTTATTAAAGTAAATTAAGGTGTTTTCACATGCGGTAGACCCGGATTCGAGCCCGACTGGATAGAAGTTGTGTAGCTCATAACAACAGTAAAAAATCATTGAGCACAGTTTGTCGTATAAAAAGTAGTAACATTGGCTGTATAACATGAATTTGTTGAAGGCCAGCTGCACAAGCAGCACAAATAACAAGCAAACAAATTAAGGTGTTAGACTTTTATCATTTATTACTTTTCCGCACGAATGGCAAAAGTAATATATGCGCATGCGCTACAATCTTGTATCATTCGAGTCCCAGCGGATCTTTTCAAATGATTCAAATTCGAACGATTTTCATGAATATATAATACAACGGAGTTACAAAATATCTATAGATATCAAAGAAAATTTTGATGTATATAGGTATAAAAATTGTAAAAAAAAGTTTTTTTTTCATGAAAAAATTGTTTTATCAGAAGAATTCGTTTTTCTCAGTGTACAGTTACACGGATGGGACTATTTACATAGTTACAGCTCGTAGGCTTCTACTTATATTTGAGTGATTATTGTGGAATTTTGTGGATCTTGTGAATGGGGTTGGGAAGAAGAGATCGGGGATGGGGAAAGGTTAAAAAAGAGAAGAAAAAAACCCTATGACACGTTTGGAAGGATTCTCTTCTTACACGATGCAAAAGTGGCATTTTTAGGCGCATTTGCCTCTGATTTATTAATGCTAGGAAAATGCAGGCATTGACTTTTTTTTATAGGGAATTCAATCCTCTACAAAAAAAGGTCCTATGATTTTAATTTAATATTTTTCCCAATTTTTCACGAAATTTCTCTGAAATCAACCTCCGGCAACCTTTCTTTGCTTACCTATACCATTAAAATAATTTTTATCTCAATCAATTTGAGATTAACCGGAAATCTCAAAATTTGGAGTTTTTTTCAGATTTCTCAAGATTTTTGGTAAATTTCCCACATGGAAAAAAATATATGCCAAAAATATATGTCAAAATATATTCATAAAATATACCGAATGAAAGTGGTATGTATGCGCTTATAATTATTATACATGTAGCATCCATTCATTCAATATTCAAAGAGAATGTTTTTGACCACTTATATATATGCGGAAAAACATTTAAAATACATGCAATTTTATAGGTCACATAGAAAACTTTTATATGTCGCATATATTTCTGCTTACATATGCAGTATATAGAGGTGGCATGCAACATATATATTGAATATACTCTGCCCTTTAAAAAAAAATTTCGGAATTAAATAACAAAACTAGACACATAATCTGTGTATAATAAATTATTCATTAACACATAAACGTTCAGAGTCAATATATGTTGCATATATGTGGCTCATTACATTTTTGGCTGCACATATATTTCTTATGGCTCACATATATTGAAAATATATTTTCACATATATTTTTTTTCCATGGGAGTTATTTTTTCAAGAATCTAATCTATCCTTCATGTTACACCTTTTTGCACAAGTGCGAAAAGCGTTTTTTCCGCACGTAGAGAAAGTCACACTTTCCGCACTTGTAGTTAAAAACTGATACCTGATTAATTAACGAGTAAAAAAAGGCGATTCATCGTAAATCCATCAATCTACGTTCGACACAAATAAATGAAAAAAAAAACCACTATCGAACGTGCAGACAAACCGTGGTGAAACTCTCCAACAATGAACAATGAAAAATGTACGCATAAAAATACACAAAAGAAAGGAAGGCAGAAGGAAAGGAAAAAAAAAATAAAATAAGAAAGGAAAATAACTGATTTATTTGGGCCCTCTTGAACGCTCTCACCAAAGTTATTCGACAGAGTGAAACTGTGTGTAGCAGGGGCACTTGGAGATTCGCTTACCTCTTAAAAACATAACGTACACCTGTATATATAGTTGCTCGTGCCCTGTCGAATTGCTGTAGGAAGGATCGATCTTGATACGTTTTCACTCGCATTTTAGTTCTGACAGATACTACCGTAAAGGATCTCTCGGGGCCTCGTAAATACCGTATTATAATATACAGCTTGATATCTCTTTTCGTTGAAAAAAAAATAAAAAAATTATGTATATATAAATGTAATTTCATTTAAATTTCTCTCTCGCCAATTTCGTACGTTATACCAGCCAATTACGATGAAAACGTATGTATCGATAAATTAAACATTCGATTCAAAGTCATTACCATGTTATCTTTATGTTAACTGTTTTCTGTGAATTTCGATTGTTCTATTTTTTTCTCTTTTTGATAATAAAATTTAAATTGTCTTCACTCTTTTATGGGTGAAAATAATTAGTCAATTTTCTATAATGAGAAATTTTATATTTAGCCTTTTAAGTGTTAATGTACTGCTTTGTTTAGTGTCACAATAATTGCAAATAATTTCCTTTCACGAAATCATCTGATGTAACGATGAAATTATAGAAAAATATTTATTTTGAAAGAACTTTTTTGTTTTTGCATTTATTAGTGATTGGGAAATTGGCAGATAGATAATTTGATTTTGACCAACGAAATTGAATTTCAGATGAGTAGTTCATTGAAACTCATAAAATTTTCTGTAAAAGAAATTTCTTGAAATTTTTTTCGCTAAATTCGCCAAATTTAGAAATATTTCCAAAAAAAAACTGCATAGGCTTTTTTGAACCGATCTAAAAGGGAAATAAAAGGTAAAATGGAGCCAGATTCTTCATTTTTACAAATTCTTCCAGATTTTTTTGAAAAAGCCTTCTTCCTGCAAAAAAAATCCTGGTTTATTTGATTCTGGGTTTTTTAAATAGATTTTGAGATTTTCAATTCTTTTCACTACTTTTCGGGAATTTCTTAAATTTTGCAGAAAATTTTACAATTTTTACATTTATTTTTTAAAATCGCTATCTCCTAAAATCTTTACATTATTTCCAAATTTATCTAAAAGAAAAATCTAAATTGAACTCTAAATATAAAATCATTTGAAAGCTGATCTGACATTTCTCTTTTTACCTTCACTGAAATATTAATTTTTTTCTAAATAATAATAATTTTTTCAAATACTGACGAGACTCAAATTTTTTCTGTAACTTTCAATTTCATCTTCCCAACAATTTCAATGAACATCTAAAATTCTAATTTAATATCTAAAATGTACACACGATCCCAATAAATCCCATTCACGAAGAAAAAGTTGGGGTCACGATGTGGCATAACTCATGCCACGATCTAATTGTTAAGACAGTGTATCTAAATTTTAATTGAAAATTATTTGTTCATGTATATATATACATTGTGAAGAAGCATTCAGAAGCTTTCCATATTTATCAGAGAAGTTTTCTTCTTCAAATCCCGTAACAACTGAAGAATCTCGATTGCCTTTATGATAATCCTTGAAGTTGGAAAATAATTGTCATTATTTTACGATCGAAAGTCGAAATAAATGAGATTCTGAAACTGTCTGCAGCTCGCTCTCCTTCATCTAATTATCCTGTGCTAATGAGCTGAGTGATTCCATTATTATCCTGATAGAAATGCATGAAATTATGCTTTTTACCACATTTATGAGTCTGTGAAAGAGAATTTACGTAGTGGTGAGGTAAAACCGGATAAGTTGATTTTTCTGGAAAATGTTTTGTTCGGAAATATCTTTCCTCCTTTCTTCATTTAATTAAGGACTTCAGGTTTCGAAAACTCATCGGAGCCTTGAAGTTTTACAATTGCTGATACAGTTAAGCTTCATTCCAATCGAATTAAGTGTTATTTGCATTTCATTGAACATTTGATTATTGAGTTGACAATAAAATTGGAAGTATAATAATAATCAACAATAAGTGAAAATAAGAATAGAAATCAATTGCGGAAACTAAGCGAGATAACGCAATTCTTCTTTTCTTGTAGAGAGAGTCAAGAACTTCAAGAAAAAGACTGGATAACAAATGTGCTTTTTCACGTAATTTCCAAAATATTCTGAGCAAATATCAATTTTTCCTGATTTATTGCACGCCGTGCGTAGAAATGCCATTTTCCGCACGCTGCACGTGCGCTCAGCTGCACTTTCTGCACCTTGTACAATGAAATATTGTAGCTTATACGTGCGGTAAAGCCTTCGGTTTGTTCCGTGACTCTCACACCCGTTCGAATTACTTTATCGCACGTCGTGCGGAAATTAGCCACTTTACGCACGCTTCGCGTCCAGTAAGTGGTACTTTCCGCACATTGTGCCATAGGAAACTGCGCCTAACATGCGTGGTAAGGATTCTTCGACTCGTCTGATTATTAAGCTCGCTTTCACCTCTTTCTGCAACTCCCACACTCGTCAGAATAGTACATTACGCAACTAGGGCGGAAAAAAAGCCAAGCTCGTTTCGCTCAGGAGAAAATTTTGTTGAAATTATCTTTTATCCGTCCATGGTGCGTATATAGTATTTTTCTTGCATCGAGGAGGCGTAAAACAGGGGTTTTTAACCGAGCAAAGTAAGGTTAGAAACACTGTTTTCGGCTTCTAAATGCAAAAATGGTTTATTGCACTTGTTAAATAATAAACGATAAGTGCTTCACTACTCATTGACCTCACGACGTTCGAAAATTCAAAGTTTGTTTGATTATTTCATTCTTCAGTTCGAGGGAAGATGCATTAAATTTTTTTCTCTGTGTTGTTTCTCTTCTATACATAGTCACTTATTTGTTTATGAAAGCTATCAATTCGTTTTACCACCTAACCTGAACTGTCTGTGGTTTGGAATCTTCCAGAAAAATAAGACTTTTCAGGGCTCTTCATAGAGACATATTATTGGACATTCCTGGTTGAGAATAAAAATATTTTTACGGTGTAATGTAAATACATTCCACATTCGTTTATTACTTCACGAGAGAAATTAACTGATAAGTGTCGTACTAACTTTTAATAGTTCGTTTTCAGGCCTACAGTAGAATTCTTCTATGTTTTTCTCCTTCGTTCACGACCATTCTCTATATTTGACGCATCTTCTTGTCCCTATTACATTATATACATGTCTTATATGGATAGTTCTGCGCAGCCAAATGCTTAATAAACATAGGTACACTTAAGAAATTTAAACATATCTAAATGCTTAAATGCCTCAATGCTTTTTTTTGATTGGTCGTTCTGGTGGTCACCAAAAATCATAATCGAGCACAAAATAGTCAGAAATAGAGCAAGAATTCTGTAAAATATAAGGGATAGTCAAATATAGAGGGAATCTCCAAGTATTATCACACGCCTCTAGCTTCTATTTTCCTGGAAATCGGCTGAGGGCCTTCATCAAAAAATCTAAAAAAATTACCGAATACTCAAGACATCCTGAAGCATCTTCCCAATTTTTTTCAGATTTTTCCAGCAAGTCCTTCACCCTACAAAAAAACCTTCTTCATTTTCCCTATTCTCTTCTACACTGATAGAAAAAATGATAAAAACAATCAAATATTGATGCTATTGGTCCTTATCAAATATTTTTTTGAAGTAATTAAAAATGGCTGCTAAATTAACTGAATTCTGTCAATTCCCACTAGTTAATCTGTTTAGCTTAACCAAATTGAGTAAATTCAACAATTTTTCTGATTATTTCGAAAAAAATATTTGTTAAGGACCATTTGCCTCAATATTTCATTGTTTCCACATCTATTTCTTTTTCTTAGTGTAATTATTTCTCAAAACAAATTCATGATGACGTGACAGCTGTTGGACACAAGCTCTGTTTATGATCCATTAGTAATCAGAATTCCATTTAGGAAAAGTACTCTTCTTCTTAAGGCAAAAGAGTACACAACAGGTGTCTCCTGAACGAATTGAACTCGAGTGCCAGTTCATTTCGTGATGTACGAGAATAAAAATCCTTCAAATGCGCTTCCACCCCCCCTCCATTCGATCAATCGATTGCGTTGAGATGAGTCTGCTGAAAAGCATTACATCGAATGATGTATTCAACAGTGAGAGAGTGAGATGTCACTCGGTCAACGTGAAAGTTGATTGTCTTGAGTGGCAATTTCGTCACGCGAATATTGCATTAGTTCCGTCCACACAGTTGTTTGCAATTTCCCTCCTTTACCCTTTAAGGAAATAGAAACAAATTACACCTTGCTTGCTAAGCTTTGCAATTAGGGAAAAAAAAGATGAAGACATTTGAAAAAAAAAGATTCTTTTTTAGTGATAAAATAAATGGAAAAAAAAATTAAGTTCAAGTATTTTTCTAGTTGTTTATAGGAATGTTGGAAAAAAATTGTTAACAATATCGAAATATTGTCAAATCGTGACGTTTCGCTGAATAATGCCAGATTTTTCAGGCTTTTGACATTATTGATGTTTTGTCGATTTAAAATTATTTTCCATAATACGGAGCAACAAGCAGTCCTCGAAAGTCTCCATTACAGCCAATAGGGAACTTGCATATTTAATTTTTAATTTTTTTTCCACTGCAATTGATTAATTAAGATTAGTTGAGTTTATAAAAAAAAATAATAATAATTGAGAATGTTTGTTTATGTTTTTTTTTTACTTTGAAAATGATTAAATTTCAAACAGCTAGAAAGCAGAAGTGACGTCGATATACCATATAGTTTTGAAAAGTGTCGTTAGCTGGCGCTCCAGCTCCAATGTGATTGGTTAACGCGTATACTCTGCATGATGCAGAGGTTATGTAGTGGATATAGAGAATCATTAGAATTTTGCTTATGAAGTTTTATTATTCACGTAATGTCTGAAGTAGACGAAAGCATCTTCGCAAAACATTTTTAAAGTTGATTTGGGGATGTGTATGGATTGTTTAGCACTGATATTCGAGTTCTCTCAACTCACGCTAGAAAGCGCTGCCGAATCATTTGGTATTTTGACGTCACTTCCGATTCATCGCCATTCAAAAAATGCAATTTTTAATAATTCATAGTTAATTAATTAATTAATTAAAACAAAAAAAAACATGATTTTCTCATTTCAAAAACTATCCCCTACAAGAAAATTTTTTTTCTTCAAAGCATGCAAGTTCTCTATTGTCTTAAAAATGATACACAAATAAATAAATAAATAAATTTCACGATTACAAATAAATAAACAGATAACACAGGAATACGATGACATGACTCGATGAATTTAATCGTGGAAATAAAGCCGATTATTAACTTCAAGTATATCGTCACCTTAGAGTCGAAGGGGCGTAAGTCCGGTGCATAAGCATAGCACTTACGCCCCTTTAACTCTAAGGCGACAATTTGCATTATCACGAATTATCTGAGGCAATTTCCCGAAAGAAAAATATACTACTTTGGAATTGAAGAGGAATGTATTTTGTAGGAGGGAGTTAATAGGTTATACGAGTACTTCATGCCCGTCACATGATCGGCTTGTCAGGTATGCCTTGGCAAACACCGAGACCGCAACTACCGCGATATAAGCAATTATACTGTTCAACCACTTGAAATTTAACCGGGTAAGAGGCCAATGTCTCTCTCTTGAAGATAAAAAAAAAGACAAAATCTAGAACGATTTCAGGTGAAAATCTGATGATGAAAAAGCCCTTAAGATAGAGAATTCTTCATTAATATTCCAGTAGAATAATTTACTGATTTTTGAAGAAAAAAAAAGTCAGCGAAAGGAAAACTTCTTTTGCCTTTTTTTTCGAAGTTGAATTTAGATAATGATCAAAAAAAAATTGTGAAAACAAAAAAATTTGAAAATTCGGAACAATCCCTGAAAATATTAAATTGGAAGAAAAATACTAATTTTTTTTTCCGTGTCAAATTTTTTCAAAATTTTGGAAACTAAGCGAGATAGCACGATTTTGTTATCACCCTTTTAATAGCTCTTAAAATAAAAAAAAAAGAAATTAGTGAAAATTACGCAATCTCTCTTAATTTCTTGAGAAAACATGTGGGCAAAAGAAGATTTTTGGAGTGCAATATTGAAAAAAATTTGGAAAATTGAAACCAAAATTTGAGACACAAAAAATTTTTTAAATTTTGAAATATCCCCAAAACTCTTAAACTTGAAAAAAAATGATTTTTTTTTTTTCATCTTAGATTTTGTGAATATTTCGGAAATTAAGCGAGATGGTTCGATTTTGTTTTAACCCTTTTTATAGCTCTCAAAATTCTCTAAAAAAAAAAGGAATTATTAAAAATGCGCAGTCTCGCTTGGTTTCCAAGATTTTCAAAAATCACTAAAATTCTCAAAATCCAAAAAAAAATCATTAAAAATCATCAAGATTTCATCAGGCGTAACGAAAAAATGATAAAAAAAAATTAGGCAAATAATAAATATTTGAATTACAGTATTTCGTCGTAGCGAGTAAATATGCCCGGAGATTTTATTATTTTTTTTTCTTTTCGCGTACTTGAATGATAATAATACCTTAGGTATGGTAATTTCATTGATAAGAAAGTTCAGAAGGAGATAAGAAAAATATACGTGGCCTCTTTGCGGCTGTGAGTTCTCTTTTTTTTTTTTTTTTTCTTTCCAGAGTACTCTGCGGTGGTCGCAGTTGTACTCGATCTGAATCTACAACTAAACTCATGGCATATAAAGTGTAAAAAATGAATAAATATTAGTTTATTGGAAGCGATTCAATTTAAATGCTGACGGTACATTTTTCATTAATTATAATAAAACGATCGAACTCTAAATCAATTGAAAAAAAAATAATTAATAAAAAAAAATCTAATTAAAAGAACATGAAAATTAATTTAAAGAAAAAAGAAATTAATGAAAAAAAAAATTAATTGTGAAAAAATGAAAATTAATTGAAAAAAAAAAAATTAAGAAAAAAAAAATTAATTCCAAAAAAATGAAAATTAATTTAAAAAAAAAAAATTAATTCTAAAAAAATGAAAATTAATTGACATAATTATTATTAATTTTACAGAGAATACCAAGCTGTCCACTGAGGAGTCCTCAACCTCTCAAAGAATTTGTCGTGCACTGCCAAACAATGCCATCGAGAGTGAAGAAATCTTTCTGCGGTTGTCTGCAGGTACTGTGAAATAATTTAACGCAACATTATTATTTTTAATAGTGGATTTTTAAAAAATAAAAGTGAATTTTCATCGCGTGCTATGCGTGCAGTAATCACAAAGTGATAATGAACGTTAAGCATTTAACAAACTCTCTATTTCTTATTGATTTTAATTAAGAAAATGTTGAAAATTAAGTACTTTAATTTTTCCTCTTTATTAAATGATTGTTATCATGGTATTTAATGGGTTTGATAAGAATTTATGATTATTGGGGGTTTATATTGCGACGAAAGATTTTTAGTGATTACTGGTGGGTCATGACGCGTGTACAATTAGTAAATGGAGGTATATATAGGAAAATTCCATTTTTTAAAATCATTTTTAGAGAATTTCTTGGAAACTGAGCGAGATAGCGCGATTCTATCTTAATTTATCTGAATTTTTTTTAGACTGAAAGACTAGAGGAAAAAATTTGAAAAAATTCGTGAAAATGCTCCAAAACGTCTTCATAATTGTGGAATTTTTTCAATTTTTTTCATGTAGGTCTTCACTCTGAAATAAAATAAAATTCATAAGATTCTTGTGAAAATGTGTTTTACAAGAAAAAATTGAAGCAAAAATAAGGGTTTCTACCAAAATTTGAAAATACCAACAAAAAAAAAAAACTACTGAATTAGAGAAATTTTTATATTTTTTTTCACTTAAAACTGTGAAATTCCCAAAAATACTTCAATTTTTCACTGAAATCATGAAAGAAATTAAATTTCAGATCTCGAAAAGTCGATTTTTTAATAAGATTCCGGAAAAAGGACAGACAGCGCATTTCTGTACTGATCCTGTTTTGTAGCTTTTGAAATTCACTTAGAAAACAAATTTTACAAAAATTGCGTTATCTCGCTTAATTTTCGAGATATTCTCAAACCATTCTCTCAATTTTTTTCGGAGTCAAGTATTGCACGTAAAAATTTGAAAAAATTCACCAAAAATTTTCAGAGTGCCTCAATCATTGACGAATTTTTTCAAATTTTTTCATGCAGGTCTTCATTAAAAATAAAATTAAAAATAATAAAATTCTTGTCAATTTTTTTTAAAGAGAGAATCAGACCAAAAATGAAGGTTCTCCCCAAAATTTGGAAATTTTGTAAAGAAAAAAACTCCCATAAAACGAAAAATTCTTAATAATTAGGAAAATTTCCCTTTTTTTCCCCTAAAAACAGTAAAATTATCAAAAAAAAATCTCTAAAAATAAAAATCAATAAATAATTTCCATCCGAAATTTCTTCAACTTTTCCCTGAAATCATGAAAATAAAAATTAAATCTCAAACTCTTCCATCAGAATGTCTATTTTTCCCTCTCCCTGACAGTTTTATAAGGGAGGGAAAAAATGGCAAGAAAAAAAAAAAAAAAAAAAACTATAACTCATGCGTGCAGAATGGAAATTCCAGCAACTCACGATTTGCCCTCGGTACTGTCTGATTTCTTGGAAAGGATTTATTGCTACGCGTGTGTGTTGTATGTCTCTCTTTCTCTCTCTTCTCTTCTCTCTTTCCTCTGAATTGCAATTCCAATGACCTTGTAAGTCGTAGGAAAGAAAGTAATCGATTGATCACTTCCGCGATACGCCGAAGGTGTATGATATTATGCATTATTCAACATTCGACCTCAATTATAAAATATAAACTCCCTGTCTTGATAATTTTTATTTTTCATTTTTTTTTTATTCCTCCCATTTTGGTAACAGAGAAGAGAGAAAGAGAACGGAACACAATGACAGCAAGAAGATAAAAAAAAAAACAAAAAAAAAAACAGAAAAAAAGCAAGGGAGAAAATTTCTTCGAAATTTATAAATAATTCAAGTCGTACGATCACCAAAGGGTCTTTGACGTCAACCAGATATACCTATACCAGGGCATCTATATTATTAACAAGAAAAATACTTGTTTTCTCAATGTGAAAAATGTGTCCTCACCTGCATCCAGTTGACCTTGATGCACTCAACACACAGAGCAACCGAACTAAAGACATTGACATTATCTTTATTGTTCAACTTTTCTACACTAAAAAAAAGAAAAAGAAGAAAAGAAAAAAAAAGGCACTTCAGTATATCTATATTTACATTATCCAATTTTCTCTTTCGTGTTATTTTGAAGCAGTTGGGGTTTACCTTATATAGTTTGACTGGTAAATTTTTCGGGCCTACAGAACAGCACGATAATTCAGGGATTTTATTGTCCTGGTTCGTTTTACCATAAATGTCATGGATTTGGTAACGAAAATTCACACACAGAGCATTATACCTATAATCTCGGGGTTTTTATTCTTATACTTTGGAGTTGTTTGGAATTTTTGGGGGAGGGGGGGGGGGTGGATATTTTAGATAGGGGAATTTAAAAACATTCTATGTTCGTCCGTTGTTTTGGGAGAAAAAGAGAGAAAAGTGGAGATTTCAATAAAACTGTTTGAGGTGGAGTTTTTTTTTAAACGACAAAAACACCAGGAAATTATGGTTCATGGTTGAAAACCGTGTTTCGAGTATTAAAAGTGAATTTGGAAAAGAATTGGGGAATTATGTTAATTATTTGTCAATTATTACTTAAGGGGTAACACCACTGTAGAATTTTCAAAAAATCGATTTTTTTTATTGCTTTAAAAATTACTTTGGGCCTCTCAGAATACGGGCAAGAAAAGTTATCATCTAAAACCCCTTTTTTCCAATGAAATTTTGAATTTTTTCCGAGGCATTTCTTCATATTCATCGCCCAAGTCAAAACTTCAATCGTATTTTTCTCGAAACATGATTTTTCAAATTGGCACGCAGCATAACTCCAATAATTTTCATTATTTTCATTTGGATTTCCCATAGCATCTTGAAAACAATATTACGAACAGAAATACGTAGGGGATTTTCGAAAAATTGATTTGCACATTTTTTATTGATAAAAAATTGCCGGTTTTTTGGCCGAAATTTGAATTTTTCCATTCAAATGGTCACCAATCACCCGAAAAAATTTTTTCTCGAAATTTCCTACGTATTTCTGTAGCTATGTGTATCTAGACTGAGCCAATTTTGTTCTTTTTCAATTGAAATTTGCACCAGTTACACTGCGTGCCGCAGAGTGTTTTAAATTCGAGGAGCTTCGCAAGAATGGCTCTTGTGTCGTCATTTTTTAATATTTTGGATGAACTTTTTTTTCTGAAGACTCAAATATATGCTCAATCACTCCCTCAAATATCATTATTTTGTTGCCACTTTTTCTATAGAAAAAAAACCATCCAAAAAACGCCTTTTTTTAAGCTTTTACAGTGGTGTTACCCCTTAAGTCAATAATATGCCATTTGACTAACGTATTCATGTCTGTGGCGATGCAATGATAATAATAATTTATTACGAAGTTATCAGATGGATAATAACTTTCATAATGTATTATATATTCAGGATGGCGACTGAAAACTAATTTCAAAATTCTTTGACTTTTCCATGACTTTTACATGACTAAAAATAAAATTCCAGGACGTACAAAAAAAAATATTATTTGAATATACGTTAAAATCCTTAGTTATTCCTGAAAATAACTTTTTTTATTAGAATTTAACAATGATATCCGAAATTGCGTTGAATTTTCAGAACTGTGATTTTCTGTTGACCTTTTTGCAGATTTCCGACTAATCGAAAAGTTCAATTTTTTTCGATTTAATATCTATATTTTTTGAAAATATGGAGATAATCAAAAATAAACTACAAATTTCCCTGACTAAGATTAAAATTCCCTAACTTTTCTTGACTATTCCAGATTTTTACCACAGATTTTTTTCTTATATCTGAATTGATTAATTTGAATTTTACACATGATTTTCTCTTTAATGAACATTTTCTTAGAAGAATTTTCTGCTATAAGAATTTGTTATTTGAGAATTTTTGATATGAGAATTTTTTGTAATACGAAAATTTGTTCCAGAAATTTCTACAAAATTTCTACGTAATTTGTTGTAGAATCTATCAGATGGTCAACAATTTGCATATTGTATTATATTGTTACCTTAGAATTAAAGTGGCGTAAGTGCTATGTATAAGCATAACACTCACGCCACTTGACTCCTAAGACAACAATATAATGTATGATCGTAATTTATTTTCCCCCTTTTTTAAAAGACATTTTTCAGATTTTAATCTTTCACTAAATCTGAAAGCGTAAAATTCTGCGTTGGCCCATAAGACACTGTGTTATTACTATTTTATTTTTATTCATTATCAACTATCTAACTGATAAAACGGTCAATTGACTTGAAACTTCACGGGATTGTTCAGATTCATGTATTCAAATTCCAATTCAGACGATTTTATTAACATAAAATACAAAGATTTCAGTCTTAACAAATATTATTTACAGTTACAGCTAGACAATTATTTACATAGTTTCAGCTCAGGGGCTTTTACTTATATTCAAGTGATTTTGTGTTTTTTTATGAGCCTAGTATTGGGGTTGGGATGATGAAGGTGAAACTGGCCTCCCATCCTCCAAATTGAAAAGAGTGTACTTTTGGTTTGGACTGTACTAGTGATGGAACGAAAAATGACGGTCATTTGACCGTCATTTGACCGGTCAATTGACCGTCAATGACCAATTGGCAATGACTGACCATTTTGGTCAAAAAAATAATGACCAAATCGTGAGTCAGAAAATTGACCAAAAATGGTTTTGACGGTCAGATTCCATCTATATAGAGCTGATGATTTTTTTTTCTGGACCTCATGAATATTTCCGTAAATAAATTTTTTATATAGCAGAAATCAGAGAAATTGATTTTTGCCAAATAAATTCATTTGGCAGAAGTAAATTTTTCTCTCAGTGTAATACAAGAGTAAACAGAATCTATTAGGATAAGTGCAGAATTTATGCAGAGTTTACGATTTGTTGAGAAAATAAAAGAATAGCCCTATGATATCATTGTATTTGAATTTAATAAGCCTTTTCCTCTTTAAAAATATCATCCTACTAAAAGTGACAAGAAAAATGACCGAAGAACCAATTGACGGTCATTTTTCATCTAAATAGCTGGATTTCAATACAGATTCTGGTTCTTTATTCTTCAATTGGGTTTTTCAACCGCCGATATTCTACCAAAAAAAGAAATACTGAACGACTTTTGGAAATAAATGATTTCTATGAGTATTTGCATTGAATTTTGAAAAATCATAAAAATGACCAAAAAAGTGACCGAAAATAAAATTGACGGTCAATTTTCATCTATATAGATGGATTTTGACATTTATTTCTTCTGACTGACCATTTGAATTTTTGACGGTCAATTTTCAACGAAAATTGCGGTCAAGTCAGGAATGGTCACGAAATGGTCAATTGACGACTGACCTGACCAATTTCAAAATTGACCGTCATTTTACATCTCTAGACTGTACCCGAATAGGCTAAAATGCATAAAATTGGTGGAATGTCAAGAAATTTTTAAAAAATCTGAAAATATCTCAAGGGGGGCGTGAACCACCCCCGAATTGAATAAGACCATCCCCGACGACGATCTAATTTTCTAAAGCTGGGGAAAAAAATTCAATATCATTTGACTCGTTCTATGACTCGAGGTTTTGGAGTGAGAGAAATTTTTCTTAATTTCGGGAAACTTCCGAAAATACGCGAACTACCCCTAAATATGATGGGATCATCCTCAACTACGATCTAACTTTCTAAACCTGGGGAAAAAAATATTTTCATCTCCCATTTTTTTTCAGAATTAAAAAAAATTTCTCAGTCCAAAACCTCAAGTCATAGAACGAGTTACACGACATTGAAAGTTGAGAGATGAAAATATTTTTTTTCCTATATCGTTGGGGATGATCCCATCATATTTAGGGGTAGTTCACGTACCCTCTAAAATATTTTCAGATTTTTGAAAAATTCCTTGACATTCCACCAATTTTATGCATTTTAGCCTATTCGGGCATAGTCCCAACCAAAAGTACACTCTCTTCAGTTCGGAGGATGGAAGGCCAATTTCACCGTCATGTTGGGATGCACGAGATTTGGTATAGGGAAAAGTTTAAAGAAGAAAAAAACCATGTAAAATTTTATGTGAAATTTATTTCATATTTTAATCTTCAAATTTGATTCATGATTACACTTTCGATTGTAACTTTCAAAGTATTTTTAGAGTGTTTTCAATCGAAAAGTGAGGGAATTTCTGATGGAAAACCTGTTTTGAAAATTATTTTGGGAATTCTATCGGTTGGAGGAAATGTTTGGGCCCTAATTGTGACCAGTTTCAGAATTTTACAGTTTTTTGAAGAATATTAGAAGAAAAATAAGAAATCAGGCAGAAGGTGAACTCGTTTTTCATTGATTTCGAGAGGTTTTGAATATTTTTCAATTATTTCTTGGGGATCTATAACTAATTTTATAATAATCAATTCCTCTTTAATTTTACTTTAGAATTTTTTTTGTTAAATTTGTTGAAAATGCATTGTTTTGCCAAATTCATCCAATTAGTTCTGAAATTTCTCTCAAATTCATCAATAGATTCTACAGAGAAGAGTTCCTGTAGAATCTGATAGATCAATTTTAATTTTTCTTTCAAATACATCAATAAATGTCATTTTTCCCGAATTCAACTGATTGACTGCAATTTTTGACATGAATTCACTGTCAGAGTGAGTTTGTGAGATTTTTGATGAATTAATCTCAATTCATCAAGTATTTCATTGAACAATGTTAATTAAAAATTCAAATCTCTGATTTTTCTTAAATAAAGTCCAAGAATAATTTAGTTTTCTAGAAATTTTCCTTTAAGAAGAGTAAAAAAATGATTCAAACCTACCAGGATCTATTGAAAATGAACTTACCCCCAAGACTGATTCTTGAACTTCTACGGTACGACAATGATAATTGGAGATGAAGCTCTAAAAAATCTGAAAATCTGTGATGACGAAAAAAAATTTTAATTCCTCCAAAAAAAGTTGAGACTCCCAGCAAATTCGAAAATATTCACCTCTAATGGAATGAAAATTACAAATTGACAAATGCTAAATTGGACCAGTCAGCAATTTCATCTAAACCTTTTCGAAATCAGTGGACTTGGTGCAATTCCTTGAGAAATCATTTCCATAAAAGAATTACACGGATTACGAAAAAAACTCCCTGAATTCTGCTAAACCAGTAGAAACGATCCAAATGTTTTTTTTTTATCTTGGAATGAAAGTATTTACCGAAAAATCTGAAAAAAATCGCAAATTTCGTTTAATTTTTCCGTAAAAGCCTTCTTTCTGACTAAATTCCACTTCATCTTGTCCAACAGTATTTCGTATTTTCATGTCAAAGAAAAAATAAAAATAAAAAAAAGAAATATTCCGATAGATTGGGATTTATGCACAATAAATCATTAAACTTTAGATTTTTCAAGAATATCACGCAAACTAAACGACATAATGCGATTTTGTACTGATCCTTTTATGTAGCTCCTAATGTTCACTGCAAAGAACCATTTCGACAAAAATTGCACTCTCTCGCTGAATTTCCAAAATATTCTAAAAATAATAGTTGTAAAAATTCCTGCAAGATAAAATGAACAAGAATTTTTTTCAGAGTGAACAATTGCATGAAAATTTTTTTAAGAAATTCGTGTACATTCTTCAGAATGTCTTCATTATTGAAGAATTTTTTCAAATTTTTCCATGTAAATTTTCCTTTTAAATAAAATCCAAAATAATGACATTCTCATAAAATTTTTTTTTTTTGTTAAAAAAAAATCAGAGCATAATCTTCAAACTGTTTAAATTTCTTCTCATTTAGCTCATTCCTTCTCCCCATGCAATTTCGTATCTCCATGTCAAAGAGAAAATAAAAAAATAAAAAAAAATTATTCCGATAGACTGAGGTTTATGTACAACAAATCGTTAAACGACATACATCAATCCCCCATGAATTTGTAATTTCCCAGTCACGTGTGAAAGTACCTGAGGAATGTCAGCAGCAAAGAGGAGAGCCGGTCGCCTGACCTTTGCCAGTGGCGTGTAAAATGTTCGCGGTCGTGCAATCTGTGTGTGTGTGTGTGTGTGTATCTCTTATTTTATGTTATCGGTAAAGTTAAAAGCCGAACTGACATGACGTTGATTCGTTTATTCGATAAAAAAAATCCCTTTTATGCCCCGCTAGTCTTGCAATTTTTAATGATTTACAACAATGGGCCATAAAGTGAAATTCAGTGGCACATCAAGAAACGATTCATTACCCATCTTTCTTTTTTTTTTTGGGTTACTAAGAAAAAAATTTCTTCGCAAGATTAATCATTTATTTCATTTGATCATAGGATGATGAACCACCGGAGATTACTTACTGCGTGGTGGAACAGACGGGTACCTTGACGCTGCAGGCAATGACACCAACACTACCAATGCCTGCTGAAGAGGAATTGAATAAAATGTTTCTTGAGCTTGTTGATGAGCTCGATCTTACACAGGCAAATAGACAAGCAGTTTTGGCACTGCCTGCTAATAAAAAATGGCAGATTTACTGTTCAAGAAAGGGTAATGATACTTTGGATAATGGAGGATTGAGGACTACTGATCTTAGTGGAGATCCAGAGGACTACATCAATAGGGTTCGAATTATTGCAAGTGTAAGTTATTTGAAGTTATGGAAACTATATTTATAGTTAAGGTTTTTGTGACACCTGCGTGTAAAGTCTGCTTTTTCATACCTGTTCGAGATTTTGGTAAGAGCGTTAAAAAGTAATTTTTGCCCGATTTTAAGAAATAGTTTTCTTATTACGAAGATTCAAAGTAGGACTTTTGGGACAAGTACTTGAGCTAGTACTTTTTTTACGGCTAGGCTAGGTGCTACTTCTGGCACAAATGCAGAAAGTACTTTTTTTTTGCATGATTGCGTAAAGTACTTTTTCATGCATCGATGCATAAAATACTTTTTTGCATGATTGCATAAAGTACTTTTCGCATGTCTCCAAGAAGTTGTCCGTATCACCAGTATTAGAAGTAGTACTTTTTGGACAAGTACTCAAATTAGTACTTTTCCCGTAAATGAAACAACAAGTATTTTTCGCACGATCATGTAGAATGCGGCTCTTTGCACAAATGCTGCTCCTTGCACTATTATATGCATTGACGCATAAAGTACTTTTTGATGTACCGATTCATAAAGTACTATTATATGTGCTGATGGATGAAGTATTATTTTATGCACCGACGTTTAAAATACTAATTCATGCACTGATACTTGAAGTACTAATTTATACACAAATGCCTAAAATTACACTTCTTACTCGGATACTTGAAGTACATAAAGGACTACTTTCTTACACAAAAGTATAAAGTACTTCTTTTCGAAAAACTGCATAAAGTACTAGTTTTCGTGAGAATTTATTTATTTATTTACGCATCCAGCATTTTACATAGTAAAAATAGAATTTTATTCCGATAATAGAGATTCAATGTTCACTCAGTGCATGATTCAATCAAGATAACAACAAATAAAGATTATAAAAGTACAATGATATAATAGAATATAAAAACTCCAAGTACTTCTGAATTCCTGAAGTATTACTTTTCATACGAGTGCCCCAACAAGTACCTCTCCGCATAAATACTTAAAGTAGTACTTCTCTCACGAATACTTCAAGTAGTACTTCTTGCACATAATTGGTGTTTTATAGACAGATAACCGTACCTAAAGTCGTATATTTTACGCACGTTACATAAGCATGAAAAAATTAACTTTACGAGCATATATCACAAAAGTATTCTTTTTCAAATGAGACCTATAACGATTTTTCTTATATCTAGACTCCATTTTCTGAGGACACAGAAGAGCTATCGAATCAAATGCGTCAAGTGGAAGCTCTCAAAACTGCCCTGAGGACCCAGCCACACAGCTTTGTTCTTCGCTTCATCGAACTGGATGGCCTAAATGCGCTCCTCCAAGTTCTGGGTACCATTGACGTCGAGGCCACACACAGTAATCTTCACACAAGCGTAATAGGATGCTTGAAGGCTTTGATGAACAATTCGGTAATTACCATCAACTCATCACAACCATTCATACTTTCTCTTCATCAAATAATTGTTATTTTTTAAATTTTCAGAATGGAAGAGCCCATGTATTGGCCCATCCAACAGCGATAAACACAATATCCCAGTCGCTGGCGACTGAAAACATAAAAGCAAAAATATCAGTTCTCGAGATTCTCGGAGCTGTTTGTCTAGTACCCGGTGGTCATCGCAAAGTTCTCGAAGCAATGCTACATTTTCAACAGTATCACTCAGAAAGAGCACGATTTCAAAGCATAATCAATGATTTAGACAAAAATTTTGGCATTTACAAGGATAATTTATCATTAAAAACAGCTATAATGTCATTTATAAATGCAGTATTGAATTATGGACCGGGTCAGGTTACCCTAGAATTCCGACTTCATCTTAGATACGAACTATTGATGCTTGGAATTCAGCCGATAATTGAAAAATTGAGAAAGTATGAGAATGAAACATTGGACAGGCATTTGGATTTTTTCGAGATGGTGAGGAATGAGGACGAGAAAGAATTGGCGCGAAAGTTTGAGAAAGAGCACGTTGACACAAAGAGTGCTACAGCAATGTTTGATTTATTGAGAAGAAAACTCAGTCATACAGCGGCTTATTCACATTTTTTGAGTCTTCTTGAGCACTGTTTACTATTGCCACTTGATTATGGCTCGTATCCGCAACATTGGTTGCTGTTCGATCGGATTGTCCAACAAATTGTCCTGCAATCGGAGAACAATGAAGCTGGCACTACAAGAAACCCAGATGTCGCTCCAATCGACATAAATGTCAAGGAAATCGTTCATTTATTGGCAAAAGAAGAGGAGCTCGTTGCAGCAAGGAAAAGGGCAGATGAGTTGGAACGTGAAAATACAGATATGTCAACGCGATTGGCTAAAAAAGAACAGGAATTGGATATTAGGACACAAGAAAAAGAAGATATGGAGGCGAGTTTAGCTAGAATTAAGGAGAGATTGGAGAAAGAAACGTCGATGCACATTGAAACTAAACAACGAATATCCGAGCTTCAGGACAGTATTGAAACACTTTCACGCCAAATAAACAACGAAAAATCAGAGAGAAAGAGACTTGAACAATTGGTTGCATCTGGTAGTTTACCGGATGATGCTAAAGCAACAATCAAAATTGTGGATGATGAAGTTGTTGAGAGAGTTGAAGCTAAGCCAACTCCACCGCCTCCACCTCCACCGCCACTTGCACCACCACCGCCACCTTGTTTGATGCCACTAGCTCCACCACCGATGAAAGTCGAGATAATAAAGAATGTGCCGCAGCCTAGTAATCCATTGAAGTCATTTAATTGGTCGAAAATTCCGGAACAAAAATTACAGGGTACAATTTGGTCGGAACTGGATGATTCAAAGCTATATAATGTTATGGATTTAGAGTCTATTGACAAGATATTTTGTGCTTATCAGAAGAATGGAGTGTCGAATGAAGGATCCATCGAGGATCTTCGTAATTTGGGGAAAAATAAGAAGACCATGTCGGTTATTGACTCGAGAAGAGCACAGAATTGCACGATTTTATTGTCTAAATTGAAAATGTCAGACAATGAAATCACGAGAACCATTCTTTCAATGGATCAACAGAATATATTACATATTGATATGGTAGAACAGCTGTTGAAGTATATACCTTCGTCAGAGGAGGCAGCACTTCTCGATATGAATCACAAGGAACTTCAAAGCCGTGCCGACTGTTTTCTGTATCAAATATCAAAGTACGTTAACACCATTCACTTCATGTTTTCATCTCGTGTAATTCCTAATTTAATAATTAACGTTCATGTGTTATTCTCATGTATGTTTTTTTTTACCAGAGTACCACACTATGAGCAACGCCTTAGGTCACTGCATTACAAGAAAAAATTTGCCGCAAGCATTGCTGAATTAACACCAAGGATGAGAGCTGTACTGGAGGCAAGCAGACAAGTTGCAAGATCTCGAAGACTGAGGAAGTTACTTGAACTGGTTCTTGCACTCGGAAATTACGTCAATCGTGGAAATGCCCGAGGCAATGCCTGCGGCTTTCGTTTGGCCTCGTTGAATCGTCTTGTCGATACTAAATCATCTTGTTCTAAAGGCACTACATTATTACATTATCTTGTTCAAATACTTGAGTCAAGATTCCGTGAAGTTTTGGATATTGAAGAAGACATGCCACATGTTAGAACTGCTGCTAGAGTTAGTATGGCTGATTTGCAGAGGGAAGTTGCTAATTTGAAGAATGGTCTTCAGGATGTACAACGAGAAATTGGTAAATTTTTGCTAATTTTAGCTTCTTGATTAGTGATTCATTGATAGTGGGATGAAGGGATTTTAGGGGGAATTTCACTGGCTAGAGTAGTTTTTCTTCCCTGCATCTTGAGAATTGTTCATTTTGGGCCATTTTGGAGTAACGCGTCTGATAACCTAGGAAACTTCATATTGGTACAGGTTAGGGAGTCTTTATTTGAATGAATATTTCTCTTTCGATTCAATATTTTTTTCGAGACTAGCGTTTTACTTGATTTTTGTCCTTTTACTTGATTTATTTAATTGGTATTACATGTTCATGTTTTATGAACATGGCAACTTCGCTGCTTTATCTCTCCAACTTTCCCTTTTTTTTTGCGGAATCAAACAGTAGACTCTGAGTTTTTTAGTTTGCAACCCATTCTCGAAGAGGTCTTCATTTCACTCTCAGCTCTCGCAACGCACATTTCCGAACAGAACTTCGAAGCATACATGGGGTCAAATCGACCCCACTCAATATTTCAAGTGTTCCATCTCGAAAACTATGCATTTTTCTGGAATTCCGGTTATGCAGTTTTTTTTTGTAGACCAAGCAAGGTGCTTTCGAATACAATCATCGTTGGTTCAGATTAAGTACACTGAGAAACTGATACGTTTGGCTGAAACGAGCCTCGTTTACTGTTAACGAATGGTAGTTAGAATGGTAACCAAACTGATATTCGTTAATATTTAACGAACGGTTCGTTTAGGGGGCTTTGATTGAGGCAAGTGTTCTCAATAATTCGAATTACCCAAAATGTACCGTTTTTAACAAAAAAAATGAATTTTCATGAAAATAATTAAAATAAATTACTTCAACGAGGAAAAACACATCCAAGCAAAAATGACGATTGTATTTGCCCATCGTAGTGCCTCAACTGCGTATTCGTTAATATTTAACGAATACGCTGTTGGGTGGATCGGCTCAAGTATTTGAGGGCATCTAATATTCGTTCAATGCAACTAAATCCGTGAGTTAACTGTTAACGAATCCTTTTCTCAGTGTAGTTTTTAATAGTGAAAAAATTGATCGAAATTGACCCTTTCTCCCAAAATGAGGTGATTTGAATGAAAAACCGTATAGACATCGAGATCTGGTATTTCGAATATTTACATCCATTTAATCCTATTTTAGGGCAAAAATTTTTCGGGGTCACAGGATCCGCAATAGTAAAATGTGCTTCGAGCGTTGAATTTGATTCATCCAAACCAATTTTTAACATTTTGTGTTTCAGAATTCCATCGTGGTCAGGTCCAAGTACTGCAAGGAGACATGTTCCTTCCAGCAATGAGAGACTTCCAAGCACAAGCAACATGCAGACTTGCAGAAGCCGAAGACCTATTCCAAGACATGAAAACTCGTTTTGACAGAGCAGTCAGGCTCTTCGGTGAAGACTCAGCTGGTGTTCAACCGGACGAATTCTTCGGGATATTTGAGAATTTCCTGCAGGCCCTAGCAGAGGCAAGATCAGACGTCGAGAATATGAGGAAAAAAGTCGAGGAAGAGGAGCGCAGAGCGAAGCAAGAGCAAGAAGTAACTTTCTTTTTATCTTCTGTTTATTCTTCTCCTTCTTCTTCTTCTCTTTCATGAGCTTAAAAATAAATTCCTTTGATTTCAGCTGAAGAAACGAACGATGGAGAGGAAAAATTCCCGAGAAGGTATTCTGAACAGCATTTCTTTGAATAAAAAGAATGAAGTTAATAGCAATGGACAGGGTGATAACAAAGGAGAATTTGATGATCTCATTTCTGCACTGAGAACTGGTGATGTTTTTGGTGAGGATATTGCTAAGTTTAAACGATCAAAACGTCGTCCAGTTACCCCTAGTGGTCAAGAACCACGTCGTCACAGTGTTCATCGCGAGGACTCCAGAGAGCGCCACTAGATGTCTCTAAGCATCAATTGTAAACCGACACACAATCGGTAACTCATCGGCAGTTGATCCTCAAGATGGCTGTATAGTCAGTGGACTAAAGGCCAGCTGCGCCACATACAGCCCAATAAAGAAGAAGAAGAAGATCGGCAGTCGATCATTTACCATCAGCTGCTAATCAATTTCACATTTTAAATGGATGGTAATAAGTAGGGCCCCAGACTTTAGTTATTATTTCGTCCGGTATAGTTGCTAAGTAATCGTTCGCACAATTCCAAATGTGTAGAATCAAATTTGTCAGAATGTTGAAAATTTTAGGGGGAATTGGAGGGGATGTTGGGGGAATTTTCATTTTAATTACTTAAAGTAATCATAGTGGTTCGGGCAATCTATTTTCCCATTTCGATTTTGGTCATTTTTGAAAGAATAGCATGAGGAGATTTTTTTTAAATTTAGTTTACCCCATGTTACCGGACAAATAAGGCCAAAATTAATTTTTGAAAATAATTAAATTAACAATGAAACTCCGTAAGCGAGGTTCAGTTCCAGTTTCACTGCGAAAATTCATGATCACAGATCTATTTTTTTCTTAATAATAACCTGGTATGTTCTTTGTTTGTTAGAATGCCTATTAATTTTTGAAATCATGAAAAATGCATGTTACCGGACATATAGCGAAGATTAATTCAATTAATTGCATGAAAACATCAATGGCGGTCATATTAGTATTTGAAATCCGAGGATCCTCCAATCCCAGTCCTCGATGCTGGGACAGTGGGAATCAAATTCGGAACAACATTGAATATTCATAATATTATCTAATAACAATTTATCATCTTGGACATCGTTCTAGTATCGGTAAAATGTTGAAAAATCGAAATAGTTATAGCAATTATAATAACTGAAAGGAGAAAAATGTAGAAGTCGATCAGTTGAACCTGTCACTAGGATTACCTTAAGTGTGTGAAACAATCTGACAACTTAAAATTTAACACATTTGGAATCCAAACGGTTGCCTAGCAACTTAACCGGACGAAATAATAACTAAAGTCTGGGGCTCTAGTAATAAGCAATAACGTCTCAATCAACATTTTTTCCGAAACTTTGTAGATGGCATATTTGGGTACAGAAATGCTTGTTTACTGAATATATACGGTCAAAAATTAAAGAAAAAAATATTGGTCAAGACGTTATTGCTTATTACTGTCCAAATCATGCATGATAAAAATCATAATTAATTAATCATTCCCCGAATTTAATTAATCAATTATTTCCCGGTATGAAGTGATGTATTTTTAGGATTTGTTTCCGAGGTTCTCTCGTTTGTGACTGGAAATAATTATCGGTCTAGTGCCAACGTTCGATGTCATCATAAATATTGAAAAATGATAATTTCGTGGAGAGAAAAACACATATCTCGTTAACACTCCGCAGATCGCATTTTTTTCAGATTTTTAGAAAAAGGTCTGGGAAAAATCCGCGAAAATTCGGGAGTCTTCAAAATATTTGTGATTGAGGGCAGCAATTATTTTTAGCACTATACAGTCCGTTTCGACGATCTCCCCCCCCCCCCCCTCTCCCTCCTATTAGTTCGATGTTCAAGTGCTATTTGAAGTGTTCAGCTTTACTACAGAAATTTTGCGGATTTTTCCTATGAATAATCAAATTTAAAATCACTTGTGGTTGGTGTGATGAACGATTTCCGTAAAAAAATCGATTCTCGAAGAATCGATCTTAAAAAATAAGATTTTTTGAGAATCGAATTTTCAAAAAAAAAGAAAAAAATCGATTCTCAACGTAATTCTTCAAACGTGAAAATCGACTAATCGTTTTTTTTCAATGTATAAAAAAAAAGAACAATATATCAAGTGTAGTCCCAATCGATCATTTTTTATGTCGATTAATAGATGCGATATCTCGAATTAAACCTGAGTTATCGCATATCATTCGATAGTTCCGGTTCATCAATTGTAGTAAAAAAAAATTGTTTAAAGTGCAATAAATCCAACATTTTTCATTATTTCTTTCGAAAAAACAAATGATGCGATTTTTTCTTTAAAAAAAAATCGAAAAGTCGATTAATCGAATTTCTTGAAAGCGCACAAAATAATGGATTTTTAGAAAAATGAGAATCGATTTTACGAGATCGGTTAAAAATCGGCCATAAACTACTTCCCGTTTATTTCTTGAATATTTAGAAAAAAATGGGGAGGTTTACGCAAAATTCACAAAAAAAAAATTCGCAGAAGAACTTCCAAAAAAAATTACAAAAAAAAAATATCTAATTTTTTTTTTTCAATTACTAAAATGTGTGATCGAGTGTTAACAGCAGAAAAAGAATTATTAATGATAATCCGAAATTAATAGGCTTTGCATAAAAGAGTTGTGATAAAATAAACTGCATTTTTCGATAATAATTGCAGTGCAATATCGAGATTCCAAAATTCATAATACGTATGCAAAAAAAAGTATATAGATGATTTAAACAGAAGCTCTATAAATCTAGATGAGAGTTTTATGGAAGATTTTTCTTTTTGGGAGTGAATATATCACCTCAAAAGAGCATAGATTTATATAATAATATATGTGTATAAAATGGAAAAACAAGTGAATATTGATCGAGAGTATATGCGAGATAATTCGTTTCCTACACGCAGGATGATGTACGCGATTCATTAAAATTGTATATAGATTCATGAAAATCATTCAATCATTTATTTTTTCTTTCTTTCTTAATTATAAATTTTTTTACTAATTATTTCAGCATAAAAATCATAAAAATATAGAGAAAATTGAAGTTTTTTAGGATGAATTTAAATTGAGGTATCCTGGTAACTGGAAATTTTTTTCCAAATTTTTTAATCTTCTACTTTGAGAAGAAATGAATTCAGTGAACTTATTTCACTCTCTTAAGGTTCGATAAATTTTATTAATATAAAAAAAAAAGTCTTACCTAGTCTCAATTTTAGCTATCAAAATACCCCAAAACCTTTAATTTTATTGGACCAAATAAAAAAAATTCAAGAGCTTTTTTTAAATTTGATAATAAAGGTACCATGAGGCCTAAGCTAATTAAAATTGTCACGAGATAAATAAAGTCTGATTTTTTAATGAGCTTTCTCACAAAACAAAATAACAAATAATAACAAAAAAAACACAAGAATTAGCATGAGAATGATTTTTTTATTGAGATTTTTACTAAAACTAATTCAGGAAATTTAGGAAATTTTCTTCTTTTTTCTCAATTTTCACAGATAAAACAAGAAAGATTGAAAAATTATAATACTGTAGATTTGGTGTGTAGGCATTGATAGTTATTAGGTTTTTGTACTTTTGTAAATATTTAATAATAGATGATTCATTATTTCACCTTAGTACATTCGAAAAAAGAAAAAAAAATTAAAAAAAAAATTGATGTCCAACTTTAATATATTGTTGTGTACCATTGAAATTCATATGTAATAAATTCAGTGAAAAACATAAATAAATAAAAGAAAAAAAATACAAATGACAGATAACAAAATGGGTATTATTAATTATTTAACAAAAACATTTTCTTTTTTTTTTTTCTTTTTTAAGTCATTTTTTTTCAGAAATTTTTATTCGTTAAGTACACTAGCCGACTACTATTTATGCGGTAGGGACATTCAATCTGCCAGAAAAAAATTAACTTGGCACAGAGAAACATCATGTATGATGAAAATATCTGTGGATATACAGTAGAATTTCTGTAATTTTGAGTCATTTCGTGGTAAGTCAATAAATGCTCATTATCCAACAAAAAAAAGAGTATTTCTCTCATTTTTTTCGCTAATGTGTCAATCTTTCCCCTAACAATACAGAATCTCACTCGCCGCCATTTTGTACAAGTCTGCCATTTCATGCGTCTTGTAAGAGCACAAAATGGCAGACTAGCGGCCATTTTGTCATCACAATTAATAAAGTGGCGGACTATCAGCCATTTTGTCGTCACAATTGACAAAATAACAGGCTGGTGGCCATTTTGTCTTTATGATTGAGAAAATGGCGGATTAGTGGCCATTTTGTCATCGCAATCGACAAAATGGCGGACGATCGGCCATTTTGTTATTATCAATGAGAAAATGGCGGACTAGCGGCCATTTTGTCATCACAATTGAAAAAATGGCGTACTAGTGGCCATGTCGTCATCATAATTGACAAAATGGCGGACGATCGGGTATTTTGTTATCATCATTGAGAAAATGGCGGACTAGCAGCCATTTTGTGCTCATAATTGACAAAATGGCGTACTAGCGGCCATTTTGTCATCACAATTCAGAAAATGGTGGATTAGCGGCCATTTTATCAGCACAATTGGGAAAATGGTGGACTATCGGTTATTAGGTCATCACAATTGAAAAAAAATTTCATGAACCTTTGATTGTATCAAATTGCAGAGGTTCTACTGTATATTAAGAAATGTCATGAGATCTTCGCTTTAATTTCCCATTGAAAAAATTTATTGACCACAGATATTTTCTTACACGGTCCCTGCAACTGTTTATTCATTATTAAATTCTCTTTTTTTTTGCACGCAATGACAAACTGTTTCTTCAATTACGTATTATTTTCAGTTTATTTGTTTTCACTTGCTTCAATAATCTGAGAACATGGGTTTTTTTTTTCTTCTTCTTTATTCTATCCATTCTCTCTTTCATTTGAGTTTATTAATTCATTAAATTATAGTGCGTTTAGATTACGTGGTAATAATTCTAGTATCGTTTCGCGTCAAAACGTTCCAATTCTCGCGTTATCAAATTTACATTATTGAATTGCTCTCTCATTTATTGTTTTTCAGAATCTTTCTCTTTTCTTTTCTTTTGAATTCTCGTCGCCTTCATTCCTTTTAGTTTGAGGTAGTATTCCAGAGAATTCGGTCGATAAAACAGGAAAAAATCATTTTTAGGTTAGTTTCCAATTCATTACCAATTGAAAACTTACGACTATTTTTGAATCAAAATTTTCCAATAATTACAGGAAAATCTTTTTTTTTCATTCTACGCAATAATTTCACCTAATTTATTCTAACACTAGACTGGACCCTATGAGGGATTCATCGAGCTTCGCCGTTTTTTGCTTCCGAATGGAAACTATGTAATCATCAGAATTTTCGATTGTAATTTTTTTAATAGAAGATACTCAAAATGATCTTAATAGAGAGAAAATAATATTTTTAGCACATGTCTGTGTGTGCGTATGTCTGAGTGTGCATAAAAGTCTCAATTACAGCAAAACGGTTTCAAAGAAAAATTTCATATTTTGTGAAAAACTTCCTCGTGATGAACTCTATTTTTTTAACTTTATTTGAAGAGAATCCGATCGAAAATCAGTTTTTAATGAAATTTCTGGAAACTATTCAACTGATGTTATACATACTCATATATTATCTCGAGAGTTGTATCAGTTAGATGCCTATCAATTTTGAGCTTATTTGCATGATTAGTTCTCGAGTTATTGGCGTTTTAACGATTTTTCGAAAAATTTATATTTCGATGATGATTTGAAAAGAGTTGTATCAGTTCCATTCGGAAGAATATTGCTAAAGTATAAGCAGAAAAAACTATATCAGTTGGAAAGCAACACTATTATCCAATTGTTATTTTATCATAAACCATTCGACTGAGAGTAAAATTTTGAAAAAAATGGAATTTGTTCATTGAAACATTTAAGAGACTATAATATTTCTTAAATTACATATCCTGCAAATTTGTTGAAGAAATCAAATAAATTCTAAGAGCTGGCCAAATTTTCCAATGTTAGATGAAATTGTTCAGTGAGCAACGTTGCCGGAAACTCGTTAAATGCACTCGGGCAGTATAGAGGAAATTTGGCAACGTTGCAGCTAAAATAACATGGTGGTGAAAGCCTCGTGATGGGACCAAAGTCGTAAAGATGTGTTAGGTGACCAGTCTAGGATTAAGGGGTAACGGAAGACCCACACTGTAAAAACAAGTATCTTAATTAAAGATATCAGTTGGAAAAAAATACCTTGAAATCAAAAAATGTCTCAAAATTGTCATTCACTAACAGCAGCGCCTCCAAAGTGTTTTAAAAGTGCCTACAAAAGTATCTTAATTTCAAACATTTGTTTTTACAGTGCAGTAAATTTCAAATTTTTAAATCCATTGTTCAGCAATAATTATGATTTTCTTCATGAAATAACAGAAGCATTGAATTTCTGATTCCCTTTGTCAGTCGTTGCCACTTTTTGATCACGAAAATATGAATAAATATCATCAAACAATTTGTTCAGAAATTCAATGTATACAAGGAGTTCCGTTACCTCTCAAGGCAAATATTCCAAACTTTTCATATAAAATCTTCTATTGTGGCGAATTCTTGTGAAAGTACCTCCAGATTTTGAGCCCTTCATAGACATAATAAATTGTGCCTCTGCAAGTTACCACAATACCGATTATTTTCCAATTTTATAACTGATTCAAGAAAATATGAAAAAATATAAGGTTCTCTCCATTTAAGTTCGGATGAATTTCTCATGAACAAACGCATATATATATGACCAAAATTGAGTAAAAAGTGATGTCACGAAAAAATAAAAATAAAAATATAAGATTCAAAATAGGATTTTAAAGAAGTGAATTGAAGTCGAAAACGCTGGAATACTACCTCAATGCAAGGGAGATGAGGGCAAAATGGACCAGTTGGTCAAAATGATTCTGGATTTTTTTTTGGGAGGTCTTACCTCTACAAAAAAAATCGAAAAAATTCATCAACAATGTCCGCATATAGAAGCATTTTCTCAAATTTTTTCAATTTTTTTCACGAAGTTCTTCACTCAAAAAAAAATCCTGAATCATATTAGCGTAGAGGTCCATTTCACCCCAATCTCCCCAATAAAAGAAGAAAACTTTGTCTTCAATAAATTTTTTTTTCTCCCTGTTTCTTCTTTTTTCTTTTTCTCACATTATTTTTTTCTTCTTCTCATTTCATTAAATTTTTACACCGAGATTCCTTGAAAACTCTTAAATTTCTACATTAACGAGACGTTCTCATTCGTCACATTTAATTAAACTTATTATAGTTCCCGTAGCAACATATAAAAAAATAAAAACAGGAGAATTACGAGTCTCTCTCTCTCTTTTCCTTTTTCTCTGCTTCACTCACACTCGTATTTTTTTTTCTTTTAACCACACTACCATTGAGAATAATCAGGCCGTCATTTATTCGTTCGTGCTTTACAAAAGCCAATGATGGTTTGTTGTTATTTTTTTTTTTTTTTTTCATAATTTATGTTCATTTCGACAGGGCCACGAGAACCTGGCCGCTCTGACGCGTTTATTATTATTATTTGTTTTTTTTTTTCTTGAGACAACATATATTTATTTATTTATATATTTATATATTTATATATTCATTTATTCTTTAATTTTTTTTTATTTATATTTTTATTTATATATTTATATACAGTGGGTTTGGAGAAAACCCCGAGGTGTTTTTGTTTTTTTCTTTTTTTTTTTTTTTCATGGAAATTGCATTTTATGCGAAGCAAATATCTTCGCTTCTTCATTTACTCCATCTCTTATATTTAATTTCGTGAGGTTTCGATTTTTTTTTTTAAATTTCATTTTCTTGACTAACAAACCCACAGACCATCACCTCAATTCATCCATCATGGAGATTACAATTGATGTCTTAATGCTCTAAAAAAAAACTTATATCAATATATTGCACGTTTGACAACAGTTAAGTCATTTTTTTTTAATTCTCTTTTTTTTAAGTACTTGGGTTATTGGGACTTTTCAAGTCTCTAAAAGATTTGCACGTCATTTTTTTTTTCATCCAGAAAAAAAATTATTTTCTTTCATTTCGTTGAAGATTTTTTATGATTGTTCATAAGAAACAGTTTAAATAAACTCAGTTCGATGTTTTTTTTGGTGAAGTTTTTTTTTTTTTTTTGTAAATTCGTTGCTTTGTTTTTATATTGAAGCCAAATTATTGATGATAATGAAATTAGTAGAAGTCTGAAAATTTTGTGCATTTTTTTAGAAAAATTAATTATTATAAAAAAAAATATTGAAAAAATTCGTACCTATAAATTTTTGGATTTTTTATAAGCTCATATTTTTCATCTTTTTGAATAATTAATTTATTTGAAGAAAAAAATATCTTAAAATTTTCAGATTTCTGCTAGTTTCAGTATCATAATAATTATTTGAAAATTATTTAATTGAATAAAATATGTAGAAGTATAAAACGTGCGTAAAGTACTACTTTTCCGCAATTCGTAAGAAATTCATTTTTTCTAATCCACTCCCTATTTGCATATCAGCCCCCCCCCTTTCCCTCCTCTCTTTATTCTTGTAAAAATAGAAAAAAATATTTTTTTCGATTTACTCGAGAATAAAATAATTAAGAGAAATTATTTCGTATTTAAAAAAAAGTAATTCCATTTAATAAATAAATTTTAAAAAATCACTGGTAAAGTACTGATGTTTCGAAAATATGCAAATAGCGAGGTCTCACCTTGCCTATTTTGCAATTATGGAAAAAAAATAATAATTTCATTCAAAAAAATTTCACGTGCGGAAAACAATTTTTTTACATCGCAAGGAAATTAATTTAATTTAATAAATAAACTAAATAAAATGAAAAAACATTCACTGGTGTTGTGCTGATGTCTCAAAAATATGCAAATAGCGAGGTTTCACTTTACACATTTCCCAATAATGCAGAAAAAAATAATTTTCACTAAAAACAAATTCTCGTGCGGAAAAGTGGCACTTTTCGCACTGACAAAAATTACTATTTTATGTAAATAATGAGTCAATTAGGCCAAGTTACTAATGATCATATCATAGGCCTCGTTTCCCATAATTTTCGTTGATAATAATTGAATTGAATTCAAGTAAAAGAAATTCAAAAATTCTTCACTTTATTTCCGTCTTTTTTAAATTAAAAAAAAAAAACTAATTATGCGCCGATAAAAATTCTTTTCTTTTTTTTTTGTGTTGAGCGATGAAAATTCATTGCTCAGCATTCGTGGAAATTGGGAAAATTATTCCAGCTGAAGATAATATCAAACGGAAATCCACATTTACCGTTTCATTTAGTTCGATATTATGACGGAAATGGAGGGAGGGGGGGGGGGGGGATAACAGTACGGATTTGGTATTGGTAATTGGAATAACCGGGAGTTATTGGGCTTAAATCGTGTGATTTTAAGCACACTGTGTTGAACTGTTATATTGGAAAATTGATTGGTGAATTTTGTGTCTGAATTAAACTGAGGCGTGTAGTGTAGTGGCCGGTGGAGCAGTCGGATATGATGTACTTCCGGGAGCTGAGCTACCAGCACTACTACTTGCTGAGCTTGATGCTGGTTGAAGACTCAATTGCAACTGATGCTGTTGGGCTTTCGCTCTTAGGCATGCGATACTCTCGTTTCTTAATTGTTCTGTATCTTGAACTACACCTGTTTGAAAGAAAGAATTAATTAATTTTAATTTCTTAATTTTTATTCAATTTTTAATTGATATTTAAAGAGAAAACCGGGATTTGGGATTTTTTTAAGGGTGAAGGAATCCTCGAAAAAATTTCAAAAAATTCAGCAATAATGTTCACATATTGGACCATTTGTTCAAATTTTTTCAGATTTTTCCACAGAGTCCTTCACTCCCAAAAAAAATCATGAATCATGTTATAGTGGAGGAGTCTATTTTGGCCCAGTTTCTTCCACTAAAAATCTGAATATTTAGAGAAAATATTTTTATTGAATTCCTTTATGAAATACAGCAAAAGCCCTCATTATTGACAGACTAATAATTTTTTTTCAACTTTTTTCGAATGAAAAACGCTTTTAAGTTCAAAAATCCTCAATAATTTTGTTAATACTCAGTGCATTCTTAAAAATTAATTTTAGATTTTTTTTTCGTGTTAACATAATCTCCTAAATTTCTAAAAAATTACAGTGTATCTCGCTGAATGATTCAACCTCTCCATAATCATAATTGAAATTTAAAAAAATAATAGTAGAAAAATTGAAATGTTGAATACATTCTTCCCGGAAACATCGCAAAAAAAATCTAAAGATGCTCCAGCATATTTATTAATCCTGCGGGGGTTAATTCCCCCCCCCCCCCACACATGTCCATTTTGCCCCGGAATTTCCTATCTTCCAAAGTAATAAAAGATGCGAAAAATAATAGGCCGGGAAATTTTTTTCTGATACAATTTGATCCAATTATATCTAATTATGTAAAGTTAGATATAATTAGATCTGCAAAAAAAATTTTAAAAAAAAACAAAAAACAAAATAAAAAAATTAGATTTGCAGTCATATCTGTGGAGATATAGGCAGAGGAACAGCCCAGATCTGCATCCAGATATAGGGGAGAGTGGGGCAAAATGGACCTAGAAGAAATGATGACTCGAGATTTTTATAAAAAGCAGCGGTTACTTCAAAAAATCTGAAAAAATTCACAAACAGTATAGACATATTGGAGGATTTTCTCAAATTTTTTCAGATTTTTTCGTCAAGTCCTTCATTCCGAAAAAAATTCCTTAATCATGTTATCACTAGGGTCCATTTTGCCCCACTCTCCCCTAATAATATTCATAATAATATTAATAATATTTAATAATAAAAAACTTGCCTGTCGATGAGCTTCCCATGCCATCTTGACTCTCTTGTCCACTCTCTGAACTGGTTGGCCCACCCTGATGATGACTGTGATGTGGACTCCCACTGCTACCAGCATGATCATTACCACTGTCTTCACCGCCAGATTTGAGATGTTCCGCTGCTTCAATTGACTTCCGGTGCATCCCTACGGGGCCACAGTCAATCATTTCTTGATTAGTTTCGAAATCTTGACTAAAGCCGCTTGTCTTAGACGATTGCGCTGATAGAGAACGAACAGAAAGCAAAGGATTTGCCGAAATTTACTCTTTAAATCTTTTCTTTCTTTATTTTTTTTAATTTTTAATTTTTTTTTTTCTATTTTTAATTATCTATGATATTATCAAAGTTCCTTTCTTTTCTCAGTTTATATTTTAATTTTTATTCTCATTAAAATGTCGCAGTTCTCATTTGTTTCTGCATTGTTTAATTCAAATAAAAATGAAAATTTTTTGCAAACTCTATATATATATATATATATATGTCTATAATGCATGAAAATAGCTACATATATTATTTCTATTTTATTCTCACGCTCTCGGTTTTTTTTTGTATATAAAAATTTAATGTAAAAAAAAAACAAGGAAAAGAAATGCATAAATTTTTTAGCATTAAGGGTCAGAAAAAAGAGGAAACTCACCGAGTAACCATGGTGCTACAGACTCATTCTCCTTTGCACTCTTGAGAATGGTTTCTGGAAGTGGTAGGGAGTGCCGTACCATTGCACCATATAAACCGTATTCCGCCATTATGGTACTCCTACCCCAGCATTTCTCTGTCTTGCGCCATTTCGCTCTTCGATTCTGAAACCATACCTGCGAAACAAAAATATCACAAAAGACCGTTAATCATCGGGAATATTCATTCTTGAACTATTTGAAATTTAATAGGAATTTTCGAATAAGAGGAACAAGGAATGCTTTTTTTTGGCTATTTATTTTCGAAGAATATTGGGGGAAATTAAGGGAGATAGCAAAATTTTTGTGATAACGTCATTTTGTAATTTTTGAAATTTTTTTGTTTGCTAAAAATATTGGCATAAAGAATTCCAATGCAAAATTCAATTTTTTTATTACTATTTAACGATAATACTCGAAATTGTGTTAAATTTTTAGAACTGTGATTTTTTGTTAACCTTTTTGCAGATTTCCGACTAATCGAAAAGTTCAATTGTTTGTGATTAAATATCCATAATTTTTGTGGATATGAAGATAATAGAAAATCAACTACGAATTTCCCTGACTAAGATTAAAATTCCCTGACTATTCAAGAAATTTTTAATTCCTTGACTTTTCCAGGTTTTCCAGGTCGATCGCCATCCTGAATATAGTATTACTGAAGGAATTTTTCTCATACTGCCCTGATTATCTGCTTATAGTCTAGGTCAAAATCAGCTACCCCAAACTAGTTATCATGCCCAGAATTATAATGTTAGGGTTACTATTTGAGATCACTGCATCGAATGAAGACGTGCAACATATTCATTATTATATTTTAGTTCTGTTAGCCATTTCCATATCATAACCCACACTTTATGAAGTATTAGCTCGACTGCAATAGAACAGAATCGATTAAATCATATGTGATTCACTAATGATTGAGTAAGTGAAAATCCTATCTGTGTAAATTTGTCATTAATATCCGATTTTTCTGAAGAGTTTCCTAGCAGAAACAAAATTATAAAAAACTTTGAAAGTTATAAAAAAGGAAAAAATTATAAATTGTCTTCTTTTGGGTATCATAACTAATTTTGTACTACAGCTATGAGAATCAAATTTCACATAACGAAATCCAACAGTTGATACTCATGTCTACTATCTGATAATTATACTTGAAGCTAAAAAATTCATTTTCAGAATAAAAATTTATATTTCTGATCACAATATTTATTAACTATATGATTATAGTCAAGGCCTTTTTCTACTATATTTTTTAGTTCGAGACACTGAAAAATTCTCTCCGTGTAGTAGCTTCAAAAAAAATTCTAGCGTATTCCCTCTCTAATATTAAAATTTATGTAAGAAGATAGGAGACCAAGGCACGTATTTCTTTCGTTTTACAATAAGAAACTTTACTTTTATCAAGAACATCCTCGTGTCAACAACTTGATCTCTCTTGTATCAATAACTCGCCCTTTTTATTGCATTAAAGTTTCAATATTATTCTCATAAGATCAACAATATTTATGGATATTCTATATTCTAACAATTACTAATTGATAATATTGCATTATTGATGTAAAAAGCCCTTCAACATGTACTTGGCCGATACGCTATCGCGTATTTAGATATATTTTTGCTCTTCAATAACACATGATTTCATATTCTATGGACTTTTCTGACTTGTATTTTGAAAATATTGATTGTTAAATGAAATAATCACTCAGGGACTTTAAAAAAATGTTGAAGATGGAGTCAAGATCTGTTGATTTATCCTTCTTGTAAATAAATAAATAAATAAATCAGTAATGAAGAGGTAAAACAAGATAAGTCTCTTTTTTTCTCATTAAGTTTTTTGAAAATACCTTAGAAAATAACCGAGAAAGAGCAATTTTGCCCTAAAACTCTTTTGTAACTCTTGAAATTTTCTACAAAAACTGATGAATAATATCACCTTATCTCGCTTAGTTTCCGAGATATTTCCTTCGAAATGACCTCAAAGATAAGTCGATTTATCCTGTTTTACTTCTTCACTACTGAAATAAATAAATGTGTAAAAGAGTACTGCTAAAATGCATAGTACTGATGAATTTTCATTAAAAATATGATAATTATCATATAAGATTAATTGAATGTAATTAATCATGCTAATTAATATTGTCAATGAATTAAATATTAAAAAATTGATTAACTTATTATTTTATCATTTATATTATATCCTCAGCTTAGAAACAAAGTGGCGTAAGTGCTGTATATATACATGGCACTTACGCCCCTTTGTTTCTAAGGTGACTATATATTTATTAATTAATTTTCGTCATCAATAATTAATTATTATAATCTCGTGATTATTGTATTTGTTTATTTTTGTAATTAAAAATTGCTATCAAAAACGCATTATTTAAGACTATAACCAAATTTTCTAGGAAGTAAAATTTAACAAAAATTAGTTTATCTCCCTTAGTTCACGAGATTTTGTTAAAAGAATGAATGTAAAATGACAAATATTGAGTTATCTACTGAATTATCTAAATCGATTCATGAAAATTCAATTATTGGTTGTTCTTACACCCTGGAAAATGTGTCAAATCAATCTCAGGTGTTATTTTCATTCCAATTATCCTAATCGATAGCTTTTATTCTGCATGAAAACTCTAAATGCATTTGTGCACTTTACTAAAGTAAAATTCTATAGTTTCCTTCTCTATTCATTATCTTTTTATTCTTCTTTTCTCGTATTTTTCAATTCTCGCATCCTTCAACATTTCAGATATTTCATCGTAAATCGCCATAACTGTACGATCAGTTTTGATTGATATATATATGAAGAATGAATCATAAAATCCTCTGAAATACATTTTGCCCTTTTTTTTTACCGGAAATTCTCGTTCGAGCACTTAAATTAAATTAATTTTTTTTCTCAATTTTTGTTGCATTTTTTTAAATTTTTTCTTCAAATTCATTATTATTATTATTATTTTTAATATAATCAGCGGATACATATCGACAGTCTAATCTTCGAAAGCCACAACAAAAGGAAAAAGACAAAATATTATTATTATAGCGGCTAAAAAAGATTCCCGTACGCGTGAGATGATCCGGTAATTCATTAAAAAAGGGAAAAAAAAGAACAAAAATAGACAGCAAAACTACCCATTAGTGACCACCCGCTGCTCACTCGCCACGTGCCAAAGTATCTAAATTGTTTCACTTTTAATGAAACAACTCCCTCAGGCAGAAGAATCGCACGAGGCACACGCGGTTTAAAGCCTATCAGAGAATAATTAGTTGTTAGTTTTTTTTACTTCGTACAAATCACACAGTGCATAACTAGTTTATTCATTTTTATAATGAATTTTGAATGTAAAAAAAAGTTAAAGAGAATGATGATAATTTAGGACTTATGGAAGAAAGAAAGTTAATTTTTATTTTATAATTGTATGAATCTATTCACATTATAAAAGGGGGGGGGGGGGGAGAGGGGATTAATATTTTCAATTTTTTCACCATTTCAAATATTAAAATTAATATTAATATAAATTTTAATATTAAAATTTTTTTTTTCGTTTTTTGGCATCTCTATTGATATTTTGAGATTTTTCAGAATTTGTTGAGATTATCGAGGACACCGATGGGGCAAAATGAACTTTCGGAGCAAAATCATCAATTTTTTTTTTTTAAGTGAAAAACTTCAAACTTTATATTTAATATTTTTATTTATATTATTATTGTATTATTGTGAGTGACGTCCAGGTGGCAGACATCGTCAACAAATGTAAGATCTTTATGCAATAAAAATAAATTTCGACTATATCGAATGATATCGAAGAAATGATATTCTTTGATATCAAATAAGATTGATTTTATTGAGATTAATTGATTAATTAATTAAATTAATTAAATTAATTAATTTCATATTAATTTTACACTAATTACGTGGATATTTGGAATATTATTCAAGTATTCCAGCAGATACAACAGATTTTACAATAAAAAAAATAATAAATTCTCGTGACTTTCTTTTGCGGTTATCAATAAATTCCTAAGTATTTATTTTTCCCATTATATCTTAATTTTTTCGTAATTATCTTGCGTGAAACCCAAAATAATCACGAAATCCTACACAATAATGATTCAATAGTTGAAAATGATATGACTGAGGGAAAAAAAAAGAAAGAGAGATTGAAAAAAAAAAGACATGAGATGGGGAGTAGAGAAAAGAGGGGGGAGGGAGGGGGAGGAGGGGGTAGAAAGAGAGGGAGGCCGACAGGGGCCAGGGCGTGTACCAATTTGTACCAACAATACTAAAGTCAACGGCAGAATTGCGAAGCTGTAATTCGCGTGAATGGAAAACGCACGTTGTCCTGTCAATTTGTTTCTGTCAACCCTGAAATTATCCTGATTGGGATTTCGAAATGTCCCAATGGTTCTTTGTTACAATTGTTTTTCTCAATAGTTTATAGAGTAACTGTATTTTAATTAATGAAACAGCTTAATTTTTTTTTTAAATTGAATTTTCAACATTTTTTTCTATTTTTTTAATTCATTATCTGGAGGAAATAATATTAAATTGTTTTTTAATTAGGAAAAATAATTTATGTTAATTTAATGATTTGGTGAAAAAATAGTTTTTACATTTATTTTTATTTTTTTTTCTTGGAGAATGCCAGACACAAAAAAACACGCCTCTTCTTTGTCATACAAATCAGCAAGTAGAATGCACTCTTATAAGAAAATCAAGTTTAAATTGGAGTTCTGGACCATGCGCAGTATACAGTAGTGGCGTATCATCGATCAGACCAGCCAGTGAACTATTGGACCAAAACAAGGGAATGGAAAATGGCTAAGTGGGGGGATGAACGATGGAAATATTTCAGATCAGTTGAAATGTAAATCAAATGAAATTAATTGAATGGAATTTTTTTTACGAAGAATTAGTTTGAAGGAATGGAAATTTTAGTGGTTTCGGAAAGTTCTTGAAAGGTATTCGAGACTGAGAGAGAGGAAAAATCAGTTTTGTCAAATAAATTTATTGGAGGTAAATAATTTCTCCGATTTTTTTTTTGCTAAATAACTAGATTAATTTTTAATATCACTTGCCATCAATAAATCGATTTTTGCCATTCATTTTTTGCAAATATCCTGAAATCAAGCGAAATAACAAATTTCTGTTGAATCTTTGTTTGTAACTCAGGAAAAAAGATTAGATTCTTCCACAAAAAAAGAGAATTTCACAACAATTATGCTATCTCGCTAAATTTCCAAAATATCCGCAAAAAATGATCAAGAAATGTGACGTGTGGAAAAATCACACGTCACATATTTCTCTCGCCTTCCACTTTTATTAAATATGAAAGAAATAAAATAGAGAGATTTTTCACGTAGAAAAGACGCGGAATAAGCACTTTCTGCCGCGAATGAAGGTCCAGTTCTTTTTACAGAGCTGTGTGACTGTGAGAATTTGCTTTGTCCATCTTTTCATGCGAGAGACTGGCCGAGCGTAAAAATGCTCATCTAGCAATTTTGGGAGTGAGGAAAAGAGGAAATTAAATCTCCTTTTCCCTTCAGAACCATGGTTAGACTGCGATTCGCGAATAGGGCGAATCAGAGAATAGCTCCGCGACCGGACTAAGTTGATATTTCTATTATTATTAAACTTGAACATTATATCACTCATCCCAAACAACATCGATTGCTATTATTCATAAATGATCCCACAACATTTCCTAAAAATCTCAAAATAAACCAGTGCACTCACCCCTGAACTCTCTTTAGTCAGGCTAGTCGGAAAGGCAGCTTTGTCTCCAATGAACCGAAAATGTCATCCGTTAAAATCAAAGAGTAATTTTTTTTTGATTTATGAAATGTTTTGTTTATAAAATGCAAGAAAAAAGTAAAAACCACAAAAAAACGGTTTTCCTTCGATTATTCATTTTCCAAGTTCTACATTGAAACAACGAAAAAACAATTGCGTTAAGACAGAAGAACTTTTTCGAAATTAGTCATCAAAATATTAACAGAAATGTTGTAAAATGACTTGAAAAAAAACCTACAGAAAATCTCAAGTCGACAATTTTTTCTTCTATGTGAGGATTTTTCCCTCTTAATGAAATTGTACACTGAGAAAACAGCTGAAAATAGCTGTGGAAACATCAATGTGATTGGTCCTTAGCAAAATTTTTTTTGCATCATTAAAAAACTGTTGAACTCACTGAATTTAGTCAATTCATCAATTTTTTTAATCATTTCAGAACAAATGTTGTCCAAGGACCAATTACTTTAATATTTCATCAGTTCAAGGACTCGATGATCGACCAAAAAATTATTATATAATAATTATTGTGTTTTATATTTTTCAATAATCATCAAAGTTTGCATAAGTTTATTAAGACAACGTAACGTGGGCTGTGTATAAACTAATAAAAATTATATATATATAATAATTTAAAATGACGTTCAGAAGTACTGAAACGAACATTCAATATTATTTTTATTCGCTCGTACAAATTTTTTTTTCTCGCTCGTACAATTTATTGTGAAAATCAAATGTAAGCAGTTTTTTTGACAGTGAACCAATTACATGAATATTTGATGATTTTCATCAATATTTTTTTTCTCAGTGTAAAAAGCCATTTTTTAAAAAATCGTTGTTCAAGAGACTATAATGTTGGATATCCAATAAAGTATCAGGATCTATAGGATCCATTATCATTGTTCATTATGGCAAGACAATATCCCTCTTTGAGATATTCGAAAGACCAAGCGTATTGGTTGCTCGTTACGCTCTCTGCATTGTGTTCCACTGTATTCTATGATATTGAATTTCTCAATATCCCAGCGGACGCATTAAGGAAGATCAGGTATCATCTATCGGAAAATTACTGACATGAACAAAGTTAATGAGCCTTGTTGATCCAATAAAATAATTAAATAAGATAAAAGCCATTAATGTTGATACACTGAGGAAAAAAAAATTCTGGTCACAAATAAATGTGTTTTGCATAAATAAATATGGAAGCTCGTTGCTCTATATTATGGAAAATAATTTTATATTCACGAAGCATCAATAAATATTGTTTTGTAATAATCTGGGAGACTGGGGTAAAATGGACCGGTGGAGCCAAATGAAAGAGAATTTTTTTTTTGAAGTGAAAGTATTCAAGAAAAAATTTGAAAAAATTCCACAATAATGTTGACATGTTGGAGCATCTTTCCGAATTTTTCTGTATTTTTTTGCAGCCTCGTTCATTCCAAAAAAAATCTAAAATATTACCGATTATGTGAAATATCGATAATTTTTCTATCTTTTCATAATTATTATTAAATTTTCACAAATTGGGATGGAAAAAGTCGATTTCCTGGGTAATAATATAAAATGAAGAAAAAACAGACAAAAAAATTGATAATATCAACATTAAAAATGAAAAAAAAATTAAAATGTTAACCATATTCCCAATAGTGTCAATAACGTGGTCTTCCACCTTGCAAATCTATTCATATGATTTACGAATCATTCGTACTACACAATGGCACAAAGGGCTTCTCAATAGTGATACGTAGATTATTATTACAAATATTCCCACAGCCGTGCCCTAAGTCAATTAATTCGTGCGAAATAAGTAACGAGTACGTGTCAGCGTTACGCACTACTTATTTACCGCATTATTGATAGCCTCTTTCTTTCGTCTCGTCTGTTTGTATTCGTGTGTTACTACTGAAAGATAGCTCGAATGATGCCTCTTTCTCTATCTATCTATCTCTTTCTCTCTTTTGGCGCCCCGCTGTGATGCGGCACGCGTACGAACATCATTACGCAGGACACTTGCTTCTAGGGGCGATACTACTTTGATAAACTGGCGGCAACTTTACCATTAATAGAAATGAGATTTTCTAATAAAAAAAAAGGCAAATTCATTTCCAATCGAAATTCGTCGATTTTCTGACTCAATAGGTTCAAGCTTCAGATATTCATTTCTAGGGGAATCGGGAAAAAATGAGATATATATTCTTTAACCATCATTAATATCCCATTTTGCCCCGATCTTGTTTAGGAGAACTTCGATAAGGATGAGATTGTTATATAATTACACTGAGAAAAAAAAAGTAGTGAAAACAATGAAATTCATTGAGTCTATAGTCTTTGACAAATAACTTTTTTAAACAATTAGTTTTTTTTTTATTTCAAGAAATTTTACCTAATTTACCATTTTTTTAAATCAGCTTTGAACAAGTATTGGGTTTCCACAATTAAACAAATTCTGTTGATTTTTTATAAATTTATTGAATTTAACCATTTTTCAATAACTTGAATTTTTTGTTATTTTTTTCTGGTAAATAAAAATATTTATTAAAAACTATTGAAACAATTCATTTCATCATTTTTTTCTCGATGCAGGAAAAAATTTGAGATCATTCCCCACTTCTTGAGAATAGAACATCGAAATTCACGTGAATAAATAAAAATAAATCGAAATAATCTATTTAAAGCAATTTCTTCAACGATGTTATGCGCCATAAGCATTATTTAATATCATTATATTACTTCATAATTGCAGTAAAGAAGTTGAACACATTGATGAGATGAACTTGCTTCACATATTATTTGACTCAGCATCTTATTACCATATGATTAATCATGTTGCAATGTGACACTGATAATTTACTATAAAAATCAAACTCACTGATGTTCGAGAGGTCAGTTCTCAATCAGACAGACTCATGACCAATGTGTGTCATTGTACCAGTCACCTCGGGGACTGTTGCTTTTTATTTTTATATTTTATCATACATAATGGATATTAATTAATCATTCAAATAAAATAAATATTTATTATTTTCTAATAAACGACCGAGTTGAAGTATCTATTCACTGTAAAGGGATATCTCTACAGATGAACCCAAAGAACCTACTCATGGACTAATTCCAGTCTTGACAACGAAATATTCGGAAGAATCTTCCCCCAAAATTGTAAATATTAGTGAATAGTCTAAATTCAGTGAAAATCCAATCTCTAGTTTAATTTATCTTCAAACCACTGTAATGTTCCACCTAAATTCTACAAAAGAATGAAAATTCCCAAATTTACTGTTCAATCTACTTGAAATTTTTCTTTTTTTCCCCCCCGTAATTCGAAATTTTCAGATTGATTTTGATGGTAGTTTGTGAGTTTAACGTTAGTACGCCGGATGGAAAAGTAGGCGTGGCATTGCCTCCCACAGTACGCCAATGTATTCCACGAGTTAATTCAGTTATCCGAGATTTATATCTTTCCACTTGGCAGTGTATATATATATATATACCAACTAACGTATTTTCTTCGTATTACAATTGTACTTTACTACCACTTACCCCCACTGGTTTATTAGAATTTACAAGCACTTGGCTTTTTCACAAAACCACGATTATCGTGTAGAAATCGTGGAGAATTACATGGACTCGAAAATATGAGCACTGCAGTATATTTCATTCCAGACAAATTCAACGAAGTGAAAAGCATGATTTATCCTCGTCTCATCTTTCCTCCATTACTATTCCTCTCTACACATATATATATTAAATTTTACAAAAAATAGCTACGTGGAGAGAATTTTTCAGTGTCTCGAACTAAAAAAATATAGTAGAAAAAGGCCTTGACTATAATCATATAGTTAGTAAATATTGTGATCAGAAATATAAATTTTTTATTCTGAAAATGAATTTTTTAGCTTCAAGCATAATTATCAGATAGTAGACATGAGTATCAACTGTTGGTTTTCGTTATGTGAAATTTGATTCTCATAGCTGTAGTACAAAATTAGTTATGATACCCAAAAGAAGACAATTTATAATTTTTTCCTTTTTTATAACTTTCAAAGTTTTTTATAATTTTGTTTCTGCTAGGAAACTCTTCAGAAAAATCGGATATTAATGACAAATTTACACAGATAGAATTTTCACTTATTCAATCATTAGTAAATCACATATGATTTAATCGATTCTGTTCTATTGCAGTCGAGCTAATACTTCATAAAGTGTGGGTTATGATATGGAAATGGCTAACAGAACTAAAATATAATAATGAATATGTTGCGCGTCTTCATTCGATGCAGTGATCTCAAATAGTAATCCTAACATTATAATTCTGGGCGTGATAACTACTTTGAAATAGCTGATTTCGACCTCGACTATAAGCAAATAGTCAGGGCAGTATGAAAAATTTCCCTCAGTGTATTGTGTATACTGAGAAAAAAAATAGTGGTAAAAACAATCAAATATTGATGCAATCGGTACTTAGCAAATATTTTTTTGGAATAATTTAAAAATTTTTTGAATTTACTGAATTTAGTCAATTCAAACGGATTAAGAATGTTTGGAAGGTACAATCGCAAAAGAAGTTAATTTTTTTAATAAAATCTTTAATAACAACTTATTCAAGATGGAATTCTCAAATCTGATTCAGTGAGTCTACAAAAAATGTTATAATGAATAAAATAAGTTCTAGAATCACAAAATTAATTGGAAACTGAAAGATTGGTAGCATTTTTTACATTTCTTTAAATTTTGGAAAATTGAAAGGAATGTGAAAAATAGAACCAATTTTTCAATTTTCAATTAATTTTCTATTTCTAGGGCTCATTTTGTTTCTTATTATATTTTTCAAATACTTACTGAATTAGTTTTGAGACATTCATCTTGTATACATTGTTATTTACGATTTCATACAAAAAATTCACTTTTTTCCGATTGTACCTTCCCAATTATCCTTAACTAGTTGAATTGACCAAATTCGGTAAATTCAACAGTTTCTCTTTAATCATCTCAAAAAAATATTTGCTAAGTACCAATGACATCGATATTTGATAGTTATGGAAAAATCTGGAAAAAATCGAAAAAATGCTCCAATATATATACATTGTTGCTGAATTTTTCCAATTTTTTTTATAGACACCTTCAGTCTAAAAAAAAATCCCAAATCATTTTGATCCGTTTTTCGCTATATTATGTCTCCGTATCACCATATATTAGAATTAGAACCACTATTCATTAAAATTTACAACCATCTCTTTTTTTAAGAATCCACATTTCTTGGAAATTGTCGCGTATTACATGAGCTCCAAAAATATGAGTACTGCAGTATATTTCACCCATATAAAATTCAACGAACTGAAAAGCGTTATTTATTTTCATCCCATCGTCTATCCATTACGATTCCTCCCCCCTCCTCCCCCATTTTGATTATATATATTGCAGTGTCACTCTTTTTTCGATAATTCTCATTGGGGATATGTCAATAACTGACCACCCGGAATTCATGCCTTTGTGCACGATTTAGCTCTCCTTTTTTCCTTTTTTATTAAATAATGGACAAAAAAAAAAGTGTCTCCTCTTCTTTTTTTTCCCGAGTTTTGTCCAATCGATTGGGCTGTAATTTAAACGACTGTACAGTTGAGTTAAACGTGCACTTCTCTTCATACATGGGTTTATGCCAATGTCAGGCAGCAAAAAAAGTGAAAGAGATAGAGAGGAAAGGGGGCTTCAGAAAGCCGAAACGTTGCCTATTAATATAAATAATAAATGTGCGAAGGGTCGAATGATTTTACCCTCGATATAAAAGGGAGTCAAATGCCATTCGTTCAAACCCCTCCCTCTCTTCTTTCACCATTTCGTGTTGTGTATGTGGTATATCATTTCGATCATTCTCAAAAACCGAGGAATAGAAAGAGATAGTTGATGGTTTTGTGTCTCAGAAAATTCATGAGACCGCACTGATGTGTCTCATGAGTAAAATATAGAGGAACTGGTGGATGACGCTGAGATATTCAGAGGATGACGTGTGTTTGCTCATGACCCTAACTAGGGAAAAGGGGGGGGGGGGAGGGGGTTGAAGAGAGAGAGGAAAGATATTTCGACGACCCCCACGGATTAGACTCACGTATTTCAAAGTATCTGCGAGCCACGATGATGACTCCTATTCTTAATGCGATAATTCCATTTTAATTTGACACATACCACCCGTTGTTCTTTTTCATCTTATTCTCTAGTGGGCTAGTGGAATTTGGGGATAATTTTTTTTTTATGTTGCAGTTGGGAAAGTGTTTTTCTGATGGTTTGCAAAGTGAGGAATTTTGTGGAGTGATTTATTTAAATAAATCACTCTATAAAAACCGTTTTTGGGGCGATTTTTTGAAGAATCAGTTCGAGAAGAATCAGCATTTTTCATTGTTTTTTTTTGAAAATATCGAGGAAACTAGGGGAAATGCGCAAATTTTATTGTTGCTTTTTTTGTGGCTCCTGAAATTTGCTAAAAAAAAAAATTCGGTGAAAATCGTCATATCTCGCTTACTTTCTGAGATTTTCTAATTGGACCTTTTTATGTCGCTATTCTTGAAACTGACGAATACAGACGGATAATTAATTGTTCAAGGGGGGGGGGGGGCAATTGAAAACAAGATCCTGAATCATTTTGCCATGGAGGTCCATTTTGCCCCAGTCTCCCCTATTTGAGGGAAGTATTGGAATATTGGTCTAGTCATCATTCAAGACATTTCGACGGTTTTCGATATATATCGAACGTCATAATTTTCATATTTTTAAATCCCCAAAAGACTGATTGTTTCCAGCCCAAATGAATTCAGTTGCCTTTTTCGCACTTTTTTTTCGTAAAAACTTCGGTGAGTTCAAAGGAGTCAAAGACAGGGAAAAAGTTTTCACTCAACCTTTTATTCATCAAAGACATCAGTAATATTGTGGTAAAAAACGAAGAGCCTCGTTGACACTTAAAAGCCAGACAATGTTTTTTTTTATTTTTTCGTTTTTTCATTTCGGTATATGTGTGTTGTCCTATGCACATCCAGAGTGAACTCGACTCCTCATCCTCGTTTTCATTCGTGAGGACGCAAGGGAAAATGTAGCATGTCTGCGTTAGAAGCTTTGTAATCGCTCTTTTTACGCATTCTACATTTGCATGGACACAAAATTATGTATGTGTAATATTGACGAAAATTTATATCAATTTATAAAAATTAATTATTTTAGTATTTTTGTAAATTGGGAAAAATAATTCCCAAGGAGCTGATTTCGCGACATAAAACAAAAAAAATCTTGAAAAAAATTCAAATTTTCAAAATTGAAATATATTTTTATGTGATATGTTATCGGCCATCATGGTCACTCCCAAAAAATAAACTAATTTTTAGAAAATAATTTTATTCAAAAAAACACCAACGTTTCGTCCACTCTGCGTGGACCTCTTCTGGGTGCATTGTTATGTATACTCTAAAATAATCAATAAAATATCAATCAATATATATTATTTTACATTAACGGAAAAATTAAACGGAAAAGTAAATGGTAACAAAAATGTCTTCTTACAATTTAACATTGGTTTTTATAAAAATCTATGTTTTCTCCAACCTCAACTTGTCAAAACAAAAATTAACACCATTGCACTATTTTGACATAAAGTGTCATATACAGAGCACTCACAATTTTTTGGTTATGAGAGTCTGTAAATAACAAATTTGGCGGCAATTCCATTCAGTCTAGAACTTTCTATTGTTACTATTTCTTACAGAAGTCACTAGAAATCTGGTAATTTACAATGCACTATATATTACTGAAAAATCGCATTTTTTGAGAACTAGTCATTAATTGTCAAAAATTTCAAAATGTTTGAAAATGACTAAAAGTCATTCTATAAAGAAATTTAATTTAAAAATTAGTCAATATATAAAATATTAAAATTGATTAAAATGTATATAAAAAAAAAAAAAAAAAAAAAAAAAAAAAAAATTGATGACTAAAAATAACTGTAAAATTTGTACAGAAATTGATGACTAGAAAAATTTGTTTGACCAAAATTGTTGTGTTTGACTAGAAATTTATGACTAGAATAATTCTCTAAATCAAATAGACGATTTTTACATAGAAATTCTCAAAGCTTTTCCCTAATTATTTGAAATTTATAACAATGTCATAACAATTATTTAATTTTTGAGTGTCTACCATGTAATTGACAGTTTTCTCTTTGTGTTTTTTTATAAAAAACATCTCCAGAATATCTCTGTTATATTTAATAACTGATTGACTAAGTTTGCTTGACTTATGGAAATCGAAATGATGTCCATTGTCTCCAACATGATCAGCAAGGGCTGAATGATAGTTTTTTGGATTTTTTGAACTTCGTTCATGTTCTTTCCTTCTTTCTGAAAAATATCTTTTGGTTTGGCCAATGTAACACTTATCACAATCATGACAAGGTATCTTATAAATGACATTTGCTAAATTATCTAATTCAATCTTATCTTTGGTTGTTCCAAAAACATTCTTTAATTTATTTCCGACTGTATAGATTATTTGTTGATTATATTTTTTATAAAGACTTTTCATTGGTCTATCTAGTTTTTCTGAAAATGGTAAGATTAATGTATTTTTAAAATCTGGTGTTTTGTTATTTTTAATAATTAAATCAATATCATTATTGTTTTTAATTGCTATTTCTTTCAATCTACTGACAATGATCTCTCTGACAAAACCAAGTGGGTAATCATTATAAACTAAAATTTTGGCAATGAGTTTAAGGTTGTTTATAATGAACTTTTGATCAGATACATTAACAATTCTATCTACTGAATTCTTGATTATTGCAATCTTTTGGTTGTAAGGATGTTTAGAATTGAAATTCAAAAATCTACCAGACCAAGTAGACTTTCTATACCAATCAAATTGCAAATAATCTCCTTCTCTAATTAACAAAACATCTAAAAATGGTAAAGTTTTTGATTTTTCAAGTTCATAAGTAAATTTAAGTTTTGTATTGTAATTGTTGAAAACAGTCAATATTTCATTAACTTTATCTGTGGGAACACAAGTACATATATCATCGACATATCTTTTAAAAAAAGGTACTTCGAAGCTTAGTTTTTTAATGCATGTCTCTTCAAGTACTTGCATAACTAAATCAGCACAAACTGGTGCTAATGGAGATCCCATAGGTAATCCAGAAATTTGTCTGTAGCAGTTTTTGTCAAATAAGAAGTATGTGTTGTTCATTAGTACACTAACAGCACGAATAATTTCTGTGTATGGTAATTTACATGTTAATTTTCTTTTCTTTTTTTCAATAGCTTCAAAAACTAATTCTATAGGTATATTAGTAAAAAGACGTTAGTAAAACGTTGGTGTTTTTTTGAATAAAATTATTTTCTAAAAATTAGTTTATTTTTTGGGAGTGACCATGATGGCCGATAACATATCACATAATTATTATTCAAACAATGGTCGGAGGAAAAACTTTAATATTGAAATATATTTTTTCTTCAATTATTTCCCAAATTTTGGTCAAAATTTAATTTGAAAAAAAACAAAAAAATTAAGAAAATTTCTTTTTTACTTTTAATTTTCTAAATTTTCATTTTAGCAATATTCCCCTTCAATAGTAATTAATAAGAAATGAATAATATATCCGCACGGTCATTTAATTTAATAATAGATTAAATCCATACACTTTAGTACCCAGAGCCGTCCGCCCATTTTTCCCGTCATGTTTCTGAGGCTCTTGAGACGAGAAAATTGGTTGTAACCAAGGACTCAAAGATCCCTGGTTAATCCCTTAACGATTGTTAAATATAATAATATTTATTTAACCGAAACGTCAGTGGCTAATATTCTCTCGAAATACCGAACATCTTCTGTTTATCTAGGCGATTGAGCCTCTCAAGATGTGGAAATAATTCGAGTTGAAAGAAATTGGAAAATCATTAGAGACAACAAATCGATCATTTCCAAAGGAGGATAGCATTTTTTTTTGTTTAGGGGAGAGGTGCTGCAATTGTAACAAGGGGCAATTGTAACATTCATCGATTCACTAACAATGCCATTAAAAATCATTATTTTTCTTTTTATAACTTATTTGGAATAGTAATTTATGAGGTGGACAAAAGTTTCAGCTTTTAATGATATTTCAATATTTTAATATTTACAGTTCTTTAAAATACGCGTAAAAACATTTTTTTTCACATCTCACAACTTTTTCAGCAACAATTTTGTTTTTTAATATTATTATGCGGAGCTTGTATGAATACTTCAATAGACATATCGCGAATAATATATATCATAGTATTTTATATTAATTTTTTTATTTTTTTATTATAATTCGATTTCTATTATCAATTGATCAAAGGGCATTATGTTACAATTGTACCCCTTACACGCCGCCATCTTGATGTCTGTTTTCCGCCAAGTAAATTCATTTTCCAATAAGTTAATGTTAATTTGAAATTATTTAACTGAATCGGTATTATAAAGGACACTGTAGAGTAACTCCCTGATAGAATTAGAATTCAAAAATTCGGAAAACAAAAAAGTAATAGTAAAAAAAAAGTTATCACTTTCAATACCTCAACCGATGACCATCAAACACAACAACAGAAAGGTGGAGATCGAGAAACGTGCAATAGTGAAAAAATTGATTGATTGTGTATTTATTTATAATTTGGAATAATTTGAAATGTTGCTAGGACTCAACATGGATTTATTCAAATTTAGTTTGACAAAATATTAAGAATATCAAGGTAATTTCGTTAAATTTTGTTAATTTTAATTGTAACTTGAGACTGATTGCTGTAATTTTTTTAGACAGAGTGAGGTTAAATGGGCTCTAATGTGTTTTAATTTTTGAATTTATTTATTATTTTGAGGAAAAAAGTGAATAATTTGTAATTTTCGTATTGCAGAGCCTGAAGAAGCTCAACCCCTTAAGGACCGGGAGCCACTTTAGTGGCTTTCAGCTATTTTTGTAATTTTCTTTATCAATTCGTGTTTCTTAATGAACAATTATATGAAAAATATTTAAAAGCTATATGGCTTTCAAAATGTTTATAACTATTCATTTGCGATTTCTGAGCATGATTGAGGAGTGGCGTGAGTGATGGCGCTCTGGGAAAAATTTTGAAAACCGGTAGAGTGGATTTTGTTTCATGAATACGTTGAGTTTGATAATATTTATTTATTTTATTTAGTAGATTTATGCAACCCAACAGCCGAAGCCAATAACAGGGTGTTGCGAGTGATTTTGTACAAACGACAGAAAATTATAATTCAATGGCGTGAGCATAGACGATAGGTGTCATTGCACTGGTGATACAGGCGTAAATAGCAAATAATCAGTATAAAGCAAAAATGAAGAGAACAGTAGATTATGAATAGTAGAACACAAGGAAAATAATAGATCGCCAAAGCATTACACATTTCGTTACAATCTGACGGTTATGATATGGAAAATTCAATGAGAAAAAAAAAATTGTAAGAATGACGGTATAAATGAGACATATTTTGTTTTTTCTTCAGTAAAACATACTCCTAATCATTTTTCCTGTGATATCTATTGATTTTACTGCGAAAAAAGTTGAATATTTTTCGTTTCAGACCGGGGAGCCACTATAGTGGCGCGAAAGCAGCGCCATCTTTTTTTGGTATACAACTCATATATAATAATATAAAAATTCTGAACCATAAAAAGTCGTCAAAAAACAGCTCGGTCCTGAAAAGGTTAAATTACTAGAGAAACGTATCGAATTTACAATATTTCAGTATTGTATTTATAATCTTCCAATCTCCCATAATATTTAATTAATCAAGTAAAAATAATTTTTTTTTGTTACAACTGCAGCATCTTTCCTCTACTCTCTCTTTTCTTCAATTGGAATTGAAATAGTATGGGCAAAGAGAAGCTCTAAACATATAAACAATGGCAGAGAATAAGATTCGCGGGTCATTTGAGTTGTTTCCACATCATTACCCCATTGCCTAGCCTTGGAAGAAGATTTTGTGAGTTAAATAATCGTCGTATGTCTGGAAACTTACTGGCTATACTTTCAGAAACTACGAGACTCATATTACTTTTTTTTTTCATTTCTTTTTTATCAAAACTTTCTATACAAACTGAGTATTATACATAAAACTCGAATAATAATTTGAATAATGGCGAGTGCCAAGTTTTCTTCTTCTGTTATTCACACGTGAGTATAAATTTTGAACAATCGAATTATCAACTTTATTCGTACTGCATAATATTTCATATTCATAGTTAGAAAAACTTTAGATGTTTCATTGAATACTATCTTTTTTTTCTTCTACATTGAGGATGAATGTGAAAAGATGCAGATAAAGTTTGGAATAAAGAGAGCGGCAACGTTGTGGAGACGGCCATTTTGAGATCTGCAGAGTTTTGCGAGGGACTGACATGGGTTTTTAATATTATATTTTTTCAAAACGGCAGGAAAACATAATTTTTGTAAAATATAAATAAGAAATTATTGAGAAAGTATGAATCATTGACTTTCTATTTCATTTTATTGTTTTCTGCGATCAAAAAATTCATTTTTTCAAACGGAGAGGGCGGGGGGGGGGGGGGTTCTAAATAACACATGCAAATGTTAACATTATGAAATTCAGAATTAATTTCAAGACTTCACTATTAAACATTTTGGTTCACATTTTTTAAAATCATTTTTAATATTTTTCATTTTTTATTTACTCTTCATCTCATCATTATTTGGGCATAATTAATCAAAAATTGAATCTCTCGAAATTTTTAGAAGTGATATACCTACAGTTATGGATTTTAATATTGTTTTGAGAAGGGACAACTAATTGTATTTATTATATTCATTTGAGATGAGATATGCGACATTTAAGCTAATATTATTTGTGTGTGTTAATTGTGTTCATGTGATTCATGCATGTGTTATTATTGTCTGTGTTGAATTTATGTGTTGTTTTTGTTTGTGTTATTTAGACACGTAGCCCTCTAAATTGAAAGGGTCTCCCCTCAATAATAAAACTTCGACTATTTGCATGAAGAAAAAGAATAGTGAAAACACTATATATATATTTCATTTAAGAATTTCCCAAAAACTATTGTAGTAAGAGAAAATTAGTCTCGTCTAAATGCAAAGTAAAGTTTTCACTAATGTTACAAAATAAGTGGGAATGTCGGGTAGAGAATTCTGAATACGTTACCATTAGAATTCATTTTTTTGGTTGATAAACTTTTGAATGATTGATGAAAGAATAGAATCATTTTTCGGCCAATAACAAGCAAATAGAATAGCCGCCATACACTGTGAAAAAAATTCTGGTTCTCGAAGATATGTATTTTGTGCGAGTCAATATGAAAAGTTTGTCTCAAAAAAGCATTGATCATCTATATCTATATCTATAGAAGATTAGTAAACTTGCACGAAATACATCTCTTTGAGACCAGTAATTTTTTATCAATGTAGGAATCCGTAACAATGTCGTTCCGTAGTATCAACATTCGTCTAGTGACATTTATACATTTTGAGTGTAATTCAATCTTTGCTGTCATTCGACGTTTCTTATATTTGATCGACTCAATGATGGATAAGAAGATGAGAGTGAGCCTAATTTCAATGGAGAAATGAGAAAATGGGCATTATCGCATTTCTCATCATATATAATATTAGCAAACACTATCGTATTGATTATTTCAGGTATCGATGCCTCTACCATTGCCAGTACCATGGTTGCCCCGATTTCTGACACTTTAGAGCTAGTTTCTGGCAGCGTAGATCGAAAGCAACAACTATTCGCTTATTGAATCTAATTTAATTGGATTAACACGTCTTTGTTGCGCTGAACGAGCTCAGCAATTTTTTTATTTATTATATTGCCTCCAGACCTATTTCGGTCCATTTGCAGCTCAACAATTGAATATTAAACAATATATTGTACATTTGAGTATACTTGAAGAATTTGCAAAAATTGTGAGTTACTGGGGCACATTCGAAAACCAGCGCCATCACAGTATTATTGCATTGGTTGTTGCAAGCATTTATTGAGAGATTTAGGAAGCGTATCATTGCGGAATTGTAGCAGTCACTATTGCAACAATTATCACAGATATTGCCGCGTTTATTGTTGCATCAATTGGACAGTAATAAGCAATAACGGCTTGACCAACATTAAAAAAAAAAATTTTGACAGTGTATTTTCAGTGAACAAGCATTTCTGAACCCAAATATGTCATCTACAAAATTTCGAAAAAAATGTTGGTTGACACGTTATTGCTTATTACCATCCAATTGTGACGTTCATCGGCGCAATCATTATTTCAGGTCTCCATTAGCATTTATTTTGTAACATAAGTGAAAACGTCATTTTGTATATCGTTTCAGGAAATTATCAGAATCTTTTTCAAACCTAACCATCAAAATTTCCACAGTGTAGTGACCACTTCAAAATCAGTCAAAAATGTGGATTTTTGAATCACTTGAAATTCTTACTAATAAAAATAAAATCATGACATGACGTAAGCCTGTTTTTTTTATCATGAAGGATCCTGACGACAAATATATATATCTAGCCGTCGGAGGTCCACTGCGCATGAACAAAAAAGAAGAAAAAAAGTTTAATCCAAAACTTTCTTCTTTCTCTCTCGAGGCGCCCAAATCACATGAATTAAATAGATAAAAATTTCAATATAATGACTGTTATGAAGTGGCAGACCTACCTGGAGTATTTTAACGAGTACTCAATGGCGCCACGCGCTTAAACCTGACCACAATGGAGCCACAGTGTGTGTTGTCAGGAAGCGAGGGTCTCTCATCTTAACGTGGGCAATCATTGTTATAGGCTTTTTGGCTTGGCATGACTTGCTATCTGACGCTACTTGAGAAAGTCAAAGATTTTTCTTATTTTTTATCTTCAAATTTTCGTTCTTCTGGCTCTACTCGAATCGCCCTCCTGATCGTCAGCCATGTCAAAAATTCTTCGCTGATGAGAGATGCTCAGACAAGGTTTTGGTTACTTTTTTTTTCAGAAAATTATGTGATAGTGTGAGAATGATAATAATTGAGGGGTTAAAGATCGAGTGAAATTGAATTTTTGGATCTGGGAAGTTCCGAGAAATGTGAAATGGTTGCGGATGAATTTCATCGAAGTGTATTTCTTTTTTACTTGAAAGAATTACATGATTTCATGATTTTCATGACGTTTTGTTGAAAAATCAGAGAATTTTCGGAAATCTCAACAATTTTGATCAAAATCTAATCATCATAAATCCATATGAAGATGTTTTGATTGCGACATTGATCATCTCGATCGCATTATTGATCGATGAGAAATCAGGAACGAGAAATTGATCAAATAATTAGGAAATAGTGGGGCAAAATGGACTACATGGATAGAGGTAACATGATCTAAGAATTTTTTTTCAAAGTGTAGGATTTCGTCAAAAAAATTGAAAAAATTTGAGAAAATACTCCAATATGTGAACATTGTTGCTAAATTTTTTTAGAATTTTTTCGTAGAAGCGTTGACTTCCAAAAAAAATCCTGAATCATTCTGACCTGCAGGTTCAGAATGTTCTCGTCTCTTCTACATATTGTGAAGAATTAAGACGTATTTAATTATTTATTAATTGATAAGCTCTTTATTAGTTGACATTCCGCTTTTCAATGAATTTTCTCACTCGTCCACAAACACAACCTAGCAACTATCCTCACTCATTTTAGTTCATATACCAATTGGAAGAGAAAACTCAACTAACTCATTCTACGACAATATATATATATAGAGTATACACATACATATAAGCATGGTCTCGTCAACTATCAGAAAATGATGTGGAGGTCTCAAAACATAAAGATCAGTCAAAAAATCGATTTTCCATTTTTGGGGCCAATACAATAAACTTCCCTTGCACCAGGAAGTTGATGAAGAGAATATTTCCGGTGCAAGAAAAAATAGTAAAAAAAATAGAAGAATAGGGTCCAATTTTTTTTTTTTATTAAATATTTCGAATATATTTTCTTTATATCTCCTCATGATTCCAGAATACCTCAATTAGCTATACGAAGTGAATAATATTCGATTAAAATTTTTGATATTTTTATTCTAGATATAATCGCTATAATCAAAATATATTTGGTTAATGTTGCTTTTCCCTCCTGAATACATTTCTATAATTTATAAATACCCTTCTTCAAATTTTCAATCCCAAGAAATTTGACTCTAAATAATAGTCAAATTATCGCAGTAGGCTCATTCAATTTCGTTTCTTTGCTAATGAAATAATAATTAAATTGAACGATTCGCGGTGTAATTTGTCATTGCATGTGACCACAACAAGTCCGCCTACTTTGTCTCGGTTTGTATCGATCCTGCAGTCTGGGACGCGTGTTGCTTGGGACGGAGAGTATAATTTTCGACTGAACGAAAATGAGAGAGAGAGAGAGAGAGAGAGAGAGAGAGGAAGAGAGAGATAGAGAAAGAGAGATTCTGGCCTCGGCAATTCTGCTTCTATGGGAGATATATACTATGTGGATTAAATTAATTTAGCTTGTTCGATTCAACTGCAGTTTATACTGACATGATAAATTACTATTATAGACTAAATATTTTTAAGCAGTAGTTCTACATCAAAATATTTAATTCACAAATTTAACAATCGGTCGATTTTGAATTTTTTTTTTATCTCATTGTAAAATCATGAAATTAGTTTATGAAGATCTGATGCAGAGACTAATATATATAGATATATATATATATCAAAAAATCGAAGATATTCGAATCCCACTTTCATTAAGAGCTTAAAAAAGTTGTTTCATAACCTACTATAACATATATTTTTTTCAATAAAAAAAAAAAATGTCGCTCTTCAAAAAGAGTCAAAATTGAAGTTAAAAGTTGAGAAAAAACAGTGGAAAAAAAATTAGTTTTTATATTTTTTTTTCGAAAACTACATTTCAAAACAAAGAAAATAGCCACCTGTAAAATGTGGTTACGATAATTTAATCAGGAGATATGAATATTTGAAAATTACCATATCGTTATTTTTTTGGGATATTTAAAAATTCATATGTCCGAGGCTTGTGAAAATTAAGGACTCGAAATTTGGGGTTAGGCATATTTTGATAGGTATCAGAACATATGAAAAATTCAACTGAATCAAAAAATACAATTTTTAAAATTTGGTGATTTGACATGGAATGCCTCATAAAGACTATTCGATTGATGACGTGAAATGACTTTCATGGAATGACTTTTCGCAGAAATTTAATATTAGAAATTGGGAAATTGTTGGAGACATTGACGGCAAATGTGGGAGCAATTTTTTTTTTGATGATTCGAATTGAAAAAAAAAATGTGAGACCAATCACATAGGGTCTTTCACATGTAATTCTGAAGGGAATGTCTGTTAGGGACATTTCGATTAACTACACCATGGGGGTTTCTTGCACTTTATTTACACCGTCTTTTCTTTGCTATTTGAAAATAAGTTAATTCACTATTCTCACATTCTATTATACTCGGTAATTCGATTATAGGAAATTCTATGATGTCGTCTTGTCTGCGGATTATTCCATATCAAAAAAAGATATATATATATATGTCTAGATATACTGTTGATAATATGGGAAAGAATATAGTGAATAATTGGACGTGGCTCTATGAATGAAAATAAAATAACTGACCATGAGTTTAGAATTTTTGTCTAATTCACTCCATGGAGGGCAGCTGTCAATGACATAAACTGAGGAAAAAACATTCTTGCTTGAAATAAGGTTCACTGCAGTGGGAAAAGGATTCGTTAACAGTTAACTCACGGATTTAGTTGCATTGAACGAATATTAGATGTCCTCAAATTCTTGAGCCGATTCACTCAACAGCGTATTCGTTAAATATTAACGAATATACAGTTGAGGCACTACGATGGGCAAATACAATCGTCATTTTTTCTTGGATGTGTTTTTCCTCGTTGAAGTAATTCATTTCAATTATTTTCATGAAAATTCATTTTTTTCGTCAAAAACGGTACATTTTGGGTAATTCGAATTATTGAGTCCACTTGCCTCGATCGAAGCCCCCTAAACGAACCATTCGTTAAAAATTAACGAATATTAGTTTGGTTACCATTCTAAGTACCATTTGTTAACAGTAAACGAGGCTCGTTTCAGCCAAACAAATCAGTTTCTCAGTGTGGATGACGAGTAATAGTAATAATATTAGCATGCTCATTCAACAAAAAATGGGAAGAATTTACTTCTGCTGAATAAATTTACTTGGCAGAAGTAAATTCTTTTCAAAGTGTACCAAAAAAACAAATGTCATTTAATTTCTTCACGAATTTTTTTCAAAGATTTAATTTGAGTTATCGAATTTAATATTAGTGAATATGAGGCAGCACTACAAGTCGCACTAAACTGAGGAGAAAAAAATGGTAAAAACTATTAATTATTGATGCAATGGCATGCCATTGGTCCTTAGCTAATATTTTTTTTCTTGAATTAATTAAAAAATCTGTTGAATTTTTTTATATGTACTGTTTGTTCATAGGAATATTGGAAAAACCATTAACAACATCAAAATATTGTCGAATCAATTGACAATATTTTGATGTTGTTAATAATTCTTCCAATATCCCTATGAACAATCACTACATTAACTCAAAAAAAATGGAAATAAATCCGGTAATTAACTTTTTTATAATTTTTCATGTATGAAACATGAGCTATTTCCATAGAACATTTTGATAATATCCGTTTTTTACAGTTCATCCAATAAGAAATTGTTTTTCCTAATTTTCCTTTCTCCACCAAAATATTCCGAAATCAACAAATGATAAAATCGTTCCATCCCTAATAATTGGAAAATGCATAATTAAACACAGTAATTGCGAAAATTGTTGATGGAAAATTGAATGAAATTATCGATTATTCCTTTTTTTCAACGAAACTTCAATGAAAAGTCAATCAAATAATAATTAATGGCTGATAAAATCAACGCCCCCCTCCCCCCCCCCAACAACAGTAAATTATGTGATGATTAATCATTTCAGGTATACACTCACAATTATACCATTATTTCCTATCTATCTATCTATAGATAAATTTCAGTTGAACGAGTCAATAACTTGATCAACTAATGGTGAAGTGCACGTGACGGCTCGTTAAGTGATAAACATAAAACAACAGACAACTGTTGTTGTTGTAGACTTCTATAACTAAACTCTTCATGTTCATTCAACCCCCCCCCCCCCCCCAATTCCTCTCGGAATAGATTTCCCATGTAATCCTTAGTATTCCCAAGACGATGAAAAATGCATGAATTCCTTTTTTTTCACTCTAATATTATTTATTATTTATTATTATTTATGAATAAAAAAAAAAATAGTCATACATACACATTATTATCCAAGTACGTTTAATCAGATTTACTTCCACTCTTTGGATTTGTCACGCCTTTACTGAAGGGTTCAGCCCTCATCGTAATACATAAACATACATTTCATATATATAGATATATATCCCTCTTTCAGTTTTACACACACACACACACACACACAAACACACAGTAGGAGAATCGGCAGGAATGGAGCAGAAGTGTGTTTTTTCCTCTTTTTTTTCTTCAAATGGAGGCAAAAAAGACGAGAAAAACAGTGGAAAAAGAGGAAGAAAGAGAGAGAAATTGAGAAAGAGGAATATGTGAAAGACTAAAAGAGAAAGAGATGAATAACGAGCCACCTCCCTCCCCTTCCCCTTTCTCCCCCCTCCATCAAAGGCGTTGGTAGAATGATGTGAAACAACGATTCCGCCTCAGAGTGAGAACCTCATACAACTCATAGATATATATACATAATGGTGAAAAAGAGGAGGGGAAGGGGGGGAGGAGAAAAAAAGGGATACAAGATTACGGTGGTTTGGTTCCCTACGAAAATATAGCCGTTAACGATTATATACAAGAAACACTCCCCCCCCCCTCCCCCCTCCTTACTCTCTCTCTCTCTCTCTGTTGACTCACCCCACCTACGCAAAATACCTAGGATTTCTCGTTATATTGTGTCCCCCTTTTTCGTTGTGGGATGCAAAAGCAAGAAAAGGAAAGGAGGGGGGGAGGGGGGAGTTAGGCACATAGGTGGGTACAGAAACAGACAGGGGAATGATGGAGAAAGAAGGGAAAAGGGGGAAATCCTTTAAAACAAAAGACATCGCGAAGTCGCGCCCTGATTGGCCACGTAGCTCGTGTAACGCGGTCCTGATTGGCCAACAGAACCGCACCCACCCTGCAATGGCCGCTTTGTCAGTGTGTATGGGCCAGTACGTTCAATGCGCAACCCTACACGCGCTTTCTATATATACCCCCTTCATTTTAGTCTCTCTCTCTCTCTCTCTCTTCCTCTTCCTCTCTTTCTCATTGTTTCTCTCTCTCACACACACACACACACACACACTTTTTATTCTGCATCCCACTTTGGTGGGCTCCACAAACCTCCTCACACTACCTCATCATTCCCTATGTATACCCACCCCCCCCCCCCCTCCACCCCTTCCCCTCCCCTTGTTGCCTCAATCCACGAGCACACCATTACCGACTAAATCCCCGTGGTTCAACTCGACAAATACCTCGCACGATTATTTCGAAAAATAAGTAAGCTTAAGCCCACCTCTTTTAAGCCCAATGCATTTACCTTTTTTTCTTCCACAGTGTATTAATATATATATATATATATGGAAACACCTCTTTCTCTGTGTAGTAGTAGTTTTATTTGTGTATTTTTGACTTTAACGTAATGTGTCCGGTTCTTTCAGTAAGTGGACCTCAACAGTTATGTACTTATATGAGGTTGGGTTGAATGTCGTTTTCTTTTTTTTTCCTCCCTTCCTTTTCTTTCAGAAAATATATATATATATATATATATATATATAGTGTTAGAGAGGGGTGGAGGTGGAATTAAAAGCGCGTAGGCGTTGAGTAACGTTCTGTTTTAACGGGGAGGAGGGGGGAGAGGAGGGGGGGGGGGGGGAGGACCTTGTTCCGGTGCCGTCAAGCGGAAACGGTCTAGCGAATATTGTTGTACGTCGTTTATTTTTTTTCCCTTTTTTTTTTTGATCTTGTGACTTTTTTTTTCATGTGGGGAATTATCAAAGCTTTAATGAAACTGCTGAGAGACAGAGGGGGGGGGGGGGGGTTGGGGGAGGCTTGGGGTGTCTTTGATGTCGAGATAGAGTTAATTAGACTTTTTTTTTTTTCTAGCTGTTGTCTTCTCTTTAAGCACGTACCTGTATTCGGTCCTCTGGTAAATCAGTCCTCAAGCTTAGCATCTCGCGGGCATAAACATCTGGATAATGTGCCTCTTTGAATGCAGCCTCCAGCTCCTCCAGCTGCTGGGATGTGAAGATCGTCCTGGAGCAACAACCACGTGAACCTAGTTATATGCCATTACAATATTTACCTTAAGGCTAAAGCTTTAACCCTCCATTGATTATTCCTTTGAGACTTGAGGGGGGAGATGGGGGGGGGGGGGGGAGTAAAAGTGAGTGATAAAATGCAAAATTGGGGGAGAGGGAGGGGCAAATGATAGATGGAAGACGTCTAACTTATATCGTTTTTGAATATCAAAAACTTATATTTCATATGTTTAGGAAACTGGGGCAAAATGGACGTGTTAATTCAAATGATTGGAGATTTTTTTTTAGCGTAAAAGAGTCTACCAAAAAATTTGAAAAAATTCACCAACAATTTACACATATTGGAGCTTCTTCTCAAATTTTTTGAGATTTTTTCATGAAGTCCTTCACTCTGAAAAAAATTCCTGAATCATAATATCTCGAAGATCCATTTTGCCCCACTCTCCCTTATAATAAAATAATTTTTTTTATTTTATAGGTAAAATATAAATTTTATATTAAGAGATTATTACAGTTTAAAATGATCAAAAAATCGATTTTTTTGAGCATTTTGAGATGACATGTGACATCGCCAATTGGTCGTAAGCAGGGAATTTAAATGAAAATCCGACACACTCGAAAGTTTGAATGCTTTTCTTGTTTTCCTTGAAATGTTGTGAAATGTCATTTTTCAAAACAGTATACACTCTCAAACGAAGTTTTCAAGCTGTTTGTCTGTGATTTTGACACAGTATTCTTCACGCCGTTTCTTTATCTTGCTATGAAAGATTTGTTTGCTTTGAAATTTCCATACTTCTTCAATGGAAAACTGTAAAAAAAAATAGGCTCAATTCGATAGTTTTTTTTTTTCAAATTACCAACATTTCTCTAATTTTTACTCAAAAAAACCCTCCATAGCAAAATAGCGACTTTCATATGAATTAATAATATTTTCTCAAAACTTCTGTTTCAGATAATATTTATTTATTAGGCCGCAATCGTGTATACTGTGAGGACATCTTTTTTTTCAAGTTAAAATAAGAATTTTTTTATTTATTTATTTAGATTTTATTTTATTTGAGAGTTAAAAAAATTATTTTCTGATCTTTACGAGTGCTTTGATTTGACATGAAAAATTAAGACTTATTAGCGTATTTTAATCATCGAAAAAAGAAAAACTCGAAAAAATCAGCTATTTTTCGATCTATTACACTGTAATAATCCCTTAAGAGGTAACGGAAGGCTTTATATACAGGATAACGGCAGCATCCATCTTACAAATTAAAAAAATAAGAAATAACAATTCCAATGATGCAAAAATTAATCAATTTGAAGAATAACTATCTAAATAGTGACGAATGGATTTTTTCTGCGACTTTGAGAATTGCTCCATCCAGCTTCGCTAAAAGTGTCGCATTCGATGTCTGCTCAATTCTTCCATTCAATATCACTAGATTGTCGCATTTACTATTGCTTCGAGTATAGCATTAACTGTCGCAACAATAACAAATTTCTCATAGCTCATAGGGTGAGTTGACCAGTGTTCGAACTCGTCCAGTGATCGAACTATTTAACGTATTTAGTCCGGAAAAAATTGGTAATTCAGCGAAATATCATTTTTTTAATCTTTGAAACACAATATAATGTTCATTAACTCAAATAAAAGCACATAAAACTGTTAAATATATCAGTAATTATCGAATTTCTTATGTTCGATCACTGGTGTCTGACGAGTCTTATCCGTTCGACCACTGGACCACTCACCCTAGTCGCAATTAATTTTTGTTTCCATCCAATTGCATTGATTCTCACAGTATTAGAATTGTAACTGTTGATTTTTCAAACCCCTAAAGTTTGTGAGGTGGATGCTGACGTCACTCTGTATATTAGATTTTTGAACTGATTGCTTGATGATATTTATTGATATTTTTATCATAGAAGACTGTGAATGACTGGAGAAGGTAATTAAAAAGTCGATACTTCTGTTATTTCATGGAAAAATTGATAATTATTGATAAACAATGGATTTGAAAATTCACAAATTACTGGATCTTCCAGTAATACCCCTTAAGCAAATGGAACCCTTGTTTGTATTTATAATAGAGTGAATATATCTAACATATGAACGAAATATATTTCGATGACAGCACTTTCAATTGATTTTCATCTACAAAAAAAACATTAAAGATATCTAAAAAAAAAGGAAATCCAAAAAAATTATGAAAAATCGACAGTTCGTTAAGTTGATTTCAAATTATACTAGAGTGCCTCACTTCATCAAATAAATCAAATTATATTCTTTCAATATTGATTTGTTTAATATCTAAAATATAATCTATTTTAATAAAATTATGTTTTGTGACCGGTTAAATTAAATATTGACGTGGATAATGGGCTTTGCAGTCATTGATGAAACTCAACTAATAAAAAGTTGAACTCATTCACATTATTCTATTCATAATTTGGTAGTTTTCAACAGTACTAAGAATATCATAACCTCCAACTGTCACTCCTTGACGCAATTTTGTATGTATAGTGTTTCTGAATTTCTAATGTTTCAACAATTCTCAATTTAATCATATTTTCATAATTTTTTTTCTACAATGAGTGGATTTTTTTCATACTGCCCTGACTTTCTGCTTAAAGTCAAGGTCAAAATCAACTATTTCAAACTAGTTATCACGCCCAGAATTATAATGTTATGATTACTATTTGAGATCACAGCATTGAATGAAGACACGCGACATATTCATTATTATATTTTAGTTCTGTTAGCCATTTCCATATAATAACCCACACTTTATGAAGTATTAGCTCGACTGCAATAGAACAGAATCGATTAAATCATATGTGATTTACTAATGATTAAGTAAATGAAAATTCTATCTGTGTAAATTTGTCATTAACATCCGATTTTTCTGAAGAATTTCCTAGCAGAAACAAAATTATAAAAAACTTTAAAAGTTATAAAAAAGGAAAAAATTGTAAATTGTCTTCTTTTGGGTATCATAACTAATTTTGTACTACAGCTATGAGAATCAAATTTCACATAACGAAAACCAACAGTTGATACTCATGTCTACTATCTGATAATCATACTTGAAGCTAAAAAATTAATTTTCAGATTAAAAATTTATATTTCTGATCACAATATTTACTAACTATATGATTATGGTCAGGGCCTTTTTCTACTATATTTTTTAGTTCAAGACACTGAAAAATTCTCTTCGTGTACTTCACAGGAATAACTGATGGATTTCAATGTCTTGATAAAGACTCATTTTGAATAAGCCGAAACGTTGACAGTAAAAATTCAACTTTTCATTAATTGAGTTTCATTAATGACTGTATAGCCAATTATCCACGTCAATATAATTTATTTTGATGGGAGTATTTTAGGCATGAAAGCTCCAAAATTAACATTTCTTTAGCCCAAGTTTTCGCTAATAGTCGCCCAATGATGGCGGGAATCTACAATTATTATTATTATTTTTTAATATCTTAAAAAAAATAGTTTCGATGGGCTTGGCCAACTGACGCGTCTCTGGCAGGTATACGCATGCCAAATATCATTTGACGTGAAAGAAAAAAAAAAGAAATAATATCCAAAATTAAAAGTCACTTCCTTACAACGAAAAGTCTCTCTCGTTTTACAGGTGGCTGTCGGTAGCATGACATGCTCAAATTTTTCAATCCTATTAACTCTCTCGTTTAACTCTAACCTATCATTATACCTCACGCTCGTTGAATATTAATTTTTGATTGTTCACAGCTACATTTTTTCGTTATTAAAAATAATTTTTTTGTTATGAAATAAAAAATTTCTTTTTTACGAATTTATTTTTTTTAGAAATTTTGGGACTAATATAAAAGTTTTTAGCTCGTAAATGAAAACTGGTGGAACGAAACTATCGAAAGATATTAGATATCTCGAATTTGATGCGAGATATCGCTTCGATTAATCGATATTTGAAATTCTATCGATCTTGATCAAGCTAATGTGATAGTATTTTTTTAAATATTGCCAATCTTGAATGTAATGCAAGATATTAATTCGATTAATCGATTTTTGAAAAAGATCGATCCATCGAATCCATTCAATTTTTACTAGCAAATAAAAGCACGTTATACGCATTTGCGTCAATATTTTGTTCTCCCAGAAACTGGCAACTTCCAATCAATCATTTTGACAAATCGATTAATCGATGCGATAACTCGCATAAAATTCGAGATATCGCAATGTCATTCGATAGTTCCGTTTCACCTGTTTAAGTTCGAGAGAAATCAAGTTTCAATCGATCAATTAAAAAATTTCGATTAATCGATGTCAAAATTCGATTAATCGAATTTCGGATAGATCGATAATTCGATTCCATTTCACCTGTTTTAGTTTTTAGAGGAAAATTTGGAGGAAAATTGGTAAATTAGAACCATCGAATGATATTGCGATATCTCGAATTTCATGCGAGATATCGCATCGATTAATCGAAATTCTCAAAACGATCGATAGAAAGTCGCTGTTTTTAGAAAAAAAGAAATTATTGATGAAATCGCGTTTTCAATTGTCATTTTTATATTTCAAATAAAAATATTCGATTTAATCTGTAATCGAATATTTCTCAAATTCGTTGACAATAATTGACTCATAATGTCCCCAAACAACAGTACATTAGAAGACAGTGAATAAATAATTTTCTCACATCCCAAGATTTCAATTTTTTTTTTAACAGATGTAGCTGTCTGATCCGTCTAACTGGCAATCAACATGTCAAAATTCCTGAGACGGCTCACACGACACTAATTGACTGTTCTCCACTTTCAACGTGATTCAATGGTTCTGTTTATTTTTAACACCTAATTAACCAAAGGAAAAAAAAAAACGAGTAAATTATCCCGTCAGGAATAAACTACATTCCCCCTGTATTTAACAGTAATTTTCAGTACCAATTAAATAACATTATTATTTATTTTCTATGAATTAAAAGTAGATGAAAAAAAAAATTCACGTCAGAGACTCACCTATGACGACGCTTCTTCTTTTTCTTTTTACTGAAACCCGATAATCCATCTACCGTAAAATCTTTGCCTGCCTCGATACTGTGTCCAACTCCTGAAACAATGTAATTAAAATTAATTAATCATTTTTTTTCAATGTGAGAGATTTTAATTTTATAATGTTAATTTTTGCTTTTACTCGATACTCGAAAAAATATTTTGTTTGATTTGACAAAAAAAAATTATGTTTTATTCTAATGTTTAATATTTTTTGAAAATTTCGAAATTATTCTAAAATTTCTATGAAATTTTTTTGGAATTTTTTTTTTGGAATTTATAAATAATAAGGATCAATAAAAAAACGGTGAGGAAAACTTATGTTTTATAAATCATGTGACGATTTTTTTGCATTTTTTTTTTAAATTTTCGAAATTTTTTATTTTGTCTCCAACCAAAATGAATATGCTGGAACATCGATGATCAAGCATATTTATTTTGTTTTGTAATCCCATAATGATCATCGCCATTTTTTTTAATTTTTTCGGGCTCATTACGATTATTTTTTTCAGTCACAAAACCAAAACTTCAATTTTCCAAAAAAAAAAGAGGAAAAAAATATTTTGAGAACTCGCAATACTTCAAACAAATATTGCTAATTAGTGCAAAAGAAATAAAAAGGAATCGGGGCAAAACGGAATATATTTCATATCATAATCCCATTTTGCCCCACTCTCTTTTGAATAATTGTAAAAAGAAACACGACTGATGTTCAACTCTAATTGCTACAACTCATGTAATATAATTATTTCTCTCGGATTGCTATGATGTGAAATGAAAACAAGTAAATTAATTCGTCAGTTCATTCAAGCGCTCGTATATTTTTAGAGGCTCATTATTTTCCTGAATAAACAACAATAATTGATAATTATACGTTCCAGTCTACATATCTTTGTATAATCCAATATCAAATAACTCATTAGAGTATAATGGTTTTAATGATTAATTATAATTTTCAGTTGATTGAAACTATTTTTTTAGTGATAAAGAGGTAAAACAGAATGAGTCGATTATTTTTTCATTTATTTCTTGAAAATATCTCAAAAATTACCCAAAATAGCATAATTTTGAGTCATAATTTTTTTTTGTAGTTTTCTTTCTCTCTTCTAAAAAATCTCATGAAAAAATTCCGATATTTCATTCAGTTTCCGAAATATTAATAAGAAATAATGGCAACAAAAAAAACGTAAATGCATTTCGTTTTACCTTTTTATCAGCCACTCACAATAATTCTATGTAAATATCGCAATTTATCATTCTATCAGATCTACATGGATGCACACACAGAAAAATATAGCCATAGGTTATGCACTTCGTCAGCATAATTATGCTCTAATAGTGCATAACTTATGTACAAATTTTTTACATGAAACATGTTCTAATAGGGAACATTTTATGTTGAAAAAAAGTGCAAAATTCATGTACTTAGGAATACATAATTCGTGCTCTATTTTTCATGTAAAATTAAATTGCAATCCATATTCGGATTGCAGGAGACGGAAAATCGTATGCAACTCTTCGTTATCACCTTTAACGTTATTTTGAGATTTATAGAATCATATAATACTGTTAAACTTGTAAAAAACTAAAATACTATGGAGAAAAGTGTCTATGTAATTAAAATGCAATTAGATGAATTAAGCATAAATCATGTTATTTTTTTGATCATAATTTATGTCTATTTTGAGCATATTTCATCCCATTTAATTTGACATATTTTATGTATTTATAAGAACATAAGTCATGCGCTATTTCAGCATGAATTATGCACGCAAAATGTAACATGATTGATGCACAATTAGTGCATGATCACGTCACTTATAGCGCGTGTTTCATGCCCAAGACACTCATGCACGAATAGTACATGATTTATGCGCAAGAAGCTCATAATTCATGGCTAGATTTTTCTGTGTGCAATTGACGGAATCTTTTATCAGCTCAATTATTCTGCCAATCAATAAGTCGAGAATTCTGACATCGAAAATTCAGAATAGAACTGTTGAAATTCTATGTAATGCGAAAAGTATAAAATTACCTCGTTAGTAAATTATATTTGCCGGAATTTACACTGAGAAAAAAAAATTTCGTTACAAGAAAATTTACTTAGTTGAAGAAAATCTACTTCACTCCAGAAAATTTTAATATATCGTCGATCTAGAAACAAAAAGGCGTAAGCGCCAAAAAATCCACTTTTCAAAAGGAAAAGGGCGTATGTTAAAAATGCCTCTGAAAATGTTTTTTATTCTCCAATGATGTAAAAGGAACGAATTCAAAATTTGAGTAACAAAAGGGCGTATTTGCCAATGCTAGCGAGAATTGGGCGTATGTGCAACATATACGCCTTTTGGTTATTATGATTTTTTTTGCTTGATCTGCCTGATTTATTTAATACCAAAAGCGCGTATCTTTCAAACATACGCACTTCTGCTATTAATTATGATAGTAAAATTTTAAAAAGTTATGAGATTTAATAACAGTAAAAGAGCGTATTTTCAGTTCATACGCCTTTTTGTTATTAGTGATTTTTCCCATTGTCCCATATGTTTCAGCAATAGATAACAACAAAAGGGCGTATCATCGGCACTTACGCCCTTTTGTTTCTAGGTCGAAGATATATAGATATAAGATTGTAAAAGAAAATTTTTTGTTGAAAGGCAATTTTCCTACAGCAAGAATTTTTTTTTCTCAGTGTAGTTTTAAGGGCTGTTAATTTGAAAATTCTACTGAAGGCTCAGACTACTGTAATACCCAAATGAAAAATATATATATATAGCTATAAATATATGAGAATATATCTGCTGTCCATTATATCCTCACACTAGGCTTATAAAATTCCATAACAGTTTTTCAAATACATGTAAAAGTCTGCGCACTGTGAAAACAAGTATCTTTACTTGAGATGTGAGTTGAAAAAAAAATATGTTAAAATCAAAAAAATAGCATCTCCAAAGTTTTTTAAGAGTTTTTACAACAGTATCTTAATTTCCAACACTTGTCTTTACAGTGTAGATTGTTATTGTTACTGTATATAATTGTTATGCAGTTGTTATTTTATGTCAATAAAATTGTTTGAACTCTGAACTCTTCAGTTCACCCAAATTTGTTACAGGGCCAACGTCGAAGAATATTTGAAAATGGCGACACTGGAGCCAGCCTCCCGAGAGGCTTCGCAAATTTCAGGCGCTCTGCAGCATGCATTGTAGCTGATGCTAATTTCGATTTTGGAGAAAGAAAAAAGAAGAATTTTAGATAGGAAAAAAGGGGGGAAAATGGGCCCCCGAGTCGGAATGTTTTTTTTTCGAAGCAAGGGCTTCTTTAAGAAAATGTTGAAAAATTCGTCCGATTTGTTCACAAACTTCTACACTCCGAAAAAAATACTGAATTATTTTGACTTGGGTGTCCATTTTGCTCCGGTCTTCTCTATAATAATTTTTCAGTCACAAGCCACATGTGATAATCGATATTTTCGAATTTTCTGAACAGATTCAAAGAAAGCCATTTGTTTTTGCTTCATGAATTCTAGAGATATTCATAAATTTATGGAGTTCGTACTGCCCCATCATTCCATGTCTTTTAATGCTTCTAATTTCAGCAAAATGAGGTCAATTTTCTTGTGTATCGACCACTTAATCGGTAGGATTTCCTCATTTACGCGTGAAAAATTACCCTGATATAAATTGTTTAAGGGTTCTGATAATTTCGTGCGTTTTGTAACCACGAAAAGAAGGGATAGAATTCACCAGGAAATTCCATACATTATTCTGAGAATTTTCGAAGGAGAATTTATTAATTCAAAATTCTTGAAAAATAGACAAAAAGTAGGCAAAAAAAATTGAAATGCCACAGGAATATTCTTCTAAAATTCGAAAAATACGAGTTTCAGAAACTTGGAGTACTGATTTTGTTTGGCTACCAATTCAAACTCTCCGTCAAAAAGAATTTGATACGAAAACTTGACAGGAAAAGAAAAAAAAAACAAAAAAACTTGCGGAAAAGAATTTTTTCAATAGAAAATTTCTGGAAAAAATTTTAATCAATAAAATAACTCAGTGATAACAGAAACATTGTGTGCTAGAGAAACTCATGAAAAATTGAACATTTTTCCAATTATAATGTGACAACAGGACTAAATTGTTGAAAATAAATTTATCTTTAGATGTCTTCTATCCAACTGTTTTGTAAAACTGGAAATTTTCTTTGAATCTAAGGAAAACGTTTCTGATAAACAACGTTACTACGATTTTTTCGACACTTTTTCATGTTTTACATTTTTTCACTGCATTCCAAAATAAAAAGCTTTGGACGTAAAAAATGAGTAATTTATTGCTATGAACTGATTTATCGTAAAATTAGATTTTATGTCTTCAAAATTCAAAAATTCTTCGTTCAAAGGATATCATCAGTATTCTTACACTGGTAAAAAAAATTGACTTCTGCTAAATAAATTTATTAGGAAAATCGAAATTTTTCCAATTTTCGCCAAATAAGCATACTAATATTATTATTATTTATTGTCACCAATAAACTTAATTTCAAGCAAAAGAAAAATTTCTATGAATGCGTTTTTTCGAGCTGAAAACCTCTCTCAAATCCCACAAAAAGTCGTTCTTATTAACGCAATCCTCAATTTCAAGAAGAATTAAAACATCAACCAAAAAACTCCAAATGAAAACGTTATCCATCAAAAAATGACACAGGTTTGACAAGAAAAATACTTTGCCTGAAGACAATTTACGTTCCGGTATTGAGTGCGGAAAGAAATAAATGCTTTTGTTTGGACGTCTACCATATGGCTGAATGCAGCCCCGAAATATTATTTTTCCACCATCATTTCCTTCGTATTAATTTTGAACCGTGAAAATACAGTAACACAAATAATGACGAAGCATCTTTTTTTTTTTCATACTTTAATTAGATAATAGAGAGTAAAATTATCTTTAAAAAATTGTATTCTTTATTTTTTATTATTATTTGAGGCACTAAAACCTTCGAGGTTTATCTGCCGGTAATCATGTAAACATATATTTATACACATATACATATATGTTCATTTACATGAAAATCGGAAATAAATCAGTCTTCAATATATATTTTTTTCCAGATTTTTAAGAGTGTGTAAGGATAATTGCCATTAATTTTTTGAATTCAATAATTAATAAAAAAAATAGAAAAATCACGATTTCATTTTTGGTAAATTTTTTAATGCAATTTCATGCTCTTTCCCTCAAAAAAAAGTATTCATTCACTTTTTTGATAGAACTAATATTTAATGAGATGCGAACAACTGAAGTAGGCGAGAAATTAGAATCCACAATTTTTTTTTCAAATACAAAAAAAAACCTAAATTTTGAAACTTTTTTTTTCTTTTGACCATTGAAAATGCCTTCTATTAGCCATTTCAACATCCAGAATGGCGACTGAGAACTAATTTCAAAATTCCCTGACTTTTCCCTGACAAAAATAAAATTTCAGGACCTACAAAAAAAATATTATTCGAATATACGTTAAAATTCTTAGTTATTTCTGAAAATAATTTTTGTATTAGAATTTAACAATAATACTCGAAACCGCTCAATATTTTAAAAACTGTGATTTTCTGTTAACCTTTCCGCAGATTTCGAACCAATCGGAAAGTTCAATCTTTCGTCTATTAAATATATATAACTTTTAAAAATATAGAAATAATGAAAAATAAACTACAAATTTCCCTGACTAAGATTAGAATTCCCTGACTTTCTCCTGACTATTCCAGAAATTTTAAATTCCCTGACTTTCCAGGTTTTCCAGGTATTCCAGATCTATCGCCACCCTGACATCATATCCAAAAATAAACAATATCAAAAATCATCATCCTAAAATCGAGTGAAATAGCATGGAATATACGAAAAAAAAGAGAAAAGAAGTATTGTCACATAGATTCGTACAAATTTTTCCGAACACTGAGGGAAATTTTTCATACTGCCTTGACTATCTGCTTATAGTCAAGGTCAAAATCAACTATTTCAAACTAGTCATCATGCCCAGAATTATAATGTTAGGGTTACTATTTGAGATCACTGCATTGAACGAAGACGCACAACATATACATTATTATATTTTAGTTCTGTTAGCCATTTCCATATCATAACCCACACTTTATGAAGTATTAGCTCGACTGCAATAGAACAGAATCGATTAAATCATATGTGATTTACTAATAATTGAGTAAATGAAAATTCTATCTGTGTAAATTTGTCATTAATATCCGATTTTTCTGAAGAGTTTCCTAGCAGAAACAAAATTATAGAAAAATTTGAAAATTACAAAAAAGGAAAAAATTATAAATTGTCTTCTTTTAGGTATCATAACTAATTTTGTACTACAGCTATGAAAATCAAATTTCACATAACGAAAACCAACAGTTGATACTCATGTCTACTATCTGATAATTATACTTGAAGCTAAAAAATTCATTTTTAGAATAAAAAATTTATATTTCTGATCACAATATTTACTAACTATATGATTATAGTCAAGGCCTTTTTCTACTATATTTATTAGTTCTAGACATCGAAAAATTCTCTCCGTGTATAAACTTTTGGATTTTACTTCTAAATTTATACATGTAGATTACAGTTAACTAGAAATTTATCAATTATTCTTGTATTAAATTGTATTAAAGTGAAACAGAAAGTGCGAGGATGAAGCTATGGAGTGAAGCAGATAGAAGAGGCATAAGAGAGAGAGAGAGAAGGGGGGAGGGGAGAGAGAGAGAGAGAGAAAGAGGGAATTGAAGGAGAATACAGTAGTATTGAGAACGAGGGTGGTAGTGATGGTTGGGCATCCCCCGGAGAGAGGGTGGTTTGGTTGTGTTGGCAGTAGTGGCTGGTTACTAGGCAACGTACGATAAAGGAACGTTGGATAGCCAATGGCGGTCCTTGAAATATTCCCCCTTTTGTCGTACGGTAACGCAGCTTGTTTTTTTTTTTTTCATGTTTGAGAAAGAGAGACAGTGGAATTTACAGAGAATGAGCTCTTGCTTTAGTGGCTGTTAAGGACTTTAAGTTTTTACAGATCTGCCTTCATGACTTCTTCTGTATCTCAACTAACTGCATAATTGATGTTTGAATTTTTTTCCTTTGAAATCTTCATCTTTTGGAGTAATAGATTTCGTTGGTTTTAATTATTGAATTGATGAGGCAAATTAATGATTAAAAGGATTTTTCGCAAGAATTGACGTCTTCATTATCATCTTAAGGTAGCATCTTAATGAATTCGACCACAATTAAACCCTTTTTTTTTTAGGTCGCATCAAAAATGATATTTTTTAAACATTTTTCTGGATTTTTTCATCATTTTTTTTCGTATGAATCAGAAAAATTTATTTAAAATAACGGTGGTGGGGATGAAACGCCCTCAATTGGACAGAAATAACGAAATTGCTGGAAAACTGCATAATTGACTCATTATTAAGAGTTATTAGCGAAGAGAAGAGCATTTTAACTAAATAGGGGAGAATGGGGTGAAATGGACCTTTAAGGTATTTTGATAATAGATTTTTTTCGGAGTGAAGGACTCCATGAAAAAATTGGAAAAAAATTGGGAAGATGCTGCATTGTGTGGACTTTGTTGCTGAATTTTTTTCGAATTTTTTCGTAGAGATCTTCCCTCTCAAAAAAAATCCCAAATTATTTTGACTAACACGTCCATTTTGCCCTAGTTTTTCCTAATAGAAGAAAAAAAATATTGAATTTTCCGTGTAGTTATTGAGAAATTTTAATTAGAAAGGTAGTCGTAATTATCTGTCTCTCTCTCTATGCAATGATTATGATAGGAAATCAGTAATGTGAAAGAGAATTCGAGAAAAAAACAATTATATTCACAAGTTGAAGATGCGATTTTCCAATTAAACACTTTTTCGGGTAAATTAGAGCACATTTTCCCGAATTAACAGCAATTAATCGGAAACTAACCTAAAAATCCTAAATTTTTCCCTGTTTTATCGACCATACTCCAGAAAATACCTTAAGAATTACCGAAAAACCCCTCAGATTTCAAAATTTTTAAATTTATTTTTCAGCAAATAATTATGTTTTTTTCATGAAATAACAGAAGCATTGATTCTTCAATTATTTCCATTAGTCGTTGATACTTTTTTATGACCAAAAAATCAATAAATATCATCAAAAATTGGTTCAAAAATACAATACTTCCAAGGCCTTCAATTACCCCTCAAATAGTACTTTCTTCACCTTTTTCCTCCAATTTTTATCAAATTTTAATCTATTAGCGATACTTTCTGCCGCATCGATACGAAGAAAGTGGAATGAATTGAATGTACCTATCACTATACGTCCCAAGAGATACGAAGATACAGAAGAGAGAGAGAGTCCATAGTACACCCTTGGGATATCTTGCCCAACGCCACTTGTACGCATTAAAGCCCCCGGGGTACTAATCCCAAAATTTAATTTGAAAATCTTTTCAAAGCCACGTCTGAATCCACCAAAAAGCCCTGTATATAACCACCCACACGTTATATATGTATAAAAGAAGAATCTTTCGCATTGGGGAATTAAAGTCCTTTTGTATCGGGTAATTGAAAATTCGTAACGATTTCAATGGAATTTTACTTTCAATCCTCAACAAATTAAATGAATCGATTTGTCCCATGTTTATTTTTTAATTTATTTCTAATTTCGTTTTTTTCCACGTTTTTTGCTTCCGAATGGAAGCTATGTAATTATCAGAATTTTTTATTGTAATTTCTTTAAATAGAAAAAACTCAAAATGATCTAAATAGAGAGAAAATGATATTTTTAACGCCTGTCTGTCTGTGTATAAAAGTCTCAATTACAGCCAGGGTTGCCATATGAGGCTACTTATCGCCATTTAGGCTACTTTTTGAATTGGCCGGCTACTAAAATTCGGAGGAAGGCTACTGGTCGCCTCAAGACTACTTTTTTATTTCAGTGAGAATTTTTTTTTCGACCTTCAATTTCATTTACCCAAAAATATAAAAAATGATGAGAATAAGAATGAATTGTGAAAATGAGAATACAATGAATGTTTCCATTTAAATTTACCACCACATTTTATTGCACCCTCTTATATCAACATATTATTCGAAATATGATTGAAAGTATCGATTGTGCTGTCTTAAAATATAATTGAAACCAAAGATGACAGTTATAATAACAATGATAACAACACTAATGATGAGGACATTGACAAACATCTCAATTTAATTAAATATGCAGAAGACAATAATGTTGATGAGTTGTTTGATGATATTTACGAGTATTGAAAAATATTTAATTTTCAGATGTCTTTGATTGCCTAAAAATTGAGAATTTTTATATTCTTCTATTGAATTAATATACTTGTTATAAATTGAATATAAAAATAAAAAAGATTAAAAATTTAATGATTATCAAAATAATTATTTAGTGATATATATTAAATAATAATAATAATAACATTTGTACTGAAAAATTATTCATTTCATGTCCTTCATTCAAAATGATTGCGGCTACTTTCGGCTACTTCAGCGCCACAGCCAGGTTACTTGTTAGCAAAAGAGTCTGGTTACCCTGATTACAGCGAAACGGTTTAATAGAAAAATTTCATATTTTGTGGAAAACTTCCTCTCGTCAAACTCTATTTTTTAAGCTTCATTTGAAGAGAATTCGATCGGTACTTTTTGAGATATGTCCATTTTTTCGAAAATCAGTTTTTAATGGAATTTCTGGAAACTGTTCAACTGATGTTATTTATACTCATATATTATCTCGAGAATTGTATCAGTTAGATGCCTGTCAATTTTTATTTATTTATTTATTTACGCATTCTGCATTTTACATAGTATAAATAGAATTTTATTCCAATGATAGATTATATTGAGCTTATTTGCATGATTAATTCTCGAGTTATTGGCGTTTTAATGAATTTTTTCAAAATTCGATATTTTCATGATGGTTTCGAAAAAAGTTGTGTCACTTCCATTCGGAAGCATATTGCTAAAGTATTAGCAGAAAAAGCTACATCAGTTGGAAAGCAATACTATCATCCACTTGCTTTTTTTTTTGCAGAGTATAAAGGAAAATGAATGTGTTAGTATGTGTGTTGGTGTAAATTTTTCGGAAACAGCGTGAACAAGAAATATACGCAACAAATTGTGTATGCTCAACTGTATACACTGTAACATAGTACGAGATATATATATATTCTCGTGTGTATTGAGGAGGGAACGAATGGAGCGTATCGAGTGTGAACACGCGGTCTTCTCTACTCTTGTACAACACTGTCCCGGGGGATGTTTCGGTAGATTAGGGATCCCCAAATCTTCCACCCGTTACAACTCAGTAACACCGTGTAAAACACTTGTAGTGAAAATGTTACATCAGGGCTGTGCGTGAAACATACATGCGTTTACCCTTGTTTTTTTTTGAGGGGGAAGGGAGGGGGGGGGGGGGGAGATGAGATGGGGATGTGAATCAATTTTGGCCAATTTAATCTTTCATTCCGCTGGACAATTTGCCTTTATATTACGTCAGAGACTGATGAATTAAGATTTTATGAGCAATGAAATTTTGGGGATATTGAGGGAGTTTTCTTGGGGCGGGGGGGGGGGGGGTGAGGAAAAAAAAAATTTTGAATATGCCTTTTTTTGCAAAAATTTTTAGAGCTCCGATTTTTTGGAAATTTTGGGGGAAATTTAGAGTTGATTCTGAGTTTTGCAGAAGTTTTTGGAACTTCACTAGATGTTTTGGAATTTTTCGGAATAATTCAATTATTTGGAGTGAAGAAATGAAGATTGCGATATTTTTTCATTGATTTTATTATCGAAATAAAAAAAAATGTAATTTTTTTTTAGAGGATTTCTGTGAATTTTCAAGAAAATTTAGAAATTTCATTTTTTTATTTATAATTTTGGTAATTATTCAGAAGGCTACAGATTTTTTCAGCTGTTTTAGAATATTATTATGGTTTTTCTAATTCTTCCGATGAATTTCAAGACTATCCAGAAATTCCTAGGATTTCGTTGGAGATTTTTCGAACTTCCCTAAAAATTTATCAAAATTTATCAAAGTCGTGGAATAATACAAGAAGAAGGGGAAAAAAGAGTTACACGCAGCGAAATTTTCGAAATATTTTTCGAACATACATGATCTTCTAATACTATTGACATCTCGTTCTCATTAGCAGTGAAAAAGTGGAACCGCATAAAATTAATGAAGAATATCCCGAAAACTAAGCAAACTGAAGAATAGTGGAATTTCCATGAAATTATTCTGTAGAAGGAAATCAAGGAAGAGGTCCTAAAGAGGTTGCACAAAAGAGGTCCTAACAAAATATGCGATAAAAAATCAACACAAACCGATACCTAGAAAAAAGGAACATGTTAAATACTCAGTGGAAATTAATTGTTAGCCAGGCAGATTACTTAATATGCAGGAAAGATGATAAATAGATAAATGATGCACTTGAACAGATTGGATTAGAATGTAAAAAAAAAAGTATTTTATTCAGTAGTATGTGTGCTCTACAAAAGCCAAAATGGAAGGGTGAACCAAAAAGTAAAAATTACAAGTTAGTGTTAGGTTCAGGTCATGTGATGATGACGTACACTGAGGGAATTTTTTCATACTGCCCTGACTATCTGCTTATAGTCAAGGTCAAAATCAACTATTTCAAACTAGTTATCATGCCCAGAATTATAATGTTAGGGTTACTATTTGAGATCACTGCATTGAATGAAGACGCTCAACATATGCATTATTATATTTTAGTTCTGTTAGCCATTTCCATATCATAAGCCAAACTTTATGAAGTATTGCTCGACTGCAATAGAACAGAATCGATTAAATCATATGTGATTTACTAATGATTGAGTGAATGAAAATTCTATCTTTGTAAATTTATCATTAATATCCGATTTTTCGGAAGAGTTTCCTAACAGAAACAAAATTATAAAAAACTTTGAAAGTTATAAAAAAGGAAAAAATTATAAATTGTCTTCTTTTGGGTATCATAACTAATTTTGTACTACAGCTATGAAAATCAAATTTTACATAACGAAAACCAACAGTTGATACTCATGTCTACTATCTGATAATTATACTTGAAGCTAAAAAATTCATTTTTAGAATAAAAAATTTATATTTCTGATCACAATATTTACTAACTATATGATTATAGTCAAGGCCTTTTTCTACTATGTTTTTTAGTTCTAGACACCGAAAAATTCTCTCCGTGTATAAACATGTCGGAAGAAAAGTTACTTGAATTATATAAAAACTTGTATATCTCACAGAACATCTCATTCGTCACCTGATCCAATCGAATCCTCCATAAAAAATGGACAAAGTTAAAGAAATAATAGCCTAATTCCTCGAGTTATGATCGACCCCCCCCCCCCCTCAAGAATATTTTCTGAATGGGCAAAAAAAATCCACAAAACTCCCTCTCAAATCCAAATGAAATGAAAAACGCAAGCAGTGGAATGTCCTTATTTAAATGCTCATTGTCCTCGCAGCCTTGACCAGTCACAGTGGCCATATTTGTAATACGAAACGAGTAAGAACGGTGTGAATATTATGATGGCCACGTATTGAAATGTCACCAGTGGACAATGAGCAAAGTGTTGATTACCCCAGCAAAAACAAGGCTTTTATTTAACATTGGAACTACGTGATCCTAAGCATTTTTGTTTTTTTTTTCTAATTCAAGAGAGGGAGAGCTGAAAACACATACCAAGAACTTGTCCAAATGGAATTTGAGGTGACTATAGTCTTCCAGTATTCTCTACTACAGTTGATCCCTTTTTTGAATGCTACTTCAAAGATGATTCATGAAATCAGCACACATCTAATAATTTTTTGGATTTTTTTTTTTAAAATAAATGATTATTTCGAATTTTTTTTTAAGAATATTAAGAAAAATGCACTTGTCATGTTTTCAATTTTCTATATATACATTTCTTTCATTTTGCTAAAGAAAAAAAAATTGAACTCATTTTTTTTTCTTCTCTTATATTTTCATGTTACATTTTTCTAAGAAAATCTAACATATTTTAAGGCCTTGATATTAGGATTCGCGAGGAACCTTTCAATGCTGAATAATGGAGCTATATCTAATTCGCTCAATTTCAACATCAATGTTATCCTTTGGTCATCAAACGTGGAATATTGCCATGACAAAAAGAAAAAAATTCGAATAAAAGATTCGAATCATGTATTATGCATGGTACATGATTCAAAACATTTTCCGGATATCCACACTCACATGCAGAACATTTCACAAGTTTGACATGAACATTATTGGTAACTTGCAGAAGCATAATTTATTATGTCTATGAATAGCTCAAAATCCCGAAAAACTCCAATAAGCCGCAATCAATTGGAATTTAATTCCCAATATTGCAGAAAAAATTAGGTTCAGACAAGAAAATATGTCCTAACCTCAATTTTTCATCAATCAATCAATCAATTTATTCATTGTTTCGACATGTAGTCTTACATGTAGTTGTAACGGAGAGTCGGTGTTATGTTTTATAATTTTATTTAATAGCATATTCTGAGGGGTTCGCTATTTACATAGGTTTACATTTGTGTGATACAATTATGAGATCATATTTATGTAGGGGGTTAGGATTTTACGATTTTCTTTTCTTTCTATCTTATTTTCTTTCCGTAATTTTGTATTTTTACATCGTTTTCTTCAAGTTATGGTGGCGTTTAGTAGTTATTTTAATTGTATGTCTTACAGATCTAATCCATATAGCTATCTCACATAGATTTCATTTATGTTTTCGATATAATTATGGAAAATAAAGGCTTCCTCCTTGGATGGAGAGTTTAAAATGCGTCGTATAGTTTCATAAATACTTGTTTGAGAGCCTATTTTTCCCATCAACCAGACTCTCTTTCCACGAAATTTTGGGCAGTCGTGTAAAACGTGGAATAAGTCATTTCATCAATATTGAAAAATATTTCACTACTCCAACATGAACATGATTTCACCATGATAAAATTATTCGAGTTATCAACTATTCAACCCTTTCTCCTAGTCCGGAGAGAATCCGACTGTAGCCTGTAATAAGTAGGGTACAGGGATGTGAAAAGGCATAAGTCAGGAATTCCAGGAACGCGGTATATTGCGAAAGGAAGAGACCAAAAGGGTGTGAGTATAGTCGGTTATAAGCTATAGCCTGTGGGTGGCATGAGCATGCATAGCCATTTACTTCATTATGTCATTAAGCTTAATGGCCCTGGCCCTAACGCGAATATCCTGGTCTACAGCCACTTCTACTAGTCTGTTCCCATTAACTCCTCGATGCCTCTGTCCTCCCCTATATTATTCTCAGCGTGTTCAACATAGCACAATGAGCATCGACTTTACGATGGTCAATGCGTTTAAATTTTCAACAAATGTCAATTTACTAAATTCCAATTGAAATTGCAAAAAAAAAAATATTCTTCATTGGGATATTTCGATAGCATTTGATTATTATTGAAGTTATTTGTTCGACCATTTTTAAGATTATTATTAGGTAAAATATACGCAATCATGGTCACTCCCACAAAAAAAAATTTTAAACTTTGAATTTAATTTTAATTATTAGGGCACTAATAATTAAAGTGGTTTCTTCCACTCAGCGTGGACCTCATTGGGGTGCTTATTATGTTTATTTTAAAAAATATCAATTTAATCATAAATCAATTTATATTTTTCATAAAGACAGAAAATTGAATGGTAATAAAAATCGGCCTTTTCTAATTTAACATTTGATTATTATTTGAAGGTAAATTATACCAAAAAAATGGTTATAATCAGTGATTTTTCAATCTATAGACCTGTTTTAATCATCTCCAAATGCTTTTCCGGTTTCGAGAAAATTTCGCCATCTAGCGACAAATTTTAGAATTATTTGAACTTGACTGTTTTGATGGTATTACGTAATATTATACTAACGATTAAGGAGATGCATACCCCTGGGAGCACTAAAAATCATAAATCGTGAATTTAATAACTGTTTATTTAGGTTATAGGGTCGGGAAAAGAATAAATTTTTAGATTCACACTGTTTAGTGACCTTTTAATTATAATTAAACAAGAAAAAATATTCTTAAAAAAATGTCATCATTGTTTTTTACGGTCATAAACGAATGAACAAAATTCGTCCCCTCATAATTATAAATACGCTGTTGTTATATGATATTCATCATATAAATATACATTTGCAGTATTTAGTATAAGAAAATATTATTTTTTGCCTGATTTTTGATTCTGAATTGTTTTGGTCATTTTGACTTGTTGAAGAGAAAAAAGAGAAGTATTTTCGGGATTAAATTAAAAAGTAGGAAGAATCGTGTCAGAACAACGATACATGTGGAATTGAAAAAAAAAACAAATTCGATGCCAAGCTCAAAGAATTATTTAATGAAAACTTATCCTCGTCAATACTCCAAAATTATCTGATGTTGATGAAAAAATAGAAGAAAATAACTCAAGTCTTTTATGAAGTTATTTGGTGTCCTAATAGACCCACTCGTACGTCCAAGTGTTACAGAGAATAAAGGGGAAAAAAAAGAAGAAGAAAAACACGTGTAGCATTTCAGGAAGGTGTTGATGTGAGGATGTTTGAAGAGTAACCCAATATTACTGAAAGCGTCGACACACCATACGCTGTTCCTGGCGCCACATAACCTACCATACTTCCCAAATATAGATCCCCCCAACAATTGGAGAAACAAGAGACAATTCGAAACCACATTATTTCCAAAAAAAAAACAGAGACTCAATAATAGCAAAAAAAATTTACAGAATTTAATTTAATCGACTGTATATAGTTTATTCATTAATTCGTGACATCCTTTTGAGGGCAATTTTGGTCATATAGGCGTTCGTTCATGAGAATTTCAGCTGAACTTAAATGGAGAGAAGGTCCAAATTTATTTGAGTACTTGAGGGGTCTGTCTACTTTGGATGTATGCTATCTTTATTAATTTTTTTCAAGAATACTGTTATGTTCATTGCTATGAAACTCGTCAGGCTCAACAAAAACATTTGTAAATTACAAGAAAAAAAATTTTTTGATTAATTTTTAACACTTTTTCACTGTGAAAATGTGACGATGAGTCACAAATAAATAATTCAAGTTATTGAGTTCACCGAAATATTTTGTTGAGTTACACTGAGAGAAAAAAAAATTTTCTAGGAATATTTTAGAGTTCATGTCAATCGGGAAATGGTTTGCCAGTGGATTTTTTCCGTTTAAACAATTTATGTTTTGGACGAATCCTCGTACCTATTTAGGATGAATTTGAATACATACACATCAATCAATAAGATAAATCTTTTAGAGAATAGTTGACGAAAAATACATTCCGGTGTTGGGCCAAATTTATAATATAAATATATAAAAGCCAAATTTATAATACAAATATAAATAAATTTATATTTGGACTAAGATTTCCTATTTCGTGCAAATACATTATTATTTGATAAAAATTCCACGCGAAAATATTAATGGCAGATATGATCGAGATTGAGTCCATGCAGGAGGGAGATTTGGACAAATAATTGTTTATTCATCATCAGTTAGCAAATTTTAATTTTAAAAAATGGATATGAATCTGATGCAATTTCGAACTAAAAGCAATTAATATTGAAAGATATATGTATTGATTTTTCTCAATTAAATTCTCTACTTTTCTTACATTGTTCATCGCAAATAAGAAAAAAGTTTTGTCTCAAAATTATTTTCATTTCTAGAAAATATTTTTTTCCCTCAGTGTACAGAAGGTCAATGCTCAAATTGTTCGTTTAAGTTGTAGAGGCTTTATACTTCAAGTAAAGGAGGTTTCAGGCTCTGAGGGAAAAGAGACACAAAATTTTATTAACTTATAGAGGTTTTTACGTTATCAAGGTTCAAGTTATCGACTTTCGACTGTTCTAAATAAATCAATTAAATTCAAGAATTAAATTAATTAAATTAATTAAATTAATTAAATTCATTTAAATACACAAGTTTCTAAAAAAAAATTCAGAGATGTTCGAGATCGAACTTGAGTGAGTATCGAAGCTCACATCATTTCACTTCCAGAAAAAAATTTTAATCATCAAATCCATTGCCTCTTTTTTCCCTCAGTCGATGCTGAAAAGTATCGATAAACTGTTGCTGAAGCAACGAAAAAAAAAAAAAAAAAAAAAAAAGAAGAGGAGGAAAATGAAAGGAGATCTTTTCTCGTCTTTTCGTTTCCCTCTTCCGCTCAATAGGGCATTTGTGTGTGAAAAATTGCGAGCCACGTGAATGAGTGAAAAGGTGTGTATCTCCAGAGCTGAAAAGGTGACAATAGCCTATAGTAGTTGCTCATACAACACAATGAGCTGTGAATCCACAATATAGTGAAACATCTCTCTATCGTTGAGGGATCTCAGTAGAAATCTTTCAATCCAGTACACAACCCTTGGATGTTGAAGGAGGAAAAATAAAATGTGGTGAAAAAAAAAAAAATTTATATCAAAAGTCGAAGAGAAGATTTGATAGATCAACTGATATATTCTGAGAGTCTTATTTTCATTTCAAAGGGAATAATTTGTATCGAATAAATTCTGGAATATTTTATCTTCGATAGAACCCAATTGGTTGAAATTGTAATTTCATTCAAAAGGTGGGAAATAAAAATTTTTGAGGACAAAAAATGTTGTGAATTAATGAGAAAAGAAGAACTCCACCCATAACGCCCATTTGTGTCAAAATATTTCTTCTTCTTTGAATAAAAAAAAAAGGGGGAGGTGGTTACTGAAGAAGAAGTCTCCACCTCTGCTTTTATAGAAGAGAAACGAAAAGGGTTTTGGGGAATTTCTACTTGTGCACAGTCTTTGAGCCCTTTTACGATGTATTTAATACGAATAAAACGTGTTCGTATTGTCTATTATACTAATGCACTGTACAGCCACGCAATACCTTCATCTCTTTGTTGCCATACAGCTGAGAGTCAAAATGGCTGAATGCGAGGGCATGAGGATCACAAACAATTTATAGAGAAAATTTCGAGCATGCCGAACAGCTGGAGCGTTTATTTTTTGACGTTAATCGATTTTTGATTGATTTTTGGAGATTATTTTCATCGATTTTTCATGGAAATGATTTGAATATTTTTTTTTAAGGGAAAAATGCAGATTTTAGGCAATGATTAATGATGTGTTAATATAAAAAATAATATTTTATAGTATAAATGAGCTACAAATTTCGCATAGGGGAAATTTCCTATATAGTATGGGGGAGAGTGGGGCAAAATGGACAATCTAATGAAACAGGGGGAGATAGATTTACTTCGATGATTATTGAAAAGCTGAGAAAATTTTAGACGGATAACAAGTGCCAAAATTAATTCTTTTCGATTTTTGAAAAAATTCAGTTTTTTTGTAATATCTCCGGTTCTATTAGTCGTAGCGATATGCGACCGATGTCAAATGAAAGCTGAGATCAGTCTCCATCGATTTATGGGGTTTTGAATTCAAAAATATTGATTTTTCAGATAGTTATGGCACCTTTTGTGAAAAATTATGATCATTAGGTTTTGCCCTATAAATATGTGAAAAAACACTATTTTTGAATTTAAAACCCCATGAATCGATGGGAAATGATCTCATCTTTTATTTAAAATCGGTCCCAGGTCGCTACGACTAATAGAACCGGAGATATTCTGAAAAACCTGACCTTTTTCCAAAAATCAAGAGGCTTTTTACCCCTGAAAATGCTCAAAAAAATCAAATTCTAAAAAAATAAAAAAATAATAATTCTGGTAATTGTTTCTTGTCTAAAATTTCCTCAGCTTTTCAATGGAATAATTGAAAAAAAAATCTATCCAATATTTTCGTTCATTTCAAGATTTTTCCATAATATATGCATAAAAACTTAAATATGTCCATTTTACCCTTTATGTCCGTTTTGCCCCACCAATCCCCACCATTTTGCATACTATCTATGCAAAATGTGCAAAAAAATGTTTGCTGCAAGAAAATTTACTTGGTTGTAGAAAACTCATTTCACTCGAGACAATTTCGATAGATAAAGATATAGAAATTGTGAATGAGAATTTGGTATCAGAAGAAATTTCTTGCCACAAGAATTTTTTACTGAAACTGCAGCTTCAGTAGATTTTTAATGCATGAATATTTTTAACATATTGAATAAATGTAAACTGAATATATTTTGATTATACAACTGCTGGGATGTTTTAATGAATAGCAAATGTAATCAACATATTTCAAAAACAGCTATTGAATATATTAACGTCGATGTAACAACTTGAGATACTCTACAACAATGAGAAGATAACACTGTAAAAACAAGTACCTTAATTTAAGATAATTTTTTATTATTATTATATAGCTTCCAAACCTATTTTGGTCAATTTGGCGAAAATTTAAGATATTAGTTTCAAAAAAATATCTTAAAACTGCCATTTACTAACAACAACGTCCCCAAAGTGTTTTAAAAGTGTCTACAAAAGTATCTTAATTTCAAAACTTGTTTTTACAGTGAAGAGATATATAAAAGGCATATCAAGATAATTGATTGCACTATTTTAGTAATTTCTTCCTATTTATATTTATATTTGGAAATATTTCTCCAAAGTTTTTTCTATATTTCTTCTGGATGTTAAATATATTCTTAAAATACCAAATTCATATTTCACGGATATAACGAAAGATTATCCTTGTATTTGACATATACATTATTTCCATGGGAAGTTTTACGAAATTATTCTTTAAAAATCAATTATTTTCCGTAAAAAAAAGAAAAAAAAATTCAAGTTAAAAACATTTTCGACTCGTTAATTTCTGTTCAAAATATCATATTAAATTCTTTCGTTATCTGTTAAGCGAAATATGTCAAATTAAAATAGATCCAGACATCAAACCTCTTTATTTCTCAGTCCAAAAAAATATAAAAATCAATATTCATAAAATATAAATAATTCGACTCGTTCCATTCTTGTAAAGTTTCATAAGAAAGAAAGAAAATTACATTATTCAATGATAATAGTATAAATTTTCTTATATTCATTGAATCTTTTATTTTCCCCAAGTACTTTGTACCTTGAAAATGAAGAGAATTACGCTATTTCCTTTATCTTGAGTCTATTAGTATAGTCGAGGTGAGACTCATCATCTCTGTGAAACGTCGTTTTCCCTCGTTTTCAATTTTCTACCCCCTCGAGCTCGTTTTCATCGTTCCACCAGTCTCGTTTTCTGTATATACACTCCTCTTCGCTACGCTTCCGCATAAGGATCCTCTGTTATTTTTCTTTACCAAGCAAATTGGACTATTACCGACGTTCCGTGCACGCTACAAACCCTCAGGAACTTGTTTATTTATTCGTGCCAGGTACTTCTCTTATATATATATAAAAGAAGAAGTAGAAAAAAAAATCAACGAATTTTGATAACTATGCTTCATTAATGCTAAGAATTTTCCTTTTAATAAAAATTTAATCGAATGAAAAACAAGTGGATAATAGTATTGTTTTCCAACTGATATAGCTTTTTCTGCTAATACTTTAGCAATATGCTTCCGAATGGAAGTGATACAACTTTTTTCAAACCATCATGAAAATATCAAATTTTGAAAAATTCATTGAAACGCCAATAACTCGAGAACTAATCATGCAAAAAGCTCAAAATTGACATTTTCTCTCTATTTAGATCATTTTAAGTATCTTCTATTAGAAAAAATTACAATCGAAAATTCTGATGATTACATAGCTTCCATTCGAAAGCAAAAAAGGAAGTTAATAATTTGATTATAAAAAATAAAAATTATAATGAGGATGAGGCAGAATAATTCACTGGAGAAAGGTAGTAAATGAATTGAATTTCTGGATTGTATTGGAAGGAAGTGGCCTCGAATTACGTGAAGAAAGTCTCTGGTTACTCGATTAGCGTCTGAATACTGTGAGAGAAGGATCCCTATACTTGAATTTTTGGACATTTGCGAGAAACAGATTTTTTCTGACAATGTTTTGACAAGAAATTTGAGGAGGAATGAAGGAAAGATTCCTAAATGCTTTTTTTTCTCTTCATTCTGAAGAGCCTCATCGCTTCTACACTTAGAGAAATAAAATACATTCTGAGTTTAGGATAAGTTTCACATCCATGTAGGATTTCGATGATAGTCCTTCGATGAACCGCTAATTCTGGGAAAACATCACTCACTTAAAGAAATATATAAGTGCTAACCGCATGAAAATTTATATATGTACAAGCATATATATATGAATGTATAGAATAAATATGTCGAGTATATTCCACATATATGCGCATATATATAATGTATAAATAGGACCAAGGCGTTGGTGGACGGTTTGATCTAGCCTCTGAATCAAACACATTCTGAATGATTATGAATATTAAACTGACATTCATAAACGTCAAACTGACTTCATGAGCGTTCAAAACTCTTAGGGGAACTTCTAGAGAAACTTTTAGGAGAATTGCCAGAGGGACTTTTAGAGAAACTTCCAAAGGAACTTTCAGGGGAACTTCCAAAGGAACTTCTAGGGAAACTTCCAGAGGAACTTTTAGGGGAACTTCCAAAGGAACTCTCAGGAGAACTTCCAAAGGAACTTTTAGGAGAACTTCCAATGGAACTCTCAGGAGAACTTCGGAAGGAACTTTTAGGAGAACTTTCAATGGAACTTTCAGGAGAACTTCCAAAGGAACTTTTAGGAGAACTTCCAAAGGAACTTTTGGGGAACTTCCAGAGGAACTTCTAGAGGAACTTCCAGAGGGACTTTTAGAGGAACTTTCAGAGGAATTTTTCAGGGAACTTGCAAAGAGTAATTCATCACGATGAATAATAATATCCAAATGTTGACCAATTCTTTAAATTATTGTGAACCACGAATTCTTTAACGTTCATAAAGTCTGTTCAACGTTTACAAATGTTGATTTGGCATTAATAACCATTTAAAATGGGTTTAATTTATAGGCAACTTCAGCCTGAATCAAACTTTATACCAACTGCCCTATGTATAAATGACATATATGTAATTTATATATATTTTGAAAATATATAAATTGAATACATGTCAATTATTAAATTTTTTGCCACACATATATGTCGTATGATTTTTCTAGATGTAACATATATGTTTGCATATATATATATTTTCCTTAAAGGACCGCTTTGTTTTCAAGTTGACTACATATTTTCCCGTGCGAGAGGTCCCCCTACAGAGACAATTCGCAATTTCCTCGCTGTTATTCAAATCTGATTATTTCAATGACTATATAATCACGAAGCTCCACAATTACTCAGAGATTTGTTATTTTTTTCTCACATCTTCCCTCTAATCCAATGAACACAATAAATAATGAATTATCATACATCAGACTAGATTTATCATGGAGGTCATGGTGAGCAATCATTTCTTCAACCTGTCGTCACTTGTTTCAAGCAAAATAATTTTTATACGTTACATCCTTAACGCACTTGTGTAACTTAATGGCGTGGAAAAAATTGAAATCATCGTGTATGAATACGAAATTAGTTTTCCCACCCATCCATGACGTAACACCATTCCATCTCTACTTTTTCACCCCTCTACGATTCTCTGAAAGTGCACACTATATATATATACATATATAAATATATATATATATATGTGTGTGTGTGTGGGTGTGTATGTGATTCTTCGTCTTTTTTCGTGCCATCTGCATACACTGTTCGCCCCACTGATGTGAAAAGTCCGAGAAAAAAAAAAAAGAAACGAGAAAATAAATGGAAGACAAAGAGAGAAAAAAAGCAGTGAGTTACTGAGGAATTTTGGATCGGATTTTCCTTAATGACTCGTTCCAGTGTTTTCGAATATGCACCCTCTCAAATTCACAAATTCTAAATCACCACTTCGCCCATTGGCTCTTGTTCTTGAACATTAATGCGGGAGATATACCGTAAATACGGTAAAATAGCTGAGATTATGCGTCTATAAAAATTCAGAGACTCGTTAAATTAATCTCTTTTTTGTTAGTCTCAAGGGGGGGGGGGGGGAGGGGGAATTATTAGACGTCATGGAATATAATTGCTCACCAGAACCGGTACTTGAGAAGATTCCTTTCGACCCTGAGAAACCTAGAAAATTAAGACATGAGAATAAAATAAGTATTTATATAATTCAGTGAATTACTTGACGTGATCAATGAATAAATGTGTTTGAGAATAGGGCGACTCCCATTAAAATAACATATATATATATATATATACAATGACTTTTCTGTCATGTCAACACCATATCCAAAAATGAACAAAATCAAAAATCACCCCGAAAGTGAGTGAAATAGTGTGGAATGCCTCATATAGATACTGAATATAAGGAAGATGGGGCCAGAATGGACCTGTGGGGTCAAAGGATTTTTTTTAGATGAGAAGGCCTACATGAAAAAATTTGAAAAAATTTCACAATATTGTAGACATATTAGGGCATCTCCTCAATTTTTTTCAATTTTTTTCATGAATTCCTTCATTTAAAAAAAAATCCTAAATCATGTTACCCTGGTTTTCCCTCATTATAGTGTATTTATGATAAACATGAATATAGACAACTTAGACTAAATATCGTTACTTTGCAAAAAAAAATCGTTTTTTTATTCTCCAAGAATTATTCGTTATATTCCTTTGAATCTTAAAAAATTTGAAGAAATGTAAAAACTAATGACAATTCTTCAATTTCCAATTAATTTTTTATCTCTCGGGCTTATTTTATTCCTCATTACATTATTCACAGATTAACTGAATCAGATTTGAGAATTTCATCTTGTATAAATTGTTATTAACGATTTTCTACAAAAAATTCACCTTTCATCCGATTATACCTCCCAATCATTCCTGAAAACAGACTTTTACCCTTAAAAAATCTCGGTCCATTTTGCCCCACTCTCCCCTATCCAATAAATCACGAAATAAATTGTTTTTAATATCCTAATATCTTATTTCCATGAGGCAAGGATTGAATTCTCCTCCGTCTCCTCTATCCCCGATTAAAAAAAAAAAAAAAATATATAGAAGATAGAATTAAACGTGGAAAAGAGGGTGAAAACATAGTGAAGTTATATTAAGACGTTTTTCAGTACCGGCCATTTTCTGATAAAGCTGTCGACGTTAGTAACTTGTCTTGGGCCTGTGCAGAAGGGAATGGAAAAAGCCAGTTGGAGAAATGGGAGGGGGGGGGGGGGAGGGGGAAGAGAGAATGAGAGAAGAAGTGGAGTTGAAAAAGATTCCTTTGGCTTCTCGAAGAAAGTTTTGTAAGGAGTAAAGAGATTCTATAGGTTATATAGAGAAGGAGTCCTGGAGAAAAGGGGGGGGGGGGTGGTATATAGCCAGTAATACTAAACGGAGTTATAATTCCCCATCCACTTTCCCCTCAACTCTCTCTCTTTCTACTTGCTACGAAAACTTCTGTTTTCTCCTCTCAACCATTTTTTTTTTTTTATTATTTTTATTTTCCCCTCTTCTTTTCTTCATTCACTTACTCTACCCACGGGTTTTGGCTAAAATGTCCTTAACGAGTCGGCATTTTATAAAATGAGAGCTCCATGGCACCGTGAGTTTGCGCCCTGTTTGATAAATTAACCCAGAAAAGTGCATGATATAAAAACCCATGAATTTCATGCCTTTTTACATTGAAAAAAGGAGAAAAATATATATATATATATGTATATGGGAATACTAACAAGCTAACCACTCGGGCTTCGTTGCCTTCTTTTCGTACAAAATAATAAATACATTCACATGGACATGTACATGTTTTATGTACTAACACACCCTCTATGTTGGACGGCTTACTAAAAGCCACATCGTTGCTATATATTTTTTTTTTCTTTTTTTTTTCATGTACATGCTAACTCCTCGGGGCTCTAACAAATGTCGAAACGCAAGTGAAGGGGTGTGACAGGAAAGGAAGGCAAAAAAGGAGAAAAAAAAAAACGTAAGAGAAGAAAAAAACAATGAGGGGAATCTCAATGATCATTTCGAGGCTGTGGTGGTGGAGGATTAACGCTTGGTTGGGATTATTGTTTCGAGGAAAGGAAAAATGAGAGGAAAGGAAGAAAAAAAATGGTTGAGATTACAGAATAATTAGTCCATATGCTGGGTACACTACTCTGTCTCTCTACCATGAGGTCCATTAGCTTTTTCTATTATATGAGTGCTTTTTTTGTCTCTACTGTCAACGTAAATGCTTCTATTATCAAGATTTTATGATTTTTTGCGAATTTTAAAAAATAGAGTTTTGCTTTGATTTCTTTAAAATTTATTGTTTTTTTTTTTAATGAATGAAATTTTGAGGTTTCTTTCATTCATTGGAGCGAAAATCTGTTTGACTATTGAGACCGTACGAAAGAAATGTGGAAATCTTGCTCGTTCTTGGTGAAATTGTGACTGATGATTTTTGTCTCGTCGAAACGTCTTTCGTTTTTGCCGATTCATCATAATTGCTAAATTTATTAAATCCACACTGAGAAAAAAAAAGTGGTAAAAAGTATCAAATATTTGTTCCATTGGTTCTTAGCAAATGATTTTTTGAGATAATTAAAAAACTTGTTAAATTTACTGAATTTTGTTCATAAATTAACGCACATTTTCCCGAATTATCAGTAATTAATTGAAAACTAACCTACAAATCTTCATTTTTCTCTGTTTTATCGACCTCTTGAATACTACCTTAATCGTAAAAATTCATCTCTTCATTCATTTTTATTTCAAGTATCATATTAAGAGGAAATTGTTCATTTGATACTGGCGTGTGTCAAGATTTTCCATCAATAGCCTCCCCAGGCAGTTGACGGCCAAAAACCACACAATTCTGGTAACTTAAACCTCAATCAGTTCCTTCCGTTTGTCGTTTTGAGTGGTTTTTTTTTCCTATCCTCATTCCCAAAAAAAAAAAAAAAAAGGAAAAAAGCACCAAGCAATAATACAAGGATCAACGTTATAAGAACCACCGGAATTTTTCAAGTATAAAAGTACCAATAAAAGAACACGAGTGAGAGGCAGTGGAGACCCATTGAGAAAATCCATGTCCCAAGTCTCATGTTACCACGTTGAGTATTTTGACAAGATCGTATTGTCAACCGAAGACCAGCTAGCTCTATTGAACCTATTATACTTCTATTAGTATTATACTAGGATTTGCGGCTTTACTACGCGGATAAAGAACTCCTGCCTTTGGCTCACTTTTTTCCATTCTTTCTCCATCCTTTTCCGTTTCATTTCTTTTTTTTTTTTTTCTTTCTTTTTTTTCACCTTCTTCATTTTTCTATGAAACATGCGCGTGGACACGCCTTGTTGGTATTAGGCCATTTTTCACACGAGAATTGAAAAAAATTCTTTGTGCATTAATTTTCTTCTTTTTTTGTGCCTAATGCGATACGGCTCATTTGAATATTCGATCCCTAAATTCGACAGGTAAAAATCAGGCGAATTGTGTTAAATCGGCATTCATTAATGGCGTGAGATAGGAAAATTTTGGAGAGAGCCTTTTTTGTAGAGGGGAATGAGAGCTACACAAAAAGGTTTCGCTGAAATTACGTTATATCGCTTAGTTTCCGAGATATTCTTCAAAAACTAATGACAAAAAAATAGACTTGTCCATTGGATTGAGAAAAATCACGAAAAATACTGAAAATAATTGTTTTCTCTGTAAACAAGTATCGTTCAGGCTACTATAAAAATATTGCTCATTGGATTATGGGGTATAGGTCGTGAAATAAAACGCCAAGTTTAAACAGAGCATTAATCCTTTTAATTATTCCGAAGTCTTTACTGATTGAGAGCTATCGAAGAACTAACTGCAGATTGACGAAAAGAGTAACTCGTTCTCACAGGACAAAAGGCCCTGCGTCTCGGTCTCTAATTTCCTTCTATCTATTGTATATTTTACGCTTTGTATATGTTTACATACACTGAGAAAAAAAAATTTCTCGTTTGAAATAAGGTTTACTGGTGGCAAGTAATAGTAATAATATTAGTATGCTGATTTAGCAAAAACATCGGAAAAATTTACTTCTGCCAAATAAATTTACTTGGCAGAAGTAAATTTTTCTCTCAATTTAAACCTTTCTAGGAGGACTTCACTCACTCTCTTTCTTCGGTCCATACACATAAATCATAGCATTTCAATTCAAATATATTATCACATTACTACATTATTTTTGCTCATATTCCAATATTTTTGTCAATTTTTTTTTCTTTTCTGCATATTTTTGTATTTTTGTCAACCGAGTTCGTGATCTAATGGTTTCGCAACTAAATAAATAAATTATCTAAATTCATTGCGCCTTTTAGAAAATCTTTGCTGCTCAAGCTGTTGACAAAAATAAAGAAAATGAGAAAAAAATTTAAAAAAAAAAACAACTCTACACTCAAAGAAGGGTGAACTGCGCACGCAATTTCGTGTAATGCTGATTGAAAGAGAGACGATAGAAGCGAGACTTGTGTAGAGAACGCAGTGCGTATAACGCGTTTGGAGGCGTGAGCTCATGTATACTCAAACAAGTACACTTGAGCCCCAGAGGGACAATCGAGGTGTTGGACTGGAAATCCATACCAATTTGAGGGACCTATACGTGCCTCGTTCATTCGACTACACCTATACATGAATGTTATCCGTTTACGTAGAACAATGTGTTGATGGCGTATATACATATGAATGTGTGTGCGTTTTTTTTTCGGGGGTTTTCCAGAATATTCTTTGGTGACTTTGGTGATTGAAGTTTTTTTTTTTAGACCAAATTGGATTTAGGAATACGTGAATTTTTGTCTTCATGAAATTTCGAAAAGATCAAAATTGATATAAATTGAGGGATTATATTCATCGTTTCAGAAGCAAAGCGGCATAAGTGCCAAAAAGGCTAGATTCTGGCGAATGAAAGAGGCGTAGCTCCCAAAATCATAGCAAAATGTTTTTTATGAAAAAAAATCGCATTTTTAATTTTTTTTTTTTTTTTATTTCTGTAATTTCCATCGAAAAAAATTTAACTACTTTCTTAATGAAAAATTTGGATTTTTAAATTTTTCATTAGTTTGAAAATTAATTTTTTTTTTTTTACAATTTTGATTACTATTGTAATTAAAAATTTGACTGATGAAATTTTATAATTCTTTTTCTTATTCGAAATTTTGATTCTTTCTTACTTATTAATTGATTGGAATAATTAATTTTATAATAAAATCAACGCTACTATGTTTAATCTTCCCAAATATAACCGTATTTCAGACAAAAATTTTGAGTTTAGAGTGTTAACTAAATGTAACACGAATAAGAACTTATAATTTTATCCAATCTGAACGACGCTTATATGACATTTATAATTCAATTTAACTAATAAAAATGTTAATAAGTTTAATAAAGAAAAAAAATTTTAATTACAATAGTAATCAAAATTGTTAAAAAAAAAATCAATTTTTGAACTAATGGAAAATTTAAAAATCCAAATTTTTCATTAAGAAAGTAATTAAAATTTTTTCGATGGAAATTACAGAAATAAAAAAATTTAAAAAATTAAAACGCGAATTTTTTTTTGCTGATCTGTGATCGTGACAAATGCTTGTTCTTTGATTAAATAATTTCTTAACAACATAATATTCATTTTCGGGTCATAACATAAGTACTTGAGATATAGTCACACCGAACAAAACAAGTATCTCAACTTGAGATATCAGCTAAAATTATGAAGAAAAAAAATCAGAAAGTTAGGAAAATCCGATTTTTCATACAGCATCAAAAGAAAAATTAAGCGACACTAAATTCTTCAATATTTACTGTTTCTGGAAATGAATTAATCCTTTCATTTCCTGTGAATCCGATATAATTATTGGTACCAGTGAACTTTTCGTGAATTACCAGTAGCTCTCTCTGTTTCACCAAGGAGATAATGGACATAGTTTGCTGGTAATGTCCGGGACTAATTCCCGTGTTATTTCATTAATGTCCCACAGGTCCCGAGGGGTTTCGGCCTTTCGACAATACAACGTACTAACGCTGCTTCTACTCTCTATCTCTACAATTTTCCCCTCCCTCAGCTTCTCTCTACTACTCTTGTCCCTAAAACAGACCAGTGCTAGGTTCTATGGGTACGTGTGTCCCTCTGGAGATGCATTAGGCGCGTGTCAAAGGGGTGAATAACGATTTACGAGACGAGAGACGAGACTGCCGAAAGGCCAATTGATAATTTGTGTGGAACTGGAAATAATTTTCATGTATTCGTGACTAGTAATACTATTTGTTTCGATTCACACATTTTTAGTTGGACAAAAAAAGAAACGAATGAACAAAAAATATTTGACGGGGTTTTTTTTTTCGTTTTCAAAGAGCTGAATAAAAATATTTCTTTGATGAAATTCAGTTGACTCAGTTGACACACGGGTGAAGTGGGCAAACTGATTGATCAGTGGAGAATAAAAAAATTGATTCGATTAACGAAATTACCAATTTATTTGATCGGTCTTTTTTTAATTCTATTTTTATTTTATAATCGCATTGAAATGTATTGGAAATTTGATGAAATTTGATAGTTTAGTAGTCAATTTTTAGAGAATATCATGTTTGTTGCGGATTTTCCGAGTTTAAATTGTTGTTCATAGAGAAAAAATTGAATTTAACAAAAACTGTTCCGATAAATTGATTTTGCTTGGAAAATAATTTTTATCAAATTGATTTTCTTGGTTTTCCAATAAAATCTTCGAAAAATATCTATTTCAAAATGTGTCATTAAAATGTTCATTTCATCTCAAGAAATGTGCCTTTAATCAAACCAATATTTAAACATTTTTTCATGCATGATGATTTTTTTAAATTAAAAAGACAATTTTTTTTCTTGAATCATTGATGATTGTTCTCTGTTCGGAAAAGTTTATACACGTCGAATGTAATACTAAAACCATCACATTTATGTCTCATTCCACATTGGTTAACCAAAATTGGGCGCTCGATTCAAAAAACCAAATAGAAATAAAGGATAAAACAATATTTTTATAATAGTTTTCAATTTTATTTAAAGAATAATCATCAAAAAAAAAATGGAAAAATGAATTTGAACAAAAAAATTATGACATCATTTGGAATATCTTGCGCAATTCGTGAGATTCCGATTAACCAATAAAATTTAGCCCTGACAGAATATCCAATATCGATTATCGAGGTTTGCCCATATTTCGCAATGTCTTTATTAAAAAAAAAAATGTTTTCTCTATACATTTGAGGAAGGAAATATTTCCCTTCGAAAAATTTAGTTCAATTTTCTTCCGCGGAGTGTCGCTGTGCTCACAACCATCAGAACCTATACGTAAAGCTGTTGCTCAGTGTACGCATACACTTACCACGCATATATATGACATGCCGGAGAGAATGAGGGCGGAATAGAGATATTGCATTAATTTTTAGTGAAGAAGAGATAATGGGGCGGAGCGAAGCGAAATGGACCGTTATTTTTTTTTGACCGAAAACCTTAAAATTTTTTTTTCTTCAGAAAATTCGATAACAATCTGGACATTATGGAGAATCTTCACATTTTATTTCAGATTTTTAGATGATGGTCTTCATTCGACTGAAAATCCTGATTCTTTTGTACCAGTCTTCTCTGATTATGCACATTGCTTAAAATCAGTGATCGTGGTTACTCGAAATAAATTAGACAAAGTTGTAAAAAAAAGTATGTGGTATCATGTATTCATCATACACTGAGAAACTGATTCGTTTGGCTGAAACGAGCCTCGTTTACTGTTAACGAATGGTAGTTAGAATGGTAACCAAACTAATATTCGTTAATATTTAACGAATAGTTCGTTTAGGGGGCTTCGATTGAGGCAAGTGGACTTAATAATTTGAATTACCCAAAATGTACCGTTTTCGACGAAAAAAATGAATTTTCATGAAAATAACTAAAATAAATTACTTCAACGAGGAAAAACACATTCAAGCAAAAATGACGATTGTATTTGCCCATCGTAGTGCCTCAACTGCGTATTCATTTATATTTAACGAATACACTGTTGAGTGAATCGGCTCAAGTATTTGAGGACATCTAATATTCGTTCAATGCAACTAAATCCGTAAGTTAACTGTTAACGAATCTTTCTCTCAGTGTAGGCCTATTTCCGAACATACATAACACTTGATGCTTTGTATACTTGACTTCTATTGACTTATGCTTTGATGCCTTCTAAAGGTTAATGGTTGATTAGATTCATATTAATTTTTAAGGCGTAAAACTCCATTTATTGACCATATAAGCAGAGTGGGTAATTTTAATTTCTATTTCTTCATTATATTTAATTTTAATTAATGTTGAAACTGGGGCAAAATGGATCTGCTGGGCAAAATGATTTTGGATTTTTTTATGAAATGAACAACTTTGCAGAAAAATCTGCAAAAATTTGAGGAGGAGCTCTAACATGTCTAGATTATTAGGTAATTTTTTTGAATTATTGCGTGGAGGTCTTCACTCTCAAAAAAATCCTGTTTCATTTTGCACTAGTCTCTCCTAATTGATTCCTTTTCTGTCATGTTATTTCTATTCATTTTTTTAATTTTTTTATTTCTATTAATATTTTGAATTATTATTGTAATCGACTTTTTTTTCTCTATTTTTCAAAATTCGACAATGGATATGAAGAAGTCAAGTTATTTATTTAAAGACCCGTATTATTGACGTGTGCAGATAATTGGTGTTTTTCAAAAATATTATGAAATTAGAATATTATGAAACAATATGGTAACACGCGAAGAAAAGAGTATAAAATTAACTTTGAAGAAGCAGCCACTCTTGACAAGGTCGTTGAGCAATTTTGAATTAACAAACTGTTTTACCGGAGTCTAATGAATTTCATTTCTCGTCAACAAATATCTTGAAAATATTCTTCATATTAAATCGTAATTATAAATACTTGAGTCGAAATTTTTAGGTGGTTTCAATTCCTGTTTCAACTTACAAAAATTGTAGGTTGAAGGAGAGCGAAAGGAAGCTGAACGGCGTAGGGTCACCGTGTATTTTAAACTTACTTTGAACCTACAAAACGGCCGAAATGTGCGTTTCTTCCACTTCGTAAGTTCAAAGTAAGTTGAGTTTCTTCCACTTTGTAAGTTCAAAGGAAATTGAAATTTTCTAAAAATTCTCCTCCATCCCCTCCCTACATGCCCTTTTTCCCCTAAATTCGCGTTTTTGATTGATTTCGCGGTCAATTGTATGATTAAAAATAGCCCCCCAGCACGATTATTCTAGTTTTCTTTTAATGAAATAAATAAAAAAAAAAAAAAGGAATTCGGTCTAGTAGTTCTCGAGATTGTCCAGGCGGTCACCCATCCAAGTACCAACCAGATCCAATGCTGCTTAACTTCGGTGACCGCCTGGAGTTCTCTCTTTGACTGCTGCTAATCTGAAACATATAATTATCTCGATCCTCAATGCGCCTTTTAGGCTCTTTGAAAGGAAAAGAAAAATAATAATGAATCGAATTTATAATAATAATTAATAATAAATCTAAAATAATGATAAATTAATTAATTCATAAAAAATGCATTTTAGCTGGTGAAGAAGCGCCAGAACTATTTTTTTTTTTACTTTTGAGAATTTTCTTTGTTTTGAGAAATTCACGGTTTCAAAACATCTTCAGCTCTAGAGGTGAGCATTTGTTTTTCTATTAGGTTAAATTCTAAGTGGCAAAAAAAGGTACAAAGGTGGCTAAAATTGGTACTTCTACCCTAGTTGTTGTCTATATATTGTCGTCTTGGAAACAAAAGGGCGTAAGTAATGTGTATAAGCATATCACTTACGCCCCTTTAATCCTAAGGCAACGATATGTTAAAAAAAACTTAAAAATGCAAAGATTATCAAGAAATTACTCTTTACTGTCATTAGTCAGAAAATTAATGAAGTAAAAAATAGAATAAAATAAAATAGGGTGTCAGTAATTGGTACTCTGTCAATAATAGGAGCTTTCGCTTCATCTTAAGTCAATAAAATATTGTAATTTTTCTTGCATTTTTTTTTAGTAAAATAAGAATTAACATTTGAATTTTTTTGGAAAATAAATTCTTGATTCTTAAGAAAAAAAAAAAAGAAGTGGAATGCGTCATAGAACAATTCTTTTTTAACTATTCAACTAAAATAATTTTATGAAATTTCGTTGTTCTCTATTTGCAGATTGTATCGTGCCTTCAAGTGCGCCTAAATATTTACATCCACTCGAGGGAAAAAAAAAAAGGCGGAAAAAATAAGGATAAGATATACCACAACTGAACTATAAGGCTAACCGAAATTGATTTGTCAGTGATCGGATTACGCGATTATACAGGGTAAAGCAGAAAAAAGAAGTAGGGGAAATGGAGTAGCAAGACAAATGAGAAAGACATTGGTGGTTCATGAGGGGTTGGTGACATGATTGACACCATCGACAAGAGAGGCCTCAATATGAGGGAAAATCATTTCTGACCAAGTAGAAATTGGTAGATAATCATGAATTTTGTGGGAAAAAAGGGAAGTTTCTCCCCACTGGAAAAAATTTATTGTTTGATTGTCCCTAACTACGAAAATATGAGAATGTAATCGAGATCTTTTTTTTTTTTTGAATGACAATCATTTATGATGATTATTATTTTGAATGATTTGGGAATTTACATAAACCAAAAATATTAAAAAATACTAATTTGGCACTTTCGCCTTTTTTTATATTTTATAGTTTCTCCATGTGACATGAAAATATTTGGAATTACGTCTTTCTGTGTTTTTCTAATTTTTTATCTAAAAAAAATGGACCTGCAGGTTGAAATGATTCGGGATTTTTCGTGAGAGTGAAGGAGTTTTCGGAAATTTTTGAAAAAATTCATCACCAATTTCAACATATCGGAGCATTTTCTCAAATTTTTTCAGATTTTTTCATGAAGTCTTTCAGCCTGAAAAAAATTCCTGAATCATTCCCTTAAAGCCTTTACGTCTTGTCATTTTTTTGGACTTACACTTTTTTGTTTTCAGAATTTCATAATGAAAAATAAAATGTAAATTAGTTCCTCCCGTATGGAAAAAAATATATGTCAAAATATATTCATAAAATATAACGAATGTAAGTGGTATGTATGCGCTTATAATTATTATATATGTAGCATCTATTTATTTAATATTCAAAAATATTAAATAAAACTATTAATTCACATATATTTCTCAAGCCAATAACGATATGTTTTTGCTCTGTAAAATGTTCATTTTACTCGACATATATTATCCCGATATCGAAAAATTAACTCTAAATATATTTTCGCATATATTTTTTTTCCATGGGGGCTGTTTTCGTGTATATTTGAATTTTTGCTATTACCAGAAATAAATTTACACTGGTTTTCCTATTTAAAAGAAAAATAGGCATGTGCTGGAGATACGCCTCTTTTTTATTATCGATTTTTCAGAAAAAAATCCGAAATTATTAAAATGTTAATTTATTTATTGTTTGTTAATTCATTTATAACGATTATTATTTTGAATGAATTGAAAATTTACATAGCCGAGAATGAAGCAAGGAGAACAGAAAAATAGTGAGTTGAAGAGAACGAGAGAGAGAAAGAGAGAGAGGTTGAAGATGGTAGACGCACAGAGAAAGGTGTTATCCAATTATTCCAAGTTGTTAAAGCGCGTCAGGACGCTTAAGGGACTAAATTAAGACATTCCACGCGACAAATCTTCCAAGAATCTCAATTAACTGCCACACCAGTCTCTCTCGCTGTATAGTCTCCCTTTCCGACTTTAATTAACTGTTTAATTTCATTCAATTTCTACTTTAGAGTCAGCACGAGGACCTTTCACTACGAAACACCTCTGCACACATATATTTACATATATATGAGCATTCGAATGGTTTCTTTCCCCATTGAAATGATATATATATGTGTATATCTCGGATATAAAATGTATATATAGATATATCTCATCATGTATAAAATAAAAAAATCGATTGAAGTGAAAAAATCGCTACTTTTTTCCCGGGAAAAATGGAAAAATGGCACTTACGCCCCTTTGTTTCTAAGGCGACAAGATATATTCCAGTTATAAAGAATATATTCATAGTATTATCATTTTCGAAGATTAGAAATAAATTGACACATGAACTTTTTTTAAGAACGTTTTAGAGGAACAATCGAAAAAAAAGTTAATTTTTTGTATAAAATTGTTGATAAGAACTTCTCAAATCTGATTCAATGAGTCTGTAAGAAATGTAATGAGGAATGAAATAAGCTCCTGAAATACAAAATTCATTGAGAACTGAGAGATTGGTAACATTTTTCACATTCCTTTAAATCCTGAAAAATTTTAAGGAATTTAAAAACTAGTACCAATTTTCAAATTTTCAATCAATATTTTGTTTTTGGGACTCATTTTGTTTCTTATTACATTTTTGAAATACTTACTGAATTAGTTTCGAGACATTTATCTTGTATACGTTGTTATTCACGATTGCATACAAAAAAATTAATTTTTTTTTTCAATTGCATCTTCCAATTATTCTTGATTGAAAATTTCAGCTGTATCGATCATTGCAGAAATAGAAGTAATCAAAATAAAACAGTAAAATGAAGTTTAAAATACATCAATGTTCTGGTCAACTATGTGTAGCCCTCTTCAGGGTGTTTTAATCTGAATTAATTAATTCCTGGAATCGAATATACAAAACTTATATAAAATCATTGTCATCCTCTTTTTCCATTAAATTCTAAATTCTTTATACATTCAATTTTTTAAATTGATTATGGAAAAAATTGGGGCGGTTCCCTATATACTAAAACTGATGTTACGGAACTATCGAATGCTATGCGATATATCGAAATTAGATGCGGTTAATCAAATATGTGAAAAATGACGATCGGAAGTTATTTTTGCAAGAAAAAATTCACAAAGGCGTGCGCAGCGCGTTTTTAATTGTTAGTCACTTAAGGGAGTTCATCTGATGATCGAATTAATGATTGGATATTCATGAAAAAAATCAAATACACTCATGAGTATCTAAAAAGTCACCTGTTAAAATTTCAATTTCTCAAGGTACCTTGTTCGAGAAAAATTAATAAATATTTTTTGGAAAAACACGGTTCCTTATGGGTTTCCGTGATTATATATAAAATTTGCAGCCATTGAAGATTAGGTTGAGATGAAACTTCCATAATAAATAACAAAAATATGTAAAGAAAATTTTAAGAGCTTGCCAAAATCCATTTGATACCTGAGAACTTCAGAATAAATTAATTTGTCTCGAGAAATACTGATTTTCTGGAGTTCAATCTTCATCTTACTCACATGACAGTAACGTCAGAACTGCGCAATTTTTGAAACTGATAGAGTGCTCTCCGAATGAGGCAATGTACACTAAATCTGTACAGCAAATCATACAGAATTCATTAGAAATGTAATGAGTTTATCTTTTTCTTTGGGATTTTTCAAAAAATTATTTCTATAACGTCGATTTTTTCCCAAGGAAAAATTATGATTGATGAGGAAGCATTCCTAGTATATATCAGCTGTACAGGTTATGACTACACTAGTCATCGAGCCGACTACGCTAGTCGTAATAGTTTTTCATTACTATTAAACGAAAACCAGATGAACCTCTTTAAGGGGTTAAACCACTGTAAAAGCCTCAAAAAAAGGGTTTTTCCGGTATTTTTTTCGAGGGAACAAGAAGGGTACTAAGTTTATAACATTCCGGGGACATACATTATTGGGCATATATTTGAGTTCCCAAACCCGAAATTTCATAGCGAAATATCAAAAAAATGGCGACATGACAGCCATTTCCCCGAAGCTCGTCGAATTTTCGGCGCTCCACTGGACGCAGTGTAGTCAGTGTAAATTTGGATTGAAATAAAAAAGTTGGCTTACTCTACATGCCTACAGCTAGCAAAGTACGTGGCCGATTTGGAAAAAATTACTTTTTCAGTAATCAGCGGGCATTGGAATAAAAACGTTCGATTTTCGACCGAAAAAAAAGTCATTTTTCCCTAATAAAAAAGGGGCAAATCATAATTTTGAAGAAATCCCACGTACTTCGCTTCGAAATGTCATTTCAAAGATACTGTCAAAAAATCAACTCAAAAAAATGAAAAATGTTTGAGTTATGCTGCGTGTAATTTTGAAAAATCGTGTTTCGAGATAAATGCGTTCAAAGTTTTTTTTTTTTTTTCTTTGTTCAAAGTTTTGATACGTGCAATAAATATGAAGAAATGTTCGGAGAAAATTTCAAAATTTCATTAGGAAAAATGGGTAACAGGTGATAAATTTCCTCCCTACACCTTTTCGTGGGCTCAAACTATTTTTTGAACAAAAAAAAATCGAATTTTTGAAAATTCTACAATGGTCTAATCCCTTAATATATTTTAATTACAGCGATATGTCCAAATCGAAATCCGGAGTCAGTTTCTTTCTCTGTTTTTTTTTATCCTTCCAATTGACGAGAGCTGCTAACCTTCCCTTTTTGCTCCTTTTCACATGAATTTTGATGTTCTATTTTTAAGAAAGGAGAATACACTACAATTCTCATGAATATATTCAATATATCAAATAGATATATTCACATATTTTCATTTCATTTGTAATCCCCCAAATATATGTCGCCTTAGAAACAAAGTGGCGTAAGTGCTATGTATAAGCATAGCACTTGCGCCCCTTTGCTCCCAAGACAACGATATGAGTCTCCCATGAGGCTCCACCATACACCACAAAGAAAGTGCTTCTCATTCCCTCTCGAACAAATCGAATTCCATAAAATGGAAAATCGCGAAACGAGTAACGTAAAAAAAATATCAAAAGAATAAGTAAAAGTGAATTTCAATAGTTTCGAGACGTTTCAGGCCAATTTGAATTGCATGGTACTTGCGCCCACATTGTAGAAGAAAACAAGAGGCCTAAAGATGAATCGAACAACAATCCCCTCCCCCCCCCCCCCCCCCTCTCGCCATCATTCTACACTCAGTGAAAGAAAGCCAAGTGGATTTGTGATCTGTTAATTCTTTTTTTTTCTTCTCCTTCTTATATTTGCAGAAATTTTTGCTCAAGTGGATCATGCGCTAACTGCCTCTCTCTCTCTCTCCCTCCCCCCCCCCCCCCCTCTAGCTTTCTCTCTCTCTCTCTTTCTGTTGTTAATCCGTGAAACGCGCTTTTGGCGGAATTTTGCTTTGAAGTACTAATCAGTATCGAGCTGTACGTTCAGACACTCTGTGCGACCCTGGCTCACTGCGATACTCAGCCCTCAATCTCCCCCCCCCCCTCCCCCCTCGAACCCCCCGTCACAGAGCGGGAGCTCGTGTTTGTACGTATTTACTTGCGCCATGTGTATTACGTACTAGTAAATACATATATATATATATATATATATATATTGGGGAAAAAAATATTTTCTAGAAATGAAAACAAATTTTGAGACAAAATTTTTTGTTTATTTGCGATGAACAATGTAAGAAAAGTAGAGGATTTAATTGAGAGAAATCAATACTTATTTTCCTCAATATTAATTGCTTTTAGTTCGAAATTGCACCAGATCCATACTCATTTTTTGTTATTGAATTTTGTTAACTGATGATGATAAATAAACAATTATTTGTCCAAATCTCCCTCCTGCACGGAGAGAATTTTTCGGTGTCTAGAACTGAAAAATATTAGCAGAAAAAGGCCTTGACTATAATCATATAAGTAGTAAATATTGTGATCAGAAATATAAATTTTTTATTCTAAAAATGAATTTTTTAGCTTCAAAGTATGATAATCAGATAGTAGACATGAGTATCAACTGTTGGTTTTCGTTATGTGAAATTCGATTCTCATAGCTGTAGTACAAAATTAGTTATGATACTGAAAAGAAGATAATTTATAATTTTTTTCTTTTTTATAACTTACAAAGTTTTTTATAATTTCGTTTCTGCTAGGAAACTCTTCAGATAAATCGGATATCAATGACAAATTTACATAGATAGAATTTTCATTTACTCAATCATTAGTAAATCACATATGATTTAATCGATTCTGTTCTATTGCAGTCGAGCTAATACTTCATAAAGTGTGGGTTATGATATGGAAATGGCTAACAGAACTTAAATACAATAATGAATATGTTGCGCGTCTTCACTCAATGCAGTGATCTCAAATAGTAACCCTAACATTATATTTCTGGGCGTGATAACTAGTTTGAAATAGTTGATTTTGACCTTGACTATAAGCAGATAGTCAGGGCAGTATGAAAAAATTCCCTCAGTGTAGGGAATCTTAGTCTAAACATACCCCAATTTGGCTCAAAATCGGAATGTATTTTTCGTCAACTATTCTCTGAAAGGTTTATCTTATTGATTGATGTAAATGTATTCAAATTCATCCCAAATAGATCCGAGGATTCGTCCAAAACATAAATTGTTTAAACGGAAAAATCCACTGGCAAACCATTCCCCGATCGACATGAACTATATAATATTCCTTAAAAACAATTTTTTTCTCTTAGTGTATACATGAGTATATATGAGCGTAGAAATTTCAACGGAGAGAAAAATCTTTGGATGTAGAAGTAGAGAATAAAACGAAGAAAATAGTAATGAAAATGAAGAGCTTCTTGCTGTGGGTGTCGAAGCAAATACGTGATCATTGAGGAAGAATTCCACTGTAAATGTACAGGTTATGGTGTTGTGTTGCGTTGTGGGTAAGAAAATAGTGCAGAAGGGTGAACACTCAGGGCCTTGATAGGCAATCTGGTTGATTGCCAACTTCAAACGGACCGTACAGAGACCCTGACAATTCACAGGCAGAGTAGCATGGTTCAAATAAAGAAGAAAAAAAAAAACATAGAAGTGTGAAAAAATAAAAATTGAGGGAAAAAGTAGAACACACGGAGGAGAAAAATATTCTTGCGCAAAATAAGTAATATTTTTTTTTTGTGTATTATTGAGACGAAAAATGAGAAATGGGTCAAAAAGTAAAAAAATTAGTTAGGAAAATATTTTTTTAATTAAAATCAATCTGAGGCCTTTGACAGTTGGTATCGAAATCAATGTTTGAAGTTTGAAATTAATGATAATAATCATGAAATCGATTGATCTTAATGAACCCTTTTTCATGTTTTTTACCATCAAATTATTTTGAAAAAAAAATAAATAAGATTTTTCTCTCAGTAAAGTGAACTTGACATTTCACCATTCTAATAGGGTGGAAGACCCATTACTGACACTATCACAAATATTGTTATCATTCCAATTTTTTCGTGATTTTTAATGTTGATAGAGGAAACCGGGGCAAAATGGACCTGCGAATCAAAATTATTTGGGATTTTTTTTGAGAATGAAGGGCTTTTCAAAAATATTCCTAAAAATTCACTAACAATTTTCACGTATTGGAGCATCTTCTCAAATTTTTTCAGATTTTTTCACCGAGTCCTTCACTTCGAAAAAAAAATCATGAATCATGTTACCCTGGAGGTTCATTTTGCCCCAGTCTCCTCTATATTTGATTTCTCAAAATTCAATTTAATTTATTAACGCCAAACGGTTTCGATAAAAAAAACAATAATTTATGTAATTGTACATGAGATATTGCATGGAAAACTAATGAGTGAAAGGGACAATCGAAGGAATCTATATAATTGTTGCTGTTTCTTTTCTCCTCTTCATTGACGAAAAATTACATTCAATTTTATTAATTTTGTTAATATCTTTATTCACGCAATCTACTTTCATTATTCCAATTTTTCAGAATTTCATAATAAATATCGTCGTCTTACAGTTCAAGAGTCGTAAGTGCTATGTTTATACACAGCACTTGCGCCTCTTTGTTTCTAAGGTGACGATATAAAAATTTCATAATGCTGAAAAATACTATGTTAACACGCAGAAAAAGGATTTCAAATTGACTGCTGAAAATTCAGCGACTCTTAACAAAATCTTTGAGCGACCTCAAACGTACGATTTATTTCTACTAAAATTTAATTTCCTTTTTTTTTGTTTTTTTTAGCTGTGTAATCATTAGAATTTCCGATTGTAATTTTTTCAATAGGATATACTCAACTTTATCTAAATAGAGAGAAAATGATATTTTTAGAGCATGTCTGCGTGTGTGTGTATGTCTGTGTGTGCATGAAAGTCTCAATTACAGCAAAATGGTTTTATAGAAAAATTTCATATTTTGTGAAAAACTTCCTCTCGACGAACTCTATTTTTTAAGCTTCATTTGAAGAGAATCCGATCGGTACTTTTTGAGATATGTCCATTTTTTCGAAAATCAGTTTTTAATAGAATTTCTGGAAACTATTCGACTAATGTTATTTATACTCATATATTATCTCGAGAGTTGTATCATTTCCATTTGGAAGCATATTGCTAAAGTATTAGCAGAAAAAGCTGTATCAGTTGAAAAACAATACTATTATCCACTTGTTTTTCTCAATATTTGATATTTCAAGCGATTACCTGCACTTTTTTACATTTTATAAATCCCAAAGATTATTATGAAATTTCTCATAACTTTCATTACTCAAAAAATTGATGAAATAATATAATATATATATTTATTACTTCGTTTAGATACAAGATCTTGTACAAAGGAGGTATCGATCTGGCAATGCTTTGCAAAATATCTTTTAATCTATTGGTTGTATTTGTCTTTTTTTTTCTTCTCTCTCCTCTCTCTTCTCCTCATAATTTATTTCGCATGCAATCAATTTACAAAAGAATATAATTCCATCTTGCATTTTATTTTATCATTATTATCATTTTTTTGATTTATTTTTTTTAATTTCTGTTTTTAATTGAGTCTTCTCATTGCAGAAAGCCAAAAGTTATGTAGAGCAGCGAGTTCAGTTTGATTTTTAATGTTCAAGGAATTTAAAATACAGTAGTTTGGGTGGCTTTCATCTTGAGTAACTCGCATCAGCTTGTCTCTTTGTGTATCTAAGGTGGGACAGGATGTAAGAAGGTGAATTATGTAATTTTCACATTCAGTAAAACAGTTTGGGCAAATGTTGTCAGGATGATAACGTATACAAGTTCCTCGCAGTAGTAGTCTGGGAGAAAAATTGATGAAATAAACAATGGGACTTTTTACTTCAATTATAAAATCCTTTTACTGCCAATCATTATTACCAATATTATATTGCAGTAAAAAAAAGGCGATATACCATGTACCGGAATTGCGCCTATTATCATAATTAGCAAAAATTTCATTATTACCCCAACTGAAAAAAAAATCCACTCACCGCCAAAAATTACAATGAACACTGGCAACATTATCCGCAATATTGTCCATTTTTTTTTCTTCTTTTTCAATTTTTTTTTTCCTCCTTTATACCCGGATTATGATATTTATGATTGAATTAATTTCACACTTTAAAGGTGCTCTGTATATATTATACCCATTAGATTTACTGAAAACAAGAGAGGGACTCCTGAGGGTACGATTTTAGACAAAAAAAACAAGATGGATGGTATATTGTAGAAAAATTGCGTGAGGTAAATAACGACGAGAGGTGCCAGAGACTGACATTTGAATGGAAACCATGGGTATTTGTATTGTTTGTAACGGTGGTAGTTTAAACTGATGTAACTTGATATCCAAAAATCGTTCTCAAAATACCACTTGGCCAAAGTACGTATTTTTCTTAAAGAATTCCTCGGAAATTTTATTATGAATTAAATTTATTAATTCAAAATAAAAAATAAAAAAATGGAAAAATATATCACTATATTAAATAAAACTGAGAAAAAAAGAAATTACAGATTTTGTGGGAGAAAAAGATTTCTCGTAAATTGACTCGTTCTAATGGGATTAAGTCCTTCCATGTAGAAGGAAAGAAATAAAAAAAAAAAGAAGAAGAAAAAAAAGAGAGGGAATGAGTTGAGAACAGTGGAGCCATGAAGCGGCCATTTTTCCGTTATTGTCGTGACCCTTTGTGTTTTGGGTGCGAGAGGAACACAGCCAGCTTTGCCCAACACTCAATTCATTATACCACTAATTATTCACAGCGCCGACAATTATTTCTTCAACGTTCCAAAAAATATAACTAATTTTTTCATATTTGTCTGCAAAAAAAAATTCATTTTTACACATTTAAGCAATTGTATCAATGAATTCATGAATTTTCTGTTGGAGTATGAGCAAAAATAATCTAGTGATGTGATAATGTATTTGAAATGAAATGCTATAATTTATGTGTATGGACCCAAGAAAGAGAGTGAGTGAAGTCCTCCTAGAAAGGTTTAAATTGAGAGAAAAATTTACTTCTGCCAAGTAAATTTATTTGGCAAAAGTAAATTTTTCCGATTTTTTTGCTAAATCAGTATACTAATATTATTACTATTACTTGCCACCAGTAAACCTTATTTCAAGCGAGAAATTTTTTTTTCTCAGTGTATGTAAACATATACAAAGCGTAAAATATACAACAGATAGAAGGAAATTAGAGACCGAGACGCAGGGCCTTTTGTCCTGTGAGAACGAGTCACTCTTTTCGTCAATCTGCAGTTAGTTCTTCGATAGCTCTCAATCAGTAAAGACTTCGGAATAATTAAAAGGATAAATGCTCTGTTTAAACTCGGCGTTTTATTTCACGACCTAAACCCCATAATCCAATGAGCAATATTTTTATAGTAGCTTGAACAATACTTGTTTACAGAAAAAATAATTATTTTCAGTATTTTTCATGATTTTTCTCAATCCAACGGACAAGTCTATTTTTTTGTCATTAATTTTTGAAGATTATCTCGGAAACTAAGCGAGGTAGTGTAATTTATTACCACGACCTATACCTCATAATTCAATATTTTCATTCAGTTCCTTTTCCTCGTTCAATATTCTCGTCTCTTCACCACTCGATCATTCACATTGAATTGTCCAAATGATTCAAGTACATGATGAAAAAAAAAGAAATTCCCAATTTCCACTAATTTTACGAGACACTATAGCTTCATTTTCCCATTCCCTCTGCACACATATACTGTTATCGCTCGTATTTTATTTTTTTCACTTCTCTTTTTTTTTTTTTTTTGTGTTTCAATTCTCGTCATTAACGTTACGACAAAGGCTCGTCGATTGGATGTCGTTGTAGTGACTCTGGTTGAATCCATTCAATTGCAGGAAAATCGTTGCTTTTAACGAGCGTTCTATTTTATTTTGTTTGAATTTTTCTTTTGTATCAAAAGAGTATGACTGATAGCAGTGATTGAAATAGTTATTTAAAAAAAAAGAAGAAAAAAAAAAAGGACCTAAAATTCGTCTATATTGAAAACGAATTGAAAAACAAGTTCTTTCAAACTATGGACCACTTCTTCTCGACTCCCTTCACTTTTTTTTTTTTTTTTTCATTTGTGTATACCTTTTCATTGGCAACAATAGAGGGACGTAAAATACACACTAAAAATCTCATCCCCCGCAATTCTACTAAACGTAAAAACCCTCGTGTGCGAAAACGCAATGAGACGTGTATCGATTTTCGGTAACACGATCTTGAGTGGCCTCTCTGTTGGGCGATAGTCACTAGTACGACACTGTTAAGTGCTCGTTTCACACCTACTAGACGATACGGCTATTAATTCACTTCAACGTTGAATCAAGCAGGGATGAGGTATATAAAGAGAGAGATTGGTGGAAGGGAGGGGGAGGGGGGTGGTAGTGATGGTCTCATCCTCGCTCCATTAATCCTCCCTGATAACAATGACGATAATTCGAGACTACTTTGGAAGCTGAGAAGACTGAGGGTTAGAAATAATAGAAATTCACGATAAGAAAGAAGTTATTGAAAATATTGAGATGAAGTTTCCAAAAAAACAGGGTTTTTTTTTTATAGATTTTATCGGGTGAAGTTTAAAAGTTATTGGAGACTTGATATGGGTGATTGAATGGAAGAATCATTCATAAGATTTTGGCTTTTTTGGGCGGAAAAGGTCTATTCTATTCATGAATCAATGCATTTTTTATGACATTCATTTCCTAATTTTTCTGCCTGGTTTTAGAGACTCTTATCATTATATTAGAATTATTGAGGATTTTTGATTAATCAAAAGTTGGATTTGATCATGCTGTTCATTATTTGATGTTTCTAATCTTGAATAAATTGATTATTGCTGATTTTGGGCAAATTTAGAGGAAGTAGTCCTGAAGAAGTTCTGAGCATTGAAAAATCCCAGGCAGCTTGTTCCGAAAATGTCTCCGGATTGAGCAGATTTGAGGAAAAACGTTGGGATACCCATTTTATAGGAAATCTTATAGACTACGAAAAAGATCTCTCAATTGTATCATCTATGATTTGATTTTATCAACCGTGTATATTACAGTATTTGAATTAGACTCAAGCAAATTTGAGACATTTTCCATTTAAGTTCAGCTGAAATGCCATGAAAGAACGCTTTTATGACCGAAAATTGCCATTGATACTTCATGACATCTGTCACGAAATAATAAGATCTCTCAACATATTTCTGTAAGTTCCCTTAATTTGAACATATTCGCAAGAGCAGCTGCATTATCTGAATTTTGCTAAAATTCAACGATACTCTATCATTAGACATTCCTTATTCTAAACCAAAAGAGCACTGCAAGAAATTCTAGATTCAAAAATATTCAGGCGTGACAGTTTTCAAAGAACTCCAAACATTGAAAAATGACATGCTTCTTCTTCAAATATTCCCAAATTCAGCAGACTTGAAGAAAACCATCAAGAGACATTTTTCCCTAAATATCTTGAACTCCAAAAAATGTCTCTAGCTATATATATTACTCCAAACCTCCTCAACTCAAAAATATCCGCAGAATAAGCTGCGCATGACTTCCCAGCATCTAGGAGTTTTTCTAGAATACTTCATCCAACTTTTCCAAAAACTCCCAAATATCCTGCACGGAAAAAATCCTAACAATTTTCCATACTAATATTAAATTCTCAAAGTTCCTGTCAACTCATATCAAGATAGATCCTTTCCTAAACTCCCCTCACCAAGTCCCAACCCCAACATCCTAAAAGAAAATTTGAATCTCCAAATTTCGGTCCCTCCCAACAATTTCAATTAAAGAAACTAACTTCATCTTCACTTCGCTTCCACCAGAAAATGAACCAAACCAATAAAGACTCTATAAACCCAACACTGGGAAAACAAGTATCTTAGCAGGATGGTAACAAGCAATAATGTTTCAACCAACATTGTTTTCAAAATTTTATAGACAGGCAGTTTCGAATTTGGGCTCAGAAATACTTGTTGACTGAATATTTTCACTGTCAAGAAATTATAGTCAAAAAATGACGATTAAGCCATTATTGCCTATGACAGTCCAACTCACGATATCAGTTCAAGAACAATATCTTAAAATCAAAAAATATCTTAAAATTGCCATTTCCTAGCAACAGTGTCTCCGAAGTATGTCAAAAGTATCTGCAAAAGTATCTTAATTCCAAACATTTATTTTCGCAGTAAATCAACAAAAATCTAATCAATCAAAAAAATGGTAGCTCGTCAAAATATCTTTTACCATAAGATCCCGAGTCGAAATAACCTAGCAAATCATCTTGAACCAAATCATCTCGAAGAAATAATATCTCTCATCAAAAAATCTCTCAATCAATAATATCTTAATCAAAAAACAAACTCACCGTGTGGTGGTGTGTGCTGATGATGACTTGGACTGTGCTGATGATGATTAGACCCAGCAGCTGTACCTGGTAATACATGCTGGCTATGTGCAGCTGTTGGATGAACATTGATACCAGGTGATGATGTTAATTGACCAGGTTGATGTACTTGATGATGTGATACATGATGAGCTGGATGTGGATGTGGTGGTGGTAAAAATGCTGCTGCTACTGCTGCTTGTGCATTCAAATATGCCATACGTGAGGCTGTTAAATTACCAAGATTACCCAAATTTCCAAGATTACCAAGATGATTTGTTAAACTTGGCATGTAATCCCATATTTTGTGATGTGGTGCTGTTGGTGTATATGATACTGCTGATACACCAGCTGGTGGTGAACTTTGTGGTGATCCACGTTCTGTATTGCTTGTATTACCAGTGCCATTTAGGCCCAGCAGCTCTTGTATCGCAAATGGCGAACGCTGCGGCATCTTTGGCTCTTTTATTTAATAATATTCAAATTATCACAAATCAAAATATCATCTCTCCTCTCACACTCAATTGCGGACAATTCGATGTTTTGTCGGAAATTTCTTTTGGAGTTTTTATCTGATATTCATCGGATTTTTCAACTCATCATCATTTGATTGCAGCAATTTTTCGATTATTTTTTTGATTCTTCAGGTTTTTAATTAGGCTTCAATTTTTTTGGAGTTTGAATTTTTGGAGCGACGGATAGGTGGTATATATAAGTCACATTACCATCCGACGGTTTGCATTATTCTCACTGCAATTCCAAAAAATATCCATTTTTTTCAGTTTATCTACTTTTTTTGCCAATTTTTTCGAAATTTATACAATAATTTTAGAATTATTGATGATGATTCGGCATTTCATGTCAATTTTTTTTTTATGTGAGTCATAAATTATAGGTTCTCTGATGAATTATGGGTGATATATGTTTCATTCAGCGACGGCAGCCCAAAATTTCCGCGAATTTACGTTAAATCAACACCACACTGTTAGAAAAAAAGGGAAATTTCATAGACAATTTAATGGGAATTTTTCATTAACGTGATATTAAATTTTTTTTTTAAATGGGGAGATAATTATGAAATCTGTGAGTTTTAGAGGAAATTCAAGGGAATCTAATGAGTCTTGAGTAGAATCGAGACGAAAATTCTACAAATTACGTAAATTTTTCAACTGAATATGATTATTCTGAATCAAAATGACTTGAATTTTCAATTTTTTTGAATTTTTCCTGTTTTTACTAAATTTCCAAGAAACGATTAAACTGAAATTCACAAATTTCATTGGATATCAAGGCGTAAAATTATTTGAAAATCAATGATTTGTTCATTTTTCAAATGACATAATTATCTAAAATTTCAGTAGAAATGTGAGTTTGAAATTTTCGGGATTTTGTGCGGAAAATTCAGACGGAAATTTTTTAAAGTGCATTTTTTGTGAATAAATATGCAAAAAAAATGTCAATTAATTACACACAGTACGATAATTATCATCGAATTAATTAACAAGATTATTTGAAAAAAAAACTTTTTTAAATTACGGAATTAGTTGAGAAAAAAAACAATTAAATAATTAATTAAATAAATTAATAATGATTGATTCAGGAATTATTTGAAAAATTAAAAAAATTAATTAAATCAACGAATTATTTATCAACAACTATTTCAAGGTAATTGAGGGTATCTCAGTCTCATTATTTCTACTCACTGAAAGATCCTCGTATCGTATTACGGGTTTTTTTTTTTTTCAGCCTCCAGTGTCCTGGTCCATTCGTTCCACGTCACGGAAACCCCTGGATTCTCTCTTTCACACTCCTTCTTACCACTCTTTGCAAAGAATAATAAAACTTTTTCTTCCCTTTTTTTTTTTCCCTTCTTTTTTTCTTATTTATTCTTCACTCAGACACTGGACAACTTGCCATAATACAAAGTTCTGATAAATAACTGCGCAAAAAACCTCGTAATTGCCAAAAAAAAAAATCCGTAAAATCGCAAAAAAATCACAAATTCCCCGAAAAATTCTCCAAAATTAAACAAAAAAAAATTCAAAAAATATCACAAAAAATTGTGTGTTTGACTCTTTTTTTTTCCCCTTTTTCCCCTTCACGTAATCACTTTATTCACAGAGACATGCGATTGTGTGTATTTGCTTGGGAAATATCCATTCAGTGTAACGCAAAAAAAAAATATCGAAGTGACCATAAAAAAAACACACAAATTTCAATTTTCAATATTACAAAACTCAGTTGAAAAAAAATTAATGAAAATTATTAAAATTATACATTTCGCGGATTTTTATTATATTCATTATATTTATATTATTATTTTTTCATTGAAAAAAAATAAACGAACGATTGAGATGTGACGCGTGTTCCGTTTCGTCGTCGTGGCGATCGGCAACTGAGCCGTTGACAGGGGTGACTCGTTGGAAGGAACGTACGACCAGACGAAGCCAGGGGGGTTTTACACACAGAAGTAGACTTTACCGGGGGTATAATACTAGTGCTATACGTGTAGATGTACCGGAATGAGCTGTGAGGTGTTTTTTTTTTTTTCTCTTTTTTTTCCACTTTTTTTCCAGAGAGAGAGAGAGAGAGGGAGAGAGAATGAGGGGAGGGGTTTGGGGCAAAACTACCCTCCCACGAGGTTCTTTTGGGATTAAAGAATTGTAGGTGGGGTGTGTGATGTGCGATGAGAAATGGAGGGGAGGGGGGAGGGGGGTGTGGAGTTGTGCGATGTACAATGCCAAGTGTGGTAGGACGAAAAGAGAAATAGAAATAGAAAGAGAGAGCATTAGGGGGGGGGACACCCCATGCCCCTGGTGGGTATATTTTGTGTCCTTACGACACAGTGGCCGTCTCGCATCGCGGATTGGTCGGTTTTTTGAGACTTCCATCCGGGTAGACATAGCCCTAGTTAGTAATAGTGGGTGTTAACCTCAATTGTATACGCCTGCTGAATTGGCAACGCCCCCATGAGGCACATTCTACAGATTGACTCAATTTTTATGTGCCCATTTTATTTTTACTCTATTTATTTAATTTTAATTAATATTACGCGATAATTAACCTAGTTTTGTTAATTTTTGTAAATTATCATGACATTTAAGCTAATGTGACAAATGGTATAAATTCAACGTTATTGCAAAATGATAATGTATAAAATGTAACAAAAAATTTGTAAATCAAATTATCCAAGTACTGCTGATTTTGTATGGGAAAATTGAATAATTGAAATTCTGGGAAATTTATATTAATTTCGAAGAAACAAAACTAACTGTAAAACATATAATTTCCCTTCGCCAAGAGAGAATCCCTCATAAGCAATAAACTATATATACATACATACATAATTTTAATTAATAATTTTTTTTGCAAATTTTTTATGAATTATTTTTGGGAATTTAAAGAAAGAAAATTTAGTAAATTTTTTTTTTTGCAATTATTATTATTATATTTTCTTGTGATTTGGGTGTAATTGGGGAGGGGGGGGGGGGGGAGGGGTGTTTATGTAATTGAAATTATGATTTTTTTTTAGAAAAATTTTATGACCACTTTTTTTTCCTCTTTTTTTTGAGAGTTTTTAGGCTAAAAGATTGAAAAATTATTTGAAATGAGAAAATAGACATTTGTAGAATGGGCTTAAGGTCTCTACGTGAGTTAACGAGATGGGCGCGGTTTGTGTATGAGCCAATCGTGAAATGCCACTTTCGTATCTCATTGGCTGGGTGAACAAATCGATTTATCACTTATACTACCACAGCCACTGACATACGATTCTCGTCCTTATTGCATCAGTGATTTTAAGGATGACTTTTGCTTACATTAGAAAACATTTCTACACTGCCAATTCGAAACAACGTAAATTTTAGGATACTGTAGTGGAAATAGGCGAGTAAAGATGAGATTGAGTGAGACAGGGGTAAGGAGGGATAAATGTGGGGGGGGGGGGGATAGTGATTGTTATAAAATATTGAGAAATTATTTAACGAGAAATTTTTTTGTTATTTTTGGAATTCTTAATGTATTAATGATTATTTTATGTGGAAAATGGAATTTTTAGAGGAAATTTTTTTCTCGAAGAATTCACAGTTTTAAAGTTTTGTTTTACCTGAGTAGATAATTAAATGAGAAATAATTTTAAAATTTTCTATACAAAATGTGGAAAAATCTGGAATTTTTTCGATTGAATGAAAAATTTTATTTTTTGGGGAGAAGGTTTTCAGTTTTTTATGGGAATTTGGAGTGAGGAAAAGAGTGCATGTTTGATTGTAGGTGTTTTTTTTATTATTTCGAAGAAAATTACGAAAATGGCAAGAAAAACATAAGAGAAAAAATTAATAAAATTCGTTTCAATTTCAGAATATAACTTATTTAAGAATTATTTTCGAAATTTTATTTTCTTGTGAAGAAATTCGAGAGGCATCTGCTTCTCAAAATTTGATGGGAATCGACTTTTCGAAGAAGAATTTGAATTTTCAAAATCTTAGTAAAAAATTGAATATCTTCACTTTTTTTTAAATATTGAAAATACCAAAAAAATTAGAAATCCTAATAATAATAAAAATATTGATATGTTTTTTCTATAATTTCCTCCGCTGTAAAGAAAATTCGACTGATGGGGTAAAACGGGATATATTCTATCTATTTCGTTTCGTGTACAAAAAATCATAACTGAACAAAACTTTTAAATCTAATTTTATTATTCTCATGTCAAATAAATTTTCTACAATTTCTGTCAAATTTGAAGTTGAATCTTTTTTTTTCATCTATTTTTTTTGCTGATTTCAGAACGATAATTTTCCAACAGTTTACAAAACATGAAATTTTTTTACAGATAACGTTTTTTTTTTATTAAAATGAGTCTAGTGGAATAATAATAAAATTTGTTGACGTGAGACAATTTTTTTAAAATTTATTCCAATGCAAACATTGTATTATGAATTTTTTTTTTAAATTCCAAACTATGTTTGGAAACATTATATCGAGGATATTCAACTAACCCTCTATTTTTTTGCATCGTTCCCCCTGTTTACTACTTGTGTCAAGAGATTATCATGTATCACGAACGAGAGAGGATCCTCTAACCTGACTCCGGAGACAAGAGGATTTGCAGATGATAAACCATTGAACAATCATGATAAACATGTGGGTGAATGAAAAAAATCGAGGAATTTTTCAACGAAAAAAATTATTTTCCATTCAATTAATTAGATTTTATAATAATAATTCGAGATTTTATGCTTAAATTTCTTTTTTCTTTTCTTCATAAATATATTAAAAAAAGACTCTGAAAATGAAACAAAGTGTCACTCAGAGAGAATTTCGTGGGATTTACTAACAGGATTGCATTTTATAGGAAAATTCAATAAATAAAGCAAACCAGGAAAAAATGAACCTCCGAGTTAAAATGAACCCGGTTTTCTTCAAGTAAAGGCCTCTGCGAACCATTACCTCTTCTACGAAAGAAATTCTTGGATGATCTTGCCGGAACACCATTTTTTCCTAGTTCCCCCTTCAACCCTCATTACTTAAATAATAAACCATGAACTTGAAGGAAAAAAAAGTAATGAAAAATGAAATCACACGAAACAGAACTGTGGTGTAAAATGAACCAATTTTTCTTTTATGAAGGCTTTCATCCAGAAATTTTGAAAAATAGGCCGACAATGTAGACATACTGAGACATCTCTTCAAATTTTTTTAGATTTTTCGATGAAGCCCTTCACTCCGAAAAAAATTGTGCTCCCTTTTATCTCCTGATGTTGTATAAAATGATATTTGCAAAAATCAGACTTCACCCAGTTCTTTGAGACAAAACTTTCCAGAAAAATTCTTGAAAAATTCCCTAAGAATCTAAACATATCAAAGCATTTTTCCAATTTTTTTTTCACTTCAAAAAATTTCAATTCAATAATCAGAAATAATAATTATTTATCTCTAAAGATATTCATTAAATTAATAAGAATCATTTTGATGCACACAGTAAATGAAAGTCATGGATGCTCGTTCATAGTAGTCATTGAAGTCATCTGCATGTGATCCCAGATTTTTCCCATTGCAATCATTGAATGCATAACACTCATATAGTCATCGGAATCAGCAATGAAATTGTCTGGCTTTCTTTATTAAATTATTATAATGTATGTCAAAAATGCATTTTTAGTTTTTTATTCACGTTTCGATTGATCCATCGATTTTCCAGAATCCTCTTTTTTCTGTCTTCTGTTCAATAAAAAAATATTGATTCAATATAATTTACATGAAACTGACTTTCAAAAAATTCTGATTAACTTGAAATTTTATGAAGTTCTTCAAAAAATAATCTGATCAATAATAATGGGAAAAAAATATAAATATCAAGGAAATGCATGACAAATATATTTTGAATAAAATTTAAAAAATATAGACTCCTCGGTGGATTTCTCATGCTCTTCAAATTTTGAAAATCATCTATTCTCTCAATTGAAAAAAAAAATTAAATTCAAATTTAATAGAAGGTCAATTGGGGCAAAATGGGATGGTGAAGATGAAATAGCATATATCGTTGTCTTTGAGCGAAAAGGGCGTGAATGACACGTTTTTTATCTTGTTACACTCTTTTTACTCTAGGACGACGATATTCTTTACAAAGGAATCTCCCTGATTGATTCTGCCAGTAGTGATATACTTGTCTCAAAGATTAAGCCATGCATGTCTCAGTACATGCGTACTCACATTTATTGACTCCCAATAGTTCAATTGATGGAGCATCAGACCGATAACCTGAAGGCCGTGAGTTCAAACCTTACTTGGGCATTCCTCATTTTTTCCGAAATTTGATTCCTCAACAATTTCTCATTAGTAAGTTTGGTGATTGTTAATATTGGCCAATTACTTGGATAATTATGGTAATTCTAGAGCTAATACATGCAAACCAGAGGTCTGACCAGAGATGGAAGGAACGCTTTTATTAGATCAAAACCGATCGGTGGTGGGTTTCGCCTGTCCATTCGTATTCGATTATGCCCCTCACCCAAAAAATGTATTACCAATGAATATTCCATTTTATTAACAATGTGAAAATATTTTCTCAAAAATTCCTGAGTTTTTTTTTCAAAATCTCAATTAATTAAATTAAATTAATTCAAATAATTTTTTTCCAGTAACAAAAAAAGTCTCATAGAATAAAATTAAATTTCAGTGACTCCTTTACTATGCACTAACTCCTCTAAGTCACCGAGCCGGAAGAGGGAGCTTCATTTTTCATTCTCACTATGATAAGGGAATATATCCGGATGTGAATGAAAAGAAGTGCAAAAAAAGAAGTGAAGCAATGCAGAAGAGGGAATCTTTTATTTTTACATCCCTACATGCATCATGACACACTTCACTTATACTTTCCTAAGAGAAGGGTTTCATGATACACGGTTGTCTATATACGTTACCATTTACACTGCAGACAGGATAAATCGACGGATCCATCTTCATTGGAGAACTGCATTCTCACCAGATTTAAAGTTGCTTTGTCGAAAGTGGAGACACTTGGAACCCCCGAGACACGTATTATTCACGATGCCCCCCCCCCCCCCCCCATGGAAAACATATATATGACAAATGTATATAGCAAATGTAAAATAATATAGGTTTTGTATATTTTATTGACAAAAAAAAAATATATGAAATCTTAAAATCTTAAAATGAAAATATATTCATATATAATTCGATTATCGAACTTTGGACTGAAATTAATACATATTTTATGCATACAATCTATATTGAAGTTAAGATCGGAAATTTATGTACAATGAATATATCATATAATATTGTTAGCTAAAATTCCATATAAAAAAGATATATTTAGGGAATTTAAAAAAATATATAAACATAACATATAATACAATTTTATCCATTTTAAATAATTATATATTAGTGACATATAAAAAAATCCTATCTTTACTTGTAAATTTTATAGACAATATGATTATGTATCAATTTTGGCCAGAGATTTCATAATAGAATTATATTTTTTTTTTAAACAATATAAACAAAACATATATTATTTCATATAAAAAATTTATATTTGACTATATATTTTTTTTATATCGTTAATTATATATTTTTTCCACGGAGGTCAATATTTTTGTTTTTTTTTTCAATAAATTCTCTCCCCAAGCCGAATAAAAATATTGGATATTGAAATTTCGTAACTTCCCTTCATTTTTTCTCACCGAAAGTGAAAATTATGCTTCTGCCTTTTTTGTCTTTCAAATAATTATCCAATGGAAAATTTGAAAAATAAAAAATTATCTTAAAAAACTATATGACCTCGTCAATTGAGACGAAAATCTTTAGGAGTATTTTCAATTCGTTCAAAATTTTCGCCGACTCTCGCAAAAATATTAATTCCAAAGCTTTTCCAATTACCCGACAAGGCCAACCATCTCACTTTAATTCACTCAATCCCTTCAAGGTCCAACCCTTGTACTCACGTTCAACATCGCCTCTGTCTTCTACTCTCTTTGTAAGCGAAAATCCTCAATTCGAACGTTAAATTCAATTACAGTATCTCCTGATTAATAGTAAGTATCCTTATCCCATCCATCCTCTTCCTGAAATCCGAAAAGTGAAGTACGGAGGTCCTTTCAATTTTTTTTTCATTCCTTTCCAGGAGAAAACCTCATTTTCCCTCAGCGAATACTTTCATCGTCTCGTTCGCATTATTGTCCCTCTAAAATATCATGGTTAATATCCGTTATCAGGAAATTGCTGAACGGCGATACTAAACGAGTTACTTAAGCCATTTCATGGCATTAGCATTGCGCAACTCCAGTCGGATCAGGGAAATATTGGGAAATGTGGACATTAGAGGTAAAATGGATGGATTTGATTACAGGTGGAAATTGAGGGTTGGATGGTATGAAAATCACTTGCAAAGAGTGAACGTCCCATCAAGGAGAGAATTTTTCGGTGTCTCGAACTAAAAAATATAGTAGAAAAAGGCCTTGACTATAATCATATAGTTAGTAAATATTGTGATCAGAAATATAAATTTTTATTCTGAAAATGAATTTTTTAGCTTCAAGTATAATTATCAGATAGTAGACATGAGTATCAACTGTTGGTTTTCGTTATGTGAAATTTGATTCTCATAGCTGTAGTACAAAATTAGTTATGATACTCAAAAGAAGGCAATTTATAATTTTTTCCTTTTTTATAACTTTCAAAGTTTTTTATAATTTTGTTTCTGCTAGGAAACTCTTCAGAAAAATCAGATATTAATGACAAATTTACACAGATAGAATTTTCATTTACTCAATCATTAGTAAATCACATATGATTTAATGGATTCTGTTCTATTGCAGTCGAGCTAATACTTCATAAAGTGTGGGTTATGATATGGAAATGGCTAACAGAACTAAAATACAATAATGAATATGTTGCGCGTCTTCATTCAATGCAATGATCTCAAACAGTAACCCTAACATTATAATTCTGGGCGTGATAATTAGTTTGAAATAGTTAATTTTGTCCTTGACTATAAGCAGAGGCAGTATGGAAAAATTCCCTCAGTGTACACCACTTTGCCTCTAAGATGACAATATGGAAATGTATGCTTCAAACAATAAACTAAATATCGTTGCCTCAAAATCAAAGTGTACAATAAGAGATAAAAGAGAGTGAAAAATGAAAAAGTGCTAGTGTCTCATTAACCCCAAGAATCCTATAAAGAATCGACATATCCACTATTTTCATAGGAAAAAATGAAAAAAAAAATATTTAATCATCGAAAATTTTCATTCTTAGAGCAAGAATAATTTGGATTTTTTTTCTTTTAATGAACTCGATTTTTTTTCGTTGTGAAGGCCTCAACTAAAAAATTCGAAAATATTTGACAATCATTTAGACATGCCCGAGCATTTTCACGATTTTTTCATTTTTTTCGTAGAGGTCTTCATACCTAAAAAATAGTCAGTCTATTTTCTCATCGATTTGATCCCATTTCCCATTATTTTCTTAAAATCAAAACCAGATAAATTCGTACGAAATTGAAAATCTTAAAAAATGAGAAAAAAAAGGTCACGAAAGCGATTGATTCATTCATCAAATCATCGAAAACATTTAATTGCTTTAAATTGAAAAAAATATTCGTCAACTTATAAATCGAGAAAGACTTAAAAAATTTCAATTACAAAGAGAAAAAAAACAAAATCATTAACAAGACAAAAAAAATCAAATTAAATTCATTTATCCAAACATCAAATAATTATCCGTCATGTACAAATATTTATTTCCTAATTATCCATCAATTACTCGCTGGTAAATTTTCCCATTGCCAAGAATCGCGAAGACCACCCAGTGAATATCGAGAATTACGACAAGATAATTTCAGACTCTCCAAAAAAAAAAGTTACACAGTCATCGCTTCTAACTGGTAGTCTTTCTTTTAATCTCCACTTGTCCGGGGCCTTCAGCTTCACAGACCAATGAATGAAGTTTTTTTTCTTTCTCTTTTCCAAGGTGTCATGGTACTTTGTGGTCTGTCAAAAAGCATTCATTGTTTAAACACAAATGCCTGAGTTCCAGGAAATTATCAGTTGGAACGAGGTTCAGGGGTCCAGCGAGAGATGGCAGCATTGTCGATGTCGGTAATGCTGGAGGTGCTGTCATCTGCTAAGGCAACTGTTAACTGAGACTTCTGTTCAATATTTCAGTAGTTCACCGCAATTGACGTATCAAAATACCTTCAAACTGTTGGATCACTGAGGTAAATTCATGATATTGAAAATAACAGACATCTGACCATTTTTATCTTTTTTTTTTTCAACAAATTTATCTCAAAAATTAAAAATATGCACATATAAAAAATTCGAAAAAACTATAAATGAATATTTTTTTTCAATAAAAAAAATATAAATATATATTTTTAAATTATTTTTTTAAAGCAATTTATTTGTTGAAAAAAAAAATCGAAAAATTGTCAGATGTATGCTAATTTTATTATCACTAAAATCCCCCATTTTTGATGTTTACTTAGTTAACTTTTTGACCATCAATAGTAATTAGCAATTCATTAATAATGTCCCCGATTTATGAAATGACCAAAAATGTTCGACAATAGCTTGAAATGTTAAATATTCCCAGGAAAAGAAACGAAATTTATTAAGTTCTGGTAAAACCTCTTGTGAATTTGGAAATAGTCAACAATTTTGTCAATTGCTGCATCCTCAGTAGTTAATCTTCTAGGAGAGACCAGAGCAGAATGGACCTGTGAAGCGAAATGAGTTGCATTTTCTCAATCTCTTCCAGATTTTTTCGCAGTTTTACTTCGATGAAAATTTTCTCGTAATCTACTTGATTTAATTGTTGAAATACAAATAATTCGGAACAGGTAGGAAAAAATACGGATGGGTTCAGAAAATTTTTCTGAACAACATATGAAAATGGATCCGTGTAAAAATGTGCCAAAATAATTTAAAATATTTAAGAATTATTTAAAAAATCGGCTTTTTTGCCAAAAAATCTCACCATTTACATTCAACTCAACACATCAAAAAAACAAACATAATCTATTATAGAAGAGATAATATTCTACAAATTTTTTAGTTTATTCATTTGTTATCTGTTATTATATTTTGTAAGGTATAATCTGATAAGATTGTCAAGAATAAAAGATTATCTTATATATATATCAATAATAGGTGTATCTAGACAAATGAGTGTACCTTTGTATATTAAATTCATCACTGAATTTGAAAAAAATAGATAAAAGAAAGTAGATTGAATAAATGAAGAAAATAAATACAGATGGCGAAGACAAAAAAATTAATATCAACACTAAAGTGTCATTACAGTGTAATGGGTCGAAAAATAGGAAATTGTTGCGATTTTTTACGATGGTCAAAATACACTAAATATACTAATCCATCTGATTTTTTCATGTCAAATCAAAAGCATTCGTTGCAAATAGAAAACAATTTTCTCAATGTTTATTCCCTTTTTACATCGTTTCCACCAATTGAAATGACCTTAAAAATAAGATATCCTCACGGTGACTGTAAATATTATTGCAAACAAATTTTGTAAAAAGATGATTAATCTGTACGAAGGCCGCTATTTTATAACGGTTTTTCTTTCGTTTTTATCAAAATTGAAATCACTTTATTTGAGAGTGTGAACTGTTTTGAAAAACGACATTTCATTTTAAAAAATGCGTTCAATATTTCAAGTATGAAATTTTTATATGAATTTCCTACTTACGATCAATCGGCGATACCAGTAGCATGTTTGTAGCCTATACCATCTATACCATCGGATGATGCAAAAAAATCGATTTTTTTCGAAATTTTACACTGCAATGGTCCCTTCAATATCGCAAAAACATTAAAATTATCATCAAATTCCTTAAAACGTCGATAACAGTTTTTTTTTTAATTCATCAAGTTTTTCTTCAATCTTTATTTAGTATTTGAATCAATACAGTTTATTCAACCGATCCAAAAATGGGCAAAAAAAAATATTTCAAAAAATGCATAATAACAATTATAGTAAGGTTCATCAAGTTTAATTTTCACTTAGACTGAAAGAACAAATTTTCGACTCATCTGGTTTTTTCTTCATACAATGGAAGGTTCCGCGATTGAATTCGGATGAAAATGAACATTTCATTATACCTCTAATAAATAAAATTCATTCAATTATATTCTTAATAATATTAATATACAAGTAAATAATTTGTAATTTTGACTTCGAGGTATCATGACTAATTAAAACGCGGACAATTCAGTACACCGTAAATTAATCATATAACAAATTCAACACAAAAACAGAGGAATCGAACATTCACATTTTTTAAAAATGCAGATCATCTCCAATACTCTTTTTAAATTACTACATTATTAAATTATTAAATTATCAAATCAATGACCTTTACTCAATATTCTTCGCATTTAATTTTGATTCGGTCGTTTTTCTTCTGAAAAGAAATAGTATTTTTCAATATGATAAATTTGTTCTCCGATGTTTAAATATTTTTCGTAATAAAATATACCCTTTTTTTTTATTTACAAATTTTTATGTGTTTATTTTTTCATACATTGAGCTGTCTTCGTGTTCAGTTTGTTTGTGTGTTGAATTGTCCGTGTGTTAATTAGTCATGGAACCGTCATCCAGAGCCTGATGAAGCTTAAATAATAAGCGAAACGTCGCAAATTGACAATCATTCAGTATCTTTGTTTATAACCTTCCAATCTCCCATGAAACTCTGGAATAATAATTCTTAATAATAATCTACACAGTGTAGGTATGAAAATGATCTTCAAACACTCATTTTTTCCTAATAATGGGGCGCCAAAACTTCTGTATCTAGATCCTGATGAGAAAAAAAATATGGTAAGCTGTTAGTCATTCGATCCGGTCGGTTGAAAAGCATAATTCCAAAATCTATCAAAGCTGAAGAAGCGAAAAAAGGTTAATGGCGAACGGAATACGACTTCAAACGCTCTCCCTATTAGATATAAGGAGGTTCATTTTTTTTTCTCTCCACTCACTTTAAACTGTACAGAGGCAGCTGAAAATTGAATTTCACTTCTCATCCTCACCTGTCACGAAATAATCCTCGTGGCTGTTATAAAATTTAAAAATTTTTTAGCTGTTAATTATCCATAAAATTGTTCAATTTCCATAGAACATCGGATAAAACTCTTTCCAAGGTGTAAAACCACGGATTATCTTTGCAGGACGAGACGTTGGAAAGATGATACTAATTTGATATAGTCTCGGTTGGATCGCTCTTTTACAAGTGAGGAAAAGTCATGAAGTGTAGATTAAACTTGGACCCCTTAGAAGTTTCATTTTTTTCTCGTTGAGGAAAGGTTCATCTGAATCAAATTAAAAGTCGGATGTAACATAGAATATAAAATGTAAAATTTAAATATAAAATATAAAATATAAAATATAAAATATAAAATATAAAATATAAAATATAAAATATAAAATATAAAATATAAAATATAAATATAAAATATGAAATATGAAATATAAAATATAAAATATAAAATATAAAATACACAATATTGAATATATAAAAAAAAACTAGAATTCTAGATTGTGAAAAGAAATTGAGCCACTACGTATGATCACAATACATACTACCACGTGACACAATAAATTTTCAGTGATAGCAAGAAGATAATTGGCCCGATTTAACTGTAACGTCAAATCTTGGTCTAAGCACGTCCGGTATTGGCTCGGGTACATCGCCGTCATTTGCTCGTCACGCGATCCAATTATGGTTGGGTTCAGAATGGGGCAACTGTCGCTGAGCCAGATAGAAGTGAGAGAATAGCTGGGTAGCTGGGGCTTAACCCTCTTTATTAGCCATATCCACAGACAACGCGTATCCATTGAGCGCCTCCGGCGTATCTAGTCTACCAAAATCATCTCTCTTTGTTTCTCGATAGTTCAACAGTCACGATTTACTTGTTAAGAAATTTATTACAATACGTAACTTTTGGTAGAGTGGCGATATTGTGTCGTTTTGAGTTTATACGCTGTGATGACGTATATTAAAATATTTATGTGTTTCATGTGCAGTGTAAACATTCTTGTTAGTCTGTCTAATTTATACTGCAGATTTCATAATTTTATTCATGAGCTATTGAAGAGGATTTTTCGTCAATTATAAAGAAAATTCGCATTAGAAGAAGAGAAATTTGTTGTGGAAATATATGAAATATATTTACTTTATATAAGAATTTGGAAAAAAAAATATAATAAAAATATATTCTTGTTATATTTATCTCGAATGTTGATTATATTTATATTTAATATAAATACACAATCGTGATATTTTTTTAATATTAAATTTATATTTTACATATAGAAAAATTTTGTTTCTTCTTGTCCAGAATATATTATAATGTGTATGAGGCAAACAGAAGCCCCAAAAAATGTGAGGAAAAAGCCACTTTATATTCCTCATAGTTTTTTTTTCAGGGTTAAGAAAAGACCTCACAAGTTCCTTTTTTTTTATTTTTATTTTCTTTTTTCAGTTGAAGAGATTTTTCAACGTTATCCTGAGGCTACTGAAGATGCAACAGGCCTCCTCTAACAAACCCAGAGAACCTGGGCACTTTTCGTTTCTAGTGGCCTCAGCGCGTGTAGTGTCATACATGAGAAAAGAATGCCAGTTAGGTAGATAGGAGAGTCGTGACTTTTTGCCAGAAGGAGAAAGAACAGTATAGCACGAAGTACAGTGAGGGGCAAAAAAAACACAGAATGAGTATCTAATTAGGTGTGAAAAGAAGTTCAAAAGAAGCAACTTCAACTTGAGATTTATATTACTTCTAATGATGCTGTCTAGAATTTTACTAGTGTCAAATATTGTGACACGAAAAATTTCAATCTTCAACTAAAATCTCGAAATTTGTTAATGGCTTGGATCGTGATAGGTTCATTTTTGAGGTCTATGCACTACTACGTCCTCGTCGTGGCCTTGGGTTATGCAAAATGTGATGATAATTTCAATTTCATGTAATTGTTTTTTTTTCAATTGGATAGAAACTTCCAGGAAGAGTTCTTTATTTTTTTGAAAAAATTTAATTAGGATTTTGTCTATTCGCCTGGAATTCTTGTGATTGATCTCTGATCAATCAGAACACATCATTTTATAAAAAAAAATTCAAAAAAGTCCAAAAAAATTAATTTTGGCTGAATCAAAGTATTTCATTACCAAAATTTCTTCGCTATTAGGAATTAAGAGAAATATTTAATTTGAAGAATTTAAAGAAACTGTTAAAAGAATAACTACGTGATGAATCACGTATATATTCGTTGGCCCCTCAGTAGAATTGCACAATGCACTTATCGATGGCCTGGGCAGGCTCACAAATTATGAATATTGATGATGCTGAGCACGCAGAAGCCTAGGGCTCTCATTCAAATATCTCGATTTAATATCCCATCTTCCATCTACATGAGGAGTTTTGTAACTATTATCGTATTCTCTCTTAAAAAAAAAAAAAAAATGGAATTATTAATCTCATGAATATCTTAATTTCCCATTTCAAAATACCTGTACACTAATATTTTCATAGGAAAACAAGAAATATTAAGAGATGAGTAAAAAATATATGATGATAATATGATATAATTTTGATATAATTTTGAAATAATTTTTCTTCTGTCCGTTTTCAAAGCTAATATTATAACTGCAATAATCTATTTCTTTTTTATCGTCACCTCAGAAGCAAAGGGGCTTAAGTTCTATGCTTATACATATCACTCACGCCCTTTTGTTTCTAAGGTGACATTATTAATCAGACTAAAATCTAATTTAAAATAATAAAAACATGATTTTGAATATTTTTTTTTAAATATTATAGTATGAGAAAAGTATTATTTAAATTTAAATAAAAAAACAATATGAGTAGTGCACAATTCTGAAGTAAAATAAGGGGGGAGGAGGAGTCCAGAAGAAAATTGTTTTCCAATAATTATTACCTAAACCAATTCAAATAACACAAAAAAAAAAGAAAAATATTGCCTAATCTCCAAATTTGATGGAAAAATATTTCCTCCTTTCACCTAATTTCAACCGTCAAGTGTTGGAATTCTAAATTCAGGAGCTCCCATCTGTTTACTCAATAAATACGATAAAAGCCCTGTTGGTGTAAAAATTAAGTAAGAAAGAATTAGTGAAACTCGAAGCAAGAAATAAAGAAACGAGTGTGGAATGTGCGAGGGACGTCCAGGGATAACAGAGGGCGGGAAAGAGGAAGACTGGGTGTTGAGAAAGAAAGGAAAAAAAAAAAAGACGAGAGGTGGAAACGAGTGGATGAATAAGGGAGATGGCGCAATTTGAAAGCGGAAAGGAGGGATACCCGTCAAGAGGCTACATATAAAATCATAAGGCACATAGCCACGCCCAGCACCCCACAGTACCGACCAATCACCAGTGAGTGCATTGAAATCGCAACCTTTAGTGCATTGTCGTATTTTTATTTTTTTAACGGGCGGGATTTGGTGCATTGGAGGAGTTGGGGCAACTGATGCTCTTCCGAACGGTTGAGAGAAGAGGAGGGGGGGGGGGGGGGGGGGGGTTAGGGTGGCTGCGATATTCCGAGGATAGGTATTCATATTCGTATGTACACATTTGCCCATCTTTTTTTTTTCACTCAGTGCTCCTCTCGTTTATTTTTCTCCTTTTTTTGACGCCCATTGAGCCAACCCGAGCACGGGAAATGCTACCTTTGAGCACTTTGGCTTACGTGTGCATGCTTGCTCTCTTTTCTTAGTTGTAATCTTTATGCTTCCTTTTTTTTTTTCCTTCTTCATCACTGATGTTTTTCTTCCACTTTTACCTCCTACATATTTTATGTGCACGGAGCTGTGAATATCTTTTGCCCTTTTTTTTTTTTTGGTGTATTCTCATTTTTGGTATCTAGAGCTGATAGCCTGGAAATTGTCTAGCGAGTTGAAATTCGGAAGATATGTGAATGCGTATCATGTGAGAATACCATTTCATCAGAACAGATCATATTCTTAAAAGTTCTTCTAACTGAGCGATTCTTATGTTTACTTGTACTTTTGATGGTGAATGAAGTCTCATTTGTTTCGATGAATTATTTTTTTTTCTCTTTGATTTATAAAAGAGGCGGCAGCTTTTGTAGTTCATGGTAATAGTAGAATTGGTGGGAAGAAAAGAGATTTTGAATTTTATGGTGTTTTATATTCTATTCTGACAGTTATTGCTGTCATCTGAACTTTGTCGCTGTTAAATTAATTTTTAATTTAAAAAGTTCTTTATTGACATGATAGAAAAATTGTATACAAAATCAGATACAGACATTAAATGAGTTATGGTAGCCTCAGCCCTAGGGCTCTTACATACATATAAGTGAAGGGTGTAATGATTTCATTTGTTCTTGAGGATTTTGGTCATATGGGGAAATGTACATAGGGAAAAGTGGTTTGAAAAACCCTATAACTGTCGCTGTTAAACCTGAACATTACCGATTACCAAATATTGCCAATTACACGTATTTTCTTTCTTTTTTACATATATTAGTATTTCCTCGTCCATACCAATCCCCGGTCCTGCTGATGAGTCGTGCACATTTATTTTGGCTAAATCCAATATCTCAATTGTATTCCAGTTATTCCCCTCAATTACTGAGATTTCTGAAATTCAGTCAATTTGTTGTTGTCACGCAATAAAATTGCACATTTAATCCTTATTGATTCGCGAATGTTGGAATAGGTAGGAAAGGCAAGGCATAAAATAACTTTAAAATTGTTGAGTTGGATACTGAGCATTTATTCCATCTACTTGTCGATACGAAGTGTCGCCAAAGACTGATTCTTTTAACGATCAAATTGGATCGCCATGGTTCTCTTTTCTCCTATGGTTTACATTACGTCACTCATAATAAACAAATATTGGAACCTATGCATCGGTCACAAAGAAGACCACATATACAACCTCAATACCTTGAGTCATACATTAAAAAATAATTGAATTAATAAATTTAATAATTTTTCAATGTCAAAGACGACGACAGTGAGACATAACAGCTCAGTGTAAGGAATCAAGAGAAGTGCAATAATAATTTTATTAATTAGTTAAAAAGGAAAAAATTGATTGTGTATTGACCATTGAGATAATTTGCAATTTCGATGGGACTTGACATGAATATTCTTAGGATTAATTAGACAAAATATTGTATGTATGTATTATTTATTATTTTGTAAAAGTGATTAACTAGACATTTTTGTCTTGCAGAGCCTGAAGAAGCTTAAATTATAAGCGAAACGTCGCAAATTGACAATGATTTAGTATTGTAATTTATCACCCTCCAATATCCCATGAAAATTAAGTTAATTATTGGATACATGGAAGTGAATCCGATTATCAATTAAATTAATAGTTTCGCTCATTCCAATAGCGAATATCTGAATTTCAACGGACCAATTACTAAATCCCGCCAGCTCATTAGAACTTATGGTTTCTAGGACGAAACTTGACTTACGGACGAGTATCGCTGCCTTGCACTCCTAGCGGTAAATTGTAGAACCAAGTATTCCCACTATTCCAATCTTGATTATTTCAATCCGTAATTTCAATTCCGAGACCGTACTGAAACACCATCCAAACAAAGTATCAATAATTCGTAGCTTTTGCCCAAAGCAAAAGAAAAATGAACGTTCTATACTCAGGCTGAATCTCAGGCTGAATCTGGGTTGATCCAAGCCTTCGAAGCTGAAGCCTACAGAAGCTAGGCTCAAACAGGCCTGAGATGAGTCTCAAAAGAGGTGTGACATGCAGCGTACATCATAATGATAACAAGTATATTGGATAGTGAAAATATATTGTTATATTTTTCATTTTTGTCGTTCACTATGATGAAAATTAAATTTTTGAGGTTGGGATATTAGACAGAAGAATAAATAGTAGAAGTCAATCTTCACATTTATTTCCTAGAATCACGACGTTTCGCTTCTGATTAGAAGCTTCTTCAGGCTCTTTAGATAAATGTAAATTGTCATAATATTAAAATTAAAGAACAGTTTTGTTGCACTCTATCAGTCTTCATTGTTCTTTCTATTGCTTTTATCTACGATTTAACGAAATACTATTTTAATAAATCAATACATAGATTAACAAACTAAACCAATCGACACAAAAACCACAATACAAGAAGCTTCTAATCAGAAGCGGAACGTCGCGATTTTGGGAAAAAAATGTGAAGATTGACTTCTACTATTTATTCTTCTGTCCAATATCCCAATAACCTCGAAAATTCAATATATTGTTATATTTTGAATGACTGAATATTCCCAAATCACCGAATACAACGATAAGACTTTATTTTCGGGGTTAACATGTAGTTGGGTTTCAGTCATATAACGTTCTGATCTTCCCTTCTCATCAAATCAAAATACGCTAGATTTTTCCTCATCTCTTGACTATCTCCAGAGTATGAAGAGAGTAGGAGACTAATTCTTGCAGTATCTTCTCATTCCATAACAATATTTTATTACTAATTCTCTCAATTTACGCCAGTCTTTCTTTGACCTCCCTTTCTCATCTTCGGATGCCTCTAATTTTCACTGTGGTGAATGGAATCGAAGGGTGATGAATCGTTCTTTCGAAAGCGAAGTTTCATGGAAAATCCAAAACCCAGATAACAGCACTCGATGGTCATTCACAGTCGGATTACGAAAAAATGGCAAAGTTGATTGAGAAAAGTCAGCTGTTAATGCTGAAATTTTGAGTTCTACATATTCATGAGTCTCCAGAGATAGTTTACTGAGAGGCTTCCTCAACTTATCTGTCGGATTCGGTATATCAGACTCTAAATACCTGGAAATAAGGGAATAAAAAAAATGAAATGATTGAAAGCTTCTTGTTTCTGTTAACTTTATCAATTCCTTGATGATCAATTTCATGTACCGCTTAGTAGCTAGTCTGGGTTTGATAGTCAACATCGTTCTAGGCTTCAAAATCAAATCACCGGAATCGGAAAATGGTCGGCCGCTCACACTGATGCCAAATCCTTTGACCACATTTGGGTTTCGTGCTTCCATGTATTGAAATTGAATTCCTAGAATGTGACACAAATGGATTGAAATAAGGCTATCAATGGCATTGAGATTGAATATTTCATCAATATATCTATTTAAAAAAATTTAATCTTCATTATTTGATCCATTGAAAAGCTGAGGGAATTTCTGATGAAATGTATGTCAGAATTATCAGAAATTTTTTGAAAATTCAACAGTTCTGATGAAGACATCAAGCTTTGCAACACATGCTCTCTTCCCATTATCGAAAATTCCAGTCTTTTTGCAAAATACCCCTAGTTTTGATGACCATAGCACATATAATGATAAACTACGATGGTCTTCCATTATTAGCATGACAGAAAACCACAACTAGGGTTATTCCTGCAAAACTGCAGAAATTTGAAGACTCAGAGGAATTACTCAATCAGTACTTGTCTGGAACAATCAATTTCATCAAACATGCCAAAATCAATTGTGAGATATATGCTTTCCATCGTGAATTTCCAAATCTTTTCACAAGGATCATTGAGAGATTCTAGCTCCAATTCTCGCAAAGAAGAAAATCTTCACCTGTCACAGCATAACCTTCATCTAATATCAAATCATCCATGAAGAAGTTATGGGAAGCCAGATCTATCCTGCGGATTTTAGATGGATCATTTGGAAGAGGTATCCAAGAAAATCCAGAAACTGTACGATTGGCTCCTAATTTTCCTTCAGCTGGTTGGAGGTAAAGTACGTTATCGTGGAGAACGAATCGAATACCAGTAATAACACTAGAGACAAACGAAATTGAATGTAGAATTGATAAAAAATGCTTATTATAAAGCAACTCACCAATTTTCGCTTTCTTTACTTCGCAATTGGCCCACGTGAACCCCCCAGTTACTGCGAAAGCAATTACAATGGCAAATGCTATGATCGGAGTCTATTTGATATATGGCCAAAGCTTTTTCTGTAGGGCAAGAATTATATGTTCCATAAATATTCAAGTTTCCATTTTGTTGCGCTCCAACCCATTGGATCTTGTGTGAACCTATTGTCTATTTAAACAACAATTTAATGATAAAGAAGTACAACAGAATCAATCTTTTTTTTTGTCGTCTTTTTTTGTCGTAATTTTCAGATCGCTAGCTAGCCCCATTTCAGAGTAAAGCGGAAAATGCGTCATCACACACAGACACACATACACACACACACGCCCACATACATACACACAGACATTTTTTAAAAACGACGGTTCTCGACTTTTTGGGTCATTTGCAGTCATATTATGATGAAATCTCAAACTCAAAAAAAATTACGATTCCAAAGCTTGCATTCGGAAGCAAAAAGTACTCGAAACAAAGCAGTTATGCTTGCGATGAGCATTACATTAGACTCATCGCTAGTATTTTTTTTATAATTATCACGATACTATTGCATACAAGCACTAGCTTGTACTTGCAGAAAATAAATTTCTTTGAGACTAGAAATTTTGGTAAAGGGGGAGTAGAGCTCTGCCAACTAAAAGTATTTATTTTGAACATTTAGAGTCCGAATTTTTTGATCATTTTTTAGCCATAGCTAGTTTCAACTGTCGCATTGATGATAATAATTTCAAAATTTAATTTTATTAAGGTTAAAATATGTTTTTTGAATATTTTGCTTCGAGTTAAATAGCTCGAAGTAATTTCATTGTTTTCAACAAATCAATGAATAAATTTCAGCATTTTCAAGTTTTTATTTCTGAAATATAAGAGGAATAATAATTTAATTTAAATAGAGTAGAGTATCATTGTTTTGATTGAGTAAGGAGAGAGGGAACTTGATGAGAGGTGAAGAGACAATGAAATAATCGATATCTTCCTCGATATCAACTTCCAACAAAAGTTACATGTTTTTGGGAAAATTTAATTAGGACTATGTCTCTCAGCCTTGAAATCTTGTGACCGACCTTTGGTCAATCATGATACAACACATTAAAACAAAAAAACTCAAAAAAATCTAGTGAAATTTAATTTGGTTTGGCAGAGTGAAACTACCCCATTACCGAAATTTTTTTTCTCAGTGCATAACTGAAGTGTAGCGGTAATAGAATAGTTACTAAATTAACTGAGCTTCTTGAAAGATGAACTCTATGTTTCTAAGTATTACTAATGTGATCATTGTTACTATCAATATCAGACATATATTTCATTCTTTCATAGATATTATTATTGTTTCCTCACCGATGCACAAACGTTGATTGCTCCCGGCCATGCGCAGGACATAAGTTTACCATCACAGGAATAATTTTCGATGAATGGTTCTGTGTTAAACATTTTATTTGTAACGATTTCCCAACAGCTAGTTTGTTTAGCATAATATTTTTCATACTGGAAAAGAATGTTCTGGAAGAGACCAAGTTCGACAATAGATTCCTCTGAAATAGATGAAATTGATTATCCGAATATTTTAATGACTCTAGCCAATTCCGTAATATCTAAAAAATATCCAAATAATATCGATCTTTTGGCATATCATCGTTTGAAAGTAAAGTTAGGGTAAATATTAGAAAGTATTGCAATTTATTACCTGCTTCCAATACATTTTGACAAAGAGAATTTAGAATATTAAGTTTAAGGATCAATATAAAAAATCTTGCCTTCACCATCTTTAAATCTAGACATTATTGTTTTTCTTTATAATGCTATATATAGTGACTGTGTAGACTGCACTCAATTTGTAGACTTGATCTCTTCAAATACCTCTGATACTCTTATCGTAGCTAAAAATCATGACGCGCCACGTGTGAGTAAGCCGTTGGTTTATTTTATGTAAAGTTTATCGTTATGAAAGATTTCGAAGCTCTATTTTTAAATCACGTTATCATCAAGAGTTTCAGAAATTAATTGAGTTAAAAATTCTTGTAGACAAAAGTAATAATACTCTTGAGAATATCTATTTTAAAAATTCATGGTATCATTACATGACGATTGATCTCGCAGACTCAGGATTAATCTCGAAAATCATTATTGATTTCGATGTATAATAATCGAAAGAAAAAAGAAATAATACAATTTTCAAAAAAATAGAGCTACAAATGTTTCATTTCGTATTTCTTAACTGAGTTTTTGAGCTCGTAGGGAGCATTAATAATCCTTATTTCAAAAAAATAGTATATTACACTGCAAGGGCAGAAAGTTGGGAATCATGACACTGCGTGATAAGCGGCATTATAAACGCAGTGTAAGATATACTATTTTTCTTTATTCTCGGTTGAAAGTACGTTGACTGATTAACCCTCGGAGTACACACCTCTGAACAGAACTTCGAGGCACACACGGGGTCAAATTGACCTCACTCCATTTTCTGAGTGCTACATCTCAAAAACTATGCATTTATTCAGAATTTATGTTATGAGGTTTTTTGTAGATGAAACAATGTACTTTTGAATACAATCATCATTGGTTTGATTTATCTATTTTTTGATGGTGAAAAAAATAATCGACATCGGACCTCTCTTCTAAAGTCGGCTAATTTGACTAAAAAAGCATCGTAGCCAAGTATTTCAAATATTTTTATTCATTTCATCATATTTTAGGGCAGAATGACCCCCAGTGGACTCCGAGGGTTAAGTTATTCCTAGTACTTTGGTAAAAATGGACCTTGGCCCAAGGCTGGCTGCTGATCCCGGGCCGTGGCTTGGCGTCCACGCCTGGCCCAGCGTTATCATTCCAGGGTTCCACCAGGTCTGGCTGCCAAGCATGGGCCAATTATGCCCGGAATAGGGAACTTGCATATTTTTTTTTTTTTTTTTTTTTCATTTCTATGCATTCTACAGTATTGTCTGAGATTAGGGAAATTTTTTTTTTTTTTTAAATTGTTAATTATGGAGAAATTTACAATTAAAAATCGCCAAATTTCATACTGCTCTAAAACGGCTCTGACATCATAATACCACATGCGTAATTCAAGCTGTGGCCAGTGATGGCGCGGCTGGAGGATATCCGAATTTTCGATGCGCGATACTCATAAAGAGGTTATGTGTATAAATTTCTTTGGAAGGAAACACATTTTTAATTGACATTCTTTAAACAATGTTTGAAGTAAAGAAGAGGAAAATAAAGAAATACGCATTTTTTGACAATCAGCATAACCTTCATACGCCTGTCAATGAATAACGACAGGTGACTACAGATGGCGCACACAAAGATTTTGGTATTCTGACGTCATGTCCGATTTGGAGACGTTCAAAAAAATGATTTTTTAATTAATGTTTATGAATTAATTAACGAATAAAAATTTTTTTTCTTGCCTTTTCTGTTAATCACTATCAATAAATATTGAGAAAAATTTTTTTTTTAAAAATATGCAAGTTTCCTATTGGACCAAGCTTGAGCCAAGCCTGGGTCATTTGTCAATTCCTATCTTCTTTCATATATTGCTATGATGGATTAGTATATACGATGGAAGTATGTAGAAATAACGAGGAAAATGTGTAAGTCAATATATCTAATATTTTCACCATATTTCTGCGTTTACTCACCATATATATATACACTGAGAGAAAAATATTGGTAAAATCAATCAAATATTTGGGCTATGGGTCCTTAAAGAATATTTCATTCAAAATAATCAAAAAAGTTGTTCATTTTACTGAATTTTGCTTATTGAAACAGATCAATTTGTTAATATGAAAAAGAATCTCTCCAAACTAAATATCCTTTGGTTGATTGTACAAAATATTGTATTACTACTCATTTAGTAAAGTTAACTAAATATTTTATTTAAGAGAAAGCGTTTGACTGATTACATTGTTGTATGTAGAGAATATTTGCTTGAAAGAACTTTCTTGTTCAATCGAGCTCTGCGCATGCATAGCAAATCTTCAACACTTCTTCTATTACCCATTTTTCAGGTCGAATTTACAAAATGATTTGTTGACTCCTCCATGAAAATGCGAAGCACATGCGCACATTAGGCGTTTCGCAATTAAGTCCTTTGGTTGAATTGAACAATTTGTTTAGCTTGACAAATCATTTCTTTCAGGAGTTAGTTTGGAAATTGTTATTTGGTTCTGCGAACTCAATATTTATACAAAATAAATTTTTTCAAGATTGACACCTACGCATGCGCAACTAATCTCGCTTGGCTACTCTGTCAAAACGACATTTGGTTGAAACAATCAAATATTTTTTCAGTTCATTCAATAGAACTGTTTCGCACATGCGTTCATCGATCGTCGAAACGACATTTGATCGAAGCAACCAAATATTTCGTTGGATTTAGCCACAGAACTGCCTGTCGTCCGCGTAAATCAGTTGCAGCATACCACGTGTCGTTCTCATTGCGTGCCGGACTCGCATTGTGTACGGAAGTGTTTAATTTTGAAAGAATTAAAAAGTTTTTTTCCGATAACAATTGAAATTAGAATTTAGTGTTCTGAAAATTGAGGTCCCGAAAATTATTTTCAAATGCGTTGATCATTTTTGGTGAGTAATAACATATGCTTTCTCATTAATTTTCACAAAGTCACCCTCTCTTATTAAGTTTTTAAAAACGAAACAATTTTTTTGTATCAGGTGAATAGCAGTAAATACATTATGGGCGATTTGGGAGATAGAGGGAGGAATCAGAGGGATGACGTAGAGGAAGATGCTGAGAATTATCTTCTGGAAAGACAAAATGCATTCGTCGGCACAACGATGTTTCAAATTCAATCTTTCTCAATCGAGAAAGAACTGAGAGCTCAATTCGAAGGAAAAGAAATCCTCAAAAAAAAGAGTACTCGACAAGCATTTGCGGACAATCGTAGTCGATATTGTGATCAATGTCCCCATGAGGGAATTCAGACGGTATTTTTTTTTTCACCTTTGTCTCAATTGAAAAAAAAAATTAGTAAAGTCAACACATTTTATTTACTTTCGAGGAAGAAGTATTGGCGTTAACCAAATATTTTGTTCGAGGAACTAAAAAAATTGTTGATTCAAAAGTTCAAAAATTCGTTTCTACAAAAAAGTGTTGTATATTGAATTACATTTTTTTTAAAAATTCGAATTACAGTGAGAATAAGAAAAAGTGGTAAAAACAAACAAAGATCGAGGCAAATGGTCATTAGCAAATATTTTTTTGAAATAATTAAAGGAGTTGAATTTACTGGATTCAGTTAATTCAAATAGATTAACTAGTTAAATTGACTAAATTCAGTTAATTCGAAAGCTTTTGCTAATTATTGGAAAAAAAATATTTTCTAAGGACCAATTGCATCAATATTTTTTTTTTTATTGTTTTTACCGTTATTCTTTTCTCAGTGTAGACATACCATAATTTTTCTCTCTCAATCTACAACAAAATCGATGGAAGAAATTCGTGAATAATTTTTTTTTTCTTGAAGATTACCAGAACGTAATTTGTTCATTTGAAGGTACAACAATACATTTAGAAGAGTAGAAAAAGACGCAAAAAATACAATCACAGGAATAAAATACATTTTCTTTGATTTAAAGAAAAAAAAATAGAGTAAAAACATTAGAAATTACTGAGAATTTTTTTTTTCGATTAATTTTTTTTGCCAATTTTTTTTTTCAAGTAATTTTTTCCATATATTAGTTTTTCAATTTATTTTTCTCCAATTTTTATTTTCTATTTTCAAAAACAAAAAATTTGAAAAGATTCTTCAGTTTTTTTATTTTCTCAAAAAAAAAATTAATTCCCTTATATTTTTCCTCTAAATTAAAAATATTAAATATCTATTGATGTGTGTGTGTTTACAAGTGTGTGTTCCATTGATTTTATAATTTGTGAATGATTTAATTTATTTACTTTTTTTTTCTTCAGTTTTTTCTAAGTAGAAATTAGAATCGAGGCTGATACATAAGACGATTGCAGCGTAAAGAACTTAATTCGTTAATTTTGAATCGTTGATGAATAAAGCCTGGCGATGAAAAGCTCTTTTAAAAATTAGAAGACTAATAAAGAAAGAAGAAAATTAGAAGAAAAGCAAAATATTACAATATAAGAAATTTCCATCAACAATAAATTCTTCAATAGTGAAAAAGTAAAACGAAAAAAATTCTATTTTTCCATAATTTGTGAAGAATATCTCGAAAAGTAAGCAAGATAGAGCAGTATCATGAAAACGTTTTTCGGAGCTTCTGAAATTTCCTATAAAATAGGTTTCTGCAAAAATTGCGCCATCTCGCTTAGTTTCCGAGATTTCTCATGTTTTACTTCTTCACTACAGAATTTTTAATTAATAAATTCTATCGAAGAAGAATTTGAACGTTGATAACAATTTTCATACAATATTTTCTTTTTTTTTCATTCAAATTCTAATTAATAAATTGTACTTGCGGTCATTTTTTTTTCAATTCTGAAGAAAAGCCTGATTTTTTTCTCAATTTATCTTCTGATTTTTTTCTTAATTATTTTTTATCATGCGACCAATTAACGAATGACTGAAATAAATAATCCTTTCTTCATTACGTGGTATTTTTCAATTAGATGAACAATTTTTTTTCAATGTACAGACTGAATAACTCGGCCTTTGAGATACTTGGACGGATAATTATCTCAATCTTCAAAAAAGAAGATCTCCACACTTATTATTGTGCACCAGTACCAAAGAGAAATTCAAAAAATCAGAAATCAAAGTCATCCAAAGGGAAAATCCCCGACAAATACAGGAACTTGTTAAAAAAAATGAAAAAATACGAGAAGAGTTTTCTTGAATCTACTGATGGAAATGATCCTGGTCAATATTTCTCGTAATTATTAATTTTATTATATTATGAAAACGTTCCCCAATAGCACATTTCCTTCCTTCAACAGATGATCCAGATGCAATTTCTGCGAAATCTTGGTTTCTAGTCAATGTCCAACCATGGGGAGAAATCGGTCGATTTCGAGATCATTGCGTTACATTGACGGAAAATCAAAAGCGATCAAGACAGTGGCAGATTTCATTGAAAAATGGCAAATCCTCAAACTACCCGGAGGATACAAATTGATTGAGCTAGATTTGCTGCAGTTGAAGAAATTAAAAAAGTTCGAATTGAGGTTCGAACAGTTCGAAAATTTCATGCGAGGGACAATGAGCACTCGCAGCGGTAATCAGCGCAGTAAGGATGTTCCGGAGCTGGTTGAAATTATGACTCAAGAGAATGTTCATGAGAATTCCAAGGTGGCGACAGGGATTTTTCTACTCCCTCATTTGTTCCCACCAAAAATCAAAGTGACCAGGCATTATAAACCGTCAATTGCAGATGCGCAAGAGAGCCTAATCATCCGCGTGCAGGTAAAAAAAATTCTGCCTAATCGCACAGGATGTATTCACTGATATGAACTCAGTTTTAATCCTCATTGCATTTGGATTAGCTGAAATATTTCTTTATTTATTTATAACATCGTCATCTTTATGAATATTTTCTTTTCTTGATTAATTATTCATTCTTCTCTTTAATAATTTTTTCTCAGTAAAAATTTACTATACAATAATCTCAATGAATTAATAATAGCATTCGGCTAATTTTTTTTTCAGACTGACGAGGATAACATTAGACTAGTAGAATCAAAGGCAGCCAAGCTGAAAAAATTGAAACTACCTCTTCAGCCTTTCCTCATTGTTGTTGGAGACTCGTGGACATCTATCAACGATTGCTACGTTTCTGTCAAGCAAATCCTGTACAAAATACCAAGTGTACTGAGAGGACTACAAGTGTGCTTTCAAGTATTCCACGTTTTAAATGCTGATTATCCAGTTCAAAGCCATCATCTATGGTGTCTCATTGAAGAGTGGTTATTTCTGATGCCATCAAAAAGGGATTCCTCGACTGTTGCAATTATAAGTGAATTGCGAACATTCAGTGAGGCTGGAACTGAGAAATCTACGCACTCACCAAGGCAGCAGAACAATTCACCGTTAGTAGAAATTACTAATATGCAATCAACGGAGGAGGCAGAGAAATCCCAGGAGGATCAAGATGAATTTAACTGGTGATGAATGAAACTGGAGTGTGATAAAAAATACTTTGACCGAGTAGTTATGCGTTGAAAATATAAGGAATAAAGACTGTGAAGAGTTATTTGTTTAAATGTAGGTTAAAAACAAATGTTTAATGTAACTGATATCTCATTTGTATCAAAAAAATGATTGTATGATTTAACCATGTATTTTGTAATACTGAAAAAATAATTTGATAATAAAAAAAAATGTTCTCTCATAACAATTATAGTATTTATTTCTTTCAAAATTATCTCTGCTTGAATCTATCAATAATGAGATCAATGCAATTACATATTCGGCCAGAGGAACTTGAACATTTGGTTAAAATGACTACACAGTTTGTCATTTATATCTCTAATAATTTTGATTTGAAACAACATTTGGTTGAAGTGACAGATTATTCTTTTAATTTTCTCTAGAATATCATCAAATGATTATAATAAATTGTTTATTTTGAAAAAATGTTTGCTCTCATGAAATAAATTTTTTTTTAATGAAACATGGCAATGTTTTCGGTACAAAAATCAAAATGGTTGTTTTTAAACGTCGAGTTTTTCATTGTACTAAATAAGTGTTTGAAAATTTTGTTCTATTTGTTCGATTTAACTGAGGAATGTTTCCTGCCAACAAATTTATTTATTTCATTGCGAAATATTACTACTTTGAATCAATTGAATCTGGATTTTCATTTGAAAAAATACATTCAAACAATTATTCTGGGGTCGCAACCAAATATTGGTTTAGAACTATTGAAACAATCGAGTTTTTTAAATGAAACTTTTATTTAGTCATTTTTAACAGCGTTTTTTCTCTCAGTGTAATATATAAATTTTATATTATCAATGCTTTTTCATATGGGCTCATTTTAATGAGTTGATAGGCGAAATATATATCCCTGAGGATAATCGCCAGAAATACCGTAATATACTAGTCCACGAGAAACTCGATGAGCTATAAAAAATTATTTCCTCTCTCTCTCTCTCCCTTTTCCAAGTAAAACGTGGCTTCCGGGACAGCACCCTACCGAAAAATGAGGTCCTTTCTTGCGGCTTCCATCGTGCGGGACACATTCGATTTATCTGACTAACGGAAATGGCTGAGCAGCCATTCGTTCTCAAGACTTCCGTCTGACTGAAAATAGAAATGGAGTCAGCCCACTGCCGGGAGGAAAGTACCGCGGAGTTGATGACGCGGTAAAATCACCGTTAGTAACTTTGGCCTCCCCTCATAGAGAAAATTGATAATAAATTTGATAATGGCAAAACGAGAAATGTAATCGATTTCGATATAAAATCACTACTGCGGTGAATGATATTACTTTTTCACAAAATTTAACGCCCATTTTTTTCACACTTGAATGGAAAAAAATAAGTCTGAAAAAAATAATAATCACGCCCCTTATAGAAATGAATTTTTTTTAAAGAGTTATTATGTAAAAATATATATTTCAAATATTTTTTTAATGACTTATGATTTATTACTTCATTTTTAATACTTGCTGATAAAAATATAATAGGTACTCCATGAAAAATATAATAATTATGAATGAAATGCCTATTTATGATATAATAATTCCATAATTGTCTAATAAAAAAAAAAAATTTAATATATCTTTCAAAATATATTTTTTTTTTACAAAGGAAACATTAGAATGACAATTGAAATATATATTTTTTTTTATAGAAATAAATGATAGGATTACTTTGTGAATTGTTGAGATTATAATGACGGAAATTGTTAGGCACTCCACAAAATAATTCTCTCGATAGTCATTTTAAAATGCCTTCAGGCACCATTTTTACCAGTGAGAATAGAAGAAAAAAAGGAGAAAAAAAAATAATACTATCCCAGAGAAAAGAAAGTAAATCGTCATCAACAACACCCTACGCCATTTCCTCCTGAGAACTTAATTCTTAGCAAATCCAATCAAAATGACTCACACAAACTGCTGAAGTTTCTCCCCCTCTCCACAACCAGAAAAAGGGTGTACAGCAGTTTAAGAGTAATGCAATTACATCAAACACTAACGAGCTAACTCTTAATAGAAAATGGCTGTATGCTCCGTTGACTGCAAACAGTGAAAACCATTACGGTTTAGTTTCTTATTCCTTCTTTTTTTATTGCATTTTATCGTTTCCCCTATTGCTTCTTGGTGGTCCTTGAAATTCTCTTTGAGGAATTTTATCTAAATATTCTGATGGAAACGGCTTTGTTAGAATTTGTTGAAAAAACGATCAAATTTGTTTAGAAAAACCGAATTCTGTCAAAATGCGAGAGATTTTGACGTATAATAAACATTAGTGAAAATATTTTATTTCAAATTCTTCCACTTTTCGCAATATTTTTTTATATGTTAGTCTGACTCCAATGACTCTGATTTTAAATCTGTTTCCATTACTACAAAAATGGTAGCCATAACCATTAGCATAACTATTCCCACGTTTAGCTCAGTTTTTTGCACCAAAAGTTGAAAAAAAGTATATGTCTAATAGTCACATAGTTTTGTAAAAAGAACTGGACTTCATTTTTGCGACCAGAAATGCTTAACCCACGTCTTTATAACACTTTTTCCTCAAAATTCTCTCTTCAAGTCATTCTCCATTTTTTTAATGAAGCTTAGAGTGAGTGAAATATGCGACAGTGCACCATGATCTTCCCACACATCACATCTTGGAAAGTAATATTCGGAAAGAATTGTGGGTGTAGTAACAATCATGATCGTTTTAACGTTTCAAAGGTCTTAATTGCACTCAATTTTTTTTTACATCACAGAAGAGTATTGATAATAGTACATTGTGTGGTGATATTTGATTCCTGCCTCAGAGGTTCAACTAGAATTTTGAAAATGAAATTAATTGGTGATTACAATAGATTTCTTCTTTGTTTGATGAATGTCCATGAATTTGTAGGAAAAATTTCAAAAGTCAAAACCTCATTACGAATTCCTCTTAAAAATTTCGGCTTAATGCTAAATACTTCAAATCAGTTAACGAATAGTAAAAATTCAGACTTTCAGGTCCACGATCTTTAATTGTCTAGCAGAATTTGCTGCGGAAGTTTATATTTATCATGTGAATTTTTTCGCCTTTTACATACATTTTTCAATATTTTTAGATTACGCATTTTATTGCTATGAAAATCGCACTGCAAATCCAGGGGTCTCGTTTTGAGACACAATGGCGGCTGAAATAGGAAATTGTCGATAATGCAAACATAGAAGTCCCCGATTTCAGTCACCATTGTGTCTTAAAATGAGACCCCTGGATTTGCAGTGTGAAAGTAAATTGTTTTATTACATCGAATATGAAAAGTAAGCTTAGATTAGAGTACAATCATGCTGTCTGCGATTTGGCTCTTAGATATCACATAAAAGTAGATTTTCCACTTGCGAAATAGTATATTAGACAACGAGTGCGGGAAGCGCTGTATTACCGTATGACCGCACGAGTTGTTTATACAATTTTATATTACTCACATGCGGTGTGAAATGGCGCTTGACCTTACTCTTTAGAGGTTAGTAAGTGCTGGTTTAATCCATTGAAACAGCACTTAATGGGTACTTGGGTAATGTTATTACCGCACACTTCAGCGTGGGTAATGGTCTTTATCCACGTCAAAAGTCTCATTCGTCGAACGCGGTGGGTAAGACGTTTCAGTGGATAAAACAGCGCTTACCAACCTCTAAAGAGCGAGGTAAAGCGCCATTTTACCCGCGTGAGTGATATAAAGTTCTTTTTCATACGTGACCTCTAGTGGCATCAGTCGCACTCTCCTTCGAGTTCCACCACCAGATGTCACTTAGGAAAAACAAATTCTCGATGGACTGAAGGGCATCTGCGCACTTGCACATCACAACAAAGAATTGAAGTTGGCTGTATAACCTAGCGGTTGAAAGCCAGCTGCGACCAATCGCAGCACAATTAAGAAGAAGAAAAATCACAACAAAGAAGAAGAGTCCACTTATCTGGCGCAGTGGATTGGACAGTAGATTCACATGCGAAAGACCAGGGTTCGAGTCCCGACTGGATAGAAAGTTTGTGTAACTCATAAGAACAGAAACTAGAGGTGCGTAGTTGCTCGCTCGCTACGCTCGCTTGCGAATAGAGGAGTGCATAGTTGCTCGCTTGCTACGCTCGCTCGCGAATGGAGGGGTGCATTATTGCTGATTAGGAGGAATTAGTAAGGATGTATTGTGATGAGTGTGACTCTTTGAGCCGCACTAAGAACTTCCCGATAATTTCTCTCACTTATTATTGGAAAAATGATGAATTGGAAAAACGAACGCAAACAACGAAGTTAAGAAGAAGTTTTTCAAAATATCTTCAGTTTTATTGATCGTAGTATAAAAATTCTGAATGGAGGTGAGAGATGAAATCATTGGCCAGTTATATATTGATTTATTGATTCATTGAGTATTGATTTTTGAGATAGTTCACGGGCAACAACGGATTCCTACGGAAGGTTCGATAAATACCTCAATAATCGATATTTTTCATTGAAAACCACATAGATCGCTTAAGAATGATCCCACCTTTCACCTCCATTGAGGATATTCACGCTATCACTAATAGGACCGGAGATATTGTGGAAGAAATTTGATTATGCTCTCGTAAAAAACTAAGAAATCACTGAACCGATTCCCACCAAAATCTAATCAACACTAATTTATATCGAGATGCTTCGATTCCGATATTGATCATCTCGATCGCATTACTGATTAAGGAGAAAACGTGAACGAAAAAATTGGTCACACACACACACACACGCAGAGAAATGTTCCTAAAAACTATCAGGAAATGTTGTGGAGGTCTCAAAACATAAAGATCAATCAAAAAATAGATTTTTCATTTTCGGGGCAAATACATAAACTTATAGTCCATGAGCAATATAACAAGGTATAATTAGCGGTAAAAACACAGAATAATGCCATAACATAACCTTAATTTATTCAGTTTGAGTTTGACACTTGAAGTAGTGTTCTGAATAATGACACAAGGGGAAAAAAATCTCTTGGTCAATTTTTTGATTAATAATGACTATTAGATCATCATAAATTGTAAGTAATTGAATAACAAATATTATATACTCTGTTTTTGAAAAATATTCGTGTAAAAATTTTATAATGTAAAATCCAATGATTATGTTTTGTAGAGTAAATAAATGCACCCTGAAGAGGTCTGCGCACAGCAGACGAAACGTTGGTGCTTGAACAATGAGTTAATGTGTTAAATTTTTAAATTCTGGAGTGACCACTATGGCCGATTACAAACAGAAAAAAAAAAAAAAAAAAAAAAAAATACATAAACTTCCCTAATCGGGAAGTTAAAAAATCTCTGAGCACAGTTTGTCGCATAAAAATTAGTAACATTGGCTGTATAACGTAATTGTTGAGCACAAATAACAAAAAAAAACGAAGAAGAAGAACTTGAGCATGATGTATCGTTGCCTCAGAATCAAAGTAGCATAAGTGCTATGTTTATACACGATACCTACGCCACTTTGTTTCTAAGGCGACGATATAGAAGCCAAATTGCAAAGAGTATAATTTTCAATACAAATGTCGTTTTTCTTGAAATATTACTTTCTGAAATATTGGAATATCTGAAGTCGGACTAAGTAGTAACTATTCCCACCGCAATCAAAAATCCATAAAGACTCCTTTAACAGAAATGGATTTTCATGAGAAATACTATAGAAAATCTTTATTAAAAGAATATAATCAAAAATTGTCACGACAGAAAAATAATAATGATAATAATGATGATGAATAATAATTGTAGAAATGAAATATATTTAAAAATACTCATTAAAAGTAAAACAGAATAAATCCTCAATTTTAGTTTTGTAATTGACCGATTGATTCGAATCATACAAAAGATCCATTTGGAAAATTGCTGAAATTTCGTTGAGCAATTTAACAAATAAAAAAAGGAAGAAACTTTCCATTTTTACTTGAAACGAATAAACACGAGAATGATAGAAAAGAGGAGGGTTGAACGAAGGGTATTCTTTTTCATCGGTGAAAGGTCCAACGTAGAAACGTCGTTTTCTTCGGGGGGCCATTGTAGTTACGAGGGAGAGTACGCTTCAGTGAAAGATACCTAAGGGACACACTTCTTAGCTCTATTGTAGGTAAATATACCCTGTATATTTATATATATATATATACATTTTATGTGAATGCTTGTCAAGGCCAGAAGACATTTCTCGTAATGGGTCTACGTTAGTCCAGTGAAAAATTGTTTTATACGTTCCCGATATCTCATACGAATAATGGCCCATTCATTTCTCCTCTTTTTCCATCACTCTCATAATCTATTAAAAAAAAAAAGTCTAGACGATGTTTGAGATAACAGGGAGAAGTAAAAAAAAAAGTGTTAGAGACAATGAAGCGTGTCAATTTCCTGAATTTTTAATGATGACAAGTTTCCGGAGTAATTAAAAACAGTATTCGTTATCAACAAAGAATTTCTAAAGGATTAATGTATTATTCTCTCTTTGTTAATATTTTCAGCTGCTTTCATAATGATTTTTTTTTTTTTTACTTCTTTTTTCTTGTTCAAATAGGCAAAGTACTTGGAAGTATGATGGAAGTGTGCAGACAGGCTCCATATGTACGCATCTCGTGTGCGTTTAACGGATTGGAGGGTTCGAGATAAAAATGTCAGCGTTGAAAAAAACCAGTACAAAGGGAGGAAATTTAAATAATGGAGTTATGCGCATATGTTAACCGCTACCGGTACCATTATTATTATTGTTATTATTTTCTTCTTTTTTCTTTTTCAACAAAATGAGACACAAGCATTGACTTTGTGCTGCTTTGTCATCAGAGAGGAATATGAGAGCTTTGGTAAATGCTGGGGAAATGATAGTTGAATGCATGGTATTAAAATTAAATTGTTATTTGCATATTTCTTGAGGAAATTTGAATAAAAAATTTAATTGGAAAATTCAGTGAAAAACGGAAAAGTTTAGGATAAGATGGTAAAAAACGATATTGTAAGTTTTTCTGAACCAAAATTTAATGAATATAAAAAATATAGATTTTTTGTTGTGATTTTAAGCCAAAATGAAGATTTGGTGGCGAATTTTTAAAGATATTCATCATGTAGAGATACATTTAATGTATTAAGTATGAGAAAATATTTTTTTTTTCAAATGTGTGATATAAATTTTATATAACGAGAGATATCGTCGTCTTAGAAACAAAGGGGCGTAAGTGCTATGTATAAGTATAGGACTTATGCCCTTTTGGTTCTTAGGTCACGATATAGTCTTTTCGTAGTATATTGCGATGAAATCCTTGAATCTGACGATAAGCTCAAGCATTAAGCACACCCGAAATAAAATCTAACCAGAACAAAAAAAAATATAAAACCAATTTAAAAACTCCAATGGGCGCCAGGATGCATCGCAATATCCGTTCAATCGCAATTGATCTCAAAACAACGAAATTAGAAGCAAACGATAATATTTTACTCCCTTTCTACCCTGCCTTATTCAGTTATCTCTCAGGGAGTGTTATCGGTCCTCTCGAACAAAAAGGAGTTCAGGATTCGAACAAAACGACGCGATATCAGGGTAACAATAATATATTTAATGAAGCAAAATAAATGGTAAAAAATTTAAATTACTCAATTTCTTTGTTAGGGGGGTACATACACCTGAGATTTTCAGAAAATCGATTTTTGTTTTCTTATGAATTTTTTTCTCTAAACTTCTGAGAATTTTTCCAAAAAAAATCATGCGAAAATTCCACTTCGCTAGAAAGTTATGGCAATAACGTTTTTGAAGTCAAATTTGCAAGATTTTGTAATGTTTATCCATTCATGACCGTAAATAATAATGATAATGTGAAGAAAAAAATTTCGTTTTCTTATAGTTGAAAGGTCAATATAACAGTATCAATTTGAAAATTTATCGTTTCCTTCACCCTATAATTCAAATAAAGCTTTTTTGAATTTACACCATTTTAAGAACTCCCAGGGATATGTACCCCCTTAAAGGCATTTTTTTCGAAACTAAGTTTTTTTTGACATGGTTGACATGATAACTCAGTCAATTTTTAATATTTTTCAACTTTTATTTTTTTGAAATCTTCATGATTATTCTCCCTATCGTGTGTGGAAGGGGTTTTTCAATTTTTCAATTTGCCTTTTTTTAATCAATTGTTAAACACGAATTTTTTGGTTAAAATTGCAAACTGAAGTTTGAAATGCTGTAATTTTTTTACTTTTAGAGAAAAAGAAAATCCCCCTCCATACTCGATAGAGGCAATAATTATAAAGACATAAAAAAAAATATGGAAAATTGACCGAGTTATCATGTCAACCAAGAGGCATCATGATTTTCACCAGTCATTCAGTGATGGCCGTAAAAAATGATGATTATGTAAAAAAAAAAAAAAAAGAGTTTTCGGGGTTTACTTGTGGTTGAGAGTTCAATCAACAATATAAATTTCAAAAATTATTTTTTTCTTCACCCTAATAACCTGAATAAAGACTTTTGAAAATGACACGATTTTTAGCACTCTCAGGTGTATGTACCCCCTCAAGTCAACAAGCGATACCATAGCTTGACGAATTTCTTTGATAGATATATTCAATATATAAAGAGAATATGAAAGGAAAATGATCATATGATAGTCTGTAAGGAGTTATCTTGTGGCTGACCTCTGATCAATCAAAACACATCATGTTATGAAAGAAAAATTTCAAAAAAAATCGGGGAAAATTTAATTTTATTTGGCTGAGGGAAACTACCCTATTACCAAATCATGTTCTCTTGCCGGTCTCTCTCCCCTCTGAAAACGAATCTCTCAGAGGGGACCTCCGAGAGAGCTCCTCAGAGGTCCTCCTAGAAAACGTCATTTTCGGAAGGGAAAGAGACCGGCAAGAGGAAATAACCATTTGTAAAATGGGTATTTATTGTACGGAATTCGCTTGTATGAGCGTAGAAGGATCATAAATCCACAAAATTGCAACGAAAAAAAAGAAAGACATCAAAAAAAATCTCCACACTTAAGGGGGGGGGGGGGGGGTAGGGTATTTAATTTTTGTTTCTCGATTTTTTGAAAAATTTTGAGGTGAAAGTACCATATTTTAGGAATATTCTGTAAAAATTTCAAGTCGATCCGAGAAAAATTGACGGTAATACAGCATTTCTAGTATGAGTGGTTGAGAATCGAGCTCAAATCCAAACTACGCTTTCAAGCAAAGAAGGTCGCGTTAGCCATAGACAAGAGTGGAAACGTATTCTGGACACCTCTGATGATAGTTTCATATTGTGCGGACGCGGAATTGACGACTCTATGTAAGTAAAAAGTTTAAATTTCAAAATTTAAGTTCAAACTTCAAATCGATTTTCCCACAACTTGCTTTTTAAAAGTCGGTGGACACTCTCACTCAGAATCTACTGAACCGATCGATTTGATTTTTTGCACACTCTTTTAAAACATATTCAGCGAGGTAACGCTGTCGAGTTTTTTCATTTTTTTTTATTTTTAGTATTTTTTATAGGAGCTTGAATGTAGTTTTTTCAGTCGAAAATCGGGTTTTTGCTTTTAAAGTGCAACCAAAAATCCAACAATGTGAAAAAAAAAATTTTCTCGACAGGGTTACCTGGGTAATCTTATAAACAAACGGAATCACTTCGCTTTTTTCGTTTTAGATGATCCAGTCTTGAGTTCCGCTGTCCACCGCAAAACGCTTTTTGTCCGAGGCGCCTGACAAGAGTTGCTCCCACTGGCTCAAATCTTTATATTTTTCCACGAAAATTTCACAGAGTCTTCTTGAAATGTGACTTAAGAATACCCCATGGGAACAACATCATTTATATTGACTGTTTCGTCAATAAAAATTCATAAAAATATGCCTTTTTTTGACCGAATTAACCCTACCCCCCCCCCCCCCTTAAAGAGGTTCAAGTTTCTACTTAAGGATGTTAGGGCGAGGTGGTTGGACATAACCTTAATTTTTCATATAAAACCGTGAATAACAACGTATACACAATAAATGTCTCAAAAATCATTTCCCTAATGTTTGAAGAATGTAATGAGAAACAAAATAAGCCGTGGAAACAAAAATTTGATTGAAAATTGAAAAATTGGCTGCATTTTTTACATATTTCAAATTTCTCAAGATTCAAAAAATGTAAGAAATGCAGCCAATTTTTCAATTTTCAATAAATGTTTTGTTTCTACGGCTTATATTGTTCCTCATTACATTCTTTAAATATTAGGAAAATGATTTCTGAGACATTCATTATGTATGCGTTGTTATTTACGATTTTATGCAAAAAATTAAGGTTATGTCCGACCACCTTGCCCTAACATCTTTAATTAAATAGTAAGAAGAACAAACTCACTTCAAAAATGCAAGATAATTTTATAAACGTCATTTTGACATCCCTAAATGGAAAAATAAATACAATTGAGCAGCCAAGTTCGGTCTGATCAAAATGGAGATCGAACTTTTCGACCCTAGCTATAATTCTCCAATAAATGAGCAAAAAATACTCCAAAAACTAAACATTTTAGTTCAATTTTTGTCCAAAATCGTCAAATTTCTCAAAAAAAAAAACAAAAAAATCTGTTTTGACATATGTGTTTCACTGAAAATTCTTCCTAATTTTCAATGGTATAATTCATGAAATATATATATATATACTCACCCAATACTCTTTGCCCCTTTCAAATGATTTTTACTGCACAAAATAACGAATCTTCTATAATAGAGAAAAAACGGGTTGAATATACAGTGTTGTATTCATAATGGCGCGTTATTTCATCATTAACGTTTCAATCCTAGTATTTAAAGTCATTTATATCTCTGCTTGTAGCTTAGATCCCCAAAGGGCTTTATACTGGTAGCACTCGAGTGTCCGCCCTTTGGAAAACATTTTTCAACTAATGGCTTTTGGTTCGGAACCCTTCACGTCTCCACTCTTTTTCCCAATGTGTAATAGGTGTATGTGTTAACCAAGGTCTTTCTTACTCTATCCGCAGATGTCTCAGTCCCCTTCTTGCTCCCTCCACATCCAATTAAAAATAGCCACGTAAGAGTAAACCCCCGATATTGGCAGACGTTCACCACAATGTCTGACACTCGAAGTGTTTTGGTACCGCAAAGAGAAAATGATGATGAATTAAAAAGATTTTTACAAGAAAATTGACGAAGAGTTGGCAGAATTGCATTTTTGGAGGTTTGACAATAAAACATTAGCCAAAAAAATGGAAAAATTGAAGAAAGAGCAAGACTTTGAATAAAGGGCAAAGCATACCAGAATTTTATTTGAAATGGAGGCTTTTCCAGAAAAATTTGAAAATTTTCGAGAAAATTCGTCAGTATGTCTCCATTTTTGTCTAATTTTTGTTTTTTCGAGGCATTTTCATTGGAAAATAATTGGAAACGAAAATATTAATTTTATATATTTATTTATTTATATATACCTGATCTACAGGGGGTTCCATTTTTGAACATTATTAACATTTATATGTTGAAAAATAACTCAACTAGTTTTTTCACTATTTCATTAACATCTTTCTATTATTCTTCAATTATTTACTTACTCGCAGAGCATTTCGAGTTTTTTCACTCAAATTTAGATACAACTTTTGTTTATTTTTATTTCCATTTACCATTTATTTTAATTTTAATTTTCTCAGTGGAAGCGCCTAATTTACAATGAATTAATGAGATAAAAATGCAGATTCTTCAATAAGTCACTCGTGATGCTGATTTTGTGGATAAAATCAGTAGAAACGAAAATATTAATGATCCCAGGGGAAATAAATCGGTTTTTTCAGATTGAAGTCTTTTCCACAAAAATGTGAAGAAAATTGAAAAAAAATTCAGTATGTTGACATTATTGCCTATTTTTTTCCAATGTTTACAATAAATGCGTTCACTTAAAAAAAAAATCCGCTTCATTTTGTTCAAATTTTCTTCTCGTTCCAATGAAATTTTATTCAAGAAATCGTTGAAAAAAAAACCTCCCATTACGCTTATGGCGCTACCAATGAAATCTAATTCCCCTTCATAACGTGCAAAACGAATTGAAAATTCCAGATGATAATTGATAATTCACTGAATATCTAAATTTTCAACATTCATTTGCTCCAAGCATCAAGAAAGTACTAAATTTTCATACATATTTAAATTTTCTTGTAATTCAATTTCTCAGTAAAACTTGTTACGCGCCATCTTTGCGTCACTGCCATTCTGTTTTTTTTTCCCCACTCGCATAAAATTACGAGCAGAATTCAAAAATAATTCCATAATTCCCAGAAACTCGTCTAAAAAAAAAAAATCGTTTGCTAAATAAAAAAAAATATTAATAAAAAATAATTGATAGTTTTTGCAAATTAAAAAGAAATCCTCTGATCTATTCTGATGGTAAAATATTGTCACTCTCAATGGTGAACGTCAGCAGTGAGTTATTACTAATGTCTCCACCTCCAAGTTTTGATATCCCCACCCATCATTACACCCTCAAGGGTTGGTACACACACACACACAAAGCACACACATCTACTCCATTACAGTACAGTCTCTTCCAAAAAAAACACACAACTGCATCATCCTAAACCCAGAAAAATCACTTCAATTTCATGGAAAAAAAATGAATTTAAAAAATCCAAAAATGATCAAAAAAAAATTCATTTTCATCTCTAGAACAAGAAGCAATGTAAAATAATTATCAAAAAAATTAAGTAATAATAAAAAAAATTCATAAAAATATTTTGGTAGGCGGGTCATATTTTCTGCGGGTACTTTTTGCATTAATTAAAAGCTCCAGCCTCCGGTCGTGAGTACGGCCATCTTGGCTTGCGGCACGCCCACTCTTCTTTGTTTTGTTGAAAATGTTTTTTCTTCTCTTTTTTTTTTTATTATCCTCTAATGATTCCGACTTTAATTCTCGCGCTGTATGTATATGTTATGTGATAGGTACTGCCTTCCCACTTTACTCTTTCAGTTTATCCCTTCCCACAATTTGACGTGTATTAGTGCCTCGATACGCTCAATTCTGTTGGCAACGTTTTCCCTGTATTTGATGGTGTATATATATATATGTGTGTATGTATATATGTATCTGTGTAATTTTGGTGTACACTAGCCGCACGTAATGGTCCAGGGCTTGGCTTAGGTATGAACAATGCCAATCTGTGGTCATGATTTGCCCAGAGAAAACAATGAAATTATTAGGAAACACGTAAATGCCCCCTTTTTTTAAACATGAGTACAGTGGTTATATCAGAATCTAGGGGCAGTTTTTTTTCATCTGTTCATGAAGTCAGTTTATGCTTAAATATCATGAAGTTTTGTTTGATTTATTACTGGGTTATAATTGTTGCTAATCATTGTTTACACGGATTTTTCAGGTATGTTTTAACAAATTATTTCTCTTGATTGAATTGATAATAAATATATCCATAGCACTTACGCCCCTTTGACTCTAAGGTGACGATATATTAGGAATATAAAAAAAATATATTAATTTATTTATCAAATATGTTTTAATATATTTAATAGGAAAAATGAATTTAGAAAATATATTTTGACAGATTTGAACGAATGAAAAATAGTTTTTTATGTTCCTAATATATTTTTAATTATTTTAATGGTATCTGATTTTTTGAAAAATTATTATTTAATTCGGTCTAAACTATACAGCCTATTTCACTAATTAAAAAATGAGAAAAGAAATAAATTTAAATTAATTGAAAAAATAAAATCGTGAATCTGGGTGAACGAGCTCCTCTTGAGTTTTGTTTCTCTAAGTCTCCAAAATCCGCGAATGTGGACTAGGCGAAAAACAGTAGCGTTATTTTCTCAAAAATTACGTCCAAATATACTTATATATTTGGGGGAGAAAAAAAAAGGCAATAACATGATGTTCATGTGCATATCGATAACAAATTTAGTGTTTTCTTTGGATTTTTATATTTATTTATTTATTTATTTATTTATTCAAATTAGACCCAACAGCCGAGGCCAATGACAGGGTCAAAGTAATAATCTTTTACATGGTATAACATGATTTTTTTTTTTAATTCTAAACATAGCAAAATAGGAAAAAAAAAATTAAAAAAAAAAATTTTCATACATTAATAAAATCATTGATTATTATTACAATGGCAATGACCTTCGTTAGTCACAAAAATCGGTAGAAAATCATGTAATTGAAATACATTTATTTTCTATTCTGAATGGAAATTTTCTCTCGAAAAATAATGAAATTGCCGTTTTTTTTTAGAAAAAAGGGAAATTTTGAAGAAATTTTGTTAGAGATCCAATACATAATAATAAATGCAACTAAAAAATCGCAGTCAGAAATCGAATTTCAATATGTCAGAATGTTTTACATCAAGTAAGGTATAGACATTCTAAAAATATTCAAAAAGTTTCTGATTCCCATGGTACTGCAACGCTATTTTCTCCTTTTGCCAACCGCAAAAAGGGACATCTGCGCCTGACACTATTTGGACACAATCTTCAACAACTTTTGTCCGTTGTGGACATTTGAATGGCGGCATTTCTTCATCCACTGTCCAAATACCTCTGGGGAATAATAGAAAATATTGTAAACATGAGAATGTGTTACTATTTCTTGAGAAAAGAAATTGTGACAATCAGAAAAATTTGAAGAATAATAAATTAAGGATTTTCTACAGGTATTGTAAGCGGGAACTGTGCGAGATGAGAGGGTCAGTGATTTCGTCAGTTTTCCAATCCCTGAACATGAAAAAATGAATTTTTAAATTCTTCATTAAAATTATTTTCAGGGAATTATGGAACACTGCGGGTTCCCAAATATTATATTATTATCATATTATATTATTACATTTCATAGATATTTTTTTTATTCTTCATTTAATTAGTTTGAGAATTATTTTGAAAAAAGCGTTGCATTCTAGGAAATTCTGGCGACACAAGTTGGCAGCAATTACGCGAGATTGACAATTTTTCAATCATTTTCATTAATTTTAATGCCAATTATTGACCCAATCGTCGTATAAAAATGGAGCGTTTGTGCGGGGGGTAATTTCTCATCTAAATCCGAAATTTCATCCAATTTGAAGAATTTTTCGAAAGTTTTTTAAGCTTCTGTGAATTTCCCATAAGAACACATGTTAAACGATGGTTTTTCAAATTTTATTACTTTTAAACCAGGTATGAAAAAAATCCAAAATTTTGCAGACGATTTCTTTATGAATTGGAGAATCTTGGAAGAAAATTTCATTGAATTCGTACATTTTTTAATTTTTATAAAATACCGGTAGAACATCGTTAAGCATTTTTTTCTTAATTTGGTGAATTTTTTGGTAAATTGTCGAGATAATTGTTCCTTCGTTGATTGAGTAGAGATTCATTAATTCGAGTCTACTTAATTTATGCGACGGATCTAAAAGTCCCGACTTGTGCCGCCGACGGCGCGCGGTTTCCTGAGAAATCCCATAATCTAAAAAAAAAAAAACAGGATCGAATAAATTGCAATGAAAATAAATAAATTCATTTTTAATGAAATTTTTTATAAATTGAATTTTCAAATCTTTCGAAATTTTGGAGACTAAAACAAAAAATTTATAATAATTTTTGTTTGGTCATTTTTTATGGATAATAATAAAGATTTGTTTAACGTCCTGATGAGGATCCTAATCAGGATCGAAACGTGGATGTCATGAACTAATTGTTATTCTTTTTTTTCTTCATTTATCTGACTGCGAGGCTAAATAACTATCGATTAATTTGTAGACAATATTTATTACATAATTAATTCCTAAATTTGAGATTCGTCATTTTTACAATTTTTGAAAAATATATCAACGATATTCTTCGTATTTTCATTTCTGTAACTACTTGTTAATATTTCTTTAGGAAATTCATTGCAATTCATTATTTTTTTTTCTTCTTATTCTAATCGAATTATTAATTAACACAGCGTCATGTTGGATCTTTCAATTAGTAGCGATTTTTAGAGAAAATCATTTTTGTTTATTTCTGCAAAATAATTCTTGTAATGAGGAAAATCCTAATATTTCATTAGAATTATATTACGAAAAAGGCTCTGATTACTTTTCTTCTGAAAAAACAATAATTTAACATTGAAATGACAATTTCATAAAATCTCTGATCAATTGTTGGAAAAATATTGTATTTTTTCTCAGTATGGGTTAGCGAAAATTGTAGGAAATTCCGGAATTTGCCATTTTTCAAGAATTTTTATACGTTTATAAAAGGGCTTCCAAAGAGTTCGTTATATTTCTAAAAACAGTAAAGTGGAATCTCTCATGAATATTCAATTAAAACTATTTACAAAAGAATTTTTTAAGCTTCCCGAATAGAATGCCTCAAAAAACCCCAAAGAATGATATATCTTGATTTTAGTATAATTTTCGAATAAACTGAGAAATTCAAGAATTGTACTAAGTAAAATATCAATCACTTCCAATTTTTTTTAGAGGAATAAAATAATGCAAACTCATTCTGTAAAGAAGAGGTGAAACAGCAGAAGTCTCCTCTTTTCCTCGAATATTGAAGGAAACTTCCAAAATTAATGAATACTTTTTCTGAAGAGAATTTTAAAAGCTACAAAAAAGGTTCATCCCAAAAAATTTCTTTATTCCGCTCGATTTTCGATAAATTCATAAAAAATTGATGACTACGAAAATAAATTCATCCATAAAATATTTCTATTTTCAAACTAAAATATTATTTTCAAGAAATGTCTGATGTACCTTTACGTTCAAACAAGTTCAATTAAATACGCCCTCTAATATAAATTCCTAAAAAAAATTTTAAACGCTGAATTAATCTCTAAACGCTGATTATGTCAGTGAATGAATCGAATTGAAATATTTTTAACATCTTCGAGTTTTCATTAATATCTATCGCAATCACAACACTGAGAAAAAAAAATTTTGTCGCAAGAAAATTGTCTTCTAACAAAATACTCTTCCACAATTTCTATATCTATATATATCGAAATTTTCTGGAGCAAAGTAGATTTTCCTCAACTAAGTACATTTTCTTGAAACAAAATCTTTTTATTCTCAGTGTATCTACAATTATTCACAAACTTTATATCTAGAACTGAGAATATGGGAAAAGCCCGAAGGCTTCGACACATAATTACAAATGAGGTTTCAGTGCTTATACGATTTTAATTGTTTGGATGGGAGACATTTGAGATGAAAAAAAAAATAATTAATCCAAAAAAAAAAAACGAAGAAGACCCTATTACAAATCATTAATTAAAATTCATCCGATCTCGAGATTGATTCATAAATAATTAAATTAGGCCTTTTTGCTCACGAAATCATAATAATAATGATATTAAAATTCTAATGTGCATTGAAAATGAAACATAGATGCGAATTAGATTGAATTAGAGTTTTTATTTCATTATTATTATTATTATTATTATTATTATTATTATTATTATTATTATTATTATTATTATTATTATCATGCAGTGATAAAAAAGACCGAATTTTATTATTCATGAATCTAGAACGAATCGGATTGATTACATGATTTCAAGAAATTTCAACTATCTCCCAACTTTTCGTGCAAAAAACGCAAACTATTAAATTGACTCGATTTACCGCAGTTTTTCATCTTTCGAAAATTCAATTTCCGAAGATAGCTATATAATAAATCACATTTGTAGTTCGTAGCTCGTGGTTGCACAGCTGTGTCAAGTAAGTTAATAATATTGAATTTGAGATGGGAATTTTTATCATAATATCCAGGATACTTTTGATAAATTCAATTTACCCCACAACTTCGTGAAAGTAACTGAGAATTTCGTTAAAACCGTCAATATAACAGAATATTAATTTATAAGTTATTAGAGAATTTTGAATTATTTAATAATTTATAAATTAATATCATTTGATTATTTCCACCAGCTGAAGAAATTATTAAAATAAATAGAAAAAAATTTCGAAAATTCTAAAAAATTCCAAATATTAAAAAAAAACTGATTTTTGGAGTGTAGATAGGCAAAAAAAAGTTTTCAGACTTTAATTTGAGAAAATTTCATGAAAAATTAAAAAAAAAAAAAATCAAAAAATCAATAAAAATAATCTCTCCATATTTTCCTGAATCAGGTATAAAATAAATTCTCAGCAAACCGAAAGGCAAACATACAGAATCGAATTTCATTGTTAAAAAATATTAACGCTCATTTTCCAATACCAAAAGCTAATTAGATTAAGAATATTCTCTGAAACTCGAGGCTGTTTCCTATTCAAAGCGCAAAAAAAATCCCAAAACCACAACACTATTATACTAGACTACCTTTTAACACCTCTAGCCTCAAAATCTATTCAATACCCACTTCAGTATAATAAAGAAGACGTATTTTGAAATTTGACCTGTCCTTCTAAAACGCCCAGGACAATTTTAAGAGAAATGTGTTTTTACACTCTATTCTCGGATTCTCTTCGAATTTTTTTTGACAGCAATTGTTCATCTGAGTGTCGATGAACTGGTCCATTGAATCGTCAAAATCATAACAAAAACGAAATAATAGCCTCTCAATGTTAAATAGAGGTAAAAAAGAAAATGGGAAACAATTTTTATCAAAAAAAAATTTGAAAAATCAACAAAAAAAAATCAGTTATTTCAGAAAAGTAAAAATTTTTCCAGTCATTTTTTTTTGACGAAACAACTATTTTTTTTACATTTTATTGCTCAATTTAATGCCACAAACAGAAGAGACAAGTGTCTCTTGTTTGCATCTACAGACACCGGTTTCATTCGATTGAAGAATGTGTTCAGCCTCGTGAAAAATGAGGATTAGCTTTCTTCACTTGACTGCTGACTAAACAAATGAGGCACAAATGCTTTTCTCATACTAAATGTGTAGTACTTTGAGCTTTACATCTATTGTCTCATAAAGAAAAGCATCATTCTTCCCTCATTTTTCTTCCCATTCCAAGGAAAAAAAAATCCTGAAACGTGATTTGACAATGAATTAATATTGTTTATTTCATTCTTCCAATATTCCATGACATACCAAAATTATCAATAAAATCATGAAAATAAATTCAATAATTGGATTTTTTTTTCGAAATTCTGTAGATGGCATATTTGGGTTCAGAAATGCTTGTTCACTGAAAATACACTGTCAAGAAATTTTTTTCTTGTTTAATGTTGGTTAAGACATTATTGCTTATTATTGTCCAATTAATCCTGAGAACTATAAAATTTATTAATTATCAAAAGAAAAAAAAAACAGAAGCAAAATAATCTTGAAGAAATTTCTCGAGTACTTTGAGAGTCTCTAGTGGTTTTTCAGCAAATTTCCTGATGAATATTTCCACAGAGCCATAATCAAATGTGTAAATAAGTCTCATGAGTGCAAATAACGTAAGAGAAAAAGAAACGGCTTTAAAGAAAAAAGTGCAAAAAAAAAAAACGTATGCATGTGTGTTTGTACGAGAGCTGTTACTGCTAGTTCCACCGGTGGAGCTCGTTCGATTCTCAATGTCTGGAAATAATTAGAGGCCCTGACACGGGTGTTGCCAAGGCAACCACCAATCAGAGGGCAAAGAAAATTTCTCTTTCTTTCTTTAGGATTTTTTTCTTCTGTCTTTTTTATATTCTGGATTTTTCTGTGCCCGGGCATCCGTACACGCTTGCCTGCAGGGAGATAATGTATGCAGCGACACGTCGAAAAACACGCAGATGGAAGAACGTAATACACCATCATACTCCCTAACACCCCTAACCCCCCCCCCCTCCTCCTTTCCTTCTCTCTGCCTAACCACCCACTCTACGTTTTCCTGGTCACAGTTAGGAAGTTCTGCTGTTTTACCCACTCCAGCAGCCACAAAATCCTGTGTTCACGTCCAAATTCAAATTTACGAGCTCATTCGGTACTTTCTCATGAATTCATCTCAATAATTACGACGAGCTGATCAATTGAAGCTGAACGCTAATTAATTGTCAGATGGATAAATCCAATGAATTAAGAAAATTTTCGATGATTAGATGAATTCTATGGAATTGATCATTTATGGGAAGATTCTGCTGTGAATCTAATTTTTTTAGCAATTATGAACCTAAAAGAAGTAATTGAGAAATCAAAATATGTGAATAGAAGAAATTAATTGAATTCTAGGAATTTCGGTAATTGGAGGAAACAAATGAAATACTAATGACAGATAACACTTGGACGAGACTATTATGATGAATTTTTTGAAAAAAAATCCAAATTGACAGTTGTTTTTAATAACATGCAGTATAAAAGTTTAGAATAACTGATCTTGTATCTAACTGTTAGATTCTAACAGAACTAATAGATTCTAACATTAGCATATATTCATTCATTCTTTTGTTATTCTGTATTCTTTTTCTTTTCCACCGAATAGACCAAAATAGGTCTGAAGGCAGTATAACAAAAAAATGAAAAAAATTGATAGGCAAACTAGTTTTATCATGACCGGAAATGGACTGCCACTTCGAAACTGGAATTAGACTTCCATATCAGGACTGGAGAGATACTATCAAATTATTGCCTGAGGTGAACTGCCACATCGTGGTCAGATCTGGCATGACCCATCAAGAGCCATGCTCAATATAACATCACATACCTAATGAGGGCCGCATAAAGCAAACCAGATCATGACCACAGTTCAAATGTCGCATGCCATATCATGGCTTAACTTCTGCCGATCCAAAATTCTGCTCGGATAACGAGTTTGGTCAAATGCTGCACAGTGTTGCCAGATCACTTAGGTTTTCCACTGTTAGTGCAGGATTTCTGGCGAGCTTATTCTCAATTATGGCAACGTTGCAGACGCGGAATTCGTTCTGACTCTGGTCAACTAATGAGAGAAATGCCTGCAGATAATTTTATCATTAATTTTCTTTTCTTCAAAGATGCACATCAGTTATTAGCCAATTATTTTAGTAAATACTTGAGCTACAAAGAGAATCTAACTGACGATGATAGTGATTGAAAATTAATTACAACTGGAAATAAATTAATTTTAAATCACCCAAAAGCACTGGGGCTTCACTATTCGAAAGTAGTTCCACGAAATTCTGGCACTGCGCTCCTATCACAACCAATGTTGCCAGATTTACGGTTTCAGCAGGAGTTCTTCGATTTCTGAAAATAGTCCCCTATTTCATCATAAACACTCAAAGATCGACGACTTTTCCTGACATCAGTGATAAGTTACCTCCGATTTTGGAGAGAAGCAGAAGATCTTTGGCTATTAGCAGTACAACAGGAGATTTTCCCTCAAAAAATTAACATCTTTTGTTAAAATAGTAGATCTGGCAACAATGATCACAACAGCTGGATGGAACATGTCAAAATTAGTTTAGGAAACGTCTCCGATTGATTCTTATCTCATGGCAGACCTAATGTTATGACGTCACAATCAATTTCAGTGTCTTAAATTGGTTCTGTTTGACTCATTTTTATTTAGAAGCTGATCAAGCAAAAGAATCCTTTCAATTTTCGTTGATAATAGACTAAATCCTCGAAGGAAACCCAGCAAAAAATAACGTTCGCTGCTTAAATACTCAATTTGCTGAGAGAATGTGGTCTCAGGATTCACGCATAACCACAAACGTTTAAGAAAAAAGGATCTTCCAAAAATCCCAAAATCATCAACAAAACCGTTGACAATAAGGGGTTATCATGATATTTCATGATAACCCCTGCATGACGAGCCACTCTCATTAACCAAAAAATGGCCGCCATCATTGAGACCAATGAGTGCGTCTTCCACTCACGTATCCACGACAACAAAATAATTGAAGTGCAGCTTGTTTCTTTTTCATAAATCTTACGTCACATCTTGAGACAAGCATTCCAAAAACCATTTAATCATGACAGTGTTCACGACTCTAGGTCCATTGACGAATTATTTCAGGTAGATCAATGAGGCACGTCGAAAATTCATCCAGAGGCTCTTGAATGGCTCTTATTTTGGTTAGGTTTTTACAAGGCATGTCATTGTTTTGATTCAGCTCAATGGCATACCTGTCCTGATTAGCTTATTCAGAAAGGAAACTGGATATTTATTGACCCGAATTCTCAAAATTTTAGTACAGACAATTTTCTTAAGATTCTCCTTCGTCAAAAGGAGAATTCTTCTTCAAGATAATTCGTGCGAGAATGCTCATCACTTCTGAAGATGCATCAGACCGAAAAATCGTCACTTTTCGACTCATTCAGATGATCATTTGCATCAAAATTTCAGTCAATTCCAAAAATCATCATTAATAAAATTAATAATACAAATTCTTAATAACTTACGATCAATGGATTAAAATGGAGAAGGGTTTAACGATTCATAGGCTCAAATTTCTTCCTGGTCAAAATATGTTCAGGTGGTCCAACAAGGGTTATAAGAATAACCGGTAACACGATACGTTTTACCACACGTGGGAAGAAAACGACATTCGTAAATACACTCATAGAAATTGTGAATGAAAAAATTTAAGAATAAAAGGGGTGTGTTCAAAATATGTCAGATTCAATATTGGCGTCGTCCATCGATCTATTCACTCTTTTATTTCATTTGAAAAAAAAAAAAAACTTTAATGTGGTATTGGTCTTTGGTTCAGACGAGAAATGTCTTCACTAGTTTTGTCCATCTACTCTTTCTCATTCAATTTCGTCAATTGAACGGGAAGTGTTTTTTCACTGTTTGTTTAAAACACAATTTTTTTTTCTCTCTTTTTCCTTCATTTCTTTTATTATATAATCTCCGAGAAACCATCAAGGAAATACAATCGAATGAAAAAACTTCAAAGATTGATCTCAGATCAAATCTCACGTTTTTTGCGTACTCAAATTTCTCAGTCACGTAAACATTATGAGGTTTTTTTTTCTTCTTCTTTTCCATTCGTTTCTATTGTAAATTTGATTGTCAGATCTTTGGGAATTTGGGGAGAGGGGGAGGGGGGGGTTATGGTTTTACGGGGCAGCTACCGTCATGTAATCGCACAAATGAGAAATTGAGCGGTTTTGGGACGAAAGTATATGCAAATTGGAATTGAAGGATTTCATGTAATTTTGGAATCATTATAAAATAATGAAAGAAAAAAAACCTGAAGACAAAGTAATGGCTTCAGGGTAGTTATTAGCAGATTATAAAATAGAGAATTCCATACGAAAGCTTTCTGCCAATTGCATTTGCAGAATATAAAATTTGAACATAGTACTGAAACATTTCAAGTAACGAACATGCAGCAGACTCCTGCTTGTTTTTCAATTGCGATTTTATTTCATGTAATATTTTGACGCTGCAATATTTTTGTTCTGTGTTTTTTTGCCCAGTAATATTTTGACGCGTAATATTCAGACATGTAACCAAAGTAATAGGTTTTTAAATAATTGAGGACATAATAACGTCGAATAAATTATGAAAAAACAGAATACCATTTAAAAAAACTAATGGGAACATAATAAAATTGAAACATTGCAAAAAAAGGGATTATAATATAATTTCTCGTCTTAGAGTCAAAGGGGCGTAAGTTTTGTGTGTAAGCATATCACTTACGCCCCTTCGTTTCTAAGACGACGATATTAATATTGACGAATATTTGGGAGGAATAGCATCGATAATTATAATTTAAGATTAACATGAAAGAAAAAAAATGTGAGAGAACTTTGAAATTAAGTTGAAAATTAAAAGAATCATTTTTTTTTTGGAGTTATATAATTTATGCGTATTTTTTCATGAATAATTAATTTCAGAAATTTATTTGAACGCGTGTGATTCTTTTTCGTGGTATTTAGTCAATTCTTAACAATTTTGGATTTATTCGAGGATTTCATCTCGAACCGTTTTACCCCACCATTGATGAAAAAATGGAGTTTTCCTCACATGAAATTTGGAATAATGTAAAAAGAAATCAATAATTGTACAAAAAATTAGAAAAAAGCTTTTTTTTATCCAGGAAAAAAAATAAAAAATTGAAGACTCAAGGATATAAATACGGGGATTAAATATAGAGAGTTCAAAAAATCATTAATAAGTTAAAAAAATCATAAAAATAATAGAATTTGTCTCTTAGATCGAAATACGTTGCATCATTCTGCGCTTTCTTATTATTATGATTATTATTATCCATTTTTTTTCTTCTTTTTTTGCATTCTTTCTTTCTATTGTCAGGAAAAACTGTATTTAAATGTTGAATTAAAAAAAAACGTCTCATATATCTCACTCCACAGATATTACCAAAAAAATGAGAAAATCTCAAAGAATTTATTTCGTAATTCGAGACTTTATTATTGAGACGAACTCAATTTTTCTCGCGTATCCAATAACAAACGCGTTCGATACTTACCTCCATCGTTCATTCTTTAACGAGAGACAGCATAAATTATTGAAATGAAATCCTTTCAATTAAAAATGATTACTGAACCATCCCGTAAAATAATTCTTTGAAGATTTCAATTAGAAGTCTATAGATTCCTAATTTTTCATTTTAATAATCCATCAATTTTATTTTTTCACTTTCGAAAAGAGGACTGAAGGAATTTTTCGGCACAACCTTCTTATATCCATTCAAGAGTGAATTCAATCTACATCATTATTACTTGTTCAGAAAGTCTAGTTGAATATGATCCTTTCCTTCACTAGAGTCAAGTCACTCAAATCGATTGGTCTAGATATCTCTTTGAAGTACTGTAGAAAATGAATATCTTCTTGATTGTTGGATAATTGTGAATGAAGAGTTATCAATTGAATGACTGACCAATTATCGCATGATAAATTGTCCTTCTACTCTGGCGGAAATTAATTTTCAGAATTTTCTAGATGAAAATGGAAATAATTTGTGAATTGAAGAATTTTTTGGCAGTTTATTTATTTATTTATTTGTTGATTTGAATAAATAAATAAATAAATAAACTGACAAATGCGAATCTGTGTTCTTCAAGATTTAATTATAAATAGATATTTTTGTATTGTTTATAAAATTAGATTCGGCAGTTATAGAGATGGAAATGCATTATAAATGTAGAAAAATGATTTTTAAAAATTGATTTTTCAATCTGTAATTTTTGCAAAATGTTCCATGCATTTTCAGTGAATATCCGAAATTTTATTCGGTTTTTTTTTCTCATCAAATTGTTCCAAAATTAAAGTTTCTCAAAAATGAGAATTTTCAATGATAAAATTTTTTCGAGAAAAATTTAAGTTTTTCCAATTGAAAAAAAATGTAATTGCTAATTTCTAAGGTGAAAATTTGTATGAAGACCTTCAAAAAAAAACGCTCAATGTTTTTCGTTTATTGATGATATTTTACAGTTTTTAGCTCTAATTTCTAAGAGTGAATTCGAAAATATCAATCATCAACAAAAGGAAATCATGTGCGTGACTTAAAATAATGAAAAATTTGATGGTTAACCTTTTTTTGATGGAAGCACCAGTTTTAAGTCGGATCATCAACAAAAACACATTAATAGTCAGAATATGAATGTTTAAAAAAATTACACTAAAATTTACCGATGAATAACTATGACCAAAAGTTTGACCAAAAATTATTCAGTTCTTCGTGAAAAATTTAGTGGAAATCACAAAATTTGTGCTGAATTACTGCATTTAAATTGGGAAGGAAACAGTTCATGTGGATCAGTCAAAAATTCCCTCTTTCCAAATTCTAAGAAAATTTTTTCTTCAATTTAACAAATAATTGCTTTTAGCAAAACGAAATTATTCCATTTGAATACATAATTTTGAAAAACTTCCGCAACCGATATTTTGCTTTTTTTTACTTTTTTTTTTAAATAGTGCAGCACAAGAAATTGAACACGCGCCTGAAGGTGATTCTATCCCCATCAATTTAATAGATATTTAACCATTTTTTCAAACAATTTTTGAATGAAATCAAAACTAATTCCCAAAAAATCGATTATCCCCCAAAAAATCAATGAAAAGTCTTGAAATTAATTTCTGCCACTTTTTTTCAATAAAATGATCGGAAAAAAATCAATCTCCCATCATTCCATTGAAATACCCATTTTGCCCCATTTATCTATAATTTTGAAATTTAAAAAAATTTTCTATCGAGCTGACAGATGAAAATCCCTACATACGCCATACACCCCAAGCTTTTTACAGTTATGAACAGTGTTATAACAGAGTATATCATCATCTCTGTCTTCTGCTTTTAGACATTGAATACATTTTAATGTTCTAGCGAGATAATGTGTAATATTTTTAATTGGATCTCATTCTCTTTCTCGCACTCTCTCTCATTCTTGCCATCTGTCGCAGGCTATTCTATGCTCGAAATCCCTCGTTCTCCCACCACGTGTACAAGCTCATGAAGATGAAAAAAAAAGAAGAAGGGAAAAAAAAAATAAAATAAAATAAAAGAAAAGGGGAGAAGGAAAAAACCGCTGGAAGCTCCACACTGACGGAACTCGCAATTATTCTTGCCTTTCCTTGTGGATTGTTTCACTGTAAATTATTTTTTCTTCAGCCCTTCATTTTGTATTTTTTTGTCCACGATAACTCCCAACCGGCGACGCGTTGCTCTTTTTTTTGAAAAAAAAAAATAAAAATCTTCTAATCGCCCTCAACTCTCATAGAAACTTCCAAATAGTTCGTACAAACAAATTTTTTCTGGTTGATTGTTTCTTTCTTTTCATATTATTATTCTTTTTTTGGTTTTTTAAAAAGCATTCATAATGCACGCCTTTGGCCAAATACAAAAATGAGATTCTCGTTAGGACAGTTTTAAATGCGATGGAAAATATAGTTATAATTATCACATTAAATTAAAATTTGTGAAAATTATTTTTTAACGAAAAACAATTGAGAAAAAATTGAAAAACTTGAATTTTTTTCATTTTTTTTAAATTTCATTAAATTATTTGAAACAAATTGAATTTTACAAAATTCCTAAAAAATTATGAGTTAATTTAAATTATAAAATGAATGAGAAAATAAAATTAAATTTTATTTAATTTCATTAAAATTTGAAGAATTCGGATTTCTTTATGGAAATTTTAGAGTAGATATAGAATAAAAATTTACTTCCTCGATGTTATATATTGTAGGTTTTACATCCCTCCTTTCGCCTTACACAGTCTAGTACAGGTAACAGAGGATTTTGCCTTGCACCAAATTGCAGGAGTTATTTTTTTTTTTTCGATAGTTTTAGTATGACGTACTGAATGTAAAAACACAAAACATTTACAAATAAGGCGGGTGATAGTGCCACCATTTTGTGAAAAACCGTTTGGGCCTGTATCTTCGTAACCGTGCACTTGAGGCCCAAAATGGTAATTTTATTGTAAATAATTAAATTTCCTATCTTTTTTGTTTCATAATTTTTTTTGTATCACTTACCATTTACGACTTATAAGACTTACTTTACTCGCCTTTTATTGTTTGAACAATTATTAGAAGAGATACCGGTCAAAGAGTCAATGAACAAGATAAAACAAGATAAGTCTATTTTTCTTTCATTCATTTTTTTCCAAATACCTTAGAAAATAAGCGAGATGGGGACACCCTGAACTTCTTTCGTAACTCTTAAAATTTTCTACTAAAGACGATGACTGATATCGTCTTATCTCACTTAGTTTCCGACATATTTCCTTCAGAATGATCACAAAGATAAGTCGATTTATTTTGTTTTACCTCTTCACTAATGAAATGGTAATAGTCTTATGAGTCGTAAATGGTAAGTGATACGAAAAAAATTATGAAACAAAAAAGATGCCAAATTTAATTATCTACAATAAAATTACCATTTTGGGCCTCAAGTGCACGGTTAAGAAGATACAGGCCCAAACGGTTTTTCACAAAATGGCGGCACTTCTGCCCACCTTATTTGTACCTATTTTCGTGTTCTTACATTCAGTACGTTATATTGAACCTATTGTGCATTATGGAGAAGGGTAACGGGCTTCTCTATTCAGAGATCGGCGAAAAAAATTCGCATTTTTAATTTTTAAATTTTTTTTTATTTCTGTAATTTTCATCGAAAAAATTTTAATTACTTTCTTAATGAAAAATTCGGTTTTCTAAATTTTTCATTAGTTTGAAAATTAATTTTTTTTTTAACAATTTTGATTACTATTGTAATTTAAAATTTGACTGATGGAATTTCATAATTATTTTCTTTATTAAACTCATTAACATTTTTATTAGTTAAATTGAATTATAAAAGTCATATAAGCGTCATTTAGATTGGATTAAATTATAAGTTCTTATTTGTGTAACATTTAGTTAACACTCTCAACTCAAAATTTCTGTCTGAAAGACGGTTATATTTGGCAAGATTGAACATAGCAGCGTTGATTTTATTATAAAATTAATTATTCCAATCAATTAATGAGTGAGAAAGAATCAAAATTTCGAATGAGAAAAAGAATTATAAAATTTAATCAGTCAAATTTTTAATTACAATAGTAATCAAAATTGTTAAGAAAAAAAGATTAATTTTCAAACTAATGAAAAATTAAAAAATCCAAATTCTTCATTAAGAAAGTAATTAAAATTTTTCGATGGAAATTACAGAAATAAAAAAAATTAAAAAATTGAAAATGCGAATTTTTTTTTGCCGATCTCTGCCTCTATTACATGTACTAGTCTTACTTTCCAATATATTCTCTTTGATATCGTCATTCTAGAGCGAAAAAGACGTGAATGGTGCACGTTTCCTATCTTATTACGCCCGTTTCACTCTAGGGCGACGATATTATAGTGTACTATTATGTGATATTATTATATCACACTCTTAAAAGGCCAAAGAGGGTGGGAAAGAAGAAGAAAAGAAGGATTAGGGACAGGTTTGGCCTATTCCACAAGTTATCTATTAATTATTGGTTATTAATTATTAATACGGTTATCCAGTTCTGGATGAAACGAGGGGTCTTTTGCCCTCGTATTGGCATTACAGCTAAATTATTTACTAAACGTCTTAATAAACTAATCTAGGGAAACTTCAGATATAATTCAGTTTCAACTCAAATTAAAATTACAATAATTTATAATTCTTCGCCAATCGCGAAAAAATCGTGGTCTCCCCTGCACTTTGAAGTATTAATTTGTAATTTTCATGAAAAAAAAATTCTTGGAAAAATTAAGATTTTTCCGTCAATCCTTTTTTAAGACATCCAGAGGTGTTGACTATCGTAAAAAAATGTGAAAATTGCTGATAAATTGTGAGAATGAATTTTTGAAAGGAGACTGCCTGAAATACGCACTTATTAATTCTACTAATTCTATTTTACATTCATTATATTGCATTATAGTGAATTATTTTAAGCAATGAGAATTAGAAAACTTGCATGGAACGCAGAAAAATGATTTTTTCCTCAAAAATTTCGAAAGATGTTCATTAACATGAATAGAAAACAACAAACAAAAGACAATTCCATTATTAAATGGAAGATTCCTTCAAAAAGCATAAGTTCATTCTGTTTTTTTATCAATTTTTAACAGTTTTCTCGCAATTCTCATCAATATTTCAAAAATTAAGTGATATAGCGCAATTTTTAGAGATTTTTTTTTTGTAGAGAATTTCAAGTGTCCGAAAAAAATTTCTCCAAATATTTCGATATTTTGCTCAGTTTCCTAAAAATTCTTCAAAAAAAAAAATGGGGAAAAAATGGACCTATCCTGTTTCACTTTTTCGTTACTAAATCAAAGATTGAACAGTTCTAATTCACTTGGAAGCCCTTGTGACGTCACTAAATAAGCGAGAAATGTGCGAGTAAATTTAGGAAACGTCTCTGATTGGCTCTCATCTCTAGATTGTGTAGTCAATTGATTTTACTCCTCAGAAATTCCCATTTTTTATTCATATTAATTCAAAAATTTCATGTAGAAGAAAAATCCCTTAAATTCGTGATATTTAACAAACTTCATAATTTGTAAAAAAAAAAAGCTGTCAATCATATGATCACATTAATTGCTGCGTTTTCGTTAACCACATTTATCGTGTTTAACAATCGTTAAACTAGTGCCTCAATGTATTAGATAAAAATCTCATTTTTTGTTGGCATGTGAATGAGACATCTGTTGTGTGCAGTTAAATCATCATTTCCACGCAGATAACGATCTAAAATAGTTGAGGGAATAGAAAAAAAAAGCACAGAATTCTGTTGTTACATAATCGAATGAGTTTCTGGATGATAAATTTCTCTGACAGATACGAAAGACATTTAAAGTGTGAAATTATCAATAATTTGAAAAATATACAGAGAAAAAAAAAAGAAATAAAAACTATCAAATATTTTTTGCATTGATCCTTAGAAAATATTTTTTTTTAATAATTAAAAAAGTTTTTGAATTTATTGAATTTTGTTCGTTCGAATGAGTCAATTTTTGCAATTTACTGGATTTTATTCATTCAAATAAATCAATTGTTTAAATAAACTAAATTTCGTCAATTCAACAAATTTTTTGATTATTAAAAAAAAAATTTAAGGATCAATGAAACAAATTTTTGATAGTTTTTACCACTTTTTTTTTTCTCAGAGTACTTACGATTTTTTTTTAATTTGCTTAATTTAGTGAAAACAATCCGAATTTTTATAAAAAATGTCGACATGTTATTGAAATTAATTGGGTCGCTTTAATTAATCGAGTATTCAATCCAATTAAAATAAATTCGTTATCATTGAATCAAATTGTTTTCCAATAATTTTAAACAGATTATTCCAATTCTTTTGTGGACAAAATAAACAGAAATTAATGAATATTGGATTTAATAATTCTTGGCACTCATGAGGAGAAAAAAATTCACCGTCGCAATGGCATTTCTCCAACTCCCTTGTCGCCATTATTTTTTTTTGCGATTCTTCAAATTTACATATTTTATTACATTTTCAGTTATTTTTTTTAGCGAGAATTTATTTAATTTTGATTAATTAGAGTTCTTGAGGGTTAAATCAATGTTCAGTTTATCATTTGCTTTGGAGATACTGACTTTTGCTCAAACAATTGATCTGTTTGAATGAACAAAAGTAAATTGAATTAATTTTTGAATTATTAGAAAGAAATATTTGCTAAAAACTAATGAAACTAATAATTTATAGGTTTTATTACCTTTTTTTCTCAGTGTAAAAAATGTTTGTATATGAAAATTGCATGCATTGTAATTTTTATGTATCAAAATTGTAGGTCTTCGTGTATGAATACCTATGAGAAAAAAAAACAGTTTTATTTTAATATTTGAGATTTTTCGAATTTTTTCAAATATTTTCAATTTTTTTTTGAATTTTTTTATTTTTTTTTTTGAATTTTTTTGAATTTTTTTTCAAATGTTTTTGAATTTTTGAAATTTTTTTTCTCGAAATTTTCTCAAATTAAACTCCAGCAACCTTCCTTTGCCCATATACATTTCGAAAATCAGTTTTATTTTAATATTTGAGATTTTTTGATTTTTTTTTCCCGAATTTTTTCAATTTTTTTGAATTTTTGAAATCTATCTCTTCTTTGGACATGACCATAGTATACTGACATATGAATCACAAAAGATTTCCGGGTCTTAAATTGAAAAAGAATCGCGGACAATATCTTGAATGGCCAATGTCTTGACATTTGCCATTCAGATAACTTCAAGACTCATTTTTGATTTTGTTTTTTTTTTATTAAAATGATTTTTTTTAATCGATTTTTATTCTTCGGAATTTTACCTCACTGAGAATGAGACAAATAACATTCAGGGGTAAAGAGCAGTGTTCAAAAAATTTAGGGGAAAGACAAAAGAAGAGATGAAAAATACAAAAAGTAGATATGAAAAACACAAAAAAAAAAGTTGAAAAATACAAAACATAGCGATAAAAAACACAAAAAAATGGATGACAAACACAAAAAGAAGAATTGAAAAATACACAAAAAAGAGTTAGAAATACAAACAAAATATGACAAAAATTTTTTTTTGTTTATTTTTGAACTCTTTTTTTGTATTTTTTATCGTTTTTATTGTTTTTTTCCTCTCTGTTTTTTGAATTTTTCAACTTTTTTTTTTTGTATTTTTCAATATCTTTCTCTGTCGTTCCCCTGAATTTTTCGAACACTGCGCTTTATCTTCAAATGTTATTTGTCTCATTCTCAATGAGGTAAAATTCGAAGAATAAAAATCAATAAAAAAAAATGATATTAATAAAAAACAAAAGAAAATCAAAAATGAATCTCGAAATTATCTGAATGGCAAATGTCAAGACATTGGGCATTCAAGATATTGTTGGAGCCAAAAAGGAAGAAGAAGAAGAAGAAGAAGATATTGCCTACGACCCAACTTTATCTCATTGTTTTCTTTTCCGTTCTCTTTTACCTATCCCCCATTTTTGTCCCTCTCTTTATTATTATTATCCCAGAAAAAAACGAAAGAAGTGGTAAAATTGCTCGATTCGACTTATTTTGTATTCATTTTGCGTTAATAAAGGGCACCGTGGGGGTAATGAAACGAAGGAAAAACAGGATACCGATTTCTGATAAAGTGCAAGACTTCTTCAATATAAAGAAAGTGCTAGTTAATAAATTTTACAGTCATAAGTGAATCGTCATGGCGCACAATCGAGTGATCATTTTCATCTTCATGAATTGTCTTCTATTATCGTTGGCCATTGATGCTGGAGTTCTGCGTGAAACGGATTTACAATTTGGAGAATCTGATGTGATAACCCTGGATGATTTGGTATTTTTTTTCACAATATTTTCAATTTCAATTTGATGGTAGTGATGTGAAACATTTTTGGAGTTTCAATGGTTTTATTGAAAAACCTTGTTTTTTTTTGTAAATAATTTTTTTTTAAAAGGCTTCTATAAAAACATGATATGGAGCAAATTAATTTTGAGGTATTTTCGCTTCTACAATACAATCATATAAGAAACCAGCAAATATCAATTTATTTCATGATACTGTTCTGTTGTCAATAGAATCATTGGAAAAATATTCAATCATGCATTTATTTTTTCTAAAGACAAAATTTGCGCTACACACAAATACAAATTATAATTGAAATATTCCATTGACCTGGGGTTGATCTTGAATGGAAAATGAGCTCATTACCCATCATTCTATGGAGTTTAAAAAGGAAATTATAGAGCAAAATACTTATAATGATAATATTGTACAAATACTTATAATGCAAAAACTGATTTTCAGACAATGACGTATAAATATTTGGAAAATTGATTTAAAAAAAATTTGAACCACATCAATCGATGAGAAATGAGCTCATCTTTCATTTGAGATCAACCCCAAGTCGATACGACCAATAGAACCGGAGATATCACCAAAAAACTTTATTTTTTCGATTTTCAAAAGGGAAACCCCCTCAAAATTTGGCCAAAAAGTAAATCTTTCCAAAAATTGAAAAAAATATTTTGACACATGTTTTTCACTTGAAATTTCGTCAATTCTTCAATGGAATCATCAGAAAATTTCTATCTCGAACCATTCAATCGGAGTGTTCATTTTACCCCACTTCCCCCTAAATATAGAAATTACAAAGAAAAATTTTGTTACAGAGAAATTTTTTTCGTCATAAGAATTTTTTTTTCTCAGTGTAGTGTCTATTCCATTTAATGAACTGTTCAAACTCTAAACTATTTAGATTAAATTTTAGAAATTCATTTTTCACATTTTTTGTCTTCCAATTTTTTTTTCTCAATTCTTCTTTTCAAAGTTTTTCGAATAACTCAGGAGCTATTTAAGGAGGATCGATCACGACTTTTTTTTGATAGATAAAAATCTAATTTTTTTATATAATGTAAATGAATCTATCCTGAGTTACCAGTAAAAATTTGAGAATAGCTCACCGAAGAAATTCTCTATTATTTAATTATTCTCTTTAATAGCAAAATACATTGGCTCTTATGGACATCAGTAGAAAAAAAATTTTTTCTGTTATTTTCGCGATAGATAAAAATTCGTTTATTCCTTAATAATAAAATTTGAGCCTCATAAAATCAGAATAAAAATAAAAAATAGTGGGTCACCGGTGAAATAACCAAGAAAAAAATTGAAGAAAATTGAAAAATATTGGATTTTGAGGTTAAGTGAGATGTTGGACAGATGAATAAATGTTAGAAGTCAATCTTCACATTTATTTCCTAAAATCGCTACGTTTCGCTTCTGATTAGAAGCTTTTTCAGGCTCTTCAGATTAATGTAAATTGTCATGATAATATTAAACTTGAAGAATGATATCGTATTTTAACACTTCCCATCACTATTTTAACGATATAACATTCAATAAATAAATAAACAAATTGATAAACTCAAATGAAACATACAACGATGAAAATACGAGACTAGTGAGACTAAACAAATACGTTGTAGGTGTTGGAAAACTCAGATAATTGAAAGTGGACGAAATGTGGATGGTGAAAAGGCGATGGGAAATGAATTGTTGAGACATCAGTAATTAAAGCACGTGGAAAACTCATTTATTAACGGGGAAAAACCAGTGGTCAAATGATGTTAAATACAAAGATCACAATATATAAAACACATTGATTATCACTGATAGTTGAATGTTCTCATAGTTGAAATACACCATAGTCGAAAGACCGTTGATTAACCGCCTCAATTCCACCATTGGAGTTGTGTCTTCAAAAATCACCGACTTTTCCGTTGAATGTCTCATGGCTACTGATCTTGGATCACAGTGGGTCCAAGAGGGGGGAGGGGGTAATTAGTTGCCTTACACAGAGAAAGATTTTTTTTTTTTATTTAAGAAAGAGGTTTTCTTAATTTAAGAATGTGCAGTCACTTAATTTAAGAATGTGCAGGTCACTTAAATTAAGTGACTTTTCTCACTTAAATTAAGTGACTTTTCTTACTTAAATTAAGTGACTTTTCTCACTTAAATTAAGTGACTTTTCTCACTTAAATCAAGTGACTTTCTTTCTTAATTTAAGAAAGTAAAACTCACTTAAATCAAGTGACTTTTCTCACTTAAATCAAGTAACTTTTTCTTTCTTAATTTAGGAAAGTAAAATTCACTTAAATTAAGTGACTTTTCTCACTTAAATCAAGAGACTTTTTCTTTCTCAAATTAAGTGACTTTTCTCACTTGAATCAAGTGACTTATTCTTTCTTAATTTAAGTGACCTGCACATTCTTAAATTGAGAAAACATTTTTCTCTGTGTATCGCTCTCATGGTTTCACCAGAGAAACCACCAATGATTGACGATTTCTCTCGAAATTGTACCGCTCAATTTCGAACAGTAGGTGTTGTGAGCTAACTCACAATATTATTTAAAATATTACTAAAATATTATTTTTTTTATCACCAATTTCTATTCCAGACGAAGGAGCTTGCCAATGATAAAACACCGCCCTATGTCGGTGATTTGATGATTGGTGAGCATCGCTCATATGAAACCGTATATCGCCGAACAATCGAGATCTCTAATCCAACGAAAAAAGCCTATAAAACTGGACGCAGTGTTGGCGTTAACAGTGGTACATGAATTTTCATTTTAAATTGTTTTTTTTCTGTCTCTTCTTTTCTTCTTCTACAGTCTTAATTGCATTGTTTCTTTATATATCTCTTTGCACACAGGAATTATACATTACGTGAGTATTCTGAATAAATCCGGGAGTTACGCAGTTGCCTGCGATAAGCCATACAGCCTGGGTGGATCCAACAGTGAATTTAACTTGCGCATTATGCCAAATAGCAAAGCCACTCTAACAGTGGTCATTGCTACTCATTAAACAATGGTAAAAATTGTGAAAAATAGTAGAGTTTCTTCAATTAAGTAAATTTTCATACACCAAAAATTTTTCTTCTCAGTGATGTCAAAAATAAAATGGAAGAATATAAAATTTTCTAATTAAAAAAAAAAAAATTGATCCAAAATGGAATATTCTATTTTACCCCATTTCCATTATTTGAGCCCAATTACCCCCTCAAAAAATTTCCTAAAAATCAATCCAAACCTTTTTTTTTTATCCCAATGCAAATGCCAAAATTACCATAAAACGAAAATCCCACAATTTCACTCAATCATCCCCACCCAAAAATCCGTCCATCGCAAAATGAATGATAATACAATTGATTCAATAAACACGACACGCCATGAATTTCAATGCCATTTTAGTCAATAAAGTGAATACGATTCAAAAGCGCGTGTCAAATTATAACAAAACTAAACTAAACTAAAATGTAACACATGAACCAAATGAATAGATTCAATAGAATGTCAAAGTAATGACAATAATTGTAATGGAAACAAAAAAAAATAAAAAAAATTATTATTCACCAAAGTATGCAGCATAAAGTCCACCATTTTGATTCACTGAAGCGTTGGCCCACTTTTTTTTAGAGTGGGTTTGGCTTTTAGAGTGAGATTCAACTAGCCTACCCTCAGCCACCCCTCGCCAACCCCCCCCCCCTCCCCCCTCTCCTCTTCCCTTCGTTATCCCTCGTGTGACATTTATTTAACAAGGTAACGTAGTTACGTTGTTAAGCTAGATTAGGGGAACACCCGATGTGCCAAGCGAAAGCTTAACGACCAATAGAATAGCCCCAAACGATGAAAACGTTTATCGACAGGCGTGCTCGAATTCAATACAATGGAAAAAAAAAGAAAAAAGAAAAAAAGTCATCCTATGAATTTTGTTTTATTTTTCATGAATTCTACTGTGTTACACTCTGTCAATACAATTGTAACGTATTTTTACGGAATAATTGAAGATGATCGGATGCTAAAAAAAAAAATTCGGCGGTTGGATAAACTACTACAGATGCTGAATTCATTGATAAATTTTGACGGTTATTTTTTTTTTTAATTCTTTTACGTGTGCAATTTTTCGTACTGTCTTGAAGATGTTGAATTCACATAGTTTCAATATAAAATTTTTATATGAAATATATATGACGAATTTATAGTGAAGATAAAATAATACATCAGTGGCTTAGAAACAAAGAGGCGTAAGTGATGCGTAAATTGATCGGATTGTGTCGGATTTTGTACGATCAGTGTAGAGGAGGGGGGGGGGGGATTTATCGAGATATTTGAAATAGAGAAGATCGTTTACAGCATAAAAATTCTATAAGATACAGCCGCATGGCACATAAATTGCCTGAATTTTTCACAAAAACACTCATCCGAACCTCTCAATTTCAGACGCAAGACGCCATTTTGGTGTCTTGCATCGGAGTTTAAGACAGTCAGGAAGACACTTCTTTTAGCAGTGAAGTATAATGTTCAAGTGTTCTAATAATATAAGGATTAACTGCGTCCGACTACGAAGCTACTCTCTAATCCGCGATGAGTAGATGTCGAAGTCTAACCATAGTCTGCTGGAAGATAACAAAAAAGCAAGAGAAATTAAAAATTTTGTTGTATTTGATCTATTTATACAGAAAAGTATAAAAATGAATACGTCAAGACTAAATTTGAAAGAAAATTCATCAAAAACTAAATAAAGTCGACGTAAAACCTAGATTTCCCGGTTTAAAAATGAATAATTTTCGTCAGCGCCATATTGAATTTCATCTTCATGACTGCAACTTTTAGTGAAACAAAATGCAGAAAGAGTTTCTTTTATATATTTTTTTTTTATTTTTTAAGAGGATTAATGGAGATTCCAGAAGATACATTCGTTTAATTTAACAAATTGATAACCTCTCGTAAAATAATATTATTTCATGCAAAGAAATAATATGAAAAGAATTTTTAGGCAGTGTAGCTCCATGTGAAATCCGATAAATTCTCAGTAAAATCTCGAATTAATTAAAATTTTGCATAATAATTTCTTTTGCAGTGAGGTGAAAAATATATGGTACACCATATGTTCATAAAATCTGGTATCGAAAATGATTCGTATCGTCGATTTCATTGAGAAGACTAGAAGAATTCTGAAGAGACAATGCTGCCTTTGGGGAAAAGGAGATGATTGTTTAGTACTTTTATATCATATGGCAAGCTCATCCGAATTATTTTTGGTCGCATCGATTCCCAATATTAAAGCCCTCCATTACAATTTTCTACAGCTTTTGCAACCGTATAATTTTCATAAAAAGAGAATGAGTGCATGAGCGGATGCATTTACGTTTCTGATCTCAGTGGCATGAATCTGGCTATTTCTAATGGATTTGATTCACTAAAAAAAATTTAAAATAATACGTGAATGAAGAAAATTGATAATAATTATAAATATAGAGAAGAAATGGCAGAATGATCCAGGATTTTTTTTTACTGCAGAAGTTCACGATTATTTTTCCTTTTAATTTGACTGAATGCTCCAACATGTTTAGCTTGTTGAGTAATTTTTTCGATTTTTTCTTGTAGAAGCTTTAAGTCGCAAAAATATTCTGTCTTATTATATTATCAAGTATTATAATAATAATAATCGGTAAGATGTTCGAAAAAGCGCGCGAAGAGATGGTTGAACCAATGAGGAACCACAACCTAAGACTCAACCAATGATAAATCAGCGTGAGACGTATGTTTTTTTCAAAAATGAAAAACACTTTAATTGAAATAATTACCATAAATACAATCAAATACAATTAAAATGCAGCATTTTTTAGACTTACCTAAAATTATACGATATTTTCATTGATTAGTATCAGTATTTTTGAAATATCTTAAAAATTCCTGAGAATATTGGAAAGATAAATTATCTGACTAATCATTTTTTCTTTTAGATAATCCAATCAAATCGTCGATCTAGAAACAAAAGAGCATAAGCCCCAAAAAAAACCCACTTTTTAAAAGAGCTTATGTTCAAAATGCCTCTGAAAATGTTTTTTATGCTCCAATGCTGCAAAAGAAACGAATTCAAAATTTGAGTAACAAAAAGGCGTATTTGCCAATGCTGGCGAAAATAGGGCGTAGGTGCAACATATTCGTCTTTTTGTTATTATGTTTTTTTTTGCTTGATCTCCCTGATCTATTCAATACCAAAAGGGCGTATCTTTCAAACATACGCCCTTTTTTCATTAACTATGATAGTATATCTTTGAAAAGTTATGAGATTTAATAACAGTCAAAGGGCGTATTTTCAGTTCATACGCCTTTTTGTTATCAGTGATTTTTCCCATTGTCCCATATGTTCCAGCAATAGATAACAACAAAAGGGCGTATCATCGGCACTTACGCCCTTTTGTTTCTAGGTCGATGATGTAATTATTTACATTATTGATAATTTCGACATGTCATGGGATATTGGAAAAAATAAGTAAACAGTACTAATTCATTGTCAAATCGCGACGTTTCGCTTATAATTTAAGCTTCCTCAGGCTCTGCAAATCAAACAATACAATAAAAATACATTATGTTCCATAAGAAACAATACAAATTCATTATTTCTCTTTTTAATTAATTCAACTGTCATTCCAGTCGATTCAAGTGTCATTTCAGTCAGTGAACTTAACCTCACATAACTCTATCATCAAAACTTAATTACAATATATAAAAAATCAAGTTTACCTTGACGTTCATAGTATGTTGTCAAATTAAAACTAAACCAATTCATGATAGAACCAATAATTTGCGATTAATTAATACTAATAACTTCTTTGGAATCATGGAAATGAATACAATAATTAATTATTGATAATTATTAAAATTGAACATTTCGTCAAAAAACGAAATTTAATTGATTTTATTCCATTATTCCATTTGCAATTTATGCCATGGACATACGCCCTTTTGTTATTATGATTCACACAAAAGAAATTCATAATTAAGAAAAATAATCAAAAACAAATAGGTGTTTGTGCAAAAGATACGCCCTGTTGCCATTGAGCATTTACTACATAATGGTTCAAATAGAAAAAAAATAAAAGCAAAAGGGCGTATTTATTGAAAATACGCCCTTTTATTATTATGAATTATATAGCAGGATGGCGCAAATGAGGATAAAATTAATAACAAAAGGGCGTATGGGCAAAACATACGCCCCTTCATTATTATCACGATGTGCAAATCTTAAAAATATTCAAAATCAAACAGGCGTATTGGAGGGAGATACGCCCTTTTTTATATTAAAAATTGGACATACGTCTGTTTGTTATTTGAGAAAAAAATGCTCCAAATGATCGGAAAAGTCGAGCATAACTGATGGCGTGAAAAAAATGGCACTTACGCCCTTTTGTTTCTAGGTCAACGAAATCATTACAAAACAGATTAAAATCTAGTGATTCATGAAAATAGAATGAACAAAAAAATACAAAAATAAAGACTTGAAATATCTTTGATATTTTAAAATGCGTGAAAAAATGAATGAATAAGGGATTGCGGTTTTCATGCAAATTATTTCTTGGTAGATCCTGATATTATATTTACTCCAAAAGATATCATTATCATTTAATTTACGCTCTCTAGTTTCCACCTCATATTCCATGTCGTTAAATTCAAAATACGTCATATAACAATCCTCTTCTATGTTTATCGGTGGCGAAAATTTAAATAAAATATCCCAGTAGCAGGGTGTCATTACAGCTGTACTTTGTGTGTAAAGTATTCTCTCTCTCTCTTTCTCTCTTCGTTTCTCTCAGTTCTTCACCATTTTATTTATTCTTTTTTCTACTGCCGAGTGATTTGGAGTCGTCAGTAATACCGGTATATACTGTAGTGCTACGAAAATATTCATTATTACTGCATGAATACGAGTTTTTTTTTATTGCTAAGAATTTAGTGATGAAAAAATTCAGGAAAATGAAGGAAAAATGTGGAGAATGTGATACGATTATGCGCTCATTTTTAGAGATTAAAAGGTAAAATTATTCTGATGGAAAATATTTAACGATTTATTTTTATACTGATTAAATTAATTGGAAAAATGTCGAATTCATCGTTGGAAAATTATTATGAAAAATTTAACAAATGAAAATATATATATTCAACTTGATATTCCATGAAAATCTTTCTTTTTTAAATTTATTTGGTAGGAAAATAATTAAATAAAATTTTCAATTTCATCTAAAATAATTGAACGAATGCCCATTGAGTTACGATATTTCAGGAACAATTAATGAAATTTTTTTCTGCGAATAAATATAATTTGAGAAAATTTATGAAAATTCTGAAGGTCGACTACCGGGCAAAATAGATTTTTGTGATAATTATATCTAATTAGATATATTTAGATCTCGAGAAGTGCAAAAAAATTCCAATTTTCAGATCTGATCAGATTTAATTCTATCAAATTTCAGATCTGCCGAAATTTAAATGTATATAATTATATTTGATGCAGATCTAGGCCATTATCTTGTAAGTTTCTCTAATCAGATAAAATTATATATAATTAGATCAATTTATATCAAGAAAATTTTTCCCGGGCTGTTTAAATTTTTTGAATGATGAAAAATTTAAAGGAATATGGAGCAAAATGGGATATTTTTTAGGATGTATCCTATTTCGCTTCACAGTCCATTTTGTCCCATTTTCCCGTATTTCATTCATTTTCTTCTATTAAAATTTGAAAATTTTAATTTTTTGGTGGAATTTCAATGCTCATTCGATTAAATAAAAATCGTTCCCTGTATTTGTTAATAAAAAAATTCGATTTTGAATTTAAATCTGTCACAACACGAATCGAAACCTCGAAAAAAAATTTCTATCGAAAGAGTAAACTGTATTGATTTGACTGCTAAATAAAAATAATTAAAAAATCATGTCATTCACAATTTTTTACACAAATTAATTTTAAAATGTTTCCCACACTGAAGAACCTTTTATCAAAAAAATAATCAGGTTAATGGATTTTCTCAAGTGTATCCATATCTGGAGAATTCGTGCAATTTCTGTGAAATAATCTTATAATACAATTCATTTTGACCCACCAATTTCTGAGACATTTCGAGTACAATTGAGTTGAGTCTATCAGATTCTATAAATCTTTTTATTTGGCCTTTGAGCATCGAATCTCCCGGGTTCCTTAATATCATTGCACTCGGCTTTCACCCTTGCAGTAAAATTGAGTATCTTCATCTCCAATATTCCGATAAACTTTCCATGAAAAAATTTAGGAAAAAATATAGGAAAGATCAAGACAAAACGAATGTGCGAAGCAAAATGAGAGATTTTTTTTCAGAGGGAAATTCGCCAGAAAAGAATCGGAAGGATTAGAAAACAATTGGAATATATCGGAACATTTCCACATTTTTTTTAGATTTTTCGGTAAAGGCCTTCATTTTGAGAAAGAAATCCTGCTTCATTTAGCTAATGAAAGACATTTCTTGTTTCCATACCATTTATTTCCATAAAAATTCATCTCAATAGGGAAAAGTGAGGAAGAACGAATTACCTCTGAGAATGAAATAGAATTTTTTCAATAAATCCATTCAAAAGTTGAAGAAATTCTCGATAAAAAGCATGAGTTGAATTTGATTTTTGACAATTTTCAAAAAATTCCTCTGTTTTCAAAAGAAAAAAAATGCGTTTTTATTATCAAAATGTTTCTCCGCTCATCTTCCTAATATTTATATTGTTCAAAATCTGCCATTGTGGTCATTCTGAATGAATTATTTAGTGGAATTTCATCCAAAAAGCATCAACGTTACGTCTACTATGCGCTGACCTCATCAAGGTGCATATATTCATTCTGAAAGATTTTGAGAGAAACTATAAATTGTACATGTTATTCACTTTTACATAAACAGCATAAATCAACATGAACAAAATTAAATTCTAATTTGTGGATATACGACCTTGGTTAATTCAATTAATTGTATGAGCTCTTGGTCTTTCAGGTATCTGGTGAAATGGAAAAAATTGCGCATTTTTTTATTCTTAAATATTATTGAAATTTAAAAATAATGGAGTTTTCAAATTTCAATAATATTCGAAAATAAAAAATGAGGATCCTGAAAAGAGCTGCGCAAAGAAGCTGAAATGTTGGTACAAAATTATAGAATCTTTGTAATTTTTTTTTCAACGCAAAAGAAACCTAAAAGGTCACTATCCAATACAATTAATTAAATTAGATTCTCTTACAGCTTAATCCTTATAAATCATAATTTTCCCTGAAATGTTCAACCCAAGATGCTATCTTGTTACATTTTCTAGCTCAACTGATTAATTATCAAATTTAACCTGAATATAATCTATCTTTCTATTCAATTTTATTTTCATGGCGTTTCATCAACAAATCCATGCGAATTTCGCAATTTTTAATAAATCGCTTGTTTGTCAATGAATCCCTCAAAAATAGTTTCCAAACATCAATTTCCACAAACAGTTATTTGCAATCCTAACGAAAATATATTCCGTTACTATTATCATTATTATTTTCTATTTTTTGCACTTTTTTTCTATTTATCTGCACAATAAACTGTATTGCTTCAAATGCTGGATAAAAAACTAAAGAAAAAAAAATCTATTTCATCGATAAATTTAAAGAAAAAACTATGAAAAATATATGTAATTAATAGGGCCGGAGCCTTGATTTTCGAAAACGGCTCATTGATCTAAAGTTTGATCTAGTATCGAATAATTCGAATGTTTATGACAGATACGTCAAGACATTGAATTTATTGGAAGGTTAATCTGCGAGGATTGTGACGAACTTTATTCTTTCTTCCCTATTTCAGGTAAATCTTATGATATTCGATTTGGCACAATCCCCACAGATTAACCTTCCAATAAATTCAATGTCTTGACGTATCTTCCATACAAATTCGAATTATTCAGTTCCTATTTATTCCCAACTTCAGCACCCTACTAGATCAAACTTCAGATCAATGGACCGTTTTCGAAAATAATTAATTAAGACTTAATTAATTATATTAAATAGGGCCGGAGACTCAATTAATTAATTAAATAATTAATTAAGTCTCCGCCTCTAATAAATAACTTAAAGAATTATATTTAAAACAAAATGATTTCTCATGAAAGAATAGATGCGTTCGAACATCAGTTCACACTCAGATAATTCAAAAAAAATTTTCAATAAAAAAAAATTCATCACAAAAGTTATTATTGTTGAGGTTTTTTTTGTTAAGGTTTTTCTTGTTTGAAGTTTTTTGATCGGGGTTTTTTCGCCGGGGTTTTTTTGGCGTAAGTTATTTAGACATGCTCCCAATTCAAAACACCTCCAGCGCCATCTGTTCCCACAACTGAAAAGCCCCTTCATTTATTTCCATCACCAGAAAAGATCCGAAATGATCAATGGCAGATAAATCATGAATTCCCCCAAAAAAATCCGTTGATAATAGAGATTTCTTCCTATGCCTACTTCGAAACTTCCCAAAAAATCCGCATCATCCCACGTGTCACTGCACTCGCCCCATCCCCCCCCCCCCCCCCTTTCCCCACATTCAACTTGAATTCAGCATTGACCGTAACACCATTCTAGCCGCGCAACCGCGAATATTACAATGGTATTACTTCATAATGTGAAATATAATTTCTTCAAATTAATTATTTTTAAAAATCATTGAAAAAATAATCAATTGAAAATCAATGAAAAAAAATAAAAGAGAGCGATAGACGTTAATATTTACTAGTCATGAGTTTATCTCAGGATAATAAGAATGGTGCAGCAATTGTGTGCAGGGAGGTTTTTGATGAGGCCTCGCATCCTTCGAATGAAGGTGAGTTCATTTTTTTTTAAATTAATCATTTTGCATTAATGTTCCCATCAAATATAATTTTCATCACCTGTTCATAGCCTATGATTCATAAAAAAAAGAAAAAGAATTGACCGACTCCGTAATTTTTATTTTGTCACAGTTAAATCCTTGTGTCCTCCTGCACAATTCAATTTCCTGAAAATCACGTCTTCCAAAAAAAGGAAAAAAATATGTTTTAAACATCCATCATAGTTCTTTGACATTGCTTGTTTATTTACATTGTGATATCTACGCAACGCAGGCCCACCTGACGTTCCTGGAAATCAATAAGTTCTGCAGTAAAAGTATTGTCCAGTTCCCTTGGCCGTGGATCATTCAACTGCTGCATTGAATATAGATATAGAAATTATCTAGAAAAATCTCTTAAAAAACATTCAATTTCATGAATTCTCATATTTTCCATTATTTCTCTTAATTTCATTGGTTTTTTTATATCTAAGAAATATGATGATATATTCATTTCCTCATTCAGGTCAATACTTTTCCAGTGTATGCGTACACAGCTGGAGTAGTTGCTTGAGTTTTCACTCACCCCCATGACTCAAGCTGCCAGAGAGAGAGTGCCCTTAATGGAATTTTTAATGTTTTCACTTCCCTGTATAAAAAGTTCTCATCAGGCGTCTCTTTCATTTCAATAACTCTTCATTTACTTTGATAATAATAAATCTGTGACCCAGAACCTCGGGCGATTTTCAATTTTCCTCTTCCTAAAAAAAAAAATTCTTGAATGAGAAATTTTTTTCCGTGATGAATTAAACCATTAATTAATGAAAACCAGAGGGAATTCGAGCAGATGAATAATCGATAATAATTTGAATACGATAATTGAGGCGCTAAAAGTGAACTAGAAATGATAATTAATTCTTTGCAGAGGTCCTTGATTATGCGAGAAGACTGGGCATTGATTCTGAGAATGAACCACACCTCCTCGATTTAGCACGTGAGGGTCTTATGGCAGCGTTACCAAAAGGCTGGAAGCCTTGTTACGCTCCGACCCAAGGGGGATGGTACTATTATCATGCAGCTACTAATACAACCACATGGGAGCATCCATTGGATGCCAAATACACGGAGCTTGTTGAACAAGCTAGAGCTGGACGCAGTAGACAAGCAAGTCTTGGTAGGTATCGCATGATTTCATCATCAGTATCTACGATTTTCATTCAATTTCATTTAATCACATTAGTTGAGGATGCTCAGTTGGAATCTATCAGATTTAGCCCTAGACTGGTCAACATGAACGACCTAATGGCTCTGGTTGGGTGATGAGGGATTTTCCACCGTGTTATTTTGGCTGCGACGTTGCCGAATCCCCTCTACACTGCCCGAACGCGTTTAGCGTGTCTTCGGCAACATCGCTCACCGGATAATTTCATTTAGCATTGGAAAAATTTTACCAGCTCCTAGAATTTATTTTAGATCTCTTCCAAATTTGCAGTATACGTAATTTAAAAAATATGATAATTTTTTAAACATTTTAACGCTAAAAGTCAAATTTTTTCAGAATTTTCTACTCAACCGATTGATCATAAAAAAATAAAAACAGCGAAGAGCGGCGTCATGCTCATATGTTGACTAGTTTAGGGTTAATCACATTAGTTGAGGATGCTTCGTTGAATCTATCAAATTTAACCGTAGACTGGTCCCCTAACGACTTTAATCCTGTTATGAGGGATTCGCCGCTGGGTCATTTCAGCTGCGACGTTGTTGAATTCACTCTACACTGCCCGGGTGTGTTTACCGAGTTTTTGGCAACATCGCACACAGGATAATTCCATTGAGCATGAGAAATTTTCTTGTACCTACTAGAATTTGTTCTATGAGACTGATAATTTTCATGTTCAGATTTATTTTTCCAATTTTTTTGATGATTATTCTTTGAGTTAAATTGAAAAACAATACTAATGATCGAAGATCGACAGCTTGGCTGTTCGGTGTGCGTAGGGCTCGGTGGGTCTACCGGGTTAAGCAGCATTGAGTCTGGTTACTACTTGGATGGATGACTGCTGGTCGTACGCAGATCTGAATAACAAACTGAGCGGTGAGATGTGACTACAGAGAATTACTATGCCTTTCTCGTCAGCGTGGCTGAAAGGCACATTAAGGCAGGATTCTACGTTGAAATTTTTTGAAAAAAGGCTATTTTTGGAAATTTTTTATGGGAGTATTAATAAAGGCATTGATGTAGGGTTTGTGAGGCTCAATAAACACTCTTGAAATACATTTTCAAAAGAACTCCCATGTATTTTATGCCCTTTTTATAGCCAAACATATCATTTCAATACAATGCCTTCGATTCATGCGCTGGTAGAATTTTGATAATGAGTCATCCGAAAACGGAAAAAAAAGGCTTGGGTTCAATCCATCTCCAGCAATCGCCTGAATTAGGATTATCTTAAAATTTTTAATTTTACTAATTTTTTGTTGCAAAAAACAGTGAGAAAAAAGACATTTTTTTCTTTTTTTTTGTTTTTACCACCATTTCTTCATTTTTTAATGCACATTAAAAATACTAGCTCAGGCGATTATGGAATGACATCAAACTTGAAACTTTTTATTTTTTCCTTTTCAGATAGCCCATTTGCAAAATTTTAACACCAGAGCAGGCACACCTATAAATCGAGGCTTTGTATTGAAATGATATTTTTGGGTGTAAGAAAAGCATAACATTTATGGAAATTTTTTCAAAAATGTATTTCAAGAGTGTATTTATTGAGCCTCACAAACTCTACCTCCATACCTTTCTTAAAACTCTCACGAAAAGTCCCAAAAATAGCCTTTTTTTCAAAGTTTCAAAGTGGAATCCTGCCTTAAGGCTCTGTATAAATCCGACTGTGCCAATCAAGGTTTTCCATGGTTTCCCCTGTTCCCCGGCGAAGTATGGCAAGAGTCGATCCATGGCGTCACAAAGGGGGTGGGAAAGGAGAGGAAAAAAAGTAAAAGACCGAAAGGTCATACATGGCACGAATAAAAATAAAAATAAACGAAAATACTAATGATCGATAATTACTCAGAAAAAATTGTTTTATCCTTCATTTCTATCTTGTTGCTTGAATCGAGCGAGCAATTGATGACGTGAAAGTTTCAGTATTACATTTGACGTGTATGAACTTTTGCTTCCGAATGGAAACTTTGGAATCGTAATTTTTTTCGAGTTTGAGATTTCATCATGATATGACTGCAAATGACCCAAAACGTCAAGAACCGCACGTTTTAAAAAAATGTCTGTGTGTATGTATGTATGTGGGTGTGTCTGTGTGTGATGACGCATTTTCCGCTTTACTCTGAAACGGGGCTAGCTAGCGATCTGAAAATTTTACTATATGTTTGCCATGCGTGCCCCAAGCTCTCATAAAAATTTCAGCATAATCGACCGAATAGTTATTGAAAAAAATGAAAATGTCAAAATATCGTTTTTTCGACTTTTCTCGATGAAAAATGAAATTACAGCGTCCACTCTGAGCGAGGAGATGCGCGCTTATGAGCTGCATCTTTGACCCCCGGGGTGGTGGGAGCTCAGACTTTTAGTTTATCCAGTATGAAACTTTTGAGAAATTTGTCGTAAAAATCTTGATTCCTCTATAACTTGATAAATAATTGAGCTAGAGTCTTCAAATTTTGTGAGATTATACATCTGATGAGCACAAAGTTTGGTATTGAAACTGAGCGCAATCGGTCCAGTAGTTTCTCAGATATTAGCATAGAAACATCAGAAAAAGCAAGCTATATCTTCAAAACTATTCAATTGATTATATTTGGGATGAGCGACCCTCTGAGGCCTATTTTGGTTTCCCAACTCCACGTACAGATCGATGATGGTCGATTCAAAATTGAGAAATGCATTCGGAAGCTTTCTGCCAATTGCATTGGCAGAATATTAAATGTACGATGTTCAAATTACGCACAAGTAATGGGGCTCCTGCTTGTTCAAAATAGGATTTCTTCATCGACTTTGGAAGCTGACGGTATTCAAAAAATATAATAGTCTGTTAAATATCTCGAATTAATAGAGTCCATTTCGTCGGAATTTTACGTTTAGTGAAATGATCATAAAGAAATAAAAATGGCGGAACTTGGAGAATCCCTCATTCTAGGAGGACTAGTCTAGAGTTAATTAATTAATTTTATTGCTTTTAGTCATCATGATAATTGATAGGCAAATATCTCAAGAGCCATTGGAGTCAGAATTTATCGAGAAAGAAAAGAAGTGAGACCGGATAAGCCCATTTTTCCTGCTCATTTTTTGAAAAAATCTCGAAAACTAAGTGAAATCAGCGCAATTTTTGCTGATTTGATTTTTGTAAAAAATTTCAAAGATTGCAAAAAAAGATGTAATGAAAACAGTGCTATATTCCTTAGTTTCTGCAATATCCTTCAAAAATTAATAGTTCGAAAAATGGACTCGTCCTGTTTTACCCCCTCACTACTGAAATAGTCTATACCAATATCCCGGAAATAGAGAATATTTCGTGGAGAATTCGAATAATTTCAAAGAAGGATTATAACAAATTTGCTTTATCTCGCTTACTTTCCAAGATATTCTCAGAAAATAATTGGCAAAAACATCGAATTATCCTGTTTTCACTCTTCACTACTGAATTTTCCTATGACAATGAAATTAGCACACATCTGACAATTTTTTAGATTTTTATGAATAAATAAATTATTACAAAAAAAAATATTAAAAAATTTGCACTTTTAGTTTTCCGGATTTCCTAAATGTGCATATTTCTCATTTCCTTCCTGAATCATTTATTTGTTGACAAAAAAAAATAAAAAAAGCTATTTTTAGCATCATACTTTCCTATAATTTTTTTCACCACTTTAACAAGTCTCTCCAAGGGCCAAAGGCTATCCCTCCAAAAAGATTCTAATTCGTGTTGAAAAAATCCCAGTTAATCATTAATTGAGGATCATTTCAATCAAACGAATGTATTTCATTTGTTTTTGCAAATTTTTTCTGTTTTTCATTCGTAACGAGAGAAATAGAAAGAAAAATAGCAAAATGCTCGTAAAATGTTCAATTTAGAATGAAAATCAAATATAAATATGACATTCGCAAACTGAAGCCTTAACCCCCCCCCCTTCGAGTTCTTGTCTCCTAAACCTATTCGAAATTTTGACATAAAGTTTAGTTTGAGTTCATATCATCCATGTTCAGGCAATTGAAAAGTATTTACTGAATTTTCCATTCTTCCTCATATTTATAATCAAAACTATTCACAGATGATGATTCAAAGACAACAGCCAAAGATTTAGAATCTCACGAAGAAATGACACTACCAAAGGAGTCAGTATCAAAAATGCCAGTACCACAGACAAAAATACCAACAAAATTAGCACCATTGAAGAAATTATGTCTCGAATCATCAAGAAATCGTAGAGAATCAAAAAAATTAAATGATCCAAAAACAATGAACGTAACATGCTTAATGACAGATCGTAATTCACGTGATTACACAAATTTACGTTTTCAAGATCCTAAATTTTTTGAAAGTCCAAATGTTGTTATGAATAAAAATACAGAATGTGATATTAATTTACATGATATTGTTAAAAGATCAGAATCAATGAGTCCAAGATATGAAAAAGATTGGGAACAATTGTCAAATAAATTTAATAATGATGATAATAATTTTATTGATATTGATAAATTAAGTGTTAGTTCATTGACAAAATCAGAGTCAAAATCACAGATTGATAAAATTGATAATGATGATGATAATGATAAAAATTTAAATCAATTAATTTGCCAAAAGGAGCTTGTTTTGAGTGGTGGTGGATCAATGTTTTTAAAAAGTAATCGTAGCCGTGATAATACACCAATTAATGATGATGATAATGGAAAATTAGAGGATTTTGATAATTTACAAATGGCATGTGGAACTAATAATGATTTCAGCATTGGTACAGACAGGCCAAAATCCATATTACGTGAAAAATACTGCGAGGATGGTGAGTGATGTTCATCAATTGCTGTGGTGTCTCTTCAATTAGAAGAATGAAATTTTTTGAAAGTATTCCATTGAAAAAAAAAAAAAATTATACACTTTTTTCGTAGAGCACCTTTAGCACCTTATATATGACCTCTAAACACCATCTCTTCCACTAGTTATCAACAAAAAAAAAAAAAAAACGTTATTTTGTCCAACACAAAATTGTCGTATCGCATGATGTTAGTGTGTGATAAAATAATAATAATAATTTAAATAGTATTGATAATTAAAAAAATTAAAAATAAAACATGATCGTATAACCAATTGGTATTAAAATGAAGCTCCAAAACTATTTCAGACGATCGACCAACTGATGAAGAACGTAAAAGTGTACGTTTTGATCTTGATAAAGAACCAGATGACATTAAATTCTTGTATTCTGGCTCTGAGGATAATGACTGGGACTCTGATTCAATGGACAAAGAAGCAGCTGAACGTGATAAAAAAAATCAATTTTTAATAACATTAAAAGAATGCTTGGATTCAAATGATCTTAAATGTAAAACTCGTGATTCTGCGATTAATTCAAAAATAGCTTTTCAAGAAATTCAAAAAATTGATGGATCTGATAAAAATACTGATTTACAAGATAACGATAGTGATGAAATATCATTGTCAAATTCAGCAAATAATTCGAAAATCATTGGAAGAAGATTTTACGTCAAGAATGTCTCGGAAAGTGAACATATGAGTCAATTTAACAGGGATGACTCTACTGAGTTAATATCTATTAATAAATTTAGTAATATTAAAAATATAGATTTACCAGCAAAAATTAGTGGCAATAGTTTACGTTCAATTGGTAAAGATTTAAAATCAAGAAATCTCGATGAAATTCGAAAGAACAAAGAAATTATGATGGAAGCTATGAAAATTTCGAATGATTCAACGAAAATAAATGCAAGAGATATTTCAGATAAAATTCACGAAAAATTACAACGAAATAGTGATATTGATGATATTTTTTATGAAATTAATAGAGAACATGACGATGAAATTGTCAATTTAAGGAGAAGCCATGAGGAAAAATTAGAAGCAGCAAGAATCGAATTTGATGAACATTTTAGGGTCGAATGTGCATCAATGGAGCGTGAATTGGAGGATAAATTGAGTGAAATACGCCAGCAATTGGCAGAAAAAGAGAAAAATGAAATGGATAAATTAGCTGCAGAAATGGAGGAAAATAGAGTGGAAAATTTGAAAAAAATGAGACACGAATTGGAATTGTGTTATGAAAAAGAGAGACAGGATATTCTTGAAAAGCTAAAAACTGAATTGGATGAACGTAAAAAGGAATTATTAGAATTGAGAAATCGTGAGATTCAGGTACTTGAGAATGAATTTACAGTGGTTGATGATGATAAAGCTATTAAATTGGCAGAACACGAGTTAAAACAGAGGCATAATGAACAAATTGAGACACTTAAAAATGAACTTGAAAAAGAATTTAGCGATTTGAAGAATACATTGAGAACTCAGCAGCGAGAAAAAGTTACGAAAATAACGGAGGATCATGAAAAGTGTTTGGCTGAGATTTTACGAGATTTTAGAGTTGACGTGAGTATTTTCTTGATTATTTTTTTGGGGTAAAATGGATATTGATAGAATTTTTTCGATAATTCTAGATTTTGGGAATTTAGTTAATTGTAAAAATTTAGCAATTTGAATGAAAATTACAAGTTTAATTCTTCTGATTTTTGAGAACAGAAACAATAAGTCCTTCAATTAGACTGAAATTAACAAATATTTGACAATTTTTGGCAATTTTGGGATTACCTCCTCCAAATTTCGGTCAAAAAACTCAAATTAAGATAGTTCTATCAGATTTCGAGTCATCGGGCGATTTTCTCCCAATTTTGTGAAGTAATTCTTTATGCACCACAAAAAAAATGGTAAAAATGATCGAATATTTGTTCCATTGGTTCTTAACAAATATTTTTTTGGAATTATTAAGAAAATTGTGGAATTTACCGAATTTTGTTTATTAAAAAAATTGATTTGTTTGAATAAAAATTCATAAAGTTGATTTTTTCGAATGAAAAATTCAAAAAGTTGATTTTTTCGAATGAAAAATTCAAAAAGTTGATTTTTTCGAATAAAAAATTCAAAAATGTTGATTTTTTCAAATGAAAAATTCTAAAAGTTGATTTTTTCGAATGAAAAATTCAAAAAGTTGATTTTTTCGAATGAAAAATTCTAAAAGTTGATTTTTTCGAATGAACAAAATTCAGTGAATTCAACCACTTTTTTAATTATTAAAAAAAAATGTTCGCTAAGGGCCAATGAAACGGATATTCGATACTTTCAACCACTTTTTTTTTCTCAGTGTAATCAGACACCAGTGATTGAACATAAGAAGTTCGAAAATTACCGATATATATCTAACAGTTTCATGTGCTTTTTTTTCGAGTTGATGAACATTATATTGTGTTTCAAAGATAAGAAAAATGATATTTCCCTGAATTGCCATTTTTTTCAACGAAAAATGCATTGAATAGTTCGATAACTTGACGATTTCGAACCCTAGTCGATTCGCCCTATAAAAATGAAAATTAATATGTAATATATGCATCGAGAGCCCTTTTCATGGATGGCCTAGAGCCTCAATTTTCATCCAATCCTTAAAAAAAAGCAAAAACTATTTCACAAATCATCGCCACTAAAAAATCACATATATTTCCACTAAATCATTTTCTCCCCTAATTTCAGGAACGATTAGCGAGAAAAGTTTATAAACAACGACTAGAAGAGATTCGATCTGATTTGTCCCGGGGCATTGACAAAGAAACGAAAAAATTAAGTGAGCATGCGACACGACAAGAGACAATAGACTACGAAAAAATAAGATGTGAAAAACGTTTACTAGAGGACAAATACAAAACGCTTAAGGAAAAGTATTTGAAGTTAAAAAATGAGGTGCGAGTAGCTGTAGAGAGGCGAAGCAAACGAAAAGAGAGTAATGCAACAGCATCAGAAACAGAAAGATCTGCATCAACGAGAACGAGAACAGAGAGAACTGAATCAATGGATCAAAAGTAAGTAAAAACTAAAAATAATAAAAAATTTATTATCAACATAATCATCGTCATTTTCAATTAAATGTACCTTTACGATGAAAATACATGAAAAAAATCCCTTTTTTTTTCTTTCTTGAATAAAAAAATAAAAATAAAATAAAGAAAAATTGTAAAGGTACGTATTTCATGCCCATGTCATTTTCCCTAATATCTGGCTACAGGCCTTGATTAATATTACTAGAATACAATCAAAGAATGTGAGTTCAATAACGAGATCAATTGATGGTAACAATCAAGTTACTAGTGATGATACTGATGGAAAAAGACAATTAATACAACAACCACCAGAATTTCGACGTATTGCTGATATAAGAGATGGTAAATTTGAATCGGACGATACAACAACAGCTAGTGAAACAATGAACTCGGATTTATTAAAAAAAAGAAAAATATTTGCTAAAAAAATACCAAGTAATATTAAAATATTACATCATAGTAGTAATAATACGAATAATAATAATAGCAGTATGGAAAATCCAGTGGAAAATATTAGAAAACAACTGGAGAAACTTGAGGATTTGGGTGATCAATTGCCTAGTAATGAGACTGCGTATACTTTGCGTTATCCATTTCAGGATAAAGGTAATTTATTTTTATTTTTATTTTTCCTTTGATCGAATTTTGAAATTTTATCATGAATTATTCTCAAAACTCCAGATGCTCTTGGATTTTCCGTAGATTATGCGAATATTCGTGGCAAATTGGTCGAGTAGAATTATGTGCTTTTGTAACTTTTGGTAATTTTTTTTTTTTTTTTGGCTAATTACCATGGAATTTTCTCTGTGATATTTGATATTAATGAGGGAAAACAGAATTTTGATTTTTTTTTTGGGAGTGAAGGCATTCCCGAAAATAAAAAAAAAGTCACCACAATAATTTTGGGAAAAAAGAAAATTAAAAAAAAATAATAATTTTGAAAATTCTGAAAAAATCTCAAATATTGAAATAAAACTGATTTTTAAAATATATGTGGCCAAAAAAAGGTTGCCAGAGTTTAATTTGAGAAAATTGAGAAAAAAAATTTTGAAATAATTAAAAAAAAAAAAAAGAATAATTAAATAAAACCACATATTGGAGCATTTTCTCAGCTTTTTTCAAGAGCATTCCATCAAGTCCTTTACTCCGAAAAAAAATTCTGGATCATGTTGCCAGAGAAGCCCATTTTGCCCCACTCTCCCCTATAATTGATAAATAGGATTTTTTATTTTCTTGGAAATTTTCAGACACAGGTTCTAAATATCTAAAGCTTATTTTTTTTGGATCGTAAAAATTATGAGAATTTTCAAATCTTTTTCATTTGAATTTTTAGAAATTCCTGATTTGGAAAAAAGCAGAATAAGTCTGAAAATTCATATAATACGATATATCGCATAGAAAAAATCGAAATTTCTCAAGAATTCCAAAATTTGAAACTAAATTGTCATTTTAATTGTCATAGTCAGATATATGTATATCTGTTATTTTCCAGAAAATCGTAAAATTCTGTTGCTCGATACTATTGATATTCAGTTGCACCCGCGATTTTTCATTGCAGTGCACATGAAATAGCCATAACTCCGTCTTTCACGTACAATTTCCCATGAATATTCACGAAAAAAAACTTGAGAATTCAAATACTCACTGAATTTTCAGAATCTTTTATTGGAAATTTCATTCACGAGTTTCTAATAGTGATTGTTAGAATCTCTCCAAAAAAAGGAGGAAAAAAAAAAATTTCTTGTTAAACTTTTAGCACCAATGAATGCATCATCGGAATTGGAATTCTTCAGACATCGGATTCATGTTGAGAGAGATTCGGTGAAGCGTGCACGTGAAGCACTTCGTGTTCAAAGAAGCATTTTTCAAGGAAGGCAAAGAGCTTTGAAGCAACGAAGTGCTAGAGCTACTCTGGAACAGTTGGTGCAGGTGATGATTATTAATTAATTTAAAGAATTCAATGCACATTAATTTAGAAATAAAATTGGTCACCAAAGATAAATTAATTAATTAATTAATTAATTAATTTAATTAATCCTCGATAAATCGTCACAATTTTTGAGATATTTGCGATGATTAATTGCAAATTTTTTGGGAAATAATAATTATTATTTATAATTAAAAAAAAATAATAATTATTATTTCCCAAAAAATTTGCAATTAATCATATTGTCGCCTCAGAGTAAAAGAGGCGTAAGTGCCAAAAACACGAAATTCTGGTGTGAAAGAGGCGTATGTCCACTTATTACTCTAAAATCTTTTCCATGGTGTCCTGGACGTTATTAAAGCAAATGAAAGTTAAAATAACAAAGTGGCATAACTACCGTTCTTAATTTACTTGTTTAAAAAAATCCCAAAAATTGTCAGATGTCTGCTATCTTTAGAATCACCGAAATTTTTATCATAGGAATTTTTTTTAAAATTGTATCATAGAAATTTTGTTTAAACTGATTTAATTCGAAAATTCTGAAAATTTCTTCGAAATTTGTAATTTTTGGATGTATCATTTTTTTGTATTAATTTCGATTCATATTATTTTTTTCTCATTTTGAGTAAAAGTTGGGGCAGAATGAAATGGTGGAGTGAAATGGAATATATTGTATCTCATTTTGTCCATAAAATTTCTTTTTGTGCATCTGCTTCATAAAAAAACTGATAATAATAAAATAAATAAAATAATAATCTGCCTGATAATAAAATAATAACAATAATAATAATAATCTGCAGAGACCTAAAAAGCTCTCCTTAACAACTAAATTAATCATTAAGGTCGTATATCCAAAAAACATTAAAATAATAATAATTTTATTATTTTACAGGAGGAACGAGAGCTTTCAGAGATGGAAGTCAGCCTCCACCGTACCAGGAGTTTGCTCGGTGAGAAAGTTATTCATTTGAGGCATCTCGAACAGTCACTGGAGAGAGTAGTGAGTGCAAGAAAAAGTGAGAATCAAACTACACCAATAAAAAGTGATGAATTGACACTAAGTGATATGTCAAGTGCCAGCAGTGGATTTAGTTCAACAGATTTGGGAACAGATACTTTCATTGGTAAGATATTGGCACTTCATCGATAAGAAAAATTATTATTTTTTTTCATTTTCATTTTTTTTAAATTCTTTTTTTCAATTTAGATAGTTCCAAATTCTTTATAATTATTATAATTATTTATTTTCAATTTTATTATTCAGATAAACCAGATCATTATCAAGAATCAACTGAGATAATTGCTAATTTGGAAAATTTGAATTCCGAGATACGTGAAATTTGGGGAGTTTTGAATAAACGACAGGGAAATAATATTCCTCCACCACCAACACTCTCATACTCGGATTTAGGATGGTTTCCATATCAGCATGTGACAACTCAGGCAAACAATGTGCAAAGTAAAAACATTTCCTTTCATTTTTTCAATTTAAAATTTTTTTTTTTAAATTCCTTTTTTCAATTTAAATAATTGCGAATTCTTTTAGTTTCCTCATACTGCGTAAAAATTCGATGGTTGATTTTACAGAAGATCTCGATAATTTTTTTCTCTATTTTTTCACTTCATTCTCTTTGTTTTGGAATAGAAAAAAAATAGTTTTTTATTCTCAGAAAGACAAAAAAAATGCAATTGTCATGGAATTACACTTCTTTTCATTATCAGGAGCTTTTAACTGGAAAATCATTTTTTTTCTCAGTAGAGGAATATAAATGAGAAAATCCCTTTCTGTTCCTACCAAACCAAGATAATATCGTCGCCCCAGAGTTAAAGGGGCGTAAGTGCTACGCTAATTTGTTTCTAAACCGACGATATTTTATCTACCATAATTTTTAAGGAGTAACACCACTGTAACAGTCTGAAAAGAGTTTTTTTTTGCTATTTTTTTTTTAATAGAAAAAGTGGCAATAAAATAATGATATTTGAGGGAGTGATTGAGCATATATTTGAGTCTTCAGAAAAAAAAATCATTAAAAAATATCGAAAAATCACGACACAATAGCCATTCTTGCGAGGCTCCTCGAATTCAAAACACTCTGCGGCACGCAGTGTAACTGGTGCAAATTTCAATTGAAAAAAGAAAATTGGCTCAGTCTAGATACACATAGCTACAGAAATACGTAGGGGATTTCAAAAATATTTTTTTTTGTGGAATTGGTGACCATTTGAATGAAAAAATTCAAATTTCGGCCAAAAAACCGGCAATATTTTATCAATAAAAAATGTACGAATCAATTTTTTGAAAATCCCCTACGTATTTCTGTTCGAAATATTGTTTTCAAGATGCTGAGGGAAATTCAAATGAAAATAATGAAAATTATTTGAGTTATGCTACGTGCCAATTTGAAAAATCATGTTTCGAGAAAAACACGATTGAAGTTTTGACTTAGGCTATCAATATGAAGAAATGCCTTGGGAAAAATTCAAAATTTCATGTGAAATAATGGATTTCAGGTGATAACTTTTCTTGCCCGTATTCTGGAAGGCCCAAAGTAATTTTTAAAGAAAAAAAAAATCGATTTTTTGAAAATTTTACAGTGGTGTTATCCCTCAATTCAAATAAGACACATAAATATCGTTCACTTAGAAACAGAGAAGCGCTATATATATGAGCATAACACTTACACCTCTTTCTTTCTAAGATAACGATATAAATATAAAATGATCAAATTATTGAATTTTATTTTAAAAAAATAGGTTTTGGAACTCCCAATATTCAGTCGAATATTTTGTCACAATTGACTGCAAAACTTCCATCAACTGCAAATACACAAAATATTATTGCACAATATGGACCGAACAGTGGATTTACAACGAGTGTTGGTACCGTAGAACGTGGACCATCAAATTTAATTGAACGAACAAGAAATATGAGAGATTGGCTTAGACAAGCACGTATGGAATCAACTGACTTGGTCAGTCCTGGACAAGCAACGCTCTAAAGCAATGAAACACAACTGATTTTAGAAAATTTGATTTTCAGCAAAACAGTTGATTTTTCGAAATACGTAAAGAAAAAAATAATGTGTTAAATATTTGTAGAATTATGTCGATTAGATTATTTTTTTTTCCTCGTAAATTAATTTATTGTTAATGAATGGAATAGTTAACTAGAGTGAGATAGATTTTTATTTTATGATAATTTATTTTTTAGATTTAATAATTATTAACTTTTCTACTTGTTTATGGGTATTAGGATTAATAATGTTATACGAATATACGCCAAATTAATTATTAAATGAAGAAGAAGAAAGAAAAAGAAGAAAAGTTAATATATATATATATTGAATAATATTATACCAGAATTACGAAACGTTAAATCAGGACAAAACAGTATTTCTCTTCAACGTAGTTCAATAAAAAGTATATAAAATTACAATAATTAATAAAAAAAAAATAACAATTCAATCGAAATGTCATCAAGCACACAGGTCTAGCATTAATTATTTCCTTTTAAAATTGTATGACTTGCTGTAAATGCAAGTTGCAAATTACGTGCTTCCTCAGATCTATCTACTCCTAATTGTACAATGCTCTGTTAATAGAGGCAGTATCACTAAGAAAACGCCCGTGTAGAAATTCAATCGATTTTTCAGCTAGAATTCGGCCTAAAAGCTATTGAATTTATTAAAATCAGACGCTTTCTCACGAAATTGAGGCTGTAATTTATTTTTATTTTGAATTTATAATGATGAGCAAGCTTTAACCATTTAAATTCAGATTCCCCTTCATTTTCCATCAAAACTAAAAAAAAATTGATTCAATTTTTCTTCGTTTAATGAAAGAAAAAGAAAAATTTTTTTTGATCGATTCTAGTTTTTCGATTTTTTTTGACTTAAAAAAAAAGTGAAAAAGTGAAAAAATTTAACTATGAAGTCGAATTTATTCGATCAAATTTCTACACAGAGCAATCAGTTCACCCTGACAAATTGTTTTCCTTCCAAAATTTGATTATCAATTAAATAAATTAAATACCATATAGAAATCAATCAGAAAGGAATATTCATTAATTCTACCACATTTGCGTATCCATTTCCTCAGGAAAGAGATTGCAATCTTTGAAAGTTTCCTCACACAAAACTGAATTTTTTTCAAACTGCTCTAATTTCGGTAGCCACGAAGTAATTCCTGATTTTTTAACAGTTTCATTCTTTAGTGAGACTTGTGCAGCTTGTATGATTGGTGATGCTTTGCAGATCAGAAGCTTGATGCATTCTGCATCAGAATTGTCTAATTGATCGATCAACTGTTTCGGTAGTTGAGGATTCTGAGCCTCTTTTACTAGATATCGAATCTGGAATTAAAATTTATCATGTTTTATTGGAAAAAAAGATAAAATTTGATGATTTTTGCTTCTTACCTTCTCGTTTTTTGTGTTGATGAAGAATTGAAATGGATCGAACTTATTCTGATAATCTCGAGAACTCGCAATATTTCCTCTTTTTGATTGAATATTGAATAAGGAGCAGATCTGCAAAAAAAAGAAAATATATTTCGAAAACTAGACGAAATAATTTTTCTTTATTCTTCAAAAAAAAGTATTTTTTTAATAAAAATCGCGTTATCTCGTTTAATTTCCGAGATATTTTCAGAAAACGAACCACAAAAAAAGGGAACATCCTCTTTTATCCCCCTTTACTACTGATATTTTGATATAAACCATTTTGCCCCTCTTAAAACAAAGAAATTCACTCCGATTTCCCTTTTTATCGCTCAAAAATCTTCGAATTCAATACGAGCCCAATGAATTATTATTTTTGATCGAAATTGATCGATTATTTACCCATTGCGTTTCACAGATTGCCCCAAATAATAATAACAAGAGCATACCATTTGTGCAAGAAATATAGCACTGTTAACTGCAATAGCAGCTATCTTAGTCGAGTCTAATCCAAGAAGGCGAAAGAACGCAGACACCAAATTACCAGAATCCAAACGTTCTGATGGTTTATTGAATTTTTTATTTTGATTGTCTGCTTTTCTCTCTCTACTTTGTCCGAGACTTCCTGACACAAGATCAGCTATTTCTTTGGCGGTATCAAGATAATTCTTGGCGTACTGGAGGCCGTTCTTTATTTTTTCAAGTACACCTAGGAAATTAGCATAATTAAATTAATTTATGAAGGAGTGAAAGTCGATTTTTTTGTTGAATGGTTTTTTTTTAGAATAATAGCAATTTAAATCACGCTACTCGCGCCTGCATCACAATTTTTTTCTCCCAAAAACCGCAACTTTCAATCGATTATTTCGAGACATCGATTAATCGATGAAATATATCGCATTCAATTCGAGATATCGCATGTCATTCGATAGTTTGGTTTCATCTGTCTTAATTTGCGGAGATCAACTTTCAATTAATTTCAAAATTTCGATTAATCGATGTCGAAATTTCGATTAATCGATGTCAAAATTTCGATTGATCGATGTCAGAATTTCGATTAATTGATGTCAGAATGTGTGATTAATCAATGTCGAAATTTCGATTAATCGGTGTCAAAGTTCGATTAATCGAATTTCAGATCGATGGGCCATTCGATTAATCGAATCGATTGAAAATTCGATTAATCTTTTGGATCGATTGATAATTCGATCGCATTCCACCTGTTTAAATTTAAAAAGGAATTTCAAATTTCGATTGATCGATGCGATATCTCGCATGAAATTCGAGATATCGCACTTCATTTCATAGGTTCGTTTCATGGAGTTTAATTTAAGGGGAACCCCTGAAACGAAATGAGATAACGAAATTTTAGTAAAAATCTTTTTCGTAACTCTTGAAATTCACTAAAAGATGAGTCTAATAAAATCGCGCTATCTCGCTTAGTTTCCGTAGAATTCTCAAAAAATCATTCATCCAAAAAAATCAAATTATTCAGTTTTACCGCTTCACTACTGATTATCGAAGAAATATCTGTAGTTTTCTGTATTCGAAGGGAACAACTCAACTGATTTTTTGGAATATTAATAAAATCTGAATGTTTTCAAAATTTGACTCAATCCGAGCATAGAATCTACCTATAGCATCCACTGGACAAAAAAATTTTTGAAGATAAAAAATTAAAAACCCTATTTCCTAATTGGTTAAGCTCTACTCAGCCAATGAGAAATTTAAAAAAACCGTTCTATTTTAATATTTGCGATTTTTTGAATTTTCTTTCAAATATTTGAAAATTTGAAATTTTTTTCGAAATTTTCTCAAATTAAACTCCGGCAGCCTTTCTTTGCCAACATACATTTCAAAAATCAGTTTTATTTTAATGTTTAAGATTTTTGAAATTTTCGAAAATTTGTAAAAAAAATTTGAAAAGCTTTTTCAAATTTTTTTTCGAAATATTCTACTCCCTTACACTGAAAAAAGGGTTCGTTAACAGTTAATTCACGAAATTAGTTACATTGAACGAATATTAGATGTCCTCAAATACTTGAGCCGGTCGCACGACTAAACAGCCAAGACAAAATACCTAAAGACAAAATATTCATGCCAAAATGTCCACAATGAAAATGTCCACCAATAAAAATATCCACCAAAAAAATATCCACGGCCAGAATATCTATCTAAAAAATAGCCAAGAGAAGCAAAACAATATTCGAATAAAACAGTCAGGTAGAATATTATGATCATATTGAATTTATTGGAGACATTGATGAAAGAAAAAATCATGAGCCGATTGACTCAACAGCGTATTCGTTAAATATTAACGAATACGCAATTGAAACACTACGATGGGCAAATACAATCGTCATTTTTGCTTGGATGTGTCTTTCCTCGTTGAAGTAATTCATTTCAATTATTTTCATGAAAATTCATTTTTATCGTCAAAAACGGTACATTTTGGGTAATTTGAATTATTGAGTCCACTTGCCTCGATCGAAGCCCCCTAAACGAACCATTCGTTAAATATTAACGAATATTAGTTTGGTTACCATTCTAACTACCATTCGTTAACAGTAAACGAGGCACGTTTCAGCCAAACGAATCAGTTTCTCACTGCATTACCAAAATATCAACTTACTTTGGTTCTCAATTGCTGCATTGAGGACAATTTGATTGAACAGAAGAACCGAGATGATGCTCGACATACTAAACATTGTTTCACTGTGTCTGCACTTTTGAAAAGACTGACCACACTTAACTACTATAACGGATACCACAATTGATGATACAATTATTTCCACCTGCAAATTTTCAACAGGACTCAGGTGATAAACTTAACGCTCTGTCACTCAACCAAAAAGCAAAGAAAAAAAAATTGTTAGTCTTCCATATATTTGAAACTGAATTTTGTAGCTGTAGCATCAATCTTGTAAACTTCCAAACATGATTTTCATCACAAAGTTCAAATTTCCGTTCATCCTCGCTGTAATCTGTCTAACAAGTGTTAAGGGAAATCAATTACAACTTTATTTGAATGAAGTACGAAGTTTGAGTGAACTTCCATTGAATAAATTAATTGAAATTAAATCAAATTTGGAAGACGATGTTCGTGAGTATAATTTGAAACTGTTTGATTGCGAATGTATAAAATGACAAAATATTCAGTGGAAATTTGGAAACATTTGAAAAAGAAATTAACTTTTTTTGAACAATTGGTAGAAGTGAATTTAATTATTGAAAAATAGAATCGTTGCCTCAGGAACAAAGGGGCGTAAGTGGTAGGCTTATATATAGCACTCACGCCCTTTTGTTTTTATGGCAACGAAATAATAAGGGAGAGTGGGGGAAAATGGACCTCCGTGACAACTTGATTCAGGAATTTTTTTCGGAAGGAAAGATTTCATGAAAAAATCTGAAAAAATTTGAGAAGATGCTTCAGTATGTGAACATTGTAGATGAATTTTTTCAAATTTTTTCGTAAATGCTTTCACTTCCAAAAAAAATCTCGAATCATTTTTCCTTGCAGGTCCATTTTGCCCCGGTCCCCCCTATTATTAATTCAAAATTTCAATAATTCTCTGATAGTAATTATTGAAAAAAAATAAAGTAATGATATCATCCAAGAAATTTGGCTGCGAAAAAATTTGACCTGAAAAGAGCTGACCTGATCTCATTTTTAAATTAATTTACGGTTTTTTTATGAGAAGCTTCTTCATATGTTTCAGTTCATTCTGTAACAAACGTTTCTAGGAAAAATTCTGATTTATCGAAAGAAATCCTCATTCAAAGTTCATTCCTATGAATGCTTGTGTATAAAAAGAAGTTTTGTTTATTTTGCTTTTCGAGAGCTATTGCGCCTAGACTCTTTACACTATCAGAAAAGTTAGATGTATATGTGTCTCTATGAGATAAAAAAAATTCTAATTTTCATGGAATATGGGAAAAATTTGTTTTTTTTGAATAACTAGAAAAGAGTGGGGCAAAATGGTATAAAATATATTTTATTTTGCTCAATCCTTCCATTTTGCCCCAACTTCCTTTACATGTTGTTCAATGGGAGGCCCTTGAAAGACCAAAAGACTAAGAAAAAGTAGTAAAAATGATGAACTGAATTGTTTCAATAGTTCTTAAGGTAGTATCCCAGAATAAAGTCGATAGAACAGAAAAAAATGGGGATTTGTAGGTTAATTTCCAATTAACTGCTGTTAATTCAGGGAAACGTGCTCCAATTCACCCGAAAAAGTGATTAAACTATTCGAAAGTCATATCTTCAGCTTGTGAATATAATTTTTTTTTCTCGAATTTTTTTTACATCAAGCTTCTATCACATGCATGAGATAGAGAGAGAGGCAAATAGTTACGATTACCTTCTAATTAAAATTTCTCAATAACTATACGATGAATTGAATATTTTTTTCTTCTATTATTTAGTTAAAATGTTGTTCTCTTCGCCAATCGTTTTCAAATAATGGGTCAACCCTGTGGTTTTTTAGTAATTTCGTTATTTCTGTCCGATTCAGGGCGTTTCATCCCCAACGCCGGTATTTTCAATAGCTTTGATAATTCATATCTAAGGACGAGACGTTGGTCTACGGTTTGATCTATACTTAAGCTGCCTATAGATAAAACCCATTTTGAATGGTTGTTACTTAAACTGACATTTATAAACGTAAAAATAAATTCACGAATGTTGAAGAATTCGTATTCTGCAATAATTTGAAGAATTGGTTGACATTTAGATAGGGGAGACTGGGGCAAAATGGACCTACAGTGTAACATGATTCATAATTTTTTTTGGAGTGAAGGACTCGGTGAAAAAATTTGAAAAAAATTGAGAAGATGCTCCAATATGTGGAGATTGTTAGTGAATTTTTTGAATTTTTTTTTAAGAGCCCTTCACTTTCAAAAAAAAATCCCAAATCATTTTGACCTGCAGGTCCATTTTGCTCCGGTCTCCCCCATTATTATTCATCTTGAGTTATAATCGTGATGAGTTCCCCTACGAGCTCCCCTGGAAGTTACCCAAAAAATTCCCCTCTAAGAGTTCTTCTGAGAGTTCCACTTAGAGTTCCACTAAGAATTTTTAACATGCATGAAGTCAGTTTGACGTTTATAAAATTCAGTTTAACATTCATAACCATTTGGAATGTGTTTGATCTAGAGGCAACTTGAGCCTAGATAAAATCATTAGCTCCAAACAAATATTTGTTTTCAACAATTGAAAAATTTGTTGATTCCACGAAATTTACCAAATTTAACAAATTTTCGAGGACTTGAGGAAAATATTTGTTAAAGACTATTAAAATAATCCATTTAATCATTTTTACTACTATTTTTTCTTTCAATACAGATTTTTGGAATTATAAAAATTAATTTTTAATAAATTTCCATGTATTTTTTTTTTCAAACACAATTTTAGAATGGGACGATTTCGAAGTTCCGGGAATGGAAGGGAGAACTGCTCTTGCACTACCACTAAAGAGATTCGATAATAAATCGATGCGAAGAGGCGGCCACGGCTGGGATGAAAAGGGTAAAGGGGATTCGAAAATATCGAAAATTTTCCAATTTGCAGTAACAACACTCTCGTTTCTTGCATTTGGAGGCTATCTTCTGGCATTAGTCATCCTGGCAATAAAAAAAAATGCTGCGGCAATGCCTCAAGGAAATGTGATTGTTTTTTCAGTAAGTGAATATGTATCGAGAAAAAAATTTGAATTGAATCAATAAAAATGGGGTCAAAAAATTCTTTTTATTTGGAAAATCCAACATTCGGAATTAATGCATGAAATTGACGATAAGAGAATTCTGGAGATTCAGTGAGTATTTGAATTTTCAGAGTTTTCGCTGATTATTTATTCGAAATTGTACGGTGGGAGAAGAATTTACTTCTGCTCAATAAATTTATTCGGCAGGAGTCAATTTTTCTAATTTTTCCTAAATAAGCGTGCTAAAATCAACGTTGGAATAATATGATCTAGGATTTTTTCGGAGTGAAGGGCTCTATGAAAAAATCTGAAAAAATTGAGGAAATGAACGAATATGTGGACATTGTTGGTGAATTTTTTTCAAATTTTTTGGAACAGCTCTTCACTCTCAAAAAAATCCGGAATCAGTCTAATCCTAAGATTCATTTTACCATCCGTAAATCTTAATACAAGCAAGAAATTTTTTTTCTTTAGTGTACACGAATGTATGATCATAAAATCAGCAGATATCTAACAATTTTGTGCATTTTTCAGAGAACTGAATGACTATAAAAAAAAAATATTAAAAAAAATTCGCATCTTAGATTTTTGGATTTTTTACATGTGCATATTGTTCTTTCAATATAATTTATCTTTGAGAAGAAAAAAAATGTGAAAATTGTTAAATGTCTGCATTTTCAGTATCATATAAATTTTTTCAAGATTATGTGTTGGAATTTTTTTTTTGATTTCTTGGAAATTTCATATAAACATTTTCAGTGCGGAACAACAATAGAATCTTGATTGGAATGATGGCCTCGTAGTTTTCTTTTGCCCCAATTCCGCCAACGAACTCGCAATGAAAATACCCCCACTCCGTAATTTTCCCAGAATTTTGTACAATAGGGAAAAACGAACCTACGCAAAGAAATGAACTACTGTTTTTTTTTAATTGGAGCATTTTCCAGCAAAATTTAAAAGAAAAATATCAAACTATGTATATATGCCGGAGCCTCTCCAAAAAAAAATCAGATTTTTTGCAAGAAGGTCCTCAGTCTCAAAAAAAATCCATTCACACAATAATGAATTTCGTTCAATAAATCTTTGCAATTACGATTCAATTAATTTCTCAATTATTTCAGAATCTCCAACGCCCAACGAAATACAAACGACCAAAAAGAAGTATGGTCATGATGGATCCATCATGGAATGACTACAGCACTGAAAAATACTATCGTGGAATGATCATGTTATCCGAGGGATACGTCTCATACAGTGGATTAAAATAAGAGCTGGGGTAAAATGGGCACATTGCATAATTCCGTCATAAATCAATTGTGTTTTTCATTTTCATGTTTATAAAGTCAGTAGCAAAGAGATAAAACAAAATAAGTTCATTTATTACTCATTTAGTTTTTTGTAAACAAGCTTAATAAATAAGCGAGACTGGGAAATTTTGCCCCTAATTTTTTTTGTCATTCTCGAAATTCTCTGCTAAAAAAGATGAATAATATCGCCTTATCTCACTCAGTTTCCAAAATATTTCCTTCAAAATGATCACAAAAATAAGTCGATTTATCCTGTTTTACCTCTTCACAGCTGAATTATTATGTGAGAATCATGGGAAATTAGAAAAAATTAATTTAACAATTCCAATTGGCTATAATTGTTTTCATGTTGACTATATATGCTAATGATGTTCAAAAACCTGAGAAAGCCTCAATAAATCAGGTCGAAACGTCGTTTATTTGACAATTAATTAGTATTGTTAAATTAATTTTTTCCGTCATGAATATTATACAAAATTATTGCAAAAATTAAAAAAAATCCAACTAATCTTCTCTCCAAAAAACTAGATTTTTCAAAAATATTCCAAAAAATCAATTTTCAAACTCTTTTTTTTTCCTAAAATAATTTTCAAAAATTTCATATCATAAATTTGATTAAATCACCCCTTTTACCCCCTCTTCCCCTAATTATCAAGTAAAAACCGCTGAAATCGAATTTCTCCCCAATAATTTAACGTTTTTTTTTTTAAACGTTTAATTCAACCATAAAATTGCAAATCTTAAAACCTAATAAAATCGAATAGAGCATTAAATGTGTCTGTGTATCTGTGTATATTATACCATTGAGAATTATTCTCGGCATGTGGGTAGAAGAAGCAGCTACGAACGTAAAGCTTCTCAAATAAACACCTAAGTGTCTGTGTACAACAGTTGCCGCATGAGAAGATAACCATATGGTGAACAGGAATAAAATCTGCTATTTTCTTTCCTCTTTACCCTCTAATACCCAATTAATTACGTTAAATCATTCTCAATGAATTTCAGGAAAAAAAAAAAAAATCAAATATTTAATTTAGTAAAATTTGTCGAGACGTCTGAAGAGACATTCACCTCGAATGTTCGTCCACCAGAAATTTATTAATTTTGATGGCTCGATAATTGCATATTTATGCAATATTCATGATAATCCAAATCTCTAAAATCCAACGAATTTCACAAAAAAAATTATTTCCATTTTTTTTTTCTAAAAAAAAAACTAAAAAAAAATTTATTAGTCTTTAGGAACTCAAATGAAGTGGCCACGCCTACTCAACAAGTATTCCAACGAATCAGAGAGTTAAACGAGCTTTATTTTCTCCAAACAAATGACGATTTTTGTTTAACTTAAAAATGAAGAGAACTATCTGTTTCAACCAAAAAATTTTGTGTGTTAGACGTGTTTAATCCTCCTATCTCTCTCTTCAAATGAATAGTTTTTTGATATTTTCATGACTATTCAAATTACGTAAATTATCAATATAATAAAAAAAATTTGATAAATTTGATCGATATCCGTAGTTATGTTATTTTTTGCCCAGTATATTTGAACAGGTTTTTTTGTTATCTTAGAATATGTAATGAAAGTGAGTTAATCAACGAGATATTCACAACGAGAAAACGAATTTTTTTTTTTTTTTTTTTTTTTTCTTGTATTCGTAAATCTATTATTGTACATTTTGATTAGAAGAATGGAACGGTTGAGTGCAAATATTGAATTATCACAGAGTACATCGGCAACATTGAAATTTGGAATTGATAGAATATTATCGAGTGAATTTTGTAATAATAAATTTAATAATTTTTCATTAGAACATTTAAATTATTATAATTATCGTATTAAATGCACGTGTATTGACAATTGTACGAGATGCATTGCTAATGGTAAAACAATTTCACAACAAATTTTACCGAATAATTGTTTGAGTGCTGATAAATATCAGAATTTATATAGACCAACACCGGTACGACCACTTCATAACTGTGAGTATTACAATTAATTTTTTTATTATTAGCAAATGTTTTTTTTTGAAAATATTTTGGGAAATGAAGGAAATAGTTTGATTTTTACACTGAGAGAAGAAAATAGTGGTGAGAAAAAACGAATATTGATGGTATTGATACTTGTCGAATATTTTTTCGAAATAATTAGAAAAATTGCCGAATTCACTGAATTTAGTTAATTCAAAAATATTAACTAGTTAAATTGACTAAATTCAGTAACTTCAAAGTTTTTTTAATATTATTAAATTTTTATATTTTATTGATTTTATTGATTATTTTATATTTTAAATTTTTTATAATTTTTAATTATTTGAAAAAAATATTTGCTGAGTACCAATGGCATCAATATTTGATTGTTCTCACCACTATTTATTTTCTCGGTGTATTGAATAATTTTTTGGACAGAATTTTAAGAGTGACCAAAAAGGATGAGTAGAAAATCGCGCTATCTCATTTAGTTTCTACAATTAAAAAAAAAAACTTGACGAAAAAGAAGTGTTTGTCCTGTTTTACCTCTTTACTAATGGTTTAAGATCATATCCCACTGAACTCGAGTGCAGTTAATCCCTCATTTTTTGATGTCATATCAAAAATGATATTTTTTCACATTTTCCTCAATTTTTTTATAATTTTTGTCTGTGCAGTTTATGAGATATGAATTATCAAATTTACTGTAAATAACAGTGATGTGTATGAAACGCCCAAAATCGGACAAAAATAACGAAATTACTAAAAAACCACAGGGTTGACCCATTATTTAAAGACAATTGGCGAAGAGAACAGCATTTTAACTGAATAATAGAAGAAAGAAATATTCAATTCACTGTATATTTATTGAGAAATTTTAATTAGAAGGTAATCGTAACTATTTGCCTCTCTCTCAATTTCATGCATGTGATGGAAGATTGATGTAAAAAAAATTCGAGATAAAAAAATTATATTCACAAGCTGAAGATATGACTTTTGAATAGTTTAATCAATTTTTTTGGGTGAATTACGGCATGTTTCCCCGAATTATCCACAATTAATTGGAAATTAATCTACAAATCCTCATTTTTTTTTCTGTTTTATCGACCGTAATTTGGGATACTTTCTTAACTAATTGTAATTTTAATATTTCAAATAAATTAAAGGAGGAAAGACAACACATGGGGATTGTCTTGGTTTACTGATATTCAAGACAAGTTGGCCATAATATTTACACTTGAGTGTATTCTCGTGTTTCCTGCCTCTGTATTTAAACGACATCTTAAGTGCCACCAGGAGTTTACAGAATTTTGTAAACATCGGTTGGCCTCGTATCTCTTCACAGTTCGTAAAGGATCATCACGTTCATCTCACAAGTCACCAAAATTTAATCCACTTCTAATGAATTCTGTTGTGAAGAAATGAAGGAGGATGTATCTTGTTTTTTTGTCATTTATTTCTGGGAAATATCTCGAAAAGTGAGAGAGATAGCGAAATTTTTCAAAAAGCTTTTTGATCTAAAAGAATTGTAAAAAAAAAAGATTGTTAAACAAATTTCGGCAATAGACTTTATTCAGAATCTCAGGAATGTTATCTTTTTAGCTCGTAATGAAACTTTTTTCTAAATTTTTCAGAATAGATCATTTTCTTTTTTTTTTAATTTGTCAAATTGATAGAAAAAAAAATGTTGCCTCAAAATTTTTTGAGTGTTTTATTATGCCTCGAGTTTCGTGGATGAGCGTAAAAATGACTGGATACATCAAAAATATCATGATTTGTTGGAAAGAGAAAAAAAAATTTTGACCAAATTTTTGAAGTGGTTTTCGGAAACGGAATTTCGATTTCGTTTGGTTTTGTCAAAAAACCATTCTACTTTATCAAAGTAAACACAAAATTTCAAAAAGAATGTTTTTTTTTTGGAAAAAAAAAATTCTGGCGAAGGAATTGAATTATGCTCTGTTTTAAGTGGCTCCGTTACTTATCATGAGAGTAAAGATTTCAATCCAATTTTTTTCTTCGTCGAATAAATATTTTAGAAACGACGAATTCTTATATGCTGTATAACATTATTATGCATCATGTGAGAATATATCGAATGAAACAATCGAATTTATCTTTTAATTCCTAAAAATAAAGTGGCACACCTGTTTTCTTTTATGAGAAATATCCTTTTTACGATATTCAATAATTTTGTGATTAAACACATTCTTCAATCATTTATTTGAATTTATTTCTTCTCCTCGTTAATGCTACCAATATTAACCCTTGGAGCACACATCTCCAAACAGAACTTCGAAGCACACACAGGGTAGAATTGACTCCACTCCATTTTTCGAGTGCACACATATGAAAATACTTTATAAAGACTTCATAAAGTCTTCATAGAAAAGTTCCAATGCTTTATCAAAAAAAGTTTCAATTCCTTATAAAAAAATATTTTTCATAAAGCCCTTTCGTACGTGCACTGAGAACAAAAAATTCTGGTCTCGAATGTATTTTGCCCAAATAAATATGGAAAGTTTTTCTCGAAAAAGCATTGATCATCTACATCTATATCCATGAGAAATGACTATATTCACTTGTGCAAAGTACATTTATTTTTTTACACCAGTACCAGAATTTTTTTTTCTCAGTGTATTATATCTTTAAAAACAATGTATTTTTTCGGAATTCAGGTGACGAAATTTTTTTTTACATAAAACCAAGTACTATCGAATACACTCATCATTGCTTCGCATTAACACGCTTTTAATATTTAAAAAATTGATCAAAATTGATCCTTTCTTCTAAAGTAAAGTGATTTGAATAAAAAACCGTATAGACGTCGAGATCGGTTATTTTGATCATTTCTGGCCATTTTTTAGGCTCAAAAAAAACTTTGGGGTCCAGATAGACCCCTGTGTGCTCTGAGGATTAATACCCCCCCCCCCCCCCCCAACCTATTCATTTTCAAGACAAAATTCTAAAATTTTTCTCTCGGAGGAAAATTCCCGGAGAGAAGAACGTCTCATCGAATCCATCCATGACATTTTCCCTAACTTTATTTTTCACTTATTTCAGTGAATTCATCGTCACAAAATGCAAATACAAATGACAGTGCATCAAGAAGAAAGAGATCGTGGTCAAGAGCAGTATTCAGTTCTCTACAACGTAAAGGCTTGGAGAGACGATTTTCACTGCAGAAATACATAACAAAACCAGACAGACGACAATTAGCTGCTACTCTAGGACTCACAGATGCTCAGGTATTGTTAATTTTGATAAACGTTAAAAATATAGAAAATTTGATGAAAATATTAATTTGGAAAATTGTGATTTTTTCATCAATTCAAGAGTAAAATTAATCGATTGATTTATTTTTCAATTTCAAAACGAGGAAAAAAAAATTAAAAAATAAATTTATCCTCTAGTCCCAATGGCTTCTTCAAATTACAGCGATATTTAATCAGATCTATTAATAAGAATTTCTCATTTTAATTGAAAAAGTAATTAATTATCGTTTATTAAACTCTCAATCATTGTGTCTACCATTCTGATTGATAACAATTCATTTATATTACCCCCTACCACAATGTCTCAGGCTCGATTAATAGCCCATAATATTTACATTTCTTAATTCCCGCAAGACGATTAAAAATTTTTAATCAATTTAATCAGCAATTAAATTTGAAAAAAAAAATTCGAGACATTGATGTAATTATTTTAGTTATGTAAAGACATTTTGTCGAGTTCATTATCCGTCTGGGAATTGGTAATAATAATTTGATAGTAAAGATGGAGCCATTTCTGCAGAACATTAAATCTTCTAATAAAATGTTAGAGCATTTTCAAAAACTTTCCCAAGAATTTTTAACTTCTAAAGTAGTTGTCTTGCAAATGTGACAGCTTTAGAATTTAATTACCCTTTTTATTGCTGAGAGCATTGACACTTTTTACCCCAAAGAAATTAGAGTCAATTAAGAATGTATGATCATGACAAAAATTTTCGATTTGGGGCTTCAAAATTTTTTTAGAGTTAAATTATTCCTCAAAGTATTTTGCTACATAAAGTCTGGGGTAGGTAACCATTTATATAAGGGAGAAAAAAATAATTGAAAATTGAGAGAAAATACATGGGCTCTTATGGAGGAATGGACGTTATGATTGTAAATTAATAAATATCCAATTTTCAAGCTGACGTAGTAAAAAGAACGAATATTCATAATAAAAATGGATATTGTAGTAATTCGGTAATATTTTAAAAATCCTATGTATCCATTCATCCTGAAGAAAAAAATAGAATCAAAATTCGAATTACTTCATTTCATCGTTCATTTTGATTGGCCAGATTCACAGCACATGTCACGTGGTAATTCACTTCAGCTTACCCCGCAACCGTTCGAGCCTATCCCCACCCATCGAAATTCACGATTCCTCCACTGTCTCGATCATACATCCTTAAGGAGGAACTGCAGCAACTGAACCAAAATAAAGGAAATGTGACATAGTCCTGAAAATTCCAAAATAAGTTCACTGGGTGATTGAAAATATGCACTAGTTTTTTGGAATTGAGTGATCCTGAAATAAGGGAGAAAATAAATAATAAAGTTAAACTGTTTACATAGGGTTATATAGGTGGTCGGTCAAGATCCTACATATCCGATCAGTCGGTAATAACGTAATTGTGCTCTACGGACCCATCACCCATATAACCTCATGTAAAAAAGTTTATTTCAATAATTATTTTTTCTCTTATCATAGCGGTAGCTTAATTCCAAAAAATTAGTGTCTACTGTTAATCTCTCAATAAATGTGTTCAGAGAGTTTAAGCAGTCTGTCACATTTCCTTGTTTTTTCTGAGTTGTTGCAGTTCTTCTGTAACCCCTCAAGTACGGGGTCCATACGTCGTATCGATCCTCTCCTTTAACATTAAAAAATCATTTTCTCAAATACTATCACAAATATAGAAATTAAAAAAATTGATTTGGGTAGACAATGGAACTGTCTTCGGAGTGGTGGATTTTTTTTTGCTATATTTTTACCACTTTTTTTGATAAACAAAAGTTGTGGGCTGAAATTCCACTCTTCATATATTCAATCGTCTCGTTTATCGGAAGAATTTCCTTTGAAAATTCCGAAATTTTTACTCAAATTACTCTGAAGGTTCATCTATCAAATGGTGCAATGAAAATTTCAATTGGATTGATAATTTGTTTGTTATAAATAAATTGAGCGTGCAGGACTAGTTCAGCAACTTATCATCTGATAGGATTAAAATTAGGTTTAAAAATTCACTAAATATTTCTATAACGCAAAATCTGAGACAAATTTATATATCTATAGCATTCCTATGGAGAGCCAATGCAATCAATGGAAGTTTTTCCATAATTTTTGGATGAAGCGTTCACGAGACGTTGCGCATTGAGCAGCGTAGTCTGATCGTCAGATAGCTCCTGGCCGATGGGGTAGACCACAGCGTATGGGTCCCGTACTTGAAGGGTTAAAGGCTTTACGTGAAGAATCCAATTACTTTTTTTTCTATCTTCATAAATTCGTTCAAATCTTTTCTTTTTTGGGAACTTATCAATTCTGCCTTTCTTTTTTCATTGAAATGCAGACTTCCGGTTTCAAACCCCGTCGAAGCCTTTTCAAAAAATAATTTTACAAATTGCCATTGAAGTGCAAAAATAAAATTATAAATACGCATCTCGAAAAAACCAAAAAAAACACGTTTTAATGAATTGAATGAACAACAAAATAAAAATGGAAATCTTCATAAAAACAGACTAAATGTTTATATAAATGAACACATTATCGAATATTTAAAATAGTTCTTCCGCCAATCAATAATGTGGACTTTTATTATTTCCCCAAATTATTGAAAGAAAAAATTAAAAAAAAACGATTTGACTAACGTTTCATAAAATCTGTTAATTTTTGTCAATTGCCAATAAACTTCGATAAATTATCAGTTCTATATTTAGGTAGTTGCGCATTTAATTGATGTATTAAGTTCTCATGAACTATCCTGACACTTTATCTGATTAGCTTTAATCACCCAAATCGCGATGTTGCCACATACTCGGATACGTAACACTTATGAATATTAATCGAAAATTGGACTATTAATTGCAAATAATGAGATTATATAACTTATTATAAAGCTTAGCCTTTTATTTTCCGTCGATAAATACTTTAGGGTTTACGATATTGTATAATATTGATGTAAAAATGGAATTATCTCTTTTCCTACAAAAGCAAGAAAATTAGGCTGTCTCATAATTAGGGCCGGAGGCTTTAGTTATTATTTCGTGATCTCAGAGGGAATTGGAGGGAATCTTGGGGAACTGGAGGGGGATCTCAGGGGAAATTGGGGGGAACTGAAGGAGAATCTCAGGAAAAATTCTTATTTTAATTTCGTAAATGCGTCAAACATTCTAACAATTTAACATTTAACACATTTGGAATTCGAACGATTGCCTAGCGACTATACCGGACGAAATAATAACTAAACTCTCCGGCCCTACTCATAATATACAGAGAAAAAAATGGTAAATTCAAAAAAAAAAGTCATCCTGACATATTCATCTCCCTTGGAGAATGAAGTGTTTATTTGGATACACAAAATATATTTTCATCCAAGAATGTCAGGAATTTCATTTTATCATTGGACAAATAATGAGATACTTCGTCTATATCCCTAAAATTATTTCTCAGTATAGAAAATTTGCATTTTTTTTTATTCAGATGTATTTTTTATGAGTATTTCAATTCCCAATAATTCAGAGAAATTTTAGAAAAACAAAATTACATTGAACTTCGCTTCTTCTGAGGATAAAAATAGTGATTTTCTTCTCAAGATTCAGATAATTCTGAAAGTTTCGAATGATTTGTACTGACTGATTATTGATAAATTTTTTTGCAGGTAAAGGTGTGGTTCCAAAACAGACGTATGAAGTGGCGCCATACAAAGGAGCATGGAAATGTCACAATTACTGGATCAAATTCATCAAATCACAATAATTTAATGAAGAAATCAAAACAAGATCCTCCAAGTCCATCGGAAGGTCGATTATTGATCGATGAAGACGATGATATTGAGATAGAAGTTGAGCTTTGAAATTACTGAATTATTTAATTTCATATCTTTATATATCATTATTTGATGCAACGAATAATTTTTATAGAACTTTTTTTACGACTGAGCGATAATGCTAATTTGAATTAATATTGTAATCATGAGAATATATAAAATTATTAGCATTATTCCAAAAAATTCATTTTATTGATGTGATAATACCGGCATGATAATAACTCCTTATATTGTATGTGTCCTTGCAAACATTGGTGAATTATTTCATCAATTAAATTGTCAGAGATGACGATTTCGAAAAGGAATAGATTATTTGTGATTTCCACTGTGATTCCCGTCATTTCCGAATCGATAAGATAACCCACGATATTCCGTGATTCCCGTTGATTCCAATGATTTCCAGTGATTTCTGAACTGTCAATAGGAAAACTTTATTAATTAATGATCATAGATTAACAATAATTAATTCACGGTCAGTGGTATGTGGATGCTCAATCAATAAAACGGATTATTAAAGAAATGGAAATAATTTTTCCATACTCTTATAAGCATTTTCATGAATTCCCAGTGATTCCCAAAATCACGAGATTTCTTTGTGATTTCCAATGATTTCTTATACATTTAGAGAAATCAGGATGAAATCAGGAATCATTCGATTCCAGTAATTACTAGCGATTTCTAGAGATCCCTAGCCTGATTTCAGATGAAATTTTTACTCTGTAGGTATATTAATTTTTTGCGTTCCTCTATTTGATCCCTGGACTGCTGAAAAGGTACAGTAATTTTTAACGGTTTTTTTTCTCCGTGTGCCACATTCGTTCCAAAATGTCAATCCATTGCTTGACATTGGTTCTGTTACCTCAACACTCGATAAGACAACGACTGATGCAGTTATTGGTAAGGTAGGAAATGACAATTCTGCAGTCAATACAGCTCATTTCTGTAGAAAAACCACGAGAAAACGATAGATCGCAGAAAATTATTAAAAACTGATCCTGATAAGCGCTGCGGCTTGGAAATTCTCTCATTTCCATTATTTTTTTTTATATAGTCGCCTTAGATATAAAGTGGCGTAAGTGCCATTTTTCTATGTTGTTTTTCTCGAAAAAGCGAAGTGGCATATGTTTTCTTTCCCTCTAAATAACCAAAGAATAATCGAACAAACTGACCAAAGAATCACAAGACAAGACACGAGCGAAAAAATTCCACGATTCTTTTATTTCCATTGAAAGCAGGGTTGCCAGATGCGGCTACTTATCGCCATTTAGGCTACTTTTTGAGTTGGCCGGCTACTAAAATTTGGGGGTCGGCGACTGGTCGCCGCAAGGCTACTTTTTCATTTCAGGAGAATTTTTTTTTTCCTACCTTCACTTTCATTCACAAAAAAAAAAAAAAAATGGTTAGAATGAAAATGAAATTTACCGCCACACTTTATTGCACCTTGTTATAACACCATATTATTCAGAATATGATTGAAAGTATCGATCGTGATGTATCAAAACATAATTGGAGCCAAAGATGGCAGTCATAATAATAATAGTAGTAATAACAAAACTAATGATAAGGACATTGATAAAGCTCTCAATTTGATTAAATATGCAGAAGACAATAATATTGATGAATTGTCTGATGATATTAACGAGGATTAAAAAACATTTAATTTTTAGATATCTTTGATTGCCTAGAAATTGAAAATTTCTATGTTCTTCTATTGAATTAATATACTTGTTATGAATTAAATATAAAAATAATGAAGATTGAAGGGTTAATGATTATCAAAATAAATATTTAGTAATATATATTGAATAATAATAATAACATTTGTACTGAAAAATTATATTCATTTCATGTCCTTTATTCAAAATAATCGCGGCTACTTTCGGCTACTTCAGCGCCACAGTCAGGCTACTCATCAGCAAAAGAGTCTGGTTACCCTGATTGAAAGTAAAATTTATTTTTCTAAATAAATGACAAGTGGCATGGCAATATATATTTTTTTTTTCATTGCACTAAGAATAGTCTCGTACATCTTCCGAACTCGCCAAACTGTCTCCTATCAACATAATGAATTTCTGGAGTGGACATAGTTCCATACAGCCAGGTATCGTTTTTATGGTTGATTCCGGTGGAATTCCTTTGTAATAACGAACCTGAAGTTAAAATGAATGATTTCGTTATTGTTACAAATATAAACCAAATATTATTGCAATAGCGTGGAGGTAAAACAGGATAAGTGAATTATCTTTCCATTACTTTCTGCAGAATATCTTGGAAATTAAACGAGATAACGAAATTTTTGTTGATATGTTTTTCGTAGAAGGAAATCAGAGGCACAAAAAACGATTCTCAAAAAAAAAAAAAAAGGTTCTCCCAAACCTATTGTCCCTTCGCTCGGTTTCCAAGATATTCTATAAGCAAAGATTACAAAGATGAGTCGACTTGTTTTGTTTCACCTCTATGCTGATTCCATAGCATATCTGAACTCACCCTGACATAGTACTCATCATCACGACTGAGGAGCTCAATAATAACAGCACTTGTAAACTTGGGCACATACGGCGGATTGTATATTCCGAGGTGTATTAGAGCTGAAGCTACATTAACCTCATGAGCTGAATACATATATATTTTTCTCTTGTTGATTCCATGATTCTCAACTTTAGTCAACATATTGTCACATTTTTCGCATCAGTATACCTGTGACAAAAACACAAGCAAATGTTAAGGCTGTTTAGAAGGAAATTTCGTGCAATGAGAAATTTCCCAAAATTTGACAATTCATCAATTAAATAATAAGGAATGTCCTGTCAAAATTTGAAGTAATTTCAGGACTTAGTTTTTGAGCAAAAAAAGTTTGAAGTTACGATTTTTACACGTAGAGATATGGGAAAGCAATAAAGATAGTACGGAATCTTTCATAGCGCTCGGGCGGTAGAATAGATTTCATACGAGCCTTATCAGCTCCCCACATCTCTGCGTGTTAAATTCGTAACTACAAATTTTCTTTTCTTGAAAACTAAGCCCCGAAATGACTTTAAATTTTTACAAGACATTCTTTATTATTTAAATAATTAACTGTCAAATTTTGGGAAATTTGTCATTGCAGTGACTTTCCTCTCGAACAATCTTAGTATGGCGATCCCTTATATCGAATAATGTAGTGGCGAAAAGATAAAACAGGATGAGTCGATATCTTCTTTCTCTTATTGAGAATATTCCAGCAAGTGAGGAAGATGGGGCGAATTTTTCATGATATTTTTGAAAAAAGATCCGGGAGAAAATCACATTATCTCTTTCTAATTCTTTATTACTCAATTTAATAGATAGCTCACCTCCATTAACTTTTCGGATTTCCTGATTCCAATTTTCGAGCTGATAGTATAGAATTGTAGCATTTGATAAAATGCCAGTTGGATAAATGTCCTTTGCCCAAGCTGAAAGCTTCCAACCCTGAGAGGACTCACATGAAAATGTATTATAGAGATCTACCATATCGCGCATAATTTTAAATTCTTTTCCTGTCAATTCAGTTAAATTGTCCATCAGTTCTTTGTACGAATTGATCTGACTTTTAACTTCGGGTAATTCCATAACTTTCTCCTGTTCCTCTAGGAAACTATTCAGAAAAAAACAATAAGTCGAATTATTGAGTATATTTAAGTGGTCAATCTTCTGTAATTGGATGAATCCAGGGAAAAATGCTGTCTCAGGTTTCCATAGTGATAATAATTCAGTACTGAACCAATAAAACAGGATTAATCGATTTTTTCCATCTATCCTTTCTGTGTCAAGATAAATTGGACTTGCGGAGCAAAATGATCCCTAATTTTTTATAAAAACGATGAGTTTTACAAAAAATTTGAAGAAAAAAAATTAGCCAATAATGTAGACACGTTGGAGCATCACTCATATTTTCCGATTTTTTCATGAATGGCTTCACACTGAGACAAAATCCTGGCTCATTTACCCCTAGTCTCCCCGAATTGTAAGATTTATACCACACAATTTCTTTAAGAACGTTAAAATATCGGAAATCGTACGATGAAAATTTTTTCGATCTCAAGAGTTTATCGCTGATTGTGGCAATAAAATTTATTTTCGGCTGGCATCCATCTATTGAATCCTGCAGTTGACGATCTTCTGAGTACCAAGCACATAACGTCCGTTTGAGACACTCTTTCGTTCTAGACATGTTGGTACTGCGAGCATAAATTTCATCTGCCACATACGATTTATTTAAAAAAGTACCATACAGATTATGGAGATGTTTGCCCAGAGTCTCACAGTGCGTTCTACCACACTGGAAAGTTTAAAAATATTTTCAGTACACCGTGCGGAAAGTAGCCACTTTCATGTAGCATGCGGTCAGTGGTACTTTCCACACGTTGTCCATTAAAAACTGTACCTTACACGTGCGGTAAAAATTTTCAGACTCATGTGATGTAACCGGGTGAGTCGAGAATCGCGCTAGAGATACCCGACGCACCATCGGACGAAACCCGAGAGAGTTTCTTCGAGGAGCGGCCATATTGAGGCTGGCCGAGAAAACATGACATGGCGTTGGGACCCGAGTATACAGAGAACGACCACGTATAAACAGAGTGTTTTATCCCAAGTAATTGAAGTTTGGAGAGTAATAGAGTTGTGTGGAAGGACGTGAAAAGTGCAAGAAAAGAGTGAAGAGTATTTTTCCCGTGTTATTTCCCAACGAAGAGTGAAGGACTGGGGTGCTATTCCTGCAGCAATTTAAGAAAGTTAAAATTTTGCTCCCGCTAGGTGACAGCAGTGAGTTTCCGAAAAAAAATTGAGCTGGTTTGAGAACGCATCACTTCTGCCTCTGAATGACAAAGGTTATCAATCATCAATTGGCTGTATAGACTGATGGCTGGAGGCCAGCTGTACAATAACCACAGCACGATGGAGGAAAAAAAAGCTGGCCTTCAGCCATCGATCTATACAGCCAATTGATGATTGATAACCGTTGTCATTCAGAGGCAGAAGTGATGCGTTCTCAAACCAGCTCAATTTTTTTTCGGAAACTCACTGCTGTCACCTAGCGAGAGCAAAATTTCAACTTCCTTAAATTGCTTCGGGAATAGCACCCCTGGGCCCTCAGAAGAAAATAGAGGTAGAGTTATTATTGTTCCCCCACTCTCGTGAATATGTTGAGTTCCCATAGACAACCCCGAGTGTGGACAATTAGAGAAAGAGATTCCCCTGATTCCCCTTGAGTTTCCCATAATTAGTCGGTTGGATTAAGAGATTATCCCCCCTGAGGCCCCGTGATAATTAATCCCAAAGTCTGTGCCGGCCACATGCTCGAGCACTGGACATATTGCTGGTCATTTTCACCGTGGCCACAGAACCAGTCATTTTACTCTGAGTAATTTAACCGTGACTGTCAACTGACGGTCACAGTGGTCATTATTACCAACGATTAGAAACCCCTTGCTTTTGATAATTAAGATTCCCCTAAGACAATCCCCCCAAATAATAATGAGTATCTGTGGACTAAGAAGAGGTAGAAAGATTGAAGATTGAATAAAAGTATTAGTTACACTTTATTTCACCGTGTTTCGAGTTATTTACCCCCATTCCCGAAATTCCCTTTTTATTGTGAGACCAAAGCTCACAGTGATTACAAAACGAGTCTTCGGCTCATTTTGCAATCTCACACTTGTCAGAAAATACATTACCGTACTGGTTGGGTAATGTACTATTTTCGAATTTTCCCGAAACTTCTATTTTTTTGACCACAAATGGAGAGCAACTCCTTTCCATTATTTAAAATCCTCACCTTTTGGAGAACATCTCCAGTTCTCGTCTCGTAGGGACCTAAATCCGACCTCAAGTGAAAGGTAAAATCATTCTCACACTCAATCAGGTACACAATTGAATATTTTCAATTAATTTATTTAAAATTCTGCAGTGACCTACATGGCTACCTCCATATTAAATTAATCTAATCAAGGTCGAAAAAAAAAATTTGAAAAAATCTAATTAGCCAAAAATCAGCAGTTCAAATAAACATCGTACCCCGATGAGGACTCCACATCAGAGTCGAAACGTTGGTACACAATTGAATATTTTCAATTAATTTATTCCAACTTCTGCAGTGACCTACATGGGTACTTTTATATTGAATTAACCTCATCAAGATCGAAAAGAACAATTAATAAAATAATTTCCCACTAATTTATGTGTTCGAAAAAGGGTACGTAGTTGCTGGCAAAACTGGTAATTTTCTGGTAAATGTATCAGAGGCCAGGACACTTCGTATCAAAATTTTGGAGATCAATTTTTTTTGTGCCGTGACGAAATATCTTGGAATTGAGTAATGAAGAAGTAATATTGAATTAAGACAAATCAATTTTTTTATCATCATTCTCGTTGGAATATTCCGAAAATTATGTGAGATGACGTCACCCTTCATCCTTATATGATATACCGAATGAATCGGTGACAGAAAATAGTTCATGTATTTTTTCAAAGGAAATAATCAAATTACTTACATCAGTTATATGTCCTTGGTCTACAAGATAATCCCGCTGCAGATTTGGATCATTTGGATATTTTTCTTGGTCAGTGGCAGGAGCACGATCGCCATGTCGGAATATCTGAGAAACATATGTGATGAAGCAAATTCAGTGATGAACGAGAAAAGAACACGTCAATTTTTTTCATCAATAGTTTCCCGAGAATATTTCAGAAAGTAAGCGAGATAGAGCTATTTTTCCGGACCAATTTTTGTAGAAGGGTTTAAAAATTACGAAAAAGGATCGAGATAAAATCGTCCTATTTCCGAAAATTCAAAAAATTCACTGTGTCTTGTTTGACTCCTTCGCTACTGAATTTGCGGTCACCGATACATTTAGTCGTGTTTATCAATTTTCACCGTTGAAAATTTTTACAAGCATATTATAAATATCATCCATTTAATATTCTCGACTTGATACAATTCATATTGAGCAATTCTTTAGCATATATTTTTATCTTAGTCAGTAATATGAATAATATGGTTTTTACCACATTAACAAGTTGGAGTTCAGGTTCTGCAGAAATAACAAATAATTTTTAGTTGGCTGAACTGATCACGCAAATTAAGAGCGCGTAACTCAACATGATGTTGGTATAATAACTGATTAATTGGGAATAACACAAATTGTTGGAAGTATTCACTATATGAACTATTTTTTTTATAAGGCTCTCAGAGCTCATTTCATCACTAAATAAACATGAAGGCTTCAACAGAATAAATACAATAGTTAAATGTTCTTGAAAACACGAAATGTTATATAATTGTGGAGATTCTCTACATGAGGGAATATTTCATTTCTTATCTACTTTGAAAATACCCGTTTTCCTGATTCATGTGGATTTTTGTTTTTTTTAATGTTTATCACAAATTTGAAGGTCAAATTTTATTGAAATAATTTTTCCAAATTGTATTGGCTCTACGATTTAATGAGTTGTCTTACTCGCAATACCGAAGTTTTTTTAAACTAACGGAAAAATCACGCGACGAGTTTTACTTTACTTCACAAGTTTTTTTGAACTAACGGAAAAAAGGGATTGGATAACTTGTTTTCTCAGGCCACGGATTGCCTCCGGAGCGAGAATGTTCCAGAAAAAATTTGTTTCGCAAGCGGACTTGAGCTAACTTTTGTATCTTCAATAATTTCAAATATTATATCACAATTTTAAACATATTGTTCCTCATCATTCAAGAATTTACCCTCAATTCTCCTCCATGAAATCCCGCAAAAACGAGTAGATCCACCCGTGAGATTTACAATTTTTTCGATCCTCCCTTTCGTATACCCTCCCCTCGTACGCCTTCATAGGTCGACTTCCGTCACTCTATCGTACTCGGCAAGAACCAGGAGACATCAGGGAATGCTCTGATCGCTATAGGCGGTCGATTATGCAGGGCCCTAGTGTGCCTGTTTATCACCTTCCGTTCAGTTAGTTGTTTGGATTCAATAGTAACCATATACTTGGTTGCTTAGCCTGGTGGATCCGCTGAGTCGCACGCAGACCGAACAGCCAAGCCCTTGAGTTACCCAAGATGAGTTAAAGTACCAGAATACTTTGTGAATGATATAATTGATTTTTATTGCATCTCAAAAAATTCTTACAAGTCAGGCTCTACTTGGATATGTCACAATGGACCCTCCCCAAGTCGCTCTGAATACAATTCTCCCGCCTTGATTTCATCTGTTCTTTTGAAAATCCTAACGGGAAATAAATAAATACTAATCACAGCCATAATCATCATGGAAAAATTTCACTAAGTATACATTGCAGTGATTTCATCACACATCGTTATTCTTTCTTTTATTATTAATATTATTGCACACCAATACTAATTACTGTACAAAAGACTTTGATTTCATAGTACCAATTGTTGCTAGTATCACAAATAGTTCATTGTTGTTATGATTATAGAGTTTTATCAAAGATTATCACCCGTCGCAGCACTTGTCAGCCTCCTCAACCATAGTTGGCCGTGTTGAGCGCATTGCTCGATGAGCCCTTGTCGAGGCATCTCCTCATCCGCCCCTACTCTGCTCCACCTTAGGCTCTAGGCCACATCCAACTCTTTTACTGCCCTCAATATTTTGACGTAGCCCAGTGTTTGTTGTTGAGTCGTTGGTGCAGACAGCTCCTTCGCCATCACCATTGCAGTAAGAATTGCCTCTTTGACACTTTTCCCCTCCTTGGCCTGGGATAAATGCTTCTCCTTGACTCTAACAATTTCTCTGCAGAGAATGTCATCCATTAATTTCAGAATTTTATTATTAATTAGACATTTAGGTTTCACTGACCTGAACTGGGGACTCTGACGATTTCTCTTCAGGGCCTCCAGTTTCCTCCTGAACTCCAGCTCAACACTCGTCAGCCTCGCTACTCGTGGCTGGTTCTCCTCTGATTGTGTGCTGGGTAATGGCTCTGGTGTTGTCGTCGCCCTCGTCTCTCTTGCTGCTATAGTTCTCAATCTTCTTTTTGCTGTTGATGATGTTGACGCTGTCACCCTCGTCATTTCTTCCATTGCGTCATTATTAGTCTCATCTGTGTCATTGTGGATGTTAACATGATGATCAAGGTTTTCAGTATCATCATTCACTTCATTACGGTCATTATTACCATTTTCTGGCTTGGGCACTAGACGATGGATTTGTCTTACATCCGCCCCTGGTTCATTTTGAATTTCCCGCTCCACAATTTCAATGGCCTCGTCATCAGGGGGCCATCGCGTGCTGGTCCGCCATCGCTTCTGCTGCGTCCGCCCTTGGTCTTTCGCGCCTTTTTTCGATTTCCAAAATGGCTATCGGTGCAGGTATTCTCAGATAATAGACTTCAGGACATTTATCTCTCAATCTTTTTACCAGTGTTTCAGGTTTTCTCATCGGGAATCTGTGGGCAAAGTTGCTCACCCTCACAGCTTTACTCTCCTCCACTTGCTCAAGGTACAGTTGCTGCAGCAAATCATCTTCCTCCTCACTCCATCTGACAGCCGTTGGCTTTTCGACGCGTCCCTGTGGAACAACGCCATCAGCCCGCCTCGCCTTTTTTAAGGCATGCAATTTTTTCTTAATTCCAGCTGCTGATCGGCCTGCCAACCACACTTCCAGCTCTACGAACTCTTCATCCCTTATAACCTCATTACCCCTTTCATCTACAAGGGCTTCCAAGATACTTAACTCTTCCCCTTTCCATGATCTTTTTTCCATAACCTCACTCAACTCAGTTCACTTTTTCTGTTTATTTTCTCCTCACTCATACCATACGCTTATTCTTTATCGTGTTTTAATCACTTTTTGAAAATCTGCATCTGTTGGAATTCAACTCCACTGGTTCACGGACGTAATCCTATCCTATAGTAAAAAGTACAGGGCATTACAATCGAACATGGCGGATTTCATCTCGAATTGAAGGATAATCGAACTCGAAATTAAAATAGTCGAACTCGAAACGACAAAAGCGCATTCTGGTGGACATTACGGAAACTAATTTTTTTTAATTATTTAGTCATCATACTTAGCAGATAGAAAAATTATTTTCAATTTCAACTAATCCTAAACGTTTGGGAATAGTTTGGGGAAGTTCAGGAAAGCATTTTTATAATTTGGGGAAGAGTCATTAATTTATTATTAATTAATACTTTTTTTATGTATAGATAGCAGAAATAAATTTTAAAAACATTGAAATTATTTTCATTTATTTGGAAGTCATTTGGGGATATTAAGAAAATCAATTTCATCCTTTAAGAATGAATAAGTTTTTAATTAAAATGAAAATCATGTCTTGAGCCTCCAAGCGCAAGAAAATCTATATAAAACAAAAATAGCAATCTATAATTGCTTTCCTAAACTTCCCTAAACTATTCCCAAACATCTAGGATTAGTTAGAATTCGGGCTGAGCCTGGCTTTTCACCTCTTGAAAAGAAATAAAATCATCATGCCATATGACAAATATTTAAATATCTTTTTTTTATTTTGGTACAATTTTTCTTTCAATTAGCCAGCACGTAAACATATTTTTGAGGTCATTTGAATGAAGAAACCGTTACTCATACAAAAAAAACATTGAAAGTCAATACAACTATATTCGAGGAGATATGTGGAATAATGCACGTACGCTCATACATTTTCTTACCGACAATGTGTACCTAATCAATATTCGTAATTGTATGATCGTATAATTGGGGTGGTTCGAGCCCGATCGGGTTATGGCCTTGGGTAGGAGTGTTAATGGGATTGAAGCTAAGATCTCAGCTCCTTGCAGCTTGCTCATCAGCGATCTAGGAACCCTCGAAAGGAAATCATACTGATATCTGAAATGGTTTCAGAGTCGTGCTCTGACAAAATTTATTGAAAACAGTTTCAGCATATCTAATACCTTTAGAATCGGAAATGAATCATTTTTGGAGAGGCATAATTCTGGAACCCGTTGATATATCATGACTGGGTTTTTCGGATTTCTAGAGGCTATAGAAAGTATCCATGTGAATATTGAAATCGATATCTTCAATTAAGTCAGAATTTGGAAAGTTGCAAATAGCGGATAATTCCGAGAGAGAATATTTTCCGAAAAAAGATTCCCTCAACAATTCTCTAGGAGTTCAAAAATCGATAATTCTGGTTCCATTGACGGAAAATTCTGAAATATCGAGTGAATTAAATTCCATTTGGAAGCATACTGCTAAATTGTTATATCAGTTCAGAAAAAATATCCTTATCCACTTATTTGAGAATTTTTCGGAAAGCACCACAAAAGTAACTCGTTCAGTTTCTTTTTCTCTGATTTCACATAGAGTGATAGCAATAACACGATACTTATCACATCAAGTGTTCAAGGCAAATAGAATTCAGGAAAACAATCAATTTTGATGACGCCATTATTTGCTCAATCTGGTTATTGTTAGATTAAATGACGTCAAACGAAAAGTTATGGGTAAATTGAGTTCGGAACAGATGTATAAAAGGGTTTTATCATGAGTAAATTTCATTAAGAGTGACTTTGACTCAGTGTGAACATTGAAACTGGTTGGAAACACAATCCCACGCACTCAGCATGCATCGAATCATCAAGTTATTTTTATTTATTGTTATTATCAATATTCTTGGCACATCAGCAGGTAAGTTGTTTCAATATTCGTTTCTGATCAATTACACTGTGAGAAAAAAGTGGAAATTCCATAGACAATTTGATGGGCATTTTCATAAACTTGATATTGAATGTTTTTTCTATGAGAAGATGGTTATGAAATCTGTGAGTTTCAGAGGAAATTCAAAGGAATCTATGAGCCTTAAGGATGTTAGGGTGAGGTAGTCAGACATAACCTTAATTTTTTGTATAAAATTGTAAATAACTTCGTATACACAATTAAGTTCTGAAAATCATTTTCTCCATGTTTGATGAATGTAATAAGGAACAAAATAAGCCGTAGAAACCAAAAATTGATTGAAAATTGAAAAATTGGCTGCATTTTTTACATATCTCCTATTTCTCAAGATTCAAAAAATGTAAAAAATGTAGCCAATTTTCCAATTTCCAATCAATTTTTTGTTTCTACGGCTTATTTTGTTCCTCATTACATTCTTCAAACATGGAGAAAATGATTTTCAGAACTTAATTGTGTATACGAAGTTATTTACAATTTTATACAAAAAATTAAGGTTATGTCCGACCACCTCACCCTAACATCCTTAAGTAGAATCGAGACAGAAATTCTACAACTTACTCGATTTTTCAACAGAACATAAATATTTAGAATCAAAATGACTTGAATTTTCAATTTTTTTTTGAATTTTCCTATTTTTACTAAATTTTCAAGAAACAAATAAACTGAAATCTACAAATTTCATTCATATCCAGGCGTGAAATTATTCGAAAACCGATGATTCGTTCATTTTTTAATGACGTAATTATCTGAAATATCAGTATAAATGTAACTTGTAGAAATTTACGGGATTTCGCACGGAAAATTCAGACGGAAATTTTTAACAGTGTATGAATTGTGACCATGTATTTTCAAGAAATTAACTTCAATAATTCGTTTGTCATTCTTCATTGAACAATAATTCGGAAACTAGGTGAGATAAACCAATTTTGTACAATTGATATACTCCGCTTCAGTATGCGCTCAAATTTTCTATCATCCTGTTGTGGTGGCGATAGGATTCCGTTCAGAAAGAGTCTATATATAAGCGATGACTAGACTGTATTGAGAATATGACAATTCATTTTAACTTTTGAATTTCTGGTTCATTGAAGAGTTAATTTCTTAAATTCCCAAATAAAATAAGTTCCCATTGGAGGGCGTTGAAAAGTAACTACATAACGAAAAAAACTCGTCTTTCCTACGTATTTTGCGAATTATAGATAAGGTTTTTCTTTCCCGAAAAGAAATGAAAACATGGTACCATATGACAAATGTTTACATAACGTTTCTTTATCTCGATTTCAAAAAAATTATTCCAATTACGCAATACGTGAATATATTTTGGGGGCCATTTGAATGATAGAACTATTGTCCATGTGTACATACATATATATATGAAAAATTGATTTTTTCATTTTCACATATTAGTAAACATTCCCAAGGTCCATATGCTTAGATCCCCTTCTCCATAATATCTCCAAGATGAAATACCTTCACAATCACTCATTCAAATTAACCGCTGAGATAACAGAAAATCTCAAGCTCCACCCAAATTCTCTCAACAAGATTAAACGTTACAAAATCTCACGATGGTCAACAAATCGCCATTAATCAACCTCTCAATCATTATGAATTAACAATTCTGAACAATTCTGGAACTCAATTTTTCGAATATTTCATGACTAGAAGTACGAAATATTCATGAATTATATTCATAGGTATCATCATGGTGAAAAATAAATTGATTCAATACGGTGAATTATCTGAATTATTTATTGCTATCCAGGATATCTATAGTTGGACTATTCAATTCGATTCAAGTATTATTCACACACCACTAATGATTTCCAGATATTATCGCTGAAATGATAAGAATCATTCGAATTCTTCAAATGAGTTCAACTATTTTAAACATTCGAGTATTCGACTTATTCACACTGTTCGAATAACTGGCAATTAATTTTGAGATATTCCATTGAGAATGATCACAAAGATAAATTGATTTATTTTGTGACTCGTAACACCTAATTTTTTTTCTCCACAGTTCCAGCAACAGTACCACCTGCTAACTGCAAGGACCCCTTTTTTGACGAAGTGAAGTGTGTCGAAGTATCGGATTGTCCTGACTTCAGTTCCCTTGCACAAAGAATGAAAGAATCCGTGATGAAGGAACTCGTCGAAATCTACAGGTGTGGAGGCAACGATCTCTCCCCAATGGTTTGCTGTGTCTATTCTTAATTATATAATGATGATCCTTAATAAAAAAATGAGTTGCATTTTTCTCCAAAAATTTTTCATTTCTTTTCCGTGAATCCTTACAAATTCTCAAAATCTTTCAAGATAGACCCTGGCGGAACACTCGACCGATGGAGTCGAGTGGTGCACTCACTCGACTGACACTCAACTGAGACTGGACCGATGGATAGAAATGTATAACCAGGTAAAAAATCGTCAAGTAGAATTCGACGTTGAATTTATGAATTAGCAATAATTGAATATTCTCACGTGTATGGAAATTAATGAAATTAAATTTCATTTGAGTAAAAAAAATGCCTGAGCGTGGGATCGAACCCGAGACCCTCACAGTACCCGATATGGTGGGTACTGTAACCGATCAAAATCTCCCCACCACTTACTTCTTGGATGGCCTTTTGATATTTTACTACAATTTATATTTGTTCGTGGTTTGAGAGTGGGGGAATGAACGAGAACTCGAAACGCCATTATTTTACAGTTTTAACAAAATCATTTATTTCTTCATTATTATTATTACAAAAATCAAAATTATAGAAAAAGTGTCTCGTTCTGGTTGAATCTCCACTTGTCCATCTACAGCGGCTCTCCTGTTCTTCTCAGATCTAATTTGAACAAAAGCAGGATTAGTCTTACAATTTTAACTCTAAGCGTCGTAATGACATCTCTCGGGAGAAAATCCGGACTTACACAGAGTCACTTATATTGAATGTATTCGGTATTAGTCGTTTCTTTGACCGTCGGAGCGCTTCGTATAGCAAAGTTCGGACATATTCGTATTACATGGTCTTATCTAAGGAAAAAAAACGTGGTTAGAACTTGTCGTACTTCATCGTCTCGGACTCGAAATTCGTCGATGCTGTATTCGGACACTTGTTCCTTCCACTCTCTGGTTAACACTGAGACTTCGGGACTTATCCGTATGTCTAGCCTCGGGTGACGAATCGCCGTCGGCTCGTGAGCCTTGAGTGACCAAACGGAGCCGCTTCTCCACCTTGTATACCCAAAAGTCGGCTGCCCCACTCCCAGACATCACGTGCTATGACGTCGCAATTCGTAGTGGGAGTGGGCGCCTTAGTGGGGATTTCTCATGTTAGGTTACAGTACCCCACCGGGATACCATCTTAATCAAGTGTAGTAGAATTAATCTCAATTTCGAATGAACGTAATTAATAAGTGAGAAACAAGAACGCTGAATCCTGAATAAAAATTTGCCAATTATAAGGGAGAGAATCATAGAATGTTCAACTGAACATCATGAAAAATTGTGAGTAGCGATCAGAATAAAAATTTTATGATCATTCAAAGCATTTTTGGAATAATCAAAATTGAGGTTTTCCGGATTTTAATTGAAATCATGGATTTTGACAATTATCAATAGAAATCATGGATCAAGAATAAGAAGCAGTAATTTTTGTAATTTTTTTAGAATATTGTAATCTCTTCATCACTTTTGTAAACATTTAAAGAGCCCATTTTCTGAAAATAAAAATGAGGATTAATGAAAGTATCAAACTGTGGTATCTTGTATTAATTTATAATTATAATTCGCCTGTCTGACAAAAAAAAATGAAATGAGATTTACAATTAGAGCTACAATTTTGTCTCTGACGTGATAGAAAGCTTAAGTTCTATTGACTTCTCAAAAATCAGGATGAGAAATATGTTGAGTAATGACGAATCATTTCATCACTAGACTTTTCAATCCATATTAGCTCCCCACCATCTCCCCATCTCAATTGTGTTCAATTTTCAATTTTTTTGGATATAACCGAAGAGATAGAAATCCGGCATGAAACATTGAACCCTCATGAAAAATTCCAATTCCAGTTAATGGTGAGTTTTGGTCTACTGTTATTGGACAGCTATTGAATAGTGGTAAAGTTGATTGTCCGAAGTCAGCTCTGATCCATGATTGTTGAAGTTCTACATAATTATATTTTTTCAGAGATGGCCCATAACTATCGAATGCATCTATATCAACGGGATTGACTGGTTTAAACAGTAATTGTCTACTGGAAATTGAAAAATTGAATCTTTGAGATGAATAAAACTTTCTTGTTCCTGCTGATTTAATTAATTCCTCATAGCTCCATTTCACATACCGAGGAGTAAATGGATCAGGTTCAACAATTTCTCTATTTTCAGGCGTTAAATCTAATTCACCAGCTTCGTAATCGAATGGTACTCCACTTATTGTAATTGCAAATCCCTTGATCTTCTGTGAATCTCCCATTTCCATGAATTTGAATTTCACTCCTGGAGTTTGGAAAAGATGTAGATTCTAATGAAATACTCATAGAAATAATTTGTTCGATGATCTCATCAGAGAGCTGATGAAAATATTATTAAATTTATTGAAAACTTTCTGCCAATCTGTCCATTCTTGTCATGAATTTACGGTTTGCTCTTCTTCCATTTTCAGGAATTCCAAAGTTTCAACAGATATCTCCACTTTTCATTATCATAGAACAGAAAAAAAAAGAAACTAGCTCACGATTGAGCTCTCTTCCTGTTAACTTGGAAATTATGATTCAATTTTTAAAGAATTAGGAGAACCCTGGTGAGAAGTTATTCCATCGATGAAAAATGAACTGACCTTACCGTTGATTAGTCATTCTTTGTTCAACAATAGCTAGAACTAGAGATATTGGCCAAAAAACTGGCAAATTCCAAAAATGGTGAAGGTAGAATCATTGTTCTTTGGTCAAATTAGAAAAAAGCATATCAGTTCTAACGAATACTTTTGATTAGAAATTCTTGGAGCCTTCCATTGGAGTCATTGGAAAAATCTTATCTCAATCTCGCATTAGCAATTTCTATCGAGTGATCGTCGATATAATCGCACGGACAATTGATGAACAATTCTCCCCCCAATTTTTAGTATCAACTGAATATTCCTTTAAGGAAAAGTCGTTACCTGTCACCACATAAGGTGGCTCCAATAGCAAATCGTCAAGGAAAAAGTTACGAATTTCCAAACTGATTTCACGAAGCTCAGATGAATTGTTCGGGAGAGGCACCCAAAGCAGCTCTGAAATTTTTCCGCCAGCTTCTAGTTTTCCTTCAGCTGGCTGGAGGAAAAGGACTTTATCCTGGAGTTTGAAGCGTATACCAATAATAAAACTAAGAGAAACAAAAATTACGTGAGAGGACAGGAAAATTGATAAACTATTATGATGCAACTTACTAATTGTCGCGCTCTCTACTTCTCAACTCCCCCAGGAAAATTTTCCAGTTATGTTTAAAACAGTGACAATGACAATGACTGTAATCATTGACAACGTTTGGATCTGTAATTTGATACATCTCGAAACCTTTCTCGAATGGGCAAGAATCCTGATTTTTCCCGCAATGGTAAAGCTTACCATCTCGGTTTGTGGAAACCCATTGGAACTTGTGATCACCTTCTCTCTGTAAGAATTATTATCACTTAGAAGTTAGAGTTCATTCCGGAGGAAGCCTGGTATAGTTACTGAGTTTTTTTAGGGACCTTGGCAAATTCGTTCATAACTGAAATACACTCAAATTATACTCGGGATTTCGATATGTTTTTGGTCATTTTCTGGTATAATTCTAGAAACATCACCACACTATACCCAAAAAATAACGATATTTGTGAGATCATGGTACAGGAGGCAGGATTAACAATAAATGAATAACATAAATAGTATACAGTGAAACCCCTCAATATTTCCACTCTCAATGTTTCCATTCCTTCTCCAAGAGGATAAATACAGTCCCCCACTCCACATTCCCACCATTTCTCTTTCACTCCATCAGTCTCCGTCTTTGTTTTCTTGCGCATGGGTAAACATGCGCAAGGTGACAGAGATAGTCGAATGAAAAGAAGGAGAAAGAGACATGTAGAAAAAAGCAGCACTATCTACTCTCTCATATTCGGGAAGAGTGGGGATTGCTCATACCTCCCAATATTTCCAGCGGAGACCCCCGAGCGAGGAAATATTGGGAGGTTTCACTGTATTACACACCTAGGATGGGAAGATGTTAACCTTGACGAAAATTTGCCCTCCGAACGAAGGGAGGGTGCTAAATTTTGGTCGAGGTTGACTTTTTTCCATCCGTGATGTGTATGCTATTTTTTGTACCAAGGGGGTGAAGTGGGTTCTTCACTCCCGAAGTATAAAAAATAACTTCATTATAGAAAAGAACTTGGATAATTGGATAAGCTTTACTTGGATAAGCTTTACTCTTTAACTTTTCATCCAGAACCGACTCGCTCTTTGTCCACTAATGCCATCCACACTCATTTGTTTAGAATATTATCTCTCACATTCTTTCTCTCTCATACATATTGAAATTATAGAGACACACAAAGCACACGTGCCCTTATTGCACTCATTCCCAAAACTCATTCTCGGTTCAACTGAACTGCTCTGACCTCACCCGATCAGGGTTGCCAGATGCGGCTACTTATCGCCATTTAGGCTTCTTTTTGAGTTGGCCGGCTACTAAAATTTGGGGGTCGGTGACTGGTCGCCGCAAGGCTAATTTTTCATTTCAGGAGATTTTTTTTTTCCTACCTTCACTTTCATTTAGCAAAAAAAAAAAAAAAATTGTGAGAATGAAAATGAAATGAATGTTTCCATTCAAATTTACCGCCACACTTTATTGCACCTTGTTATAACACCATATTATTCAGAATATGATCGAAAGTATCGACCGTGATGTATCAAAACATAATTGGAGCCAAAGATGACAGTTATAATAATGATAATAATAATAACAAAACTAATGATGAGGACATTGATAAAGCTCTCAATTTAATTAAATATGCAGACGACAATAATATTGATGAGCTGTCTGATGATATTAACGAGTATTAAAAAATATTTAATTTTCAGATGTCTTTGATTGCCTAGAAATTTAAAATTTCTATGTTCTTCTATTGAATTAATATACTTGTTATAAATTAAATATGAAAATAATGAAGACTGAAGACTTAATGATTATCAAAATAAATATTTAGTAATATATATTGAATAGTAATAATAACATTTGTACTAAAAAATTATATTCATTTCATGTCCTTCATTCAAAATAATCACGGCTACTTTCGGCTACTCCAGCGCCACAGTCAGGCTACTCGTCAGCAAAAGAGTCTGGTTACTCTGCACCCGATACTTTATTTTAAACAATCAAACCTTTTCATTTCTTCACGCCTCTAATATTTTATTTATTCTTTCTGGCGACACTCATCCGGCTCGCTCACCCTCACATTAGACATCACTCCACGCGCACACACACAGTCACTTGAAAAAACAGTCATCCTACATATTTTATATATATTCTTGAATTGATTCCAATCAATTAACACTCAATTTTTTTTTCCTGTCAAGAATATTTGAGTTTCTCGCATTTTTATAGGCCAGTGCAATTCAATCAATTTTGGCAATCCTCGTGTGATGAAGCAAGCATCGGCTAGCCGTTGTTTTTAGTTTGCTATAAGTATGGACGGAAAGTTCATACACAAAAGAATCAGTTACAGATGCTGAGCCACTCAGACTTTCAAATATATCTTTGTATACCTCATTTTGAAAGTTAAGTCGTGCATTGTACATTTGGATTATCCTAACTGTCAAAGAAATCATACAAATGCACAAAGTGCAATGAAATAAGTTTTGGTTAGAGGAAAAATTTTCAGGTATGAAAAAAATAATTTCTAATTTTACTATTAGAGAAAACTATTATTTTTTCACCCAGTGCAATATAATCAATTTAGTATAGGGTTTTGAATAATCAATAGTCGTTGGAAGAAAATGAATACGCATGATTCGCTTACGGGACCATCGAGAGGACTGCTGCGGCGACTGTGTAGAGGATCGTTGAGAAGAATGTTCAGGAAGCAGTCGAGAGTACCGTGGGGAAGATCATTGAGGGGACTGTTTGAGAAACCGTTTACAATCTTCCCACAACTATTGGCTTCTCAAAGCTATATCCCAAATTAATTAAATGGGGTGAGTTGAAAAAATTATAATTGTAGTATAATTAAAAACTATTTTTTTATACCTGGAAATATTTTTTTAAGCACAAATCAATTCATCGCTCTTCATGTAATCGTATCACTTGTTTGATATACTTTTCGATGGTCACTCAGATGTACCATGCACGTGCTGAACCTAACTGTTGAAAAATGATGAATAAATCTATATTTAAAAGTCTGAGGCCGAGTTCAAAAATCGCTAAACTCGAGTTAGCTGACTTGACTCTGAAGTTGAAGTTAAAGCTAGGTAGCCCCTCCATAATCACATATGGCCGCCTGTTTGCCACTAGTGGAGCGTAGCGCAATCACACACAACGGACACAGTGGTTTCAGTGGAGGAGAAATGGCTTTCCCCTACATTCGCGTCCGTAGAGGGGGTAGCTAACTTTAACTTTAACAATAAAATAATGTTTTTTGACCGTTGAAAATTAATATTTTGGTGGATAATTGACCTTGCGGTCATTAATTCAATGAATTCAATCAATAAAAAGTTGAATTTTTATTGTCAATCAAAGATAGTTTTGAATTTGTCAAATTCATCGAGAACACCTACATACCTGATGATTACATTCTCATCTCCTTGGATGCATCTTCTCTTTTCACCAATGTTCCATTAGAACTAATAAAATCAGCTCTAAGGAAAAGAGGAGAATCAATGGGCAAAAAGATTCCTATTGACGAATTAATCAGAGCAATTGAGATAGTTATGTCCACAACTACTTTCTCATTTAACAACAAATACTATCAACAAATCTTTGGTCTACCTATGGGGTCACCACTATCACCATCACTAGCTGACATCGTCATGCAGGACGTTGAATACGCTAGCCTATAACATCTGGATTTCTTCATTCCTTTTTACGAAAGGTACGTTGATGACATTATAACAGCGGTGCCTAAAGACAAAGTGAACGAGGTATTACTGGTGTTCAATGGTCAGCATGACAGACTGAAATTCACTTATGAGACTGAAGTCAATGGAGAGATTTCCTTTTTGGATGTATTACTGATACACAAGGACAACACGATCATCACGAATTGATATCGTAAACCAACTCGGTCGGGTAGATACATGAATTTTTTCTCGCATCACCCAGTGACACAAAAAAGAGGAATAGTATTTATGTTGGTTGACCGAGCATGGAAACTCGGCCACCAACAATTTCTCAATGACAACCTGGCTTTAATCAGACTCACTCTCATGAAGAATGATTATCCAGTGGATTTTGTTAATCACTGGATGAATGTAAGAATAAAACATCTCCAACATGTAAATCACAATAACACTGTGGTTTTACCAGAAAAACCAGCACCAGATTTTAAGAAGACTCTCATTTTGCCTTATGCCGAAGGTCTCACCCAGAGTCTCGCGAGAACAGCGAAGAAACATGGTTTAAAGTTGGTGTCTTCTAATAACAACAAACTAGGGAACAATATATCAACAACTAAAGATCCTATTGACACTTGATATAAGAACAACTGTGTATATTCCATTCCTTGCGATGACTGCGAAGGCACTTACATCGGCCGAACGAAAAGACTGTTGGGAACGAGAATTAAGGAACATCGCCAGAACAGCAGCAAGCCTCCTGACAAACATACAGCACTAACAAAACACGTCATTGACAAGGATCATCAATTCAATTCCGAGAAAGTCAAGGCTTTAGGCCATGAAGACCACTGTTACAAGAGGAATCTACTCGAAATGTTTCACATTGCGAAAGACCATAATAATGTGAATTTTAGACTGGATGTAGATGGGCTCAGCAATTTGTATAGTGTGATAATTAATTAATTCATTAATCAAGAATGGGTTCATTCAAAGTAGAGAACTGTTAACGACACGGGAGCAGCGACATTTAGTGCCTCATCGTGGCTACTACTGCACGAAGCCACTCTATGATCCCCATCATGGTTCATGGTACACATAAAGTTGTTACAGCTATGAAGTGCATCATCAACAAGAGTCTCTTACATTTACAATTTCTAAACAGTTAAACATGATCAAGTTTAAAAAGATCACAAAGCTCAGTTTTCATCATAAAAATTCAGTCACAGTGTTTTATCCGTAATTTAATCATTCTTACAGCAGTATTATGACCATCATAACCTCTAACTGTCGCTATTATGACACAATATTGTATGTATAACGTTCGTTTAACTTCTAATGTCTCAAATTGTTACATTTTTCGATAATTTCATATTGTTGTCTTTTTTACAGATAGAATTGATGAATTTTAATGTCCTGATGAGGGCTCCTGTTGAATGAGCCGGAACGTTGACAATAAAAATTCAACTTTTTATTAATTGAGTTTATCGAATTAATGACCGCGAGGCCAATTATCCACCAAAATTTTAACTTCAACTTCAGATTCAAGTTAGCTAACTCGAGTTTAGTGATTTTCGAACTCGGTCTGAGTTGCTTAGAAACTATAACAGACTTTTTCCTTATAAACTCTCCGTCCCTAGTCATAAATATTGATTTATGAGGAATGGATCTGATTTGACGCCACATGTATCCGATAATTTTCTACGAAAAATAAATTATGTATTTTATTTGTGATTTTTTCATCTACACACAATGAAGTAACTGTTAAGAAATGGAGATGAGATGTCTCCTCGATCATTCCTGAGAATCCCTCAGAAACTTATACGAGACTGCGTGGAACTCTGGAGAGGTTGAGGTGTTAAGTGGGGGAAATAATTTGGAATCAAGTATGTTCCCGGTATTGATGACAGATCTCACTCATTTATGGCTATTATCATTATTTTCTCACCGACGCACACGCTTTGGCTGTCCCTAACCATGCACAAGACGTAATTTCACAGTTGCGAGATACTATTCCCATGGTCTGTTCTACTCTACAAAATTGAAGAGTAACTATATCCCAGCAATTATAACTACAGCTCCATACGAAGTACTGGAGAATGATCTCTTGAAATAGTTCCAATTGTATAAAAGATTTACCTGAAATGGATGAAATCGATTATTTCAATGTTCGTATAAAAATTTTTGTTCATTTTAATACTCTTCGTATTCCATTTGCTATTCAAAGTGATGCTATTCGCTGAACGATATTCTTTATATACGCCCAATAATCAGCTTATTACCTGCTCCTGATTCCTTCTCACAATCACAAAAAGATCTTGGTACACTAAACGTAAGGAACAATACGAACAATTGTTCCTTCAACATTTTACATGGATATTTCTTCTTATGATCTCATGTATATCAACTATGAACCGTATGTTCAGTAATTGTATTCGGTTTCCCCCTTAAATACTTCTCACACACTCGCACACTCTTGTCGTGCACCGAGAATGTACATGGCTCAAGATTACGGTTTATGTAAGCTAAGGAAGACAAAAACTGTAGTTGCCGTCAGAGCACGAGGTCAAATTCAAGTTTCTGACAACTTGTTGAACACGTATCAGAATTTTAAAGAACCTATCTTTACAAATATTTAAGCGCGTCAGATTGAGATAACATAGGTTCATTATATGTTAAAAATAGGAGTTTCAATATTTGACTTTTTGAACGGTACGTAGTAAAATAGTAGAGTTACCGACTCGTAAAAAAAAAGTGACGTCAACTCCGGCTCCCGGTACATTAACAGAAAAGTAAGTACTGATATTATATTTTAAGAAAAATATATTTATTCACAGGATTTAGTGAACATTTGTGAAATGGAAAATGTTGAAAGCATTAAACTTGAATTCTCGACGTTCCTTTTTTTCTATTCAGCTTGAAGTTAATCAATTCAATTTTTGAAATTAAAAAAAGGTATTAATTTTGAGAATAATTCTGAAAAATTTTTGCACTTAGAAAATTATCAAAATCATTTTTCATTGGTATAATTCCAGTTTCAAGTTCTCATTATCAGGTTTCTTATTGAGAAAATATTTTCAAAATGGAAACATCAAGCAACTCTGAGCAAGACTTCGAAGATCTGGATGAACAGCTTGGCACTGATAAGCTGGTCAATAATGAAGAACTGCCGTTGCAAATTTGGTTTATTGGTGAGAAAACACATGAGCGACGACATGGACATAAAGTTCCATTAGCTATTAATAAAATATGAACTATAGAAACGTTGAAAAGTGCAGCCGCAGAATATAACGACATACAAATGTTAGCGAAGATCAGTTCTTTCTCTGAGCACTCAAATATTCCTTATCAGGAATGTTGTAAAGATCAGCACTTGCGAGATATTACGAAACCAGAAGAGTCTGATACCAAAGAATCTTAAATGCACTGATGGGATATCAATTAAATGGTCAGAAGTGAAAGAATTCAAGATTGAGCGAAAAAACCCCTGGGACAATTAACGTGAAGTCGCAGTTCTCCAAACCCTACAAGAAGTTTGCATTGAAGAAGAAATTGAATGTTACCCAAGTTGGTCCATTGCATATGGATGAGCTGGGGATTGATCCGGCTAAGTTGCGAGATTTGGAAATGATTTGTCAAAAAAAACTCATTCCACAAGAAAAACGGGTGACTTACATAAACTTGAAGGCGTCTGGTGATGGTGATGCTGCACCAAATCAAGATAGACGTGCACACATCCCAGGAAGACACGGCGAATGACGGTTGGGTTTAAAAAAAAAAATTTATTCAAGGCACTGAAAGTTTTCGAGGATTATCTGCCATCGGTTGCGTTTTGATATTGAATAAAATGATTTTTGAAGTTATACTTCTTTAGCGGCTTTGGGAAAAATCATGGTAGTGAAATTATACGCTGTAATGAAATGCGCTTGCACATGGTTACACAATTTTTAAAGGATGAAGATAGTCGCGAAACCGAGTGAGAAGGGAATATACATCGTCCGCCAGCTAACGTTTTATAAAGTTTTTCAGGCCATAAGCTCATAGATAATAAATAAAATAGGGGAGGGTAGGCAAAATGGACCCCTTCTTTTTCACCTAACTTTTTTTTATTGAGTGGATATTGGGTCAGGTAGGATACATTCACAGTTTTGTATCAAGAGGAAGAGGGGCAAAACCGACACCGCAATGAAGCTTTCAAATTTTTTACTATCTTTCACCATTCGTTACTCGAATCATTTTTTGCTCCATAACTAAGGCACAGATGGGGCTCCCTGATGGATATGGTACCTGAACAAATCGCTATATTTTTCCTTGAGAAAGGAAGAAATTTCGATTGAACTAACTATTAATAGTTGCTAATGATAAAATGATATCCTGTTGTCTTGGAACGTTTTGTGTCATTCAATTGTAAACCCTGGAAGTATTCAAAATTTAATGATTTTCATGAACTAATCTGCGATTCTGTTATCAACTAGTAATAAAGGTCGTTGAATTTCCAATACTTTCAGGATTCAGGACTGAACAAAATGAAATGTCTGTGACCGAGCAATTGCTTTAAACTCCCTCAAGGAAGTTTATGTTATCGTTTTCTACCATTAATAGCTGAGTAACAAAACTCTACTCCTTTCTCAGGAAAAACAAAACGATTTGGTCACGTACGATATCCATCATGAACCCTCATCTGGGCCTTAGTTATAGGGCAAGAAAATTCCCATAACTTAATCAAAAATAGTAAAAAAAAGTTGAAAGCTTCGTTTCGATGTCTGTTTTGCCCGTTTCCTCTGAATACAAAAATGTGAATGTATCCTACATGACCCAATGTTCACTCAATAAAAGAAAAAATTCATGCAAAAAAAAGAGGGGTCCATTTTGCCCTGGGGGTTCATTGTTTGAACGAGACTGTAGAATGATTTCTACAAAGTTCGTGGGAATCAGACTTGAATATCTTCTAGAGTGTAAGAAAGAGAAAAAATAAGAATTATTTATTCTTGAAATTCGATTCAAAAATTGATCAATCCTAATTCATAATTTCACTCGAGTGCATTTCTTGAAATCTGATTGAAATAAGTTTCAGATCACGCTAAAGGAGTATAATTTCTATCGCCCGTACAGGTGGTCCACGCACTCTCTTTTTTCATTTCATCAACTCTGCACTTTGGTTCATTTTTGAAATTTATACCTTAACTCCATTAAGATATTTCATGTAAAGCGTTAATTTTTGTATAATTATTCTCCCATTATTCATTTCAGGAAAGAGATGAAAGATCCAAAAAAGTCCATATACGACTTTTTGGTTCAACTTGCGCGATTTTGAACCAAAAGGTCGTATAAACATCTCATTCAAGGATCATTTACGGTGATTTCGAATCGTCTGAAATGTGAAGATTCACTATTCCCTAAATGAGTGTTTATACGACCTGTTGACCCAAAATTTGTAAAAAATCAAAAAAAGTGCGTATGATACGACTGATATTTAAAGAGATGTGAGCCTCTGAAGCTGGAGAGAGATGAGTATCCTCTGCGGTTTTTCCGAAATCAAACTGCAAGGAAAGTTCTTTTTTTTCAACTTCCCGATTAGGGAAATTCATGTATTTGCTCCGAAAATAAAAAATCGATTTTTTGATTGATCTTCACATTTTGAGACCTCCGCAACATTTTCTGATAGTTTTTAGAACCGTGTCTGTATGTGTGGATGTATCTGACTATTTTTTTCGTTCATGTTTTCTCGTTCATCAATAATGCGATCGAGATGATCAATGTTGGAATCGGAGCATCTTGATATAGATTAGTGCTGATTAGATTTTGGTTGAAATCGGTTCAGCGATTTCTTAGTTTTTTACGAGAACCATTTTACCCCCATTGAATTGGGGGAGTCGACTTGCGCGCTCACCTGATAACTAGTCGAGCATTAGTCGATTGTCATATGAATAACCAGATGACCAGCGATCAGCTGAACATTGGGTTGATCTCAAGTGGAAACTTCGACTCGACTAACGATCGACCATGAACATTTTCTGGGCACTTTTCAATCATGGATGATAAATGGCTTCATCGATCTACGTCTATGTATAAAGTCGATTGTTAGTCGATCCATATACCCAAGAGCCTTCAATCGACGACTGATCAAATAATAAAATTTGTGGAGTTGCGTGACGATTGTAGGTGATGAAGTGGCCTATCGACCAGCAATCGACTATGCGTTAAGTCGATCACTGGTTGATGATATTGATGAAAGCATCGAATCGACTCTTGACTATCTACTGAAATTTCTCAAGTGCAGATCGATTGTGGGTCATGAACTGTTCCATCGACCCGCGATCGATCGAGTATAGAGTTTAATGTTTGTCGATTCCTATTCATGCGATATTATTATTCATCATGATGGGTTACTCTCCGAGTTCCCTGAAAAGTTCCTCCAGAAGTTCCTCTAAAAGTTTCTTCAGAAGTTCCTTTAGAAGTTCCCTTAAAAGTTCCTCTTGAAGCTCCGCTCAAAGTTCCTCTGAAATTTCCCTTGAGAGTTTTGAACGCTCATAAAATCAACTTGACGTTTACAAGTATGAGTTTAACATTCATAATCATTCAAAATGTGTTTGATTCAGAGACAATTTCAGCCTAGATCAAACCATCCACCAATATCTCGGTCCTCCATATGGATTATAAGCAAACGAGTGACTATCGATCTACATCGATGGAGTATCGAGTTGACTGCCGGTCACTTCCCGTTGTTGAGAATCTTCAAACAGCTCAAGGTGGCGATTCACCTGGAAAAGTCAGGGAATTCGAAATTTCTAGAATAGTCCGGGAAGCGACAGGGAATTTCAATCTGTCAGGAAAATTTGTAGTTTCACGTATGAAAATACTTTATAAAGTCTTTATAAAGCATTCTTTATAAAACGTGTTTTATAAGAAATTGGAACTTTTCTTATAAAGATTTTCTCATGGAGTATTCATCGTAGTTTTCATCCTTTATAAAATTTTGTTTTATAAAGGCGATTCTAATAAGAAAAATTTTTATGAAGGAAAGCAAAAGATATAAAATACCATTAAAATTTTTTGTATGAATCCTATTCTATAAATTCATTCTTTATAGTGCAACAGCAGGGAAGAAACCCGGTATGATGGGTAAGATCTTCCGTACCGCCATCTACGAAATAAAGACCGAACTAGAAGCGCATAGGCCGGAGTGGCTCGGTTCCACCATACTGCCAGCGCCTCTATAGGGGGAAAATGATATTATATATGGAATTTAATCATAGGGTTAATTAATTTGAATAATTAATTAATAAAATAAGAAACAGCCATAAGAAATAGGAGAGGCAACTCTGGCGAGTGTGGGGACTAATTATAAAGTCATAATAACGGTCCAAATAGAAAATAAAGGTTTTCTTATAATTAATGGATAAATTGAAAAACAAATTACTACTAATCAATCGGAACGAGATTGGGAATACGTGAATCTAATTGATTAACGTATATCTATGACTTCGTCGGGCATGGGAGGATTAAGACGATAAAGCCTTAAGACCCCTGGAAAATTAATGAGTAATAAATGAGAATTATAAAAATATATATTTCTTGAACGAAATAATTAGTTTAAATAATTACAAAAAAAACAATGGTCTCGTGCACTATAAAAGGAGCGCACGGACCGCTGCAAGGCAGTCTCATTCGAACATTAAACCGCGACGGAACTCTCCTCCTAAGATAAACTTACCCATAGTCGATAACATAGCTTTCTATAAGTGCTAAAGTTTAAATTCATTAAAACAACTAAGAGAGAACATTGTAGTGTTTAGTTTTAAGTAATTGTGCAACAGTGTATTAAATGTGTTACAATTATAAAATAAAGATCATTCTAGTGATAACTATATTTTTGGTATTTTTGTTCATCATTAAAAATACCTGGCGACCGGACCTGCATGTGACCAATGCGCACAATTTGATAGAATTACGCATAATTCAGCAAGTTGTGAATCGTCTACGAAATAATACATTGTAATCGGTTTATATTATTTCGTTCGGTCACAATAGAAAATGTCTTCATAAAATTGAATTTTATAAAGACATTTCTTATAAAATTACTTTTTACAAAGATTCTATCTCTCAGTTAAATGCTTTATTTATTCTATTTATTTGAATAATTATCCTTTGAAAAATAGCTGGATGGGGAACTCCAAATAGTGTTAACAAAAATGCAGACTTTAGCCGTTGGAGCCATTGTCCGGTTCCGACAGCAAGGAAGTCTGTTTCTCAGATAAGTGTGTCGGACTGCGCCGCGATCTCGCTTAGATGCACTTTTCGTCAAACTCCGCTTACGGACGGGATTCCGACGGTGCGTGATCTATCGGCGGCGGCGGTACTACAATTCTCCTTCACTTTGACGTTCGGCGCTGTCCCTTTGAATTCTATTTCTTCCTCGCGCTTCAGTTTAATTCTTCTTCTTTGCACCTCTTATTTTTTTTCCTCTTTTATTCATTATTTGCTTTTATTATTATTTTTTCATTAATTATTAATAAATTAGGTATGAGGTTCTTACAGGAGATACTACTGTGAGATAGTTATCTCACAGAAGTGCTTCTAAAGAAAATGTCTCTACAAAATAAAATTTTATGAAGATGTTTTCTATGAAATTTATATATATCACTCAGCAAAAAAAATGAGGAAACAGTCAATTTTGTCGTTTTTCTTCGTGATTTTCAAATGGCTGTAACTTTCCGAAAAATCATTGGATCGGAATAAAAAAAAATGGTTCTAAAGCTTGGAGTCTCCACCTCTGAAATCGTGAGATGGAATTTTTTTTGACCATCCGTTATAACGAGATAAGAAGGTTGAAAGCGGAATTTTTTTTTCCATTGTTTTTCATTTTTGCAAATTGGTCTACGGACTTCAAAAGAATTTTCTCGACTCAACCCTTACCAAGATCATGTGTCGTGGTCTTTCAGCGTCAATTCTTTTTTATTTCTTACGATCATTTGTTGCTGAGATATCGTCAATTGAATCAAAAAATACCCTTTTGCCTTTAATCGCCGATACTTCAGGAACTACTGATCGCACATCGAGCGGATGATGTAATTCGTGAACTTAAATAAATTGACTATGAGGTTCTTGCACTATTTCATTGAAAAAAATTTTCTTCCATTTTCAAAATTGGTTCGAAAAAGTATCGAAAAATGATTTTTTTTTCTTTTTTGAAGATTGCCGTGAATTTTGCGAATTTGGGAAAAGCTGCAAATGTTTCAACATTTTTCTTCAGTTTACTGTTTGCTGAAATACCCCCTAAATTTTCAAGCCAATCGGCTGGACCGTTTTTTTTCTCGAATGAACAAAGTTTCAGCAAAAATTAAAGGAACACTTTTTTGTTCCTTAAACCCCAATTAATGATGATTAAGGCCGAAAATGTTCTTTCTTCTTTATTTCTTCGTGATTTTTTGTGCGAAATTCGTTTAATTTCATCGAGAAAGAAACAATGAAAAAAAATCAAAAAAAAATACAATTTTTTTTCAAATCAATAGAAACTTCAAATTTTTTTTAAATCCGTAAAAAATTAGAATTTTTTTCAAAAATCAATAAAAGAATCTTTTTTAAAAACCAACAGAAGAAATGATAGAAAACTTTAAAAAATTGGCTACAAAACTGCCACTATCGTATTTGACTTGGAGAGATAGTGACTCAGAAATTTTTTTCAAACAATAAACTTTTTTTTATTGATTTTGGAAAAAAATTTTATTGATTATTTTTTCCATCCAAATTTCGACCAATAGAATTGCACCATTCGACGAAACAAAATAACGCCTACACGATATTTCACTGGAAATTTTTGGAAATTCCACTGGAAATTTTTCATGTTGCCTATATATATAAAAAACAAACGATTTGTCAATCCAGTTAACCCTCCATTAAATGTGACAGATTTAAATAAAATCTAAATTTTGAATTTCTAACTGAGAATTTGTCTCATGGTGCAATTCTATTGGCCCAAATTTGGATGAAAAAATAATCCCCCGAATACCACTCGAGCTTCAAAATTAATCGGGTAATTTTGAAGCTCTTGTGGTATTACATGTGATTATTTTTTATTTTTTTTCGATGAAATTCAACAGATTTTGCACAAAAAATCACGAAGAAATGACGGAGAAGAAACATTTTCGGCCTTAGACTGACAAAATTTACTGTTCCCTTAATTTTTTTTGTGGAGCTCAGCGAAAAAATTAAGGAAACAGTAAATTTCGTCAGTTTAGGGCCGAAAATGTTTCTTCTCCGTCATTTCTTCGTGATTTTTTGTGCAAAATCTGTTGAATCTCAACGAAAAAAACGAAAAAATAATCAAAAAAAATTTCTTTCAAAAATCGATAAAAAACTTTTTATTGTTTAAAAAAATTGTTGAGTCACTATCTCTCCAAGTCAAATACGATTTTGGCAGTTTTTCATCCAATTTTTTGAATTTTTCTGTTGGTTTTTAAAGAAGATTCTTTTATTGATTTTTGAAGAAAAAAAATTCTAATTTTTTACGGATTTAAAAAAAATTCGAATCTACTATTGATTTGACAAAAAAAAATTGGATTTTTCTATTGATTTTTCTTCATTTTCTTTCTCGATGAAATTAAACGAATTTCGCACCAAAAATCACGAAGAAATAAGGGAGAAAAAACATTTTCGGCCTTAATCACCATGAATTGGGGTTTAAGGAACAAAAAAGTGTTCCTTTAATTATTGCTGAAACTTTATTCATTCGAGAAAAAAAACGGTCCAGCCGATTGGCTTGAAAATTTAGGGGGTGTTTCAGCAAACAGTAAACTAAAGAAAAATGTCGAAACATTTGCAGTTTTTCCCAAATTCGCAAAATTCACGGCAATTTTCAAAAAAGAAAAAAAAAATCATTTTTCGATACTTTTTCAAACCAATTTTGAAAACGGAAGAAATTTTTTTTCAATGAAATAGTGCAAGAACCTCATCGTAAATTTATTTGAGTTTACGAATCCCATCATCCGCTCGATGTGCGATTAGTAGTTCCTGAGAAATCGGCGATTAAAGGCAAAAGGGTATTTTTTGATTCAATTGACGATATCGCAGCAACAAATGATCGTAAGAAATAAAAAAGAATTGAAGCTGAAAGGCCATGCTACACGATCTTGATAAGAGTTGAGTCGAGAAAATTTTTTTAAAGTCCATAGACCAATTTGGAAAAATGAAAAATAATGGAAAAAAAATTTCCGCTTTCAACCTTCTTATCTCGTTATAAGGGATGGTCAAAAAAAATTCCATCTCAAGATTTCAGAGGTGGAGACTCCAAGCTTTGGAACCATTTTTTTTTTATTCCGATCCAATGATTTTTCGGAAAGTTACAGCCATTTGAAAATCACGAAAAAAAACGACAAAATTTACTGTTACCTTAATTTTTTTGCTGAGTGATATATATAAATTTCATAGAAAACATCTTCATGAAATTTCATTTTGTAAAGACGTTTTCTTTAGAAGCACTTCTGTGAGATAACTATCTCACAGTAGTATCTCCTGTAAGAACCTCATACCTAATTTATTAATAATTAATGAAAAAAAAATAATAAAAGCAAATAATGAATAAAAGAGGAAAAAAAAATAAGAGGTGCAAAGAAGAAGAATTAAACTGAAGCGCGAGGAAGAAATAGAATTCAAAGGGACAGCACCGAACGTCAAAGTGAAGGAGAATTGTAGTACCGCCGCCGCCGATAGGTCGCGCACCGTCGGAATCCCGTCCGTAAGCGGGGTTTGACGAAAAGTGCATATAAGCGAGATCGCGGCGCAGTCCGACACACTTATCTGAGAAACAGACTTCCTTGCTGTCGAAACTGGACAATGGCTCCAACGGCTAAAGTCTGCATTTTTGTTAACACTATTTGGAGTTCCCCATCCAGCTATTTTTCAAAGGATAATTATTCAAATAAATAGAATAAATAAAGCATTTAACTGAGAGATAAAATCTTTGTAAAAAGTAATTTTATAAGAAATGTCTTTATAAAATTCAATTTTATGGAGACATTTTCTATAAAGAATGAATTTATAGAATAGGATTCATACAAAAAATTTGAATGGCCATTCCGGCTCGGACTGTCGAGCTGAACAGACGCGTGTCTCTCTACCTCGCTCTCCAGCCTATTTGTTGGTATATACTACCAGTGCCCACTCAGTTCTTAAGTATTAGAAAATCTAAAAGTGCATGGTTTAAATATTGAAGTGCAGTGCAGTTCTAGTCACACTCCTTTTTGTGTGGCGTTCCTGCGCTTCGCCACCATGGTGAAGCGCGGCCTCGCAAAATCCCCGTGGGGCCCCACTGATTCTCCACCTCTCAAGGTCAGAACGCCTCGTAACAAGACGTCTGGCAAAAATTCCAAATCACATGATGCACCTAGTGGCAACTCTTCATCTCATTCAGCTCGTGACGACGACGAGCAGTCTCATGAAACCTTCGAACACACACCAAAGGAACCCATTCCACACATCAAACTTGAGAATAATGGTTTTGACAGGAAGCAGCTAATCCAGCTACTCGTCGACGCCAAAGCGAAATCATTTAAAATCACTGATAAAGGTAGAGATCTATTAATTTATCCCTCCTCACGAGAGGACCACAAGGCCATCTTCGATGCCCTCAAAACAGCTGGCCTTAACTTTCACACATTTGGCTTCAAAAAAGACAGAAACAAAAAATTTGTTCTACATGGTCTTCCCGCGTCTTCCTCACCTGATGATATTAAATCAGAGCTAGAGAAAAACAACATTGAGATTACAAACATCCATCAATTCTCCAAAACAGACGCTGTCACTGAGACCAAGAAACGTCTACATGTATTCTCGATACTCACCTCACCAACAACCACACTCACACAGATCAAGGAAGTAAACACGATTCTATACCACACGTTTCGTGTGGAATATTATCGCGCCAACGGTCAACCACCCCAGTGTTATCGATGCCAGTCCTTCGGCCATTCCAGATTTTACTGTCAACGTCAAATAAAATGCGTGCGCTGCTCCGAGCCCCACGAAATCAAAGACTGCCCCAATAAAGACACAATTTGTTGTGCCAATTGTGGGGGTAATCACGTGGCAAGCTACAGACAGTGCTCGAAAAGGAAAGAATACAGCGTTACTACAACACAGAGACTACCTCTGACGCAACCAACACGAGTACCCCCCCTCTACCTCAGCACTCATCACACCTCAGCGCACTCACACTAGTCCAACGAATTTTGACTTCACGCAATACTTCTCACCGATGACGTCATCACAAGGGACCCCCAAAACAAATCAAACAAATGAAACCTCATCATCTACACAACGTACACCACGACCATCGTATGCCGCAGCACTCTCACACAATACACACACACTCAAGCCACCACAACAACGTCCAGTAGCTGTACCCGGCTCTTCTACAACTACCACAAATAAACCGCATAATTATAATCTTTTCGATAATGAATTGAAAGACTTACATGATATGATCAGTGAGGCACGTTCAATCTCAAATGAAATTGAGCATCTAAATCTTTACTCTATTCTCTCTGAACTCAGAGCTATGATTAACGAAATCAAAACAGCCAGTTGCCCAATGGATATCCTAAAAATCATGTCCAACTATGCTCACTTAATTGACATTGAACATGGCTCATCGAACTAATAGCATCAATATCATAGCCATTAACATTGTGAGCTTATCTCATCACTTACACGAGCTCATTCAAATAATTAATAATCACCATATCAAAATAGTCTTAATCTCGGAAACCAGACTGTCTCCCAAAAAAAACTAAATATTCCCAATTTCAAAATCACGCGTGCAGACTCATCAGGCAGAACAGGAAGAGGTGTAGCGGTAGCTGTACACTCCTCCTTACAATTTGATCCTGTCCCACTCCCCACCTCACCCACCGAAATAGTAGGAATTTGTCTCAAAACAAATTCCGAAAATCTCAATATCTACTCCATATACAACTCCCCGAATACTGTCCTCGATATTCCCCTCATCTCCTCTCTTCTCTCAAACTCTCTCCCCACAATTATCGCCGGGGATCTAAATGCCAAGAACCCCACTTGGACCTCTGCTACTCCCAACAAGTCTGGTGCCCTCCTAGCAGACTTCATTGTGGACTCCCCCCACCACCTTTATGCCCCCCAACAGCCCACCCATTTCCCACGTACTGGTGCTACTCCAAGTACCCTGTATCTTCTATTAACAAATTCCTCTTCCCTCATCTCCAAATTCACAGTACTAGATGAGACTCCCTCTGATCACTTACCTCTACACTTCTCTATATTCTGCTCTCCCATCCCAATTCCTCCCCCTCTCATCCACAACTACCGGAAAGCAAATTGGCCAGCATTCAAAAGGGCAATAAATGATGCTATTCCAACTGCAAACCCCTCTCTCCCTACTACAGCATCCATCGACAGTGCAATACTGTCCCTCACAACTCTCATAACAGCTTCCTCCGAACAACACATCCCAAAGACGAAGCCCAAGCCTTTCAACCCCCCCCCCCCCCCCCCTACCCTCAAGCATCACCAATCTCATCAAACTCAAAAATTCTATCCAAAAAAAATGGCAAATAAACCGTGATCCCACTCAAAAAACCACTCTAAACAAACTATCACGGGAAATCCACACGCTCATAACCAATTTCACTCAAAGAAACTGGCAGACACACCTCCAAAAAACGGAAACGAATCCCAACTCCATTTGGAAGATTGTCAAACGCTTCAACTCCAACGCTAATTCTGACATTCCTCCTCTTACTCACAACAACACCACTGCTGTATCGAATACCCAAAAAGCCAATGCACTGTGTGAGCACTATGAAAAAATTCACTCAAATGCACTGGCGAGGGGAAACCCAGCAACAGATCGCACGATCACCAGAGAGCTCATCTCATACTTCTCCACCTCCTCCAACACCGCATCTCTTCCCCCTGAAGCTCTAACTTCACCACGAGAAGTTGCCAGCACAATCGCCAAACTCAAAACCCGATCAGCCCCTGGCTCAGACTCAATTTCTCCCACTATCATTAAACACCTTCCTAATAAAGCAATAGTCCTAATCACCAGAATCATCAACGCCTGTATCATTCTCAGCTACTTCCCAGCCTCCTGGAAAATAGCCACAGTTATCCCTATTCTTAAACCCTCTAAGTCCCCTAAACTCCCTGTCAGCTACCGCCCCATCAGCCTCAATCGGCTCAAAGTAAGGGCCAGTCTACGGAGCCAAAATTAACGCTAACCGCGTGTTAGCTTAGCTCTGACTTTGGGGCGAATATCGTTAACCGCGGGTTAACGTAACTAGGTGTTTTTGAGTGAAAATGGTGAACAGCAGTGTTACCATTCAGTTGTTGATTCATAACCTGGAAATACCAATGATTCAGGCGAGAAAGTTCATATCAATGGGTTGGGGTGCTAGTGCCTTGATGGTGGTAACTCCGATTTCCGCCGTTTTGCATTTAAACCCTCAGCTATGCGGTTAAACCCGCGGTTTGTGATATTCGCCTTGAAGTCAGAGTTGAGCTAATACGCGGTTAGCACTAATTTTGACTTCGTAGACTGGCCCTAAGTCACTCGCGCAGGCGCATCGCTGCTCTCCACCGTTCAAAATGTAACACAATAATTTTGTGCACCTGTGTGAGCGACTTATTTTGAACCAATTTACTTACTTTAAGGATGTTCTACAGGTATTGTAAGCAGGGCTTTGGGCATGAAAGGGGCAGTGCTTTCGTCAGTGTTCCAATCCCTGAACATGAAAAAATGAGTTTTTACATTCCTCATTAGAATTATTTTCAGGGAATTATGGAACGCTGCGATGTTCAAATATTATATTATTATCATGACATTTCACAGATACTGTTTTTATTCTTTATTTAATTAACTTCCCGATAAGGAAAGTTTATGTAATGGCCCCCGGAAATGAAAAATCGATTTTTCGATCGATCTCCATGTTTTGAGACCTCCCCAACATTTTTTATAGATTTTATGATCATGTCTGTGTGTGTGTGTGTATGCATGTGACCAATTTTTTCGTTCACGTTTTCTTATTAATCAATAACGCGATTGAGATGATCAATGTTGCAACCGAAGCATCTCGATATAGATTTGATCTGATTAGTTTTTGATTGGAATCGATACAGTACTTTCTTAGTTTTTTAAGAAAAACATTATTAATTTTCTCTAAACTTCTCAATAAGTGGAGTCTATGTACTGACCCCAAAACGGAAAAATTGATTTTTTTTATTAATCTCCATATTTTGAGATCTCCCCAACATTTTTGATAGTTTTTACGACTATGTCTGTTGTTATTTATCAATTTTTTTAATCGATGAATTATTGTGCAAATAGCCAGGACTTTCTTTAAAAATTTATAGTCAAATATTTTTATAATTTTTTCACCCCATATGAAAATATTTGGAATTACGTTTTTTGTTTTTTTTTTTCAATTCGTTATTTAAATTGTGGTACTTACGCCTCTTGATTCTTATAGTTCTTCTTTGAGATTTTTCATAATCTGATCTCAAAGAGAGAATAAAGAGAGGTCTGTGCTGAAGATACGCCTCGTTCTTATTATTATGTTTCTAATGATAAAGAAAAATTCAAGAAAGAAAAAACTGAAAACAAAGAGTCGTATCTCTAGCACTTACGTCTTTTTAACTTCTCGATTAGGGTTTGGAAATTCCGAATGATCTCATCTCCATTCAGAATTTTTATACTACGACCAATAAAACTGAAGATATTTTGAAAAACTTCTTCTCAACTTCGTTGTTTGCATTCGTTTTTCTTATTTGTCATTTTAGTAAGTGCGAGAAATTATCGGGAAGTTCTTACTAATTCCTTCCAATCAGCAGTAACGCACTCCTCCATTCGTGAGCGAGCAGCTATGCATCCCTAGTTAGTTTGAGAATTATTTTGAAAAAAGCATTGCATTCTAGGAAATTCTGGTGACACAAGTTGGCAGCACTTACGCGCCAGTGACAATTTATCAATCATTTTTATTAATTTTAACACCAATTATTGACCCAATCGTCGTATAAAAATGTAGCGTTTGTGCGGGGGTAATTTCTCAACTAAGGTAAATGGCCCCATTATCGCCAAGTTAAGCCCGGTCCACGCTGTTTCGTGTTATTGGCGGGTGAATATTTATAAAATTAAAATTTTTGACGTTCGGTATGATGAACTATAGTCTTTAGTTGAAGAATTAAAATATATGATACGAATCAAAGCCCTTTTACAGTAAATAATCAACAATCAATTAAAATTCCGCCCTGACCCCATTTTCGCCACTATGCTCCTATTTTCGCCACCACATGTCCCCATTACCGCCACATAAATGGATATGAGAAAACTTATGGATAGAAAATCTTTCTTTATTTATTTTTTATCTTTAAACATTTGTAATTATTAAAATTTGAATTATTGAATAGATAAGAATATTTTTACTTGCATTAAGCAAACGAGAAACAACTTATTTTTTAATTTCTTCTTTTTTTATGAAAAAAGCTACGGTAGGATCGAGTAGCGGGACATCTTTCTCCAAACTATTCAATCTTCGTCTTCTCTTTTGAGGAAGATTTTCTTCACAATCATCCTCTGTTTTTTTCTTGATTTCTTTTATTCATCCTTCGTTGTGCTGCAATCGCCATTGCTTCATCTTTCTTCTTGCGAGAGAGTTCCTTCGAAATTCTTTTCTGCTCTTTCTCCTCTTCAGCCTTCTTCGCCCTGCAATTTATTTCCAGCCTCCACTGCTTTCACAGCTTCAATCAAATCTTTTTTTGTATATTGTTGACGTTCTGAACTTCTTTTTCTAGATTTCACCATCTTCACTACCCTGAAACAGAACAATATTCGAATTTCATTGTTGATTATATAATTCAATTCGAGGTTATGGACATCAAAACATTGAAATATATAATTTTATGGACATATTTTATCTGCTAAAATTTGGAAAATATTTTTAAAAATTTAGTAAGAGATAATGCCCATTATTTACTTCTGTTTATATTATTTCCCGTTGCGATATCTAGCCAAACTACATTGATTGGATTATTGATTTTGTCATGAGCGAAGATGGGGACATCTCCGATTTGGTGTCCCCATTTTCGTTTTTCGATATTTAAATATTTAATATGAATAATTCATCGATTTAAGTATTTTAGTATTGAAGAACAAAGTCTTCCGGTGGGTTTAGAAGAAAAAAAAATAGAAATTCTATATTTTTAAGCGAAATATTCACTAAAATACTGTCAGGTTTTCTAACCTACCTTGATAAGCGCTGCTCCGATCCACGACCCCTGGCAAAACAATTTTTTTTTTCCACTGAATTTCACTACAAAAATCACTTTCCACGTTATCAATTGACTTTAAATATATTAATCCTTTTTAATTAATAATTTCGCACTTGTTCGTCCATGACACAACACTTTTTTCTTCATTCATACGCGAAATGGCGATAATGGGGGCACTGGCGGGAATAGGGACATTTACCTTATATCCGAAATTTCATGCAATTAGATGAATTTTTCGAAAAGTTTCTTAAGCTTTTGTGAATGTTCTATAAGAACACATGTTAAACGATGGTTTAAAGAAAATTTATGACTTTCAAATCAGGTATGAAAAAAATACAAAATTTTGCATACGGTTTCTTTATGAATTGGAGAACCTTGGAAAAAAATTTCATTGAATTCTTACATTTTCAAATTTTGATAAAATACCGGTAGAACATCCTTAAGCTCAAACAAACATGACTGATATCGTGTACATCTTGAAGATCTGCGCCAATGCTGCGCACTGACTTTGTGCGTCGCGCATTGGCATGTCACCTCCGCAATCAGATCTCTATAGAACATTCTGATAAAACCACTGTAACGTCAAACTGTTGCTGTCGGTCTATGATTGGTCTACGTATGTGAAGTAGAATGAAAAATTAGACTACATAGAGAGAATTTTTTTTTCTCTAGTAAATGTGTCAGAAACTTCGAAGGAAAAGAAAAGTGATCCATCCTAATAGTGAATCGGATAGATTGGAAATTCTGTCGGCAATCATGAAGTATAAAATTATTGTTGGATTTATAATGGCAATTCTTGCAGTACCTGCAATGCAGAGTGTAAATAAATACAAATATTCTATTTTCTCTCATAACTTTCATTCTCAACAAAAGAAAAGACGTCCGGACGATTGAACTCGACTATTCTTAAAATAAATTTTCCTCTCATTTTAAATGGAGACGACTTATAATGCCTCGTGATCTCAACAAATTCCAAAAAATTTCAGGGTAATCATGGTATTTGCCGCGTTAACTACCCGCTACAATGGATAGAAGGTATACGCAGCTGCTGGGTTAATGTCTCAGAGGGTATGAATTAATCATCAAATTATTCATTATCAACTAAGAAAAGTTGAAATGAAAATTCTGGATTGAAATCCCAAATTGTAAATAGAAATTATATTTGAAAAAAATCGAAGTCGTAAGGCATCCAGAGTATATTTATGGAAGAATCTGGCCGTTCTGCAGCTCGAACTTCTTTTACATATAATTTTTAGCTATTTTTCTCTAAAATTCTTGTTCCAGCCTTTCTAGATTTACTTGATTTCTATCTCAATTCTTTGGTTTCAATTTTTTTGTTCGAAGTATGAAATGTCAATTTTACGTTTTCTTCTTTCTTTTATTTCGAAATTTTTCGAATGCATTTTCCTTTCCTCTGCAATTTCTACGAAAAAATTCTTTCAAATTTCACCTGCACTGTCTCATTGAAGTGATTGGATATTACTTAATACCAACTCATTATTTCTTTCATTTTCGGTGGGAATTTTAGTCTAAATTACTCTTTTTCGAAAAATTATTTCTTTTCCCCAAATTTTTAGAAAAATACGACTTATAATCCTTATCAATATATGCCTAAAACCATCCCTGGACGAATTCTTACATTTGAGTCGCGAAATCCACACTTTTTCATTCATTTCTAATAAGACAAGGGCTTACAAACATATTGTAATACCAATGCTTTCCATATCCAGCGCATATACTCCTCTGCATTGCTGTCAGGGTAAAAATGAATTTTGTTGATTCAATTTTCTGCACTATTTCAGATACCAAACGTAGCTACTTATCCTTAAATAAAGCAACAGCAACTAGAGAGGCCAAAAGTATTGCATTATGTTATTACACTGAATCGGGAGAGGTAACTAAAAAAAAAAAAATTTTTATAATTCAAATGAAGTTTTACAAGAGGGAAAGAGATTTCAATATCAATTTGATGTTCTACATAGTGAAAACAACTTGAAATTAACGACATTTTTTAAGGCAAGATATTTTCAACATCACTGTTGAAAATCTGAGAAAATTTGTGGAAAAAGCGTAAGTCACAAGTGAGTTTCCGGGAATTTTCTAGACATTCGATCTTTTTACGCTCGAATTTGAGGCTCAGCCCTTTCGATATTGGACACTTCTTATTTTTTTTAAGGATATCTCCAGCTCTGTTTGTTGTAGTGCAGAAATTCCAATTTGAATTGAAAGGCGAGATCGTTTTCCAACAATTTATGTGTTTGGAAAAGAGCCAGTAAATCTGAAGTGAATGGTCCATTTCTGAAGGAGCCAGCCAGTACACTTCGATTTCGATTATCGATTTATCGTAATGTTCTATTGCAACTCGCGGACACACTCATTTATCATTATCTCTCGATAATCAACCGGTCAACAATTCAAAGAATATCAATCATCACATTCTTTATTAATGACGAACTGACTCAACCGTACATCAACGGCTAATAAACTTTCATTATCAACCAAATCTTTTTTCAATCAACCACTTTTCATCTACGGATTCTCGGCACCTCCAGCCCACCCAAATTCTGAAAATTACCTGAAAATCTAGAAAAAAATCATTCATTTCGAAAGGCTTGTAGAAGAAAATCCGATTTCAATGAATTCACATATTAATATCTCAAGAATCGATAAAAATTGAATGAAAACCACATGAATAGATGGCATTTAATTTCACCTTTCATTTGATTTCGTATTTTTGCGCTATGAGAAAGAAAAAAAAATCAAAAAATTGAAAGGATACGTGTGATGGTTGTCAATAATTATTTTTTATCTATGGAATTGTTCATGATTATTTCATTGTTCCAAATTATCAAATAATCTTTTGTAAATCGTTATTTCGAAGTTTTACAGTAATCAACATAATTGAAGTGGATATTTGGAATTTTCGTTCATTATTTGATAAGTTAGATCACTTCACTTGAACCCTTACTCAATTCGAGAGAGATTGAATTATTGAAAATAAAATCTTCAAAAATCACCTCCATCATCAGTTGCCCATCATAAATTTGCCAAACTTTTCAATCGAATAATTTGAAAAATTCAATCCCAAAAAGTCTCATAGCAACTGCTGTTATTCTGCTTCCCTAACTTGACGATTGAATTAGTTCACAATTTTTTATGTTTCAACTTCTGTGTTGGGATTCTTTCTTTACTTCAAAATAATTACTATGTTATTAATTGGAACATTATCAGTTCGTGAATGGCAGATTTGACCCAGATGCCATTGGAAATTTTCTGAGAGCACATGTTGGTTACCATGATTCATTGGAGAAATTGGTAAGAATTTATCAAACTGCTGCTAATGCAGGTAAGGAAACACTGGAACGTTCATAATTAAAATCATTATTATTATTTTCTTTATAAAATAATCGACTTTTAATTTCTGTAAATAACACAGCAAATTCAGAACCAGGAGATAACTACGACAAAGCTTATGCATATCATGCCATACTTGGTATTCCCGACAATCTCAAAGTGTTCAAGGCAATATTCCGCATGCCTCAAGATCTTATATGAATAATTCGTATTTTTCCACTCGAAATGACTAATTATTGTTATCATAAGAATATGAATATTTTCAACTTTAAAAAATTAATTTCTATTAATTTCAATATTTCTAAATGAATTGTAGAATGGAAAATGAAGAAAAATGTTAATGATAATAAAATAATGAAAATACAAATGAATTGAAGTCTTTTACTGTAATTGATTCGACAATTGCTTTTCAATAGATAATGGAAAATATAATCACAAGAATAAAAGTTCTAAGAATGACAAAAAAATCAGAAAGTCAAGAAATTGAAAATTTTATGAGTTATTATATCAAAAACTCTAATTATCAGTAGAATGTTCTAGAAAAAAAAATTATTACATCAGGATATTTTAATAATCTTCACCGACTTGATCACGTAAGTAGAATAAAAGAAAATACTGAGTTATATACTCAACGAAACAATGAAGGGAGAAGAATTTTTTCTTTGTTTTTAGCTTCGCAAGAAGGAAATTATTGTATTCGCTCCAAGAATGAAAAATTGATTTCATGATTGATTTTCACATTTGGAGAGTTCTAAACATCGGTCCAGCAATTTCTTAGTTTTGATCAAATTGTGTTGGAATATGAGCAAAAATGATCCAGAATTTTAATAATCTATTTTCAATCAAATATTATAATTTCTATGTATAGACCGAAAGAAGAGAATGCGTGAAATCTTTCTAGAAACGTTCGTACAAACTTATACGAAGTGTAAAATATACAATTGATAAAAAAAAATTAAAAGCGAGACCCAGGGCCCTTTGTCCTGCGTGAACGCGTCACTTTTTATTTCGTCACCCTGCAGTTTGTTCTTCGATAGCTCTCAATCAGTAAAGACGTCAGATTAATTGAAAAGAAAAATTGTTCTGCTTAAACTCTGCGTTTTATTTCAAAACCTTTAGCCATATATGGATTTTAATCCAACGAATTGAGATAAAAAAAAATCTGTCTACTTGTGAAATTTTAAGATGAAATTTTTCTTGGACATTACTCGTAACGCGAGAATAGCAATGAAGTCGGAAGAAAAAAAATTGGAAAATTTTTTCAGTAGCATCAGTCAAGATTGGCTTGACAATTCATTTGATAATTAGAATAAAAAATAGTGTGCAAGTAGAAGCAGAAAGGTCTCGAGACTCATGCATGAAAGCGAACAAACAAAGAATCAAATATTCACCTTGAAAATAAAATAAGATTAGATTTATCAATAGAACATTCTAGAAGAACTACTGTAACGTTAAATTGTTGCTGTCGTACTACCATTGGTCTACGTAAGTACAGTACAATAAAGAATGTGACTATCCAAAGAAAATATCTATTTTTTTAACGAATACGTCAGAAGTTTCGAACGAAACAGAAGTAATTCTTTCCAATTGTGCATCGAATCGATTGCACATTCTAACGTTTAATCATGAAGTATATAATTGTTGTTGAATTCTTCGCAATAATGCTTGCGGTATCTGCAATGCCGAGTGTAAATAAATACAAGTATTATTTTACCTCATTAACTTTTATTCGCAATCATCAAATAAAATGTTTAGGCTTTTGAACTTAACTATTCCTGAATTCAGTTTTTCTCTCAATTTAAGTAAAAGCGTCTCATAATCGAGCATTTTAAAATTCAGAGAAATAAAAAAAATTTCAGGCCAATAGTGACGTGCGGTGTGTTGAGCTTCCAGAAAAATGGATAGAAGCTCTAATCAAATGTCAGGAAAATGTCTCAGAACGTATGAATAAATAATCAACTTATTCATAATCAGATGAAAATTAATTTCGTCAATTTAATTTTATTGAACAATTTCAGATACCTATGAGAGCTTCAAGTCGTTAAACAAGACATTAGTGACTAGAGAAGTTAAATGCTTAGCTGCATGTATTTACACTGAATCGGGAGAGGTAACAGTCCAGAACATATCAATTTTTTTTTTAATTTAAATTGACTTTCGGAGTAAGAGATGGGTTTTCTATTGAAATTTTATGTTCCACATAGTGAACATCTTTCGAAATTGATGGAACACTTTGAGGAGGAATTTTTTCAATGATACCATTGAAAGGATGAAATAGTGGTGCAGCGAAAATTTTGGGTCACAAACCAGGTAGAAATTGGCAAATGGACCAAGCCTGGTCCAGGCTTGCCCCACGCCTAATTAAGCCTGGTCAAAGCTTGGTAACAAAGCCTGACTCAAGCTTGGTGAAACTTTGGGATGGAACATCGGGCTAAACTTGAATACCAGGCCGGGGCCAAGTGTTGATATTCAGCCTTGGGCCAAGGTACACTTAGCTAGAATGCCAAGCTTTAAACAATATCAATGCAGCGTTGACGAAATATTTGAGAAACCTTTAAACATTAATGTTTATTGGATTACAGCCTTTTATTAGATAAGTTATCTAAAATAACATTTAAAAAAAACAATGGATATGGAAAAAAATTCCCCAGCTCGAACTCGAACGTGCTGCCATCAATTCTAAAAATTTTTAATAAAAATGTTTCTTTATCGGTGTTGATTATTATCGATCCGAATAGTATGGATATATTCATCTAGATGCCGCCGTCTCGGATGTCATTTCTCAGAGGAGATGATCCACGTATCGTTGTTGTCCAAGATATTCATTGAAGACCTGGACCTGAAACACGCATCTAGCAATCTGTGCTATTCCATTGACTTAGGGGTATAGTCCTTCAAACCGGATTATGGAGTGACTCATAACTTGTTTTCCAATTGAAATTAAAAAATTCAATATTATTTATCGTTCCTGTAATGCTATGATAATGGTTTCATTCAATTATTGATTGACTAGAATAATCAATACCAATATTTTTCGGATTCGCTCTGGATGAACCTTGGGCCGAGCTCGCTATCCAAGCTCTCTGCTAAGTTGGTTTTCAGGCATGGCTACCAATCTTGGATGCAGCTTGGTTCGGATTCGACCCGTCTGCTATGACGTTTTCCACCACCAATTTCTCTAACTTTTCAATGAAATCGTTGAAGAATGAAGAAATTCATCTCAAAAAATCTTATTTAATCTAATTTTAACTTCTTAGTCAGTTATTAATCAGACTATTATCAGTTCGTAGATGGTAGGTTCGACCCCATAGCAATTGAAGAATATCTGAGAGAATATGTTGGTTCCCATGATTTACTGGACCAGCTGGTAAAAATAGAAGTAGCTGCAGCTAATGAAGGTAAGGAAACACTCTACTGAGGGAATTTTTCTCTACAGGCACGACTACAGATTAATAGCATGCACCGAATATTTGCACAAACTACTAGTCTTGATTAGGAACGTAATGTTGTTTAGTTGAGTTATAATCGAACAAGAATTACAATGTCAGGGCTGTTATTCATACTGAATCAAGGCGGGTAACAAACCCATTGCTATACTTTAGTTCTGTAAGCGATTTTCCTATCATAATCCACATTTTGCGAAGGATTATCCGGTTAACCCGTTGACTGTCTTTGTCCACTATGGAGGACATTGAGTTTCACGTCCTGATATTTAAACCAGTTAACCATTTTCGTTCACTGATTTCAGTTCTAGGGCGTGAATCTCAATGTCCTATATAGTGGACAAAAACAGTCAATGGATTAAGATAATACAGAATCCATGAATTTGTATTTGAACTACTAATGACTGATGTGAGGAAGAAACATGGCAATTCATTGTGTTAGAAGCTTGGCAGAATCTTGACCAACAATAAAACTTGGTTGGACGAGATTAAGAATTCGGCATAGAACTACAATGATAATAATCATTATTCTTTTCTTCTGCATAAAATGATCAACCTTTTTTCTCTGTATACAACACAGCAAATGCAGAAGAGGGAGATGATTGTGACAAAGCTTATGTGTATCATGCCTCAAATCGTACTCCCGAGGATGAATCAGTATTGGCGGCAATATTCTATTGTCCTGAAGATTCTAACTAAAATCAAACGTCCCCAAAATCATATGTAAGCGGAATGAATAATTTTAATTTTTCCATTCGAAATAATCAGTTACTATTATTATAAGAATATGAATACTTCGAATTTAAAAAAAAAACTGATTTTCATTAAATTCAATATTGTTGAATGATTTGTAAAATGGAAAATAAAAAATAATTTCAATGATACTGAAATACTAAAGATTCCAATAAATGGAATGCTTTCTCTTTCCTTCAATAGATAAAATTTCCTATTTTTGAATATGAGCAGAAGTTCCAAGAGAGACAAAAAATCGAGAAATTGGAAATTTTAGTAAGGAAAAAAATAAAAACTATATTCATTAATAGAGTGTTCCAGAAAATTTTTGTTATCACATCAATGAGCTGACCACGTAAATGAGGACTAATTAAAATTACGTTCATTTTTTTTAATTCAGTTGAAATTCAATAGTAAAAATTGATTATCATTATATAATGATAATCAATAGACTACATATGTAGTCTAGAGGAAGGAGATGACAGAATATAAAATTTCATTAAATGCCCGCGAAAACCAATTATTGAATTAGAGCTCGGTGACAAAGCCATAATAAGTATTTGTCGATTCTATTAACGAATTGCGTGTACAGGAAAAATCGACCAATTAGAAAATTAACGGTAAAGAACCGGCTCAAACCGCCCGGTGAGGCACAGAGCACACCTTCCTGTTTCGTTAGCGAACGGTGTCACTTGTAATTTATGTGGAATTGGTTTTGTCCGGAAAACGATCAATTAGAACTGAAAATATTGTATGAAAATTTAGATTAATTGAATTAACTGAAATCATTGATAACAATTGTAAGGAGCTTCACGTATAAATTGATTGTAACAATAAAATAAAATTGACGATATTGTAAGTATTTTTCTGCATTTTTCATCTATTCATTGGCCTATTTTCACCTGTTATCTTGAGAATTCAATTTCCTCACGGGTCATCCGACTCAAATCCTTTCAGTTTATCGTCAAAGTGAATTAGTCAAATTCTTCATGAATATTTTGTTGATTCTATATGAATTAACTGGCGCTCAACAAAAATAAATTTCTCGTCAAATTTTGAGCTCCGACAGTCTTTGAACCAGGCCACGTCAGTTGTAGCTCCTTGGTTTTCACATAAAACGAAAATTTGACGAATAATCAATAATAAAAAAGAAGCTGTCTCATCATAACACAAGACAAATTGATTCATTTTTGTCATTATTCTCAACAAAATATCTCGGAAAGTAATGGGAATGTGCCTCGTTCACCTCAATCCCCTCTTGTAATGAACTTCAAAAGCCATGAAAAAAGATCTGGACAACCCGGGTAGGAATCGCCCAATGCTCGACTCTTGGCCGAACAGCGGCCAAGAATTCGCATGCCGAAGCCTGGTAACCATGGCTCGGCCAAACCTTCGCCAAGCATCGGTACACCGTCGTTCGGGCCTTCAGGATTGGCTGAGCAACGATGCACCGTAGTTTGGCCTGCCAGAATTGGCCAAGCGTTGTTCGAGACTTGGCGTCCCAAGGCTTGGCTCCTGAGCATTGGCCCCTTGTTGGGCCAATAATGAACTGCCAAGGCTTCGATTTTTTTTTCATCTTTTGACATGATTAAATTATTTTACATTATCAAATAACTTCTGAACAATTCTGATCGAATTTCATCTCCCCAAACAAAGTAAACGGCAATAAATTTATGAGGATCAAATTTAATCTAAAAAGTATAAAATGTTCTAACGGCTAGGACGGTAAGGTAACAGATTAGTAATCGGAAGGTCCAGGGTTCAATCCTAGGTGCCGGCTTTTTTTTTTCTTTTTTTTTTCAAATAACATTGGATTTTGACCATTCTTACGTGCTTCAGAAGACTTAAATACTTTTAATTCATGTATCTAACATGAAATCTACGATAGAATAAACATTGGCTGAACATTGGCACCAAAATAGTACCCAATGCTCGTTATCGAGGCTTGGCCATGCTTCGGCAATCAGCATTGGTACAATGTTATCATCCAGTTCTCAATCAATATTGGGCCAGCCGTGGCTGAGGATTGGACGCCAGCATTGGATCATGGGCTCCCGGCACTGGGCCAACATTGGCCCAATGAATTTTCCCTACCCGGGAAGTTGGGCATATCTCCATTAGTTTTCGAGATATTCTCAAATAAAAAAATTTCTGTTTCTTCAGTTCGTGACTAAAAGCCATGAGAAATTAGGTAATGAAGAGGTCCAACTAAAATAACAAATGAGAGTTATAATGGGAGGGAGCAGCAATGACACTACTAACGTCACCTCTTGAAAAGAAATAAAATCGTGATACCATATGACAAAAATTTGCATATCTTTTCCTTACTTTGGTAGAATTTTTTTTCAATCATGCAGCACGTAGACATATTTTTGAGGCCATTTGAATGACAAAACCGTTACCAATACCAATGGAAAACATTCAAAGTCGATACAACTATTTCCGAGGAGATATGTGAAATAATGCACGTAGGCTCGCACATTTCGTTATCGACAATGTGTACCTAGAAATTTCCGTAATTGTATAATTTGGACGGTTCAATGTATGGCCTGATGTAGAAGAAGTATTAATGGGCCTCCAATTTTTTTCGGAAACTTGTGCTTTTTCATTAATTCAATTAATTTGATTCTTTAATTCAATTGATTGAATCCCTCAATTCAATTGATTTATTCAATAATTTAATTTAATTTCCATCTTCACGCAATAATATGAGTTTTCATTTACTATAACCTGAATAGGTTAGAAGTTTAACCCCTCAAGGACGGGGTCCATACCTCGTATCGACCCTCTCCGTTAACATTGAAAAATCATTTTCTCAAATACTACCACAGATATAAAAAATTTTAGAACTGATTTTGGTAGATAATGGATTATCTACTCATTATCTACCCAAATCAATTTTTTTAATTTCTATATCTGTGATAGTATTTGAGAGAATGATTTTTCGATGTTAACGGAGAGGGTCGATACGAGGTATGGACCCCGTTCTTGAGGGGTTAAATACTCAAACACATTGAGCCTTCTTTCCATTCAAATTCAGATAGAATTCTCATGAATAAACGCCTATATATGACCGAAATTGCCGTAAAAATTTATGTTACGAAAATAATAAAAATAATCTATACACGGTCGGTAAATTCTAAAAACTGAGTATTAATGAGATTAAAGCCAAGAGATATCAGCTACTTACAACACCGCTCTAGGAACTCTCGAAAGAAAATCATACTGATATCTGAAATGTTTTCAGAGTTGTGCTCTGACAAAATTGATTGACAGCGTGCGTAAAACATAAAAAAACAAAAAACAAAAAAACTGTACTGGTCTGCTCTATATGGGAAGTGAATTTAATGTTGAAAGCTCATGTTTTACGCACGCCGTCCGGAACGTAGCCAGCGTGGTTCGTGGCAATTTTCTTAAGCGTTTCTGGATGATTTTCTGAAACTGAAAGATTTTGAGTATTTATAGCAACAAATTAACAATATTTCATCATTTTCCATAGCTCTACCCTGATTGTACGAATAAATGAAAGAGAAAGGAGTGTGCATATCCACGCCAAGAAGATGGCTTCAATTGTGAAATCTTCGTGATCCATTTTATGGAAGAAATTCTCCGTAGGAAACTTCCTTCAATTAAAAATTTAAAGTCCCAAGAGAAGCGAGAAGGATTGGAGCATCTCATTCTCAGCACATCATATGATGTTTCTAACAACTGCCTGTACTGTGGATCTAATGGATCCGAAAGCGAGGATCCAATAGATTGGTTCTTCTGTAGCACGTGTTCCAGATGGGCAGAGTTCCGATGCCTAAACTATTTAAATCGGACAATTGGAAAAATAAGAGACGATTATTTTGTTTTCAATTACCTCTCGTGCTCTAAATGGCTCACGTCTCATTAAAAAAATTCAAATTCCTCGTTAAAAGAAAAATTTCAGTTGAAAAGACACGTTTTTCAATTTTTCACTCATTTTCTAATTCTATGGACTAGGTGCAACTCTAGAACAGCTGGACTAAACCTCGAGGAATTAAATTTTTTATTACGCTTATTCAAAATATTTTTCAATTTTAGAACAGTTCAGCAACTAACTGAAGGTTTAGAATGAGCAATTTTATGACTGGTTCCCACCAGTCTGTTCTGGGTAATTTTTCTGAAACTACTTCAATAGAAATATAAATCACTATTGGTATGAAATTCAATCCGTTTATACTATGAATTCAACCCTCTCTTCCATTAACTCTGAGTAAACTTTATCGAGCACAAGTCCGCCTTTAGCGCGCGTTTATCATCCGTTCCTTTAGTTACTAATCCGAGCAGTCACGTCCCATCTTTATATTATCAACAAAGTATTGAGATACGGATATACTAGTTTCCACTAGGTTCTCCTTCGTATCCCATGGTAAAGGAAAGAATTCGCAATCAGTCATGGTCACGCAGGATTTCGATTCTGACTATTGATAACGGTTCACTCATTTTCGCGACCCAAAGAGCCACAACACTTGGTAGAAGTTTAAGGGATATTTTCTGAAAGCCCGCACTATTTTTTGCCATTTTAATATACATGTAAGATTTCGTTTGGACCTGTCTGAAGTGGAGTGCAATCAGCTATCTTCGTAACTGACAATTGGCGCTACTCACTTCGAAGTGCGAAAATTGGCTTCTCAAGATGGTGGTGCTGAATTGGGAATTTTCCAGTCATCTCTTCTCTATAAAAGGTAATAAAGGGTACAGCTTCTCTTGCTTTTCTCGAGGTTATTATCATGACTGGGAAGAATAAATTGAAAACACGAAACTATCATTCTTAGTGAATTTTTTCATTTTATTCCGTCATTAAATGATTACACAAGTAAGAATGGTTCGATTCAATTTTGACATTGAAGATGATTCACATCTTTCGATTATTGAGAATCGGAAATTATCGAAGGACTGAAATACATTGGAAAGATAGTCAAAGAATAATAATTTCCCTTTCAATAAATCCAATTATTTTTCTTTCCTTTCTCCATATGATATCAGTAGTCTTGCACCGGTATTTACCTGAAAATAAGTAAATTCCTCATTAATCCATTAGTTTATCTGATTTGGGAAGGACTGTCGCTTGTGATACCTCGGGTGCTTGGAAATTATCGGATATCTTTCGAAAGTTGCGTTGCTCAGCAACATGTGCTTGAAGTACGTACATGTTGCGCAAGGGCTTGGGCATGGAATCCCAAGCTCTTGCGCGAGAAATTTCATGCCAAACTGAGCACACATATTGCTTCTCCTTCTTCTTTCTTGTGCTGCGCAAACGCAGCTGGCCTTCAGTCGTTCGACTATACAGCCAATATAAACTCTTATTCTTCTTTTTCATGGTTCTAACCATTAGGTCATCCGGTTATCAGCTCCCAGTGGGCGTTTCTGAGACTTCCTTGCTTATTATAGATTGTTGATAAAGTTGTCTTCATTATTGAAAGGATGGTCGTGATACCTAGGTTTGAATTTGGATGATCTTTTAGATAGCTTTTTTTGGTTTTTCTCACGAAATTCCGAATGTGATATACTTCTTTAGTCGTAGGTTCGTTCAATAGTTTGTGAATATTATATCGAGGGTCGAGAAAGCAGAAGGTCGAGGGTATATTTTTTTTGGGAATGGGTAAAAACCTTGAGTATAATGCAAATGATACGAAAACTTGGAATTATTTGATTCTGCTTCAGAAGCGGAAAGCTGTATCTCCAATTGTAAAATAGAATCATGTACCTTACTACTGGGGATATATTCGATTCATTTTATAGTCCACTGGAGCGAAATAGCGTATGTGTAGAATATAAGACCTTCTGCCGTAGAAATGTCCATCTTGGCCCACACGACCTTCTGCTTCTGAATCCTCGATATACACTCTCGAGTGTTTCAGAAGAGCTGGGCGGACTGAAGAGACATTGAATGAAAAGAATCATCAGATCTATCTAGGATCGATTTTGGGCACCAGGCCGGGAGAGATCGAATCCGGGTACCGAAAAAACTTTATATCTCGAGAAAGATGGGGCCTATTCATTTGATTTTTTTTTAACGTGATTCCCGTGAAAAACTATAAATGATTGACATGATTTCCACATCCAGCAATATATTGATTCTACTCAAATATGTTATTGCTATTGAATATGCCATTATGAAAGAAGCAGTATAATGGCAGGGTACTGGTAGAAATCAGATATGTGGCATCTGCCCAGACGCCACTCCTTCGGGCACTGGATGCTTTACGCAAACGGCAGTTGAGAGATGGCTTTTGGCATAAATCCGCTAGACGAACTGCTATTGCTACTTTCAGCTAGTCTAATGTTTCTCCTGGGGATGTCTCCGTTCAATAGCATTCACAGAGTGAGCCTTCGATGAGATTGTTTCCGGTCAGGCTTTGATTGAGAATAGAGTGATTAGATCTTAGCTCTGTGATTGTGACGACTGGTGACCTCTCTATGTTCAGCCCATGATACCAGAGAGTTCTCCACCAATTACCAAATTTAATGAAATGGTGTCAACATTGAAGTTTGATTGTCTTCTTAGTAGTTGCGATGATCTGTCTTTCGCACACATTTCGCCGAACAGGGAAACTTAAGGGATAACGCCCGATCAATTTCCAAGCATAAGGGGTATTTGGGAGATTATTTTATCATCCAGATTTTGACTGATGAGAGCAGGGGATTTCCCATTATTAATGGACAATGAAGGAGTTTTGATTCGAATGGCCCTTATTTTTAATGATCTCGCAACGAATGTACGTTGGAATTGGTTGGAAAAACTACTGTTCACTGCTCAGCAGCCATGGTATTATTGGCAATTATCAAAATCATACACACCACGTGAAGTCAAATCTCTTGGTCCTATTAGTCGAAATTTGGATGATGAAAGAAAAATAAACTCTGAAATATCTCGGAAACTGCATGAGTTATAATAATTTATCAAAGAATCTAATCAAGTGAGGAACGAGAAGAGTGGCCTCATCTCCAAGATCATTCATCCTTGGGAGAATCAAGTTATCCTGCAGGATCCATCTTCTATTGAGTTCGTAACCTCGTGCAGTAACCGAGATATCTGATGAGGATTTTTCTGATAATTGAACTCACTTTTGAAATTTTCCACGATTGTCGTTTTACAACCTAAAGAGTGTTAACTGTCAAAGGGATTCTTATATCGAACTTCTTGAGTCTACCGAACGTTTTGTAGTTTCCTACACAAGCGTAAGTAGCAGCATCTGTTTTGGCTAATTCGGGAAATTTGAGAGTAGAGTCGCCCATAATTGCATTCTTCGGTAATGGTAATCCATCTGCTCTTTTCCACTCTATATGGAATTTTTTCTGCTCGAGACGATAGGGTGTACACTCGAGCTCAACCGATTCACCGACAAGACCACTAGGATGGTCACTATGCAGAATGGAGCCATCCACTCGCAAACATTTCTTGAGAGTCCTCGCGGTATTGGACACTTCACAACAGTAGATACCTGAAAATAGGTGAAGTTGTGATTAATTCATGAGTATTTTTATGATGGAGAGGAATTTTTTTTATCAAGAATCTCACAAGCTACACGAGCGTCAATGGGGATTCTAATAATCTCATGCTATTAGGAAGACGTGAAACTAGACGAGTCAACTTATTTTTGGTACATTTATCAGTTAAATATCTCGGGAAACTATTGACTCATCCGATTTTATTTCTTGATTCCTGAACTTGTAGCTTCCATTTCGCTTCAGCTTGCTGAGATACTGGAAAATTCGATAGAGCAGTTTATAATGGATTGACTTACGGTCCTGTTGAGGACGCTGCCAGGAACCAATAGTCAGATCCCCATTAAGGATCTCGTATGCACTGTCAAATGCAGAATCAGCAGTCCATTTGTAGGACAATTCCTTACCAATGGCGCTACAGTTCATCCGATGCCCCGTTTTGGTGGTCTTATGAGCTATTTTCACTTCAGATATTGATGAAGCGAGAGCAATATCTGCAGTTACAGAAGCAGATGCTTTTCCGTTTGTTGCGAAACACATATAGCGACCTGCCTGATTGATTGCGATGTCCGTTATGGTCAAAGAGCCGTCATCTGATTGGTGAACGTTCGCAGCGAATGAACTGTTGTCTTCTCGTGACCAGGTGAATTTCATATCTGAATATCCTACAGATTCACGACACTCTAGTGAAATTGAACTCCCTGCGATGACTACGTGAGGATCTTTCGGATACACCTCAAGAACGGGCTGTTTGATCACTACTCGGACGGTCTTATTACTAGATCCTGCTGGATTCACAGCCAAGCATAGATAAAGCCCCGCCTCGCTTGTCGACAAAGACATAATCTCATGAACTGCAGACCTCGGAGTTGCTGGCTTGACGATATCATACGAGTTGGATTCATGTGAGAATTTCTGCCACTGCACAGTTGGCTCGGAATGACTCTCAGCTTCACATGTCAATTTGACTGTATCACCTAGTTTCTTAGTTATATTTCCATCAGTGATTTCTGCAATTTTGATGACTGGAAGTGTTCGAACTTCAATTTCTGTTGTTACTGAAGCAGATGCTAGTCCATTCGATGCAGAGCACTTATAACGACCTTCTTGATTGATTGCTATATCGGTTATTGTCAAAGAGCCGTTATCTGACTGATGGACATTTGAAGGAAATGAACTGTTGTCGTCTCGTGACCAGGCGAATTTCATATCTGAATATCCTGCAAATTCTTGACACTCCAGCATAATTGAACCTCCTAAGATCACTACGTGAGCGTCTTTCGGATACACTTCAAGAACGGGCTGTTTGATTGCTACTCGGACAGTCTTATTACTAGATCCTGCTGGATTTGTAGCCGAGCATAGGTAAAGCCCTGTCTCACTTGTTAATAAGGTAATATCGTGAACTGCAGATCTCGGTGCTGCTCGATTGACGATTTGATACGAATTAGATTCATTTGAGAATTTCTGCCACTGCACAATTGGCTCGGGATGACCCTCAGCTTCACATGTCAATTTAACTGTTTCACCTAGTTTCTTGGTTATATCTCCATCCGTGATCCCTGGATTTCGGATGACTGGAAGAGTTCTAACTTCAATTTCTGTTGTTATGGAAGCAGATACTAGTCCATTCGATGTAGAGCAATTATAACAGTTTTCAACTGTCAAAGGTATTCTTATATCGAACGTCTGGAGTCTACCGAACATTTTGTAGTTTCCTACACAAGCGTAAGTAGCAGCATCTGTTTTGGCTAATTCGGGAAACTTGAGAGTATAATTGCCCATGATTGCATTCTTCGGTAATGGTAATCCATCTGCTCTTTTCCACTCTATATGGAATATTTTCTGCTCGGAACGATAGGGTGTACACTCGAGCTCCACTGATTCACCGACAGAACCACTAGGATGATCACTATGCAGAATGGAGCCATCCACTCGCAAACATTTCCTGAGAGTCCTCGCACGATTGGACACTTCACAACAGTAGATACCTGGAAATGAGTGAAGTTATGATTAATTCATGAGTACTTTTATGTTGGAGTGGAGTTTTTTCCATCGAAAATCTCACAAGCTACATGAGCAACAATGAGGATTCCAATAATCTCATTTTATTAGGAAGACGTGAAACAAGACGAGTCAACTTATTTTTGGTACATTTATCAGTTAAATATCTCAGCAAACTATTGACTCGTCCTGTTTTATTTTTCAATTTCTGAACTTGTAGCTTCCATCTCGCTTCAGCTTACTAAGATACTGAAAAATTCAAAGGAGCAGTTTATAATGGATCAACTTACGGTCCTGTTGAGGACGCTGCCAGGAACCAAGAATCAGATCTCCATTTAGAATCTCGTATGCACTGTCAAATGCGGAATCAGCAGACCATTTGTAGGATAATTCCTCACCAATGGCACTACAGTTCATCCGATGCTCCGTTTTTGTGGTCTTGTGAGTTATTTTGACTTCAGATATTGATGAATCAAGAGCAATATCTCTAGTTACAGAAGCAGATGCTTTTTCATTTGTTGCGAAACACATATAGCGACCTGTTTGATTAATTGCGATGTCCGTTATGGTCAAAGAGCCGTCATTTGATTGGTGAACATTCGCAGCGAGTGAACTGTTGTCTTCTCGTGACCAGGTGAATTTCATATCTGAATATCCTACAGATTCACGACACTCTAATGTCATTGAACTCCCTGCGATGACTACGTGAGGATCTTTCGGATACACTGCAAGAACGGGTTGTTTGATCACTACTCGGACGGTCTTATTACTAGATCCTGCTGGATTCACAGCCAAGCATAGATAAAGCCCCGCCTCGCTTGTCGACAAAGACGTAATCTCATGAACTGCAGACCTTGGAGTTGCTGGCTTGACGATATCATACGAGTTGGATTCATGTGAGAATTTCTGCCACTGCACAGTTGGCTCGGAATGACCCTCAGCTTCACATGTCAATTTGACTGTATCACCTAGTTTCTTAGTTATATTCCCATCAGTGATTTCTGCAATTTTGATGACTGGAAGTGTTCGAACTTCAATTACTGTTGTTACTGAAGCCGATGCTAGTCCATTCGATGCAGAGCACTTATAACGACCTTCTTGACTGATTGCTATATCGGTTATTGTCAAAGAGCCGTTATCTGACTGATGGACATTTGAAGGAAATGAACTGTTGTCGTCTCGTGACCAGGTGAATTTCATATCTGAATATCCTGCAAATTCTTGACACTCCAGCATAATTGAACCTCCTAAGATCACTACGTGAGCGTCTTTCGGATACACTTCAAGAACGGGCTGTTTGATTGCTACTCGGACAGTCTTATTACTAGATCCTGCTGGATTTGTAGCCGAGCATAGGTAAAGCCCTGTCTCATTTGTTAATAAAGTAATATCGTGAACTGCAGATCTCGGTGCTGCTCGCTTGACGATTTGATATGAATTAGATTCATTTGAGAATTTCTGCCACTGCACAATTGGCTCGGGATGACCCTCAGCTTCACATGTCAATTTAACTGTTTCACCTAGTTTCTTGGTTATATCTCCATCCGTGATCCCTGGATTTCGGATGACTGGAAGAGTTCTAACTTCAATTTCTGTTGTTATGGAAGCAGATACTAGTCCATTCGATGTAGAGGAATTATAACAGTTTTCAACTGTCAAAGGTATTCTTATATCGAACGTCTGGAGTCTACCGAACATTTTGTAGTTTCCTACACAAGCGTAAGTAGCAGCATCTGTTTTGGTTAATTCGGGAAACTTGAGAGTATAATTGCCCATGATTGCATTCTTCGGTAATGGTAATCCATCTGCTCTTTTCCACTCTATATGGAATATTTTCTGCTCGGAACGATAGGGTGTACACTCGAGCTCCACTGATTCACCGACAGAACCACTAGGATGATCACTATGCAGAATGGAGCCATCCACTCGCAAACATTTCCTGAGAGTCCTCGCACGATTGGACACTTCACAACAGTAGATACCTGGAAATGAGTGAAGTTATGATTAATTCATGAGTACTTTTATGTTGGAGTGGAGTTTTTTCCATCGAAAATCTCACAAGCTACATGAGCAACAATGAGGATTCCAATAATCTCATTTTATTAGGAAGACGTGAAACAAGACGAGTCAACTTATTTTTGGTACATTTATCAGTTAAATATCTCAGCAAACTATTGACTCGTCCTGTTTTATTTTCCAATTTCTGAACTTGTAGCTTCCATCTCGCTCCAGCTTACTAAGATACTGAAAAATTCAAGGGAGCAGTTTATAATGGATTAACTTACGGTCCTGTTGAGGACGCTGCCAGGAACCAAGAATCAGATCTCCATTTAGAATCTCGTATGCACTGTCAAATGCGGAATCAGCAGACCATTTGTAGGATAATTCCTCACCAATGGCACTACAGTTCATCCGATGCTCCGTTTTTGTGGTCTTGTGAGTTATTTTGACTTCAGATATTGATGAATCAAGAGCAATATCTCTAGTTACAGAAGCAGATGCTTTTTCATTTGTTGCGAAACACATATAGCGACCTGTTTGATTAATTGCGATGTCCGTTATGGTCAAAGAGCCGTCATTTGATTGGTGAACATTCGCAGCGAGTGAACTGTTGTCTTCTCGTGACCAGGTGAATTTCATATCTGAATATCCTACAGATTCACGACACTCTAATGTCATTGAACTCCCTGCGATGACTACGTGAGGATCTTTCGGATACACTGCAAGAACGGGTTGTTTGATCACTACTCGAACGGTCTTATTACTAGATCCTGCTGGATTCACAGCCAAGCATAGATAAAGCCCCGCCTCGCTTGTCGACAAAGACGTAATCTCATGAACTGCAGACCTTGGAGTTGCTGGCTTGACGATATCATACGAGTTGGATTCATGTGAGAATTTCTGCCACTGCACTGTTGGCTCGGAATGACCCTCAGCTTCACATGTCAATTTGACTGTATCACCTAGTTTCTTAGTTATATTTCCATCAGTGATTTCTGCAATTTTGATGACTGGAAGTGTTCGAACTTCAATTTCTGTTATTACAGAAGCAGATGCTAGTCCATTCGATGCAGAGCACTTATAACGACCTTCTTGATTGATTGCTATATCGGTTATTGTCAAAGAGCCGTTATCTGACTGATGGACATTTGAAGGAAATGAGCTGTTGTCGTCTCGTGACCAGGTGAATTTCATATCTAAATATCCTGCAGATTCACGACACTCCAGAGTAACTGACTTCCCTGCTATGACTGTGTGAGACACAGTTGGATGCACTTCGAGAACGGGCCATTGGATTATTACCTGAACAGTCCGATCACTAGATCCTGTCGAATTTTTAGCTGAACATAGGTATAGACCTGCGTCATTTTCTGACAGAGATTTAATCTCATAAACTGCAGATTTTTTAGTGATTATCTCACTGATTGGATGCAATTCAGTTCCAGGTGAGAATTTACGCCACAGTACTGTTGGCTGGGGATGACCATCAGTATTGCATGTCAAATTCACCTTTTCGCCTAGCTTCGCAGTTATACTTTCATTAATTTCTGGTATAATTGGAATTACTGGCATCATGACAACTTCTATTACTGTAGTTACAGAAGCAGACAGGACTCCCTTTGTTGCAGTACATTTGTAACGACCTCCGTTTTCTATTGTAATATTTCTCATAGCCAAGGAGCCGTTGAGTAACTTGACGGTATTTGGAGCCAATTGATGACCATTTTCTCGTTCCCAGTCAATTTTCATATTCAAGTGTCCCACGGATTCATGACACTCTAGATTGAGTGAGCTCCCTAATCGTACTTTGTGATGCATCTCAAGAATGGGCGGTTCGATCGTTAAACACTTCTCGGTCGATAGTAGAGTATTAGCAGCAACACAGCAGAATGTACCTAAAAATGAGTGAATTCGAAATCAATCTATATGTGTATCTGAATTTAGAGGAGTTTCCTCGCAAACTGCACGATGAGTGACAGTTTCTGCTATTCCACCGATACTGCACTAGTCAGTGGTTATGGGCCGAATTTCACCAAGTTGAACCGGATTACGTCCACTGAAAGCAGCGGTTGTGGTTTCAGTTAACTTCCCCCTCTACAATATCTTCCGTAAGTGCCCAACGCTGGGTATTGTAGAGAGAGAGAAGTTAACTCAAGCCACAACCACTGGATTAAGACTCGAGATTGCGTCTCGAGTAAGTTGGAAAGAGAAAAAAATATCAAAAGTAAAGTTTTTGTAGTTATTCATTAATTACTACCATCACATGCTCAGAACCTGCATTTCCATGGGTTCAAAATGCTTTTTGCATAATTTTCTATCATTCCCTTTTTTCAAATCCGAATTCAAACAGTCAATTTTGTCAAATATGATAAAATGTGCGATTCCCCATAAGGCTCAATGTTAAATTCGTGATATTCCGAGTGTCAATATCTTTTGACACATTTCCGGTAGCCCTTTAAGGTTTCAGCTGGATATACCATCATAATCTACGAATGTGCCTAATTTCAAGATTTTCGGATCGGTCAATCGAGTACCGGCCGTACTTCCTTAATCGAATAATCTAATCCAGTAGTGAAGAGGCAAAACAAGACACGTTGTCATATGTTTGTGATAATCCTCCATCACATTTCTTGAAGAAATTGACCCATCCCGTTTTATTTATTCACAATGAAATTTGTATTTTTCATTTGACTTCATCTTCTTCCCTTATCGAGATATTCAATCGAAATTTTCATGACAGTTCAACTCACCTTGGTTGTCTTCCCTAAAATCGTAAATTGACAATAAATTGCCCTCAATCTTCTCGTTCTCTCGCAGATCTGTGCGTCCTCCTCTGTGTGTCTTCCATGCATATGTAATTGTCTCATCAGGCTGCGTTATACATTGAATCGTTACATTATTGTCATATTCACCATCAAGGCCGGTGCTTCTCAATTCTACAATTTCCGGTGGAGTGACAACTTCCAACGGTATTTTCTGATAGAATGCAGTTTTACCATGTAACGATCCTACACAAATGTAATCACCAGTATCCTCTTTGACTAATTTAGGAATCTTGAGAACACCATCATTTACAATTGCAGCAGTCGGTAAGCCCTCTGATCTTTCCCACTTGATATCGAAATGATCATCTATACCAAAAACTTCACAAAACATTTCAGCTGAACTATCAACGGTACGCTCTAAAGGATCACTGGAAATAATTAACGGACCCAATCGTTTGCATTTCTCGGCGGTCTCTGCGCTATTGAATACTTTGCAGCAGAATTCACCTGAAAATGAGTGAATTAATGATTAATTCACAAGTTTTTCAGGGGTGGGGAGGAGTTTTTCTCGAATATCCTGCAAGCTACATGAGCTGTAATGATTTTCCTAACAATCCAATGTGATACTAAAATAGTGAAACACACATCAGTCCGACTTATTTTGGAGACGATTCTTAATCGAATATCCCAGAAAAGCATTGCCTCATCTTGTTACAACAATTTACTGATGAGCTTGCACTACAGAGAGTGAAATATTCAATTAAAATTTCCATGAAAGATCAACTTACGATCATTTTCTTTGGTAACTTGATTGATTATCAGTACATTTCCTGCAGCCACCTCATTACTGAGCAGATCTCCGATTTTTGTGAACCATGCATAGGATAAATTTTCACCAGTGGCTCGACAGATTGCCTTCAAACCTTCATCAGCAGAGTACTCTGATGTTATCTTAATGTCAGATATTCCAGTTACATCTATTAGAAAATCTGTAGATATAGAACGCTTGTAACGACCTTCCACATTGATAGAAGGTTCTATGTTATACCGCCCTGCTTCGCTGGATGCTGAAAGAATAATTGATCTTCAAATTTCCATCATATTGAGTCGAAAAATGAGCAGGAAAGGAAAAACCAAATTGCTATAGTGAAGTAGTTCATTCTAATCATATCATTCGATTCAGAAAATTCAAAGCTTCAAAAAAAATATAAGTATCTTTCTTTGAATCTTTGAATTTTCTGAATTAACAGTTTGGTTGATCAGTTTGCCTGCAGTCCGGCAGATTCACTAGGTTAAGGATATTCAAGTAGTTCCGGAAATCTATTTTTCATTTTCAATTTTAGTCACTTTCCATAGAGTAGCATGAGAATAGTTTCTTAAAATTTACTTTTTTGAAGAACATTAAATTAACATTTGAACTCCATGAACGACATCAAGTTTCAGTTTCACTGCAACAATTCATGGTCATAGACCCATTTTTACTTCATACAACCATATACAAGGTGTATTGTAACTATACGGACAAACCTATATAGTCTTGTAGGGGGTGACGAGACGATCAGAAATTGTCCAGGGAAAAATGTTGTACGACCAAAATTGGCCGAGTTATAAGACTTACAAGTTGCCCAATCGGAGCGCAGCTTTAGACGGTCTTTAGCTGCACTCAGGGCCCCAAAGATTCTCATCGATCTTATGGTTTTTCTCGGCTCTCGAATACAAAAATAATCAAAAATACGAAAAGAAGAGATGAAAAAAAGAAGATCAAAAAATCAAAAGAAAAAAAGAGATGAAAAAAATTGAAAAAACCCCGGGTGGATCATGCGACAGGGCAGTCGATTTTTTCACGGAATCGACCGTGATTCGATCATGATGCGATCAGATCGCAGCTGCATTGCAGTCGCATCGTGGTCACATGACAGTCGAGTTTGTGAAAAAATCGACTGTCTGATCGATATGCAATCGCCCGATCCATCAGGGAAATGGTAAATCCCCAAACAAACAGATCAAAAAGACAAAAAAAATGACAAACACAAAAAAAAAGAGATGCAAAAAACAAAAGAAAAGAAATGAAAAATACAAAAAGGAAGATATACAAAAGACGACAAAAAGAAATGAGAAATACAAAAAAAAGAAATGAAAAAGACGAAAAAAAGAGATGAAAAAGACGAAAAGGAGAGATGGAAGAGACAAAAGGGAGAGATGAAAAAGAAAAAAAAAAGAATTGAAAAATGTCAGAAATTAACTCTTTATTGAGTACTTTTCACCCTTTTCTTTGAATTTTTCATCTTTTTTATTCAGCTTTTTCATCTCTTTTTTTATTTTTTTTTCATCTCTCCTTTTTGTATTCTTCATTTTTTTTTGTCTTTTTGATCTGTTTTTTTCGGATTTTCCATCCATTTTTTTTATTTTCTTCATCTCTTTTTTTTTAATTTTTCGATTTTTTTTTTCATCTTTTCTTTTCGTATTTTCGATTATTTTTGTATTTGAGAGCCGAGAAAAACCATAAGATCGATGATAACCTCTGGAGCCTTCAACGTAGCTGACTTTCCGGTGTATCTGGATGCCAGCGTCACGACCGTCTAAAGCTTCGCTCCGATTGGGCAACTTGTAAGTCTTATAACTCGGCCGATTTTGGTCGTACAACATTTTTCCCTGGACCATTTCTGATCGTCTCGTCGGCCCCTACAAGGCTATATAGGTTTGTCCATATATTTACAATACATCCTGTATATTCTCGTTTATCAGAATGTCTTTTAACTTTTTGAGTTATTAAACGAGCAGGAGCCCCACTCTTTGTGCGTCATTTATAAACTCCAATCTTTGTGCGATAGCTAATATTTTGCCAATTCGATTGACAAAACCCTCCCGAATGGAATTTCACCGATAATGAATCGAATCGCTATTTATATTTTCCATTGCTCAAAACATAGCATTATTTACACGACAAATACGCACTTATACATTTCTACACATATTGCTCCAGACTGTATCGATCTGTTCAAGATTCCATCTGTAGTACTTCAAGGGAGCTTGACACTCGAAAACTGCCCGAGATGAAATTTTTGAGTCTTTGAGAGTCTTTTACGGTCTTCAGAGACTCCCAGAAAGACTTTCGGGTCTCTGGAGCGTCTCGCAAGTCCCGCAACTGACTCTACAGTGTCTCTCGTGTCTCTCTGTGTCTCTCCCGTAAGGACTCGTATCTTTGCTGGGCTCTCAGTAGATTTATAAAGATTTACAAAGACATAAATCCTTATGAGAGACCGAGAAATGAATGATTTTTTTCATTTTAACTTAATAATTCTTATGTTCTCAATTTTTATAATATTTGGAACGTGTGGAATTATTATTTTTTCAATTTTTGACTTTAATTAAAATTGCAGCGTTTTGATTTTAATTAAAATGTTCAATATTAGCGGAAAGTAGAATGAAACGGGCATAGGAGTAGAATGGAAATATTTGAGTTTTGATGTTTATATTATCAAATTCCTTCTGGAATAAATCAAAATATTGGAGATTCATAGGAAAAACACACATAGTTTATTATTTTTTTTCAATCAAGTTGACAGGCTCTACAATGTTAATACTTTCATTGAGAACTCTCAAAAGAAAGCACGCGGAAAGTACATTACTTATATCTATTGCAATCATATTTTCCGTCACAACGCATTAAAAAATTCGCGGAAATTGAGGCGAAGTGACACATTCCCTCTAAAGAAAAACTAAGGCAATATCCGAGCGCGAATAGGGACTCTGTCGGAGACCGAGACAGGATTCTTTCGACCACTAAAAAACTCGATTTTCTTTATCCTGGGTGAGCTCAAATATAATCGATTAAATTGCAATAATGTCATATGATACATAAAAATTCAGATTGGATGAAAACTGAGATCCTACGATAAAATTTAAATGTTGAAGTTCAGGTTTTAAATAGGATTCCTATTTCTTCTGATTGTCAATAGAATGAAAATGTACTCACTTTGCAGGGTAAATTGTCTACTTTCAAATGGTCCTATTACAAAAACGGCAGGGCATTCGACAATCGAACATGGCCGACTTCATCTCGAATTGAAGGATGAGCAAACTCAAAATGAAAATAGTCGAACTCGAATAGACAAAAGCAAATTCTGGAGGTCATCATGGAAATTAATCTTTTTTAATTATCTTTTTGTAATTTGTCGTAATTTTTCGTAAATAAACGTGAAATTTTTTGTTATTATCATCTTAATAATCCAAGGATGGAATTATCTTAAATGATAGCAGTTAATTACGATAATATAATTACAGATATTAAAAAATAACATTGTTAGATAAAAACAAGCAGGCGCTTCACCCTATGGGCATTTTCCATAAATTTCACCCCTCGTTATTCACTCTATGATGTCTTTACTATTAAAGAATTCATTACGAAAAACATTTAATATTATGCCAATGCAATTGGCATAAAGCTTCCGAATGGATTTTCAACTACTAATTTTTCATTAATTTGAAAATGAAAATTAAGAAATGATTTTGATTTTGAAAAACCTCGAACCCCTAGCGAGTCGAACTCAGAACCCTCCAGTAATGCGTCGGATACTCTTCTAAGTGAGATAGCGTGGGCTCCCAGAACTTATTTCTCAAACTAATCACACCACCATCTATTATACTGTCAGTTAAATAAATTGATATCAATTTTACAGCTAAAATTCCAAAATCCATACCGTGAGTCTAACTTGCGACCCTCCAGTAATACTTCTGGTCACTAAATGTAATAAAAGTCAACACTACACTGAATGCTTTTTTTTGCCATCAAATTACTCGATTTGGGGAACTTGATATACCAGGCCGTGCAGTAATTGAAAGGGAAACTTGATTCTTCAATTATTTTATTTTGAATGATGATTTTATTTTGGATAAGTCTTTGGATAATAAATATAACATATAGTACAGAATAAATATGAGATTCATTTCAAATTAAAAATCTGGAAATTAGAGTTTAAGTATCAGGAATTATTTCCAGTTCTTCTCGTTATTCTATCAGGATGAATACGGTCTTATTTATTTAGCAAAAATTATCTACTTTCTAATGATGAAATGATAAATACTAGTGACCTTAAAAAAAAATTGAAAAAAATTTGAATTTCTGAAGAAAAAAAAAATTTCAGCATTCTTGTAGAAGAATCCTTTGAAAAATCTGAAATTTTTAGAATTGGTGATGGTCATCAAAATTGATCTTTCAAGCTCAACTTGGATATGGTCAGACAAGCAGTTCCCTACATATACGCTCATTGCATGGAATAGTTTTTCAACAATATCTCAGGAGCTGTTCGGTCGATTACGCTGAAATTTAATACTGAAATTCGCACTCATAAGATGTACCAACACACGAAATTTGAAGTCTCTAACTTAAATATTTTTTAAGTTATCGCGATAACCGTGATTTTTCAAAAATCACAGTAAAAAAAATATAGTAAAAAAAGTAAAAATGGGAGCACTGGTCACCCTTGGGGTTTAATGTGCGCCCTATCCATGCGCATCTCCTCGCGGAGGATAGACGCTGTAAATTGATTTTTCGCTGAGAAAACTCGAAAAAACGATTTTTTGATGATTCACTTTTTCTCGAGAACTATTGAACCGATTTAGCTGTAATTCAATAGCAAAGTTGGCACTCTATATATGCAATAACTGCGATTTTTCAGAAATCATAGTAAAAAAAAGATAAAAAAAAAAATAAAGATCGGAGCCCTGGTCACCCCCGGGGTTTAATGTGCGCCTCATCAGCGCGCATCTCCTCGCGGAAGATAGACGCTGTAAATTGATTTTTCGCTGAGAAAACTCGAAAAAACGATTTTTTGACCATTCGCTTTTTGTCGAGAACCATTGAACCGATTTAGCTAAAATTTCGCAGAGAGCATTGCGCTCACGTAGTGAAGATTCCCTCAAAATTTCATATCGATACATGCAGCCGTTTCCGCATAAAGTGATGAAACGTGTCATCACACACACACACACACACACACACACACATACATACACACAGACATGTGAAAAAAATATTTTTTTCCGACATTTTAGATCATTTGGAGTCATAATCCGATGAAATCTCAAATTCGAAAAAAATGACGATTACAATGCTTCCATTCGGAAGCAAAAAGAAGGGCATCAACGACGTCACTAAGGGCGATGGCGGCGCTAGGAATGCATGATCATTCGTGGTCACTTATCACATGTAATACCACAAGAGCTTCAAAATTATCGGGTAATTTTCCGATAGGTTCGTTGCAAACAAATGAAGGAGTCAAGTTTTGCAGGTTAAAAATCACGAGCGCGAAGCGCGAGTGATTTTTCTGAAAAACTTGACGACTTCGTTTGTTTGCAGGGAACCTAGAGGAAAATTACCCGATTAATTTTGAAGCTCGAGTGGTATTCGGGGGATTATTTTTTCATCCAAATTTGGGTCAGTAGAATTGCACCATGAGACAAATTCTCAGTTAGAAATTCAAAATTTAGATTTTATTTAAATCTGTCACATTTAACGGAGGGTTAACTGGATTGACAAATCGTTTGTTTTTTATATATATAGGCAACATGAAAAATTTCCAGTGGAATTTCCAAAAATTTCCAGTGAAATATCGTGTAGGCGTTATTTTGTTTCGTCGAATGGTGCAATTCTATTGGTCGAAATTTGGATGGAACAAATAATCATTAAAATTTTTTTTCATTGAAATTTAAAATGACATAGAAATCCTCATTAATCAACGGAGGCAGCCGCTTGCGGTTGAAGAAATTATGAAAAGCCAAAAAGTCATTGAGTAGAAGATAGAAAAAAATACTCATGTACTGAATTTATCGATAATTGAGAGACTTACCAAATAAAACGCCAATTATTAATAAGATTATCAGCTTCATTCTGAGAGTGTGAAGGAATTCACTTCTTACTTGAATTCATGCTGATTCTAGTACACTAGAGTTTCTGCTTTTATAGGAATTTTTTGTTTGTTTTTACGACACCTGTTCGTCACGAGTTCAAATATACTTTTCAACACACGCACGTCTTCGAAACTAGTGGTGGGAGACTCGAATTTAGTATTCGTAAAATAGTTAATATCAAGTGAGACATTTCAAAAAATTCTGATGATCCTAATGTTAATCGAAAAACATTTTTTTTCAATGTAATCTATTAGAAGAATATCAGAAAATAGTAGAATACGATTGAATCCGAACAATAGGGGCCAGCTAATTCCGACATGTGCTTTGTCCTCTTCATGAGCCCTCGTCGCTCATTAGCATATCCTTCAGCACAAATAAGGCGATGTAAACAAAAAAAAAAAGTATTGCAGAATCTGCGACTCATCCCGAGACAAAATTTCCGAGTCTTTGAGAGTCTTTTACGGTCCTTAAGGTAGTTCACTTATGAAACGACTCTCGACAGAAAGTCCTGAAATTCATACAGGACGTAGATGAGTTGTAAACTGACAAGTGTGAAAAATTCTAGAATTTTCGTCCGTTTAGTAATTGAGTTTGATGTACTTGAATATGAGAAAAAATATACAGAGGTATAGGGACTACGCGGAAAAACTCGTATGATTTCCCACTATTTTCCTCATAGCTAATGAACGACTCGAACTAAATTCCTAAAAAAAAGTGCACAATCTAACTAACTATGTTATGAACATCTGCAAGAAATTTCGAGATGATCATCCATTCAATAACCAACATTTGTCGAATTGAAGATTGAGTGAAAATGATAGTGAATAAACATCTGACACAACTGTGGCAACATTGTCTCGCGATGACGTAGCAGCCGACTGGACTGTGGCTCGATGTATACACATACGTATGTGTGCGTGATCATATATGTATACGTAGAGGTTGCCACGCTCTCTAGTGCGATTTCCTGCATACAGAACTGGAATATTTTAGCCAGGGACGAATGAAATTTCGGTTTCAGTGAGTAATGGGCACCCGATAAAACAATGATTTTTAATTTCATTAATCAAACAGATGAGTCAAAAAAGGATATTTATAACTCCGAATAATCACTTTGAGATTCAATTGGGAGTGATCACATCTCCAATCGAGTTTTCATTCTACCTTGGAATTAACCCCACTCAAACTCCTACACAGCTACGATCCCTCGTAAGTGAAATACCTTAAAGACTCCCCGGAAGACTTTCGGGTTTCTGCAGTGTCACGCAAGCACAACAACTGACTCTACAGTGTCTCTCCAGAATCTTCACTGGGCTTTCAATGAATTCATGAAGATGTACAAAGACATGAGTCCTTACGGGAAAGACCAAAATATGAATCAACTCTTTCATTTCTATTTAATGATTTTTTAGTTCTCAATTTTTATAATATTTGGAAATTTCCAAATATTATAAAAATCATAATCCCATATTTATGGAATCATTTTTTGTTTAATATTTGACTTCAATCAAAATTTCCAATATATGGGAAACTGGAGTAGAACGGACGTAAGGGGTATAATAGATACATTTTAGTCTTGATGTTTATACTATGAAAATTTTTTTGATATTAATAAAAATAATAAATATTAAAGATGAGTTTTTTTCTCATGATTTTATAAAAGAGCTGAGGAAATTTGTGAAAATTATGTGCCTGAAATGCTTTTTTTTTTTTTTTTAAATGTGGAATTCTTTGGTGAAGAATCAAAGGATAGATCTTTCCATTTTTTAAAAATTGAGATTTTTTGAAAATATCTCCAGCTCTATGAGTCGTAGCGTAGGAGTTAGCTGCGCAAAAAATGCATTTCCTTGATGGATCGGGCATATCAACTATAAATTGATCAGACAGTCGCTTTGTTCACAAAATTGACTGTCATGTGACCACGATGCGACTGCGTGCGAGTGTGTGCGACGACGATGCGACTGAAATGCAGCTGCGATGCGATCGCATCGTGATCGAATCACGATCGATTTCGTGGAAAAATCGACTGCCCTGTCGCACAATCCACCAGGGTTCTCAGGAAATTCGACTAGATTAACTCTGCGACTTGTTCTCCACTCAAAATTTCCTCAGCTTCTCGATGGAATCATTAAAAAGAATCTATCTTCAACCGTTTCATTATAATTATCATTTTAGCCCACTTTCCCCTAGTGATTTTCACAACAAATAATGGGAAATAATGAAAATCCATTAATTGTCGTTATTTTCTTTTTAATTATCTAAGTTGTCATTATCAAAATTCCTAATTCATCGTTGATAACTGAGGAAATGATGCAGAATTTATAATGTTTTTTAAATAAAACCTACAGACAATTTCAACGTATTTTATTCCATCGACCACTTTTCAACTAATATTCCTCTGTTCTTCCTCATCAGTCGCATGCACTGATTTTTTTGTAAACTATTCTGGATTAATTCCCGATCCTTCATTCGATAGAAATTCGCAGCTCTTATTCTTTAAAAATTTGAAAAGAAATATGCGATACATAGTCGAGCCCAATCGAAATAAATTGAAGTATATATTTCAGATTAGCACTTGGATTTACCAATTTTTTTTTCTTTCATTAAAAAAAAAAAAAAAAAAATTTCTTCCATTTGTTTCATCTTTATGCGATTATAATTATGGTCATGATAGATGTTTTTCAATCATACAAATAGATGAAAAATAGGTAACAACGTTAATTAGCAGCATGGGAACGGTGGCCGTGACGAGATGAGAGACTGTAAGTATCTGCGCTCAAGACTCTGGGTGTCTTGAACAGGGACTTTGAGTTCCTATACGAGAGACGGGGGGGGGGGGGGGGCTGAATAAGGTGTCTGTAGAAAGTCCCCGCCATGGCACAAATAGGGATTCTGTCGGAGACTGAGTCAGGAGTCTCTCATCCACTGAAATTCTCGATTTTTTTTATCCCGGGATTGAAAAACAAATCGTTCAATATTCATAATAATTTTGTAGAATTAATTCCGGAGAATAAACCTTCATTAAAGCCGAGTTACACACATTTCTAGTGGCTTTCTCGTGGCTGATATGACAAAAAACGTCGAAAAAATGAAAAACAAGATAAGCAGAATAAATAGGGGGTAATATCATGACAAGAATATACGTGTAAGAAAAGGCTAAAGGTTAATTACTATTCTCTAAAATGTAATTTGGGATTCCTCTGTCCAAACGATACCATGTATCAATCGACAGTGAATGAATAAATAAATTATCATTCCACTACTCTACTAACTCAGCTACCGGTGTTCCTTTGATTGTCGATTCATCTCCGCCTATCTTTCTTAGGCGAATTAGAGGCAATTAAAATTTCTCGAGGAAAGGAATTTAGAAAAACTTCGGAAATGCCCGAATGCAATCCGAAATTTATTTTATATTTATGAAAATAAATATAAGATTCTATGATAATAAAAACACTTCTGATTATTTTTGGAGTAATTCTGCATAATTTATCTGTTTGAAAAAATTCAAAAAAATACAAATTGTAAAATGTCTGCTATTTTTAGTTCCATAAGATCCCGCATCATAAAGGGGTTACTATTCGGGAAAAAATGATCAGATATAATTAGATCTAATTACATCTATTCATATCTGATAAGATCTAATTAGACATGAATAGATGAGAACAGATCTAGAGTCTGATCTGAGTACATTAGAGACCAGATCTGATTAGATCTGAGCAGATCTGAACAGATCTAATTATATCTAGTCTCTTTTTTCAATTCTGAAAAATTAGAATGAAGATAGCGATGATAACTTTTGCAAATTAACAAGACAATGACTATGATTATTCAAATGTAGTTGCTTATCTCAATTCCCATTAACTCATTTAATCGATAGTCAGAAGTATTCAAGAAGAGAACTTCCAAATTTTTCATATCTCAAATTATTTTGATTGTACATATTTCGTGCATATTCTATTTCACATCATTGTATTTCCACATCGAAGGTGTGAATTTACTCCTAAATCGTGAAGCACATGTATTTACAGTCGTGAGTATTTCTTGAGTTCCTAGAGTGTCGATTTGGAAAAAATATCAGGTGTCTTTTCCACGTGGATCACGAATTAGGAATAAAATGAAAAATGAAATCATACTTTTTCAATTTAACGTAATAATTTTGAAAGTTCTCAACTTTTATAATATTTGGAAATTATGGAATTATTTCCTTTTCCATATTCGACTTCAATGGGAATTTTCCACATCAAAGAAACTGGGGTGCAACGGACGTAAGGGATGAATGGATAAATTTTATAGTCTTGGGGTTTACACTACGAAAATTTTTTGAAATTGATAAAAATATTGAAGATGGGTTTTTTTCTCATGATTTCATTAAAGAACTGAGGGAATTTGTGGTGGAAATTATGTGTCTGAAATTTTTTTTTTATTTTTCAAAATTTTGAGTTTTTTGATCAAAAATCAAGGAATAAATCTTTCTATTTTCGGAGAAATGCGTTTTGTGAAAATATCTCCAGCTCTATTACTCGTAGCATAAGAATTAGCTACGGAAAAATCCAATTCTCAAAAAAAAATCAAATAGCTTAATTCTGGTACTGGTTTTCCACCCGAAATTTTCTCAGCTTGGCAATGGAATCATAAAAAAAAATCTATCGTCAACGACTCCATTCCAACCCACTTTCTCCTAGTTATCTTGACAGCAAATGATTGAAAATCCATTGAGTGTGGTTACTTTTTTTCTAATTATCTAAGCTGTCAATCTCAAAATTTCTAAATCATCGTTGATAACTGAGGAAATGACGCAAAATTCATCATTTTTCTAAAATCAAATCTACAGACAATTTCAACGTATTTTATTCGATCGACCACCTTTCAACTGATATTCCTTTGTTCTTCCTCGTTAGTCGCGTCCATTGATTTCTTTATAAACTATTTTGGATCAATTTCCGATCCTCCATTCAATAAAAATTTGCAGTCTTTATCCTTTGAAAATTCAAAAAGAAATATGCGATGCATATTTCAGCCCAATTAGAATGAGGAAAAGTATATGTTTCAGATTAGCAGCGGGCAACGGGAGGATTTCAAGCGGTCACCAGAGTTAAGCAGTATCGAACACAGTCAATACTTGGATGAGTGACCGCCTGGACTATCTGAAGAACTACCGAACCGATTCTTTTTTTATCATTCGTTTCTTCTTTATGTTATTAAAATTATTGTCATCATAGGCGGTTCCTAATCATATAATTCGGCGAAAAATAGGTAAAAACCTTAATTAGCAGCATGAGAACGGTAATCGCGACGAGACAAAAGACAAAGTCTTTGCGCTGAGGACTTTGGGTGCCTTGAGCAGGGACTATAAGTCCCTATACGAAAGACATGGGGAGATCAGCAATGTGTCTTTAGAATGTCCCTGCCGCGGCGCAAATAAGGACTCTGTCAGAGACTGAGACATGAGTCGTTCGTCCACTGAAAAACTCAATTTTTTTTATCCCCGGTTATAAGAAAAAAATCGTGTACTTTTCCAGAAGGCATCTTATCTCAAATTCATGGTATTAAAAGAAGAATTAAAATAATCAAGGCAGCGTAGGTGAATAAACACACGTGCTGCTGACATTGGGGAGAAATAATTGAATAAAGTCTCATGATTTATTCCATGAGTCATATAATATAAAAAACGAAAATCATTAAAATTTGAAGATAAAATTTTTTTTTTCTCTATTCATCTTTTTTTTTTTGGTAATAATCGAGCCTGGGTGGAATGATCAGGGAACTCTAATTCAAAGCAAAGAAATGTCTGAAAAAATCGTAAAGATGCTCCAACATAACTACTCGGAATTTTTTGTTGTTGATATAATATGATCCAATTGAATCTAATTTAATCTGAGTAGATAGGATGAGATATAATGAGATCTGCAGTCATATCTGTGGAGATGTAGGCAGATATACTATTGAATCTGACCAGATCTGAGAGTCCCACGATGGAATGGCCCAGATCTGCATCAAATATAATTATATATATTCGGATCTCGGCAGATCTGTAAATTGATAGAATTGGATCTGATCAGATATGAAGTTTAAATTTTTCTTGCCTGTTTCGATATCTAAACATATCTAATTAGATATAACAATATCAGGAATTTTTTTTCCTGAGTACATTATCAGCTAGTTTTTTTTCATTTTTTTTTAGTGATGCCTTTTCTTACACGTGTATTCTTGCCATGATATTACCCCCTATTTATTCTGCTTGTTATCTTGTTTAGCTTGTTATTATGTCTATCTTGTTTTTCATTTTTTTGACGTTTTTTGTCATATCAGCCACGAGAAAGCCACTAGAAACGTTGTAACTCGGCTTTAATGAATGTTTATTCTCCGGAATTAATTCTACAAAATTATTATGAATATTGAACGATTTGTTTTTCAATCCCGGGATAAAAAAAATCGAGAATTTCAGTGGACGAGAGACTCCTGACTCAGTCTCCGACAGAATCCCGATTTGTGCCATGGCGGGGACTTTCTATAGACACCTTATTGAACCCCCCCCCCCCCCCCGTCTCTCGTATAGGAACTCAAAGTCCCTGTTCAAGACACCCAGAGTCTTGAGCGCAGATACTTACAGTCTCTCATTTCGTCACGGCCACCGTTCCCATGCTGCTAATTAACGTTGTTACCTATTTTTCATCTATTTGTATGATTGAAAAACATCTATCATGACCATAATTATAATCGCATAAAGATGAAACAAATGGAAGAAAATTTTTTTTTTTTTTAATGAAAGAAAAAAAAATCGGTAAATCCAAGTGCTAATCTGAAATATATACTTTAATTTATTTCGATTGGGCTCGACTATGTATCGCATATTTCTTTTCAAATTTTTAAAGAATAAGAGCTGCGAATTTCTATCGAATGAAGGATCGGGAATTAATCCAGAATAGTTTACAAAAAAATCAGTGCATGCGACTGATGAGAAAGAACAGAGGAATATTAGTTGAAAAGTGGTCGATGGAATAAAATACGTTGAAATTGTCTGTAGGTTTTATGTAAAAAACATTATAAATTCTGCATCATTTCCTCAGTTATCAACGATGAATTAGAAATTTTGAGATTGACAGCTTAGATGATTAGAAAAAAAGTAACCACACTCAATGGATTTTCAATCATTTGCTGTCAAGATAACTAGGAGAAAGTGGGTTGGAATGGAGTCGTTGACGATAGATTTTTTTTAATGAATCCATTGCCAAGCTGAGAAAATTTCGGGTGGTAAACCAGTACCAGAATTAAGCTATTTGATTTTTTTTTGAGAATTGAATTTTTCCGTAGCTAATTCTTATGCTACGAGTAATAGAGCTGGAGATATTTTCACAAAACGCATTTCTCCGAAAACAGAAAGATTTATTCCTTGATTTTTGATCAAAAAACTCAAAATTTTGAAAAATAAAAAAAAAATTTCAGGCACATAATTTCCACCACAAATTCCCTCAGTTCTTTAATGAAATCATGAGAAAAAAACCCATCTTCAATATTTTTATCAATTTCAAAAATTTTTCGTAGTGTAAACCCCAAGACTATAAAATTTATCCATTCATCCCTTACGTCCGTTGTACCCCAGTTTCTTTGATGTGGAAAATTCCCATTGAAGTCGAATATGGAAAAGGAAATAATTCCATAATTTCCAAATATTATAAAAGTTGAGAACCAACCGAAAATGACTAAGTCGGTTTCAAGTCCATTCCTTTTTTCCGATGAGTTCGTCGTCTCCACTGACTTTTAAGGGAAGACGAAATACCGACGAAAACAAGAGTCTCTGGGTGCTGAAATTTTTCTAAGTTCTTCACAAACTTAGAAAAATTTCGTCACTGCGGATTTTTTTTCTAAGTCCTTCAAGCTTGTCCAATTTTATGTCAATTTTTTCAAAGTCCGAATTGACTTATTTTTCTATGTCCTTTACATTTTTAGGAAAGTAGATCATCACTTTACATAATTAATATCTTACACTGAATGAAAAAGATCATAACCAGGGCTGAGAACTTTGTGCTCCTACGATTTCTCTGCCACCCGGTATATGGGTGAAGGTAGGCACAATAGTGCCTCTGTTAAATTGCACATAGTAATTTGACAGTTAGACTCGTGTCACGTAAGTGTTTATACTTTAATACGAATAAATAGATAAATAATGAATAAATTAATTAGTGAATGGATTCATAAATCAAGTTGATAAATAAATTAAGTGGAAGTGAAGAGTTTCGATAGTTTCATTGCATCTGTTTTAGTTTGAGGGAATATTCCATTTCGTAATCCAAAAAAATGGATTTCATTTCCAAAAATATCCCGGAAACTCATAGTTTTAGACACTTATGAGAATTTTCTTAACAGCGCTGATTGGAATCCTGTTAAGACTCCTTCTGATAGTGCTGGAAGTAATACTTCTCAGAATCCTTCTGACAGTCCTGGTGAGAATCCTGTTGAGATTCCTTCTGATAGTCCTAGAGGGAATCCCGGTAAGATTCCTACTGATGGTGCTGGTGAAAATCCTGCTGTAATTCCTTCTAATAGTCCTAGAGGGAATCCCGTTAAGATTCCTGTTGATAGTGAAAATCCTGTTGAGATTCCTCCTGATAGTGCTGGAAGAGGGGATACTCAAGAATATCTTCATTTTTTTTATTAATTACAAATTTCAAATATTCCCTCAAACTAAAACAGGTGCAACAAAACTATCAGAATCCTCCAGTTCCACTCAATGTATTTATGAGTTTATTCCCGAATTAATGAATTAATTTCTTTATTTATTTATATTAATGTGTCACTATCACACTCACATGAGACGAGTGTAACTGTCAAATTGCTATGTGCATTCCAACCGACAAACTATTGTGCCTATCTTCACGTATATACTGGGTGGCGAATAAATCGTAGGAGCACGAAGTTCTTGGCCCTGATCATAACACTTCAGCGATTAATATTACGCATATCCTATAACGAACTTATTCCCTGAATTGATTGAAATATATGAATAGTATATTTTTAATTGAATTCAATTAATCTCAGCTCTATTATAGTGAGTTCATTGAAGATAGTGAAGATTTTCTCTGATTGTCATTTCTATGATTCAAATTACATTTGATATCAATTTACAATAAAACGTAAGAAGGAGATCGGAAATTATTGAATAAATTTTAAGCAGTGGAAAAATGGGTATTTCCCAAAATTGTAATAAATGCACTTTTCCCTTGTTTGAGTACGCCAGAGCAATAAAACAACACATGTTGCCTCCGGTAGGCTTCGTCATTCTGATCTCTCTCTCTCTCCCACAATTTTTTTTGAGTAGCTCACTGAAAATTTCTTGCTCTTTCTCTGTTACTCTCCAGCTTTCTGTTGAAATTCGAAGAAAAACTTCTTCAGTTCAACATCAACCACCGGTGGACGTACCTCTCCTTGAGGTTCCAAGTGATATTCAGTGACGCGCAGAGTTTTCAGTATTATTTGCGCTAGGGTATACGTATATTTGAATGAAATTTTATTGTTATTATTTATAGTTCAATCATCAGTTTTTGATCAATGTTATGTTGTCTTTTAAGTATTTCAAGTGTAAATGTTTTAGGTGAAAATGATCAAATATTCATTTACGATAATATAAGCCAATTTAGATTGATGGTTTGATATAGATTAATGTTATAGCATTTCTCAATATTGTTGCGTTTTGAGTCTTTCAAATGTAAGTGTTTCACGTGAAAATGTCAATCAAGTATGATTTATATAGGTATAAGCCTATTTTGTTCACTATGCTTTGACATGTACGCATAATGAATTTTTCACTAATAAAATGAATAAGAACCAATATTTGAATCTAATTACCGAACGCACAATTATTTTTATTCTTTCCATCCGATTTTTTAAAATTTAATTGAAAAAATTTAGGCCAAAACCGATGAATCCGATTGAAATGGTGATTAAATACCGACGAAACTCCTGAAAACTCGTCGAAAATAGTGTCGGTTTGTGTCCTCAAGGTTACATTCCCAGGTCTACAACCGACTTGAAATCCAGACTACAAACCAACGAACTCACGAAGTTAGTCTAAGACTAAATTTTTCGACTCGGGTAACTTCAAAGATTCATCTCGATGAGCCCCACAAATAGTGAGAATGTCAGATTTTTCGAAAGAAGTCTCTTATAAAAGTGTGCGATAAATTAGTTTTTTCAAGAAGCACGGTTTTCCTCCGCTTTTTTTCTAGAAACACTACTTTTTTTCATTTCATCATTTGAAAGTAGACAATTTTCTCTACGAAATGAGCCCATTTTCATTCTGATGGGAATCCGAAGGAAGGGAAATCCTATTTGAAACCTGAACTAAATTTTCAAATTCTATCGTTGGATCTCAGTTCATCTGATGTTGAATTTTTATGTATCATATGACATTATTGTAATTCAATAAATTATTTTGAGCTGAGACTTCGGGTTTCACTTGAGTGCTGACTTGAAGTACCGTGCGTGCTTGAGTGTATAATTGCCTATTTGTTGTGGAAAGAATGTTATTTTTTGAGCAATGGAAAAGATAAATAACGGTTCGATTCATTATGGGTGAAATTCCATTCGGAAACATTTTGCCAATCGAATCGGCAAACTATTAAATGTCGCACAAGAAGTGGGGTTTGTGAATAACGCACTAAGAGTAGAACTTCTGCTTCTTTAACTAAGTTTTGAAGGCGTATCACTTGCAAGAATCGAAAAAATTTACTCCTTCGGCAATATCTCCGGTTCCGTTAATCGTGACTTGGGGCTGATTTCAAATAAAACGTAAGCTCATTTCCCATAGATTTGTGTTGTTTGAAATTTTTCTCATCAATTTTTCAAATACTAATAGGCCATTCACTGAGAATCACTTTTCCCCCGTAAATCCTCGATGATCGATCATTTTTTTCGTTCCAATTACTCAAAGCCATGAGAAATGAGCTTCACTTTCATTTCAGATCAACCCCAAGATGCTACAAACAATAGAACTAGAAATATTTTTGGAAGATTAAAATTTTTTAACAGCAGAAGCGTTGCCCCTGCAAATCTTGAGCGGAAAATAGTGTTAGAAGATTGGCAGGTTCCCGACCATTTCCCAGGGGAGGGGGGGGGGTTAAGTCACGTGATTATCGTGTATGCTTATATTTATGATTCCACAAATATTAGATATATTAGAGAATAGCATGAGATGAATTAGTTTTATATGTGCAATTATGGTTTCTCCCTCACGCTGTAAATACCATCAAGTATATGAAGACTATATAACATTCAAATCCAATCGTTTAGTATATTTATTTCTCTTGATTCCGACTATGAGAAACTCCATGCGAGAATTTTCAAAAATAGTTATAAATATATAATCCCAAGACGCATGCTTTTCGGAGATTGAAATTATAATATACATCTCATAATCTAGAAGGCGTGCACAGCTCCGTGGTACAACGCGTAAGGTTTAGCAATCGTAAGGTCGAGCGTTCAAATCCCCAGGAGGTCCATAAAATTTTCATGCAAAAAAAACATGAATTCGGAGCACAGAGCGATAGGAGAGCGCTAGAGGATAGGGTGCGGGTTTCAAGTGAGCATGAGAATTTGAAAATTCACATTATTTGGGAAGAAAATTACATTTTGGTAGTGGTAATTGAGTATGTATCGAATATATATTTATCATCTATTTTACATGTATGATGAGATATATACTTGATGTATGAATTAAAGATAAAGGTATAAATCCCGATATAAGTATTATATCAAGGATATACTAAGTGGGCAAATTTAGTATATGTTTCATATATAATATATTATACTATAAAATATCTTCAAATTATATTTTGCATATATCTGCGCATCTATTTTGTGATATATATTTTTTGATGGGGGTGGAAGTCCGTAGGATGGGAGATAGAAAAACGACGTCGAGCGAGGAGACGCCATGCAGCTCGGTGAGTCGTCGTGCTATTAAAGTATAAAATCCTTTCTAACCCTTGTAGCAAACCCACTAATTCAACCCATTACTTGTTCGACTCATTTTCCGTTACATTAATACATTCATCGCGAAATATTTCAAGTTCCGCGCCGTTTAATTCCGTTTTTTGTGTGAAAAAACAATACATAAAACCCACGTGTCTTTCTACCACCGTGTAGCGCCATCCATCTGTCTCAATTGCACCCACTGCATGGGATAGGGGGAACAGTTTTTCCGTGATAACTTCTGCAATTGGGGGTGGAAAAATCTGCGACCAGCCCCACTCGATGGGGATGATTCCCACGAACCCAATGAGCACCAAGTTACCCCTTCCGTAGCATTATTTCGATTTTTCATTGAAGGAAAACTGAAATATTATTTGTAAGGATTGAAATTTAAAAAGTCCCGCCAAAACTAAAAGATAAGAGAAAATGATTTTATCGATAAAATGAAATAAAATAAATATAATATTCGCACTCTCCGTATTGAGGTAAACACAGGACAATGGGCTACGAGCCCTGTGATTTCACACTGCTCGCTCTCTCGCTTCTTATCCTCTGCAGAGGAAACATCTCTATTGTCAATTTTTTATTTATCATTTTTTTAATTCCATGGAATCGTTCATTTATTCTTGTATTATTTTATTTTTGACTTATAATTTACTGCATTGAAGCGAGGCAATTCTTATTTTTTCCTGTAATAAAAAGATAAATAACGTATTTATTTAAGAAACTATTGTTTGTGATCGAAAGCTCAAAGTATTATAATTTTTCTATTGTGTTTATAAAAAAAAAAGAAAAAAGTGAAAATTCATGTTATATATTTTTTTTTATGTACAATTTGAAACAAAAGAATATGATTGAGAATTTGCCAGTTTCACTAATAAAAAGTTTATTTCTCACTATTTTATTTTTTTTATTAACTTTCATTCTTGGCAAAATTGAGTTTAGTTTCAACATTATTTTCAAAATATACGTTTAAAGGAATTACATAAAATAAAAAAATAAATAAATCATTACATATTTTGGAATATTAATTGCATTAGTCTTGTGGCGAAGCATTTGAATTCCCCCTCTTCCCCCGTATCGTCTCGCCCGTACACTCGGCCGAGCCCGAGAAATTATTTGCCGTGAAGACGGTTATTGCCCTTACTGAATAAATAGATTGATTTATTGTGAAGTTCATTTATTACTATATTTTTTAGATTTTATTCATCTTCTTTCTTTCTTTGGATCTGTCGTTTATTTTCTCCGTTATTTGATCAATTCGGAGGGAAATTTCGGGGAGGTTCTAATTGCTGAATCATCCGCTGTTTTATTTTTGGTTTCACACGATTTAAGAAAAGTTCCGCGATTACAATTTATCCATTTAACTGTAATTATCTTTTCTGATTTAAAATACTTTAATTTTACCAGATTTTTTTTTCTGTACCGTTTATTGAAGAATCCTCTCTTCTCACGTTTTCTTCACTTTTCAGGTTTTGTGTTCCAGTTACGGGAGAGGGCCACGGATCGGTGTTAACCCCCCCGACCCCCCCCCCCCCTGACTCATGTGCGTTTTTTCTCAGGGACTAGCCGAGAGAAGCGTAACACCTCTCCTTTTCACCTATTTCGTTCCGTTCTCGGCGGAACTCCTCGCTACCAGGAGCCGGATATGGGCCATAAAAATGTGGAGGGGGAACCCGTCGAAGAACTCCCGGTTTGATGGTTCCGCAAAAAAAACCTGGTGCCCATGGTATCATTATTTTTATGGAGGAATTTTGATGAAAAGACGGAGGGAGGGACGGCGCTGTGACGTTGTATCTTTCGGGATAAAAAGTCACGTTACAACCCGAGAGAAAAATTAAGGCGGGCAACGAACAGGATTCAGGTGGTTTAGAGGCAGATTTGAGGGAAAGCAGCGGATAACTGGCGTGCTCCTAGCAGCACATGGCAGTTTCATTATTTTTATTGAAAAGTGGCAGGCAGTTTACAGGCAGCGTAAAGGCAGATCACTTGGTGGATTGGAGGAATGGCAGCATATCAACCGTCAAGAGACAGTTTCATGGCAGTACCTACCAGCGTGAAAATGGCAGCACAAGAGCGGTCAACAGAAAAGACCGTCATCTGGCAGCTCAAGCACAGTTTTCCAATAACGTCATCGGTGAGCTGTGTTTGAGCTGCCAGAAGACCGCCTTTTCTACAATCCGCTCTTGTGATGCCATTTACCTGCTCGTACATGCTGCCATGAATCTGCCTTCATGAGGTTGTTTGACTGGCTTTCTCCATAATCGTCTATCTCTCATAATTGTAGTATTAATTGGCGGTTTCGTTACTAATTTGAATCATTTCAGGTTCACACCGATCGTTTGTATGGATTCGATTTTTGTTAAAACAATTTATTGCTAGGACAAAAAATTTGATATTACGATAGCTACGATGACTGAGTATTCTGCAATTCAACTTAAGTTACCCTACGAAAAAAATTATTGTGAAAAGAATTAAAGATTGAGGCAAATGGTCCTCAGCAAATATTTTTTGAAATACCTAAAAATAACTGTTTAATGTACTGATTTTAGTCAATTCAACGAATTGATATTTCTGATTCAATTAAATTGAGTAAATTCAACAACTTTTGTAATTATATCAAAAAAATATTTGCTATGTTCCATTACTTTCTTATCTATTCATAATTATTTCAGAGTCTCCAGTTTTCAATAATTAATAATCATTTGGTAGACTATTTTCTCATTTGAAATAAACGAACAGTTCCCTTCATTGAATAATTCACGTGCATTTATTATACAGACAATTTATTCATTAAAAAATTGCCGTGAAAAAATAGATATTTATAAACCAGAATAAAAATATATACTCTCAAGTATTACAGAATAGCCGTGCGGACTAAGTGAATAGCCAAAGGAAGAAGATCAACCAAAGCAGCCTAGGTTCGAGCCCCGGTCCCGGAAAAAAAAAACGTAATATCTCGGGAACGGCGCGACCGATCCGTTTTTCTGAATCGATCATTTCTGAATTTACCACACAAAATTAGGTGTACTTATAAGAACAATTAATTAATCAATTAAGTATGGCATTATGAAGATGGCAGTCTAAAGGCAGGGTACTGGCATGTAGCATTTGCCAAAAGACCGCTCTTATGCTGCCACTGGATGCTTTATGCAAAAAGCAGTATAGAGGCAGCTTTTGGCGCAAATCCCGCCAGTTCGCCGCCAGAAAAGTGGCATAAAAACTGCCACTAGACTGCCATTTGGAAATGCCAAAACGCTGCCTCTAGCCCGCCTTATTTTTTCTCCCGGGAACTGGCGCCCAAATGGATTGAGGAAATCAATTTAGAGTCAGTTGGGATAAAAATTTTGAAGTATTATTTTGAGTCAAGAAATTTTTGGAGTAAGTGCGTTTAACGACTGGCTCAAGGTCAGCCGAGCCAACCGTTACAAGTTTTTCAAAATTTATTTTTTTGAAAAAAAATCAAATTAACAGTAGAACTCCATAAACGAGATTAAGCTTCAGTTCTACTGCAACAATTCACGGTCATAGACCCATTTCCCCTCATACAACCATATATATTCTTGCTCATCAGAATGTCTATTAACTTTCTAAGTTATAAAACCAGCAAGAGCCCCACTCTTTGTTCGTTATTTACAAACCTCCATCCTTGTGCGACATTTAATATTTTGCCAATTCGATTGGCAAAACTTTGCCAATTCGATTGGCAAAACTTTGCCAATTCGATTGGCAAACTCTTCCAAATGGAATTTTACCGATAATGAATCAAACGCATGTTCATGTTTTCCATTGCTCAAAAAATAACATTATTCCACAACAAATACGCACTCATACATTTCTACACATATTGCTCCAGACTATATCGATCAGTTCAAGATTTCATCTGCGGTACTTCAAGTCAGCTTGACACTCGAAAACTCAACTCAAATATAATCGATTGAATTGCAATAATGTCATATGATACATAAAAATTCTATATTGGATGGAAACTGAGATCCTACGATAAAACTCAAAAGTTGAAGTTCAGGTTTCAAAAAGGATTCTTATTTCTTCTAATTGTCAACAGAATGAAAATTGGCTCATTTTGTAGGGTAAATCATCTACTTTCGGATGGTCATATTATAACAACGGCAGGGCATTTGACAATCGAACATGGCCGATTTCATCTCGAATTGAAGGATAATCAAACTCGAGATGGAAATGATGGAGATGGAGTCAAACTCGAATCGATAAAAGAAAATTCTGGTGAATATTGTGCAAGTTAATTCTTTGAATTATTTTTTCGTAATTTTCCGTAATTTTTCGTTGATAAACGTAGAATTTTATATTATTATCATCTTAATAATCGAAGGATGGAATTCTTTCAAGTGATAACAGTTAATCACAAAAATATAATTACAGATATCGAAAAATAACTTTGTTAAATAAAGAAAGAGGAGGACATCAACGACGTCGCCGAAGGGGACGGTGGCGTTAGGAATGCATGATCATTCATGGTCACTTATCATTAAAATTTAATTTCATTGAAATTAAAAATGACATAGAGAGCTACACTAATCAACGGAGGCGGCCGCTTGCAATTGAAAAAATTATGAAGCCGAAAAGTCATATAATAGGAAATAGAAAAACATTCTCATGTACTGAAGTTATAGATATTGGAGAGACTCACCGAATAGAACGCCAATTATTAATGAGATTAACTGCTTCATTCTGACCGTGTGCAGAAAATCACTTCTCACTTGAATTCATTATGATTCTAGTACACTAGAGTTTCTGCTTTTATAGGATTCTTTTGATTATTTTTACGATACCTGTTTATGACTAGTTCAAATATTCTTTTCAACATCCGCACGTTTCCGAAACTAGTGGTCCCGGGATAAAATTTTTGAGTCTTTGGAGAGTCTTTTACGGTCTTCAAAGACTCCCCGAAAGACTTTTCAGTCTCTAGAGTGTCTCGCAAGTCCCGCAACTGTCTCTACAGTGTCTCTCGGGTCTCTCCCATGAAGACTTTTATCTTTGCTGGTCTCTCCCGTAAAGACTTCTATCTTTACTGGGCTCTTATTAGATTCATAAATCTTTGCAAAGACATAAGTCCTTATGAGAGAGATCGAGAAATGAATTTTTTTTTTATTTCAACTTAATAATTTCTAAATTTTCAATTTTTATAATTTTTGCAAAGCGTGGAGTTATTATTTTTTTTCATATTTGACTTTAATTAAAATTATCAATATTAGCGGAAAGTGGAATGAACCGGACATAGGGGTAAAATGGATATATTTGAGTTTTGATGTTTATATTATCAATCTTTTTTGAAGTTTGACATTGTTCTTTTTTCTTTTATTCAATTGCTGGAAATGACTACTTCACTAAAACCTTAAAATAACGTCATCTAAGATTTCTTTACGTTTCAATAGTTTTTATAGATGATGTGCAAAAAGTTATGAAAATTTAAAGAAAAACATGCGGTTGTGTTAATTAAAACTGGAATCGATCTATTTTAAGGATTATTAAAAACTAAGTCGCATTCAACAATCTATTATTATCTAAAATATTGATTAATATATTTTTTGACAAAAAAAAATATGGATGAAAATAAATATTTTTTTGAAAAATAGAAAGACTGATGGCTCCCGAAGGAAAACTGGAGGATTCCTTATCTGAGAGACTGATGGCTCTCGAAGAAAGACTGGAGGAGTTCTTATTTGAGAGACTGTGAGTCTCTCAAGTAAGGACTCTGGTTCGTAGAGCAGGGACTGAGAGTCCCTGTAAGAGAGACACGTGTCCCGTTCGGAGAGACAGCAAGGTGTCTCTAGAAAGTCCCTGCCATGGCGCGAATAGGGACTCTGTCAGAGACCGGGACAGGAGTCTTTCGACCACTGAAAGACTCGAATTTTTTCATCCCGGGGTGGGAGTCTCGAATTTAGTATTCGTAAAATAATTAATATCAAGTGAGGCATTTCACGAAATTCTGATGATACAAATGTTGATTGAGAAATATTATTTTTTAATGTAATTTATGAGAAGGATATGAGAAAATAGTAGAATAAAATTAAATTCAAACAATAGGCACCAGCTAATTCCTAGATGTGCTTTGTTCGCAGACTGGCCATGAGCTCTCGTCGCTCTTGAATTGCCAGTTTTTTTGTCATTTCTCAATTTTTGGCTAATATCTCGAAGTGAGATAGAATGATTTCACCCTGATTTTTAGGCAAGTGCCCATAAATCCTGAAAAAATCTATATTTTTCAATTAAAAACCTTGCAAATTGATCGCAAATGGATGATGATGTTTTGAAACCGTGAATTTCTCAAAACGAAAAAAATTCTCAAAAGCTATTGAATGCGCCTATTTCGTCAAATATCAGTTTTACGGAAAAGATGCAAGAGTAATTTTTTATTGCGAAAGAGCCTATAATTACAATAAAATTTATTTCAATTTTCGTGATTTAATATTTCTATTAGTTATCAAAAAAATAAATGGAAAAATGGCTGCCGATCGTTGTTCTCACTATTGCAAAAATCTGAAAAGAATATATAATGTAGATTAAACTGTTTCTGATTTTTCTCCAAATTTTTATTCCACTATCTGTAATGGTTCGAGAGATATCCCTTCTTTTATCTCTTTCCACCGTCCGTGGCCTGTATGATATATTATTTCTACAACACTAACAAAAAAGTATGATTTCATTTTTCATTTCATTTCTAATTCGTGGCCCACGTGGAAAAGACTCCTGATATTTTTCTCCGAATCGACACTCTAAGAAATCTAGAAATAATCACGAAAAAAAATACATGTGTCTCACGATTTAGAAGTAAATTCACATGTGGATGTCTTCGATGTGGAAATACAATGATGTAAAATAGAATATGCACAATTAAAATAATGTGAAAAATGAAAAATTTCCAAAGTTTCTTTTCGAATACTTTTGATTATCAATGGAATGAGTTAATAACAATTGAAATCATCAACTAAATTCGAATAATTATAAAAGTTATCTTATAGATTTGCGGAAATTATCGTCGCTATCTTCATTCTCATTTCCCAAAATTGGAAAAAAAAAAAAACGAATTAATTCAGTTTTTTATGTTTTATTTCTCATTGGTGAGAGCCTTATGATTGGAATGCTCTCAAGTATATCCACGGGTCGAGCAGTTGCAAAGTTTTATTTCTATAATACTAATAGAAACTTATAATTTCATTTTTCATTTTATTTCTAATTCGTGATCCACGTGGAAAAGACTCCTGATAGTTTTCTCCGAATCGACACTCTAAGAAATCTAGTAATAATCACGAAAGAAAATACATGTGTCTCATGATTTAGAAGTGAATTCACACCTTCGATGTGGAAACACAATGATGTAAAATAAAATATGCACAAAATATGCACAATCGAATAATTTGAGATATGAAAAATTTGGAAATTCTCTTTTCGAATACTTCTGACTATCAATTAAATGAGTTAATGGGAATTGAGATAATGAACTACATTTGAATAATCATACTCATTGTCTTGTTAATTTGCAAAAGTTATCATCGCTATCTTCATTCTAATCTTTCAGAATTGAAAAAAAAGACTAGATATCATTCGATCTGTTCAAATCTGCTCAGATCTAATTAGATCTTATCAGATATGAATAGACATAATGAGATCTAATTATATCTAACCATTTTTCCTCGAATGGTAACCCCTGTATGAGGCAGGATTTTATGAAACTAAAAATAGCAGACATTTGACAATTTGTATTTTTTTGATTTTTTTTTGAACAGATAATTTATTCACAAGGAATGAAAAATATGCACAGTAGGAAATTCATAAAACCATGAGTACCAATTTTTTGAATATTTTCCAAAAAATAATTAATTTCCGTGGAAAAAAACTCAAAAAATGATCAGATGTGTGTAAGTTTCATTTTCATAGAATGTTATATTTATTTTCATTACTACAAAATAAATTTCGGATTCTGTTCGGGCATTCCCGAACTACGAAATATCATCCGATTACAGATGCATCCCCGATCATGATGCACCACAAAAAAGAGTTATTAAAAAAAAAAATAATGAAAATTCCCGGAAATAAAATCGATATTTTTTTAAATCAATTATTCATTTTCATTTTTTTTCTGACGATAAGTTCAAGAAGCTGAGATTAAGGTGAACCAGGTAATTTGAACTCATTCACTTTACTTTTCGCCTTACACTGGAGACACAAAGTCGAAATACGGCGAAACGAAGGTTCTAGGCGATTTGATCCCCTTGAACAAAATTTTCCGGAAAAAAAATCCCGGACGAAATTTCCTGAAAAAATATCCCCGGAAGAAATCTCCTTAATTGTACATGAATGTATATATGGGGCATTCCACGCCAACTCATCCTAACAATTGCCTTTGCATCTCCGATTTGGCTGAAACTTAGTTATCTTTTTGTACCCTTCGAAAGAGGTTTCTGTGATTTTCTTTGAATTTTGTTATCCAGCCACTTCGGAGATATGAATTTCTTTAAATTTCGGTTTTTTTTTTGAAATAGCCGTAACTTTATGAAAAAATGTCCAATATGAGTCTTCTTTTTTTTTAAATTCGTGTTTTTTTATGAATTTTCTGAAAATTTCATGCAAAAAATTATTCATGATCATTCTGATCAGTTTTCATTCACTTCAAAGTTAAAACATGAATTTTAAGACTGTTTGTATCCTTCGATTTTTAAAAAAAAATTCTCACGAATACTACTCCTAAAAAAACAATTTTTAAGCCTAGTCCGGTAATGGGATAATGATGGGATATAATTTTTTTTGAATTTTAAAAACAAAGAATTTCGTTTTTGTCGTGTTTTTTCACTGTTAATGTATTGAAAAAAGCTCATACATGAAAATAATTTACAGTTAAAGTGAAACTTCAGATTTTCGGGGTCAATTGTATCAATAACTTAAAAAATTTTTTATTCTTCTTCACGTTTAGATATTTTACAAGAGTATGTTGTAATTGAACATGAAATCAATTTCATTGTGAGAGATCCATCTGTTTTTGAACAACGCAATGATACTTTTCTTGATCCCCTAGCCGAAAGTACGGTGTTCCCGGCCGGGTTTTGCTCCGGGAAGTGTGGCTTTTGCGGACTGTTATTTTTGTGGCCGGCTATCGCAGCTCCATCTATCGGAGCTGCAATAGCCGGCCCGAAAGAATCCCTGTTTCATCATTACGTATGCTTAACCTCGCAATCACATGTGTCAAAATTGGATAAGTGCAAAATACATGTTATTCAGGCAAAATTAGATGATTTGTGTGAATTTTCTAGAAGTTTTAAATAATAGAGAAACGTTCATAAATCGCAAAATTAATTATTTGTTTGCTTGTGTTTTTTTTTCAAGCTTCGAGACAAATTGTTTACATTCATTTAAATCTCGAAAAATTTGAAAAAATCTAAAAAATAATGAAAATTTCTCAATTTTCAATTAATTTTCCGGTTCTAAGGCTTATTTTATTCCTCATTACATTGTTTACAGATTCACTGAATCAGATTTGAGAATTTCATCTTGTATAAATTCAGTAGTGAAGAGGTAAAACAAGATAAGTCTTTTTTTTCTCATCAAGTATTTTAAAAATATCTAAAAAAATAACCGAGAAAGAGTAATTTTGCCCTAAAACTCTTTTGTAACTCTTGAAATTCTCTACAAAAACAGATGAGTAATATCACCTTATCTCGCTTAGTTTCCAATATATTCCCTTCGAAATGACCTCAAAGATAAGTCGACTTATCCTGTTTTACCTCTTCACTACTGAATTGTTATTAACAATTTTATACAGAAAATTTAACTTTGTTCCGATTGTACCTCCCAATTATTCTTAAATGAATGAAATATTTATTATGTATGTTATGTCCGCGAATCGGGAAAATCGGGGCAAAATGGACCCATTTGACGGAATACTATTTTTGCAAAGAGTAGTGGCTTGTATAAAAAATTTGAGAAGATGTGTATATGCCTGCATTATTGGTGAATTTTTCAGATTTTTTTTCCTTTTGTTGTATTTTTTGCAGAGTGGAATTTTCACGAATTTATTTCCACGCATCGTTTTTTTTTTTTTTTTTTTTTTTGCGAGGCTCGCCCGCCCCGCCCAGCAAAACCTCGGCTTCGCCTCGGTTTTGCAAAAGGCGGGCGGGCGAGCCTCGTCCCTTCGCCCCCCCCCCCCTGTCGAACGGGTAGACCGTACTTTCGGCTGGGGATCAAGAAAAATAGTATACGACCCACGGCCAGATAGTTGGATGCCCTGGCCGGACGTTCTATAAGGCCGAGGCGAAGCCGAGGCCTTATAGAACGTCCGGCCAGGAAATCCAACTTTCTGGCCTTGTGTCGTAATGTACTATTTGTGTACCTGTGATCGTTTCAGCTCGAGAATAACGTACATTCAACTTTCTGCTGGTTTTTCATAATCGGCAGTATTTGAATATCACGGTGTTTTGATTCTACCAACCGTGTATAGATTATTTTGATGATTTCGTGACATCACTTTTTGCGGCGATTTCGATCATATATAGGCGTTCGTTCATGAGAAATTAATCAGAACTTAAATGGAGGGATGGTTTAGAATGCCTGAGTATTCAAACGTCTAACCTACTCAGGTTATAGTAGTTGAAATCTCATATTATCGCGTGAAGATGAAAATTAAATTATTAAATTATTCAATCAGCTTGAAGAATTCAATAAATTGAATTAATGAAAGTGCACCAGTTTCCGAAAAAAATTGTAGGTTTTCGGATACGATCTCGGGTGAGAATCGAAACTCACAACCTTATCTACTTTCCGAGCACCTCCAATTATTTTTCGGAAACTGGTGCACTTCAATTAATTCAATTCATTTAATTCTTCAAGCTGATTGATTTATTTACTAATTTAATTTTCATCTTTACGCGATGATATGAGATTTAAACTACTATAACCTGAATAGGCGGAAGGAGGTTGAAAGTTGAAATGTAGAGTGAACGAGTCCAAAAATTTTGACTCGAGCAGATACCATTGAATCTAATGACGTATATCGAAGCAGATCTGATTGGATACGAAACCTCAAGATGTGCTCAGATTTAATTATATCTGCTTTCCATTACGATCACTCTAGATATGATCATATCTAATCAGATCTGTTCAGATAAAGACAGAACTCAGATCTAATCAAATCCGACACATCAGATATAATGAGATCTAATTAGATTTGACCATTTTTTTCCGGGTAGGGTAAACCCTTTGAGATTAATTCAGTCGCTGCCTACCCCCCGCGTGTGCATTACGATTGGCTTTCCCCATTCTAACAACCAACGACCGATCTCGGACGGCTTCTGTCTCGGAGGGTCAAGATTTTGCACAAAAAATATTTAGGCAAAATTTCATTTCGTTTTCGAGTTATTCTCAAACGATGAAGACAAAGAAAGAGAAAGAGAACCACGCGACTGCTCCATGTCTTTCTTTTCTTCACATTGAAGAGATTCAAATGGTGACCCTGAACGTCAACGAACATTTCCGAGCATCTGGAAAAACAACAGCACCACACAACGGCACCACTGACGAAGCTATAACACCGAGGACTGCAGCCTCAGTGTTCATTCAACATCGCAGGCATCAAACAATCCCTTCAGAACTTGGCTGACGATTCAAGCTGGAGTGGGGAGGACAACACACACAAAAAAAATGACCAATGGTCTCGACACGCAGAAATCGGAAATGTCACATCAGCCGCCGGTACAGCAGACTTCACGGCCAAGCCCCACGGTCCACGACAACGCACGAAGTCTCCTAAGCGCAGCACCCAGCTTCGAGGACTACTCAGCTGTGGCCCATTCACACATGAGGAAGAGATGAAAGTAGCCTCATGTCATCACACACACAAACACAAACACAAGACCTGCACAGAAGCTCCGCAAGACGCTAGCTTCGTTTCTCTCCAACTAGGGGAGGTATGTAGCGAACGCTACAGTGTACAACATCAAGAAACGGAAATTATCAGCATAACTGGTCGGATAGCTCAGTGGCAAAGTGCCTAACTGGAAACCAAAAGGTCCACGGTTCAATCCCGAGCCGTGGCAACCTTTTTCCATAATAATAACATTTATTTTTCTTCGCTATCCGACGAGCAAAATTATTGGAGAGATGTCACATCCAAGTGGCGCGAAATGACAACAGCGACATTCCTTCAATAGACACAAGGAGTTAAATGTGAACGTGTTAATTTTGGTATTTTATATTATGAAAATTATTCGAAATCGATGGAAGTATTGAAGATAGGTTCCATCCAATGATGTCATTGGCAAGCTGAGGAAATTTGCCATAGAAATCATGTCAGAGGTTATTCTTTTGAATGTTCCAAAAATTTTTGTTTTTGCTTAGGATTTGCAGGTGAAATCTCTCTGTTCTTGAAAAATGACAGTTTTTGGAGAATATCTCTGATTCTATTGGTCGTAACGACCTGGGGCTGTTCATGAATGGAAGGTGCACTCGTTTTCCATCTATTTATGTTGTTTGAAAAAAACATCAAATTTTCGAGTACTCACAGGGGAAAAATTGATTCTCAGAAAATGGCCCACATTGTCAAAAATCAACTCAATTATCTGAGTCAATTCTTACGAGGAAGACCTGATACAGCTGGCCGAGCTTCCTGATGAGTTTCTCCTTTTAGTAGACTGTATTTTTGATGCGTTACTCTTTAATAAGATGAAGGATGGTTTGACACAATGGATAGATTTCTCAATGATGAACACCACGTGAATTATATTGAAGTATACAAACTCTTTAATGATTTGGCTAGAATACACTCTTGGATACTTTGTCCGCACTGAGTCCAGATACCCTGGTATAAATTCGGCTGTCATTTTCTGACAGATTCCATCAGAATCACTCAGATAAATTCATCAGAATCTTACAAAAGATGGCGATTTCTGATAGAACTTGATATGCTTTGACGAAGAATATCGAAACGCACGTATTCTTTCAATTTCTGATAGAATCCGTCATTTTCTGATCGGAAATTTGCACAGTTTGTGCGAATATGACAGAATCTGTCATACGAGGGTCTAGGAGAATATTTCTCCACTTAAATTTCTCGGGAAAAATTTCTCGGAAAAAATTTTTCTAAAGAAAATTCCTCCAAAAAACTTTAGGCTTTGTATGTGTTGAATATGAATTTCTTGACAGAGAATTTTTTCTTGGAGAAATATATTCCGAGAAATTTGATCCGAGAAATTTCTGCCCGAGAAATAATCGACTGCTCCCTCATACGATATTTAGTAACGAATTTTGTCAATATTGTTCGAAATCTGCTATATTCTGGAAAATAGACGACATAAAGTCCCAGAAAATTACGTATGTTGTCAGATTTTGAAAGATTGTAACATTTGATGACAAAAAAACTCATGCTCTGCGAGTATCTGACAATTTCATTCAGGTTAAGGGCTCAACACGTATGAAAATACTTTATAAAGTCTTTATAAATAATTCTTTATAAAACGTGTTTTATAAGAAATTGGAACTTTTCTTATAAAGATTTTCTCATGGAGTATTCATCGTAGCTTTCATCCTTTATAAAATTTTGTTTTATAAAGGCGATTCTTTAAAAAGAAATTTTTATAAAGGAAAGCAAAAGATATAAAATACCATTAAAATTTTTTGTATGAATCCTATTCTATAAATTCATTCTTTATAGAACATGTCTTCATAAAATTGAATTTTATAAAGACATTTCTTATAAATTTACTTTTTACAAAAATTTTATCTCTCAGTTGAATGCTTCATTTATTCTATTCATTTGAATAATTATCCTTTGAAAAATAGCTGGATGGGGAACTCCAAACAGTGTTAACAAAAATGCAGACTTTAGCCGTTGGAGCCATTGTCCGGTTTCGACAGCAAGGAAGTCTGTTTCTCAGATAAGTGTGTCGGACTGCGGCGCGATCTCGCTTATATGCACTTTTCGTCAAACTCCGCTTACGGACGGGATTCCGACGGTGCGTGACCTATCGGCGGCGGCGGTACTACAATTCTGCTTCACTTTGACGTTCGACGCTGTCCCTTTGAATTCTATTTCTTCCTCGCGCTTCAGTTTAATTCTTCTTCTTTGCGCCTCTTATTTTTTTTTCCTCTTTTATTCATTATTTGCTTTTACTATTTTTTTTTCATTAATTATTAATAAATTAGGTATGAGGTTCTTACAGGAGATACTACTGTGAGATAGTTATCTCACAGAAGTGCTTCTAAAGAAAACGTCTTTACAAAATGAAATTTTATGAACATGTTTTCTATGAAATTTATATATATCACTCAGCAAAAAAAATGAAGAAACAGTAAATTTTGTCGTTTTTCTTCGTGATTTTCAAATGGCTGTAACTTTCCGAAAAATCATTAGATCGGAATAAAAAAAAATGGTTCCAAAGCTTGGAGTCTCCACCTCTGAAATCGTGAGATGGAATTTTTTTTGACCATCCGTTATAACGAGATAAGAAGGTTGAAAGCGGAAATTGTTTTTCCATTGTTTTTCATTTTTCCAAATTGGTCTACGGACTTCAATAGTATATTTCGTACCTAGGCCGAAAAAAAGTCAAATGCTTCCCGAGCGAAGCGAGGGTAGCAAATGCTTTTCGCAGTTGACTTTTTCACGGCCGAGGTGCAAATACTATTTTTCATACCGAGGACACGAAGAAACGACGTTTCTAACCGAGCGAAGCGAGTCGTTTTTTCGTGTCCTAGGTATGAAAAAGAATTTACTCGACTCAACCCTTATCAAGATCATGTGTCGTGGCCTTTCAGCTTCAATTCTTTTTTATTTCTTACGATCATTTTTTGCTGAGATATCGTCAATTGAATCAAAAAATACCCTTTTGCCTTTAATCGCTGATATCTCAGGAACTACTGATCGCACATCGAGCGGATGATGGGATTCGTAAACTTAAATAAATTGACTATGAGGTTCTTGCACTATTTCATTGAAAAAAATTTTCTTCCATTTTCAAAATTGGTTCGAAAAAGTATCGAAAAATGAAGTTTTTTTTCTTTTTGGAAGATTGCCGTGAATTTTGCGAATTTGGGAAAAGCTGCAAATGTTTCAACATTTTTCTTTAGTTTACTGTTTGCTGAAACACCCCCTAAATTTTCAAGCCAATCGGCTGGACCGTTTTTTTTCTCGAATGAACAAAGTTTCAGCAAAAATTAAAGGAACACTTTTTTGTTCCTTAAACCCCAATTAATGATGATTAAGGCCGAAAATGTTCTTTTTTCTTTATTTCTTCGTGATTTTTTGTGCGAAATTCGTTTTATTTCATCGAAAAAGAAACAATGAAAGAAAATCAATTGAAAAATACAATTCTTTTTCAAATCGATCGAAAATTCAAATTTCTTTTAAATCCGTAAAAAATTAGATTTTTTTTCTTCAAAAATCAATAAAAGAATCTTTTTTAAAAACCAACAGAAGAATCGATAGGAAACTTTAAAAAATTGGCTACAAAACTGCCACTATCGTATTTGACTTGGAGAGATAGTGACTCAGCAATTTTTTTGAACAATAAAATTTTTTTTATTGATTTTTGAAGGAAATTTTCTTTGATTATTTTTTCGTTTTTTTCGATGAGATTCAACAGATTTTGCACACAAAATCACGAAGAAATGACGGAGAAGAAGCATTTTCGGCCCTAAACTAACGAAATTTACTGTTCCCTTAATTTTTTCGCTGAGCTCCACAAAAAAAATTAAGGGAACAGTAAATTTCGTCAGTTTAGGGCCGAAAATGTTTCTTCTCCGTCATTTCTTCGTGATTTTTTGTGCAAAATCTGTTGAATCTCATCGAAAAAAATGAAGAAATAATCAAAAAAATTTCTTTCAAAAATCAATAAAAAATTTTTTATTGTTTAAAAAAATTGCTGAGTCACTATCTCTCCAAGTCAAATACGATAGTGGCAGTTTTGTAGCCAATTTTTTAAAGTTGCCTATCGATTCTTCTGTTGGTTTTTAAAAAAGATTCTTTTATTGATTTTTGAAGAAAAAAAATCTAATTTTTTACGCATTTAAAAAAAATTTGAATTTTCTATTGATTTGAAAAAGAATTGTATTTTTCAATTGATTTTTTTTCATTGTTTCTTTCTCGATGAAATAAAACGAATTTCGCACAAAAAATCACGAAGAAATAAAGAAAAAAGAACATTTTCGGCCTTAATCATCATTAATTGGGGTTTAAGGAACAAAAAAGTGTTCCTTTAATTTCTGCTGAAACTTTGTTCATTTGAGAAAAAAAACGGTCCAGCCGATTGGCTTGAAAATTTAAGGGGTGTTTCAGCAAACAGTAAACTAAAGAAAAATGTTGAAACATTTGCAGTTTTTCCCAAACCCGCAAAATTCACGGCAATTTTCAAAAAAGAAAAAAAAATTCATTTTTCGATACTTTTTCAAACCAATTTTGAAAATGGAAGAAAATTTTTTTCAATGAAAGAGTGCAAGAACCTCATCGTAAATTTATTTAAGTTTACGAATCCCATCATCCGCTCGATGTGCGATCAGTAGTTCCTGAGAAATCGGCGATTAAAGGCAAAAGGGTATTTTTTGATTCAATTGACGATATCGCAGCAACAAATGATCGTAAGAAATAAAAAAGAATTGAAGCTGAAAGGCCATGCTACGCGATCTTGATAAGGGTTGAGTCGAGAAAATTTTTTTAAAGTCCATAGACCAATTTGGAAAAATGAAAAATGATGGAAAAAAAATTTCCGCTTTCAACCTCCTTATCTCGTTATAACGGATGGTCAAAAAAAATTCCATCTCAAGATTTCAGAGGTGGAGACTCCAAGCTTTGGAACCATTTTTTTTTCATTCCGATCCAATGATATTTCGGAAAGTTACAGCCATTTGAAAATCACGAAAAAAAACGACAAAATTTACTGTTTGCTCATTTTTTTTGCTGAGTGATATATATAAATTTCATAGAAAACATCTTCATAAAATTTTATTTTGTAAAGACGTTTTCTTCAGAAGCACTTCTGTGAGATAACTATCTCACAGTAGTATCTCCTGTAAGAACCTCATACCTAATTTATTAATAATTAATGAAAAAAAAATAATAAAAGCAAATAATGAATAAAAGAGGAAAAAAACATAAGAGGTGCAAAGAAGAAGAATTAAACTGAAGCGCGAGGAAGAAATAGAATTCAACGGGACAGCGCCGAACGTCAAAGTGGAGGAGAATTGTAGTACCGCCGCCGCCGATAGGTCGCGCACCGTCGGAATCCCGTCCGTAAGCGGAGTTTGACGAAAAATGCATATAAGCGAGATCGCGGCGCAGTCCGACACACTTATCTGAGAAACAGACTTCCTTGCTGTCGACACCGGACAATGGCTCCAACGGCTAAAGTCTGCATTTTTGTTAACACTGTTTGGAGTTCCCAATCCAGCTATTTTTCAAAGGATAATTATTCAAATAAATAGAATAAATAAAGCATTTAACTGAGAGATAAAATCTTTGTAAAAAGTAATTTTATAAGAAATGTCTTTATGAAATTCAATTTTATGAAGACATTTTCTATAAAGAATGAATTTATAGAATAGGATTCATACAAAAAATTTTAATGGTATTTTATATCTTTTGCTTTCCTTTATAAAAATTTTTTTTATAAGAATCGCCTTTATAAAACAAAATTTTATAAAGGATGAAAACTACGATGAAAACTCCATGAGAAAATCTTTATAAGAAAAGTTCCAATTTCTTATAAAACACGTTTTATAAAGAATTCTTTATAAAGACTTTATAAAGTATTTTCATACGTGAAGCACAATGACAAAACCGTCCGGTTAGAAACCTCTTATGACGTCATCGGTAGGAACATAGAACCGGACTGAACGAGGACTGTGGACTTGAACTGCGTTAATGGTGACCGTTTACCGTGAAAAAGGTAATTTATTGTGTGCAAAATAAAGTTGAATACTAATGAGTGTCTCCAAAATTTGTCAATTTGACAATTATTTTCCAAAATGAACGAACCGTTGACCAATTCAAATTCCAACAGCTGAAAAGTAGAGGGCGCGAACATCGATTCCATTCCCATTTCGGTCCTACATATGACGTCATAAGAGGTTTCTAACCGGATGGTTTTATCATTGTGCTTGAGCCCTAAGGATGTATGATCGAGGGAGTGGGGGAAGTGGCGGTGCGGATGGGCTCGGGGGGTTGCGGGGCTCTCCTCTGTTTCTGTTATTGGCCGGCTGTGGCGCTCATGAGAGGAGAAAATGGCGAGTATGACGAGAAAAGAAGCATTAAATGGAATAATTTGAATTTCAATTGGATTTTTCTTCTCAGGATGGATGGATGCATAGTATTTTAAAAATATTGTCAAGTTACTACACTATCCATCTTTCTTATGCATAGTCATTTTTCATACTACGCAAGCTTGAACATCTAACATTTATTTAATTTATGGCCGTAACCTCTATTCCTTCATAAGAGCCCATGTATTTTCTGTCAATTTTCAATAATTTTTTTCTTTCTTATATGCATGGATAGCTACCTCCGACTTTTTACAATAAAATTCTTCGAGGAATAATCTAACTATAGAAAAATTTTGACGCTCCAAATCGAAAATTGTTGTCATGATTAGCATCTTTAATTTATGGCCGTAACTCCTATTTCTCCATAAGAAACCATGTATTTTCTGTCAATTTTCAATAATTTTTTTCTTTCTTATATGCATGGATAGCTACCCCGGACTTTTTACGATAAAATTCTTCGAGGAATAATCTAACTATAAAGAAATTTTGACGCCCCAAATCGAAAATTTTTGTCGTGATCATACATCCTTAATAGGATACAGGTTCTGTACGAACAGTGAATGGAATTTTTGTTGGAGCCGGATGAAATAGTCTAAAAATTTGAATGATTTTGATCTTTATTGAATACTTTTACGATCCCAATAGAAAATTATTCCCTTTCATAGTAACGAAGTAATTGTAACACATTTTTTTTTTATTTTAATTTTTATTTTATTTATTTATTTCACTGCCGTTTGATACATGGTATCATTTGGGCAGGGGGAACCAATTTACATTCGAGTTAAGAACAATTAAAATTAAATATATATATAAAATTTATTACAAAGAAGCTCCTGATGGATGCAAGAATATACATTTACAGATTCTTATTTTCTTTTGAGATCCTTAATGAAATTGCATCGAAATTAAATTAAAATTAAAAGGAACAGTTTCATGATGAAACAAGATGACTGAGACAAAAATCCTATTTACAATCGCCAAGTTATTTTTCTTTTTGTTTTTTTTTGTTTGTTTTTTTTTTCTTCTATGACACTTTGTTTTTACAATGTCCAAGACAGATTAGTTTATCAGGTTTTCTCAGAAACATAAGCAGATGTAAAATATCAGAGTGGAGCTAGTCATTTAATTCAGTAGCTCGCAGTTGAAAGCATTTCTTCACGTAGCAATAAAGAGTTCGTATGTCCTTATATGCGTTGCTATTTAGAAACGCAGCAAGACCAGATGAGTTGAATGAGCAGGAATCAAGGATGTAGTTGGGGAGATAATGGTCTCTTAGCGGGGAATAGAAGGGACAATGGACAAGAATGTGTGAAAAGTCCTCAGGTAGTTGGAGATGGCAGAGAGTGCAGTTTTCTGTAGGATTTATTTGGTATAGGAGACCGTCGATGATGATTTTTCTGGTGTAAATGTTTGAAGTTCTCAGCTGAACCTTGGTTCTCAGAAATTTCATACAGCATCTCGATGGATAAAATGAGCCAAAGACATCCAGAGGATGTCTGTCTAGTCTGAACTGAATTGATTCTGAAATGCAATAGCGTTGGTAGTCCTCTATCTTGCACCAAACCTCGAAATTCTCCAGAATAGTAGGGACTCTGATTGACCACCACTCCGGGGATAGGTTAGACCATAAGTCCTCACAGTCGACGGCCCTCAGGTATTCTTTTAACTGCAGAATCCAATTATATTTCAGGTTTGAGCGGATTGTTTCCGGTGAGATGTTGACTGCGAGAGCCAACTGTCTTTCCAGACAGGCTCTTGGCAGGCGTTCTTCGTCTATTTTCAGGATTTTGAGGACCCATCTTAGCGCTTGTTTGATCACTTCATATTTGATATGGGTGATCCCAGTCTCTAGCCTGATTAAGTAACCCGGGGCGTTTTTTGGTAGATGGAAGAGTCTCTTTAGAAAGTCCAATTGAGCAGTTTCCAGGGAGTCAAGCTCCAATAATCCCCAAAGTGAAGCAGTGTACAAGAGAGTAGAACTCACTACGCTGATGTAGAGTTTATGGATACCATCCCAAGAGTCTGCATTCACTCTTGCGAGGAGTTTTAGAGCAGTAGAGCAGGCCGCCTTTGTTTTTTGGTTTGAGTCTCTTGCAGCAGCTGAGCCGGTTGTAGAGGAGGAGAATTTCACTCCCAGATAGACATAATTGGGGACAATCTCAATTGGTGAGCTAAATATCGTGAAGTCGTGATTCAGTTTTGGGGCTGGGCCTGCTTTTCTGAAGATTACGATCTTGGTTTTATTACCGTTTATCGTGAAGCGATTCAGTTCACAGTATTCTTCTAGAATTGCTATTTTTTTCGGAGATCAGAAGCAGTGTTTGCCAGTATGACTAAGTCATCCGCATATAGAAGCAGGATGACTTCTTTGATACCATCAATGTTTACTCCAGTTGCCCCTCTGGCTAAGAAAAACTTGATAATGTCTGCCAGATAGAGGTTGAAGAAGATTGGACTCAATTTCTCTCCTTGGAGAACTCCCTCATTCACATCAGCGCACTCCGAGGCTCCCTCAGAAGTTCTTATTTGTAGGGTTGCTCTGTCATAAAGATTTTTCATGACTCCGATTAGTTTCGACGAAACACCTAGGTGACCGAGTTTGCACCAGAGTTTGTTATGTGGGACCGAATCGAAGGCTCGCCGGAAGTCCACGAACAGCGCGTACACTTTACCACCGGTCAGCCTAACTTTGTTTTGTATGGTAGACTGCAGGGTGTAAATGTTGTCCATGACACCTCTTTGTTTCCTAAAACCCGCTTGTTCTTCCGGAATAATTTTATGGAGCTCCGCCCAGGAGTATAGTCTACTGTTCAAGATTTCAGTGAACAGTTTGGTCACATTGTTGACCAAGGCGATTCCCCTGTAGTTCAAAGGGTCTAGCTGATCACCTTTTTTAGAAGTCATACACATTACAATATTCGTCCAGGACTCCGGCATTTGAGTGGAATTGTAAATCTTGTTAAAGAGGTCTAGGAGATATTTCTTCCAATCAGGGCTCAGCAATTTCAGAACATCATTACTTATTGAATCCGATCCAGGGGCTTTATTCTTTTTCGCATGCAAGATGCTTGTCTCCAGCTCCTTCATAGATGGACTTCGATCCAGAATTGGGCAAGCTTGCTCCGTATAGTTTGATGAGGTCAGTGTTCTAGCTTGGTATGATTGCCGCAGGAAGATATTCCAGTTTTCGATAGTTATAGGGTCAAATTTCTTTCTTTTATCCTTAACCTGGTTGACAGTCTTCCAAAATTGCAGTGGATTTCTGATGTTTGCGAATTGGTCCATAATATTTGCCTTGAATTCTTGTTTCTTCAACATTGTCGTTTTCTTGAATAATTTATTTTTCTGATCAAATAATTCGGCTCTCCTTTTATCGAAAGTAGGATCATAAATCTTCTTGTATAATTCCACCGCTTGTGATTTTAATTCTTGACATTCTTTGTCAAACCAGGGGTTTCGGTGTCTTTTATCGGGCAGATTCGAGGAACCCGCAGAATTCCTCATCATTTTGCAGGCTTTGGCAGCTTCATATATGGCTCTTGAGAAATTTTCATTGAGAGGGTCAACACTAGTGGACAGGACATCTAAAGAGAGCCTGTCAGAGTTGGATGGGCATTGATAGAATTCATGTGCTTTATCGGGATTCCAACAAATTCTTTGCTGATCGTTCCTCTGGTTGGGCAGTTTAATTGCAGTTTTTCCTTTTCCTCCAGTAGTACCAGTATTTCTATTGAAATTATAATCTGAAAGTTGTAGCTGTATAGGGAGGTGATTTGAGCCTAGTAGGTCGAAGCTAATTGATGAATCCCACACTGTATCAATTTTTTCATCGTTGATCCATAGAAGATCATAAGTGGACGAGCCCCTAGAATTAGTGAACTTGGCAGGTCTATCAAAAGGAGTTCTCCCATTTAGCAGAGTAAATTCGTTCTCCAGCATGAAATTCATCAGTAATTCCCCCCTTTTATCAGTTGTTTGGATCAAGGTTTGACGTGATTCAAAGATTCGGGTTCGGGTTTTTTTATTTTAACAAGTCGTAGACTGCTATTCGTTGACTAAATTGGCATAGTGAAAAACTTGATGGTTTTCAGAAAAGAACTTAAATGAGTTTTAATATTCTCAACAGGATCGCAACTTCATGAAGTCGTCACAGTAATGATGAGAGTGAGTCAAAAGTGCGTGAACAATATAATTAGGGGAGACCGGGGCAAAGTGGGGTACCCGGGGCAAAGTGGGGTACCTACTTTTTCAGAGCACTTTTTTTTATTTATTTTTTTTATCAAAAATGTTTGCTGGAGTACTCATTTGTTATGGCATAAGGTAAATGGGGGCGAAGTGGGATACCCGGGGCAAAGTGGGGTACCAGTTTTTTTAAAACATTTTTTTTTTTTTTTTCCTCATCAAAAATGGTTGCTTGAGTGCTCATTCTTTATTGAGTGAGGGAAGTTGGGGGAAAGTGCAGTATTATAAACAATTATTTCTCGTCTGGACACGAAATAAATCAATAAATAGGGGAGACCGGGGCAAAATGGGGTACCAACTTTTTAAGGCACTTTTTTTTTTATTCAAGCAATCAACGTATGCTCCAGTGCTCATTTCCATGACGTTTTGGGCATTAGTGACGGCGCAAAAAAGGAATGAAAGTGAAGAAACAAAAACAAGAAAAATTCCATATTTCAAAATGGTGCACGGTCTTGAAAATTTTTTTTTGACTCGACCCGTGTCAGAGTCGTTCTGCCTAATACTTTAGCTTTGATTTCATTGATTTTCATCTCTGTACGAACATTTGTTATCGAGATATCGGTTCCACCGAACGGATAGTGGGTTTCCCAAACTTGAATCAGTGCTTTGTAAGTGTGTTGTGCTGTTTCGACGAGAAAAAAATTTTTTCATTCTTAAAATTGGTCTCAAAAAGTACCAACAAATGACGTTTTTTCGTTTTTTCTTATGATCGAGCTGCATTTTGCAAATATTGCAAGAAGTACTGAGGTTTCAGCGTTTTTTCATTGCTCAATATGTGCCTAAAAGCCCTGTAAATTTTGAAGCCAATTGGTTGGATAGTTTTTTTTCCCCGAATGGTCAGAACTGTAGCGAAAATGAAAGGAACGCTTCTTTGTTTCTTAAACATCAATTAATGATGATTAAGAACGGAGATTTTCCTTTTTCGTGATTACTTACTCACCCCATCCACACCTTACTTACTCACTCACCCCATCCATAAATCGAGAATCATGGAAAGATAACGAAAAAAAACATCTTTGGTCAAATGAGCGTTTCTTTAATTTTTGCTAAAAGTTTGATCTTTCGGGGAAAAAACGGTCCAACCGATTGGCTTTAAAATTTACAGGCCGTTTAGGTACAGATGAAGCTGAGAAAAAACGTTATAACATTTGCATTTTTTGCAAAATGAGCAATGTTTAGCTCAATTAAAAAAAAAAAAAACTTCATTTTTTGTTTCCTTTTGAACAGAATAATCAACTGATATGTTTGGCTTCCGGATGGATGCCGCGTTTGGTTTCAGCGTTGCGCCGACGTTTCGCAAACGTTGCAGTTTGCATCTTCAGGGCTATGAGCTCCGATTCTGAGCTCCATGGTCGAAGGGTAGTCCTTATATACCCCTTCTGGCAAGGGGGGGGGGGGGGGGGGGGGTAGGTAGGGGTGGGGGTAGAGCCAATCAGGAGTTTTTAATTGATCAGCTGGTCAATTAAAAAACCGGGAGGACGGTTTTCCAAATAGGGTTCACCTGGTATCCTTTATCCCTGTTCAAGTTGTTGGGATTCTTGTGGATCTCTAAGCCTTCCCGATACTTTCTCTCAAAGTATCCTTGGGATTTGGCCAACATTCTCGCTTGGTCATACTGAATAGTGTGTCCAGTGTCCATATGATGTTCAGCCAAGGCAGACTGTTCCAGGTGGCGATATTTGGAACACCGTAGGTGTTCTTTGATCCGTGTACTGATCATCCTCCCGGTTTCCCCAATGTACACTTTTCCGCAGGAGCAAGGAATCTCATAGACTCCAGATGTACTCAAGGGTGGTCTTGGATCTTTGGGACTGGGCAACATCTGTCCGATTTTCTTTGGAGGTAGAAAAATCGTCCGAATGTTGTGTTTTCCAAGAACCTTACTGATGCGGTCGGTTGTACCTTGAAGGTAGGGGAGAAGAGCCACTTTGGGTCTTTCTTGGTCTTTTTCTTTCTCAGGACCATCCAATTCTTGTGAAGAGATCTTATTTTGGAGTCTTCTGGTGACTCGTCTGATTTGTGGAATTTTGTATCCATTCTTGCTGAGGGCTGTCTCCAGATGTTCTATTTCACTGTCTAAATTGCTTGGTTCAGAAATAGTAAGAGCTCTGTATATGAGAGAGCTTAAAACTGAGTTTTTCTGTGAAGGATGGTGATGGGAGTTCGAATTGAGATATCTGTCAGTATGTGTAGGCTTACGATACACTTCGTGGCCAAGTGTGCCATTAGCGTTACGGTGTACCAATACATCAAGAAATGGAAGACGATTGTTCTCCTCAATCTCCATCGTGAATTTGATATTGGAATGTTGTTCATTCAAAAATATCAAAAATCGATCTAGAGCTGTTCTTCCATGGGGCCAGATAACAAAAGTGTCATCAACATATCTGAACTATACAGAAGGTTTTAGAAGAGTTGACTTCAGTACTTCATTTTCAAAATTTTCCATGAAGATGTTAGCTATGATTGGAGAAATAGGAGAACCCATGGCGGCTCCTGATCTCTGTTCATAGAAATCTCCCTGGAATTGAAAATAAGTTGAAGTCAAACAATGCTCAACTAGAGGAAGAAGGTTCGAGGGGATCTTTTTTGAGTTTTTTATCATTTCTAAGGTCTCTGGTATTGGGACGTTAGTAAACAGAGACTCCACATCGAAACTGACTAAGATGTCTTCGGAAGACGTTCTGAGTGTCCTCAGTTTGTTCACGAAGTCTAGTGAGTTCTGTATGTGTGAAGCATTCAGTCCTGTGAGTTGCTGGAGAGGTGCTGTGAGGAATTTAGCTAATTTATATGTTGGTCCCCCGATGTTACTAACTATGGGTCTGAGGGGAACAGCTTCTTTATGGATTTTTGGGAGTCCATAAAGTCTTGGGGGGAATGATTCCTTCGGAATGAGGAGTTTGGTAGTCTCAGTAGAAAGACGAGCCTTCTTCAGGAGCTCAGTTGTTTTCCTCTCAATACTACGAGTTGGATCCTTCTTGAGTTTAGTATAAACTCTGGAATCACTCAGCATTGATGAAATTTTCTTGGAGTAGTCATCTAAATCCAAGACGACCGTTGCGTTGCCTTTGTCTGCAGGAAGAATAATGATTTCACTATTCTCCTTAAGATTACGTAAAGCAAGGCGTTCTTCCTTAGTGATATTGTCACTGGGAGGAGAGGCCTTGTGCAGGATATTAGATAACTGTCTCCGAATTTCGTTGCTGGTCTCCTGAGGAAGATGGTAAATCGCTGTTTCAGTACGACTAATAATTTCTTCGGTGGGAACTTTTCTTGGAGCGACAGCAAAATTATGCCCTTTGGCAAGTACAGACACTTGTGTATCACTCAGTTGGTATTTACTGAGATTCTTCACAGTGTTGGTAAGAATGGGGACTTTATCCTGTGGGACTAGGTCTTCCTCAGGAGACCAGCAACGAAATTCGGAGACAGTTATCTAATATCCTGCACAAGGCCTCTCCTCCCAGTGACAATATCACTAAGGAAGAACGCCTTGCTTTACGTAATCTTAAGGAGAATAGTGAAATCATTATTCTTCCTGCAGACAAAGGCAACGCAACGGTCGTCTTGGATTTAGATGACTACTCCAAGAAAATTTCATCAATGCTGAGTGATTCCAGAGTTTATACTAAACTCAAGAAGGATCCAACTCGTAGTATTGAGAGGAAAACAACTGAGCTCCTGAAGAAGGCTCGTCTTTCTACTGAGACTACCAAACTCCTCATTCCGAAGGAATCATTCCCCCCAAGACTTTATGGACTCCCAAAAATCCATAAAGAAGCTGTTCCCCTCAGACCCATAGTTAGTAACATCGGGGGACCAACATATAAATTAGCTAAATTCCTCACAGCACCTCTCCAGCAACTCACAGGACTGAATGCTTCACACATACAGAACTCACTAGACTTCGTGAACAAACTGAGGACACTCAGAACGTCTTCCGAAGACATCTTAGTCAGTTTCGATGTGGAGTCTCTGTTTACTAACGTCCCAATACCAGAGACCTTAGAAATGATAAAAAACTCAAAAAAGATCCCCTCGAACCTTCTTCCTCTAGTTGAGCATTGTTTGACTTCAACTTATTTTCAATTCCAGGGAGATTTCTATGAACAGAGATCAGGAGCCGCCATGGGTTCTCCTATTTCTCCAATCATAGCTAACATCTTCATGGAAAATTTTGAAAATGAAGTACTGAAGTCAACTCCTCTAAAACCTTCTGTATGGTTCAGATATGTTGATGACACTTTTGTTATCTGGCCCCATGGAAGAACAGCTCTAGATCGATTTTTGATATTTTTGAATGAACAACATTCCAATATCAAATTCACGATGGAGATTGAGGAGAACAATCGTCTTCCATTTCTTGATGTATTGGTACACCGTAACGCTAATGGCACACTTGGCCACGAAGTGTATCGTAAGCCTACACATACTGACAGATATCTCAATTCGAACTCCCATCACCATCCTTCACAGAAAAACTCAGTTTTAAGCTCTCTCATATACAGAGCTCTTACTATTTCTGAACCAAGCAATTTAGACAGTGAAATAGAACATCTGGAGACAGCCCTCAGCAAGAATGGATACAAAATTCCACAAATCAGACGAGTCACCAGAAGACTCCAAAATAAGATCTCTTCACAAGAATTGGATGGTCCTGAGAAAGAAAAAGACCAAGAAAGACCCAAAGTGGCTCTTCTCCCCTACCTTCAAGGTACAACCGACCGCATCAGTAAGGTTCTTGGAAAACACAACATTCGGACGATTTTTCTACCTCCAAAGAAAATCGGACAGATGTTGCCCAGTCCCAAAGATCCAAGACCACCCTTGAGTACATCTGGAGTCTATGAGATTCCTTGCTCCTGCGGAAAAGTGTACATTGGGGAAACCGGGAGGATGATCAGTACACGGATCAAAGAACACCTACGGTGTTCCAAATATCGCCACCTGGAACAGTCTGCCTTGGCTGAACATCATATGGACACTGGACACACTATTCAGTATGACCAAGCGAGAATGTTGGCCAAATCCCAAGGATACTTTGAGAGAAAGTATCGGGAAGGCTTAGAGATCCACAAGAATCCCAACAACTTGAACAGGGATAAAGGATACCAGGTGAACCCTATTTGGAAAACCGTCCTCCCGGTTTTTTAATTGACCAGCTGATAAATTAAAAACTCCTGATTGGCTCTACCCCCACCCCTACCTACCCCCCCCCCCCCCCCTTGCCAGAAGGGGTATATAAGGACTACCCTTCGACCATGGAGCTCAGAATCGGAGCTCATAGCCCTGAAGATGCAAACTGCAACGTTTGCGAAACGTCGGCGCAACGCTGAAACCAAACGCGGCATCCATCCGGAAGCCAAACATATCAATAATGACAATGGCCGCGAAAGCCTAAAAACTGAGAGAATAATCAACTATTGAAAAAAAAGAAAATCTCAACTTCTCATAAAATTTCAATTTTTTTTCATGTAACCCACTCCGCCCAAAATGCGATGAAAACGAACTATGTCGGCGAAAATGCTCCAAATACTCAGCAGAATAATCAATTATTAAAAAAATAAAAATCTCAACTTTTTATAAAATTTCAATTTTTCTTTGGGTACCCCACTTTGCCCCAAACTGCGATAAGAATGGACCATCTCTCCCAAAAGTGCTTCAAATACTTAACAGAATGATCAATTACTGAAAAAAAATAAAATCTCAACGTTTTATAAAATTTTAATTATTTTTGGGTACCCCACTTTGCCCCAATGGGTTCAAGTTGATCGACGTGACTTCATTGATTGAAAAATCAAAAAGATAGGTAAAAATAGAGATGACATCAAATTTTGGGCCCTGAAAGCCCTCTCCTTCCCTTAGGTACCCCACTTTGCCCCGGTCTCCCCTATAATAAATCCATCCTTGGGTTTCTAATGCAATAAAAAAAAATAATTATAATGGTTGTCAAATAACTAGATCATGTGAATTTTTACAGAATCTAAAATTTTCTCACGATAGATTCCTCGTCACAATTGATGAAAACTTTTCAGAAAATGACGAATAATTTTCGATAGAACATCACCTTGATTGACATTAATTATTAGATTCTGACATAATCGAAAATTTTCTGATAGCATAATTGCCGACGTCTATCCAAAGAAATCATCAATTTTTCCTTGTGAATTCTGAAAGATAATGTCATTTTATGATGAAAATTCAACAGAATTCCTTGGAATCGGACAGAAAGCATTCTGAGACATTCTGTAATAATTGAAATAAATTCATTTTTCATTTGAATTAGACCGTTTTGAGGTTATGGAGTACAGGCTCTAATTGTATTTACTTCAATTATTGCGGCTTTCGTACTTCAATTCCCTCGCACAGAGAATGGAGAAATTCGTGATGCAGGAGCGCGTTGAACTCTACAGGTGTGGAGGCAATGGTCTCTCCCAAATGGTTTGCTGTGTCTGTTCTTAATGACATAATAATGATCCTCAATCAAAAATGAGGTGCATTTTTCTCTACAAATCTTTCAACTTTTTTTCGTGAATCCCTATGAATTTGTTGTGTCCCAGAATATTATTTATTGAAAGGAGAAATATTTAACCTCGTTGAATATTCCTCAATTGTAATCATTTGCATAATCTGTGAAGAAGTTGCACTTACTTTACATGTTATGGAAACTCAGCATTTTTACACAATAATGTGTAATAATGTGACACCAATAATTTAATATAAATATCAGGCTCACCGATATTCGGGAGTCAGTTCTTCAAAATCATTTCACGTTAATCAATAATTTCGTAGTTATCAAACCTATAATTTCTTTACTCAAAATGGAAACATTTTGATAGTAAAGATAATAATTCATTTTTATTAATTCTCCGAGTTAAAGTATTTTATCCACTGTAGAGGGAGATCTTTATAGATCGAACCTACTTAATTAACTTATGACTAAACGGGTCTAACAAATTCTCGAAACCTCATGAGATAGATAGATAGATAGATACGTGATACGTTTATTTGGCCTTGAATTAAAGAGTTCATCAAACAATAGAAATACAAAGTTGGTGGTTTTGTTATTGCTCTACATGTGTGATAACAATTGAATGAACAATATTGAATTGAGAATAATTTTCATAAAATATTTCGAAGATTGAAAATGTTAGTTAAAAATTTCAAAATAAAATGGTAATAGACTACGAAATGCCATCGAAAGAATGGCAATCTTGAGGAATTTTTGAGAATAAAGTAAAAGTATACTTTCACGTTTCTTTTTTCGTTCTTATAAGAGCGGAATTAACAGTGGAAATGTAAGAATAGGATAAACATGAAGGGTAGGGGAGACCGGTGCAAAATGGGGTACGGGGGCATGTGCTTTAAAGTACCCCATTTCGCCCTAATTCTAGCATTATCGACTCCTCAAGAAGGATGACAGCAACTAGAGAAGGTAGCAACGAATCATTCCATTACTAGTTTTTGTAATTGACATTAGCCTCCACATCTTTCTCTCTCTCTTCTCCCCATTTCCACCCTGGATGCATCCTATTTTCAATTTATTGAATATAAGCGAAGGGATATGAATCCGGCATGATATCCTGAACCCTCATGAAAAATTCCAATTCCTTCCAGTGGTGATAGCTGGTCAACTGCAACCGGACTGCTATTAAACAGTGGTAACGTTGATTGCCCGAAGTCATCCTTGAGCGATGATTGTTGAAGTTCTACATAATTATATTCTTCCGGAGATGCTTTATGAATATCTGATGTTTTCGTATCAAAGGGATTGACTGTTTTAAATAGTAATCTCTTCCTGGAAATTGAAAAATTAAATCATTGAGATGGATGAAAGTTTCTTGTTCTTGCTGTTTTTTAAAATTAATTCTCTATAGCTCAATTTCACATACCGAGGAGTAGATAGTTCGGGTTTAACAATTTGTCTATTTTCAGGCGCCAAATCTAATTTACCAGCTTCGTCATCAAATGGTACTCCACTTATGGTAATGGCAAATCCCTTGATGTTTTCTGGATCCACTATTTCCATGAATTCGAACATAATTCCTAAAATTGGGAAAATATCGGATGAGTTGGAGGTATTAACCCTCTGCCTCGCGAAAATGGTCCCGTGACTATTCCCTTTCTCCTGGCACATCAGAACCGTCGTACGTGTTGCAAAGCTATCGGGCCCCTATGCAAATTCTCGCGTAAAAAGAAGAAGATATTCCGTCGAATGAACAAAGAATAATGAGAGAGAAAAAAGGAAAAATGTTAATAATACGAATTCAGTGAAGTTTTAGTTATAAAATGAAGATGAAAGAAAAACAACTGGAACTTGTCATATGTTTATCAATATTGTTCTTGATATGAGTTATATTGTATATAATTATTATAATGTTCACGGAGCAATGGGATTATTTTTTTCTAGAATTTGTTTCATCCTATTCACCGATAATTTCTTTTTGGTGAATCTCATATTTGAGACCCGTTTATTGGAACGTATGCATGGTGGTACGGTACTGTTCGCGCCCTCGTTACTCATCCCCTCCTACATCAAACGTAAGATCCTCATCAGTAGTGGGGGTAAGGCTGCGAGTCAGGGGGTTAATGAAACACTCAGAGATTGAATTTGTCCCGATCATCGAATTGAAAGGCTGGGGAATTTTATAATGAATTATACATGTCAAATTTTTAAGACCGACAGTTTAGCTGTCCAGCTACGTGCAGACTCGGGGATCTACCAAGCAGAGCAGTTGAACAATTGACTGCTACTTGGATGAAGGACCGTCTTGCTCGTAGGTTTGAACTACAAACTGAGCGGAAGGTCCACATGCGAGAGAGCAATTCCGCTTCCCCAAAATTCACATGGTGGACCGTTCTCGTTAGTGTGCCAGAAAGGTATACTAGGGCCTTGTATAACCGATCAATTTCCATGGTTTCTCCTGGTTCTAGATGCATATGGTACAGTAATTATTCAGTATACTGAGTAATAGAATTCGACTCATGGAATCGTAGAAAAAAAGGGGGGGGGAGGAGCTTATTAAACAGAAAAAGGATATAAGAGAAATCAACGCGTAAGGCTACGAGAGGCCATGCATGTGCGAAAATAAAAATTGAAAATAAAATTATGTATCATATTTTTTGAAAATTTTCCGTCACCTGATCATTTTTGTCATGATTTCAAGCTCTACTCTCCTCCCATTTTCCAAAATTCCAGTTTATTTGAAGCAGATATCTTCATTTCTCATTATCATAGTACAGAAAATAAAGAAACCAGCCCTAAATCGAGCCCTCTCTCTGCTAAATCATGGATTCTCAAATAATTTTCGATGATTTCAGAGAACCAGGGTGAAAATTTATCTCTATGAATGACGAATGAAGTCTCTTTCTCGTTGGTTTATCATTTTATGTGCTACAATAACTAGAGTCGTAGATGTTCCCAAAGAACTAAAAAATTTCACAAATGACAAGGGTCAAACCGTTCCTTTTTGGTTAAATTAAAAAAAAATGAAAATCAATCTCGACAAACGCTTCGAATTGGAAATACTCGCAATAAGCAATTTCCATCAAGCGCTCCACTGTATAATCGCATGAATGATTAATGAATGATCCTTCTACAAATTTTCAGTGTTAATTAAGTACTTATTTGAGAAAAAAATCGTTACCTGTCAGAACATGAGTTGGCTCCAATAGCAAATCGTCAAAAAAGAAGTTACGAGAATCTAAACTGATTTCGCCAAGCTCAGATGGATCGTTTGGAAGAGGTACCCAACGATGCTCGATGATTTTCCCATCAGTTTCTACTTTTCCCTCGGCTGGTTGGAGGAAAAGAATCTTATCCTGAAGTTTGAAGCGTATACCAGTAATAACGCTAGCAACATATCAAAATGATGTGAGAATAATGGAAGATTCATACTCTATTATGGTGCAACTCACTAATTCTCGCTTTCTCTACTTTTCAATTCTCCCAGATAAATTTTCCAGTGATGTTTGAAGCAGTGACAGTGACAATTGCTGTAATCACCAACAACGTTCGGATCCTCAATGTGATACATCTCAAAACCTTCCTCTTCAGAACAATTATCATGGTTTTTACCATAACGATATAGCTCATCTTCTCGCTTTGCGGACACCCATTGAACCTTGTGATCACCTTCTCTCTATTTGAATTATTATCATTAGGGAGTTAGAGTTTATACTTAAGGAGCCGGGTATAGTTAGTTGATTAGCCCGACTTTTTTTCTATGTAATCTCAGGGAATTGGTTCATACCTGAGATATACTCAAATCACACTCGGAAGTTGGATGTTTTCAGTGATTTCCCGGTATTATTCTAAAGCATGACCAAATTATACCCAAAAAAATACTGATGTTATGTGAATATTATTTCATTTTGTCTACTCAATTTATACTCAATTTTTTCGTTTCTGCTTCCATGAGGAAGCATTATAAGCGCGACATTTTTCTATTCCAATATTTCATTGCAATATGACTCAGCATGTTCTAAAACGTCGAGAAGTGATGTTTTTCTTTTTATATAATGTCTGTATGTATGTGTGTGTATGTGTGGGCAGATATCATCTAATGGCTTCGAAATGGTTATACTTGGTGATCTGAAAATTCAACGGTATTTTTGTTTCCTATGCAAAATACTGTCAGTGAAATTTGAGAGAAATGGGTTGAGTACTTTTCGAGAGGATGGAATTTTCAAAAAATAGGTTTTACAAGTGTTTTTCAGCAAGAAATTGATTCGCAGCCGCCACTTCAGGTGATGAGATTCATCTCATTTGAACTCATAATTTTGACTCGGGGTATATTTTTTCCAATTTTTCGTTTGAAGATAATGTCAATTTCAGTGATTTTCAATTCAGATTTTGTCGCCACGATAACTCAAAAAATATTTGAGTGGAAGACCTCAAATTTTGTGAGTTTGCGTGTCTAATGAACGGAAAGATTCGTATTGAAATTAGGCTTAATCGCTCCAGTAGTTCCTGAGATATTAATGAAAAACCATTTTATGAAAAAAAATTATATCTCCGAACGTATTCAATTAATTACATTCAAGTTTAGCCTAAAATATTCGTCCCGATGAGCCCAGCAAATGGTAAGAATGTCAAATTTTCCAAACTAATTCTTTTATACGGTGTTCAAATTTTTATTTTTTTTTCTAGAAATTTCGATTTCTTACTATTTTTCCTCTATTTGTGAAAATACTGTTATTTTTTGAGCAATGGAAAATATAAATAGCAATTCGATCAATTATCGGTAAAATTCTATTTGGAAGCATTTTGCCAATTGGATTGGCAAAATGCTTAATATAAATACCCCCTCAATATTCAAGCCAATCGGCTGAACCATTTTTTTCTCAAATGAACAAAGTTTCAGCCAAAATTAAAGGAACACTTTTTTGTTCCTTAAACACCAATTAATGATGATTAGGGCCTAAAATGTTTTTCTCCGTTATTTCTTCGTGATTTTTCGTGCAAAATTTGTTGAATTTCATCGAGAAAAAAAACAGTGAAAAAAAATCAATAAATTTTTTTTTATCGCTAAAAAATAGCAATAAGAATATTTTTGGTTTAAAAAAAAACACTGAGTCACTATCTCTCCAAGTCAAATGCGATTCCGGCTTTTTCTTCAATTTTTTTTTTCGATTTCTCGATTGCTTTTTAACAAAAAAAAATCGATTTTCTCATTCATTTTCAAAAAACAATCGAAGTTTTTGTTGATTTAAAGAAAAAAATTTCAATTTTTTTATTGTTTTTTTTTCTCATTGTTTCTTTTGCGATAGAATCCAACAGATTTCGCACAAAATATCACGAAGAAATTACGGAGAAAAAACATTTTCGGCCCTAATCATCATTAATTGGTGTTTAAGGAACAAAAAAGTTCCTTTAATTTTTGCTGAAACTTTGTTCATTCGGGAAAAAAACGGTCCAGCCGATTGGCTTGAAAATTCAGAGGGTGTTTCAGCACACCGTAAACTAAAGAAGAACGTTAAAACATCCACAGTTTTTACCAAATTCGCGAAATTCATGGCAATTTTCAAAAAAGAAAAAAAAATCATTTTTCGGGACTTTCTCGAACCAATTTTGAAAGTGGAAGAAAATTTTTTTTCAATGAGGCAGTGCGAGAACCTTACAGGAAATTTATTCAAGTTTACGAATCTCATCATTCGCTCACTGTGTGATCAGTAGTTCCTGTGATATCAACGATTGAAGACAAAAGGGCGTTTTTTGATTCAATTGACGATATCTCAGCAACAAATGGTCGTAAGAAAAGAAAAAAAGAATTGGAGCTGAGAGGCCAGGCTACAGAATCCTGATGGGGGTCGAGTCGAAATTTTTTTTTTAAGTCCGTGGAGCAATTTGAAATGAAGAAAAAAAAAAATGTCCGCTTTCAACCCTCTTATCTCGTTATGAGGGATGCTCAAAAAAAATTTTCATCTCAAGATTTCAAAAGTAGAGACTTCAAGCTTTCCAACCATTTTTTTAAAATTCCGATCCGATGACTTTTGGCGAAGTTACAGCCATTCGAAAATCACGGAAAAAACTGACAAAATTTACTGTTCCCTTAACTTTTTTGCTGAGTGTACATAAATTCTCATTGTTTTCAACAAGGAGTAAATACAAGTAATTTAATTATTAACTAGTAGCCGAATTAGATATGAATTGATAATCATAAATAATAATTTATGAGAAATGCATCTAATTTGTCGCCACATTCATTTCATCATTTTTCGCAAAAAATGAATATTACATGTTATTTCCAAACTTATTTACACTTTTCACCTACGCCCAATAAATTTTTTTTCGAGACATATGAATGAACTGTCTTTCTTCCAATTGCTCCTGGAAAATATCCTAGAGAAACTGCGTGGAACGAACCTTGAGAGAAATTCGGGTATTGGATGGAGAAAATCATTCTCTGCCAAATAATACTCTCAACGGGTGCTTGAGTGTACTGATTTGATAGTTGCTATTCTCTGATATTGCTGAGGAATTTCACTCATTTATGAATAGAATCATTATTTTCTCACCGATGCGCAGGCTTTGGCATGTCCCAACCATGCACAAGATGTAATTTCACAGTCACGAGGAACTCCGCCAATGCAAGGTTCTATGTTACAAAGTCCACGACTAACGATGTCCCAGCAATTATGACGACAGCTCCATGAGAAGTACTGTAACATGATCTCTTGGAAAAGTTCCAATTCTATAAATGATTCACCTGAAATAAATAGAATTACTTATTCGAACATTTGTATGGAAAAAAGTTATTGTTGTGATATTTGCTATTCAAAGCTATGCTATTCGTCGAACGATTTTGTCTATATTCGCCCAATAATCAGCTTATTACCTGTTCCCAATCCATTCTCATCATCACAAAAAGATCTCGATACAGCAAACGTTAGCAACAATACCAAAAATTGTTCCTTCAACATTCTAAATGGGTATTATTTCTTATGATCTTATGTATATCAATTTTGAACCATATGTTTAGAAATTGCTTTTGGTTTCTCTCTTAAATACCTCTAACACACTCGCACACTCTTGTCGTGCATCAAGAGTGTACGTGGCTCAAGATTACGGTTCATGTAAACTGAGGAAGACAAAAACTATAGCTTCTATCAAAGCACAATTTTATGTTAACTTACCGCGAACCTCCCATGGAAATAAAATATGAATAAAATATATATTGGGATATGAAAAATATATTCTCAATATACAACTTTTGGCCGATTTTTGTATATATTTTATATATTTTGGATAGATGTATGATGTATGATTTAATGTGCGGTGGCAGAAGAGACATAATGAGTATAAACTATTTTCTGCCCGCCTAGTGGCGACCACCTTGGTTCCAGGTTCAAGAAGGTTGGTAAGCCTGGCAAAGCAGGCGCCCCACCTCCCCCCCTGTATCCGTTAAGTTCGAGATGCTAGTCGAATCGAATCTACTGCATCTCGTCAACAAGTGGTGGACGTTGCCCGCCTCCATCCCCCATTATCTGTAGTACTTCTTGGTGCCGTCAGTGTACAAAACTGGGCCCTTAGGCTGAGGGAAGGGTCTATTTCCAGAGCCCAATACCTTGCTCCTCGGTCTCACGACTTCGAAACTCCTGGTGAGGGCCCTCAACCCCCCACTCACATCGCTGCCAAGCCGGAGTATCTTTTTCACTCCTCCGTCCTGGTCAGCAACGCGCGCATGAAGGTCGAGTTCCTCCAGAATCTTATCGCAGAGCCCTTGGCTGCCTTCATTACCACTACATGTGGCGACTTCAGATCCAAGAGGGCCATCAGGGCAGTTATAGGTGTGGTTCTCAGAGCCCCATCACGGGAGTGTGGTTCTCAGCGCCCCACTCACCCTAAACCTGCCCATCCTGTATCGTGTGTCCGGGGAATGAGGTCCGCTCCCACAGAGCCCGGTTTGTGAGAGTAAGGTCTGGAATACAATGGGGTGCGACCTGGTGCCCCAAGGACATCGTACTGACACATTGACCCAGAGTTTCATCCACCCTGTGTCACCCCTGTACCATTCAGCATTCGGCACGATAGTTTACACCTTTAGCTTGGGGGAGCTGGTCCGCGGTGTCGGCCTTCGTTCGACTGCCCGGGCTTTTACCTCCGTCGTCTCCCTTATTGTACCGACACTTCACCAGCATTTCCGGAGGTTCCTTGGCGGGGCCCTGCTGGTACGACCACCCAGCTGGTTCCCTCCCGGCCCCTCGTACTAGTGTTGGCTACTTCCCCTATCTGCCACCTGGGGACGCGCCTCGGCCGGTAGCTCAATCGCCAGAACTAGACTCCCATTTCGGAAGTCCAGACTGGTTCCGAAGATTTTGGATAGATATAAAATATAATAAGAATGTATACCAGAATATATGAAAAACATATTGAAAATGGCAATATGTAAATATAAAAAAATTATATGTTTTATATATCAATTCAAATTATGAGAACTGGGCCCAGCACGTAATTTAATGCATAAGAACCTATGTATAAGACGCAATTTTGCTAGTTAATTACTTGAAAACTGATTAGATGACAAATTTGAAAAAATTTGAGGTGTTTCAAAACACTTTGTTTAATCCCTGTTTAAAAAATCAATTTTTCGCCGTCGTTTAGTGTCAGCTCCCCAAACCCCTCACGCATCAAATATCATTACTTCCATCATTAAAATATCCTTGGGAAGAATTTCTTCCTGTATTGTAAGTTTTGCACTTCTCATAAAATATAAATTTTATCTCTGAATCGTGAGACACGTGTATCTTGAAAACATTAAAATGCATTCTTGATTTTATATTCGTAGATTATTTCATAAACTTGATAGCAAACAAAAAATCTCTATTTGTGCTATCCACGAAGAATAGAGCATGACAAAATATATCATGTGTTCAAGGCAATAATCCGTCTACCTGAAGATTAAAAATGAATAATTCGCATTTTTCCTCTCGAAATGATTAATTATTGTTATCATAAAAATATAAATATTTACAGCTTTCAAAAATTAATCTCTATTAATTTCAATAATTTTGAATGAATTTTAGAATGGACGATAAAAAATAATATTAATGATAATCAAATGATGAAAATTCAAATGGATTGTCTTTTACTGTAATTGATTCGACAATTACCGTCCAATAGATAATACAAAATATTATCACAAAGAAGAATAAAAGTTCTGAGAATGACAAAAAAATCAGGAAGTCAAGAAATTAAGAATTTTATCAGAGAAAAATATAAAAAATCTATTCATCAGTAATGTCTATCTCCTTTTTAATTCTATTTATCAGTAAAATGTTCTAGAGAAAAAAAATTATTACATCAGTAAGTATAGTAGAAGGAAATTCTGAGTTATATACTCAACGAATCGATGAAAGAAGCGGGATTTTTTTTTCATTTCTACCTTCCCAAGAAAGGCAGCTAATGTGTCGACCCCAAAAGTGAGAAATCGATTTTATGATTGATCTCCACATATGGAGTGCTCCAAACATCGATCCAGCAATTTTTTTAGTTTTTCAATCGATCATCATGAAAATTTTCTCAAAAACATCGGAAAGCTCTCAGCGTGACCCTCAAGGATCAGACCTATTCTGAAGTATACCTACTATAATGAGAAAAAAAGATAAAGACAATCGAATATTGATGCCATTGGTACTCACAAAATATTTTTTTGAAATAATTAAAAAAAACTGTCGAGTAACTGAATTCAGTGAATTTGAATTATTACAAATTCGCCTTATATGAAGTTGGCAAGTGGTCCATATTGAGATTTGGAGATCGACAGAGAGGAGTATCATCCATCGGTAAATAATTATCGACTTTCTGGAATAAATTGACGGTGAAGATTGATAAAAATTGAAACGACCAAGCTGATTATTTTTCTTGCGAATAATCTTTCACCTAATCGCATCAATTCTTGTGGGATAGTTGCCACTCTTCATAAACTGGGCTACTTCGAATTATTTCATTTTCCCTCCGAGTGAAAAATTTTCCGGACCATGTTGCACATGTTTTTTTTTTTAAACAGAAATATCAGTTTCTGTTTTTTTTACCCTCTCACCTATTTACCATTGAATTTATAGCCGTCGGCGAGTATGACAAATTCCTACACGGAGAAAAAAATCAATGAATTTTTGAAGTGAAAATCTGAGAAAAATTATGGTGGTTTCCGGTGAACGAGGCGCAAAATGATACCATACTAAAAATACGGATGGCACCGTAAAATTTGTCATGCTCCACTACAATTTTCCTAGAAGTCCCAGAAAATTTATTGGTTATGAAATGATTTGTACATTGCTCATTAATGATTTTTTTCTATATTTATTTATTTGAATAGATAAAGGGGTGGATTTCTAATTGATTGAACTAATGGATTTCGTGATGAGAGTTTATGATTATTCAACGTTACAAATATTAGTTTAAATACAAAATCAAAAAATTTACATTATAACCAGTTCTTAATAATGAACATGGCACCATTAGAGGCTCGAATTAACTGTGTTACATAGCAACTGAATAATTCTTCACAATCTGTGATTCGCCAACACGGCTCACTGCAGCATAAAATTTCAAGATACTTCGCCCGTCTGTCGTTTTTCTCAATATCATATGGATGGGCTGCATGGAAATATTGAACATTATTGAAATTAAATGAAAGTAAATTACAGGTGAACAAATTATTGACATTCACATTGGCAATAATTTCAGGCCTTTGAAAATGTCTTCGGCGTTTCTCCTGTGTGGAAATTACGACTGCATCAAGAAACGGTTGAACGAAGAAAACAAAAATCCTTATATTTTATAATCCAACAAAAATTTATGATTTTCTGGATTCATACACTATTAAAAAAAAATTATAATCCATGTACTTATCACTCACCATTTCTCCTAGAAAAAAAGAAAATAGCTAAGAAACTTCGGAATCTCACATTTGTGCCAATCTCTCACAGCTTCAGTGCAAAGGGAGAGGGGTTGAATCAGACCAATCGCTAACGTTACTTCTTTATTAATTAAGCGTATCAATTTATCAAAGTAAATTAATACTCTACATTGTGTACATCACGTATCTTCACAAATATTGAAAAAAAATAAATACTCCCACAATTTCGATCGAATTTTTTTCCTCTCCTAATTCGCTTGTCAATGTGATTGTGCACAACTTCACAAACAAGTGGATGTATTCAATTCTCATTAGTTCCAAGAGATCATTGGAAACATTTGAAACAAAAATTGAAAAAAAAGGAAAATTTTTTGACAGCACCGTTAAATTTTTTCGCTGACCCGCATTAAGTAAGTATCATTTATTATTTTTTATCGAATGCCTCTCCAAAATTCAAAAAATCAAGAATTTTACGGTGCCGTCTCAGAAAATCTCTCGCTTTTTGAACAAAAATTGATAAACGCTTGTTAAATTTTCGCATATGACTGCCAATTTTTCCGATCCTTCTCCGTAAAAAGCACCAGTGTGAGATGTTTGCAGCTCGGTTACAGTGCTGAGCACCGGAATTTTCCTCGAATTTTTCTCCCCGTGTATTCTACTTTCTCCACTGCCTCTCCCACCCACTGAGTTCCTGCGACGAATCATGTACCAGTAATCGGTAAAAAACCATCATATGAAAATACAGAATGGTCCATGTGCGTGCGCACCCAAATGAGCAGTGAATATAGTTATACTTTAAAAATTTGAATGCCCGCCTAAATGTTTTTTTTGATTGGTCGTCCTTGTGGTCACGAAAATTCGTAGTGGAAGACAGAATTGTCCATCACAGACCAAGGATTCAGTCAGATAGACAGGGCGTTCAGACTAAGAGAGATCCAATTCAAAAAGATGTACTTTCGAACTAAATTCTAACTTATAATATTGTTAATAATTTTCCAATATCCCTATGAACAATCATAATGCTAACTTATGATATTATTGTACATATAAAATAATTTTTTTGAAATTGAGATGTGAAGTGACCAAGAAAGGTACAGCACGTATGAAAATACTTTATAAAGTCTTTATAAAGAATTCTTTATAAAACGTGTTTTATAAGAAATTGGAACTTTTCTTATAAAGATTTTCTCATGGAGTTTTCATCGTAGTTTTCATCCTTTATAAAATTTTGTTTTATAAAGGCGATTCTTATAAAAAAAAAATTTTATAAAGGAAAGCAAAGGATATAAAATACCATTAAAATTTTTTGTATGAATCCTATTCTATAAATTCATTCTTTATAGAAAATGTCTTCATAAAATTGAATTTTATAAAGACATTTCGGTAATTTAGCAGTATAGCTCTGCCAACTGAAAAATAGTGAAATTTGAGTTTTTGTTCCGGTTTTTTTTGACAAGACTTGATCCTTGGGTAGTTTCTGGGCTCGCATTAGTGTTCGTTTGGTGAAATTCTGAGGATTATAAATATTTGACAGTTGACACCTTATTCCACCCAATTACCGCATTCTAACGCTCAAAATGAGGTATGACGAGGTTTGTCACCTTACCCGAAGTAAGGCTGATGCTATCATGTTCTTAAGAGAGCTTGATATAATCAAGACCCAGGCTTTATGCGAAAAGTGTGGGAGTTTGATGGTTATCAACAAGCAGCTTACGGGATTTGTGTGCAATGGCTCACATTAGGAGAGGGACAACCATCGTTGCAGGATCAGAGTTAGATGTTCAACGTACTTGAGTATTTATGATGAGTCGTGCTTCGCTGGACGAAAGGCGAAGATTCAGAGCATCTTGAGGCTTCTATGTCTATACATGAACATTCATAAAATATCCTTGAACTTGCTATGTTTTGAGACTCAATTGTCTATAAACACGGTAAGGTTCTGGGTGAAGAAAATTAACGAAAGACTCGTACAATGGACTAGTGAAACTAATAATGAGCAAATGGGAGGTGTAGGACGAGTAGTGGAAGTTGATGAAACAAGATTAGGTGGGAAGCAGTTAGCTAGAGGTAGACCGGTCAAGGGTGCGGTTTGGGTACTAGGTATTCTTGAGAAGGACTCTGGACGACTTGTCATCGTTCCGATTCCCAATCAGAAGGCCGAAACACTCATACCAATCATCCGCAAATACGTAAGACCGGGTTCAGTTATCCGTACCGATTGTGGGAGGGCGTACAAGAGGTTGTACTGCTATGGCTACTACCATATCAGGGTCAACCACAATGTACACCATGTGAATCCCTACAACAAAGCTAACACTCAAAGTATCGATCGGACCTGGAGAGAGCTGAAGGCTACTATTCCCAAATACGGGAAGAAACCGGCTACGTGCCTTGGAAGAGTGGCTAAATTCCTCTTTTACAGGACTCACCCGGTTCCCAAACGTATGAACGCTTTTCTTGACTTGATCAGCTTCCATGAAGATCTTGATTTACTACCTGATGATAACTAGTTTATGTACTTGTTCTGGATTCTTGAAATTCTACTATTAGTTGTGTTGAATTCGACCAGCATACTCCTTATCATGGTTTACTCATCAGCGCATGTGTACGTTATGAGTATGAATGGGATGTATGTGATTATGTATAAAAATAATTTAAAATTTTTAAAGCTCAATGAAGGTGAGCGGTGGTTGGTTGAATTCATGCTAATTTCATCAGCAATTACCCAGTTGGTTAGGTGAATGGTTGCGGAGGTCTTCCTTTTGGGACCGTCGCACTACCACGTCCTCGCCGTGGTCCTGGGTACAGCTAAGAGTAGTGCATTTCCTGGTTTCGTTTCTCCATTCGTTAAAAAAGTTGTTAGAGGTTGTCTTTTAAGAGTGTCGTATACTTACATGGTCATTAGAAGTGAAACTAGGCGTAAAAAATCTTTGAAAAATAATTATATTGGGCAGAGTGAAACTGATATATTACCGACATTTCTTATAAAATTACTTTTTACAAAGATCTTATCTCTCAGTTAAATGCTTTATTCATTCTATTTATTTGAATAATTATCCTTTGAAAAATAGCTGGATTGGGAACTCCAAACAGTGTTAACAAAAATGCAGACTTTAGCCGTTGGAGCCACTGTCCGGTTTCGACAGCAAGGAAGTCTGTTTCTCAGATAAGTGTGTCGGACTGCGCCGCGATCTCGCTTATATGCACTTTTCGTCAAACTCCGCTTACGGACGGGATTCCGACGGTGCGCGACCTATCGGTGGCGGCGGTACTACAATTCTCCTCCACTTTGACGTTCGGCGCTGTCCCTTTGAATTCTATTTCTTCCTCGCGCTTCAGTTTAATTCTTCTTCTTTGCACCTCTTATGTTTTTTGCCTCTTTTATTCATTATTTGCTTTTATTATTTTTTTTTCATTAATTATTAATGAATTAGGTATGAGGTTCTTACAGGAGATACTACTGTGAGATAGTTATCTCACAGAAGTGCTTCTAAAGAAAACGTCTTTACGAAATAAAATTTTATGAAGATGTTTTCTATGAAATTTATATATATAACTCAGCAAAAAAAATGAGCAAACAGTAAATTTTGTCGTTTTTTTTCGTGATTTTCAAATGGCTGTAACTTTCCGAAATATCATTGGATCGGAATGAAAAAAATGGTTCCAAAGCTTGGAGTCTCCACCTCTGAAATCTTGAGATGGAATTTTTTTTTTTTTTTTTTTTTTTTTTTTTTTTTTTTTTTTTTTTTTTACCGGCAGTTTGGCTGTTCGGTCTGTGTACGGCTCGGCGGATCTACCGGGTTAAGCAGCATTGCGTCTGGTTACTACTTGGATGGGTGACCGCTTGCCGTACACAGATTCGAATGACAAACTGAACCATACGGTAGGTGTGACTATAGAGAATTAGTGTGCCTTTCTCGTCAGCGTGACAGAAAAGGCACATTAAGGCTCTGTACGAATCCGACTGCACTGATCAGGGTTTTCCATGGTTTCCCCTGGTCCACGGCAAATGCGGGCAGTATGGCAAGAAGTCGATCCATGGAGTCGCACGGGGGGTGGGGCAAGGAAAGAAAAAATTGTAAAAAACCGAAAGGTTATAGGGTGAATTGACCAGTGTTCGAACTCGTCCAGTGATCGAACTATTCAACGTATTTATTCTGGAAAAATTGGTAATTCAGTGAAATATCATTTTTCTTATCTTCGAAACACAATATGAAGTTCAACAACTCAAATTAAAGCCTCTGAAATTATTAAATATATCAGTTATTACGGAGTTTCTTGTGTTCGATCACTGGTGTCTGACGAGTCTTATCCGTTCGACCACTGGACCACTCACCCTACATGGCTAGAAAAAATAAAAAAAAAAGAGATGGAATTTTTTTTGACCATCCGTTATAACGAGATAAGGAGGTTGAAAGCGGAAATTTTTTTTCCATCATTTTTCATTTTTCCAAATTGGTCTATGGACTTTAAAAAAATTTTCTCGACTCAACCCTTATCAAGATCGCGTAGCATGGCCTTTCAGCTTCAATTCTTTTTTATTTCTTACGATCATTTGTTGCTGCGATATCGTCAATTGAATCAAAAAATACCCTTTTGCCTTTAATCGCCGATTTCTCAGGAACTACTGATCGCACATCGAGCGGATCATGGGATTCGTAAACTTAAATAAATTTACGATGAGGTTCTTGCACTCTTTCATTGAAAAAAATTTTCTTCCATTTTCAAAATTGGTTTGAAAAAGTATCGAACAATGAATTTTTTTTTCTTTTTTGAAAATTGCCGTGAATTTTGCGAGTTTGGGAAAAACTGCAAATGTTTCAACATTTTTCTTTAGTTTACTGTTTGCTGAAACACCCCTTAAATTTTCAAGCCAATCGGCTGGACCGTTTTTTTTCTCAAATGAACAAAGTTTCAGCAGAAATTAAAGGAACACTTTTTTGTTCCTTAAACCCCAATTAATGATGATTAAGGCCGAAAATGTTCTTTTTTCTTTATTTCTTCGTGATTTTTTGTGCGAAATTCGTTTTATTTCATCGAGAAAGAAACAATGAAAAAAAATCAATTGAAAAATACAATTCTTTTTCAAATCAATAGAAAATTCAAATTTTTTTTAAATGCGTAAAAAATTAGATTTTTTTTCTTCAAAAATCAATAAAAGAATCTTTTTTAAAAACCAACAGAAGAATCGATAGGAAACTTTAAAAAATTGGCTACAAAACTGCCACTATCGTATTTGACTTGGAGAGATAGTGACTCAGCAATTTTTTTAAACAATAAAAAATTTTTTATTGATTTTTGAAAGAAATTTTTTTTGATTATTTTTTCATTTTTTTCGATGAGATTCAACAGATTTTGCACAAAAAATCACGAAGAAATGACGGAGAAGAAACATTTTCGGCCCTAAACTGACGAAATTTACTGTTCCCTTAATTTTTTTTGTGGAGCTCAGCGAAAAAATTAAGGGAACAGTAAATTTCGTCAGTTTAGGGCCGAAAATGCTTCTTCTCCGTCATTTCTTCGTGATTTTGTGTGCAAAATCTGTTGAATCTCATCGAAAAAAACGAAAAAATAATCAAAGAAAATTTCTTTCAAAAATCAATAAAAAAAATTTTATTGTTCAAAAAAATTGCTGAGTCACTATCTCTCCAAGTCAAATACGATAGTGGCAGTTTTGTAGCCAATTTTTTAAAGTTTACTATCGATTCTTCTGTTGGTTTTTAAAAAAGATTCTTTTATTGATTTTTGAAGAAAAAAAATCTAATTTTTTACGGATTTAAAAAAAATTTGAATTTTCTATCGATTTGAAAAAGAATTGTATTTTTCAATTGATTTTTTTTCATTGTTTCTTTTTCGATGAAATAAAACGAATTTCGCACAAAAAATCACGAAGAAATAAAGAAAAAAGAACATTTTCGGCCTTAATCATCATTAATTGGGGTTTAAGGAACAAAAAAGTGTTCCTTTAATTTTTGCTGAAACTTTGTTCATTCGAGAAAAAAAACGGTCCAGCCGATTGGCTTGAAAATTTAGGGGGTGTTTCAGCAAACAGTAAACTAAAGAAAAATGTTGAAACATTTGCAGCTTTTCCCAAATTCGCAAAATTCACGGCAATCTTCCAAAAAGAAAAAAAACTTCATTTTTCGATACTTTTTCGAACCAATTTTGAAAATGGAAGAAAATTTTTTTCAATGAAATAGTGCAAGAACCTCATAGTCAATTTATTTAAGTTTACGAATCCCATCATCCGCTCGATGTGCGATCAGTAGTTCCTGAGATATCAGCGATTAAAGGCAAAAGGGTATTTTTTGATTCAATTGACGATATCTCAGCAAAAAATGATCGTAAGAAATAAGAAAGAATTGAAGCTGAAAGGCCACGACACATGATCTTGATAAGGGTTGAGTCGAGTAAATTCTTTTTCATACCTAGGACACGAAAAAACGACTCGCTTCGCTCGGTTAGAAACGTCGTTTCTTCGTGTCCTCGGTATGAAAAATAGTATTTGCACCTCGGCCGTGAAAAAGTCAACTGCGAAAAGCATTTGCTACCCTCGCTTCGCTCGGGAAGCAAATTCTTTTCGCATTTGACTTTTTTTCGGCCTAGGTACGAAATATACTATTGAAGTCCGTAGACCAATTTGGAAAAATGAAAAACAATGGAAAAACAATTTCCGCTTTTAACCTTCTTATCTCGTTATAACGGATGGTCAAAAAAAATTCCATCTCACGATTTCAGAGGTGGAGACTCCAAGCTTTGGAACCCTTTTTTTTTATTCCGATCCAATGATTTTTCGGAAAGTTACAGCCATTTGAAAATCACGAAGAAAAACGACAAAATTTACTGTTTCTTTATTTTTTTTGCTGAGTGATATATATAAATTTCATAGAAAACATGTTCATAAAATTTCATTTTGTAAAGACGTTTTCTTTAGAAGCACTTCTGTGAGATAACTATCTCACAGTAGTATCTCCTGTAAGAACCTCATACCTAATTTATTAATAATTAATGAAAAAAAAATAGTAAAAGCAAATAATGAATAAAAGAGGAAAAAAAAATAAGAGGCGCAAAGAAGAAGAATTAAACTGAAGCGCGAGGAAGAAATAGAATTCAAAGGGACAGCGCCGAACGTCAAAGTGAAGCAGAATTGTAGTACCGCCGCCGCCGATAGGTCACGCACCGTCGGAATCCCGTCCGTAAGCGGAGTTTGACGAAAAGTGCATATAAGCGAGATCGCGCCGCAGTCCGACACACTTATCTGAGAAACAGACTTCCTTGCTGTCGAAACCGGACAATGGCTCCAACGGCTAAAGTCTCCATTTTTGTTAACACTGTTTGGAGTTCCCCATCCAGCTATTTTTCAAAGGATAATTATTCAAATGAATAGAATAAATGAAGCATTCAACTGAGAGATAAAATTTTTGTAAAAAGTAAATTTATAAGAAATGTCTTTATAAAATTCAATTTTATGAAGACATGTTCTATAAAGAATGAATTTATAGAATAGGATTCATACAAAAAATTTTAATGGTATTTTATATCTTTTGCTTTCCTTTATAAAAATTTCTTTTTAAAGAATCGCCTTTATAAAACAAAATTTTATAAAGGATGAAAGCTACGATAAATACTCCATGAGAAAATCTTTATAAGAAAAGTTCCAATTTCTTATAAAACACGTTTTATAAAGAATTATTTATAAAGACTTTATAAAGTATTTTCATACGTGAATTGACATCCCGTCAAATAGAAAAACGTAAATAAAATAAAAAATAAGTTGTTAAAAAGAAAGCATCTGTCAGGGAATAAGAGATCAACAAACGACACATCCGACATGATGTATATATTTATCCATGTTTTGTTAGTTTTTAAGCCTGGACAAAGTCGCAATGCGAATATTTCATTCGATATTACCGCATTGGAGAATAGAACTACCCGAAGAACAAAAATGAATTGCGTTCTCGAGAACGGGTAGTAGATGCTCATTAACTCATCCAATTGATAATCAAAAATATTCAAAGAGAGAATTTCGAAATTGTTCATATCTCAAATGATTTTGATTGTGTCTACTCTGCGCATATTCTATTTCACGTGATTGTATTTCCACATCGAAGGTGTGAATTCATTTCTAACTCATGAGACACATGTATTTTTTCCTGTGATTATTTCTAGAGTTTTGAGAGTGTGGATTCGAAAAAAATATCAGGTATCTTTTCCACGTCGATCACGAATTCTAAATGCAATGCAAAATAAAATTGTAATTGTTTATTAGTGTTGTGGAAAAAAAAGTTTCACTGCTCAACACGTTGATATATTTAGGAGCGTCCGATCATGAAACCGTTACAAATAAAAAAAAATAAAATAACATAATGAATTAATTAGTTTTTTTTCTTTAATTAGGATATTTCCGGAAACGAGAGTGAAGATGGCAATTACAATGCTTGGAAATTTACCAGACAATGGAAATTTTCCGAATTTAGTCAGTTTGCTTCTGCCCAATATAATGACATGGAGCGAAATCGCCCTATCTTGCTTATTTTCCGAGATATTTCCACAAAACAAATGACAATAAAAATCGACTTCCAAAAATTGAAAGAATATGTGGGTCTCGACATTCTTCATTAAAACAAATCAATTTTCATCAGAAATCTTCATCTTTTGTAAGATTCTGATGAATTTATCTGACAGATTCTGATGGAATCTGGCAGTAAAGGACAGCCAAATTTCCACCAGAGTAAACAAATAATTTGACGGATTTCAAAATTCCATTCTATGTTTTCTTATACTATCACCGCTGCCACATATCGCATCACGTCATTCTCTATTGCTCACAACATTAACCATTATTTTACATCTTGAAACTCTAACATCTTAGAATGTATTAGATTTTCCCTGGGGACTCTTATACATGCATTATCGACGATTCCTCATTTCAGCCACCATTGTGTCTCAAAATAAGGCCCTTTTTGGGTTCTCAAAAGTGTTCACAAATTGAGACAGTTCGGGTCTCAAAATGAGACCACTGGATTTGCAGTGGAGGAGTTAACGCCTGCTTGTTTTCAATTAAGAAAGGTGTATTATGAACGTAGGATATCCAAAGTATTGATTCGAGAAAAGAAATATTGATGAGTAACTATTTTAGTATGTTGAAATCAATTACTAATAAAGCAAGAAGTGTTCAAAGGTGCTCCACTCTCCCCTAAGGTTTGTACACTCAGCAAAAAAATTAAGGGAACAGTAAATTTTGTCAGTTTTTTTCGTGATTTTCGAATGGCTGTAACTTTGCCAAAAATCCTCGGATCGGAATTTTAAAAAAATGGTTGGAAAGCTTGAAGTCTCTACTTTTGAAATCTTGAGATGGAATTTTTTCTGGAGCATTCGTTATAACGAGATAAGAGGGTTGAAAAGAAACAAATTTTTTTTCGTTTTTCTTTTCATTCTGTCAAATTGCTCCACGAACTTCAAAAAAAAAATTTCGACTTGACCCTCATCAAGATCATGTAGCCTGCTCGTTCAGCTTCGATAATTTTGTTTTCTCACGACCATTTGTTGCTGAGATATCGTCAATTGAATCAAAAAACACCCTTTGGTCTATAATCGTCAATATCTCAAGAACTACTGATCGTACAGTGAGCGGATGATCAGATTCGTGAACTCCAATAAATTTCCTGTACGAATCCTGCATGCTTCATTGGAAAAAAATTTTCTTCCACTTTTAAAAATGGTTCGAAAAAGTACCGAAATATGAAGTGTTTTTTCTTCTTTGAAAATGGCCCTGAATTTCGCAAATTTTGTAAAAAATGCAAATGTTTCAACGTTTTTCTTTAGTTTACCGTGTGCTAAAACACCCCCTAAATTTTGAAGTCCATCGGCTGTACCATTTTTTTCCCCGAATGAACAAAGTTTCAGAAAAAATTAAAGAAACACTTTTTTGTCCGAAAATAATTTTTCTCCGTTATTTCATCGTGATTTTTTGTGCAAAATTTGTTGAATTTCATCAGGAAAAAAGCAATGGAAAAAGAACAATAAAAAAATTGAATTTTTTTTAATCAATAAAAAATTCGACATTTGTTTCCAGAAATCAATAAAAAAAATCAAAACTTTCTTTTAAAAACCCCAATAGACGGATCGAAGAAACGCCGGAACTGCATTTGACTTGGAGAGATAGTGAGTAAGAAATTTTTTTTTAACGAAAAAAAAAAATTTGGGATTTTTTTCGATTAAACAATTCTTTTAGTAATTTTTTCTTTCATTGCTTTCCTTTTCGATAAAATGTAATAAATTTTGCACGAAAAATCACGAACAAATAAGGAAGAAAAAACTTTTTCACTGCCGCAAATTTCGGAAATTTGCTCAGCGACAATTCGCTACAAACTACTCATATGCTTATTGTCGATTAAAGAGAATGTTTTTCATGTCTTCTAATGTAGTATAAAATACCTCACAAATTTCAGAACAATTGGCCCAGTAGTTCGAAAGACTAGTTTTCAGAGGGTGTATATATTTTACTATTTTCATTTACATATTTTTCAGCAAAAGTTTTCAATCATCACGTGGACAAACAATCATTATTCATTTAATTATTCCGTTCAATTTTGTTTCACTTTTCAGATTCATTTCCATATTGATAACATGTTTCTAGGATTTTCCACCACTAGATTTTTTGTAAGTCGTAAAACACGTGTAAAAAATGAAAAGACAATTCAGAATTTCGAGGCACTTTTAAATTTCAAGATTATCGTAATATTATTCGAGTTTTGTTCACATAAAATTTTTTATTTAACATCAGAATTGATATGCCGTTCGTATTTATTCACCAAATCCAGACAATCGTAAACTCAAACAGCTTTGAATTTACCTATGAGATTACACAACAGGGAAAATTTTTTTTTTTTATTTGACATATGTGCTTTATAAGTTTTGTATGAAGAATAATTATCTAAAATTTCTGCGTGTGGGAAGCGTGTAGAAAGAAAGACGATTTTAAGGAGGCTGGTCACTAAATATTTAGACGTTCAAATGAAAAAATTCTGAAAAATTAATATGTTTTTGTTGAACATCCCATACGAATCGTGTTAAATTTTTAATCCATTCTTGAACCTCGTTTGGACGTAATAAATTAATAAAAATCCCTGGTTATACACAGTCTCTTATGGGCATGCGGAGCTGTACCGATAAATCGGAGACAAAAAATTAAAAATCTCGTGAATGACAATTGAGATTCGATTGAAAAACTGATCAGTACCTTCTTTCAACAATCGGGAAAAATAATTGACCATTCGTTCCGGGCCTTACAGACCTTTTAAAATTGCAATTTATGGTTTTATACAATTCCTCGATAAAAATTCATGTGTCGAGTAACTAGCATGGCATCACCGCGTGACATAGCGTTATGTCTGTGAGAGCACTGTATGTATGTGTGGATTCAGCTCGAAGTATATTTCAACTGCAGCGTTGTCAAAGTTCCCGAGCCCATCTCGCAATCAATTTTCTTTTATTTTCTATGACATTGGAGACATTTGAGGTGATTATTTATTTTCAAAAATTATAAAGGGGAGTAAAAAAATTGTTATCATGATTTTCAGCAAGTAATTAGCTGATTAACGGTCAGAAAAATGTTCTATATTTTCGTGTTCAGGAATTGGTATTAACTTGGGATCCCTATGCTAAAGCATAGGCATTTTCCCCGGCCCGCGCGCCCCGAACAAGTGGTGACCAACCTCCTTAAATGTGAGAAACTTGCTACTGAAATTAACAATAGAATTGCTCATGGTCGGAGCTCTTGTCGAGAAATTCTGCCTCGAGTTTGCCGAAGAATTGCTGCCGATTTTGGTCTTACTTGAACGGCAAATGAACACCAGTTCCGAGACATTCTCATCGGTAATTGTTTCCTACAATTTGGCCGTAGTTTGCAGATTATTTTTACAGCATATTTCAATCCTAATGCTTTGATAACTTTCTCCAGTTTTCGTCAATATTTGACGGTAAAATGTCGACGATTCACACTTGAATTGCCGACAAGTTAACTCCAATTTATACTCTGAAATTTGAAACAAAATTTGGAGTCATCGGCAACTTCTGTTATCTGGGCTATTACAAATTGCCTTATATTAAGATAGTAGTCTCTTTTCTCGAGTTGGAAGTTATTGAGCATATATTTGAGTCTTCAGAACAAAAAGTTCATCGAAAAATATCAAAAAATGACGACACAAGAGCCATTCTTGCAAGGTCTCTCGAATTTAAAACACTCTGCAGCACGCGGTGTAATTGGTGCAAATTTCATTAAAAAAAAAAAAATTAGCACAGTCGAGATACACATAGCTACACAAATACGTAGGAGATTTCAAAAATATATTGTTTTTTGTGAGATTGGTGACCATTTGAATGAAAAAATTCAAATTTCGGCCAAAAAACCGGCAATTTTTTATCAATAAAAAAATGTGCAAATCAATTTTTTGAAAATCCCCTACGTATTTCTGTTCAAAATATTGTTTTCAAGATGCTGAGGGAAATTCAAATGAAAATAATGAAAATTATTGAAGTTATGCTGTGTGCCAATTCAAAAAATCATGTTTCGAGAAAACACGATTGAAGTTTTGACTTAGGCTATGAGTATGAAGAAATGCCTTGGGAAAAATTCAGAATTTCATGTGAAATAATGGGTTTCAGGTGATCAGTTTTCTTGCCTGTATTCTGGAAGTCCCAAAATTATTTTTAAAGCAAGAAAAAAAAATCGATTTTTTGAAAATTCTACAGTGGTGTTACCCCTTAATGAAGTTATGACGAATATTCAAGCTCCCGCGTACGCGGAATTGTACAACAGTTCCCGGATCTCAAAAGCGGAAAATAATACGGCAAAGGCTTCTAAAGTAGCCAGAATGAGTCGCAGGGCAGACAAAGTTGCTGTGAATGATGCATACGAAAGAACTGAAGGCTTATTATATATAATAAGCCTTCAGTTCTTTCGTATGCATCCCGACATATATGTTCCCATGTAGGGTTTCCCGACATCCACGGGGTGGCCGATGTTCGGGCCAAACTATTTTATACGATTTTAGGCAAGTCGATCAAAGGCCAAAGTACGAAACAATATCGGGGCGTGGATATTGGTTTCACGAATAAGTCCGATATTCTTCCCAACGTCGAGCCCTGTATATAGGGATGGTGAGTTAGTATCGTAACTCGATTCTATATCGAGTAGCCGAATATCGTCAACCCTATATCTATCCGAAATTCGGACCGAAGTCATGACACCCATATCGGCACAACAAATTCGAAACGATTATCGCACGTAATTCGCGTAACCGAAGTTCGGCTGCTCTACTTTTGACAAACATATTTCCAACATCGCTCCCCCCAATTCCGCAGTACGAATTCCGATCGATATCAACCTTGAAATTGCCCAATAATTTTTTACAATCGTTTATTTTTTAATAATTTTTCTTTTTGATTAATTTTTATATTTTTTTATACTCTAACATAACGATTGAAAAGTCACGCCATAATTGATTTTCCTTCAATTATTCTTCTTACTAATGATTAATTCGTGAACTCGATTTAAAAAAATATAAAAATACTAAATAAATGTAAAATAGAATAGATAGAAAAATTGATCAAGAAAAAAATCTTCCCTTTCTGCCATCAAATGATTCGATTATCAATAGAGGAAGAAATAATACTCAAATAAAAACTTTAATTTTCAAAAATAGAAGAATTTTGTGTAAAAAAATGAATATTCCATTGTGAGAAATATGTAGTTTTGTTTCTTGGTTCTTACTTCACTTTTGTTATTATATTCCTCTCAATAAGGATATCCATATAAACAATATAAATATCGATATGAATTTGAGATCAAATGACTTTTAGATTCATATAGACAGTACGATTCTGTCAAAGTCGAATAGAGTGATGGTCCAGTCGGCAGCGTGCAAGTTTCATCACCCGACGATCGAGGGTTCAAAACCGCCTGTGGGAACTAAAATTTGTAATTTCTAAAATGACTTTAAAATGATGAAAATTGAAATATAAATAATAAAAATATAAAATTTACGGAATCTCAGAAAAAAAATGATAATTTTCTTTTTATTTTATGTTTAAAAATTGTTTTTATATTATTGAGCGTCTGTCGAGTTCGATATGGGATTCGATATTGGGCGTATATCGAAGCGCTAAGTCGAAATTCGTCACATTGAATTAAGCCCGACGTTCGGGCCGAACTCGAAATCCTATATCGGGTCGAAATCGGATGCGATATACGCCCTATTTAGTTTTCGATTTCGTGCCGCTGTGCCATGCCATTATTGGCTGGAGTTCGAACCAATATAGTTTCCCTATATCGAAACTCGGCAATTCGACATTGCCCCGAATTGCGGCCTATTTCAGTTTCCTACATGGGTTGCAGGCATATGATGCAAGTATGAGCTTGAAAAAAAAATATTTTCCTCGTAACTTTAATCACATTTTTTTCGAAACTACGTTGCTTCGATCGGCGCGGGTGATAAAAAATTATCTATCCGACCGATTGCTCTGTAATTTTTACACATTATTTTACACTAGCTATGGCAGAAACGAGGATATTTTTTTCCATCCCTAACTTTACATTTTTCAGCAGATCTAAACCAGAAAAAACTCGTGTTTATTCTTTGATGTCCGCCATTTTGTTATTTTTCGATAAAATTTAATATTCCTAGTGCCTGCCAAAATGATGAGTCTATATATCACCACTCAACTCGATTTTTCCATTTCAGACGTCCCCAAGAGCCGGAATCGCTGGAGCCAGCCACAGACCTCTTTCTGGCGTCGTCTACTTTGATCAATAATAATTATAATGAAACGTGGTATAATTAAGTCGAAAAAAAATTATTTAGCATCTTTCAGATGTCAACAATAACATACTAAAAAAACAGAACCATTGAGATTGATTTTCCCATAGAAAAAAATTCCCGAAAAAGGCGTAAAAAAACGTGCAAAAAAGGAGACTACTACCTTAAGTTGGCAAATCATCCATTTATCATATTGAGATTCGGAGGTGGACAGATCAAAGTAACTAGTTATCGTTGAGTCATTATTGACTTTCGGTAATAGATTTACGGTGAAAATTGATAAAAATTAAAAAGGCCAAGTTTTTCATTTTTTTGCAAATAATCTTTCACCTAATCGAATCGATTCTTGTGGAATAGTTTCTACTCTTCGTAAACTGAGCTACTTCAAATTATTTCATTTTTCCTGCGAGTGAAGATCTTTCAGAACCATGTACTCGCACATGTTTTTTTTTCAACAGAAACGTCAGTTTCCGTTTCCCTTACCCTTTCACGTATTTACCATTGAATTTCTGGCCATTGACGAGTAAGGTAAATTTCTATTCAATTTTCTCGGCTGCCTTCCTTACCCACTGAGTTTACCCATTGCGCTGAAACATGTATCAGTAATCGGTACAAAACCACCATATGAAAATACAGAACATTCCATATGCGTGTTACCGTGGAATCTCTCTGAATCTCATGTGTCGGTCCAGGACTTTTCTCTGACTGACACATCCTTCGTCCCCACGACTTCACTCTCATGCCTCATATGTGTAGGTCTGCGCACCCAAATGCGCAGTGACGATACGTATACATTGAACATTCAAATGTTTTTTTTTTTTGATTGGTCAGCCTCGTAATCACAAAAAATTAGTAGCAGAAGACAGAATTGTCCAACACAGACCGATAATTCAGTCAGATACACAAGGCTTTCAGACTAAGAGGAATCCAATTCATAAGGATTCCACTGTACTTTCGAACTAAATTTTCCCGATTTTTCCAAGAAACCCAGAAAATTGCGCCTTATCTCGATCTTCTCTCCAGAAACATCTGCACAAGCTATCATATTTACTATCAGCGAATTCTTCACCTTATCAAAAGAAATAAGGGAAAACCATTGCGCAATCAAATGAACATATCACAAAGTACATAGCGCATTACTACCTCCGTTATTACAGAATAGAATTTTAAAAAAAATGAGCTATTTCAACATGAATCTGGAAAAGTTCTAAGTGGGGACTCACAACTCTCACTGACCGGTATTGAGCACGAGCCTCTTTCGGTACCTCAGTGTGAACATTTCGTTCACCACTCTCACTGCTCATACTGGATATAAAAATTTACTAAAGTTATCAATCACTCCAATATTTGTTATAAAAATGGAGGACTATTTTAGTGTACAAGAGGATAAACCAAATTACAATTATTTCTTCAACGTATCGTGCAATGAAAATGAAGTACCATCAGCTGCCCAATACATGAGCAGTAAGTAAATAATGTCAAATTTCTTTCTTTAATTTCTTCGAAAAAACGAAATCAATTTCTCTTCGTTTCAATAGTAAGAGAGACTGTCATCGAAGAGTCACAATAGTTGATATAAAACATTCAATCTTGTAAAAAAACGGAAATAAAAATTGTTTTATAAATTGTACACTCGACCTGGTATACTCATGCACTCCTTTATGATACGAGTGAAAGTTTCACTCTCGCGCACAAGGTAGAATCGTGAAATTACACGACGACGAAAAACCGCATGCCTGAATAATAATCTATGTAAAGGGTCTTCTCATTTTGGGGAATTAACTCAGGACAAGCTAACTGCAGTGTTATCTTCAAAAATCCTCCCGTAGTCTGCATAATTTTTTCTAAAAATAGCTAAATCAATATTCTACGAATTTTCTATTCGCTATTTCAGGTTTAGGAGTGTTTGGGACGATTTTCGTCTGCATTGGCACTATACTTACGAGCGCTACGATTGGATTGGCAATGGAGGCTTCCTACCGTGTGCTTCTTCAAGCAGAAACAAAGTATTACAAAAACAATTGCATGGTGATACTTTCTGTATATCCTATTGCAAGCATCTGCAGTCTCATTGCTCTATCAATACCGAGGTAAACCTCTTCATTTCCTTCTTTTTCTTTCTTCTTTAATCAATGTTTTAATCAAGATAAGTCATGTTTGAACGGTGACTTGGTAATCTTCTTTATTTTTTAATGCATCTACTTATCTATAGATCGATTAAATGAAATTAATGTGGTGGATTTTTTTTGGAAATTTATTCGAAATCGGTTGTTTGATTTTTCCATTTGAATCAAAAGAGATTGCAGTGATATCAGAGTTGCAGATATTCGGCTGAGGGAAAAACGATATTGATGCATTACCATGGTGTCAATATTGGTGTGATATTGGCGCAATATTGGCACGCAATATTATGTCTATGCTGGAACAATTTGGACATGTTTTAATATTCTTTCAGCATTGACTTGTGTCAATTGTGAGCCAATATTGACATTATTCAATATTAACCCAATATCAACACATTTCAATATGAATCCAATATCAACATGTTTCAATATTGACCCATACTGACCCAATATCAACCTGTACCAATATTGCCACATATGTGTTAAGATTGATCGGATACTGACATGCGTCAATATTAATCCAATATAGGTCTATGACGTATCACTATTCCGTCTATATGGCTTCGATCTTGAGGCGATATTTCCCATATAGAGTAAACGAAGATAAAACGAACCTGTGGGCAAAATGAACCGAATTTTCCGTTGGAGGGAAAACGTTTATGAAAAGTTTCCCCAACACTATAAACATGTAGGAGAATTTTCAGTTTTTATTTTTTTTTCTTCGTAAACGTCCTCTCTCCGGAAAAAAAATCCACTTTATTCTGCCTCGCAGGTTCATTTTGCTTCGGACTCCCCTATTACTCTGATTCTGGGTCTTTATTCACCCTGATATCAGGTGAATGTGGGCACATAATATTACACCTATAGATACTCGATTTCCACACATGTTATTGGGCATGTGATCATCCTATTGATTAATTATCAGATTTATTTCCATGATTAAATACTCAATTTTTCCTAGTTGTTCATAGGGATATTGAAAAAAATTGTGAACCACACCAAGATATTGTCAAATCGCGACATTTCACTGGACAATGCCAGCTTCTTTAGGTTCTGAAATCAAATGAGATATATTTTTTCATATTTTATGCAAATAATTTACAATTTCTTTCAATAATTCAAGTGTTACATGATATAGTTTCCCAAAAACCTTTTAAAATGTCCTATTAATTTAAGAAAAATGCCATCACTAACTTATTTGTAGACAAAAAACTTTATGAAAATTATTCATAATTTCAAAGCAGCTAAAGGTAACAAAAAAATACAATTTTCCAAACATGTTAATCCAAATCTGACTGATGTAAGATTCACATACGCTTATAATTACTCTGAGTCATTCAACTTTTGTGTAATATTTAGGAAAAATCTTCTCAAACATCTCCCATATTTAGTAAATCATCCCCACATTTCTAATTAAAAATATTCCCTCATTTTTCATTAGATCTTCACTTTTTTTTCCTTATTTTCCCCCTCGATTCTCACCATTAAACCTTCATGGAAGAATCGTCACGTGTTGAAGACGCTCATTTGTGGGGGGGATTTTTCACGCCGTCTGAATTACGAGTCTGGCGATAATCCGAGTTTCTTTCATTCTCTGAGTTTGCTCATCTGAGAAAAAGAGAAGCTCTAAATACATTTTGGGAAAAAGGTTCTAGCTGTATGGTATTGCCTTGCACACGAAAAGGACAGATGCTCCCCTCTTTTTTTTTCGGGGGAGGAAAGGGGGAAGACCGCTTAACGATCGAGGAGAACGCAAAAGAAAGAGAGAGAACGAATTTCAATGTGTATCCCTTCAACTAATGATCTTGTTCAAGCCCTCGGGTGCACAGATAACGCCGTCCTACCGATCATTCAATCTTTCGACGGTTTTTAAGCAGCTCTCACTTCAATTCTCTTTCTCTTTCACTCATTCAAATGAGGATTTATTCCACTCAACATTTCATTTATCTATTCAATTTTTATCAGATAAAATAAAATTTTCAATCGGTAAAAAATAACGAGAATACTAGAAAATAACACATTTCACACGATTTAAAAACTGTTGACGGAAAGAAAAATATTTATTACTTAATAATAAATAAAAAAACACTCAACTTCTCATAGAAGTGTTTACATATTTCAATTAGAAGGTAGTCGTCACTATTTGCTCTCTCTTCATGTATTGAATGTCATTTTAGCAGCCATAAAATTATAATTAAAAGAGACCTCGACAATTTGTCACTCTCAGTGCTTACTCTAGACACAAAAAGTCAAGGGTTATCAAGTCGTTGTCTTAGAAACAAAGGGGCGCAAGTGCTATGCTTATACACAGCACTTACGCCACTTTGTTTCTGAGGCGACGAAATAAAGAAGTCAATCAAACTATGTTGGATTTACTGCAGTAAATTATGATGACAATAATAGTTGATGTTACAAGTGTATAAAATACCACTTTATTGCACGAGTGACAAACCGAATCCGTCGTATTACGTGCGAGTGAAAAATCCTGTCTGCATGACTCGGAGATGACAACGATGAAAGATACAGCCATGAAATCGTATATTACGTAACAAGAGTGGTGAAGTATTTTATTGCACGCCGTGTGAAAAACAGCCATTTTTCGCACATTTCGCGTGCGGTCAGTGGTACTTTTCACACGTTTTGAGATGAAAAAATTGTACTATCCACCGGTAGTGAAGAGTTTCAGACTCGTATGATTACAAAACTCGTCTTCGGCTCGTTTTGCCGCCTCACACTCGTCAAAATAGTATATTACACACGTAGGGCAGGAAGAAGGTGAAAAAAATTTGCCTCCCGAGCGAAGTGAGGATGCCAAATTTTTGTCGAGGCTGAGTTCTTTACATCCGTGTTGTATATACTATTTTTCGCATCGAGGAAGCGCAAAATAGACGTTTTTAACCAAGTGCAGTGAGGTTGGAAACGTCGTTTTTGGCTCCTAGATGGAGAAAATACTTGGCCGCAACATGTTAGGTAATATGCTATTCTGATGAATGTGAGAGCTGCAGAACGAGCCGAAGGTGAATTTTACAATCATACGAGTTGGAAAATCTCTACTGCAAGTGTAAGATATAGTGTTTCACAGCGAAATTCCTCTATATTTGACCGCCCTCTATCTTGGACTGAATTTTTGCTCTATCTTTGACTATCCTATCATGATTTTTTCTGACCATCAGGGCATGTTCAAATTTTCAATGTTTGATTTTTTAATTGTTCATTTGGTTTTGCACCGACCTATGCATATAAGACATGAGTGTGATGTTGTGTGGACAAGAGGATATGTCAAATATAGAGAATCTCTCTAGATGGACGAGTCAAATATAGAGGGATTTGATTTTACCGACCGTGTATAGATTATTTTTATTATTTCGTGACATCACTCTTTGCGGCAATTTCGGTCATATATAGGCGTTCGTTCATGAGAAATTCATCTGAACTTAAATGGAGAGAAGGCTCAAAGTTGAGCATTCAAACTTCTAACCTATTCAGGTTATAGTAGTTGAAATCTCATATTATCGCGTGAAGATGGTAATTAAATTATTAAATAAATAAATTAAATTAAAGAATTAAATCAATTGAATTGATTAAACGCCTATATATGACCGAATTTGCTTCAAAAAGTGATGTTACGAAATAATAAGAACAAATATAGAGGGATTTTATTGTATTGAACCACGTGTGGAAAGTGCCACCGAACGAAAGTGCATCGTGCAAAAAGTTGCCACAAATAAACAAATAATAAAATGAACAATGCTTCGATAAAAGGGAAAAAAGAAGAATTTTTTCATCGTTTACGCATAGAAAGAACTGCATTAACATATCGTCACCTTATGTGTATGAGCATAGCACTTATGCCTCTTTATTTCTACGACGACGATATATCTCATACGTTGCTGCAGTGAAATTTTTCTTATTTTCAGAATAATATCCTCAAATACATAAAATTAATGAAAAAAATATCTGTTCTGAAGAAACATTACCAGAATTGTATCAGAGTCATAATTTAATCTCAGAAAAATTATAGAATTCTAGAATAAAAAAATCCAAGTATAAAATTCAATGAGCGTTTAAATGTACATTTACGGGCAATTGAATAAGCATTATGAGACATTCTGACCACATTGCTAGTCCCTCAGGATAATTAAAGAAAAACCAACAAAAAGACAATAACAAAGAAGGATATCATAATTATTTCAATTACATCCGGTCTGACTTCAGCATTATCCCCAAATTTTGTACCAATGATGAGAAAATTTTTCTTTCGGCCTGGCTTTTGAGTACCATATAATGGTCCCGCTTAAGGACAGGGGAGAATATGAAAAAAAAAAAGAAAAAAAAAGAAGAGAAATAAGAAAATTGGCCTCGCGGGTATCATTGTCATTGTCGAGTGTCTCTATTACATCGCAAACCGGTTTCTCTTCCTGCCTAAACCTAGAAAAAAAGTATTGTCGAGTAAAAATATTTTTTTTTTTCCTTTTTTTTACGACATAACAAACGGAGGAGATCGCATCTGGCAAATAAAAGAATGAACACGTGCATTTACACAAAAATATATCACTTATCTAGATCATTTTTCCTCACTTCTCAAAATCATGTAATATTAAATGTATCACATGGGGTAAAATGGGATACTAGTGCGAAACGAAGGAAATAAAGAAAAATTCGATTATAAGGTAACCCGGAATATGGGGCAAAATGGGATATCTTATATACCCTGTCCCATTTTACCCCACCGTCCCATTTTGCCCCCAATTTCCTCACGTCATTATAAATGTGTGATACTGTTTTCTTCGTCTGTTATGTTTCTTTTCTTCATCGATATCCTGTAGTTCCATCGATTCTTATCTCGATTGAAACCAGGTCGTAGGGTAGACAGGAATCAGCCTCCATTAACACTAAAATTTCGTGCATGTTGCCCCGGTGGCCCTGTCCACCCTTCTCCAACCTCCTGACAACACTTGGAAACGACATCGTAAGGAATGTCGGTAGTTCCTTGATAGCAATAAAAAAATAAAAAAAATAAAGGTGAAAAAAAAAAGAAGAAGAAAAATTCAACGGAGGGAAAAGAAAAAATGAGAACAATAAAATGGAAATATAACGAAGTCCCTCCGAAGTCCATTTACTGATAAAATCTGTATGTTTTTCCACAGAGCACAACTGCTGTCTGAGGCAGTAACCCAAATCTCCCTCACGATATCAATGTATCGTCTTTACCTTCTTCTCATCGATGTTGGAAGGAGAAAGGTCACAGGTGTACCACCAATGCTGTTGAGAGTTGGACCATGTTGCTGCTGGCCATGTCTACCCTTTCCAAGTCTCATTCTCAATGACGCCAATTTGTCGTGGCTGCAGATAATTGTCTTGCAGTTTCCTATCGTACAGGTATAATCATTGGAGTTTAGACCACCACAAAATATTAGAAAAGGGTGGAGTTTAACGGAATTGGGTTTGAGTTGAAACTTTTTTTGGTGTTATGGACAATTTATCACACTCTAAAAATCACAGAGAAAATATTATGGGACAAAAAATGTTAGTGCACGGAGTGTAGAAAAAGAAAATCATTAAACAAAATATCTTCATAATAATCAATTTATTAATAAATAAATGAAAATGAACGATTTTTGATATCCAGTTTAGCTTTTGTTGAATTTTGTCAAGTTATAATAATTCAGCATTTCATGATATTCGATTACGAGGAATTATTTTAGTATGATTTTTCGTATCATAATATTTCATTACAGTTTATTTTGTCCACTGATATTTTGACCTGTGATGACCTGCGAAAGGTGTGATCAATTATCGTGGTAATATCTACTTCTTTTTTTATACGTAATAAAAATTGATTAGAATAAATTTTTAGGAATTTCCAAAAAATCATAAGATTTTGGGTGAAAAATGAGCGACTCCTTCATGAATCGTCGATATTTTCATATTTTTCGTGATATCTCGTAGGTATGGGCAATTTTTAATGGATCCTGTAAGATCGATTCATCTTTTTTTGTTAGAAATCGATATTTTGTACGATTTTAAGAAACTCGACTAATCGATTTCTCGATTCTTTTTTAGAAGAATCGTATCGTCTGAAAAAAAGGAAAAGAGGATTTATTGCCCCTTAAACTAAAACTAGTGAAACGAAACTTTCGAATAATATGCGGTCTCTCGAATTTGATACGAGATATCGCATCGATTAATCTGTATTTGAAAATGATTGATTAAAAGTCGATGTAATTATTCTTTTATGTCATCAAATCTCGAATTAAATGCGAGATATCGCATCTACTAATCAGTATGGAAAATCATTGATCGGAAATAGATGTGATATTTTTTTTTCTATTGAAAAAAATCGATTCGTCGATTTTTACGTTTTGATTTTTTTATTAATAGATTTTCAAAAAATCGAATTTTCTAAAGATCGATTCTTCAAAAAATTGATTTTTTCTCCAAGAGCGCCCATCGTGAATATCTCCTAAGAAGCTTTACCAATAAATTTCAACTCGTACCATTTTACCCGTCTCACTTCCATTTTTCACATAATTTTTCATAATATTCGATTTTCCAGACTGTGATCTACGTAATTTTCCTCATCATGCACATGGAAAATCCATTGATTTATGCAAAATACAATGTATTTCTTCAACCAGTATGTGTTACAAGTATACTACTTGCACTGTATGGATTGAGTATCACATTTATGAGCCTCAAGGATATCAATCGTGGTAAGTTGAGTCAATGTTCTTTTAATGGTACATCCGGTGGCCCATTAGGTTGATAATATCGTTTTCTTGTTGGCTTCTAAAGTATGAAAATACCTGAGCGTGACACTGGAACATTGTCCCCCTGAGAACTTATAGGCGATTTATTTGTTTTTTTCCTCTCTGCTGACTGTTAGTATAATGGCCTCACGTGAAAAATTACAGCTAATTTCATCCTGTAGAAAAAAAAAAAAAAAAAAAAAAATTGCTTTCGTGTGTGTTGACAGTATCGCTTTTTAATTTGAAATCATTGATCCTGAAAATGATTTTTTTTTTGTCTTTTTTCTCATTGCAGAAGCAAAACTACGATTAAAAGCAACAGTTACTCAGATGGTGCTGCTCTTTTCAAAACTCCAGTATTCGATCATTAAGGCACTTCCAGCTACTGGACTCTTCCCATGTAATTCACCAATAACACCGCAAATGTATGCAAATTGTAAGTAACAAAAATCACGCGGTTTTCAAAAATTCTCTGAAAATTATAGTGTTATATAAATGGAAGAATTCGTCAGATTTTGGTGAATTTTTTTGGTCAATGAAATTTAAGTAACAATTACAATCCAGACATTCGATAATGCAGGATACAATATTTTAGCTGGGATATTAACGTAGTACCGCTGATACTGCCCTAGTCAGTGGTTATAGTGTCTCGTTTGATTTATGTAGTGTTTATACAGTAGATAGCGTCCCGAGTGAATTAGAGAGAGAAGGGAAACATAAAGAACACAGTTTTCATAGTTATTCACTAATTACTACTATTACATGCTCTGAAGCTGCATTTTCAAGGGTTTAAAATGTTTTATACATAATTTTCTATCATTTCCCTTTTTTTTTTATCCAAATCGGAACGATCAATTTAGTAAAATATGATAAAATGTGCGATTTCTCATAAGTCTCAATGTTAAACTCGTGAAATTTCAAGTGTCAATATCTTTTGGCTCTTTCTCTGTAGCCCTTTAAAAATTTAACTGGATCATTATCTTATCATAATCTACAAATGTACCAAATTTCAGAATTTTTGGAATTGTCAATCAAGTACCGGTGATATCTTAAGGAGTAGAAGCAGTTATTCAAAAAATATCTCGATCAAAAGAGAAGCATTAATTTTTCCTAGAATTTAGAGAAGAAGATCATAATTATTTTCTCATGCACAATATTTTTTGAATAATGAAGTGTTTGTACATATAACTAAACAATTTCCACAGTAACTAAAAAAAAATATAAAATGATGATAATCGTTGCAGTCAGGACAGCATAAAAGATGCGTTGGTATTCGGTTACTTTTTTTCTCTTTCTCTTATTTTTTTTCTGTTTGTAACACTGATCACAATGACATGGAGACAAGGTTATAACCAGGTCTCTCCAGTCGTTAAGGGTTAAGGCCATATAAACTCACATGATTTTTTTCTTTTCCTTGTTATCTCGATATTCTCAAGTTTCATTCTCAATTTCAGTTACCTACAACGCACTGATGCTAATCGAGATGTTGCTGCTTTGCTACGCGGCTAGGCATCTCTACACAGAGGATAGAATTGAAAAAGTGGATGAAATGCCGTCAACAATCACAAGGGATTTGAGCTTGAAGGCTGAATTAAAAACAGGAACGGTTACTCCTGTGAATAACAATAACAATAATAACAATGGACATGTATAACGGCCAATTGAATTTTTGAAACATGGCTGCCTGAGGGTATTACCTAATACGCTTAGGGACCAACAACAAAAAATTGCATGAATGAAGACTTTTAGAAAATTGTTTGGGAAATGTTTGATTGCTTAGGTGTATTTGATGCACAATGAGAAGGTAGTGGGTTCGATTCTCAATATCAACATGAATCCAGGTGAATATTTCTTTAAAAAAAAAGGCATTGTCTCGTTCTATCAACAATCCTCATAATAGGGAACTTGCATATTTTTTTTTTATTTTTTTTTTTCATTTCTATGCATTCTACAGTATTGTCTGAGATTAGGGAAATTTTTTTTTTGTTTTTAAATTGTTAATTATGGAGAAATTTACAATTAAAAATCTCCAAATTTCATACTGCTCTAAAACGGCTCTGACGTCATAATACCACATGCGTAATTCAAGCTGTGGCCAGTGATGGCGCGGCTGGAGGATATTTGAATTTTCGATGCGCTATACTCATAAAGAGGTTATGGGTATAAATTTATTTGGAAGGAAATACATTTTTAATTGAAATTCTTTAAACAATGTTTGAAGTAAAGAAGAGGAAAATTAAGAAATACGCATTTTTTGACAATCAGCATAACCTTCATACGCCTGTCAATGAGTAACGACAGGTGACTACAGATGGCGCACACGAAGATTTTGGTATTCTGACGTCATGTCCGATTTGGAAACGTTCAAAAAAATGATTTTTTAATTAATGTGTATGAATTAATTAACGAATAAAAAAATTTTTTCTTGCCTTTTCTGTTAATCACTATCAATAAAGATTGAGAAAAAAAAATTAAAAAAAAATATGCAAGTTCCCTATTCTACAAGAGTTTGAGAGAGATATAAAAAATAAATGTAAGATTTCCTCAATATTAACGGTTTTTAATGATGGTGATGAAAATATCAAGATCAAGTAAAGTCAAGCCGATCCTTGTACATAAGTTAATGAATCATAAAATTGCGTATAGTACCTGTTGAAACCAAATCAAGAAGTTTCAGTTAAAAATTACACGAAAAATTATGGAATTATTATTAATGCAATAAAGAAGATTTTCTGTAAAGGAAGATTTGTTCCTCAAGATAAAATTGTAAGAACCTTTTTTTCAGAGAGCATGATGTTAGATATCTTACTGCATCTTCTCTGGCACCTGAATTTTTTTTTTCCCCTTCAAATTTATGGAAAGTTACATAACCATTTATAAGTTTTTCCAGGAGGGTAAACCAAGAAGATGCATGGAAAAACAAAGAAGAGAATTTATTGTTGGACAACAATGTTAAAAATTGTCATCTAAACTGCTGTTGAGTGTGGAGAGGAAGAGGAGGTGAACGCATAGATATAACGGTAGTAACAGTCCCTTCTGCGAAGAGAGATGGGTCAAGAGACAAGAGGTATATAGTAGGGTAGCAGAATTTGAAAATTTTTGCCTTCACCTCTCGCATGACAAATTAGGATATCTCCAATGTGTCCTCAAGCGTAGCAAGAGATTTCTGGTTGAGATGATACGTGGGACGAATTTTATATATATATTTTTTTACTATTACTTTTTTCATTCTTTTGTTTTGAATACTAAAATTGTATATGTCATAAAATTTTTGGCCTAGGCACTTACTTTCTGTTTGGTGGAATGAATTATTATTTTTTTTTGGTCGTCTGAAGACGTTAGCACTCGGTTGATAAAAGATTCAAGGCCAATCGTCGAAGTATCTATAATTGACCTGTGCAAATACTTTTACTATGCATATTATCATTGTTGGTGAATAAAAGTACAATTTTAGTGTTTATCTAGTGTTTCTAGATGAATTGAACACTGGACTTCATCAATATTTTAGTATCTCATTTGATTTTTATACTGGTACCCCCATTAGGGATTCTCTAGGTTCCTCCATTTTCATTTTTTCATAGTCATTTGGCTGAACGTAAAATTCTGATAAAAATCGAATTTGTTCATTGAAATGTTTAACAAACTATTATATTTTTTGAATCACATATTCTGCAAATTTCATGAAGAAATAGAATAAAATCTAGGAAATGGCGAAATCTTCCCAATGCTGAATCGAAGTGTTCAGTGGGCGACGTTGCCGAGAACTCGCTAAACGCACTCGGACAGTGTAGAGAGAATTCGGCAACGTCGCAGCCAAAATAACACTGAGGTGAATCCTTCATGACGGGACCAAAGTCGTAGGGGAGCGTTAGGTGACCAGTTTAGAGTTAATCATTATCTTTTCCGCACGCCATGCGAAAAGTAGCCACTTTCGGCACGCTACGTTTTGTACATTGAAAAACTGTACCCTACACGTGCGGTAAAGTACTTCTGACGAGTGTGAGGTTGCAAAACGAGCCGAAGGCGAGGTTTGTCATCACACGAGCCTGAAAATCTTCACCGCACGTGTAAGGTACTGTTTTTTTGTGCACAACGTGCGGAAAGTAGCCACTGGCGTGCGGAAAAGGTACTTTACCGGACTCGTTAGGTAATACACAATCATCGTAAGAGCGTGTCCAGATAGGAAAGAATATGGCAAAATGGGATATGACAAAGAGATCCATTCCATTTTGCCCCAACTTTCCCCACTGTTAAATGTCTCTTTTTGGAGATACTCTTCAAGAATAAACAAAGAAAATTTTGCAATTACTCAAAAATATATAGTTCAAATTCCCAATAAGAAACACTTGACTAATGAATTTTCACTATCTGAGTAGCCTGTGCACAGTGAGTATTTCAAGTTTTTTACTTCGAATCTATATTCAAGCAATGAAAAAAAAAAGAGACAAAAAGAGACGGTGTGAAAATACTCACAAAGTGTTTTTATAAAAATAATGGTGGGACAGAAAAAAAAAAGAGAAAAGAAAAGGGGACTCCCTACTGGTCCTTGTGATGGCACTGTGTGTGCTTGAAGAACACTTGAGATAGTACCTACTCATTTGGATATTGGAGAAGTAAGGGTCGGGGTGGTACTCATAAGATGCAACACGTGCCGTGCCCGGCCTGCGTAAGTGTAAACAGACGTTGGAATGCATTATCGTGGCGAGCTGCCAGCTTGACGATTCACAGTCCTTTTCCATCAGTATTCTTAAGAATGAAACACAATTCTTAACTTTCATTATTTTTCTTTTTATTTTAGAAAAACAAAATGCACTGTATAAACTCAAGTATTCGTCAAATGTTAAAAAATAAATTATCGTAAAAAAATTGAAATTAGAAAAATGTATTTATTTTTTTTTTCGGCCCTTTTTTTTTCGTGGATAAGAATGCATAGCAGATGATACCTGGGATTTCATATAAGATTCATACTGAATCCCAGCTTATCCCTCCCTTCACAGTATTATCTCTATATTAATGGAAGGCATTTATTTATTCATGATTTCAGGGAGAACTAAAAAAGTAACTAAACCTTTTTCTTTCTCTTCATTCCTTTTTTTTTTTTTTTTTTCATTCGAGGGGCAATGAGCAGTGAAGCGAACGAAGAAGACACGAACCGAGTGTGTGAGTGAAACCTCCAATTATCCATCAATTCCATCAATTAACTTTTCAAATCGATTAATTGAATTTATCCTAAACTGTCCTGTGTCTCTGAAAAATTTCATTACTAATCGTCCTCATCCTGCCGATGTTTCTCCTCAACAAAATCACAAAACTGGGTGAGGCCCCAATTGCCTTAGCATCTAGTTGTGAGATGTCGACAGTGACGTAAGCTTTCAGTAAGATGGACGAAGATACGTGGCGTCAGTCAACGGTAGCTCCCAGCCGGAACCATGCTAAGTCAAAAAATCAACACAAGAACGAAACTCCCAACTCTCTTCATTTCCCCCCTTTTCCCCCTCTCTTGCTGCTCCCTCACGCCAATACACACGGGGCCTATATTCTCCCTAACCCCTCTGCCTCTCTTTCTCTCTCTCTCTCTCCCCATTTTACCCAATGCCGTTTCACATGGACCAATGAATCATTCGGCACAGATGCCGACATCGCATCGGGGCTTGCTCCCGAATGGAATAAAATATAAACGCGAATGAGAAGAACAAACCATACGTGAATGCATCACGAAATACATTTTTTTTTTCTTCCTCATCCAACTCCTCTCCCTTTGTGTTCCTCTCTCTTTCTCTCTCTCTTTCTCCTTCTTATCCTTGATAAAGTTCGTCGAGGTCTTCATGGATCCTTCGGGAATTTAGCCAAAGTATATACATCCTCCTCCCACAACTTCAAAGCATCAAAAATAATTTTTGATGAATCGACACAGCTAAAATTTTCGTCGTCTCATCGATCCCTCAATGTTGAATAATTCAGATAATAATAATACCCTCAAAGATTTAGCTTTGAAAATGCAATTTTTATCGAATAAGAAAAATGCCGTTCCACTGCTTGATTTAAATCCCTAAATTTTAGTATAATAAATAATTGTCTCTTTCAAAGAGATAAGTTGTTGAAAAAAAAAAAAAAACAAACGAATCTGAATGAAGTATTATCATTTTAAATTTGGTGTTTAAGAGAATTGTTCTTGTTTCTTTCACACACGTTTATACATTCACTAAATGAAATCTTTGGATATTCGAAAAATCTTATTTATGATATGAATAAACATTCCACCCTTTTTTTTTCATCACATAATCCTCAGAAAATAGAATTTCTAAGCTGAGTGAATAGAACTAGAATAAATCGTCGTCTTAGAAACAAAGGGGCGTAAGTGTTATGCTTATACACAACACTTACGCCCTTTTGTTTCTAAGGCAACGAAATTATTTCAGAGAAATCCTTCTTGATAGCATCTTTTCTAACTAGATATTCCAATGATATTGTCAGTCATCAAAGTTTTTACTTAGAATTCCAAATTTTTATTTTACGTGGTGTATTACCTTCCCCTCACTCCCTCTTCCCCTCTTCCTCACAACTATTCCCAAACCTCGAAAAACAACAACGACGCACGACGACTCTCAACTAAAAGATTTATCTTTCAAAACGAAGACGAGAATTTCCTGCCATACGAGAGGCCTCCAGCCAGGATCTTGAGGTATACAATTTTTTTTTTCTTTTTTTTTTTTTTTTTCTTTTGAACCTCTCCCTCGTCTTTCTCTCTGTCTAACCGAGGGTCGTTTCCTACCTGCAGAATGGGCAACTAAACTTAGGCTCAAACGTTAAAGCCCACCCGATCACGAATTGGATTATTGTATATCGTTGGCCTTTATAATAGATATAACAGTTTCTCATTCGACATATGTGCATACACGTCTGAACGAACACAGGACAATACATAACGAGTTAAGTGAAAAATATTTAACAAAAAAAGAAAAAAAAAAAAAAGGAAAAGGAAAATATTACTGAGGATTAAAGATTGAAAATTCGAATAGATATTGGGGAAATTCTTCTTTTAGTTACGGTTTCGCTTGAATTGAGGAGAATTCTCACGTTGTCGGTCGATCCTTTGATCGTTTTACGGTTTAATTGAATTTTATGGTAGAAATGATTTTTCGGAGATTTTTATACAACAGTGCATTGATAAATTTACGGAGGACTTGCAGGGTTTTTAACTTTGTAATTGAAGTCGGGGGGCTTTTTTTTTAGAGAAATTCTGTAGAAGACACCTTTTTCTCCGGAAGAGACTGAGGATTCTCTCATCACTGAAGAAAATGTTTTGTTTTACACTGTTGAAAATTTCCGTCTGAATTTTCCGTGTAAAATCCCGTGAATTTCAAACGAGTCACATTTCTACTGAAATTTCAGATAATTACGTCATTAAAAAATCAACACATCATCGATTTTCAAATAATTTCACGCCTGGATATCAATGAAATTTGTAAATTTCAGTTTAATTGTTTTTTGGAAATTTAGTAAAAAATAGGAAAAATTCATAAAAAAATTGAAAATTCAAGTCATTTTGATTCTGAATATTCATGTTCAGTTGAAAATTCAAATAAGTTGTAGAATTTCCATCTCAATTCTACTCAAGACTCATAGATTGCTCTGAATTTCCTCTGAAACTCACAGATTTCATAACCATCTTACCATTGGAAAAGAACTCAATATCACGTTTATGAAAATTCCCATCAAATTGTCTATGAAATTTCCATTTTTTTCTAACAGTGCACGTGAAAAGATTTTGTATCAGAGCACTCATTGCGTATTTTCCTATGTTATTACGAAGGAGGATAAATCGAAAAATCACATGATCTTCATTTTCGTGGATATCTTGGAATTTAATAGGTTTGGAGGAAATATCTCTAGAAGCTATTTGTGGAGAATTTTGAGAGCTGCAAGAAATGTTTCTTAACATATCTGCTTGAGGTAGATTTATCCAGAAAGAATTTATAAAATTGTATATGACAGTGGCCTTTTAGGTCTCTGCTGCGTTGAAAGAAAATTACGAAGCTTCTATAATTTTGTATCGACGTTTCGGCTTCTTTGCGAAGCCTTCTTCAGGATACTCATTTTTTTATTCTATAAAATGATTGAATATATAAAAAAAATCATAGAATAAAACCATTCTCATTGATTTGACAGAATTCTCTTGAATTAATGTGATCAGCAATGAATTAGAATGTATAAAAATTTAGGCGCTGGATCCTTCATAGAAAGGTTCTAGATCCATATATTGCATATTGATGTTCATACTCGATATCCAAAATTCATTTAGTCGACATTCAAGTATGAAATTTTGCATCCAATTATGAATTTAACGAAAATTGTAAAAATTTACAGTCAACTGTCGATATTCCCCGAACGATATGGTGCTGTATGTACACATCTAACTATTCATAGCAAGTATAGGATCATAGAGCACACACACAACTACGCAAAACGAAACAGCCAATCATGTCTCAGCATCGACCACCTGATTGCCTCACTCAATCGTGGATTTTATCAAATTCTCCTGTCTTCAAAATAAAAAGAAAAGAAATACATGTTGGAAAAATCTGAATTAATTTCTAATTACTCGGAAATACTGGAAGAATCCCTACATATTTCTTTATCGAAATCGATCGACTGGATTTGCAGGAAAAAACCCAGAAACCTGCCGAATTTTCATCAATTTTTCAAGGTCCAGCCATTCACTTTGTGTTAAAAGTTGGAACTTTGAGATTGAACATCTAATCTGTTGGACATCTCAGCTGTTCGGTCAAAATTATTCAAATTTTACACGGAAATCAGGAATAATATGAATAATTATTTCAGAAAATTTGAAAAAAATCTTTCGATGACTGAAAATTCAATGGAACTACCTTCAATCACATCGTTTCCAAGATTTATATGGAATTTTTTTTTTTTTCATTTTCAAGTTTTTATTAACATATATGTAAACAACAAGTATGTACATTTATTTATTTACAAAGTCATGACTGGATTTTAGTCTATGACAACAGTCCGGAGACTCTAACTCATATGAGGCATTCCACGCTATTTCACTCACTTGTCGGGTCATATTCTTTGATTCCATTGATTTTTGAATATGTTCTTAAAATACTCATCGAAAATCATGTTCAAGGACGAAAAAAAAAAATTTTCTCACCATCTTATGACCATTTTTGATGTCGAAAAACGCATGTGCCACATTTCTGTGTAACTTCAAATGCTCATATCTTCTTTAATATTAGTTTTATTGAGAAAAAGATCGGATACTTTTCTCTCGGCAAAAGATGATACTTGGCAATAAAATTTAGTCTGGGAGTCAGAATTCGATATTTCTATTTTTTATTATCAAATCCAATGAACTATTGGCTAAAACACATCCTTTTCAACTCTTAAAAAATCTATAAAAAATATATGATATGGATTGAATTATTTTCGATTTTTGTTTAATTTTTTGCCTTACTTCATATATATACAGTGAAGGTTGATTGCTGGTGCTTACATAAGTGTTATACAGGAAGATTTGGAATAGAGGAAAAATTAAGAATAAGAAAAAAACCCTATAGAGGAAATTCATATCGTCGCCTCAGAATCCAAAAGGCGTAAGTGCTATGCTTATACACAGCACGTGTGTCCCTTTGTTTCTAAAGTGACGAGTAGAACAGATTCTTTAGAACAAGCATTCTCATCTCTCCAAATTGTTTAGACCTCAAAATTATTAGTAAAATAGAAGAAAAAAAAAGGAGTGCTACGCTCATTACGTGAGGGTCAAAACCGACTTTAGTCGATTGTTGCTTAAGAACCATGCCGAAATATCTAATCCTACCACCCAGACAGAGTCCCTAATGACGCGACAGTGACTGCCAATATTTTCGCGAGTCATTCTCTTTCCCTGGAATAATTACAAAGCAAAAAGAATAAAATATTTATTTCAAGAAAAACCAAAATTTCTGAAATTCATCACCTGACACCTCCGGCTTTACCTCGTTTTCTATACTTCTTCTGTCCACAATTCACGTGCCTCGGTTTAAGAAGTTTCTCGGTATAATTGAAGTGATAGCCTGTCTGAATAAGTGCCCCAGCAAAAATCATTGGCAGTTTCAGTTTCTAAGAATTGAAAAAAAAAAAAAAAGAAAATAATACATCATTGTGTTGTGAGTCGAGTTGTTTTTCTTCTTTACCTCCTGGCATTGTCCAAAATTTGGACTCCAAATGTTTTCAGTAAATTACACGAAGAGATCACGCGATTTTGTCTTCACTTTAACTTCAATGTTTTGATTTGAAAAGAGTTTGTCCTTGAGGGTTCGTCCCCTGAAAAAAAAAAAGCCTCGGAGAAATACTCTAACAATACTATCTTGAGGAAAGAATCTGTTCTTACAAAAATCTCTTTATATTGTATTAATTTAATAGTCATTTCATGATTGTCCGTGAAATTTTTCTTTGAAAATTCTTCATTTCATTTCAACAGGTTCTATATACAATTTAATAGTGCCATTTTTGCTGCATCTTTTTTTGGTAAAAAATTTCATGAGCGACAAAAAAATCTGGATAAAAATTTCGCTATCTCGCTTATTCTCCGGGATATTCTCAACAAAATTATAAGATACTGATGATTAGTTGAATATTCATATAGGTTAAAAATTTTTATTATTTTCATACACTTTTTTATTTTTATTATTCTTTAATGTTTACATTTTTTTATTGAAATAGAATTATTTTGTTAAAAAATATCCAGTGGGGATTAGGTTGCGGCAAATGTATTTTTAATGATCTCATGAACTCTTTAGTCCAAGGTCATTGAAGCCAATCCAATTGAAATTTTAATAATACAAAAAAAAATTCCATCTTGCATTTTGTCTTCACCAAATCAGCAAATTCATCAAGAAAAGTAACGACTCGTCTCATTATTTATCATTGTCCATCTTTTAAAAAAAATCTGTGAGATAAGCAATTAACTCAAAATTAAGCCATAAAATTCGATAATTACAGTTGATCATTGAGACGTTATCCTTATCAATCTTTCAAGATGGAACATCGTTAGGAAGAACTCCACACAAAATTCCTTAAGATCTTTGCCGGTCTGTTAATTGCCTTAATGGTCCATGACACACTTATGATTTTAAGGCATACGATATTCTGTCACACGCGACATTTCTTTCCTCCTCTCATTCCTCCGAGACTCATGTTTCCTTATCTGTGTATTTTTCCTCGGGGAATAAAAAAAAATAAAAATTACAGAGCCCTTTCCCCAAGTGCTCTCTATAGAACACGATAAATTCGACATTCATAGCGCGTCACTCCAGCAGCTGGTGAATGGCGTTGAATTTTACTGTCCTAAGGAACTATTTTCAAAAGAGACTATTGCCATCTGTTTCACTTCGAAAAAATTGGAAAAGCGCTTTTCTGGCCTCAGATATACCACCCCCATCTGACATATGGCATTCGGAGGATGCTGGGAGATATGCGGGAAGCTTCAGTGAATTTATCTTTTTTTTTTTTTTTTTACTTTCTATTTCTAACTCTTGACACACGCTCATGTTTTTACTATTGACCGCATTCAGTCTATCTTTGAGGAAGGAAAGAAAAAGTCGTTATTAAAATTGGACCGAGAAAGGTCTGACTTTTTGCTAGGAATGGAGCATAAAAATATGATGGTTATTTGAGCGTCATTTGACCAGTCAAATGACCGTCATCGTCTTAATTTTAATGACTGGCTATTTTCGTCAAAAAATAACGACCGAAACGTGAGTCAGAAGATATTGACCGGACATGATCTTGACCGTCAAATTCCATCTAAATGGACTGATGATTTTTTTTTGTAACTGAATTCTAGTATCTATGTGACATAATCATATTCCATCATTTAAAACTATTTTACCACTTGAAATAATCTTTAATTGACGGAAATTTCCCATCTAAATCAATGGATTCTGACATTTATTACTCCTGAATAACCATTTGAATTTCTAACGGTCAATTTCCAACAAACTTTGCGGTCAAGTCAGAAATGGTCACGAAATGTTTTTTTTTTGACATGTTTATTGAAGCCGGCATGAATACATATTGATACATGGATATTCTTATTTACTTATGATACTAGGTAACATGGGTAACAGTATTATTTTAACCTCTAGGCGACCGGGATGATACCGATCGGTATCACCTCAAGGTCGAGCCATATTACTAATCCATTTGGATATTTTTCTGAGGAGAAAATTTTTGAAATAGGGTTAATTGAACAGTGTTCGAACTCGTTCAGTGATCGAACTATTTAACCTATTTATTCTGGAAAAATTGGTAATCTATCGAAATATCATTTTTCTATTCTTTGAAATACAATATAATGTTCACCAGCTTAGATAAAGGCCTATGGAACTGTTAGATATATCTGTAATTATCGAATTTCTTATGTTCGATCACTGGCATCTGAGGAGTCTTATCCATTCGACCACTGGACCACTCACCCTATGACTTGGGCACATTCATAAATGCCGCATACATGCCACATCCATACTCATCGAGCTTCGTAGTTGAGTAGTTTTCTTACAATTGCCGTGTTTTTTGCATTATTAGTTGTAATTTATTTCATATTTATCCCGAGACAAATTTCGCTTCTAGTTATTATAGATTCTTATATGATCAGAAACTGCCCAAAAACTGATCATTACATCACGCACTGAGAAACTGATTCGTTTGGCTAAAACGAGCCTCGTTTACTGTTAACGAATAGTAGTTAGAATGGTAACCAAACTAATATTCATTAATATTTAACGAATGGTTTGCTTAGGGGGCTTCGATTGAGGCAAGTGAACTCAGTAATTCGAATTACCCAAAATGTACCGTTTGTGACGAAAAAAAATGAATTGTCATGAAAATAATTAAAATAAATTACTTCAAAGAGGAAAAATACATCCAAGCAAAAATGACCATTGTATTTGACCATCGTAGTGCCTCAATTGCGTATTCGTTAATATTTAACGAATACACTGTTGAGTGAATCGGCTGAAGTATTTAAGGGCATCTAATATTCGTTCAATGCAACTAAATCCGTGAGTTAACTGTTAACGAATCCTTTTCTCAGTGCAAAGTGGTCAATAATCCAATGACTTGACCCATTTTCAAATACACCATCATTTTCCATCCTCATTTTTCGGCATAGATTCATTGATTCTGTAATTCTCTCCAATGTCTTCCATCTTCAGTTACATAAACTGTATCAATCTCCCAAGTCCAGAAGACAAGAGATAAATGTTTCGTTGAGTTCTCATGTCGATACGTAGTCAAAAAGCCCGTGAAGAATAGAATTTGACCGCCTCCTTACACTTGGTCAAACTGTTTGTGTCCATGACCATATGGTTGCCAGCGGCAGGTCATTATTTTCCTGAGACCAACTAAAAAAAAAAAAAAAAAGAAGGGAAAAAAAAATGAAAGAAAGTAAGAGCAAGACCGAAGAAGAAGAAGAAGAAGAAGAGGCAGTAAAGCGAAAGAGAGTAGCAAAGGGGAAAGGGGGATAAAGAAGAGTTGGTCCATACGAAATTGCTCAAAAATTGCTCTCACCGGGCCACGCGGTTTCCAAGGATAATTTCATAATTCGAGATTTTTAATTTGAATTTCAATTCCGCGGTCGCATCTCTCCTGGGTCTCTCTCTCTCTCTTCACTCGTGCCAGCCATCTCTGAAGACCCTGTTGTATTCTTTGTTATTTTTTTTTTCTCTCTCTTCTTTATTATTATTCGCATCCTTTTTTTATCCCCCTTTTTTCATTTCTCCTCGACTCATTCTTTCTATAAAATATGCTAAATGCCAGCATGGACGAGGGGAGCCTTTTCCCCCACCCCCTCCCCTCCCCTCCCCCTCTCTCTCCTTCATATGGGCATGCTGTGTGTCAGGCCCTCGAGGGCTGCTGTTATTTGCGAATTATGAATGTTGTAAGAGCGAGTATAATAATCGACGGCTTGGCCAATTTTTTTGGGCGTTTATAGACCGGCTTTATAACGCTCTTTCACCAGAAAAAAAAAAATATATATATAATGCGGTTGTTATTGCTGTTTATATACAAGGGGACTAGGAATTTTTAGAAGTTCGGGATAAAAGAAGAGGCGAAAAGAAGTTTTTGGGTGAAATAGAATAGGGCATGGGGCATAAACGGAGCAAAAGAGGGGGGGGGGGGGGTGGAGGGGGATATTGAGGGGCCGCAGGGCAGCCTGGGTTATTTATCGACATCAACCGCGAGAAATTGGATGGTTCGCGGTAATTCGTCTCTCTCTCATTAACTCCCCCACTTCCTTTCTTCTTGGAGATTCATACCTTCAGGGGAGGAAATGGTCCCCCCCCCCCCTTTAAAATTCAACCGGGGGTCAATCGGGTCATCAAGGTTTATTTCTTTTTTTTTTCGTTCTTTTGGAGCTTGTAGAACTCTGACGCTTAGCAGATTTCATTTTGCAAATTGGACAGAAGTTTTGAAATTGCAGGACACTCATGCAATTAAGATAAGGAGTATCCTAAGTATTTTTTAGTAAATTAGGTTTTCGGTTATTTTTCACAGCTTCTGAACGAAATGTTCAAAAAAAAAAATTTAAGTCCCAACGTTTTATTAGAATATCTCGAAATTTTTTCTCTTTTCCCCCTCGACATTTCTGTCTTCCGTCCATAAAATTTCCAAAAATTCTGAAAGTCTCATTCTACGTATCATTGAACTCTCTTTCTTCATTGCAACGAACATCCTCTGCAGTAATACAGGAAAGAGAAAAGATAAAAAAAAAAAATGTGAAGACGCAGGAGGTAAACCGAGGGAAGTCTCGTCGTAAACATTTCGAAAATTGTGAGGTCCAACTGATGTGACCGCAGTAAATAAAGTAAGAGTCATTTTCAGGGTTGCCGGGTGCAATTTCTGCGGACGCATATACAAACCAATGGAAGAAAGAAGTAAATGAAAAAAAAAATGGAAAATTGCCTCGTATATGATATGGTGTATGCTTCATCTAATCAATTAGCAATTTGCTTCTAAATGAATAATTTATATTTAATTTAATGCAAAAAAAAAAAAGGAATTATCTTCTGAGACACTCAGTCGACAGGAATTAAGAATGATTAGGAAGTACAATCGAAAAAAAAGTTAAATTTTTGTATAAAATTTTTAATAACAATTTATAGAAGATGAAATTCTCAAATCTGATTCAGTGAATCTGTGAAGAATGTAATGAGGAAGAAAATGAGCCCAAGAAACAAAAAATTAAGTGAGAATTAAGAAACTTTCATTATTTTTTACATTTCCTAAAAATTTTCAAGATTCAAGGGAATGTAAAAAATAATGAAAATTTTTCAATTTTCAATTCATTTTTTGGTTCTACGGCTCATTTTATTCCCTATTTCATTCTTTACATATTCACTGAATTAGATTTGACAATTTGATGCAAAAAATTTAACTTTTTTTCCGACTGTACCTCCCAAATATCCTTAAATGTAGGGGAAGACTGGGGCAAAATGGGATATTCTGTCGAGTATTTCATTTTATTGCACCTTCAACAAAAGAAATGGCCACAGAAGAAAATTGAGGATGAAATTTTCCCCATTTTACAAGCCCCTTCTCTTCTTTTTTCTTTGTTTAGTTGAGACTTTTGAGTAATTTCTCCTGAAAATCTGAGAATCATAAATTTTCATGTAAACAAGCTTTCATTGGACAGTAGAAATTCAGTGAAATTCAGTAGTCCTTGAGGGGTTTACCACTAAAACCGAGAAAGTCAAAACCAAAAGAACAAAAAAAAAATGGTGAAAATTGTGATTTACAACGAGTAAATGTTGAAGAGGCAAGACAAGAAACGAGAGAGATATATAGAAAATACGGTCATGCAAAGAAGGGTCGCCGCAACTTCCTGCAGAGGGACCACCAAACGTCACACGGAATCCCCATGGGATTCGTTGCTCACTCTGTACATAAGAGTGAAAAAGAGAGAAAGAATGAATGAGTGAGTGAGAAGAGCGTGAAAGTAGAGAAGAGAGAGAGAAGAATGTGAAGAGTGTGCAAGTGGTTTTGGACTCCTGGCTTTGAGCCTGTCTCGATTGTAGCACTAAATTATACGCGATGTTGCACGCGCAGTAATTTTAACTCGCCTGGATCAGGGAAAGGAAAGCCAATGGGGCTCCTGTCGTAAAAGCCACTACGTGTAAAAAAAAAAAAAAGACAACGTCGACATAACCAAATGACGATGGTTGACCGTCAAACACTAAAAATACAGTGTAACAAAAAAAAAAAAAAAAAGAAGAATGAAAAAACAGAAGAGAGTAAAAGAAGGAAATTTGGTTGAAGGGAGACCAGTAAACTGTTAATTTATGGGGCAACTGAGAAGAGAAAAAAAAATTGTCACTGTATTTCCACGCGATGAGGCAAAGGGGATCTGAGACGAGTTGGGGGGAGGGGAAATGTGCTCTTCATTGCCAGAATGGATCAGCTTCAATGGCTCCCAATGGACTAATTCCGAGGGTGAAACACAAATGTGGAAACTATTGAGTTTAGAAATAAACTGAGTTCAAAGGAAAAAAAGAAGAGGAAGAAAAAAAGTGTTCTTGTTTTGGGAACGTTAATGATTATGGTAACTAATTCAATAATGATGGAATTATTTGGGATCGTCTTTTAAAGAAAATTGTTCGGAATTTTTTTTATTTTTTATTATTATTTAAAACGTTGTACGGGGAATTTAATAATTATGAAAAAAATACTTCATTAATTATTTATGAAATTCAATTTCTTTGGGGGTATTGTAGAAAGTTAATATTATTCTTGGAGGCTTGGAGAGTTCGACAAAAAGTGCAATGAATATTAAGATTTTAGGATAAATAGGGAAGTCAAAGTGGTTAAATTTCTAGAAATTAATTATAATTGAAGAGAATAATACGTAAATTCTTTTGTAAATCTATATGGAAATACTATAGGGTAAGTGGTCCAGTGGTCGAACGGATAAGACTCGTCAGACACCAGTGATTGAACATAAGAAATTCGATAATTACTAATATATTTAACAGTTTCATACGCTTTTTTTTCGAGTTTATGAACATTATATCATGTTTCGAAGATTCGAAACACGATATTTCGCTGGATTACCAATTTTTTCAGAATAAATACGTTAAATAGTTCGAACACTGGTCAGCACACCCTCATTAAAATATAATCATAGTGCATACATAATATGTATAAATTTATTTAACATATGAAATGATTGTCTTTTGATTATACAAATTTTGGCAGATTTTTGCGTATTAAAAATATATCTACTTCATTTGAATAATTATTCAATATTTGAATAATTAAGGTATTCGAGGATAATGAGAAAATATTTAAAAAATATAAAAAGGTTCGTTGACAGGTTCTGCATTCGAAATCAATCGATTGCACTATTTTTTTATTTTTTATCATTTGCTCATATTTCCGTTTTTTTTTTTTAATTTTCTCATTATATTTTTCAAATAAAAATTTATATATCTCGAATATAATGAGATATTTTTTTTTCATTAATTAGAAATATACTTAAAATTATAAAAAATCAAAGGATAAAGAAGGAGAAAAATTTTTAATCCATATAATGAAATAGCCTAATTGCAAGCAGGATACTGGGACAAATCCTAATTGATCCTGCCTGGCCAAAACCACGGTGCATTTCCCTTGGGTAAAACCCAATAATTCTCGGTTTATACACTAAAGTACGTTGTGTGTTCGCTCGATAAGCCCCAAACACAGTCCAAAAAACCATAAATTCCAGCTTTTCTATGAATTTGTCACCATCGAATGGTCCACGTTTGTGTATACTTGACCCATAAAGACAAATCTTCTCTTTTCAGATGAGATGGAAAATTTTTCTAGCTGGGTAATAGTCTCCGGTTACCACCTGCTCCAAATTTTTTTTTTTTTTTTTTTGTAAAATCATTCCAACAATTCATTTATTCTTTCCTTTTCGTCTTGCGTTCGGTTGATCTCTTTAGTGTCACTCAACAAACAGTAAAAAAAAAGTGGACAATAAAAATTTGTCTCCGATATATTTGACGCGAAAACTTGAATTGTAAAGAAATCCTGTGGTGTTGTCTTCTTTTCCTTTCTTTTTGCCTCTCTTTTACTCGTTCTGCCCACCACTGGTTTTCACAAAAATTTTCTGCTTTGTTAGACACCGCCTGGAGTTTTTTTTTTTCGAAGTTTTTCTATTCTCCAAACTTCTTTTATTTCTTTTCTTTCCTTTTCACACATATAAACCAGAGGTGTGGTACCAAAAAGGTGTGTGAAGGATACTTTTCAGAGGTGTGAATAATCTCAGACCTCTGCTCATACAAGATCAACGCTAAAGTCCCAAAATATTTCGAACAATTCACTGATTTATTGCTCGATTCTTCCACATGATTACTCTCTATCCAAGAGTATTAATCGATTTTCACGTATAGCAGGCTAAGGATGGGCTGAAATGAAGCTTTGAGGGGAAATTTTGAGGTGGAGTTTTCTTAAATGATTACTGAGAAATCAGAAAAAATTATGAAAATAAATAGGATTTTTTGGAAAATTTGAAATTTTTGAAGAATACAACTTTCGAAGGTTTAAAATGAAATTGATGGATTTTGACAGTGGGAAAATTAAAAAATTGAAATTTTAAGAAAACAAATGGAAATTTGAAAAAAAAAGGGATTTAAAAAAAAATTGATGAAAGAGATAAAATTTCAATGAGAAAGGGGAAAATATCGGAAGAAAATATAAAAAGTTCAGAAAAGAGGTTACAATTCAATTTAAAGAATGAAAATTTAGAAGAAAGCATGAAAACGTTTGAAAGTATTAAATTTCAAAAAATTTCAAACAGAAAATAAAATTTTCAATCTTCTTCAGAATTTAATTAAAAAATCAAAAAATTACAATGATTTTGATAAATTTTCAAAAATGCCAGAATATTACTGATAGGATAACTAGGCGAGATCGGGGCAAAATGGAACTGTGGATGAAAATGATGCAAATTTTTTTTTTGAGAGTGAAGCAATTTCCGAAAATATTTGAAAAAAAATTCACCAACAATGTCTCCATAATGAAACATCTCAAATTTTTTCATAAAGTCTTTTATTCTGAGAAAAATTCCTGAATCATATTACCACAGAGGTTCATTTTCCCCCACTCTTCCCAGCTAATAAATTTGAAAACTAAGAATAATCCTCAACGAAATTCAACCATTGTTATTAAAGAAAAATAAAAAAAACGCCGAATTGCGTTTGAAATTATTTCCGATTCTCTCTAATCTCGTAAATAATTGGTAGTCCCCATCCCCGTACCAAATATTATACTCAACAGATAATCCGCAGCTCTGCACATTGCCGATGGTGTGAGATAAGTTGGTTAAACAAATACAAGGGACAAAAGCTTATGTACGAAGGATTTTGAACCTAGAAAAACAGGCTCAAGATATATTTTAATACCTGCGATGCATAAGTGGAAAAAAGAAGAGATATAATACATGTTATGGGGAGAAAAATTGTTTCCTCTGTAAATTCACGAGGATACTCTAACAAAGCATAAAAATAGTCCCAGAGCTGTAAATGGAAAAGAAATTCTGACGCAAATACATTGAACAATAGCTTCGGGCTTTTCAAAAAAAAAGAAAAAAAAAAAGAAATGTCCACAAGACCTTTTTTTCACGCCTCTCTATTTCCATTCATTGGTATTGCGAAAGAAACTGCCACTGAATGATCTTCGGCTCGATTGCAATCTAACCACAAAATACTTCTTCTTAGAAAAACAGAAATTCTAAGACAGAATAGAAGTTTACCTTTCAATTTCATGAATAAAAAATTTAAAAATTTTTTATAAAAAATGTTGATCCATTATTCATGGAATTTCGAGTTAACCACAATTTTATGAAAATTTTCTTCTTTTTTGTTCAATTCTTAGACTGATAAAAATAATAATTTTATTTTTTGAGAATTTTTCGGAAAATAAGCGAGATGGCACGATTATGTTTTGAATCTTTTTGAAGCTCTTGAAATTCTCTATAGTAAAGAATCTAGTGAAAATCATGTTTTTTTCTTAGTTTTCGAGCCACTTTAGATAAGAATGACGAAGAAAATTGACTTATTCTGTTTCATCTCTTCACTTCTAAATTCATTACATTTTCAATTCTAAAATGTTGAATTGAATTTCTATCTTTTTTTTTTTTTTCCAGAGCAATATCCAATCCCATTTGTTCCCGTCACCCTCCTCCATATATCGGCGAATTAAATATTTACTGACCCTTTTCCGTTTGTCCCATGCATTCTGAAAAAATTCCAATTCCATGGAGGAAAATAGTTTCCCTTTGCTATATCCCCTGGGATCACAGAGCCTCCACGTGTCTGGCTTTATTAAAGTGAGATGAGACACAGATGAAATTCGTATGTCGTTGTTACGAAAAATCTATCTCATGATTCACCGTCGCTTGCTGAGAAATAATAACAATTAAATTTTATGAAAAGAAATTATTAATAAAAGTCACGATTCCAATAAAAAAAAAATTTTAAAAACCGAAGTCATATAAAATCCTTGATATTTTATTGGTGAATTCTCAGAGATATTTTTATCAAAAAAATATTCATTTCTCACTGGAGGTATAAAAGTAGTCGTCCATTATCTCTCTCAATGGTGAATTCAAGTTGTTGAATTCAGGTCGAATCGATGAGTAGCGAAAAAAGTTTCGTAGAAGCATTAGTCCCGGAGAAAATAGCTTCCACGAATAACATTGAGATGGCCAGTGCCGAATCCACGTCAAAAGTCGGTACTAAATGGCCTCTTACTAATACACAAAATGTGTATTTTCTGTGTTCAAATGAAAAGAAAGAAATAAAAGGAGAATTCAGTGAAAAGACCAGGTGCGAGGATAGCCACCGAAAAATTCTAATGTGGGGAGAGACATCACAATATAATAATAAAACATCAGTTTACTCGAGGTAAATTGAAAGGCATCAAAAGTGAAGGAGCATATCCAAGAGGGCCACCCCCAACAGACAATTGGAGTGAATGAACAAATACAGACCATTCTCCAATTATTTTATTCAATAATTTTTGGCAAAAATTACCAAAACTTTTTCAATTATTAACAGATTTTTACGAGATATTTTGATGATAAACGGAAAATTACTGAATATATTAGAAATTTATTTAAGATAAAATGTAAATAATCCCGATTCAATCGACTTGAATGCAGGCAAAAAAAGACAGTTAATAATTCTGAATAATTATGAGAAAATTTGATTTTTTTTTACATTTTTAAAAACTTATTTATGTTTAAATAAATTTAAATTTTGAGAAAATTCAATTTTTTTACATTATTTTTATAATCATTTTCAAAGGATCTATCTTCCCCATTCCAAACCCCATTATTTAGCGATATAAATTTTTTTTATATAAAATCGTTGATTTTCACAATATTTGACACTATAATATCACAAGAATATTAATGAACATTGTCCAACAAATGATTTAAAGATGTGACACGTACACAAAGCTTCTTTCTACCCCTCAATCGAAACACTCCAATGAACGTAGTGATGGTAGGGGAAAAAGTCCCCAGTTTATACCGGAGGGGAAGATAGCTTATAGAGAATCGCTAATACAGAGCGTCTACTGCTATTCTTCTATCAACCGCCACGTGAGTTTTTCTATCTCGTGCTTCTCTCGTTCCTATAACGTAAACCATCCAACGTGGCACATATTTCATTCAACAATCAGCTACCGAGACAAATACCCTTATTTGTACACATCCTGTTCATTGTAATGCGTCTATAACGCAAATATATCCGAGGGAGGAGTGGAGTCGAAGAAAGAAATATATATATAAAAAAAAAGGAGGAGGCATCGAAAAAACTTCCGGTTGAACGTCTTTTCTTACGAATTTATATCCCAAAGTATATTTGAGACAAACCACTCCCATCAAACTATTTTCATGATGTATTTACCAAAATGGAATTATGAACAAAAAAAAAAAAAATGCCATATTGAAAAATACCTGCCGGATGAAGTATATATATATATCTATATCTCTCTCTTCATCGCTCAAGTCTATTCCAAAAATTCTTATCCAGGATGTTTTTTTTTTTCCTTCTTTTCCTCTCTCATCCCATTCATTATTTTTCATTTGTCCACCGGATACACTCGCAGTGTGGGTGGGGCCAAGACCTGTGGCTAATTGTTCATCGTGGAGGTCCACGAAGATGTTGCATTCATCCAATCTTTTTTTTTCTTGATGGAAATAAAAGAATGAAAATTATGAGTACGGGATACAAGTTGCGCGTTGTATATGACTACTTCACAAATACATTTTAGATAAAAAAAAGAAGAAAAAAAAGAAAGAAAAGTGCACATAAAGATTCAGTAATGGCCGTTAAAAAAGGCATTTCCATTCTGGAAAATTGCTCCTAAATTTGATAAAAAAAACATTCTAAAAGCTCCAAAGTCGCTCTTTTAACACACAGGCCATGAAGATACAGGCAAAGAATAATGACCATTCAACAATAATAATAAAATAGATGAAAGAATTTTTAGTGGTGATTCAAGTAACACAAGAGAATAGCTCTGATAACAGAGACCAGAAGCAGGTGAAAGACAGAAAGAAAAGGAAAAAAATAAGAAAAAAACTAAATAAAAATGACTTTTTTAAAAATATTCTTTAAATAAAACAAAAGTACAGTTGAAAGCTCTAATTTCCACAATAAACAGCGAATTTTATAAAGGGATGAATTTTACAAAAAAATCGTTTCCCAACATGTTTTGTTACAACTATTGACTTGTTATCAGTGTTAATTTTTATTCATCAATTGCATCGGTTTAACCTTAGACTGGTCAACATGAGCGACCTAACGACTCTGGTACCCTATTCTCGACTGAGGATTTTTATTCCACGCGAAATCCTAATCATAAACTGAAAGTTTCATACGGAGTGACTAATGAAATTAATTTCTAGTTGGAATTTAGGGTGCATAACCCGAGTCACTGCATTGCTGTGTTTGAAGGTTATAATGTCGTGATTTTTGCGCGAAAATTCGATCAAAATTTGTTTTTGCTCTGGACAAAGTTTAGTAGAGCATTTCATTTGATCGTGTGCCTTTTTTTGTTTTCCTTTTTTCGAACTAATGTCTTTGAAAGTCATTTTTTTGATCAATTAAAATGCACTGTAGATCGTTCAATCGCAAACGTACCGCTTTTCACCGAATGAATCCGTGTGAGAAATTTCAATCGTGAACGGATAGTTTTTCAATATGAATAGGGCTCTCGGTCGGGTGATGAGGGATTCGCTGCCGTGTTATTTTGGCTGCGACGTTGCCGAATCCCCTCTACACTACCCGAGCGCGTTTAACGTGTTTTCGACAACATCGCTTACCGGAGAATTTCATTTAGCATTGGAAAAAATTTAGCAGCTCCTAGAATTTATTTTATTTCTCTTCCAAATTTGCAAAATACGTAATTCAAAAAATATGATAATTTCTCAAACACTTTAACGATAAAAGTCAAATTTTTTCAGAATTTTCCACTCAACCGATCGATCATAAAAAAATAAAAACAGCAGATCGCAGCGTCACGCTCATATGTTGACCAGTCTAGGGTTAAATTCGGCTGTATGCCTTCGTTTTTTTTTTAATGAGTATGTTCCAAAATGGAAAGGCTTCCTGCAAAAAATCATTTCATCACTATCTTTGGCTCTCTTAATAAAATATAAAAATTACATTATATAAGATGAAATGCCTTGGCCCAATATTTCAACGTAAAATGCACATTAACATCTTTTGCTTATGAGCGTCATTTCTTCATTTCGCATGTATGCATTATGTTTTTTTTTTTTTTTCGTAAAAAAGTTTTTATTCTTTTTTTTCGCAACGGGGAAAAACAATTTGTGCGTTGAAATAAAGGCGGCACGGTGGTCCCCGAAGGCAGGAGAACCCAGGCCATATGCCAAGGGGACAGAAAAAAGAAAAAAAAAAAAAAAAAGAAGACAGAGAGAGAAAAAAAGAGAGAGAAAGCCACGAGGCACACGGGTAATTACGAGGGATGCTCTCTTCTCTTCTGCTTTGGGTCTTTCGGCATTCTAGTACACACAATTCCTCTCGTGCGCCCTGGCACAACACACTGTTGTGGGGGGAGTGGGGATAGAAACGAAAATTTTAGGCGGTGGGGCAAACGCGTCTATATAAGATACCCAACCGAGCTACGAGGGGTCACAGTTGATCCCGAATTTTTCGAGGGTAAAAGTACCCTGAACTCCACAGAAATTGTGTACCACACGTTTCTTCCACTGTTTACATTGAAGGAAAATAAAAGTTTATGTGTAATTGTGAATGTGCTGAAAAAACATTTTATTTGAGTGAAATAAAACGTTAAAGTTTAAAAAAAAAAAAAAATGAAAATTTTGTGGATCGTGTTATTCCTGTGCATTTCATTTACAATGGGTTTTGATTTAGGTCCATTTATTAGAATTGGACAGTGTAGAATGCAGTGTATAAAGCAACACAGCACAGATGGAAGCTGTGATTGGTATTCAAATCGTGCAGAAACAATCTGCAGTGAAGTAAGTTTTTTCATTTTTTTTTCATCTTTAATTACCAGAAATATTCATTCCTTCTTCCTTTCTTCCTTTTCTTTTTTTCCTCAAATGTTGCCATGATTTTGAGGGTTGGGGACGTGTCGTTTGAGTATCATGATGGTGTATGGAGCACGCGACATCGATTCAATGGGGACGAGGGAAATTACGATTATCTCACGCACATGAATGCTGTTGAAGGGGCGGGAGGAGGGGGGAGGGGGGTGGTGGAAGGGGGAGATGAGGTACATTTCTCCCATTGGGGCGTTGCTCATTTGGACCTCGTACATGAGGGGTGTCCATTAATTTCGTGGAAATCGATTCTCTTCAATGCTAGCATCTCGATTCAAGCAAGAGAGAGATGCTGTTATATATATAACACAAAAGGATGAAAAACAGAAAAAGGGAGAGAGGATGGAGTAGCCCACGCGGAGCAAAATCATTCAAATTTATGCCCCCTCAGCTTGTATGTGTCTCCCTGTGCTCATGGACTCTTCTGTCCCCATGGGGCAAGACCCCTTTCACCATTAGAATAATAATTTTCAAAGAGAGATAACCCGTCCATGTACAAAATCAAGTCCACACGTTCTATAATAATCATGAAAAGGAATAAAAAAAAAAAACTATGAAATTCCAATGGGTTTAGTGACACATCAAATTATAAGAGTAATGAATTCACTGAATTATAATGAATTATTATTATTTTTCCTTCTAAATTTATCTTGACAAATAAACTGACATACGTGCTCAACAGTTGAGGAATGTCACGCTCGTGGGGGTTTTCGAAGGAAAAATGAGGGAAAAAAAATACAACATTTTTAGAAGAAGAAGAAACACGTGACGATGAGATTCTTCAAATTTCAGTTATTCGATGTTTTTTCGTGGATTCGTTTTTTTTGTTTTTTCTTTTGGAAAACGTCATTAATGGTTTCTGATGCCGCAAGGGATTTCTATGAAGTGCCCAATGGGTTTCATGAAATGCAACATTGCAGACATTTGGCGGTTGCCGAGGGGTTACAGAGAAGAATAGGGATGACGAGAAATAAATAAAAAAAAAGAGAGAGAGAGAAGCAAATAAAAAATGACGAGAGGGAAAGATGAAAAAAAAAAACGTTTGGAGAACAAAAAAAAAAATTATAAAAGCAAGAATAAAGAAGAAAGAGAATAAAAATGTGGATAGCCCTGGCTACGGCGTTGGGCTATGCCAATAAATACGAAGACAACGACGAGAGCGTGGCCTGTTATGTGGTTGGAGTGGAACAGGTTGGAGCTAATTCGGAGGCCCCCACTTGAAAAGTCCCTCTTTCTCTGTTAAAAAATCTCCTCGGGATACTCTCTTCGTTTTCAACGTAGAAAGAGAGAGAGAGAGAGGCCCGACCTCGCTTAAATCGCCCGATTCAACTGATGGCTTGATGGTTTTTATTCGCCGTCCACTCATTCTTCTCCTACGATTTTTTTTGGTTAATTCCTCCTCTTTCCCCCCCTCTTCCCCCTTCATGATATGCCCTCCAACCCCTTCCCACCTTTCACTCAACTCATTCCCACCGGTTTATCTCAAAATAACCCTTCCTTCTTTTTTTTTTTTTGCTCTATTTTTTCGCCTCTCAGTCATTTTTATTTTTTAATTTCCATCTAATTCGTTTTTTTTTTCTTCTTGTTCTTATAGTGCTGGCAAAACTGCGAGTCCCTCGAGACACAGTGGGAGGCCACGAAATCCATTTGCGAAGGAGAGGAATATCTTCGTGTGAGTATATTTTAATAATTCTTTTTTTTTTTTCTTGCTCTCATTATGTTTTTTTTAACGATTTTCAATTGGAAAGAGAGAGAGAGGGAAAAAAATACGAAAAAGATTGAGAGAAAAAGGGAGGGAAAATAAAAGAAGAAGAGGCAGACGAGTTATGGTCGTGTTTGTTTTGAGAGATGCGACTGATTTGCCTGCGTGTTTTAGATGCCATTGCATCTCGTTAGGGGATCTACTTCGGGCCCTTTTGAATTATTTTATCGTTGAATAAATTCGATGAATTTCTTTTTTTTTTCCTCAAGAATTTATCATGACTTGACGTCAATCGATGCTCAATTCTTCGCAATTTTCACGAGGACAATAGTCTAATGTAGTCTAAAATGAAGAAAACTCTTCGATCACTCAAGACTTTTTTTATTTTCAAAAAGAAATCGAGCATTTGGGAAATTCTGACAACCTTCTTGAACGTCATCTCCCATTATTCCACATAGTCAAAGAAAGAAATTTCACCAATAAAAAAAAAACCCGAACAAGAAAGCAAAATTGTATCGTTCAATGCATCCAATTCATCTCTCCCTTCAAGCAGTGCATTAGCCTCTTTTTTTTTTCCTTCGTTTTCTGTACTAAAAAAGAAGTAAAAGAAAATCCTCAGAAGGGACTACTATACCTGCCGATTTTCATGGAAGAACAGGCATCCCCTTTCCACCTCCGAATACAGGGCAAAGAAGGGCCTGAGACCAATTTCAGGACCTTTTTTTTTCCTTCAATTCTCCCCTCCTACCTGTCCCCTTTTACATCTCTCTCTCTTACTCTCACGAACAGTTAAAGATTCTGATCTGACATTTCGAATAATCTCTTGGATTTACTACGACATAAAAAATCTCAAGATCTAAATTTTTCCCAAGCTTAACAATGAGAAATGAAGAAAAAAAAAAATGTCAAGAGTTCGTTATCTCAAGACGTTACGACGTTAAAACTTAGACTCTTGTCAAAGTATTCCTCCAATCTTTCGTTATTTCGTGCATTAACCGAGTGTCTGAGAGACCGTTAATTAGTCCAAATGGCCCCCAGAACAGGTCATTATTCCACCGTAAAATCGTTTCAGCCAATCAGAAGGCGGAACCCCTACTGATGGTCTCTCACCATCCTCTCTCTCTTTTTCTCCAATTCTTTGAAGTATTCTCACATTTATAATGAGTCAAAATTCTCATATTTCTCGTAATTATGTTCACAGTGTCCGGCATGTCAAACGGCTTGTCTCTATCGTACAACTCGTCTTGAGGAGGAGTATCTGCCGTCTAGTCTTCCAGCGCCAAACCGTGGTCCAATAAAATTGGGCCAGTATGACATTGCTATAGTTATGCGAAAGATTGGAACAACATGGAAGGAATCAGGATACTATCCTGGAAGCCGTACACCCTCATTGCGTTCAGACACTTGGATTCTTGCAGTTATTGACGATGGAGTGAGGCACTACAGCTGGGAGGAATGGACACCGACATTGGAATCCCTGAAAGATGGGCCTTTTGTAGAGGCAACACTATCTTGGCGCAATGTTGATGCACAGCTGAAACAACAGCGTGACATCGAGCAGAAGAGATTCAATGATCGTGTACGTCAGTTTTACCTGGAAAAATACGGTGAGAAGGTTCTACTTGAGTGGAGAGGCAGCCAGGATGCACCTATATCTGAAGAGATCTTTCGTAGATTTTTCTTCAGACGAAGGAAGGAGGATGATGAAAAAACTGATGGAATCAATGATTCACATCCAATCTTTAGAAATCAGGATGGACAAATAGATGAAAAACAATCTTATGTTGTTTCTTGGGAACCAGAAACTGGAGGACTCATGGGTAATCAGGTTGTTGATACTAAAACAGCACAAATTTCACTACTTCCTGGCACAAAATATCTCGTTAGAATTGCATCAAATGATGGACCAGGAAGTTTTCCCATTGAAATTGATACACGACCAAATTCTGTACATGTTTGGAGGCTAAAAAAAAACTTCGAGAATTATTATATGTGGGCAATACTAGCTGGATCAATGAGTGCCGCTATGGTTTTAATGATAATTGTACTTTATAAATGTGTATTTGTAACAAAAACAGTTGAGGACGAGGAAGAAGTTTAGACTAGTTTTTACAAATTAATTATATAAATTTTGTACAGTTAGATTAGTGGAGCAAATCTCGTTGTAATTTTTGTAATTTTTTTTTTTCTTTTAAAAACCATGCATTTGCTCAAATTAATGAAACAAACAAAGACTGTAATGAGAGTTCCTATTCTAATAAGATCAGACATCCTTCGAATGTAAAGAAATAATGAACCTTCTGTATTTATTTGTAAATAGTGTTCAAATGAACTGTAAATATTCAACGTGTATGTACATTATAAATAATCATAGTTCAATAGCTATAGGTAAATGAATAAAAAGTAAATGATAATGAATAGAAATTACTTTATTTCGATCCTTTACAGTCCATTAGCAATCCTCGAAAAAATTGAAATAAGTCTCAACTCATATTCGAAGTGTTTTCTTATTAATCTCTGCCAAATTTCTAATTTTTCTTTGGTAATTCATCACAATTTTATCGAAAAAAGAAAAAAAAAACGACGAAGGGCAGACTTATCATTCTGATCAATTCCCAATGATAAATTAATTTTCTAGATTATCCTCATCCGCATGAAATTTCAAGTTTAAAAATCGATGAAAAAAAAAACACTGGGCTCATTGAACTGTCTGACACACGTGGGACACATTCACATGTGTGCAAAAGTTATTAATACAATCGTAAAGTCCGGCACAAGTAGCTACAAATGTGTGCCATGACCTCGAACCTGTATGTCCCGTTATCCCGAGGACTGCCACCAACATGGTTTCTAACATTTCAGTCTTGACTGAGAAGTTGAGCGAAGATGATACAATTCATTGCTTATGCTTTATCAATATTGTATGGTGGTGCTATTGTGCTATCTCCAGCTGACAATACAGGAAATTCAATAATTGGTTTTGCTGCTATTTTTAGTATCGGTGTATTACCTATTGGATTTGCTGGTGGACAAAGGTGAGAATTGATGAGACAGAGTGAGAAGAAAAAAAAAAAAGATTCAAAGTAAATATTGAAATTGAAAATGTATCTAACTTAGAGTTATATTTTAGATACGTTCCAAAATGGAAAAAACAAGCGTGTGAAATTCCGGCTGCTCAACATCCAAATTCTCATTATGTGTGTGACGAAGCTGGTGAAGTTAAATGTTTACCAGGTAAGAAGAGTTGGGGCAAGAATTTTTTGTGGATTAATTTTTTTTTGGGTGAAAGCTTTCACAGAAAAATGTGGAAAAAAATTAGGCAACAACTCAGAAGAATTGAGGCATCTTCACGGTTTGTCTCAGATTTTTTTGTGGAAAGGTTCATCCGGAAAAAAAATCTTGGTTCATTTAGCACCATTAGTCCTTTTTTGCTTTATTTGAATTATGTAAAAAGAGAGAGAATAAAATTTTGTTCTTCAGGATGGGCTGGAGATCTCTGCGATGTTCCTTTATGCCGTAAGGGCTGTGATCCTCTTCAAGGTTACTGCCGAAGACCCGGAGAATGCCGTTGCAAACTCGGTTTTCATGGTGAACTGTGTGACAAGTGTGTTGCACTACCAGGATGCCAACACGGAAGGTATGTCACATGTAAAAAAAAAGCAAAATTTCTAGTTATTGAGTGCAATATGTCTTCATATACATATTGAATTCCACGTCACTAGGCATACGACATTGACCTCTTCCGACAGGTGATCAACCTCTCGAGTTTCTCTCTTTTTTTTTCTTCTACAGTATTCTATAACGGTATCAATATGTTTTTATTCAATAACCCATTTCACGTTATTTCCTAGAATTTTGGTTGATGAACGGAAATCAACATGACTTTCTCATTTGAACATTTTTTTTTTGCATGAAAGGAGTATTCATACATTCGACAATTTGTCATTTGTAGAGACAATTGAATTAATGTAATGCAAAATTATTTCAGATGCAACGTGAGTTTCGAGTGTGCCTGTGATCCTGGATGGAAGGGTTTATTTTGTTCAGAACCCATATGCGATGCAGATTGCAATCCAAGCCAGGGATATTGTGAGCGACCAGGCGAATGCAGATGCAGATTAGGCTGGCAAGGACCCAAGTGCAAACAGTGCTCAGTACTTCCGGGATGTGTGCATGGAACGTGTCAAGGGCCTCTCGAGTGTCGCTGTGAGCCAGGATGGACTGGCTTTTTCTGCCAAACACGTAAAATAATTATTTTTTGCAATAAATTCAAAACAAAATGACCGAGTGATAATGGTGTTGTAGCTCGAAAATCGAGGCTATTAAAAATAATTTCTTGATTTACATGGGCGAATGAATATGTGGCAACGTTGCATGACTACTATAGTACATTATCTCACAAATGCGGCAAAGTACTATTTGTATCTAGGGAGTGAAAAATGACGTTTCTAACCACACTTTGCTCGACCAAAAACGTCTGTTTCCCGCTTCCTCGATACAAAAAATATTGTACGCACCACGGATGCAAAAAAGTCAATTTGCCTAAAAATCTGGCATCCTCGCTTCACTCGGAAGACAAATTTTTTGACCATGTTGAATTCTTCACTCCCTTGGTGCGTAATATACTATTCTGACGAGTGTGAGGTTGCAAAACGAGCCGAAGGCGATTTTTCTAATCACACGAGTCCGAAAATCTTCATCATACGTGTAAGGTACAGTTTTTTTTATGTACAACGTGTGGAAAGCGCCACTGACTGCATACATAGCGTGCGAAAAGTAGCCACTTTCCGCACGACGTGCGACAAATCACATTCATGTTATCAGAAAATTGCTAAATCCTCTAGAAAAAGTTATTGAATTTTCCTGATGATACCGGTCTAATTTCTTTGGTTTTTTCTTTTAGCAATCTGTTCACATGGTTGCAGCAGAGAGAACGGCGGTTGTCGAAGACCAGGTACCTGCCGCTGCAGAGTTGGTTGGACTGGACCAAACTGTACAGAATGCGTATCCTATCCTGGCTGCAATCATGGTACCTGCAAAAGACCCTGGGAATGTAGATGTCAGCCTGGCTGGGCTGGCGATCTCTGTGAAGAGAAGCTGACCTTCTGCGATGAGCATCCAAATGTCTGTCAGAACAATGGCACATGCATCAGCATGACTAAGGAGGATGGTGATTACAGGTTTGGAAATCTTTGTATATTTTTTTTTTTTCATTCTTCTCAATTAATGAACTATTATTTCATCGTCATTCCGCGTAGGAAAATATTTGAGCAAAGAATGCAAGTTTTTTTCTGTGTAGAATTCATATTTTGGGAAAAGCGACATTCTTACATGCTGTATAATAATGTTATATAATATGTAAAAGTTCCCTTGTTCGAAAATATCCATTCTACCCGAAAAAAATTGGAAACAAATTTTTATTTTGATGATGATTTACATAGCCAGTTAAGCAAGAAATTTCTTTCCTATGCACTGGAAGAGACTTTCCTGGCGGATGGACAGTATTCATGTACATGTCAACACCATATGGAATGGCAGACTGTATTTGCCAGTTTAACTGAAACCAACATATGGCAACTCTTCCACTTCAATTTTTGCATAAAGCCAAGATTTTCATAAGGCGAATTTTTCAATTTTGTGATTTATTTTCATGATCGACATGTATGATCAACAGAGCCGCTCAAGGCGGCGATAGCATCAGTATAATTGGATATTCAATCATTTTTATTTTACAATTCTTTCAGATGTCTTTGCTCACTCGGATATTTAGGTCGTCAGTGTCAAATCGAGACGGTTATGCCGGCAACTGACTTGACACCACCAATGCCAATTGAGAAACCGATTGAGCCTGAAGTTCTTCCTGTAAAACCAGAGAGTCAACAGATTCCAGAGGATGAAAAAGATCCCGAGGAAACAGGAGTGAATGATAAACCGGTATCAATTGTCAATGCCCATCAAGGCCATGTGGAAGAAGGCGAGAAGATAAATGAAGAAAAATTGGAAACGATTGAACCATTGGACCCTATAATGATTACCGATCCTACCACCATCGAGCCAGCAGCAACAGTCGGTATATGGCCAACTGAATCACCAACAGAGGCACCAGTGATCGACAGTGATGCTGATAATGAAGCCTAATAACTCGTTTCTCAATATTATCGACCATTCGTATTTATATATTTATTGTTAATTTTAACTTTTAATCTGCTCCAGTCATTACAGTTGACTTATTTATCGTGTAATTTATTGTTGATAAAAAAAACATTTTTAATGAATACATTGATTTGAATTTTTCATATCTATGAAATTGAAATTCTTCTATACTTGTTAAATTTCTGTGATTACTCAACGTCTGTCCCAATTTTTGGGGATTGTAGGCACAGAAACTGGATTTTTTGCTATTATGCACTCATTACAGGTCTACCAGTCTGGAGGTCAAGTTTTCGTAACCTTTTTTGACCTCTTCCAGATGAAATAAGAGAGATAGAAGAAAAAATCATAAGAGGACTATGAGAGATTCATCGCAATGCTTTTAGAATCATGCTGTAGTCAGGTCACTTAGGACATTTATTATTGGCTTAGTATTTCTAATTGTAACAACGTTGCGGATGAAAAACTACTATGGACACTGGTCGACTGATAGAAATGCCACATGCTGGAAATTATTTTATCCAAAATTGATTGTTCAATTCTACGTTTTTAATACTTTTAACAAATTATCAAAAATTTCTAGGGTTCTCAAGAATGAAGCCTTCATTTTCTGAATAATCCGAATCGATACTTCAGTTGTATAGAAGATAAGAATTGAAGATGTGTTTGTAGCCATATGGTGCCTCATTACCCTACTCGTATTTTATATTTACTTGAGGCATCGAATTTTTCCACGTATCTACAAATGTTATCCAATTATGTTAATTCGTAATTTCAGAGATATTAATTGAATAACATGCCACAAAAATGAACGGTAATCGTTATCTTTCTTAAATGAGAATCATAATGTTTATAAATAGATAGTACAGATGACTAGTCTGAAAAATCATGTTATCATTTTCATGCAAATATGAGCAAATCTTTTATTATGATATCTCCAGCAGGCGTCAATAACGACTGTATTAATTGAGTCATTTGCTACGAATATTGCTTTATATCATTCGAGATCTTCCTCCATTCAGTATATTTGAGAATCATGAATTCTCCAATATCTTTATCCTTCACTCTTTTTTTCATAATTTTAATTCCTCATGCATTTTTACATAGAGACAATCCTATAATTGTGATTACTCAGGGAGTTATAAAACATGAAAATTTGTTACCAATTACTGTTTTCTGGTATTATTCAAACTTTACTGAAGAAAATTCGCTGATAGTTCATCTTTCAGATAATAGAAAGTCATTCACGGGCTATTATGCAGTTAAATCGTATACTGGATTCCGTAAATTGCCACCAACGGCTCTGATGCCTGATGGAAATTTAGGTATGTGCTATATCACTTTTTTTAAATATGCTGTATCAGTTCTCCGTTTTTGATTGAATACATCAATGAACATCAAAGATTTTCCAGAAGTAATGAATGATGCATTTAAAAAACCTTACAAATTATTATAGAATTGTCATAATAATGATTGCTATCGTGGTTGTTTTTTAGTTCTGTTGCACTAATTTGTTCTTCTGAAGTTTGTATAATTTTTTTTTTCATCCCCCTTTATAATTGAACAATGCAAAGATACATTATTTATTGTATCAGTGTCACAATAGAATTGAAAACTGATAAGTTTCATGTTACAGATCAATACTGTGCAATTATAGGGCCAAGAAAAAGAAGTTCTACAGATCCCGTTTTTTGTAAGTCAAAAGTTCAGTGGATGTATGATAGACGACATATCCTGAGCTCCTTTTATTTGAGGGATCTCATCATTCCTGGTACCCATCAATCAGCCGCCTATATAGTCTCAGATGAGAAATCATTGAATAAACAAAGCCTTAGTTCACACGGGATTATTTGTCAGGTTTTATTATTTTTGATAGCGGATAATAATTTTAGGAATTGAAAGAAAAGTTATGGAAAATTAATAAGAAAAACAAATTATAACTTGAGCAATTTTTTGTCACACAGACGAAATCTATAAGAGCTCAATTGATGGATGGCATACGCTATTTGGATTTGAGACCAGCTCTCAGGTATCGGAATGGACGAATAGTGTATCTCACAAGTCATAGTATACTTAATTTGATTTTGATAGATGACGTAGTGAAACAAATCAGGGAATTCTTGGATGTATCAAAAGATATTGTCATTGTATCCTTTCAAGGCAATTTCGAAGGTATGTAGAGTGAGGCTTTGATAATTAAACATGTGGTAATATATGATTAGAAATAATACAAAAGTAATGAAAATAAAGACATCCAAAAAGATTGTTTTGAATATAACTTATGAATTAGTCAATTGAAGCGCATTATTTAGCATTTTTTACCTGAAATTCAAAGGGATTCCTCCATCATAAATGTGATATAGTCCAACAAATTCCGCCGAATTGATTATCCCTTCGTTGCTCGCATAATGAGCGCGTTGCTGCCTTTTTTTCGTTTTGTGGTTTTATTTTCGGTTTTACAAATAAAAAAAATTCAAAAAAATTTAATGCTCTCATTGAAACTTCTAAAATGCATAAATACTATTGGTAAGGATAGAATCACTTGTAAATTGAGTGTAAATATCATTTTGTGGATCACGGACTGAAAAGCGGTGCTACGCCACCCGGTGCGATTAAACGTGAAATTCCCATTCACTCTTACTTACTGGTCCCAAATGTGAGAACATAATCTTCAATCATTTTACGGTGTGCTCCCTCCTTCAATTTCTCATCTAATATAAAATTAAGCACAAGATAATTTTTCTGAAAGAATGTAGACACGAATTACTGATTGATTATTTGGCAACATCGCTCAGAATTTAACATGGTGGTGGAGCGCTTACCGTGCGACCTACGAAATCTGGTAAAGTCACACGAGCGCTGAAGGGTTATTTTGGAAAAATAACTGTTCCTTTACCGTGTGAAATTGCCTCGAAAAATGTTTATGTGCACTTCAAAATTCCAGGATTCACATCAGATGAGGATCATTCGATTTTCATAAATTATCTTGAATTTTCGCTCGCAAATCACATTCATCCACGAGAAGTCTGGGCTTATGAATTGAGTCAAATATGGGCTTCAGGCAAAAGACTTATCCTGAGTTATCATCATGATATGTATAACTCATCTCTTTACATGTGGCCTCCAATTGTTCAATACTGGGGTTGTGTTCAAACAATCAATCAATTACATTCTTACTTGAGTACAGTTCATCGGGATCATCGAAATTTAGTTAGGTTAGTATTGCCAAATAATACCTAATTTATATAGGCTGTAAAAAATTTAGATAATTTAATAAGTTTTTTTCAATTTTCTGTTATTTCCTTTCAGGGACATTACGCCATATGCAGCTATGGTGGGATCTACCCATTATGCAGCTGACCCTGCTGAGACTGTAGGTAGTAGCAGTATGAATCTTCGGTATTGGGCTGAACGATTGGGTGTACATATTTTTCGATGGTACATTGAAGAATGGAACTCAACGGCTAATATTGTTGCAGTGGATTACTATCAAGCCTCAGGGATTGTAGATGTTGCTATACAATTGAATGAGAAACGAGCTGATCACACTCCATCACTATCTATGAATATCGCCAAGGACAATTAATACCATCGTCATAATAAATTCAATGGATTCAATTTCTCTGGATTTTTGATAGTCAAAGATGATCATCATTCGATAATAGTTATTTTTCTTATTACACAGAAAGCTTAGTGGAGAAAAGATCTATTCAACATTCTCGGAGTGTAATCATGAAATTCTGAAGAAAAAAAACAAAGATTTTTCGCCATAATATTGTTATATCCTCTCATGAATAATACAGTTTATTAAATGGAAGGGGCGGTTATGTTTATTATTTACAGATATGCGTCTCTCACAAGATTCAGATAAAGAGTACATCACTAATTTCATCCCAAACACACCTTAGCAACCACACAACATTCATCTTTTCACTCATTCTATATAGCATGTTCTTACAGAAGAGAGAGGGTATTCAATATCCGTAACACTACTCTCCTCTTTTAAAAGCTGCCGCCCCGGCAACTCCTACTTGAGCAACTGAGCATTCTGAAATTCGATCTTTCCAGAATCCTTCGTTATCAGGGGCTCATAGTCCATCTTCCAATCCCAAAACCCTGACGGAAAAATCAAATTGGAAGAGGTTGAAATTGTACTCTAATTCCACAGTTTCTTCCCTGCATCACTATTTCCATACACTCAAACATACACACTCATGTTTATACTTAATACAACTAGTTCTGATCATTGTTCTTCAATCTTCGTTTCTTTCTTCCCTGGTTTTCAGATTTGTTCTTTTCTGATCAACCTCAGAAATACTCTGATATATTCTCAGAGAAATTCTGATAACCTCAGAATTAATAAAACGAAATCAACAATTCTCACATTCACATACCATATTTGAATTATTCTATATCATGACCAAGCCGTTCTACATGAACAACCTTAAATTTACCACGTGGTGATTCCTGAATTCTGTATGTTACATCATTAATTTGCGTTCTCACAATGAATTCTTGTTCCCAATCTTTTTGTAATTTAGGACATTTCCCTTTAACTCTATGGGGGTTATAGAGTCTCACTTTTTCTCCAACTTCCCCAACCGTTCTCCACGGAGTCCTAAGTCAGTTTACCACTGACGATTCGTGAACTACGAATCCTTCCCGTTAACCACGGAATCCCAAGTCAGTTAACCACTGACGTTCCTGATATACAATATTGTTCCTCACGTTTGTGTCTTAACATGCAGAGATGATATTTCCACTAATATTTATGGCAGCACAATCAAGATCTGTCCATCTCAACTAAAATTATTTTACCAGTTCAGGGACTCGATGATCGGCCCCAAAATTGTAAGAATTATATTTCGTTTTATATTTTCTATAATCACCAAAATTTGCAAAAGGTTGTTAAGACAGCTCAACGTGGGCTGTATATCAACTTCCGTTAACACAAACGCCAGTGCGTTTTAAAAAACAATGTTGGTAAGAACGCGGCTTGATTTTATTGCCAAAAAAATTACGAAATCGGAATAGTACGAGTTCGTGGATCTACTTCCAGCACGCAAGTTAGAGTCCACTCAGTTGGAGAGTTGTGCATTGCTTTGTCAAATCAATTGATTATCCTACTATTGGGATAGATAAAATTGGCTTTGGGCAATGAATAAAAAAAAATTGAACAAAAAAAACGTACTTGGTGTACCTTCAATTTGTGCTTTCACTTGGTACCCCGAGTCGAAAAATTTAGTCTTAGACTAACTTCGTGAGTTCATTGGTTTTTAGTCTGGATTTCAAGTCGGTTGTAGACCTGGGAATGCAACTTTGAGGACACAAACCGACGCTATTTTCGACGAGTTTTCAGGAGTTTCGTCGGTATTTAGTCACCATTTCAATCGGATTCATCGGTTTTTGGCCTAAATTTTTTCAATCAAATTTTAAAAAATCGGATGGAAAGAATAAAAATAAATGTGCGTTTGGGAATTAGATTCATATATTGTGGGGCGCGTGTGAACGTGTAGCGTACTGTACGTTTATTGGTTAGCCCCACTCTAGGAGCCGCACTACGGATTACTGCGGGTTCGGCCTCAGAGGGATAAAAGTGAGTTCTGAAGCCACGAAGCATCCAGAAAAATTCACTTTCATAAATCGAGTGTAATTAGTACATCACACGCCAAGGGTGGAAAAAGGGTAATTTGGATAGGATTTGTCGTTCGACACGTTGGTAAAGGCGGAATTTTGCTAAATTACCTCGCTGTCCATATCGTCATATACAAAAGTTCCAACTTTGATAATTATTTTCGTTTATTATTCGGTGGTGGAAAAATCCGAAAAAATTATGGTATATTCTGGATTACTTAATGAACTTGTCCTCGAAGTCTCATAAAAACGTAACCGTTTTTTGTTTTAGGTCGAAAGCTGATGTTCCTCCTTAATCTCACAGTGCAGTTGGAAACTAATAAATTCCATGTTATAGATCAATACTGTGCACTTATAAGTCCCAGTACAGGAATTCCAGATATTATCTCTTCTTGTACATCAAAAATTCAGTGGATGTATGATCGTCGAGAGTTCTTGAATTCTTTTTCTTTGAGAAATCTGATTATACCTGGTACCCATGAATCAGCAGCCTATGCAAACTCAGATAATGAAACATTGAGTAAACAGGACCTAATTTCACGCTGGATAGAATCTCAGGTTTTATTTGTACTGATGACGAATAATGGTTTCCGAAATTGGAAGGAAAATTACGGAAATCAATAAAAGAAAAAAAAATCATAATGTGAACACTTTTCCATTTCACAGACGAAATCCATAAAAAGTCAATTAATGGACGGCATACACTGAGGGAATTTTTTCATACTGCCCAGACTATCTGCTCATAGTCAAGGTCAAAATCAACTATTTCAAACTAGTTATCACGCCCAGAATTATAATGTTAGTATTACTATTTGGGATCACTGCATTGAATGAAGACGCTCAACATATGCATTATTATATTTTAGTTCTGTTAGCCATTTCCATATCATAACCCACACTTTATGAAGTATTGCTCGACTGCAATAGAACAGAATCGATTAAATCATATGTGATTTACTAATGATTGAGTAGATGAAAATTCTATCTTTGTAAATTTGTCATTAATATCCGATTTTTCTGAAGAGTTTCCTAGCAGAAACAAAATTATAAAAAATTTTGAAAGTTTTAAAAAAGAAAAAAATTATAAATTGTCTTCTTTTGGGTATCATAACTAATTTTGTACTACAGCTATGAGAATCAAATTTCACATAACGAAAACCAACAGTTGATACTCATGTCTACTATCTGATAATTAGACTTGAAGCTAAAAAATTCATTTTTAGAATAAAAAATTTATAGTTCTGATCACAATATTTACTAACTATATGATTATAGTCAAGGCCTTTTTCTACTATATTTTTTAGTTCTAGACACCGAAAAATTTTCTCCGTGTACGCTATTTGGATTCGAGACCAAGTCTCACGTCCCGGGATAAACGGAAAGTGTATTTTATAGCCCATGGAGCGATCGATCTGATTCCGATGAATGACGTGGTCGAACAAATTAACGAATTCATGCATTTCTCGCAAGATATAGTTATTTTATCCTTTCGAGATTTCGAAGGTATGTACAGTGAAGAATGTGCTAATTAATCAAGTAATGATATGTCAGGTTATCAATGATCCAAAAGTAACAAGAATAAGAATTCCTAGCAAGGTGGTTCTCATCATAACTTGTTCATTGAATCGGAACGCATTATCTACCATCCTATAACACAAATTTGAAAGGATTTTTCGCCATAAAATCAATGCAATCCAAGAAAAATCCGTCACATTGATTATCTTTAGAATGAATATTCCTTCACTGCATGGAATAATCTTGAAAAGTGTCATGCACTATTTTAAATTCCAGGATTCAGATCAGATGACGATCATTTGGACTTCATGGCCTATCTTGAATTTTCCTTAAAAACCCACATTCATGTCCGTGCAGACTGGTTTTATACGTTGAGACAATTTTGGACTGCGAACAGAAAACTTATCCTGAGTTACAATCACCATATGTACAGATCATCTCAGTATATGTGGTCTCCAATTTCTCAATATTGGGGTGATGTTCAAACAGTCAATCAATTACATTCTCATCTAAAGGAACTATATCAGAATCATGCAAGGTTAAAAATCCCGAATAAATGTTCATTTATATATGTTGCTACATTTTCTAGGATTTGATTAACGATTATCAATTTTTTGTTATCTTTCCTAGTGACGTTATGCCTTTTGCAGCTATGGTGGGCTTCGGTCATTCCGCAACTAAATTTACCCAGTATGTGCTCAATAATTCCGTAAGCCTGCGGCATTGGGCTGAACGATTGAGTAGACATATTCTCAACTGGTACGCTGGAGAATGGAGCTCAGCAGCTAATATTATTGCGGTAGATTTCTACGAAACATCGGGAATCGTGGATATTGCTATACAATTGAACGAGAAACGAGCCAAGGATCGTAAATCACTACTTAACATTGATGCTGAGGAACATTGATAGCATCGTCCTCATGAATTCATCCCTGGTTCTCTGATTTCTATTACCGGCTAATAATAATCATTTGATGAAAATTTATTATTTGTTCATTAAATGCTGAACCTAATGTAAAGTATTTGCCAATCAATTGGAGACTCATAAATGAGAGAAAGAAGATGAAATATCAATCATGTTTTAAACGAAAAATTATATTCCTTAGTCTATAATCTCGATGGTAATCTCAAGTTATATTTTTAATGTTATGATTAAAAGTATAATAAATCATAACATTCTCAGTGATTGTTCATTATAATTATCAATTTTATTTCCTGAAATTATTTGCTGTTGTAATATAAAATACATCGATGTGGTTTAGGTTCTTAATGGATATATTTTGAGCTATATTTTAAAATTCAAACTACGAAGGAACTGCTAAGCTCGTAAGTTTTTCATAGAAATAATATTCTTCCCATTATTTACAAAACATCTTCAATCTCAATTCTAGATTATTTAGCGCGACCTAACTACTTTAGGTCGTGAGCGATTCATCGCAATGTTACTCATGTAAGAAACTGTGTTATTCTCTTCTCATAATTGTTATTCTTGGAGTTTATTGGTTCTGTTAAATTTTTGGAGAATATTGAAAACTAAACCACATCATTCTGGGTTACAACTATTCGGAACAAAATTTTGCAATATTCATTTTTTGATTATTTCCTTTTCGTTTCTATAATTCCTTTCGTCTCATTTTCAAGTTTTTACAGGAAAAATTAAGTGATTTTTTGTGAAGAATATATTATTCTAGTACATTTTTATCATGAATAAAATTATGATTTCAACTACGATAAGTAGTTAGTGCTCTCAACAGCCGCCAAAAATTCTATTATCATTCCCATCCAAATATTCTTAATCCTATTATCATGATACCTCCATGTGATATGAAGTATGAATCCAATCATTTACTATAAGTATCACTCGAGATCTCTTTCTACCCAGTTACTCTAAAAAAGATGTATTCCATCATATCTTTATCCTTGATTCTTTTACTCGTCATTTCAATACCTTACGTATTTTCATGTGAAAAAACTCCAGTAATTGCAATAACTCAGGGGGTTATCGAAACTGGAAATGCGTTTCCAGTTTCTGTTTTTTGGTATCATCCGAACTTTACTGCAGGAGATTTACAAATAGTTTATTTCTCAGATAATGGAACAAAATTCACAGGCTATTTTACACTTGACTCATATACTGGATTCCGTGAATTGCCGCTAATAGCTTTAGTACCTAATGCGCGCACAGGTAATTATATTTCATACCAATTGTTTTCTCTCAATGGGGAACATGAATTAACATTAAAAATGCTCTCAATAGCATCAGTAATGTTCAGAAAGTGCCATTAACTCAGAATCATGAAGATTCTTTTAACGGACAAATCGTATCCAATGACATTGAATTTTGATCAAAATTACTAGTTCTTGAATGCTTCATAGACAGAATTTTCATAAGCATGTATGTTATGAATTTTCCAAGTTTTGTTACATCAACTTGTTCTTGTGAACTCCATATGAATGGTTTTCATCCTCGTTATTGGATAACGAAGGAATTTGTAACATTCTCCGAGTAAAATTAAAAACTAATAAAGTTCATGTTGCAGGTAACTACTGTGCAGCTATACAGACCATAAATGGAACTTCGAATATCATTTCTTCTTGTAACTCAAAGATTCAGTGGATGTACGATCGACGAGAGGCTCTGAGTGCCTTTTCTTTAAGGAACCTAATCATCCCTGGTACCCACGAATCAGTAGCGTATATATCAACAGATGGAAATTTCATACCTTGCCAGGTTTTATCAGTTCCTATGACGAATTATAATTTTAGCAATCGAAAGAGAAGCTTCGAAAATCAATGAAAAAAATGATAATAATGTGAGCAATATTCCATCCCCCAGTCTGAATCCATTGAGACTCAATTGATGGATGGCATACGCTTTTTGGATTTGAGACCAAGTCTCAAGTACCGGAATAAACGAAAAGTGTATTTTGCAGCTTATGCCGGGGTGGATCTAGTTCCAATGAATGACATCGTGGATCGAATTAGAGAATTCATGAATTTGTCAAAAGATGTAGTTATTGTATCTTTCCGAGGAGCTTTCGAAGGTATGTAAAGTGAATGTTATGATAGTTAAGGAGTTTCGAGGGTAAAAACAGAATGAAGGGAAAAGTTTGATTTTTCCAACAGGGATAAAACAAATGGTTTCGAATCACCTGAATTTTTTTTCCAATTTTCCATCTGATAGGCTTTAGAGTGATTAACGATCAAAATTGCGTCTTATACATAGGCTCTTATGCACCAAACCTGTCTTAACATGAGACCTTTGTTACCACCTGAGTTGGTAACAAAGACTCGTGCTATGACAGGTAATTACTTTAAAACCGATCGGATGAAAACTTTGGGAAAAAATTCAGGTGATTCAAAACTATTTGTTTCGTCCCTGTTCGAAGAATCAAACTTTTTCCGTCATTATGTGTTTACTAGGGGTAAGCGAATAATTCGAAACGACGAATAATTCGAAGCGAATCGAATACGAATATTCGATTCAATCTTCGAATATTCGATTGGAAATTCGAATATTCGATTGGAAATTCGAATATTCGAATATTCAATTCGAAATTCGAAATTCGAATCTTCGATTCGAAATTCAAGTATTAAAAAATGCGATCCAAAATTCGATTTTCAATTCGAAAATTACCCTAACGGACTCGTTGTTGGGCTATTGATGGTAGGTCGTGTACCCATATCGATATGTCCACTCAGTCGATCTTTCATCGGTCAATGGTCGTTACGAATTCTGAAATCTTTTGAAAAACAAAAATGATTGACTCGAATTCATCACCTGTCCTAGTCGATTTATTTCCTTTTCTAAAAGATTCCAGAATTTTTATCGACCATTGATCGATTAAAGATCGACTGAATGAATATATCGATATAGGCAATCAACGGGTTCACCAGGGTCGATTCTAAATTCGAATATTTGATTCGAAATTTGAATAAATCAATTCAAAATTCGAATATCCGAAAGTTTGATCCGAAGTTCGATTCTCAATTTAAAAATTCGATTTTAAATTAGCAGTGAGTGAATATGTCTCCAATCGAATCGAATAGTGAAATTCGATTGGATTTCCGGATCGCATCATTAGATTTTCGAATATCCGATTCAAAAACCAAATATTAGATTTTCAAATCGGATAATTCGATCTGACAATCGAATCGAATTCCACTAATCGATTCGATTCGAGAGGTATTCGCTCACCTCTAGTGTTTACCCTCCAAAATCCTCAATCATACAGGAATATGTTATAACATCAAAGTAACAAACATACATATGTCTGATAGGATGGTTTCGAACATAATTTTAGATTTATTGAATCGAAATGGATTATTCAGCATTTTCTAACTGAAATTAAACAAGATTTTTTTATCATAAAATTGACATAGCTCAAGAAAATCCATCCAATGATTATCCTGAGAAACAAATTTCCTTCACTCCATGAAATTGTCTTGAAGAATGTTTATGCGCGTTGTGAAATTCCAGGATTCCGATCAGATGGAGATCATTTAGATTTCATGGCCTATCTTGAACTTTCATTTCAAACTTGGATACACGCACGTAGAAACTGGACATATACGTTAAATAAATTTTGGAGTGCAGATAAAAGACTTATCTTGAGTTACAATCACGATCTGTACAGAACATCTCATTATATGTGGCCTCCAATTCCTCAATACTGGGGTGCTGTTCAAACAATCAATCAATTACATTCTCATCTAAGTGTACTACATCAGAGTCATGCGAGGTTGAAGATCCTGAATAATTTATAATTTATATATTCCAACAGGTCTTCAGATATCGAAATGAAGATTTTTAATCTCCGGTCTCTCTGTTCCAGTGATGACACGCCTTATGCAGCCATGGCAGCATTCACTTATCCCGCAAGTGAC